>CM077671.1:304171008-305596508 GCA_039707655.1 Elymus sibiricus
CGATGCCTACAAGAGGATGACCCAGCCTCATGGCCGTGCTTCCCCTTCCCAGACCACGGCCAGGTCATGGTGACGGCGGTGGGCTAGGGTTTCTAGAAACCGCCGGGGGTGGAGGGGGCAGGATTGGCTTTGGAAGCGGAAGCTATTGTGTGGAGTGTGACTGGCCGGTCCACGAGTTTCCACTTAAAGTAGGACGACGACACGAAGGTGGGTGGCTGACGACCGGGCCCCACCACGCGTGCGCATTTACTTTGGGCGGTGGGGGTAGGTTGGACGCTGCCACGAGTGACGGCCCGTCTGTCCGTTTTGCCCCAAGCGGACGTGGGCGTACGATTTGGAGTTGCCCTTATGACGCGGCCCCACTAGTCAGAGTTAACGGTCAAACCATTGACCCGACGGCATCCTCCGTTGTGACCTTTCGTGAGGGTTTTGGACAAGAGAGTGGGGGAAAAGTGAGCAAATTCTAAGAGCGTGGGGATGGATGAGTACAGCTAAGGAATGAGGGGCACAAATGTAAAAAACCCTTTTAAGATACTGGGCATGTAGGGGAAAGCGACAAAAAACAAAAAAATTCCACACTACAAACATGCCCGGGACCACTATGAAGATGCATACAAGGTTTTGATCTGATCATTACCGACTCGTAGCGCAGCGGAAGTAGAGTCGATGAAGATTGGCGGTGCAGATCCCCGCTGCTAGGATTTACAACCTCCCAACCGCGAGGATGTTCTCCCTTGCCTGCTCCTCGGACGATCCCTCGGACAGCCCTTCGGGAGGCCATCATACAGTCCCTCGGACGGTGTCTCGGACATCCCTTCAGGAGGACCCTCAAACAACCCCTTGGGCAGAAGATCAAACCTACACTAGTGCAACCGCATCCGATACAAACAGTTTTTACCCGCTTTTCGCGACGTAGTTTTAAACCATCACCTTGCCTATGTGGGGGATATGGGGGCCTATCCCACACGACATAGATAAACCGCCGCGATGCCTTCGTCCGGTTACACACGCCAGGCAAATATAGAGCGTGTGCGATTGGGAGGGCCATCACAAACAAACATATTGTAGAAGTCGTGTGAGATGTGCTTAGCATCCCACACAGGGAATCCCAAAGATATGTTTCTGTTCGTATTGTACATCACACATAATTTTCTGCATAACATCGTCTGTGATAGGGGTGGCCATCACACATGATAGTTATAATTCTGTCGACTACGTTATTCAATACATCACTCACGTTGCCTTAAATTGTTTGGCATAGGGCTGTCCATCACACACACCTGTTATGTGAAAATGTTTGTGATAGGGTGGCCTAACGCACACGGTTGTCGGCCGAAAGTTGTGTGTGATTGTTCACTAATCAAACACGCCAACTTTCTAGAAACCGTGTGGGTTTGTTGAGGTCATCGCCCACGGTATTGTCTGAGAAACCGTTTGCAATAGGAAACCCCAATAATCAGCCTAATTGCTCTATTATTTACAATCCATTTAGTAATCAATTTGCCATTTCATATCAAGCACACGATATATTTCATATATGTATTACGACAACAAGGATTTCATAATTGAATTACATTAGAGTACAACATCATATATGCATATACTACCTAGCTACCCAATTACACAACATGACAAGGTTTCAAATGCAACATCTATAACCTTTGGAAAGTAGCATCATAGACGGTAAATAGACAAATGAGTCTCTGATACTTGTGATCTGTGTTGGGTTTTCCATGAAGAGGAACGGGTAATTGCAACACAAAGTGGGTAAGTATTTCCCTCACTTATGAAACCAAGGTTTATCGAACCAATAGGAATATCAATCCTCAAACGTCTTCAGCGACTGCACACAAATGAACAAACAACTTGCATCCAACGCGGGCAAGAGGGTTGTCTATCCCCTTGATCTCGTTATTTGCAAGCAAATGAGTTGTGTAGATAATTGTTGATAAATATAAATTGCAAAATAAAATAAAAGATAAATAAAGGCAGCAAGGTAATTGTAGCATTTGTAAATATATAAGTGAATAGACCCGGGGGCCATAGTTTTCCCTAGCGGCATCTCCCATGTAGGCAACATACGGTGGGTAACAAATTACTGTTGGGCAATTGATAGAAAAGCGGATAGTTATGCGATTTTCACGGCAATGATCATGTGTATATAGGCATCACATCCATAAAAAAATAGGCCGACTCCTGCCTGCACCTATTACTATTACTCCACTCATCGACCGCTATCTAGCATGCATCTAGAGTATTAAGTAAAACAGAGTAATGCATGGACAACGATGACATGATGTAGACAAAGTAAACACAATCAATATGAATAAAACCCATCGTGTTATCCTTAGTAGCAACAACACAAAGACACATCTTGTCCCCTACTTTGTCACTAGGATGTAGAAACTCGCCAGGTTGAACCTACCACAACGCGCCACTCCCATCGATGAAATATCAATCTACTTGGCCAAAGCACATCAATAGATTGGAGAGCATTACGAAGCTATAATGATCATGCAATTAAGAGACAATATATATTAGAGGTATCTCAAATACTTTTCATGAATAATGTGAACATAAACCCACAATTCATCGGATCCCAACAAACACACCACACAATAGGATTACATCGGATAGATCAAAGTGAAGATGCGATGACCATTGTATTGAAGATCAAGAGATAGAGAGATTGCCATCTAGGTATTAGCTATGGACCCATAGGTCTGTGGTGAACTACTCACACATCATCATGAGGGCAGCAAGGTTGATGAAGAGGCCCTCCGTGATCGATCCCCCCTCCGGCAGGGTGTCGGAACGGAGCTCCAGATGGCCTCGCGACGGAACAGAGAATTGCGGCAGCGGAAAAAGGGTTTTTGGGACTTCCTTCAGGGTTTTTGCAACATTAGAGAATTTATAGGCCAGAGAGGGACGTCGGGAGAGCCACGAGGGGGCACCACATATCAGGGCACGGCCTGATGTGTGGTGGGGCCCTTTTGCACCTCCTGACCTCCTTCCGAAGCTTCTAGGTCTTCTTTTGGTTTAGAAAAAATCATCAAAAAGTTTCGTGGCAATTGGACTTGGTTTGGTACTATAAACCTGAAAAGGCAAAAACATGCAGAAAACAGCAACTAGCACTGGGCATTGGGTCAATAGGTTAGTGCTCAAAAATATTATAAATTGGTAAATAAAGACCCAAAAAGTATCCTAGAATGATAATATATCAGCATGGAACAATAAAAATTATAGATACATTAGAGACGTATCAAGCATCCCCAAGCTTAATTCCTGCTCGTCCCCGAGTAGGTAAATGATAAAAACGGAATTTTTGATGTGACATGTTATCTGTTATGTAATCTTATGCATGTATGCTCATTGAGAAACGATGAATCAACAAATATTAACATAGCAATATCTAAAGTGTAAGAAACAGAATCATCAATCCTTAAAAGTATACGATCCTTAAGGAATGTTTACCCCCCATTCATCTTATTATATTAGCAAGGCATGGCTCCATCTTCACCATATTAATACAAATGTCAAGCACCACGGTGTCCAAGTCAGGCAATTGCATCGTACTTTTTCAATATGCATCAACTTTTTATTCTTCACGCAATACATGAGCGTGAGCCATTGGACGTAGTATTTAAGTGGAATAGAATATGGTGGTAGATATCAAAGGGGTAAAAAGTGGAGAAGATAGTCTCACATCAACTAGGCGTACCAACTGGCTATGGAGATGCCCATCGATATATGTCAATGCGAGGAGTAGGGATTGCCATGCAAATGATGCACTAGAGCTATACGTGTATGAAAGCTCAAATGAAGCTAAGTGGGGTGTGCATCCAACTTGCTTGCTCATGAAGACCTCGGGCATTTGAGGAAGCCCGTCATAGGAATATACAAGCCAAGTTTGTAATAATGAATAGGTAATTCCCACTAGCATATGAAAATGATATATCATGAGACTCTCTACATGAAGAGCATGGTGCCACTTTGAGGCACAAGTGTGGTAAAAGATAGTAGCAAAGTCCCTTCTCTCATTTTCTCTCATTTTTTGGAATGGATGGTGGGCTCATTTGGCCTGCCCCATCTTTATTTTTTGTCCGGATTCTCATCTCGAGTTGTGGGAGAATCATCATCTTCATCATTCTTTCCTTACTGGGACAATTCTCTAATAATGATGATCATCACACTTTTATTTACTTACAACTCGATATGGAGAACTGATATGAAGATCTGACTCTGTATGAATGCCTCTGGCAGTGTGGATGTGCAATGATTTAGCATGACATGTATCAATAATATGATGAATGGTGGCTTTGCCACAAATACTATCTCAACTCTATATGGTCATGCAAAGCAATATGATGATGAACGAACTAGTCATGTGATGCATGGCAATATATCTCGGAATGGCTACGGAAATGCCATGATAGGTAGGTATGGTGGCTGTTTTAAGGAAGATATAATAAGGCTTATGTGCAACAGAGCATGTCATGTCACGGGGTTTGGATGCACCGGCGAATGTTGCACCGATCCTCGAGGTAAGAATGGGCTATGCACGGTACCGAAGAGGCTAGCAAAATATGAGAAGGTGAGATTGCATATGTCCATGGTTTCACGTTAGTCATAAAGAACGCATATACTTATTGCAAAGTTTTATTAGTTTATCATCAATCAAAGTACTACTAGCATGCCCCGAGGGAAGAGGTTGGGAGGAGTTAACCATCGCGCTCTTCCGACCCAAAACAACACTAGGATTTCAACGAGGAATAGAAATGCTCACACATCATCACCATGCCTCTTTAATTTTTAGATGAACAAAAAGGTCAACCTTTCTTAATATCGACACTTCTACGGTTTAACAATTATGAACTCACACCTATTTCATATTACCACGTCAATATCATTGACCCAAAATTTCTCTATATGTGCTACTTGATGGTTTTGATTATCACTCATTAAATAGCTAATATTTTTGGACTAGTCTTATGGCCCATGCAAATTACCGTCACTATTTATTAACTCTCAAACCAATATAAGTGAAGAACGAGAGTGAAATCATTTCTATAAAATCTACACGCCACCGTGCTCAAAAAGATATAAGTGAAGTACTAGGACAACTGCTAAGCTCAAAAGATATAAGTGAAGAACATAGAGTATTCTAACAAATTATGATAAGGTGTGTCCAGCAAAAAATGATTGTGGCAAACTGAAAGTAAAAGCAAACAAAAGCAAACGATGCTCCAAGCAAAACTCATATCATGTGACGAATAAAAATATAGCTTCAAGTGACATACCGATGGATTTGAGACGAAAGAGGGGATGCCTTCCGGGGCATCCCCAAGCTTAGACGCTTGAGTCTCCTTTAAAATATTACCTTGGGGTGCCTTGCGCATCCCTAAGCTTAGGCTCTTGCTACTCCTTATTCCTTTGTCCATCACGATAACACCCAAAACTTAAAAACTTCAATCACACAAAACTCAACAAAACTTCGTGAGATCCGTTAGTATAAGAAACATATTGCATACTTTAGGTACTGTTATAAATTGATTAAAATTTCATAAATGCATAATAGGTACTGTATTCTAACTTCTCCATGGCTTATACCCCCCGATACAATCCATAGCATAATCAAAATAAGCAACTATGCAAGCAAAAAACAGAATCTGTCTAAAACAGAACAGTCTATAGAAATATGTAGAGAACATATACTTATATACCTCTAAAAATTCTGAAAAATTAGAACAACCTCTAAAATTTGTATATAAACACTGTGTAAATATTTCAGACCATGATCACTCTCCAGTAAAAAATGAAAATTCCTGTACTGGAGTCAAAAGTTTATGTTTTGTTTCAGCATCGATTCTACTCATCTTGTGAGTCATCCCAAAGGCTTTACTTGTCACAAACACTAATTTAAACACAAAAACTTAATCATTACATAGGAAATAATCATGTTATTAAAAATAAACAGAAATAAATGATAACTATTGGGTCGTCTCCCAATAAGCTCTTTCTTTATAGTCATCAAGATAGGCTTAGGATAATAATGATGCTCACATAAAAGACAAGAGTTAAGGCACAAAGAGAGCATCATAAAACATGTGACGAACACATTTAAGTCTAACATACTTCCTATGCATAGGCATTTTATAAGCAAACAAATTATCAAGACAAGAAGTGTCTAACATATGCAAGTAGGAAGAGTTAAGCATTAACAATTTCAACACAAAGAGAGGTAATTGAGTAACATGCACATTCTTATAACCATGTTTGCCTCTCTCATTATGTGTAGGATCATAATCAAACTCAACAATATAACTGTCATAATATTGATCATTCTCCAAAGTAGTGGGATCATTATTACCTAAAGTTGACACTCTTCCAACCCCACTTTTAGTAGTGTTGCGAATATCATACTCAATAATAGATTCATCATGAAGGCTAGAATTATCAAGATCACAAGGAACATCATGATTATCACCCCAATCATTATCATTAGCACAGTTGATATTCATAGAATTTATACTAGCAACATGGCAATCATGCTTTTCATTCAAGGAACTATCATGAATCACTTTATAAATTTCTTTTAATACTTCATCACAATTTTTAGTTTCATGATTTTCAAGCAAGACCTCATAAGGAAATTCTAGTGCACTCAACTCACTAGCAATTGGTTCAACATAATCAGGTCTTTTGAAAAGATTAGCAAGTGGATGAGGATCCATTTACCTTTATTTTTGCTTTTTAACTTTCTGTTTGTTTTTGATAAAGACAAAGATAACATAGCTA
This sequence comes from Elymus sibiricus, assembly GCA_039707655.1. NCBI lineage: Eukaryota > Viridiplantae > Streptophyta > Magnoliopsida > Poales > Poaceae > Elymus > Elymus sibiricus. The sequence continues at coordinate 304,177,807 of CM077671.1, forward strand.
GGCAAGCAAGCAAACTAGAGACGAAACAAGCAAACTAGCAAACGAAGAAGTAAACTAGTAACAAGCAAAGATAAACATTTTTGTATTTTTGATTTTTATGAGACAAGCTAAATATAACAGAAAATAAAAAGAAGAACAAGTGAATGAAAATTTGTGTGAAGTTACTTTATAGTTGATGATGATATTCCCCAGCAACAGCGCCAGAAATCCTTCCTGATATTTGTGATATGCGTTGGGTATTCCGTGAAGAGGAACAGGTAATTGCAGCACAAAGTGGGTAAGTATTTCCCTCACTTATGAAACCAAGGTTTATCGAACCAATAGGAATATCAATCCTCAACTGTCTTTAGCGGCTGCACACAAATGAACAAACAGCTTGCACCCAACGTGGGCAAGAGGGTTATCAATCCCCTTGATCTCATTATTTGCAAGCAAATGAGTTGTGTAGATAATTGTTGATAAATATAAATTGCAAAATAAAATAAAAGATAGATAAAGGCATCAAGATAATTGTAGCGTTTGTAAATATATAAGTGAATAGACCCGGGGGCCATAGTTTTCCCTAGCGGCATCTCTCATGTAGGCAACATACGGTGGGTGAAAGGGCATTCTCTTACCTTGATGTTTTGGCGATGATGACAACTCACTATGATCTAACCGTGTGTCAAGTTATACAGGGATTGTATGTGGTACACAAGACGGTTAGGTGGACCCTCCAAACGGAAAAGACTTAAGACGGGATTCTCTACGTGTTTATTCTCTTTGGTCGTAGGGATCCCGTACTATTAAGAGGGAATCCACATTTGAAAGTCTTGGGTGAATCAGTTCTTTCGCACATCCATCTTCACCAAATTATCTTCTTCGCATCATAGAGAGAGAGGCCCCTCTTTCCTTAGTTACTTGCCAGGTAATCCGCGGTGTCGACCTAAAATGCACTGCTGGCTTTTAGCCTCCGGTTCGACCACCACTCTAGGGGTGATGCCCTGGGGGTGCTGCCACAAAATGGTCCCCAGCGGTTGTACCGCTGCCCTCGGGCGGTTGTACCACCAAAGGCTGGGTGACCCAGGGTGGCAGCTCTGGGCGGTTAAACCGGCCCAGCACCGGGCTACAACCGGACATGTTTCTGTTGTGCCCCGGTTGTTGGGCGGAACTGGACCGGTTGTCCGCTATATTCATATAGCCCGGTACAACCGGGGTCCCAAGCAGTTGTACCGCTTAGGACTTTGCCACGTTCGGGACTCAGGCCTGGCTGCTGCATCTGGGCCACCATTCTGTTGTGGTCTGGTTGTTGGGCGGTGGTTGGCCGGTTGTACCGGTTATACCGGTTGTACCGCTCACCTCTCTGGTTGTACCGCTCCCATGTGGATCTGGCTGTAATGGTTGGAAATGGGGGGCCCTATATAAAGAGGTGCTTCTTCCACCTCTCTCTTATCTCTTACCTCTCTCTCCACCATCGATGCACTTGAGCTTTCTTGCTCGATCTCTCTCTCTATCCACCCAAACTTGTTGTCTTGCTAGGGATTGAAGGAGGAGACCTAGATCTACACTTCCACCAAAGGAAAATTGATTCCCCCATAGTTTCTTGTGTGGATTTTGTTACTCTTGGGTGTTTGAGCACCCTAGACGGAAGAGGTCACCTCGAAGCCACATTCCATTGTGGTGAAGCTTCGTGGTTTCATTGGGAGCCTCCAATTAAGTTGTGGAGAGAGCCCCAACCTTGTTTGTAAAGGTCCGGTTGCCGCCTTCAAGGGAACCACTAGTGGAATCACGGCACCTCGCATTGTGTGAGGGCGTGAGGAGAATACGGTGGCCCTAGTGGCTTCTTGGGGAGCATTGTGCCTCCACACCGCTCCAACGGAGACGTACTTCCCCTTACCGGGAAGGAACTTCGGGAACACATCCGCGTCTCCATCGGTTCCTCTTGTGGTTACTTCTTACCTTTACTTTGTGCAAGCTACTTATATTGTTTTATCTTGCTTGCTTAGCTTGTGTTGTGATTAGCATCATATAGGTTGCTCACCTAGTTGCACATCTAGCCAACCTATTTGTTGCTAAGCCTAAATTGTTAAAGAAAAGCTAAAAATTGTTAGTTGCCTATTCACCCCCCCCCTCTAGTCAACCATATCGATCCTTTCAATTGGTATCAGAGCCTCGTCTCTTTATTAAAGGTTTCACCACCCGAAGAGTATGGTTGACGACGGGGACCGAGCGGTTGAACTCCCCGAGGCCATGGGTGTGAACACGGTCTCTCGCGAGGATTTAAATGAGGCCATGTCCTCGCTTAAATCCTCCATGACGACCGAGGTCAAATCCATGTTTAAAGAATTCCTTGACACACTTAAACTTTCCACCGATGCGGTTCAAGTGGTTAATCCCACAAACTCGGCATCGGATGTCAACTCCGGCAAGGAGGGGGCTAGTACTGATAAAGATAATCGTTCTCAAGGAATTAATGGGTCGGGGACTTTTTCCTCAGTTCCCCCTCCCTTGGTCTATGGAGGACCGGTGCACCCACCTCATATAGTTAATCACGGTCCTCCTCCTAAGCTTGTTAAAAATGATTTCGCTAATTGGCTTTTCTGTATCAAGTCTCATTTGGATCACAGCTCAATTCAACTCATGCGAGTCATTGAAGAAGGATACTACCCTTGTGATCCACGCAACCTCATTCGAAGGGAAGAAGCGGATAAACAACTAAATTCCTCCGCCTTGTTCATACTCCAAGCTGCTGTTCCTACTGAAGACCTACCTCACCTGCGTCCTTTCACTGTTGCTAAAGAGTGTTGGGAACACATTATCTCCATGTACAAGGGCAGCTCAAGCATTCAACGGTCAAACTATGAGGTTGTCCTTGATCAGTCAGATGAGTTTGTAATGATAGAGGATGAGGAACCGCGTGAGCTCTATAGAAGGGTGACTGCCCTCGCGGTTGCCCTCAAAGATCATGACAGCAAGGATGTGGATGATACGTGGGTCAAGCGTAAGTTTCTGAAGGCCATCATGCCCTACAACAAGGCCATGTCCGCTGTCATCCGTCAAAGACCGGACTTTCACACCTTGTCTTCTGGTGATGTGTTGGATGAATTTATTGCAATGAACATCTTGAACACAACAGCTGACAATGCTCTCGCTCGCGTGCAACGGTCAAAGAAATCATCCCCCAACCTTGCTTTGAAGGCCAAGGTCTGTCAAGAGGAAGAAGAAGAAGAAGAGGAAGAGGGTTGCCCCGAGGACACCAAATATGCCTATCATGAGCACATGGCTCTTGCGTCCAGGCAATTTTGGGGCAACAAGAGAAACACAAGGCCCAACTTCTCCAAGAACAACTCAAACGGGTCAAAGGGCAAGCAACGTGTGAGGACCTGCTACAACTGTGGTAATGTGAGTCACTTTGTGGTGGATTGTCCATACGAGAAGAGGGAAGACAATGGTGGCAAGCTCATCCGCAAAGATAAGGCCAAGTCGTTCCCCAACAAGACCAACTTCACCAAGAAGACTCCACACAAAGTGTTGATGGCTCAAGAAGAGTATGCATCGGATGATGATTGTGATGACGGAGACACAAGTGGTGAAGGAATGGCAAAAGCATCTATGGCAATTGCATCCTCCACCCCAACAAAGGTGTCACTTTTCGACGCCCCCAATGAGAACCACATCGCTAGGTGCCTCATGGCAAAAGGTATCACGAAGGTAACCTCCAACGCCAAAACCTCAAACATTAAGACTTCTGTTTCTTCCACTCCGTCTTTGTTAGATTGTGTGGATGAACTTGAGGAGGCGATAGAGGGTGAGAATGAGTTTGACAAGTTCTTGTGTAAACTCAAGGGAGAGTCCAAGAAGCACTTCGTTGCTCTCTTGGAACAACTTGGTGAGGCCAATGACACGATTGATTCTCAAGAAGAATCTCTTGAGGAGATGAGAGGCCATAGTCGTGATTATGCCAACGAGATAGCAGATCTTTCTATTGCTCTAGAGGAAGAGCGAGGTCTTCATTTGACTTTTAAGGAGTCACACAATGACGACTTTGCTAAATTACGTAAAGATTATGATCATGCTATTGTTCTTAACCGTGTCCTTAAATCTGAAAAGGTTGCACTTGGGGTTGACCATGCTCGACTCAAGGATGAGTTTGTCTCTCTTGACAGTGCTCATAAGGCATTGAAGAGCGTTCATGCTTCTCTTAAAGAGTCACATGATCAACTCCAAGTGAAACTCACTAAATAAATTGCCACGTGTCCTCCCTTTGTCTTAATTGATAATGCATCTGCTACTAACCCGTGTTGTGAGCATGCACATCTTGTGGAGGAAAATGCTAAGCTAAAAGAGCAGCTTGAGAAAGGCCTTGTGACATGTATACAAGGTGAGAAGAATCTCAATGACCTTTTGAGCAATCAAAAGGAAGTGATTGCAAAGGAAGGAGTTGGGTTTGCACCCAAATCCAAAAAGAAGAAGAAGAAGAAGACCACGAAGGCTCCTCCGCTCAAGGAAACATTTGTCAAAGCAGGGAGCATTACTCATGAGAAGAAGAAAGACAATGTTGTGAGTGATAGTGCCAAGAAGGGCAAGATCACTCCCTCCAACAAGGCCGGCGATTTTAACCCCTCTTATGTTTTGTGCCATGCTAGTGATGGGCATGTTTATGCCAAATTTGTTGGTTCTTCGTATGAGTATATTGAGTGGTCTATTTGGGTTCCTAAGACCCTTGTCACTAACATGAAAGGACCCATTCAAGAATGGGTACCTAAATCCAAGCATTGATCTATTGTAGGACTTTGCTTCCGGGGGAGTCTCATGGTTGCTCGATAGCGGAGCAACAAATCATATGACCGAAAGCAAGGACTTGGTGGTGGACGTTCGACCCGATGCATCCATGGCCACCCAAGTCTCATTTGGAGATGATGCAATCTCAAAGGTATTGGGTCTTGGCAAGGTGGTTATCTCTCCGACCTTAACTATTGAGAGAGTCATGCTTGTTGAGACCCTTGCATACAATTTACTTTCCGTTCGTCAACTTGCACTCATGGGTTTTAGTACTTTCTTTGGCATTAATACCGTGACCCTTTTGTGGAGCAAGACTCTTAAAGTAGCCTTTGTTGGACATGTCGAAAACGGTCTCTATGTGATTAACTTCTCGGAGCGACCCACTAAGACCGCGACATGTCTAATGGCTAAAGTTGATGTGGGATGGCTTTGGCATCGCCGACTAGCCCATGTCAATATGAGATCTTTGCAAAGTCTCCTCAACGGGGATCACATTCTTGGACTAACAAATGTGAGTTTTGCCAGAGATCGTGCTTGCAGTGCCTGTATCGAAGGAAAGCTACATGAAAAAGCTCATCGTCCAACTACTACAATCTACTCAAAGAGGACCTTAGAGCTCCTTCACATGGATCTCTTCGGGCCTCCATCCTTTGACAGTCTTGGAGGAAGAAGATATTGCTTGGTGATTGTGGATGATTACTCGAGATACACATGGGTATATTTTTTCAAGAGAAAGAGTGAGACCCAACAGACCGTCATCGACTTTGCAAATGAAGTCCAACGACAACATGAAGCAAAGATTTTGATGATTAGAAGTGACAACGGCACTGAGTTCAAGAACTACACCCTAAATGAGTTTCTCAGTGATGAGGGGATAAAGCACCAATACTCCACACCTTACACCCCTCAACAAAACCGTGTTGCAGAGAGGAAGAACCGGACGTTGATGGATGCGGCAAGAACCATGATGGCAGAGTTTAAATCTCCGTACAACTTTTGGGCCGAAGCCATCAACACAGCATGTCATGCATCAAATCAGCTCTATCTCCACAAAGGCTTGAACAAGACTCCTTATGAGATTCTTACCGGGAACAAGCCCAACCTCAAATACTTCCGGGTGTTCGGTTGTAAGTGTTTCATTCTCAAGAAAGGTGTTCATTTGTCTAAATTTGAATCTAGAGCCCATGAGGGCATATTTGTTGGTTATGCTGCAAACTCTCATGCTTACCGTGTCCTCAACAAGTCCACGAGACTCATTGAGGAGACGAGTAACGTAGAGTTTGATGAAAATAATGGCTCCCAAGTGGAGCAAAGTGGTCTGTGTGATGTAGGTGATGAAATTCCTCCCCAAGCCATAAGAAGAATGGGTGTGGGATACTTCCTACCCGTTGAGGAGCCCCTTGTGGCTGAAGGAGAAGGACAATGTTCCACTCAAGTGGAACCATCACTAACGCATGACCCACACGCTTCCGAAGAATGTAGTGAAGGCCTCAACCCCGTGATCAAGATCAAGGGCAAGATCAACTCGATAGTGATGTTTCTACTTCACATGATGCTCAAGATCTTGCTCACACCCCCGTGCAAGCTCAAGATCAAGATGAAGCTCAGGACCAAGATCTACTTCAAGATCAAGGTCAAGCTAAAGATCAAGATCATGCTCAAGATCATGAGCAAGCCGGTGCTAGTACCGAAGCTCGTCAAGTTACCAAGCCTCAACTTTCCATGGAGGAAATTCTTGAAAGACGAGCTGCCAAGAATGCTGCCAAGCTTCAGAAAAAAGCAACACCTCCTAGAGAACGTCTATTGAAGCTTGAAAAGAGGGGTAACCACTCGTCGTCAATTAACAAACTTTTGTGCACATCATGCGTTTGTTTCTTGCTTTGAACCCCTCAAGGTACATGATGCGCTCGAAGACGAGGATTGGCTTGAAGCCATGCATGATGAAATCAACAACTTCGAGCGCAACAAAGTGTGGCTATTGGTGCCAAGACCAAAAGAGAATCACAATGTCATCGGAACCAAATGGATCTTTAAGAACAAGCAAGATGCACATGGTATCATTATTCGCAACAAGGCAAGGCTGGTGGCTCAAGGCTACTCCCAAGTCGAGGGTATCGACTACGGTGAAACCTTTGCCCCTGTTGCTCGCCTTGAATCTATTCGCATGTTGCTTGCTTATGCTTCTCATCATGATTTCATATTATATCAAATGGATGTGATGAGTGCTTTTCTTAATGGTCCACTTAAGGAGTTGGTATATGTCAAGCAACCCCCGGGGTTTGAGGACCCCAAGTTCCCCAATCTTGTATATGTTCTCGATAAGGCACTCTATGGCCTCAAACAAGCCCCACGTGCGTGGTATGAGCACCTTACCGAGATGTTGCAAGATCGTGGGTTTGAAATTGGGAAAATCGACCCCACTCTTTTTACTAAGAGGGTTAACGGGAACTTGTTCGTATGCCAACTATATGTAGATGATATTATCTTTGGTTCTTCTAACAAAACTTTTAATGATGAGTTCGCCGCACTAATGACCAAAGAGTTTGAGATGTCTATGATGGGAGAGTTGAAGTTCTTCCTTGGATTCGAAGTCAAGCAACGAAGCCAAGGAACCTTCATCAACCAAGCCAAATACACTCAAGACATGCTCAAGAGGTTCAAGTTGGATGAGCTAAATCCTCCGAAGGCCAACACTCCGATGCAACTCAAATGCCAACTTGACAGTGATCCCAATGGTAAAGCTGTGGATCAGAAGGTATATCGCTCCATGATTGGATCTCTGCCTTACCTTTGTGCATCTAGACCGGATATCATGTTGAGTGTGGGAATTTGTGCATGATTTCAATCCGCACCTAAGGAGAGTCACTATGTGGCTGTCAAGCGAATCTTTCGATATTTGGCTCATACCCCAAACTTTGGCTTATGGTACCCCAAAGGTGCTTCATTTGATCTCATTGGATATACTGACTCGGATTGGGCGAGAGACCGTGTGGAAAGGAAGTCCACTTCCGGAGGTTGCCAATTTCTTGATCGCTCTCTGGTAAGTTGGTCTTCCAAGAAACAAAACTGTGTTTCTCTCTCGTCCACCGAGGCTGAGTATGTAGCCGCCGCAAGCTGTTGTGCTCAGATTCTTTGGATGAGGCAAACTTTAAAGGATTATGGTGTCAACTGTGACAAAGTGCCTCTTTACTGCGACAATGAAAGCACAATCAAGATCTCCAACAACCCGGTTCAACACTGCAAGACGAAGCATATTGAGATTCGTCATCACTTCATCCGGGATCACATCAAGCGTGGAGACATTGATCTTATTCATCTCTGTACTAAGGAACAACTTGCAGATATATTCACGAAGCCATTAGATGAAGCAAGATTTCGAGAGTTAAGGCATGAGCTAAATATCATTGATTCGAGTAATGTGGCTTGAATTAGTGCACACCCCACCACACTCATCATCATGTCTTGTTTAGGTGTAGGCATGGACATAGGGGGAGTCTAGTTCTCTCAATGAACTATCCCTCCTCCTATTATGCATAAATTAATCAAGTCTTTCACATTCGTCATTTTTGATGACTCCTGTGCTTCAAAGACGAGTTTTGGTCATGGGCCCAAGGTTTATATCTTCGCGGTGCCATACCAATTGACTCATACATAGGTGGCCTCGGCCACCGCCCCCTCTTGCTCTTATTTGAGTCTGACATTTGTGTTAGTATTGTTTTGAGTCCTAGGTGTGGGCATTCTCCATGGCTCTTTATTCGCGTTTTGTTTTCTTCCAACCATGGAGTTTTTCCCCACCATACCCTTCTTTTAAAAAGATTGTACGCTTTGATCATCTAGTGGTGGTGCCTGTGGCCAGGCGGTACAACCGGTGGTAGAGGCGGTTCTACCGCTAATTCACCGGTTGTCCCGTCCCAGCGGTACAACCGGGGATGACTGCGGTTCTACCGCTAATTCCCTGGCCCGGTACTTGGACCGGTACAACCGCTCCTCTGGAGCGGTACAACCGGTCGCGACCCGGTACTTAGATCTGGATGGCCGGGCCAAAGGGGTATTCAGTTATCCCCTTCGTGCCCGACTCCTCCTGGTGCCCCCTGTCGCCGGCCGCCGCCACCACCACCCCGGAGTGCCCCGGCGCCCCGGATTCATGGCCTCCTCCCAGATCTGTTCCGTGGAGGCCCTTCCTTCCCCAATCTTCTCCCATGGATGCCGGTAATGCCTTTTATCTCCTTGCTCTTGGATTCCCTTCGAATCCTCCATTGTTAGGGCATTGCTCGGTTCCCGCGTTTTTAAGCAAAACTATTGGCGGGATAAGATCGTATATCAAAGTTCCAATTAGCTGTGGTCATTAGAAACCTCAAAGAGGGGGCATTTCTCTGAATCTGGATCCACTGGTTTCCCAGCAGCGGTACAACCGCTGGTGCGGTACAACCGCAAGGGCAACCGGTTCAACCGGCCTCATTTGATTCCTGCCCCCTGTTTTTTGTTTCTTATCCACGCACCTAATTTATTCCTTCTTTTGCGTACAATCATCTCATCTTTTTCTGGGTTTCCGCTCTGTGTTTTTCGTGTGCTTGTCAGCAGGTGGCTCTAGCTCTCGTTCTGCTCCTCGGAAGAATACCAAGAAGCGTGCTCACAGGTGCATGATTGTTGAAGAGTCTGAGAATGAGGAAGTTGTGATCCCCACCAATCCCACTCGCCGTGAGAAGTCCCTGGCTGCCAAGCAGAAAACTGCCAAGCCCGTGCATGCCTGGAAGCAACCTGATTGGGAGAGGGTCCGTCTTCAAAACCCGTATGTGGTTCCAGTTGCTCCCAGGTGGACAACTCCTCAGTTCCGGAATGAGTTTCAGTTTCGGATCGTGCATGAGCTCTATGACCATCACAAGAACAAGTATGCCAAGCAATGGACAATTGACATCGAGCACTGGAGGAACAACATGGATTACTTTGGCGAGGCCTTGGCATTGTGTGAAGAATTTGACCTGATCAAGCTCATGACTTTCAACTGTGCCTTTGATGTGCAGCTCATCCACCAGTTCTACACCACGGTTCACTTTGGCACTGATGCAGAGCGTCATCTTTCCTTCATGTGTCGTGATGAATTCTTCCATGTTCCGTGGCGTGCCTTCTGCAATGTCCTTGGCTATGATGATACTGGGCTCACTGGGAATGGCGGCATTCGTCCTCATGATCGGGCTGAATCTATGGATAAGAACAGGTTAGCCCCCCTATACATTCCCGGGTAGGGGGTTATGGGAGCTACTAAGGACCTGCAGCAGGTCTATGACATTTTACACCGAGTGTTCCGGAATCTTCTTCTGCCCAAAGTTGGAAATCAGGATGAGATTCATGGGTACTTTGTTGATCTGCTCATTGCCATGAAGACTAAAGCTGGCTCTGGAGCTACATTTGATGTTTCCAAATGGATGTGGGAGGAGTTGTACGCCACGGTCGTCTACCGGAAGGTTCCCACTTATGCTCCTTATATTATGAGTTTCCTCAACTCTATGTGGGCAATTCGTCGCCCGGGCGAGCTTCTCACCTCCCCAGACAACCTTATTGTGCATGAGGTCAAGCAACTCCGGAAGAAGAAACATCCTGCACCTCGCTTCCCTGATGCCAACCCTTAGGATGTCTTTGTTACTTCCAGTGACAGTGACTTTGAGCTTCCAGCAGGTGCCAAGCCATCTTGGGCCTCCAAGCTCTCTGACAAGATTAAGAAGACCTTCTGCCTCCAGGCTCATGTTCAGAAGAAGCTCTATGAAGCCCATGTCAACGAGAAGCATGTCCGCCGCAGATAGATTCAGATTATGCGGGCTCTCAATCTTGAGGCTGCCAGTGGTTCTGAGAAGACCATCACTCCTGAGGCACAGTGGATCTATGAACATAGCACTTGGACTGATGATGAGATCCCAACTCAGCCTGCTGCCACCTCCTCTGCTGCTGCCGCTGCTGATGCTGCCGATGATGCTTCTGATGATGATGATGGGGATGGCTCTGGAGATGATGATTCTGAGGAGTATGACACCAACGAGGAGATCTATTGAGTTCTGGGGCGCTTGCATCACTCTTTTCCTTTTTGGTGCCTTGATGCCAAAGGGGGAGAAAGTACCTTATAACGGGATTTGCATGGGTGTTGCATGGTTGTTTATTGGACACTTTGTTGCGTCTTCCATTTGAACTCTTATTTGCTTTTTATCGGTTTGTGTGAAGACTATGTGAGTTTAAAGTAGAGTTTGAGACTTATCGTACCCTTACTATTAAAAGCTCTACTTATTATCTCGTTCATATTGCTCCTTAATGTTTCATCTTATATTTGTCCCCATTGATTGGTCTATAAAATTAAGGGGGAGCTTCAATTCTTGCACAGGTCTTATCTGTTGCACACATTGAGGGGGAGCTCCACTTTTATTTTATAGATCATCAATGCAAATTGTGTTGTTGTCATCATCCACCAAAACGGGGGAGATTGAAAGGGCATTCTCTTATCTTGATGTTTTGGCGATGATGACAACTCACTATGATCTAACCGTGTGTCAAGTTATACAGGGATTGTATGTGGTAGACAAGACGGTTAGGTGGACCCTCCAAACGGAAAAGACTGAAGACGGGATTCTCTACGTGTTTATTCTCTTTGTTCGTAGGGATCCCGTACTATTAAGAGGGAACCCACATTTGAAAGTCTTAGGTGAATCGGTTCTTTCGCACATCCATCTTCACCAAATTCTCTTCTTCGCATCATAGAGAGAGAGGCCCCTCTTTCCTTAGTTACTTGCCAGGTAATCCGCGGTGTCGACCTAAAATGCACGGCTGGCTTTTAGCCTCCGGTTCGACCACCACTCTAGGGGTGATGCCCTGGGGGTGCTGCCACAAAATGGTCCCCAGCGGTTGTACTGCTGCCCCCAGGCGGTTGTACCGCCAAAGGCTGGGTGACCCAGGGTGGCAGCTCTGCGCGATTAAACCGGCCCAGCACCGGGCTACAACCGGACATGTTTCTGTTGTGCCCCGGTTGTTGGGCAGAACTGGACCGGTTGTACCGCTATATTCATATAGCCCGGTACAACCGGGGTCCCGAGCGGTTGTACCGCTTAGGACTTTGCCGCGTCCGGGACTCAGGCCTGTCTGCTACATCAGGGCCACCATTCTGTTTTGGTCCGGTTGTTGGGCGGTGGTTGGCCGGTTGTACCGGTTATATCGGTTGTACCGCTCACCTCTCCGGTTGTACCGCTCCCATGTGGATCTGGCTGTAACGGTTGGAAATGGGGGGGGCCTATATAAAGAGGTGCTTCTTCCACCTCTCTCTTATCTCTTACCTCTCTCTCTCCACCATTGATGCACTTGAGCTTTCTTGCCCGATCTTTCTCTCTAGCCACCCAAACTTGTTGTCTTGCTAGGGATTGAAGGAGGAGACCTAGATCTACACTTCCACCAAAGGAAAATTGATTCCCCCATAGTTTCTTGTGTGGATTTTGTTACTCTTGGGTGTTTGAGCACCCTAGACGGAAGAGGTCACCTCGAAGCTACATTCCATTGTGGTGAAGCTTAGTGGTTTCGTTGGGAGCCTCCAATTAAGTTGTGGAGAGAGCCCCAACCTTGTTTGTAAAGGTCCGGTTGCCGCCTTCAAGGGAACCACTAGTGGAATCACGGCACCTCGCATTGTGTGAGGGCGTGAGGAGAATACGGTGGCCCTAGTGGCTTCTTGAGGAGCATTGTGCCTCCACACCGCTCCAACGGAGACGTACTTCCCCTTACCGTGAAGGAACTTCGGGAACACATCCTCGTCTCCATCGGTTCCTCTTGTGGTTACTTCTTACCTTTACTTTGTGCAAGCTACTTATATTGTTTTATCTTGAAAGCTTAGCTTGTGTTGTGATTAGCATCATATAGGTTGCTCACCTAGTTGCACATCTAGCCAACCTATTTGTTGCTAAGCCTAAATTGTTAAAGAAAAGCTAAAAATTGTTAGTTGCCTATTCACCCCCCCTCTAGTCTACCATATCGATCCTTTCAGTGGGTAACAAATTACTGTTGGGCAATTGATAGAAAAGCGGATAGTTATGCGATTTTCACGGAAATGATCATGTGTATATAGGCATCACGTCCATAAACTAATAGGCCGACTCCTGCTGCACCTATTTCTATTACTCCACTCATCGACCGCTATCCAGCATGCATCTAGAGTTCTAAATAAAACAGAGTAGTGCATGGAGAACGATGACATGATGTAGACAAAGTAAACTCAATCAATATGAATGAACCCCATCGTGTTATCCTTAGTAGCAACAACACAAAGACACATCTTGTCCCCTACTTTGTCACTGTGATATAGAAACTCGCCAGGTTGAACCTACCACAATGCACCACTCCCACCGATGAAATATCAATCTACTTGGCCAAAGCACATCAATAGATTGGAGAGCATTATGAAGCTATAATGATCATGCAATTAAGAGACAATATATATCAGAGGTATCTCAAATACTTTTCATGAATAATGTGAACATAAACCCACAATTCATCGGATCCCAACAAACATACCGCACAATAGGATTACATCGGATAGACCAAAGCGAAGATGCGATGACCATTGTATTGAAGATCAAGAGATAGAGAGATTGTCATCTAGGTACTAGCTATGGACCTGTAGGTCTGTGGTGAACTACTCACACATCATCATGAGGGCAGCACGGTTGATGAAGAGGCCCTCCGTGATCGATCCCCCCTCCGACAGGGTGCCGGAACGGAGCTCCAGAGGGCCTCATGACGGAACAGAGACTTGCGGCGGCAAAAAAGGATTTTTGGGACTTCCTTTAGGGTTTTTGCAATATTTAAGAATTTATAGGCCAGAGAGGGACGTCGGGAGAGCCACGAGGGGGCCACCACATATCAGGGCACGGCACCTCCAGGGCGCACCCTGATGTGTGGTGGGGCCCTCATGCTCCTCCCGACCTCCTTCCGAAGCTTCCAGGTCTTCTTTTGGTCCATAAAAAATCATCAAAATGTTTCGTGGCAATTGGACTTCGTTTGGTACTGTAAACCTGAAAAGCCAAAAACATGCAGAAAACAACAACTGGCACTGGGTCAATAGGTTAGTGCCCAAAAATATTATAAATTGGTAAATAAAGACCCAAAAAGTATGCTAGAATGATAATATATCAGCATGGAACAATAAAAAATTATAGATACGTTGGAGACTTATCAGTCTCGTCTAGAAAATGGTTGAAGCGGAAGGCGAATATTGAGCTTTCAATGATGTTGAAGGTCCTTGCAACTCTAGGACAGTGCCTGTGGATGATTGCCCGCCCATCCTTCGTCCTCTTGAGGAAGACTTCAAGATTATATCGTGCGTGCTGTATGAATACCTTCCTCGCCTCTTGACCATACAGGTGGTTTGAGACGTAATTATGAATGAACTATCTTGAAAAAGACTGAAAACAGACGTATGCATAAATACATTTTATAAAATTTAAAATGGCGCAAAGGGAAATGGACAAGGTGAAAGAGATAGTACCATCCTATAGTTGACTGATGTCTTCTTCATTGTGCAGACAAACATCTTGTTGTTTTTCATCGCTAGTTTCTTTATCTTAACAATCTTTGTGAGTTTCTTGATTTGACTGCTATTCATGGACACGTCATTTCCCCACATGCAAAAAGGGTCGAACAGTGGGTCTAAACCTCTTACATCAGGACCTACATGTGCAAGAACAAATTATTAAAAACCTAAATATTAGAATGGTTCCTACCATTGCAAAATAATGTGCTATTAGCCAAAGGACCATGGATGTGCAAACCTCGATGGTAAACTTCAGTGTTTCACATTGTTTCCCCCCTGCAACATATTTAAGATAGATATTGATCAGGTTATAAGTGCTATTTGGCATACTATCAGTGAAATATGTTAACAAAAAATAAACACATTGCAGATCCAACAGATTAATTTGAGCCAACATGCCTGCTCTGGAGTTGAGGTAAGCATGGGCACACTGAGAAAACACCTCGTAGTCTTTGTCGAACGCACCGCCATGAGTTGTCATTTATAGCAGCTAACCGCATGGCGGCATCCACATGTGAGGCGTCGATGGTGGCCTCGACAACGAGGTGCTCCTCCAAGATCTAGGGGTTAGCACCCATGGCAGCCATCGTTGCCTCATCCGCGCGTGTAGCCGCGGTTTGCTTCTCCGCTGCCAAATGTTCCTTGAGATCCTGACTATACTGCGTGCACCATGGCTTTCGGCGGTGATTATTTGGAGGATGGGGCGGTGATTTGGGTGGAAGGTGTCGTGCCGATGGTCGGGCCATGTTGGATGGAGGAGGAGGGGTGGGGGAGAGAGGGTATGGGGGAGGTGTCGATTACCTGACTAGATGGACGTGGCCGAGCAGCAGGAAGGAGCGGTGCCGGCGAGGAGGCGGCGTTGCAAGCAAGCAGCGAAGGTTGGAACTAGGAAAGGAAGGAGGAAATAGGGGAAATGTGGCTTTTGGTTGGCACAGGGGGTGAGGGAGATAGATATTTACGCGATAGCCAAAAAAATTCGTTCAGTGCAGCGAAAAACCGGCGCGGAAAGTGTCATCGGACATAGTCTCTTATTCAAAAATGTGTGCGATATCTAAACATCAAAAACAAATCTTGTAGTTTACCCCGTGTGTGATGAGATTGAATGTGCAAATGTTGGTCTCCAAGCTTCCGACGTAAGATTGGATACTACATTGCACACGGTTCATGCCAACAAATTGTGTGTGATGTACTTAAATTTCATTTTCATTTGGAAGACGGAATGGGGATATGGCGGCAAATTTTGGTCTGAATTTTCTTGGTTACAACGGTCATCCACGTCGTCGCATAATTTAACATCAATTGCTAATTTGGAAACTACACAAAAGAGCCTACACTACAGCCCGCACTTACTTAATCGAGCAATTAAACAGAGCTGGTTGACCTAAACATTACTCTAACAAAAGACTAGCGCTCTAAACAAATACTAATGTTCCGCCTGACGCTCTGATACGTCTCCAACGTATATATATAATTTTTGATTGTTCCCTCCTATTATATTACTCCCTATATTCCATAATGTAGTGCATATAGATATATTAAAAAGTCAAACTTCACCAACTTTGACCAAGTTTGTGGAAAAAAAACAATTGCACCTAGAATGCCTAACATATATCATTGGATTCATCATAAGACGTAGTTTCATATTATATATATATATATTTGGTATTATAGATATAAATAGTTTTGTCTATAAACTTGGTCAAAGTTGGCAAAGTTTGACTTTTCAAGAAATCTATATGCACTACATTTTGGAACGAAGGGAGTATCATTCTAGGATACTTTTTAGGCATTTACTTGTTTTATATTATTTTTGAGCACTAACCTATTAACCCAGTGCCAAGTGCCAGTTGCTGTTTTCTACGTGTTTTTGGCTTTTCAGGAATACTGTACCAAACGAAGTCCAAATACCCCGAATTTTTTTGATGATTTTTTCTGCACCAAAATAAGACCCGGAAGTTTCATAGGAACACCAGAGGACACACGAGGTGCCCCCAAGCCATCAGGGCGCGCCCAAGGGGTGGCCACACCCTGATAGCTTGGGGCCACTGACGTGGCTTGAGACCGCGTCAGTATTTCCCCAAAGAGGAAGGGATGATGCAGCACAGCTACGATAAGTATTTCCCTTAGTTATGAAACCAAGGTTATTGAACCAGTAGGAGAACCACGCAACACTATAACGGTACCTACACACAAAGAACAAATACTTGCAACCTGACGTGTAAGAGAGGTTGTCAATCTCTCCACGGTAAAAAGATAGATTAGATTGTAGTAGATTGGATAAATAGATCGCACCAGAACACAAAATAAAAGAGGCAAATAAAAAGTGCAGCAAAGTATTTTTGGGTTTTTGGAATAATAGATCTGAAAACAAAAACAACAAAAGATAGATGCTACTTCTCGAGCATGCGTTGGTTTCCGTGAAGAGGAACGGATGATGCGGCAAAGTAGATAAGTATTTCCCTCAGTTGTTGAGAACCAAGGTATCAATCCAGTAGGAGATACAAGCAAGTCCCCAATAGGTGTACCTACACAAAGAATCAAACACTTGCACCCAACGCTATAAAGGGGTTGTCAATCCCTTCACGGTTACTTGCAAGGATGAGATCTAATAGAGATAGATAGAATAGATTGCTTGAACGGAAAGTAAAACAAAAGTAAAAAGATTGCAGCAAGATATTTTTGGTATTTTTGGTTTTAGATCTGAAAGTATAAGATGGAAAATAGACCCGGGGGCCATAGGTTTCACTAGAGGCTTCTCTCATGATGGCAAGTATTACGGTGGGTGAACAAATTACTGTCGAGCAATTGATAGAAAAGCGAATAATTATGAAGATATCCAAGTCAATGATTATGCATATAGGCATCACGTCCGTGTCAAGTAGACCGAAACGATTCTGCATCTACTACTATTACTCCACACATCGACCGACTCCTGCCTGCATCTAGAGTATTAAGTTATGAAGAACAGAGTAACGCATTAGGTAAGATGACATGATGTAGAGGGATAAACTCAAGCAATATGATGAAAACCCCATCTTTTTATCCTCGATGGCAACAATACAATACGTGCCTCGCTACCCCTACTATGTCACTGGGTGAGGACACCGCAAGATTGAACCCAAAACTAAGCACTTCTCCCATTGCAAGAATTACCAATCTAGTTGGCCAAACCAAACCAATAACTCGAAGAGACTTGCAAAGATATGAAATCATGCATATAAGAATTCAGAAAAGACTCAAATAATATTCATAAATAATCTGAACATAAACCCACAATTCATCGGATCTCGACAAACACACCGCAAAAGAGTATTACATCGGATAGATCTCCATGAAGATCATGAAGAACATGGTATTGAAGAGCAAAGAGAGAGAGAGAAGAAGCCATCTAGCTACTAGCTATGGACCCGAAGGTCTGTGGTGAACTACTCAGGCATCATCAGAGGGGCAATGGAGTTGATGTAGATGCCCTCCGTGATCGAATCCCCCTCCGGCAGATTACCGGAAAAGGCTCCAAGATTGGATGTCACGGGAACCGAGGCTCCTGGCGGCGGAAAAGTGTTTTCGTGGCTCTTTTTGGTATACAGGGAATATTTGGGAATTTATAGACCGAAGATTAGGGTTGGGGGAGTTGCCGTGGGCCCACAAGCCAGGGGGGCGCGCCCCCCCCCCTAGGGCGCGCCCCTATGGCTTGTGGCCACACGGCGGCTCCTCTGCCTTGGTCTCCAAGCTTGGTAGTTGTCTTCTGGTCCAAGAAAAATTATTTCGAAGATTTTATTCCGTTTGGACTCCGTTTAATATTCCTTATCTGCAATACTCAAAAACAAGAAAAAAACAGAAACTGGCACTAGGCTCTAGATTAATAGGTTAGTCCCAAAAATAATATAAAATAGCATATTGATGCATATAAAACATCCAAAATAGATAATATAATAGCATGGAACAATAAAAAATTATAGATACGTTGGAGACGTATCAATAGATCAAAAAGCAATATGTTGAAAGAGTAGACCCGGGGGCCGTAGATTTCACTAGTGGCTTCTCTCATGAGTGGGCAATTGATAGAATATCAAATAATCTTGACGATATCCAAGGCGATGATCATTATATAGGCATCACGTCCAAGATTAGTAGACCGAAATGATTCTGAATCTACTACTATTACTCCACACATCGATCGCTATCCAGCATGCATCTAGTGTATTAAGTTCATTGAGAAACGGAGTAATGCAATAAGAACGATGACATGATGTAGACAAGATCTATTCATGTAGGAATAGACCCCATCTTGTTATCCTTAATAGCAACGATACATGCATGCCTCGCTGCCCCTTCTGTCACTGGGAGAGGACACCGCAAGATCGAACCCATCACAAAGCACCTCTTTCCATGGCAAGAAAAATCGATCTAGTTGGCCTAACTAAACCAAAGATTCGAAGAAGAAATACGAGGCTATAAGTAATCATGCATATAAGAGATCAAAAGAAGACTCAAATAATATTCATGGATAGAAACTGATCATGAACTCAAAATTCATCGGATCCCACAAACACACCGCAAAAAGTCATTACATCAAATAGATCTCCAAGAGACCATTGTATCGAGAATCAAAAGAGAGAGACAAAGCCATCTAGCTACTGCCTACGGACCCGTAGGTCTATGGTAGACTACTCACGCATCATCAGAGAGGCACCAATGAGGATGATGAATCCCTCCGTGATGGCATTAGATTGGATCTCGTGGTTCTGGAATTTGCGGCGACTGGAAGTATTTTTCGTCGACTCCTCTAGGGTTTCTGGAATATTTGTTGGGGAACGTTGCATGGGAAACAAAAAAATTCCTACGCTCACCAAGATCAATCTAGGAGATGACCATCTATGAGAGGAGATATTGCATCTACATACCCTTGTAGATCGCTAAGCGGAAGAGTTAAGGAACGCGGTTGATGTAGTCGAACGTCTTCGCGATCCAATCACGACCCGTCCCGATCTAGCGCCAAACGGACGGCACCTCCGCGTTCAGCACACGCACAGCTCGATGACAATCACTGCCTCCTTAATCCAGCAAGCGAGGGCAGAGAGGTAGATGAGTTCTTCGGCAGCATGACGGCGTGGTGGCGGTGGTGGTGGAGCTGATCCGGCAGGGCTTCGCCAAACACTACCGGAATCAATCTACAGGAGAAACGATCTATGTGGGAGGGAGAGGCTGCGCCATGGCTTGGGGTGCAGCAGCCCTCCCTCCCCTCACATATATATAGGGGGAGAGGAGGGGGCCGACCGCCCTAGGGTTTCCCTTAGGGTTTGGTGCGGCGGCCAAGGGGTCTGCCTTGCCACCCAAGGCAAGGGCCGGCGGTCCCCTTTGGGCTTGGCCCCCACCCTCCAGCCGCATGGGCCTTTGTGGGAGGGCGGCCAGCCCATCAGGGGCTGGTGCGCCCCCTCTCACAGCCCATGGAGCCCTCCGGGGCATGTGAGCCCCTTCCGGTGGATCCTCGGAACCCTTCGGCACTCCTGGTACATTGCCGGCGACGCCCGAACTCTTTCTGGTGACCAACACGGTATTTCCCATATATCAATCTTTACCTCTAGACCATTTCGGAACTCCTCGTGATGTTCGGAATCTCATACGGGACTCCAAACAACTTTCGGTCACCAAAGTATATAACTCAACAATACCTAATCGTCACCGAATGTCAAGTGTGCAGACCCTGCGGGCTCAAGAACTATGCAGACATGACCGAGACACCTCTACGGTCAATAACCAATAGCGGGACCTAGATGCCCATATTGGTTCCCACACATTCTACGAAGATCTTTATTGGTCGAACCACGATGTCAAGGATTCAGTTAATCCCGTACTCCGTTCCCTTTGTTCATCGGTATGTTACTTGCCCGAGATTCGATTGTCGGTATCTCCATACCTAGTTCAATCTCGTTACCGGGAAGTCTCTTTACTCATTCTGTAATACAAGATCCCATGGCTAACTCCTTAGTCACATTGCTTGCAAGCTCATCATGATGTTGTATTACCGAGTGGGCCCTGAGATACCTCTCCATCATACGGAGTAACAAATCCCAGTCTTGGTCCATGCCAACTCAACAGACACCCTCGGAGATACCTATAGAGCATCTTTATAGTCACCCAATTACGTTGCGACGTTTGATACACACAAGGTACTCCTCCAGTGTCAGTGAGTTGCATGATCTCATGGTCATAGGAACAGATACTTGACATGCAGAAAACAATAGCAATAAACTTGACACGATCATATGCTACGTTCATAGTTTGGGTCTTGTCCATCACATCATTCTCCTAATGATGTGATCCCGTTATCAAATGACAACTCATGTCTATGGTCATGAAATCTTGACCATGTTTGATCAACGAGCTAGTATATTAGAGGCTCACTAGGGACACAATGTTGTCTATGTACCCACACATGTATTTGAGTTTCCAATCAATACAATTCGAGCATGGATAATAAAAAATTAATCATGAACAAGGAAATATGATAATAACTACTTTATTATTGCCTCTAGGGCATATTTCCAACAGTCTCCCACTTGCACTAGAGTCAATAATCTAGCTCACATCGCCATGCGATTTACATTGTAATGAATCTAACACCCATACAGTTCTGGTGTTTATCATGTTTTGCTCATGGAAGAGGCTTAGTCAACGGGTCTATGACATTCAGATCTGTGTGCACTTTGCAAATATTTATGTCCTCCCCTTTGATGTAATCGTGGATGGAATTGAAGTGTCGCTTTATGTGTCTGGTCCTCTTGTGAAACCTTGGTTCCTTGGCTAGAGCAAAGGCACCAGTGTTGTCACAGAACAGAGTCATTGGGTCCAGTGCACTGGGCACAACTCCAAGATCTGTCATGAACTGCTTCATCCAGACACCTTCCTTTGCCGCCTTCCAGGCAGCTATGTACTCCGCTTCACATGTAGAATCAGCTACCACGCTTTGCTTGGAACTGCACCAGCTTACTGCTCATCCATTGAGAATAAATACGCATCCGGTTTGAGACTTAGAGTCATCCGGATCAGTGTCAAAGCTTGCATCGACGTAACCCTTTACGACGAGCTCTTGATCACCTCCATAAATGAGAAAAAATTTCCTTAGTCCGTTTCAGGTACTTAAGGATATTCTTGATCGCCGTCCAGTGTTCCACTCCTGGATCACTTTGAAACCTTCCGGCCATACTTATGGCAAGGCTGACATATGGTCTTGTGCACAACATTGCATACATGATAGAGCCCATGGCAGAAGCATAGGGGATTGTCGGTGCACTAGGACAGGGGTATCCAGTGCCCCTAACTTATGCACAGGCAGTAGTAGCAAAACTCGTCGATACAAGCTACCGCACCACTAAGCGAGCATTCAAGAACCAGACCCCGGCAACAACGCCTGTAGAAGGCCAAGCAAACACCGGCAAGACTATTACAACAGCCCAGGAGGGGCCCAAAGCGTGCCATCCACGTCCCCGGAGCCTGCCGGGGACCGAGGCACGCACATCTCAGGAAGACCCGGCAAGCCATCCCCCGGCAGGCACGAGTTGACCAGCCACTGCTCCACCGCATCATGACGCCAGTCACTTGTCGATGCGGTGTCGAGCCCTCAGGCGGCTAAGTGGCTCTCGCTAAGCACGTGGCGACGCACCGGAAGACAGATTATACCCAGTTGACACCCGTCCAGTGGCGTGTCAAGACCCTAAGCAATAGCCAGCTAAGCGGTGGTAGGAGCTTGCCAGGGGTGCACCCCCGCACGCCAGCTAGCCCAGCAATCATGGTATTTTGTCCTAAATACCAGAGTTAGCTATGATAGCTCTGTTAGCTATCTAATCGCCAGATAAAGACTGTTTTGCCATTGTGGTTGCCCCTTGCCCTATAAAAGGAGGCCCAAGGCAACCTAGCTCAAGATTCGGACCTTTGGACACTTGTGCTCACGTAGTGGCTCTCCCCGACGGCAACCCTTGCCGGGATTGAGCGCTGCGTGTTCTTCGTGTTCCTTTGATCAATCCACCTAAAGCAGGAGTAGGGTTTTACGCTTCACAGCGGCCCGAACCTGGGTAAAAATGCCAGCGTCCCGATCATCGCGCTGCCTCATGATCTCCGCTCTTCGCGCAACGTGACCCCGCTTTGCTGAACCATAAAGGGGCCTCTGGTCCCGTAGGTGATCGTGTGCATCCGTGCCCCGACATCTTTGGCGTGCCAGGTAGGGGGTGCATCATTTGCGCGAACCCGAGTTCGTGAACAACGAGTCGATCTTCATCATCGTCTTCTTCATCAATGGCTCCCAAGAAGAAGCCCGGCACGGCCGCGCATCCCTCCACTTCAAAGGCCCCCTCGCATGCAACCGCGGGCACTGTAGCGGCTGCATGTGAGGCGGGCGTCGTGGGCGACGTGGCTGGCACAGGCAGCGCCACCGTCGTGTCCCCCGCGGTCGAGGTTGGAGCGGGGAACGCCGGAGAGGAGCGACAACAGCAACATCCTGATGAGCACACCCCTGGTGCCGCGGGCGGAGGAAAAGACCAATCACCACCTCCCCGCCGCGTGGATGGCTGTGGCCATCACGGCGGCGCACAATCTGGAGCGAGCCGCGATCCCCCGTCTGCGCCCATCACCAGCGCGGCTTATGGACGCACGCCTCATCCAGAACAAGACGGAGCACCGAGTGGGGTTGCAATCCCGCGGGCTCGGCCTCCCCCACAATAGACTGCCCCGGCAAGCGGCACATGGCGACAGGGACGCGGTGATGCCCCTCTTGGCGCCACCAAGAGCCGGGCGACATCACGGTCCGCCTCTTTCGCCATGCTGGACACGGCATCGGAAGCGATGGCGCGAGCCCAGTTGCTGCTAAACTTCCCGCCGGCGGCCGATAAGATGGATGAGTGGAGAGCTACCATCCAGAGCTTGATATCCTTCGTCGAAGCCAACAAATCTCAACATGCAGAGCCATCGCGACACACGCGTACGCTACGGCGGCCCGGGCCGGCGATCGTGTCGAGGGGGCCACACCAATGGTGCAGTCCCCTCCGCGACAGCAAACCCAGGAGCAGTCGCGGCGAGCTTCACGTGCTGACGAGTTCGACGAAGCATCTATGGCCTCGTTCAGTCCACGCGATCGCCGGGACCAGCGGCATGTCCTGGAGGATCGGCGGAAAGAAGACGCGCGCATCACCATCGAGCGGCGTCGAGAAGCACACCGTCAGTCTGACAGGCGCAACGGCCCAGGTGCTGGCGACCACGCGCCTAGTGCTGGCGGGTACCTGCCTTACGAGGTTGGGTGCCTTCCCTTCACTCGCGAGCTGCGACAGGTCCGCTGGCCATCGGCCCGAGCTTTCAAACCAGAGCTGACGGAGAAGTATGATGGAAAGCTAAACCTGGCAGAGTTCCTGGGCATCTACACGATAGCCGTTCAAGATGCCAGAGGAAGAGATGAGAAGGTGCTCGCCAACTACTTCCCTTTGGCACTCAAGCCAAACGTGAGGTCATGGCTGATGCACCTGCCGGAGAACTCCATTTCATCGTGGGTTGACTTGTGCAACGAGTTCGTTAGCGCCTTCACAGGCGGCCACCAGGAGCCAGGGCAGCCCAGCGACCTGCAAGTCCTTCCGCAAAAAGAAGGAGAGACTCTTAGGAAGTACATTCAGAGATTCAGTCGAGTGCACCGCAACATCCCAGAGATACACCCCGCTGCCGTGATTGCCGCGTTCCATTCGAACGTGCGCAACAAGAGGATGCGGGCCAAGATGAATGTTAGACTCCCCAAGACCGTCAGCGAGCTATACACGTTGGCAGACAAGTGTGCTCATGCTGAGGAAGGAAGGCGATTACCCGGAGAGGAGGCTGGCGTCGAAGTCGATTCAGACGACGACGACGATGCCCCTAGCCCGAAGGGGAAGAGCCGGAAGCGCAACAAGAAGCGTAAGGGAAAAGCAGTGTTGGCCGTTGAAGTCTCCGATGACCTCAGTACCGGCAAGAAGGCCAAACCCGAGGCCCCCGACAAGGGAGCTGCCGCGTGCACTGATTGCCGGGAGGCTGCTGCCGCTGAGAAAACTGGGAAGTCCGACGGGCCGTACTGCAAAATCCACTGCACTAAAGGCCATGATCTCCAAGAGTGCCGCCAAGTTGAGCAGCTTGTCGAGAAGTAGAAGGCCGAGTACGAGAAGCGTGACAAAGAGAAGAACCAAGACGGTATTGTCGGGAAGGGCCGTGGCGGCAGAGGAGGCCGCCGCGGCAAAGCCCCGCAACAGAAGGAAAAGCTAGCCAGAGGCCGCGAGAAGAAAGAAGCAGAGGACATGAGTGAGGATGAGGATGACGAGGAGGATTCCAGTGATCGAGAATTCCAGAGGGCAACTGAAGCCATGTGTGTTGATGGGGGTGAGTCATTGCATTCCTCCCACCGCCAGCTTAAACAGTGGGCGCGTGAGGTGAACGCCGTAGAGCTAACTGCAGAGTCCAAAAAGCCACTCAAATGGTCCGGCACGCCTATCATCTTTGATGAGGAGGACCATCCTGACCGCACCTCTGTGGTCAGATGTTTGCCGTTGTTGGTCTCCCTGACAATCTGCAACCTCAAGGTCACCAAGATGCTAGTTGACGGCGGAGCGGGATTGAACTTAATCTCCCCGAAAGTGGTTGAAAGGCTGCAGATCCCTGACGGATAGCTCAGAGCCACGAGTACATTCCAAGGAGTTAACCCCGGCAGGAGCCGACCTAAGGGAAAGATCACCTTGCCTGTGATGTTTGGCGGGGAGTTGAACTACCGGACTGAGAGATTGGTGTTCGACGTGGTTGAACTCCCCCTACCTTACAACAAATTTTTTGGTCGCCCAGCCCTGGCAAAGTTCATGGCAGCATCCCACTATGCTTACAACACTTTGAAGATGCCAGGCCCCATTGGAATCATCTCCGTCCCATCTGACAAGAAGGATGCAGTCATATGCGTGGACAAGATGTATCGAGACACAGTAGCAGCTGAGGCTGGAGAAATCCCAGCTCCTGCCAAGGAATCGAAGAAAGTAGAGAAGCCTAGCATGAACATCGGCAAGGACTCCGGGAAGCGCGCCTCTTCGGAGTGCGCTGCCCCTGATGATGACCTTCCGGAGAGTTCCATTAGCAAGAAGACCAAGGTCACCTATCCTGAGACGAAGAAGATCCCGTCAGGGCTGGATGGCACTGGTGGTACGTTCACCATCAGCGCCACCCTCACTGACAAATAGGAAAGCGCACTCATTGCCTTCCTATGGGCGAATGTCGATGTGTTTGCTTGGCAACCATCTGACATCCCCGGTGTTCCCAGGGAGGTAATTGAGCACCACCTTGCTGTCTGCCCCCACGCCAGGCCCGTTAAGCAAAAGGTTAGGAAGCAAGCCTTGGACCGGTAGCAATTCATCACCGAAGAGATCAAGAAACTTTAAGCAGCTGGTTTGGTCAGAGGAGTGTTGCACCCAACTTGGCTAGCCAACCCGGTAGTGGTGCGCAAGGCGAATTGGAAATGGAGGCTCTGCATAGATTTCAGTGACGTGAACAAAGCGTGCCCGAAGGACCCTTTCCCCTTGCCGCGCATCGACCAGATTATTGATTCCACCTCCGGGTGCGACTTGCTTTCCTTCTTGGATGCTTACTCCGGATACCACCAGATTTTCATGGCTAAGGAAGATGAGGAAAAGACCACGTTCATAACTCCGTGCGGCACATACTGCTTTGTACGGATGCCCTTCGGGTTAAAGAGCGCTGGTTCTACCTTTGCCAGAGCCGTGCAGACTGGATTTGGACCACAGTTGCACAGAAATGTGGAAGCTTACATGGATGATATCGTCGTCAAGACCAAAGATGAAGCAACTCTCATACCAGACTTGGAAGAAACCTTTGCAAATTTGCGCAAGATCAATCTGAAGCTCAACCCTTAGAAGTGTCTATTTGGCGTCCCATCCGGCAAGCTACTTGGGTTCTTTGTATCTCAGCGAGGAATATAAGCAAATCCCGACAAGATCAAGGCAATTGAGCAGATACAAGCACCCAAGATCATCAAGGACATTAGACGTTTGACCGGATGCGTTGCCGCACTAAGTAGGTTTATCTCCAAATCCGCCAAACGCGCCTTGCCGTTTTTCAAGATCCTGAAGAAGGCAGGCCCGGTAAGTGGACCCCTGAAGCAGAGGTAGCACTGCAAGATCTAAAAATTTACCTTTCTTCTGCTCCCACCTTGGTCGCTCCTAAGCCACAAGAACCGTTGCTGCTATACTTGGCGGCAACGAATCAAGTGGTTAGTGCAGCGCTGGTGGCACATTGAGAAGTAGATGGGGATGAAGCCGCTGCAGCCGATGCTGCCGGGGACAAAACCGAAGCATCTGCGGTAGGACCCAATGTAGAACCAGGGGAATCTTGGCAAGCTGACGAAGGCAATTCCAAGGAATTGGCGAAGAGGAAAGTGGTGCAGCGGCCGATGTACTTTGTCAGCTCCTTGTTGCAGGGGGCTAGGTTAAGGTACTCTGGAGTGCAAAAGCTGATCTTCGGCCTCATCATGGCCTCGAGGAAGCTACGCCACTACTTCCAAGCCCATGAGATCATAGTTGTCACTCGTTTTCTGCTGCAGCGCATATTGAGGAACCCCGAGGCCGCTGGTAGGATAGTTGAGTGGGCACTTGAGCTGTCAAGTTTCGGATTGAAGTATGAGAGCACTTCCACAATCCAGAGCAGGGCGCTGGCGGAGTTCATCGCTGAATGGACGCCCACGCCAGACGAAGAAGTTCCAGAAACAGTCCTGCCCGGCAAGGAAGCACCTAAAGAGTGGATCATGTACTTTGACGACGCTTTCTCACTCCAGGGCGCCGGAGCAGGCATGCTCCTCATCGCCTGCACCGGAGAGCACCTCAAGTATGTGGTTCAGATGCACTTTCCCCGGGAGGAAGCCACCAACAACACCGCCGAGTATGAAGGGCTCCTTGCCAGACACAGAATCGCGGTGGAGTTGGGGATCAAGAAACTGATCATCCGAGGCGATTCTCAGCTTGTGGTGAAACAAGTCAACAAATACTATCACAGCCCGTTGATGGAGGCATACGTGGAAGAGGTGAGGAAACTGGAGGAGCGCTTTGACGGATTACAAATAGAGCACGTGCCGCGTGCGGAAAACAGTATTGCTGATCATCTGTCAAAGTGTGTTGCGCAAAAGCTCCCTGTGGAACCAGGAACCTTTATCCTCCGCCTCACTCAACCATCAGTATCCCCATCAACGATGGCCAGGAAAAGAAGAAAGCTGAACTCCGGCAAGCATTTCCCGGCAGAGCTTCCCGAGGCCGCTGGTAGAGAAGCTTCCGGGGACAGTCTCGTTTCGCCTGGTGAGCAGCTTTCTCCTGCGGAACCCCAGGTTCTCGTGGTCGAGAGAAGTGCTCCCATGGACGAGGAGATGCCTTTAGTCCTAGGTGTCGAGCCCCAGGCTCCAACTTGGGCACAACATATAGTCCGCTTCCTCCAAACAGGAGAACTTCCTGAAGAGCAAGAAGAGGCCGAAAAAGTAGCCCGTCAGTCAAGTATGTACTAGTTTGTCGATGACATTCTGTACAGAAAAAGACCCAACGACGTGAAATTAAAGTGCATTTGCCGAGAGGATGGACTAAAACTGTTGGCGGAGATTCATGGAGGTGTATGTGGGTCTCACATCGGATCAAGAGCCCTTGGCGGGAAAGCCTTCCGGCAGGGTTTCTATTGGCCCACTGCCCTCCAAGATGCAACTGAGTTGGTCACCAAGTGTGAAGCCTGCCAGTTCCATTCCAAGAACATCCATCAACTAGCACAAGCTCTCCAGACGATCCCTTTGTCCTGGCCCTTCTCGGTCTGGGGTCTCGATATTTTGGGCCCCTTCCCCCGCGCTGTCGGGGGCTTTGAGTTCTTGTTCGTAGAAATCGACAAGTTCACAAAGTGGCCTGAGGTAGAGCCAGTAAGGAAGGTGACCGCGCAGTCAGCTATCAAGTACATGAAAGGATTCGTGTGCCATTTTGGAGTTCCCAACAGAGTGATCACCGACAACGGCACCTAGTTCACGAGCCGCGCCTTCATGCAATACATCCAAAGCCTTGGAAGCAAGGTCTCCTTCGCCTCTGTTGCCCATCCAAGAAGCAGCGGGCAAGTTGAGAGGATGAATGCTAAAGTGCTGCGAGGTCTCAAGACAAGGACTTTCGATCGACTGTGGAGGAGCGGCAAGCGCTGGATAGATGAGTTGTCGGTGGTTCTTTGGTCCCTCAGAACGACACCGAATCGAGCTACCGGCCAGACGCCCTTCTCCCTAGTATACGGGGCGGAAGCAGTGCTCCTCACAGAACTCATATACGGGTCACCTCGAGTACTTGCCTACGATGAAGTAGAGCAAAAGCAGCTACGGCATGACGATGCCATGCTCCTCGAGGAAGATCGTCTCCGGGCCGCTGTGCATGCTGCATGCTACCAGCAAGCCCTGCGCCGCTATCATAGCTGCAGGGTCCACGCCCGGAGCGTTCAGGAAGGCGACCTTGTCCTTAGGCACGTTCAGTCCGCCAAGGGTACCAACAAGTTGACGCCGAAGTGGGAAGGCCCTTACCGGGTAGCACGAGTCACCAGACCTGGCGCAGCCCGTCTGGAGACCGAAGATGGCACCAAGGTGCTTAACTCATGGAATATTGAGCATCTTCGTAAGTTCTACCCATAAGGCGCGGCTGCCGGGCACAGTCCTCGGCAGCCACCTTTTGTACAAGCCTTGCCGAAGTTGCATGTAACACTTTGTACAAATCCAGGCGCAGATCATGTGCAACAATAATAAAGCTATGCATTGCATCATATCATTGCATTACACGTTCGTTATGCATTTTTTATGATTGCAATATAATCACCTATTCAAGTTCTAGAGATTTGCTAGAGTACTTGTTGAGCCTATAATCCTTGTTGCCGCATTCTCTCGTCGAGGGATAGAGACCTCTTGCTCTACGTGCTTGACTGCCAGGAAAACATGGAAGGAGAGCGAAAGGGCAAGGACGGTGGCCCAGCGTACTAGGGACAGGGATACTGCTTAAAAAAAGATAAGTCTAACCGCATATCCCAAGTTTTATGATTGTTTACTCCCTTAAAGGAAACCCTTTGCTCCCTTTTTCGGACGTGTTATGTGGAGTCCCCCACATGGTAAAAACCTTTGTCAGGACGAGCCGTCCCCCAGTTCCTGGTACTTACCAGCCCCTAGGGGACCGCGCCGATACGGACAAGGAGCCCTGCCGGGGAACAACGCCAGCCTGCTGCCGGGGGCTCGCTCCCTCTTTGGTGCTCGTGGTTAGTAGTGACCCGATAAGCAGTTCCGTGCAGCAAGGGCAAACACGCTGACACAGAAGAAATAAAGGGGGAAAAGGATAGTACTCAGGGAAAAAAGATAACATTCGCTCATTTCATTTGTTGATACAAATCGGATAAGAATTACATTACGATTAAATAAAACTTGGCGAGCGCCTACATATTTTGCCTTGTAAAAAGATGAGTGCCCCATAATGCCTTTCTTGTCCCTCCCCTCCTAGGAATTAGGTGGAGAAGAAACAGAGGGCGATAGGAGCGCCTGGCTGGGATTCGACGCTGATACGCCTCCAACGTATCTATAATTTTTGCTCGTTCCATGCTGTTATATTATCATTCTTGGATGTTTTACAATCATTTTATTATAAATTTATATCATTTTTTGGGACTAACCTATTGACATAGTGCCAAAGTGCCAGTTGCTGTTTTGCTTGTTTTTTACTTTGCAGAAAATCATTACCAAACGGAGATAAAACGCTGCGGGGATTTTTGTGGATTTTTTACGGACCAGAAGAAAGAAGATGGGCCAAAGAACACCAGAAGAGGGGGCCCAGGGTGGCCATCACCCACCAGGGCACGCCAGAGGCCCCCTGGCGCGGCCTGGTGGGTGCTGGGCGCCTCGGGCACCCCCTCCACCGCCTCCGATGCCTATAAATTCCCAAATATTCGGAAACCCCCAAAAATAACCCTAGACTCTCCGCTCCGCCGCC
Organism: Elymus sibiricus; assembly: GCA_039707655.1. Taxonomy (NCBI): domain Eukaryota; kingdom Viridiplantae; phylum Streptophyta; class Magnoliopsida; order Poales; family Poaceae; genus Elymus; species Elymus sibiricus. The sequence continues at coordinate 304,208,149 of CM077671.1, forward strand.
GCAACTCTCTGTATCGACGAAAAACCAATCTGGAGATGTTCTAGTACCCTGCCGGAGAGGGGAATCCATCTCCAGTGGCCATCTTCATCATCCCGGTGGAGGCCATGACGAAGAGGGAGTAGTCCACCCTTGGGGCTGAGGGTATGTACTAGTAGCTATGTGTTCAATCTCTCTCTCTCGTGTTCTTGAGATGTCACCATCTTGATGTATCACAGGCTTTGTTAATATAGTCGGATCACATGATGCTTTTCCCTTGCTACCTTGTTGTGATGAATTGAATCTTTCCCTTTGAGATATCGTTATGTTGGATTGAATGTTGGATTTGAGAACACTTGATATATGTCTTGCATGCGGATACCCTGGTGACAATGGGGTGTTCTATTGATTCACTTGATATATGTTTTGGCACACAACTTGCGGATTCCCGCGGTGACATTGGGGTAATCTATGCATAGGGGTTGATACACGTTCTTGTCCTACTTTCTCCGATAGAAATCTTGGGGCACTCTTTGAGGTTCTTTGTGTGGATTGAGTATTATGAATCTGAAATTGTTTGATGCGTATTGTATAATTAACACATGGATACTTGTGGTGACATTGGAGTATCTAGGTGACACTAGAGTTGGTTGATGCATATCATATGGTGTTATTCTAGTACGAACTCTTAGATAGATTGAACGGAAAGGATAACTTGATGTTATCTTAGTACGAACTCTTGGATAGATCGATCAGAAAGAATAACTTTAAGGTGGTTTCGTACCCTACAAACAATTTCTTCTTATGTTCTCCGCTAGATAAGAACTTTGGAGTGATTCTTTGTTGCACGTTGAGGGATGGTTATGTGATCCAATTATATTAGCATTGTTGAGAGATTGCACTAGCGAAAGTATGAACCCTAGGCCTTGTTTTCAAGCATTGCAATACCTTTTGTGCTCACTTTTGTTACTTGCTACCTTGCTGTTTTTATATTTTCAGATTACAAAAACCTTTATCTACCATCCATATTGCCCTTGTATCACCATCTCTTCGCCGAACTAGTGCACCTATACAATTTGCCATTGTATTGGGTGTGTTGGGGACACAAGAGATTTCTTGTGTTTGATTGCAGGGTTGTTTGAGAGAGACCATCTTCATCCTACACCTCCCACGGATTGATAAACCTTAGGTCATCCACTTGAGGGAAAATTGCTATTGTCCTACAAAACTCTGCGCTTGGAGGCCCAACAAAGTCTACAAGAATAAAGTTGCGTAGTAGACATCAAGCTCTTTTCTGGCGCCGTTGCCGGGGAGGTGAGTGCTTTAAGGTATATCTTTAGATCTCGCAATTAAATCTTTTAGTTTCTTGTTTTATCACTAGTTTGGTTTTATAAAAGAAAACTACAAAAAATGGAGTTTAGGTTGCATCATCTGTTTCGTCTTTATAATGTCTTTCGTGAAAATAAGGATTCAGAAAATTGTGCTCAATTGGTAGAGGAAGAAACTATGAAAGTACTTAATGAGAATTCCTTGAATGATGAGCATGATAGCAATATTGTTAGCATGAATTTTCTGAATATCCAAAATACTAATGATGATTGCACTAGTCATGATAAAAATGTTTCTTATAAGCATGTCAATTTTTGTGGAGTGGATAAAGTTTGTGAAGACGTGCCTTATAGGGATGATATATTTTATAAGAAGCATAAACATGATAGAACCAATTCTTTGCTCAAAGTGATAGATGAATTTGCTACAAAATTGTGTTCTCTTTGTCCTATTACTTGTGAACTTTGCAATAAAGTTGGTCATCTTAATTTCCAATGCAAACTTTTTCATGATCAAATCATGGCCAAATATTGTAATGACTTGATCACCCTTGAACTTTATGACGAGCTTTATCTATTTTTGGGGAGTGAAGAATTGACACATAAAAATAGTTGGTTTGAAGTATTCATTCTCACGGACGACATTGAAACTAATCTAAAAATATCTATATGTTTTGCATGATAAATTGCAATGAGAATGCTTATATTGCCAACTATAGAAAGATGGGAAAACCAATAGAATATAAAAGGAATACTAATGAAAGGGTAAAGAATTCCACTTTGCCTCCTATTGTCTCTCATGATGTAATAGGTGATGAGGAGGAGCTCCCTATTCAACCAATCTCATCAATAAGAAGCTCGAAGAAATTAATTGAACCCACACATGATGTGGCGAAGAAGAAGAAAAGAAGAAAGAGTAGAGGTAAAAAGGTATCTCTTCCAAATGATGTTGCTCCTATTATTGTTGTGCCTCACGAGGATGAATCAAAAATAATTGTGGAAGATGATACACTTGATGATGATTTTGTTATGCCTATTTCTTCTTGTAATGACTATGGTTGGGAAGATAATGATACTTCTTATAATCTTGAAAATCTTTTTGGCAGCAACTTGGTAAATTATGATGATAATAATTGTTATGCTATTGGTGCTATTCATATTATTAATGATGAGAGTGATTATGCTTATGATAGGCCAAGCCACAAGCTTGGGGATGCTATGTTTGATTAGAATGACATGTTTGAGAATTTACTTGCTGAAATTAATGTTTGTACCAAGCTTGGGGATGCTACGCTTAATGAAGATGATCTTGTTAGTTCCCCTACTTTGAATGATCAAATTTGTTATGAGGATTGCATGCCTCCTATTTATGATGATTGTGATATTTATGAAAGTGGGTTTGGAAGAGTGTCAACTTTAGATAATTATTATCCCACTATTTTGGAGGGTGTTGAATTTTATTATAATGATGAATGTGGATTTGGAGAGGTCATGACTTTATTTAGTAATGATTCCACTATTTTGGAAGAGGTTTCACTTGACTATGATGAGAACAAAGTTGCTACTTATGATGATTATTGTGATGATACTTATGTTATAAAAAGTAGTAATAATTATTGTCATGATTTTGGATATCCTTTTACTGAATGTTACTCTTTTAATGTGGAAACAATTTATAGTATTCGAGTTTCATTTGATGCTCCCACTATTATGAATGAGAAGAAAATTGCTTATGTGGAGAGTAATGAAAATTCTATGCTTGTGCATCAGGAAAAGAATGACTTATGTGATAGTTATATGATTGAATTCCTTCATGATGATACTGAAATTTATTATGAGGGACGAACATATGCTTGTAGAAATTGCAATAATATCAAGTTTCCTCTCTATGTGTTCAAAGTTGTAAAGTTAATGCTTGTTTTGCCTTCCTATGCTAGTTGATTCTTGCTCCCATAAATAGTTTGCTCACAAACTCCCTATGCATAGGAAGTGGGTTAGACTTAAATGTTCTTGTCATTCGATTCATGATGCAATCTTGCATGTTTCAAATACAATTCCTATGTGAGCATCATTGAAATCATCATGCCTAGCTAAAAGGCTTTAAAGAAAAGCGCTTCTTGGGAGACAACCCAACACTTTTACTTTCTGTTTTTGAGTGTTGACACAATTATGCCTCTGTTATGATTGTGTTTTTATGGTTTATTTAGTGTTTGTGCCAAGTAGAACCGTTAGGATGATTCATAGGATGAGTAGAAGTGATGCTGAATCTGAAACAGAAACTTTGCGTCCAGTATATGAATTTTCATTTTTTGCTGGAACGTGATCTTGAGCTGAAATTTTAACACAGTGTTTCTATACAAATTCCTTACGTTTTCCAAATTTTCAGAATTTTTAGAGTTACACAAGTATGGGTAGAGTACAGATCACTACAGACTGTTCTGTTTGAGACAGATTCTGTTTTTCTTGCATTGTGTGCTTGTTTTGATGAATCTATGGTTTGTATTGGAGGGTATAAGCCATGATAAAGTTAAAATATAGTAGGTATAATGCAATTATAAAATTTGAATGGGTTTACAACAGTACCTAAAGTAGTGATTTGCTTTATTATACTAACGGATCTCACGAAGATTTTGTTGAGTTTTGTGTGATTTAAGTTTTCAAGTTTTGGGTGAGATCACAATGGATGAAGGAATAAGGAGTGGCAAAAGCCTAAGCTTGGGGATGCTACCGCACCCCCAAGATATATCCAAAGAGTAACAAGCAACTAAGCTTGGGGATGCTCCCGAGTGGCATCCCCTCTTTCTTCTAACGACCATCGGTATTTTACTTGGAGCTATATTTTTATTCGTCACATATCATGTGTTTTGCTTGGAGCGTCTTGTATCTTTGCTTGCTTTGTTTTTTAGTTTTCCCTTTGTATCCTTGCTGGACACACCTATTTGAGAAAGCCAAAATCATGCTATGATTTGTTAGAATTGCTCTATGTGCTTCACTTAAACTTTTTGAGCTATAGAATTGATCTAGTGCTTCACTTATATCTTTTTGAGCACGGTGTGCTCGGAACCTTTTGTAGAAATACTCTCATGCTTCACTTAAATTAATTTGAGAGTTAATTTTTTTTGAAGAAATCCTCTCATGTTTCACTTATACCTTTTTGAGAGATGAAATCTTTATGCTCATGTGCTTCACTTAAATTTGTTTGAGCTTGCCAAAAAGCAATGGCAATATATGAAACTAGTCCCAAAGTGATAGATATCCAAGGAGGATATAATAAAAACTTTCATGAAGATCATTGGAAAAATTAAACTTGATTCCTTGTAATAGTTTTGAAACATGATGATAGTAATATGTGAGTCATGTTAATGAGTAATTATGCTTAGTAGGAATATTGGTGTTAAGGTTTGTGATTCCCTATGCATGCACGAAAGTCAATAGTTATGAAATGAAGTTATATCCTACTTGTGGTGCATTATTCGGTGTTAGTTATGTTCAATGCTCACTTATGTGATTTTTCGTTTCTTGGTTTGGTTGCTTCCCAATCTATTTGCTAGCCTTCATTTGTACTAAGTAGAAATACTACTTGTGCATCCAAAATCCTTAAACCAAGTTTTGCCTTATGAGTCCACCATACCTACCTCTATGCGGTATTTCCATGCCGTTCCAAGAAAATTTGTATGTGCCATCTCTAAATTTTCAAAATAAATTTTCTCTTTTGTGTGCCCGTACCGCTCATGAAAAGGTGGGGAGTGTCCAATATTTTTCCATGCTAGTTGTGTTATTCTCAAGATGAGTGTTTATTCACTTGTCATTGTACGAGAGTGCGGCGGTAATAGGGATGCCCATTCCCGAAATGAAAAAGAAAAAAAATATTTACTTTATGTTTCCAAATAATAAATTCCTAGGAAAGTGTTGGTATGGAAGGCAACCGTGGATACGGCCCGCCATGGAAAGTGAAAGTTTGGTGGAAAAATGAATAAACTTTATTTTCTGTTTGGGAACCGCCTATGATATATCTAGCATGGAAAGTATTGTGAGCTACTTTGTCGTTTTCGTTGACAGGAAAAGCATGCCACCTAAAATATATATTTTCTCTCTCAATTTATAACTTTGAGCTCTTGCACCTCTACAAATCCCTACTTCCCTCTGCGAAGGGCCTATCTATTTACTTTATGCATTTTTTTATTTTTGCTTTGAGTCTCCATCTTCTCTTATAAGCACCAACTAGGGGGCACTATGATTGTACTTGAGCATTGGGCATAGCTAATATTTGAGTGTGTTTCATGAATGGATCAATGATTGAGCATGATGGGCTAGGGATAACTTTCTTTAGTGTTGATATTTTGAAAGACATGGTTGCTTGTTGACATGCTTGAGTATTGAAGTCATTATGTTAAAACTAGACTACTGCTTTGAATCATTTACAAGTCCAAATTTCCATGCTATACAAAGAAGAAAAGAATATGATGAACATGTTAGGCAGCATTCCACATCAAAAATTCTGTTTTTATCATTTACCTACTCGAGGACGAGTAGGAATTAAGCTTGGGGATGGTGATACGTCTCCAACGTATCTATAATTTTTGCTTGTTCCATGCTGTTATATTATCATTCTTGGATGTTTTACAATCATTTTATTATAACTTTATATCATTTTTTGGGACTAACCTATTGACATAGTGCCAAAGTGCCAGTTGTTGTTTTTGCTTGTTTTTACTTCGCAGAAAATCATTACCAAATGGAGATAAAACACTGCGGGGATTTTTGTGGATTTTTTACGGACCAGAAGAAAGAAGATGGGCCAAAGAACACCAGAAGAGGGGCCCCAGGGTGGCCATCACCCATCAGGGCGCACCAAAGGCCCCCTGGCGCGGCCTGGTGGGTGCTGGGCGCCTCGGGCACCCCCTCCACCGCCTTCGATGCCTATAAATTCCCAAATATTCGGAAACCCCCAAAAATAACCCTAGACTCTCCGCTCCGCCGCCGGAACTCTCTGTATCGATGAAAAACCAATCTGGAGACGTTCCAGTACCCTGCCGGAGAGGGGAATCCATCTCCGGTGGCCATCTTCATCATCCCGGCGGAGGCCATGACGAGGAGGGAGTAGTCCACCCTCGGGGCTGAGGGTATGTACCAGTAGCTATGTGTTCAATCTCTCTCTCTCTCTCTCTCGTGTTCTTGAGATGCCGCGATCTTGATGGATCACGGGCTTTGTTAATATAGTTGGATCACATGATGCTATTCCCTTGCTACCTTGTTGTGATGAATTGAATCTTTCCCTTTGAGATCTCGTTATGTTGGATTGAATATTGGATTTGAGAACACTTGATATATGTCTTGCATGCGGATACCCGTGGTGACAATGGGGTGTTCTATTGATTCACTTGATATATGTTTTGGTACTCAACTTGCGGATTCCCGCGGTGACATTGGGGTAATCTATGCATAGGGGTTGATACACGTTCTTGTCCTACTTTCTCCGATAGAAATCGTGGGGCACTCTTTGAGGTTCTTTGTGTGGATTGAGTATTATGAATCTGAAATTGTTTGATGCGTATTGTATAATTAACTCATGGATACTTGTGGTGACATTGGAGTATCTAGGTGACATTAGAGTTGGTTGATGCGTATCATATGGTGTTATTCTAGTACGAACTCTTAGATAGATCGAACGGAAAGGATAACTTGATGTTATCTTAGTACGAACTCTTGGATAGATCGATCGGAAAGAATAACTTTAAGGTGGTTTCGTACCCTACAAACAATTTCTTCTTATGTTCTCCGCTAGATAAGAACTTTGGAGTGATTCTTCGTTGCACGTTGAGGGATGGTTATGTGATCCAATTATATTAGCATTGTTGAGAGATTGCACTAGCGAAAGTACGGACCCTAGGCGTTGTTTTCAAGCATTGCAATACCATTTGTGCTTACTTTTGTTACTTTCTACCTTGCTGTTTTTATATTTTCAGATTACAAAAACCTTTATCTACCACCCATATTGCCCTTGTATCACCATCTCTTCGCCGAACTAGTGCACCTATACAATTTGCCATTGTATTGGGTGTGTTGGGGACACAAGAGATTTATTGTATTTGATTGCAGGGCTGTTTGAGAGAGACCATCTTCATCCTACACCTCCCACGGATTGATAAACCTTAGGTCATCCACTTGAGGGAAAATTGCAACTGTCCTACAAAACTCTGCGCTTGGAGGCCCAACAAAGTCTACAAGAATAAAGTTGCGTAGTAGACATTAGGCGCCTCCCCGCCAGGACCAGAGGGACGCGTCCGAAGAGCAGAAGGGCCCTATCCCGAGGCAGGGCGGACGAAGCCGACGGAGCAGACAAGACCGACAAGGGGAAAGAAGGCGGAGGGCAGGTGCAGATGGTGGCGCTGCCGGACCCCAGCTGGTGATGATGGTGCTGCCGGGGAGCGCGACGCGTCGGAGCCGTCATCCGCGCTCCTGAAGTGTCGTGGGTCCCCGACCGCCATCGTCTTCCTCATCGCCACCGCTGGAGGGAACGCCTCCACTGTCGTCCAAGCTCCCGACGCAGCAGTCGAGGGGCCCCATAGAGAGCATGGTCGCCCCTGGCGGCCAAAGGCGGGGAATTCCCCCTACCCTTAATAAGCACGCGCGAGCGAAGAACTCCCACCCATGCGCGCTGTCCATAACGCCATGGGTGGAGAACTGTACCGCGATGGATGATGAACCACGACTGCGACCGCACGCATGCAATCGACGGCCGTGTGAACGATTTTTCTCCATCACCCTGAAGAAGGAGTGCGGGGACCACAGTCCACCATGACGCTGCGTTTCCATCATACACTCCAGCACGGTGTCGACCGCACGGCGCTCCGTCAAAACTGAAACATCGGGCGATGCAGCGGCAGGCGTGCCGCCGCTGCTGTCCCCGGCGCGACCGCCACGCCGCCTGCTCCCCCATCCGAGACTCCTCCGGCCAACTTTCAGCCCGAGATCGTCGATCCAGAGCGGGAGCTGAGCATGGACGCAAGGAGAAGGCCCTGCGATGACAAACACACTCGCCAGGCCCTTCCCCCTGACCATTAGGGAAGAAGGGGCGGCTCAAAGACGAACCAGAAATAAAGGATGAGCAGTGTGGACTTGGGAGTAAGGAGGAGATAGAGATGGATGAGCATCGCCACCGTGACCCCCTAATTTATAGGGGAGAGCACGGGGGCTGGCTCTCCCCCCTCTCCAGAGCGGCCGCCCCATCTCCACCAATCCCACTACCCATGACTCACGGGCAAATAGGTAACCACCCCATTGCTCCAATCCATGGCGCTGCGGTTTCTGCCACGATCAGGCCTTTAAGTCATGAGCGCCCGCCGCAAGCTCCCCACTATGCATGTCGCGCGCGTGGCGGAAACGGCCTGAGGTGGTGGGTCGGTGCTGACTAGTAAATTGGCGGTTACACCCTCGCATTGCACGCCTGTGCAGAATTTTTGGGCCTGACCCAACGGCACCAGGCAAGCGCATGTGGGCCAGACCCGGGGGCTCCTGTCGGTGCACTAGGACGGGGGTATCCAGTGCCCCTGACTTATGCACAAGCAGTAGTAGCAAACCCCATCGATACAAGCTACCACACCACTAAGCGAGCATTCAAGAACCAGACCCCGGCAACAACGACCCGCAGAAGGCCAAGAAAACGCCGGCAAGGCTATTGCAACAGCCCGGGAGGGGCCCAAAGCGCGCCAGCCACATCCCCGGAGCCTGTCGGGGACCGAGGCGCGCACATCTCAGGAAGACCTGGCAAGCCATCCCCCGGTAGGCACGAGCTGACCAGCCACCGGTCCACCACATCACGACGCCAGTCACTTGTCGATACGGTGTCGATCCCTCAGACGGCTAAGTGGCTCTCGCTAAGCACGTGGCGACGCACCGGAAGACAGATTATACCCAGTTGACACCCGTCCAGTGGCGTGTCAAGACCCTAAGAAACAGCCAGCTAAGCGGTGGTAGGAGCTTGCCGGGGGTGCACCCCCGCGTGCCACCTAGCTCAGCAATCATGGTATTTTGTCCTAAATACCAGAGTTAGGTATGATAGCTCTGTTAGCTATCTAATTGCCAGATAAAGACTGTTTTGCCATTGTGGTTGCCCCTTGCCCTATAAAAGGAGGCCCAAGGCAACCTAGCTCAAGATTCGGACCTTTGGACACTTGTACTCACGTAGTGGCTCTCCCCGACGGCAACCCTTGCTGGGATTGAGCGCTGCGTGTTCTTCGTGTTCCTTTGATCAATCCACCTAAAGCAGGAGTAGGGTTTTACGCTTCACAACGTCCCGAACCTGGGTAAAAATGCTAGTGTCCCAATCATCGCGTTGCCTCATGATCTCCGCTCCTCGCGCAACGTGACCCCCCTTTGTCGAACCAAAAACGGGCCTCTGGTCCCGTAGGTGATCGTGTGCATCTGTGCCCCGACAGGGATGACACTCATCTTTTCTCTATCCTCTGCAATCACTGGGCATTGAGTCTTACTCAACTTCACACCTTGTAATACAGGCAAGAACCCCTTCTTGGACTGATCCATTTTGAACTTCTTCTAAACTTTATCAAGGTATGTGCTCTGTGAAAGTCCTATTAAGCGTCTTGATCTATCTATATAGATCTTGATGCCTAATATGAAAGCAGCTTCTCCTAGGTCCTTCATTGAAAAACTCTTGTTCAAATATTCCTTCATGCTTTCCAAAAATTCTATATCGTTTCCAATCAACAATATGTCATCCACATATAATATTAGAAACACTATACAACTCCCACTAACTTTCTTGTAAATACAAGCTTCTCCGTAAACTTGTATAAACCCAAACGCTTTTATCACCTCATCAAAGCGAAGATTCCAAATCCGAGATGCTTGCACCAGATCATAAATAGATCGCTGGAGCTTGCAAACTTTGTCAGCATTCTCTGGATCGACAAAACCTTCTGGTTGCATCATATACAACTCTTCCTTAAGGAAAACGTTAAGGAACGTTGTTTTGACATCCATCTGCCAAATTTCATAATCGAAAAATGCAGCTATTGCTAACATGATTCTGACGGAATTAAGCATCGCTAAGGGTGAGAAAGTCTCATCGTAGTCAACTCCTTGAACTTGTGAAAAACCCTTTGCCACAAGTCGAGCTTTATAGACGGTGATATTACCGTCCGCGTCCGTCTTCTTCTTAAAGATCCATTTATTCCAAATGGCCTTTCACCCTTCAGGTAATACTTCCAAAGTCCACACTTTGTTTTCATACATGGATCCTATCTCGGATTTCATGGCCTCTAACCATTTGTTGGAATCCGGGCCCCCCATCGCTTCTCCATAGCTCGTAGGTTCATCGTTGTCCAACAACATGACTTCTAAGACAGGGTTACCGTACCATTCATGAACAGTACGTGTCCTTGTCGGCCTACGAGGTTCCATAGTAACTTGATCCGAAGCATCATGATCACCATCATTAGCTCCCTCTTCAACTGATGTAGGCTCCACAGAAACATCTTTCTGCGTTGCGCTACTCTCTGTGGGCGGCTTGACCGCCAGGTCGTCAAGTGCGGCTCAAAAACCTCATCAAGTTATATCTTCCTTCCACTCAATTCTTTCGAGAGAAACTCTTTCTTGAGAAATGATCTAGCACTTCCATCGTTAGCACGTCTTCAGGTATGCGGGGCCACACACCGCCTGTGGGCGGCTTGACCAACGAGGTGTCGTCCTCACCCCCAGGCAGGGCCGTGACGGGAGCCCGGGGAACGGGCGATGCAGGGCACCCCTCTGCGGCCAGGCGGGGGGCTTCGGCCTCAGGACCCTCAGGGCCCAAGGTCCTCATGAGGAGATCGGCCCGGGGACCCGCTCCCTCCGGAGGAAGTAACCCCCACTCGTCGAAGTGTGGCATCTGTTGGGCGAAGGCTTCCCCATCCATGTGGTTGTACAAGGGGAGCCCATCCCGGGGAAGCTCACCCGGTTCCCCGCCGGTCAGGCGACGGAGCAGTTCATGCAGCGCGCTGGAAGTAAGAGGGGGGACCTGGAGCCTCATGGCATCGCGAGGGCCTATGAAGGTCCACATCGGGCGGGAATGGCGCTGAAGAGGAGCAATTCGTCGGCGGGTGAACTCCCGCACCACCATTGCCATCGTCACCCCCGCCTTCTTCAGTTCGGCCAGCCTGGCCAAAACCTGCGCGAGCCGTGGGTCGTCAAGCTCCTCGTGCCCCCACCTGGGGCTCGGCTCTGCGGGGACCGACGGGATTCGAAGCAGGGGGCTGGGCTCAGCAACATCGACGTACACCCACTGCCTCCGGAAGCCCTCTACGTGCGGGGAAAGCCGGGCGTCGAGGGCCCCGTCGGCCGTTGCATCGACTGCCCACAAGGACACGCATCCCGAACAATGCCCCCCGGGGTTCATCTGGAGGGAGAAGAAGTGGCGAAGCAGAGCCACGGAAAGGAATACACCAACAAAGGCCTCGCACAGGAACGCGAAAGCGGAAAGAAGGACGATGGAACCAGGGTCAAGATGCAGCGCATGGACCTGATAATGCACGAGCACGGTGGAGAAGAAGTCTAAGAATGGCGGTAACAAGCCTGAGAAGAGGGCATGGAGATGGAGGGGAATGCTGGTGGCCTCCAGGTCGGTCTGAGGCCGCGAGCCCAACCAGATCTTGGTCGCCCCCTACTCGTTGGAGCCGGCGGCGACTGCCAGGTGGACCTTCTCCAGCCCTTCAAGATTGACCGCCAAGGATCGGCCTAACGCGGGCTCCGGCTCCGACGAAGGCACCGACGCCTTTGGAGCCTCGCCCCACTTCTTCTTGGGGACCATGGCGGACGGCCAGATTGGGGCGGGCGCAAGATTTGGCTGAGAAGACGCGAGCCGTGGGTGAAGGGGGAGCGGACGGCAGGTTCGAAGGTCAACAATGACGGCTCGGTGGCGTGCGTCAGGCTGTTTGTCAGCCAGGGCAGTTGCCGAGGCAGCACGGAGAAGTGGAGGCATCAGCGTCTCGGAGGGCGCTGCGTGTCAACCCTGGCCCACAGGCAAATAGGGCCCGTGGAGCTCGGGCCTGCCTCCTTTGGCTTCACCCCGAAGCCAACCCACGCGCGCCTTGGGCCCGGGGGATACTGGCGGCGTCCTGGGAACGGGGGTACCCAGACTTGCCTGCCTGCGGCCCAGGGCGTGGCCCACTTCGACAGCCAGTACGGCCCGGCGCGGCTTCACTCAAGACAAGGCCCTCGCGAGAGTCCCATCCTCGTGAGGAGGACGACGCCAAGACCCCCGGAGGAGGAGGCCACCCCAGGTTACCTCCTGAGGGGCGGAGATCTCTATGCAACGCCCGGCCTCGTGAGGTCGGGGGTGATGCAAGCCAGGCCAAGCGGGCGCCAGCGGGCACAGAAGAAGTAGTTTCCTCTTTGGTGCAAAGGAGGCAAGGACGTACGCAGGTTCCCGAGGCGTCCCAGAAAATGTTTCCATTCTAGTGTAACAAGACCAGGCCAACGGGCTCGGCAGACGGATGTCACCGCCGAGCCCACCTCTACATCACCACCAGCTACTTTGCAGGCGAAGACCACCTTTCATCAGGATAAGGTGTACTCCCTGTCCCCCTTTCGAATTTGGCCGTTGTGGGACCCCTTCCCGCCAGTGCGATAAGGGAAGAGGACCCGAGCCATTATAAATAGAGGCAAGGCTGCGCCGTAGAGGGGACAAGAGAGAACAACCCGAGCACCCTCGCGAGGTTGCTCACCACTGTACCAGTTCGTCCACAAACCTCCTCGTGAGGCAATCCACCCAAAGCAGGAGTAGGGTTTTACACTTCGCAGCGGACCGAACCTGGGTAAATCTGCGTGTTAGTCTTCTTCCCCGCGATTGAGTGAGTTTGATTCGGCTAGGCTGTGAAGCTGCGAGCTTGAGGCCGAAGCTGGTGGGGATCTTCGCACACGCCCCTGGGTTCGAACCTCTTTGGGTTTTGCAGAGCCTGAAATCCGACAGACTGACGTTGTTTTCAGCAGAACTACCATGGTGTTGTTTTTGTGCAAAAATAAAAGTCCTCGGAACTGGACGAAACTTTTTGGAGATTTATTTTAGAATAAATAAAAAATACTGGAGCCAAGAACCTCCAGAGGGGGGCCCCTGGCTGGGCAAGATACACTAGGGCGCGCCAGCCCCCCAAGGCGCGCCCTGGTGGGCTGTGCCCACCTCGTGGCCCCACTAACCCTAATTCCGGCACTATAAATTCCTATTTTCGGAGAAAAACAATCAAGGAGAAAGTTTCATCGCGTTTTACGATATGGAGCCGCCCCCACCTCCTGTTCTTCATCGGGAGGCCAGATCTGGAGCCAGTTTGGGGCTCCAGAGAGGGGAATCTTTGGTCTTCGTCATCATCAACCCTTCTCCATCACCAATTCCATGATGCTCCCCACCGGGAGTGAGTAATTCCTTCGTAGGCTTGCTGGTCGGTGAGGAGTTGGATGAGATTCATCATGTAATCGAGTTAGTTTTGTTAGGGCTTGATCCCTAGTATCCACTATGTTCTGAGATTGATGTTGCTATGACTTTGCCATGCTTAATGCTTGTCACTAGGGCCCGAGTGCCATGATTTCAGATCTGAACCATTTATGTTATCACCATTATATCTATGTTCTTGATCCGATCTTGCTAGTCATATGCACCTATTACGTGTTCTGATCCGCAAACCCCAGAGTGACAATAGTCGGGATACTTTCCGGTGATGACCGTAGTTTGAGGAGTTCATGTATTCACCGTGTGTTAATGCTTTGTTCCGGTTCTCTATTAAAAGGAGGCCTTAATATCCCTTAGTTTCCTTATGGACCCTACTGCCACGGGAGGGTAGGACAAAAGATGTCATGCAAGTTCTTTTCCATAAGCACGTATGACTATTTTCGGAATACATGCCTACATTACATTTATGAACTGGAGCTAGTTCTGTGTCACCCTAGGTTATGACTGTTATATGATGAATATCATCCAACGAGTTCACCGATCCAGTGCCTGCGAGCTTTCCACTTATTGTTCTTGCTAAGTTACTATTGCTACTTCTACTGTTCCAACTGCTACAAAGCTATTGCTATCACTGCTACCATTACTGTTACTGTTATTGCTGCTACCAAACTATCATACTACTGTGCTACTGATCACTCTACTGCAGATATTTAATCTCCAGGTGTGGTTGAATTGGCAACTCAACTGCTAATACTCTCAAATATTCTTTGACTCCCCTTGTGTGGAATCTATAAATTTGGGTTGAATACTCTACCCTCGAAAACTGTTGTGATCCCCTATACTTGTGGGTTATCAGGGGGCCTGGCGCGCCCTGGTGTCTTGTGCCCACTAGGGTGGCCCCCTCCGGTAGTTCTTTGCTCCAGTATTTTTTATTAATTCCAAAAATAATCTTCGTAAAGTTTCATCTCCATCGGAGGTGTGCAGAATAGGTATCTCTGATGTGCTTTTTTCAGGTCCAGAATTCCAGCTGCCGGTATTCTCCCCCTTTGTGTAAACCTTGCATATTATGAGAGAAAAGGCATTAGAATTACTCCCTAAAGCATTATTATTCAATAGTACATAATAAATAACAGTAGGAATTCATGATGCAAAATGGACGTATCAACTCCCCCAAGCTTAGACCTCGCTTGTCCTCAAGCGAATTGCCGAAATTGAAAAGCATGTCCACATGGTTTGAGAGAGAGGTGTCGATAAAAATAAAATACGGACATAGAAGCATCATGCTTATTATCATAATAGCAACAAACTTTATCATAAAACTTATTCATATACTTTCATCATATAACTTCTCATGAACAAGTAACAATTCATCATAACATAGAAGTATAAAGCATAAACCTTATTGAAAACCAACAAACTATGTTCTCAGTCAACTTTGCAACTACAATTCATCATATTTTCAGGAAGGGTCTCATGTCGGAGCCTTTTGGCAAGTCCACATGCTCAACCATCATTTAGTCTTCTATGATTGCTAACACTCACAGCATACCCGTGAGCAAAAAGTTTCAACCAGACACATAGAAAGATAGGGGCTTATAGTTTTGCCTCCCAACGTATTCACCTCAAGGGTGATGTCAACAATAATAACTCATTCCCACTCACATCCAAATGGATATATGTGTCTAGATATTTTCTCACCAAATGATGCTTGCAAAATAAAAAAGTAAAAAGGAATAGGGAAGAATACTTTGACTCTTGCATAAAAGTAAAAGATAGTCCCTTCGTAGAGGGAAGCAGAGGTTGTCATGCGCTTTTTGGTTTGTATGTCCGATCCCTTAATGTAAAAGAACGTCACACTATATTGCCCCCTATGATAGCAACCTTTATTATGTAGTCCGTCGCTTTTATTACTTTGCCATCATAAGTTCGTACATCGCTCAATTTTCTCTTACACTAATTGATCAAAACACTTTTAGAAGCAATTTTTATTGCCATATTGCACCGATGACAACTTTCTTGAAGGATCTTACTCGATCCGTGGGTAGGTATGGTGGACTCTCAAAGAATGAATTTGGTTTTGGGTTTTTGGATGCACAAGTAGTATCTCTACTTAGTGCGGAATTTTTGGCTAGCAAAGATATTGAGCAAGCACCACATGTTAAAGGATCTATGACAATATAACTTCTATGTGGATATGAACAAACATAAATCATTACGTTGTCTTCCTTGTCCAACGTCAACAATTTTGACATATAATATTTAATGGGGGCTCACAATCATAAAAGATGTCCAAGATAGTGTATTTGCATGTGAATCTTCTCTTCCCTTATTAATTCTTTCATGAATTGCATCATTGACCAATGCTATGTTTGTCAATCTCCAATAAATTTACTACTTATACTTTTCCTTATGTGATGTCATTACTCACCATAAGATTAGCATATGATTCTTTTCATTCATTTCTCTTTCCTTTATTTTGATTGCAACAAGAAAGTACAGAGGCAAAAACTCAAACTAAACTTTATTATATAACTCTCACTCGATTACATAGATAGATAGGCCACGAAACTAGCACACGAAAATAGATCATGCTAAACTTTTATTCAACTAAAGCAAAGGAAAACTAAAGATCGAACAAGAATAGGTAAAGGTGAATAAAAGTGATGGTGATACGATACCGGGGAACCTACCCCAAGCTTGGCTCAAGCCAAGGGGAGTGCCCATACCCGTGTGCTCAAGTCTCCTTTGGTGGTGGTGATGAAGAAGGTGGTGGTGTAGAGGTAGCCTTCTTCTTCAACTTATATTTGAGCATAAAATTTTCCTCCCTTAGATCATCATTCTCCAACTTGAGCTTTAATATCTTTTTGCATAATGCCGCCTTGCTCTCCTGCAGAAAATGAGATGGAATAAATTGAACCTCAGGTTTGTATCCTCTAGGGAGGCTTGACTTCTTGAATTCCAGATGCATGTCTCCGGGTTGAGGTAGCAGGTTATCCTCCTCCTTAGAGCTACCATCCTTTGCTTCCTTCATGGCGGTGTCTTTTCCTCATCCGAGGTCCATCCACAATGCTCCACTTCTCCATAGATCTTGGAGTTTGCAATATAGTCAGCAACATAGCTCTCCCCCTCTGAATGTTGAGACGACATATTTTCAGATCTGCCAGGAAAAACAACAAGAAACAAGAACAGAGGATTTTCTGCGATGCGGCCGTCAAAACAGTCGGGGCTATATATAGAGAATTTTTATTCTTGGGAAACAAGCATATGGAAGGAAAACAGAGCCGGGAAGGTGTCCGAGGTGGGCACAACCCACCAGGGTGCGCCCAGGGGGACTGGCGCGCCCCGGTGTATCGTGCTCACCTCGATCGCCTTCCGGTTTATTTCTTAATTTCCAAAATTTTCTAATATTCCAAAACTGGCAAAAAATATTTTTGCAGATTTTTTGGAGTACGTTTACTTACCGTATCACGTACCTCCTATTATTTTAGAATTCTAGAGTGTTCCGAAAGATTTCTTTTATGTGTTCCTCCCGTGTCATGGTTTGGATAACATTGCTTTCAATGTTAATAGGCGTACCTGAGATATAGTGCTTAATTCTTTGTCCATTGACCACCTTTGGGTTAGTACCTTCGGCATTATTAATCTTGATAGCTCCAGAACGATAAACCTCTTCGATAATATAAGGTCCTTCCCATCTGGAGAGAAGCTTACTTGCAAAAAATCTTAAACGAGAGTTGAACAAAAGAACATAGTCTCCTATTTTGAATTCCCGCTTTTGGATTCTTTTGTCATGCCATCTTTTTACTTTTTCTTTGAATAGTTTGGCATTTTCATAG
This sequence comes from Elymus sibiricus, assembly GCA_039707655.1. Taxonomy (NCBI): domain Eukaryota; kingdom Viridiplantae; phylum Streptophyta; class Magnoliopsida; order Poales; family Poaceae; genus Elymus; species Elymus sibiricus. The sequence continues at coordinate 304,225,728 of CM077671.1, forward strand.
GCCTGGGTTCTCCATTCATCTAGTGAGCTAATATCAAATAGCCTCTTCTCACCGGCAAGTTTGAAATCATAGTTGAGTGCATCATCTAGTTTGTATGGAGACATGCCCATAGGATTTTCCATATACCACTTTGTATGGAGACATGCCCATAGGATTTTTATAAGATGTTCTATAGGCCCAAAGTGCATCATCTAGTTTCTTAGACCAATTCTTTCGAGACCTATTGACAGTTTTTTGTAATATTAATTTTATTTCTCTATTGCTAAGTTCAACTTGACCACTAGATTGAGGATGATAGGGTGATGCAATTCTATGGTTAACATCATATTTAGCAAGCTTCTTACGAAAAGCACCATGAATAAAGTGTGAACCACCATCGGTCATTAAATATCTAGGGACTCCAAACCTCGGGAAGATAACTTTTTTAAGCATTTTAATTGAGGTGTGGTGATCAGCACTACTAGTTGGAATAGCTTCTACCCACTTAGTGACATAATCAACAACAACCAAAATATGAGTGTACCCGTTAGAGGAAGGAAAAGGTCCCATATAATCAAAACCCCAAATGTCAAATGGTTCGACAACAAGTGAATAATTCATAGGCATTTCCTGATGCTTACCGATATTACCAATTCTTTGACATTCATCACAAGACAAGACAAACTTACGGGCATCCTTGAAGAGAGTAGGCCAAAAAAACCCAGATTGCAATACCTTGTGAGCAGTTCTATCTCCCGCACGATGTCCTCCATAAGCTTCGGAATGACATTTCCATAGGATTTGTTCCTGTTCATGCTCAGGTACACAACGTCTAATAATACCATCTACTCCTTCTTTATAAAGATGTGGGTCATCCCAAAAGTAATGTCTTAAGTCATAGAAGAATTTTTTCTTTTGTTGCTATGTGAAGCTAGGTGGTATATATTTAGCGACAATGTAATTAGCATAATCAGCATACCAAGGAGTGTTTTGAGAAACATTTATTGCAGTTAACTGTTCGTCAGGGAAACTATCATCAATAGGTAGTGGGTCATCAAGAATATTTTCTAACCTAGACAAGTTATCAGCTACGGGGTTCTCAGCTCCCTTCCTATCAATGATATGTAAGTCAAATTCTTGAAGCAAGAGAACCCACCTAATAAGTCTAGGTTTAGCATCTTTCTTTTCCATAAGATATTTTATAGCAGCATGATCGGTGTGAACAATAACTTTGGAGTCAACAATATAGGATATAAATTTATCACATGCAAACACAACTGCCAAAAATTCTTTTTCAGGAGTAGCATAATTTCGTTGAGCACTGTCTAGAGTTTTGCTAGCATAATGGATAACATTCAATTTTTATCAACTCTTTGTCCTAGAACAACACCAACAGCATAATCACTAGCATCACACATAATTTCAAAAGGCAAGTTCCAATCAGGTGGTTGAACGATAGGTGCAGAGGTTAAGGCTTTCTTGAGTGTGTCAAAGGCTTCCACACAATCATCATAAAAAACAAAAGGAATATATTTTTTCAAAAGATTAGTAAGAGGCCTAGAAATTTTAGAGAAGTCTTTAATGAACCTCCTATAGAAACCAGCATGACCAAGGAAACTTCGAATACCTTTAATATCTTTAGGACATGGCATTTTCTCAATTGCATCAACTTTAGCTTTATCCACCTCAATACCTCGTTCGGATATTTTATGCCCCAAAACAATACCTTCATTAACCATAAAGTGGCACTTCTCCCAATTCAAGACAAGATTAGTTTGTTCACATCTCTGCAAAACTCGATCAAGGTTGCTTAAGCAATCATCGAAAGAAGTTCCGTAAACGGAAAAATCATCCATGAAATGCTCCACAATCTTTTCACAAAAGTCAGAGAATATAGCAGTCATACATCTTTGAAAGGTAGCACGTGCATTGCATAAACCAAAAGGCATACGTCTATAAGCATAGGTTCCAAAAGGGCAAGCAAAGGTGGTTTTCTCTTGATCAGATTGTGACACAGGTATTTGAGAGAAACCAGAATACCCATCTAGAAAACAAAAGTGTGTGTGCTTAGATAATATTTCTAGCATTTGATCAATGAAAGGCAAAGGGTAATGATCCTTTCTAGTAGCTTTATTTAATTTCCTAAAATCAATTACCATTCTATAGCCAGTGACAATTCTATGTGGAATGAGTTCATTTTTATCATTAGGAACAACGGTTATACCTCCTTTCTTAGGGACACAATGAACGGGACTTACCCATCTACTATCAGCTATGGGATAGATTATACCTGCTTCCAGAAGCTTTAATATTTCAGTTCTTACCACTTCCTTCATCTTAGGATTTAATCGCCGTTGATGATCAACAACGGGTTTAGCATCAGGTTCCATATTAATCTTGTGCTGACATAGAGTGGGACTAATGCCCTTAAGATCATTAAGAGTATATCCAATAGCAGCCCGGTGCTTCCTTAGAACTTTTAATAATCTTTCTTCTTCATTTTCTGAAAGGTTAGCACTAATAATAACAGGATATATCTTTTTCTCATCAAGATAAGCATACTTCAAAGTGTCACGCAATTGTTTTAATTCAAACACATGATCACCTTTAGGTGGAGGAGGGCCTCCAAGAGTTTCAATAGGCAAATTGTGTTTCAGGAGAGGTTGTTGTTCAAAGAAAATTTGATCTATTTCATTTCTTTCACACAAGTGCATATCATTTTCATGGTCAAGCAAATACTGTTCTAATGAATCAGTAGGAGGCACGGAAATAGAAGCAAGACCAATTATTTCATCCTTACTAGATAACGCTCTATCACGAGGTTGTCTACTAAACTTGGAAAAGTTAAACTCATGAGACACTCCACCAAAACTGACAACGACAGTTTGTTTTTCACAATCTATCTTAGCATTGACGGTGCTCAAGAAAGGTCTACCAAAGATAATGGGACAAAAGTCATCTTGTGGGGATCCAAGGACTAGAAAATCAGTAGCGTATTTTACTTTCCCACACAAGACTTCAACATCTCTAACAATCCCAAGTGGTGTGATGGTGTCTCTATTAGCAAGTTTAATAGTAACATCAATGTCTTCTATTTCAGCAGGTGCTATTTCATCCATAATTTCTTGGTATAAGGTAAAAGGGATAGCACTCACACTAGCACCCAAATCACATAAACCATGCTAGCAATGATCTCCTATTTTGACTGAGACAACAGGCATGCCTTCTATAGGTCTATGTTTATCTTTTTCCTCGGGTTTAGCAATTCTAGCAGCTTCATCACAGAAGTGGATAACATGCCCATCAATATTTTCTACCAAGAGATTCTTAACCATAGCAACACTAGGTTCTACTTTAATTTCCTCAGGGGCTTAGGTGCTCTTATATTACTCTTACGAACCACAGTTGATACCTTAGCATGTTCCTTTATCCTAACAGGAAAAGGTGGTTTTTCAATATAAGCGGTAGGCACAACTGGATCAACATTGTAAATGATGGTTTCATCTTTAGCTATGACCGGTTCTTTAATTTCTTCTTTAATAGGGGGATGATATTTAAACCACTTCTCCTTAGGGAGATCAACGTGAGTAGCAAATGCTTCACAGAAAGAGGCTACTATCTCAGAGTCAAGTCCATATTTAGTGCTAAACTTGTGAAAAGTATCGGTATTCATAAAAGATTTAATACAATCAAACTCAAGCTTTATACCTGACTCATTACCTTCGTCGAGTTCCCAATCTTCAGAGTTGCGTTTAATTCTTTCTAAGAGATCCCACTTGAATTCAATAGTCTTGTTCATATAAGAACCAACACAGGAAGTATCGAGCATGGATTGATCATTATGAGAAAGCCGAGCATAAAAATTCTGAATGATAACTTCTCTCGGGATATCATGATTGGGGCATGAATATAACATTGACTTAAGCCTCCCCCAAGCTAGAGCGATGCTTTCTCCTTCACGAGGCTAAAAATTATATATATAATTCCGATCACGATGAACTAGATGCATGGGATAATCCTTTTGTAGGAATTCCAATTGCAAACGAATCTAGTTCCACGATCCAAGATCATCACATAGACTATACCATGTCAATGATTTTCCCTTCAAAGATAAAGGGAAAACCTTATTCTTAGCTTCATCTCCAGGTAGACCTGCAAGCTTAACTAATCCACAAATTTTGTTCACATATAGTAGGTGCATATCAGGATGTTCAGTTCCATCTCTTGCATAAGGTTTAGCAAGCAGTTATTCTACCATACCCGAAGGAATTTCATAATCAATATTTTCAGTAGGTGCAGTAGGTTGAGGGGCAACTAATTGTGGTTCCGGTCGAGGTGAAGATACCCCGAACAAACCCCTCAAAGGATTGTTTTCCATAGTAGCAAGTAGCAATAAATTTCAGCACGTAGTATAAGTTTTTCCTTACCGATTTCCACTTACCAAGAGTGCTTCACTCCCCGACAACGGCGCCAGAAAAGAGTCTTGATGACCCACAAGTATAGGGGATCAATCGTAGTCCTTTCGATAAGTAAGAGTGTCGAACCCAACGAGGAGCAGAAGGAAATGACAAGCGGTTTTCAGCAAGGTAATTTCTGCAAGCACTGAAATTGTAGGTAACAGATAATTTGATAGCAAGATAATTGGTAACGAGCAAGTAACAGTAACGGTAAATAAGGTGCAGCAAGGTAGCCCAATCCTTTTGTGGCAAAGGACATGCTAGAACAGTCTCTAGTAATAGGCAAAGTGTTCTTGAGGGTACACGGGAATTTCATCTAGTCACTTTTATCATGTTGGTTTGATTCGTGTTCGCTACTTTGATAATTTGATATGTGGGTGGACCGGTGCTTGGGTGCTGTTCTTAATTGAACAACCTCCCACTTATGATTAACCCCCTCGCAAGCATCCGCAACTACGAGAAAAGTATTAAGATAAAATCTAACCATAGCATTAAGCGTTTGGATCCAAATCAGCCCCTTACGAAGTAGCGCATAAACTAGGGTTTAAGCTTCTGTCACTCTAGCAACCCATCATCTAATAACTGCTCCACAATGCATTCCCTTAGGCCCATGAATGGTGAAGTGTCATGTATTCGACGTTCACATGACACCACTAAGGAATCACAACATACATATCATCAAAATATCGAACACATATCAAATTCACATGATTACTTGCAACATGACTTCTCCCGTGACCTCAAGAACAAAGGTAACTACTCACAAATAATAAACATGCTCAAGATCAGAGGGGTATTGAATAGCATAGTGGATCTGAACATATAATCTTCCACCAAATAAACCATATAGTAATCAACTACGCAAGGCAATCAACACTACTAGTCACCCACCACTACTAGGAGAAACCCTACTAGTAGCGCTTGAAAAACCTATAGCAGTAGCGCTGGGTCCAGCGCTACTGCTATGGCGCTACAGCTAAGTTATAGCAGTAGCGCTGGTTGGTATAGCGCTACTGCTAAGTCTGGTTAGCAGTAGCGCTGCACTGATCCGCGCTACTGCTAATTATCTGTAGCGTTGCATAAAGACAAGCGCTGCTGATAATCCAGTGCTGCTGCTAGATGCCTTCCAGCGCTGCTGCTATAATTCCTGCTTTCATAGATTCATATCCCCTCTACGTATTCGTGATGTATTTATACATGCTCTATACAGTAGTTTCATCAGGTCACAATAAACATACACTATTATCATCATATCATACACATACAGTAGTCTTGTCATACCATCATCATCATCATTCAACACAAATATCATCACATCTCGAAAATAGCGATACACAAGTCATGTCATGTCTCGAATAAGTGCAACTGCATGGTCATGTCACACACACAAGTTTCATCATCTCTATCTAAACCATGATGTAAAAGAGAAGAGCGATCAGCATCATCAAGACCGCGACTATGTAGTACTTGAGGCACCGGCGGTTCCGCCCCCGCTCTTGGCCGAGCGTCCACCTCAAGTAACTACTTTCCGCTTCGGCTCTGCTGTCGAACCCTCTGTGGCTAGCACCCGGGAACTTGTCCACCTGGGCCTGAGCGTCTGGCCAGTGGTCGTAGACTCCTGGAACCTTCCCAACGAACACGACATAGCAGCCCTTCACCATCTCTGATCTATGTACCTGCATCGTGAACGATAATATGCAACATAATGTACTTAAGAACACAAAGAGGCATAATTAGCAAAGTACAAGCAACCTATAGTAAACATAAATGACGAAGTTCCTCATACCCAAACTAATTAACTAGAGCGATCTACGCTAGTTCAGGACCACGGTTTAATTACATCACATAGTTTCGTCTGGACGCTAGTGACACATATATTGTCAACGACAATCAGTCCTCGGTCCAATCTTCATAGTCAGGGAGGAAGGACCCGAGCTTCTTGAAAGGCTTCAGGTCCAGACGCTGAGCGATTAGCAGTGCTCGGACATCATCCTGCGCGATTGGCCCATGGTAGAACATCCCTGTTGGTTCGAGGACCTGCTTCATGATCACTTGGGCAAGTTCACACTGCACGTGATAAAACTCAGCTCGGATTCGATGATCCGGTGTCTTTCCTATGCTTGTGGCCCAGTTGACAATCTCGGCATCGTTGGTAGTAGCTGACATGCGAAGGCGTTGATTATCCCTTCTGAACTCGAGCAGGTGATGCATGAGGTAGAATCCATCAGCCTTACTGATGTGCGGTTGCTGGATGCAGCAGAAGTCGGTCTTATGGCTGAAAACCAGCCCGTTCCTCCTGTACTTTTTGTCTTTGATATATCCACCAGACAGGCTAAAGGTTAACAGGGCACTATCGAGAACACTCTTTATGTGCTTGTAATCCTTTTTCTTGATGTTCTTCGATGAGTCCAAGTATATAGCATGGGAGTATTCTGGGTACAGAACGATGAGGACGCCCCCCCCGCTGCGCAAATTAAGTACGCCTCAAATTAGCCTCCATGCTTGTAAAGGAATGATTAACACTTACGAAAGGATATGCGCGAATGACTTACGTGGGATGATAAGGCAGGAGAATCGCTTCCTTGTCCTTATTAGCGATCATGAAGCCGCCGATGTACTGGCTCGCATAGTCACGGTGCTCTTTGCAGACATCCAAGAAGCTCTCGTGCATATGGTACGGGTCCGCGACGCAGATATATTTTATGTTCTCGATCCTGATGATGTAGTTGAGATACAGCGCATACATGCGGATGAACTGGAAATCCAGCTTGGTCATGTGGAACATGTCATAGATGTAGTCAAATCGCAGGATGAACTTATTCGCGGGCCATCCCTCGACGTACAACTTCCCACCCGGCACCTGAGCCGCGTAAAGCTGGTATCCTGGTTTTCCCGAGATGAGAAGGCTTTTCTCTCTGGCCAGCACATCATCATGAAGTCTCCTTAGATCATTGTTCAGTATGTCCTCTAGCGCTTTCTGAGGTAGGATCGGGTGGCCGGCGACATGGAAATGCTCCGCACCTACGACAGGTATTCTGTCTACCTCCCGGGGCTTCAGAGGCGGCTAGCTGCTTGAAGCAGCTCTGGCGCCTTTAGCGCCTTTCTTGCCCGGTCTCCTCCTTTGCTTCTTGGCGGGTGGCGGTAGTGAGCCCACCATACCTTCCCTAACTGTCACCCCCAGTGTCGTCGGGCTAATCAGTGGACGGCCCTCAGGTTGTTGCTGGGTAGAGGCGGCATCTGGAGGCGTCTCCTGCGAGGATCGCTTGAAGAGAGACTTTTTGCATTCCGCCTTAGGACGTTCCGGCTCCGGCAAATCAGGCAGCATCAAGTCATCATCTCCACGCTCAAAGCCTGAGTCTTTGTCGTCCTGAGCCATCAATCCTCCATCATCATAGGCGGTATTGAAATACTTGTCTGGGTCATCATCATCCTCCTCCATGTCATCATCAGCATTTGCTTCTTCGACAACGGGGGCGACGTCATCTGGCACTAATGGAGGCTCTCCCTCGCGTCGTCCGCTATCACCTGCCACGACAGGTGCAGGTAATTTGGTAGGTGGGGTCGTGTTCATACCTTCTTGAGAAGCTGTCATTGGTGTGATACTGGGCACCTCGACACGAAGAAGAGTCTTCGGCCAAGGCAAGAACCAGCTCTTGCATGCGCCAATCCGTTGAGGGGTCTCCTCGTCATCGACTGGTACCGGAGGAGTCAAATCCTCGAAGCCCGCTAAGACACTGGCCACGTTAACCTTGAAGACGCCATCGGGCATCTCTCGGTTGTGGAACATGCGGTCCTTCGGCTTCATGATCGTTGCCTTTCCCACGGCCACCTTCTGGCCCTTGATGTCGTACAGTAGGGTGCACGGGGTATCGTTGGCCTACGAAGACATGTCTGCGACATCAAACATCCGAAAGGCAATTGAAACAGAAGACTATATAGACATGCTGGTGAAAAGGCTATGACGGGTAATTACCGTGAGGGCGTCGAGCTCAGCCATAGACGAAGGCCCGCCAAGTTGGCCAGAGACGGAGGACGGGCTGCTATGAACAGGAGCGGGAGCATGTGCGGTGGCGTGAGCAGGTGCTGGTGGTGCGATGTTCACCGAATTGCTCCCGACGTAGCTGGGAAGTGGAAAGTCCACTGGCCCTTTATCTGGATTTTTCTTCGTCCATTCAAAAAATGCCGGAAGCAAGCTAGAAATGGAAGATGTGAAGTCAGCCGTGACGCCAGCTACCGCTGCACTGACCCTTGCATCGACTATCTGTTCCAACTCTGCTTTGGTCTCAGCTTTGGACTTATTGATCGCAAGCGCGACCTTCTGGTCGATGGTCTGTTGAGTAAGCAACTTTCTCTTCCTTCTTACCTCTAGCTCCTCGTGGTAGCACGTCTTCCACGAGGCGCCATCTCCGACGCCGTGCACACGTCCATAGGACGGCGGTGTGTCCTCCGGGACCTTTTTCAGTATGTTCAGGGCCCGGTTGAAATGGGTGTCCCACTTGGGCCTTGCCGACGATTGTGATGACTCGTCGCTTTCGGCTGCCTTTTGGTGTTGCTCTTTCTGCAAAAGGAACGTGGATGGTTTACTAATAATGTGACAAAACTTATAGTCGAATTGATTGGAAGCTAATATGATAATGTGGTAATATAACAATTACCAGAAGTCTCATGAACTCCCTCGTGTTCGGGTCCGTGTAAAAGGTCTTCTTGACGCGGTCCCACTTGTACCGGGCCTTGATCCAGTCACGCTCCAGCGGGTCGGTGAACTCCGCCAAGGGGTCTGGGATTCCGTGATTTTCACGTTCGGCGTCCTCCTTGGCCCATACGTGCCTCTTCCCCTCGTAACCACGGCTTCCGAGGCGGTGGGGAGGCGTGTTCCTGGCCTGGAGCGCCTTCATTTTCTCTGACTTTTTATTGGTTTCATCTTTAGCGCAAATCTCCTTGAATTTTTCAAATTCCTCTTCCGTAATTGATGGATTGTCATCATGAATCTTGGACCACGGTTCATTCTTATCAATCGCTTTTTTCACCCGAACTTTCCAGGCGGACAAGTCGTTGGTGAACGTCACCATCGCCTTGTTGTTTATCTTTGTCATGGCATCGTCGTCCCACGGTTCTTTGCTTTCTGTGCGGCCGGGGAACAGGAACCTATTGTGCAACTTCTTTAGGAGCATGTGCTCCATATGTGGTATCTTCTTCAACTTCTCATCGTTGATGTTGGCAGTTCCCTGAGGATGCATCCTAGTTGATTGCCCCAGCACGAGCGCGCTTCATCCGGCGCCGTTGGCTCTAATTTCTTGGGGTGCATCTCCGTGACCACAATTTGTCCGATGCCGAGCTCGTTTGGTCTTCGTGTCCTCTTCTGCTTTGGTGCTTTACCGGGTACTGCAGCATCGTTGCCGGTCTCGGGGGTGGTGTCGGTGCCGGTGCTAGTGCTGGTGCCGGTGTCGGTGTCGGCGTCGGGGTTGGTGCCACTGCCGCCACCATGCACCCCCATCTGGTGTTCGTCCAGGTAATCGAAATAGTGATTTGCTGCCTCGATGGGGTCTTCTTCGAGGCGAGCAGAACCCCCGGCTAAGGCGTGGCTAGACATGTTTCCTATTCAACAATTGTAAATAAAAGATATAATGAAGAGAAAAAAAGGGGCCTATATTTGGTCGGAATGTTGATTCATTCCCCTTCCGGCAAATCCCGGGCACTCCATATGTCCTAGTTTCTAGCACAAGTCATGCCGAAAATCACGGAAATTTTCGGCATGACCTTTGCTAAAAAGTGGACATATGGAGCGCCTGAAATTTGCCGGAACGGAAATGAATCAACATTCCGGCAAAACATTGGCCACTCAGATATTCTTCGACATTCAACCAACATTAAAACATTTTATAACAGCAAACAAAGGGAGTAACAAGTAACATGAGGGGGGGGTCTAGTTTTGTAAAGTGACCAAGCTTCCCTCTCACGAGAAACGAGCTCCAAAGATTCTTGGCAATGGGGGGCATTGCAAGAGCTCCTTTCCTCTTTCTTTTTTCTTTGGCAGAAGTGACTTTATTCATGTTAGTACTCCTACCACTATTAGCATATTGTTTGGTCCTCATTCTTTTTCCCTTGTCACTGTGTTAATGTCAGAAGCACAGAGGAAACCAACAACAGGTCAGCAAAGAAGGGCCAATGCACAATCTGCAGGTTCTCACCTAATAAAGCAACCCAAGGTCACTATAGTAGAGAGGCTTTTGCCAGCTCCCCATCTTGCTTTGCCTATTGTACATTTCCACCTTTTTCCCTCCAAAATTTCAAAACTATTTGAGGTTTGTTTTACCCATTCTGGCTTTGCTTTAGTGCCAAAATAAACACATTTTCATAACAAAAAACAATTTTCCATTATGAAAACAAGCTGGCCGGTTTCTATTTCCTGATATGAAAATGATGCTATCTTGATATAAATTTAATGAGTTCATGGTGCTGGCCGATTTTTTCTCTGCCCCTGTTTTCCCCGGCCTAGGAAACCCTAGCTAGCGGTCGGCGGCGGCGGTGTGCGTCTCGGGCTAATGAATGTAGAGAAGAAGGACGGGGAATCGCCGAAGGGAGCTCACCTTGCTTGTGCAAAGGTTGAGGCTGCAGGCGACGGCGAGGTCGAGGGCGGGCCCGCGCAGCGACGGTGAGGTCGAGGGAGGGCTCGGGCGACGGCCGGCGTCGAGGGCGACAGCTGGCAGGGGCGACCGCGGACAGGGGTGACGGCGGGCCGGGGCGACGGCGGGCAGGGGCGACAGCGGGCAAGGGTGACAGCCGGCGACGACAGAGTGGGGGGATTCGGGCGGCGAAATAGTGGGCGGCGACAGAGTGGGGGGAGAGGTGGAGATCGAGGGGAGGGGGGTTCGGGCTTGGCCAAATTTTGAGCCCGCACGGCGGTTAACCGAAAATAGCAGTAGCGCTCGGTTAGTATCCAGCGCTATAGCTAAATTAGCTATAGAGCTGTGCGGTAATACAGTGCTACTGCTAACTGTTTTAAATTTTTGTTTTTTTAATTCTAAATTACACATAGTAGTAGCGCTTTTTAGTATCCAGCGCTATAGATAATTTAGCTATAGTGCTGGTTCAAAATCCAGCGCTACTGATATGTTTTCTTTTCTTTTTATTATTTTCCTTTTATTTTCTGTTTAGTTTTCTTTTTATTTTGTATTACTTTCCTTCTCCCTTTTGTTTTTTTATTGGTTTCTCCCTTTTGTATTTCTTTTGTATTGCTTTCTCCCTTTCTGTTTACGACGGTGTCTCCCTCCCACACTTCGTGAATATCACCGGAACCATGCATGTGGTGGTAACATATATATCAGTTGACCGATAACGGTTACTTAAGTACGTACACAAAATAGATACATATATATAAATGATGGTTTCTCAGCTGCGTCGACGACGTTTCACATTGAGCTTCTTCCCTTTCTTGTTTGTTGCCGAATAATTGAGCCCCTCCTTGTGACTTTTCCGGAACCATGGAGTACGATCTTTCTTATGTAATGTAGTATTGATTCTTATTTTCACGTATGCTTCATCATCATCGTCATCTTCCCTCATCGGGTTGCCGTATTGGTCGTAGTCTTCCTCGTTGGCGACTCCATCCATTCCGACGATGCTCCTTTTGCCTCTCCTCACGACAACATGGCTGGGATTGGTCGGGTCGGTTATGAAGAAGCATTGTGTCATGTGCTTAGCGTGTACCCATGGCTCAGTTTTGGCGATGACGTTAATGTTCACGGTTGCGCTCTTCGCGTTAGCGGGTGGTATAGACATGGTAGTGAAATACTTGTTTTCTCTTACGACGTCCTTAGCCCATCTGACACGGAACATCGTCACATCGTGCAATCCAATATAGTCAAGCTCCCAGATCTCTTCGACCCTTCCGTAGAATCTTTCAGTTGTGCCGTTAGCGTCGGTCACACATTCAATCGTCACCCCGGAGTTCTGGTAATCACTGTCCATGTCTTTGGCCTCCGTGTAGAACGTGTACCCGTTGATATCGTATGACTGATAGCTCGCGAGTTTGGGCGCGGGGCCATGTGCTAAGGCGTGTATGAGCAATCCGTCCGAACTGTCCTCTTCTGGGAGATTTTCAAGAACTTGCTCTTTGAACCAACGCAAGAAAGTGGCGTTGTGCTCTACAGTAACTTCATCGTCCGTCTTGAGCATCCCCTTATCACGGTACTTATTTGCTATGGTTTCTTTATGCCGTACCACATAATCATCTACCACATCTAGGTGTTGTAGCACTACTAAGTTAGCCCTATCAAAGTCGTTCCGTCGATCCAAGTAGTCCACGTGCAATTCCCTCCGGCCGTTGTTGTGACCTTCTCCTTCGAGCCTCCCATCGTGCTTGTTGACGGGCAAACCAACAACAGGGTCTCCGACGCCTATATAATTCTCGCAAAAGGAGATGCACTCATGCATCAGATACCCCTGGACGATGCTCCCATCGGGACGGGACATGTTACGAACGAATCCTTTGATGACCCCATTCATCCTCTCGAACGGCATCATGCTGTGAAGGAATGTCGGCCCGAGGTCGATGATGTCGTCCACGATGTGGACACACAGATGCACCATGACGTCAAAGAACGCGGGCGGGAAGTACATCTCAAGCTCACATAGTATGACAACGATCTCTTCCTGTAGCCTTCGGAGCTGCTTCACACTTATGGACTTTCGAGAGATAATGTCGAAGAAGTTGCAGAGACCAGTAAGCATGTCACGGACATGCTTGTCCATTATCCCTCTAATGGCAACCGGGAGTATCTGCGTCATCATCACGTGACAGTCATGAGACTTCATCCCGCTGAACCTTTTTTTCTTGGGGTCTAGAAATCTGCTTATCTTCCCACAGTAACCAGAACTGACTTTGATTCCCATAAGGCACTTGATGAATTGATCGATCTCCTTCGCACTTAAGGTGAAGCAAGAAGGGGGAAAATAATGCTCCTCCTTCTTGTTGACTTTTCTGCCCCTTCCCCCCTCCTCCGTCTCCGTCTCCGTCTCCTCCGTCGACTTTTTACGATGAAGATCTTTCCTGATCTTCAAATCTTCCAAGTCTTTCCTTGCCTTCGGCCCGTCCTTGGTCTTCTCCAGCATGTTCATCAGTGTGCCAAGCAAGCTCTCGAGGACATTCTTCGTGATATGCATTTGATCAAGGCAATGAGGCGTGTCGTGATTGGGCCAGTACTCCAAGTCCCAGAAAACAGACCTCGTTTTCCATACCTTCAGTAGCGGTTCCGGCGCCTTTTTCATCGTTCCCGGCGCGGGGCACTGTCCCCAGTTTTTCAACAGCTCGTTGATTTCGGTGCCGCTTCTCTTACGTGGAGGTCCTCGATGCTCAGTCAACCCATTGAATAGATCTCCACGCTTTCTCCACGGGTCATCCTTCTCGAGCCATCTACGATGCCCCATGTACACGATTTTCCCGGACCCGCCATCTTTCGTTGATGTAAGCTGCTGAGACGTTGTATCATCCATGCACCTCGTGCATCCGCAGTATCCGTGGCACACCTGGCCTGAGGTGTACCCGTAACCGAGATAGTCATGCACCGTCGTCATCAGCGCGGCTCTCATATAGAAATACTCTCCTTTGCTGGCGTCCCATGTCCATGCCGGTGTTTTCCATAACGTGTCTAGCTCCTCTTTCAGAAGCCCCATATACAGGTCAATATTATTTCCCGGTTGTTTCGGCCCTTGAATCAGCATGCTCATGTGTATGTACTTTGTCTTCATGCACTTCCATGGGGGGAGGTTGTACATCCATACAAAGACGGGCCATGTGCTGTGGTTGGTGTTTTGGTTTCCAAACGGATTGATGCCATCGGTACTCGCACCAAGCACGATGTTCCTTGGATCTTCTGCAGCAAATCCATATACGGTGTTGAATGCTCTCCACTGGCTACCATCTACGAGGTGTCTCAGCTTCGGATCATCTCCATCGTCGGGCTTCTTCCTCTCCGCGTGCCAGCGCATGACCTTTGCTTCCTTAGGATCTACGAAATACCGCTGCAGACGGGGAGTGATCGGAAAGTACCATACAACTTTTTGAGGAGCTTTCTTTCCTGCCTCTTGTATCGAGAAGCATTGCACACTCGACAGCTGTTTTTTTCCGCGTGCTCCCCCCCGATAAATGATGCAATCGTTGATGCATGCATGGTACCTAATGTGCGGCAAATCAAAAGGGCAAACGATTTTCTTGGCCTCATCGACACTAGTAGGACATAGGTTCCCCGCGGGAAGAACTTTATTATGTAGATACTTCAAATGCTCATCGAGGCTTTTGTCTATCCATTTGTTTTTGGCCTTCGTCTTTAGAAGTTCGAGCGTGAAACTCAAGCGGGTCACCTCGGGATCGCAACCGTCATACAATGGAGTCTTCGAGTCTACTTCAAGTTGCGCCAGCTTCGCCTCCTCTCTAGAAGCAGCTCTGTCGCTAGTCGTACTCTTGCGAAGGAGGTCTCGAACATGAGGGTCCTGCACGACTGCACTTAGTCGCGTCGAAGACTGCGGCGTGACCGCCGCCTCTGCTTCTCCGCCATGTCCGGACTCTTCTTCGCCGTATCTGGAATCTTCTCCGCCGCCATGTTCGGAATCTTCTCCGCCACCGTCATTTAACTCTTCCCCGCCGCCATGTCCGACGCCATCGTCTTCGTGTCGATCGGTCATCTCTTCATCTAGCCCCATGTTGTTATTCCCTTCCATGTGGACGTCCTCATCATCATCATCTTCACTTATCCACCGAGAATAGCCATCCATGAAACCATTCATCAGCAGGTGCGCCTTCAACCTGCCACGATCATAAGGGTCCAAAAGGACTCCTTCTTTGCATCTTGTACACGGACATCTAATCCTAGTCCGATTATTTGCATGCATGTCCATCACCGCGGATTGCATGTATAGCTCCACCTTCCATCCACTCACCTTCATGACCGACTGCATGCACAGTATAACAAGCAAAAGGGTTATAAACAAAATGCATGCATGCATCAAAGTCATATAAAAATTTGGCATGACCTTGCCTAAAAATAGGACATATCGAGTTTGCTCGAAATTCACCGAAACGGAAATAAATTGACATTTCGGCAAAACATAAGCAACTCGGGGGCATGTCACTCGCACAAATCTCTCCATATCCCAAACACACATATTCCCATTCTTGAAATGAACAACTTAATTTTTACTCACCTATATCTAGCTAGATCTAGCTAGATCTAGTTGTTGGGGACATGTCAATAGCTAGCTAGATCAAGTTGTTGGGGAGGAGAGATGACTCTAGGTAACTAATGGAGAGGGAGAGAGATGAGCTAGCTAGATCTATATCTAATGGAATGGAGGGAGAGCCAAACAAATGAGATAGGAGGGCATTTATGGAGCTAGCTAGAGATGAGAAGGTCATTTATGGAGGAGAGTTATGGTGGAGGGGGGCATTAATGGGGAGAGAAAAGAGGTAGGAGGAAGATAGAAGAAGGGCAACAATGGTGAGGGGAGAGGGGAAAGGAGGGGGAGAGAGGGCAATGGGGGAGGAGGGGGAGGGGGGTGAAAAGGTGGCAGCAGCCACGCATAGCAGTAGCGCTGTTTTTCCGCAAGCGCTACTGCTATGTTACTTATTAGTAGCGCTTTCCAGAAAAATGCTACTATTAAGTGGGCCCCATTATCAGTAGCGGCTCCACCAAATAAAGCGCTACTGATAAAGTCTTAGTAGTAGCGCTGTATTCTGGACAACGCTGCTACTACCAATAGTGTCGGAGGGCTCGTCGTGTCCCGCTTAGCAGTAGCGCTCTTTATGTTTCCAGCGCTACTGCTAAGTCCTTACTTGTAGCGCTTCGTAATTACAGCGCTACTGGTAATTAGCAGCAACGCCTGTTACATTCCAGCGCTACTGATATTGCCCTGCCTATAAGGTTTTTCCTAGTAGTGCACATGTACCAATCTGAGGTTCCGGTACAAAAATTGAACACAAGAGATGAACTAGGGTTTGAGAGGAGACGGTGTTGTTGAAGATGTTGATGGAGATTGGCCTCCCAAGGATCAGAGGGGTGTTGGTGATGACGATGGCTTTGATTTCCCCCTCCGGGAGGGAAGTTCCCCCGGCGGAATCGCTCCGCCGGAGGGCAAAAGTGCTCCTGCCCAAGTTCCGCCTCGAGACGGCGGCGCTCCGTCCCGAAAGTCCTCCTCTTATTTTTTTCTAGGTCAAAAGTGATTATATACCAGAGGTGGGCCGAGGAGGGCACAACCCACCAGGGCGCGCCCAGGGGGGCCTGGCGCGCCCTGGGGTCTTGTGCCCACCAGGGTGGCCCCCTCCGGTAGTTCTTTGCTCCGGTATTTTTTATTAATTCCAAAAATAATCTCCATAAAGTTTCAGCTCCATTGGAGGTGTGCAGAATAGGTATCTCTGATGTGCTTTTTTCAGGTCCAGAATTCCAGGTGCCGGTATTCTCCCTCTTTGTGTAAACCTTGCATATTATGAGAGAAAAGGGATTAGAATTACTCCCTAAAGCATTATTATTCAACAAATCATAATAAATAATAGTAGGAAATCATGATGCAAAATGGACATATCAGCCACCACAACCCACCAGGGCGCGCCGGGGGCCTCTGGCGCGCCCTGGTGTCTTGTGGGCCCCATGGGCCTCCTCCCAGGTACTTCTTTCGCTCCCTGGATGTCTTCTGGTCCAAAAAAAATCTCCAAAAAGTTTCATCGCGATTGGACTCCGTTTGGTACTAATATTCTGCAAAGTAAAAAACAAGCAAAAACAACAACTCGCACTTGGCACTATGTCAATAGGTTAGTCCCAAAAAATGATATAAACTTTCTATAAAATGATTGTAAAACATCCAAGAAAGATAATATAACAGCATGGAACAATCAAAAATTATAGATACGTTGGAGACGTATCAGCCACCTCCCCGAACCTCTAGCATCGTTCTCTGGCCTATAAATTCTCTAATATGTGGAAAACCCTAGAGAGCCTCCCGAAACACTTTTTCCGCTGTCGCAAGTCTACGTTCCTGCCGTGTGCCCATATGGATCCCTGTTCCGGTGCCCTGTCAAAGGGGGGATCGATCACGGAGGGCCTCTACATCAACCTTGCTGCTCCCATGGTGATGTGTGAGTAATTCACCGTAGACTTACGGGTCCGTAGTTAGTACCTAGATGGCTATCTCTCTCTATGTACTTCATTGCCAAGATCACCGCGATTCCCGCGGTGATCTATCTTATGTAATCAATCTTTGTCGTGTGTTTGTTGGGATCCGATGAATTGTGGGTTTACGTTCAGATTATTCATGAAAAGATATTGAATACTTGTTGGTATTTTATTTGCATGATTGTTATAGCTTCGTAATGCTCTCTAATCTATCGGTTTGGTCTGGCCAACTAGATTTATTTATCTTCAAGTTGCAGTGGTGCGTTGTAGTGGGTTTAATCTTGCGGTGCTCAATCCCAGTGATAGAAAGGGACATGGCACGTATTGTATTGCTGCCACTATGGGTAAAACGATGGGGTTTATTCATATTGATTGGATTTACTTTGTCTACATCATGTCATCATCCTCCAAGCATTACTCTGTTTTTACTTAATACTCTAGATGCATGCTAGATAGCAGTCGATGGGTGGAGTAATAGTAGTAGATGCAGACATGAGTCGGTCTACTCTAAATACCTTGCTGCCATTATTTGCTTTCTTTTCATTTACAATTTATATTTATCAAATTATCTATCTATCATTACTTATCGCTTGCAAATAATGAGTTCAGGGGGATTGACAACCCTCTTGCCCGCGTTGGGTGCAAGTGTTTGCTCTTTTGTGCATAGGCGCCGAAGACGGGAATTTGCGTGGTTCTCCTATTGGTTCAATAACCTTGGTTCTCACTGAGGGAAATACTTACCTACACTTTCCTGCACATCCCCTCCTCTTCGGGGAAAATCCCAACGCGATCGACAAGTATCAGGAAGGATTTCTGGCATCATTGCCGGGGAGCATCATCAAATTCCTATCAAGTACCTTCTCACAAATTATCATTCACTTGTTATACTTTTTATTTCCTGTTATATTTTACTTGCTATAAAAATCAAAAATACAAAAACATTTCTATTTTCTTGTTTGCTTAGTTATCTACTTTACTATCTAGTTACTCGTTTGCTTGTTTCGTCACCATGTCTCAAGATACTACTAAGTTGTGTGATTTCTCAAATACTAATAACAATGATCTTATTAGTACACCAATACCACCCACCACAAGTGCGGAGCTTTATGATATTAATGCTGCGTTGCTAAATCTTGTGATGAAAGAACACTTTTCGGGAAGTCCTAATGAGGATCCCACTTCTCATCTCAACACCTTTGTTGAATTATGTCATATGCAAAAGAAAAAAGGACATGGATAATGATGTGGTCAAATTAAAATTATTTCCTTTTTCACTAAGAGATAAAGCTAAAACTTGGTTTTCATCCTTGCCTCGTAATAGTCTTGGAATATGGGATAAGTGTAAGGATGCTTATATTGCCAAGTATTTTCCTCCCGCTAAAATTATATGTCTTCGAAACAAAATTATGAATTTTAAACAACACGAGCAAGAACATGTTGGACAATCATGGGAGAGAACGAAAATGATGATTAGAAATTGTCCTACTCATGGCTTAAACTTATGGATGATTATACAAAATTTCTATGTTGGACTGAACTTTGTGTCTAGAAACCTTCTAGATTCTGCTGCAGGTGTTACCTTTATGGAGGGGACATCAGGGGAGTCTACAAAACTTCTGGAAAATATCATGACAAAATATTCTCAATGGCACACCGAGCGTGGTCCAACTGGTAAGAAGGTAAATTCTGTCAAAGAAATTACTACTTTGAGTGATAAAATGGATGCTCTTATGAATATGGTTGCAAACAAGAATGCTCAAGTTGATCCTAATGATATGACATTGTCTACTTTGATTGAGCAAAATAATGATGCTATTGATGTGAACTTTGTCTCACGAAATAATTTCAACAATAATGTTTATAGAGGTAATTTCAAAGCAAGGCCGTATCCCGGCAATTCCTCTAACGCTGCGTTTGGATGTCTGTAATGAGGCCCCGAATTGGATTTGGTATTCCCAAATTTCCAATTCAGCTGTTTGGCATGCACACGGAAACATCAGTCTGAAATAAAATGAATACAGTGTCAAAATTGCTTGCACGCGCTGAGCCCTCCAAAGTTTCCGAGCTTCACCCCTCCGATTTGGCTGGAAATCGTCCATCCCACAAAACATAACGATTCGATTGATCTTTCTTTTCCCCCGCTTGACAAAGGAAACAACAGCCCCCGCGTGACCTGAGAGGAGCGGCGGCAGGGAATCCCCCCGACGGCGGCACCCAGGGATGGACCCCGACCACGGCGGCAAGGGAAGCCCCCTGACGGCAGCGCCCCGTCCTCGTTGGCCCTCCGGCACCTGAATCCCCGCCCCTTCAGCTCATTCCCCTCCTCCAATGGATGCCTCTTCTCACCTCCGACTCATATATCGAGGTGGAGTTGTAGTGTCCATCCATCCAGACTCGCAAGCCATGGTCGCCGCCGCAGGCGGCGCTGCTGATCCCGTCGTCGCCGTCTCCATCTCCACCTGCGCGCACTGGTAACCTTTCGATCTCTCACGGTTCCGTCCCTTGTTCGTTTCTTATTTGCTGCTGGTTACGAGTTGCCAAAAATATTGCAGTATTGCTCACCTCCTTTCAATCCGAAAATCTTTTTAGACGTTACCAGTTCACTAATTCATCGGTTGGTAGTCGAATGCACATTACCCAACCATGTTCTGCCAACTGCAGGAACAGATTCATGGTCCTTGCTCGCTTATGACACTGCAATTTTTTTTGTTTGTTTCATATAATCATCCAGTCGGACCAAATTTAGTTTCTCTTCGCCATATTGCTAGATGAGATTAGTAACAAAAGGATTGATTGCTATTTTTTGACGGGTGGATTGATTCTTAATTATGTGTGGAACTCATGTTTGCTTTGGCTGGTTGCTTTTCAGAAGATAGGGAGGCCAGCAGGAGCATGCTGTGAGCAAGAGCCAACTAGATAGAAGATGATCATCGACAGCCCGCCTTACTTGACAGCGAGAGCGACTAGGATGTTAATGTTGTGCAAAATTTGATTTGATGCATATAGAACAAGGCACCATGCAATTCCCTAGTTTGTCATCCAAACAAGATTCCGTATTGAAACCTTACTGGGATTCCTTGACCCAATTCCCCGAGCATCCAAACAAACGAAACGTATTCATGTCCATTACAGTTTCCTCCCTGAATTGGTATTGAAACCAATTCAATACGGAGGTCTCCAATACAGACATCCAAACACAGCGTAATAATTATAGAAATTCTTGTTGTAATTCCCATGGAAACTCATATAATAATAACAACAATAGGATACCAACTGATCTTGAGAACACCATTAAAGAATTTATTACTTCTCAAAAGATTTTCAACACTATGATACATGAAAATTGCATAAAGTTGACGATATTGCTAGAAACATGGATAGGATTGCTCATGATGTGGAAACTCTTAAAAGTAAAACTTTTACACCCAAGCATGATATTTGTGAGTCTATTAAATCCATCCAAATATATATTAAATAAATTAAGGAGAGGACCGCTAGGTTGAGAGCTAAGCGAGAATTCTTAGAAAATGCTCTTCCACCCGGTTTTTACCGTAATCATGATGAAGATCTTAAAATGATTGGTACTTCTCCCATTGAAAATTTGTTTACTAATCTGAAAATAGATTATAAAGGTACTGGAGATGAGTCAACTTTAGCTAGAAGGCGCCCCATTTGTTGGGAGGGTGATGATCTTAATGATAAAAATGAAAAAAGTGGGTTTGGAGAGGTCAAAACTTTAACTAGTGATGTACCCACTATCTTGGATCACAAGGACTTTAATTATGATAATTTCTCTTTAGTAGAATGTATGTCCCTTCTGCAATCCATTATTAGCTCACCCAATTCTTACGAACAAAATAAAGCTTTTACTAAACACATC
Source organism: Elymus sibiricus (assembly GCA_039707655.1). Classification (NCBI taxonomy): domain Eukaryota; kingdom Viridiplantae; phylum Streptophyta; class Magnoliopsida; order Poales; family Poaceae; genus Elymus; species Elymus sibiricus. Next base: position 304,247,204 of record CM077671.1, read on the forward strand.
GTAGAAGCTATGCTAAAAGCTCATGAAGAAAAACTTGAGTTAGAAGCTTCTATTCCTAGAAAGTTGCATGATGAGTGGGAACCTACTATTAAAATTAAAGTTAAGGAGCATGAATGAAATGCTTTGTGTGACCTTGGTGCTAGTGTTTCAACTATACCGAAATCTTTATGTGATGTGCTAGGTCTCACCGATATAAATGAATGTTCCCTTAACTTGCATCTTGCGTATTCCACTATTAAGAAACCATTGGGTAGAGATGATGTCCTTATTCTTGCTAATATAAATTATGTACCCATGGATTTCATTGTGGTTGATATTTAATGCAATCCGTCTTGTCCAATAATACTTGGTAGGCCTTTCTTACGAACTATAGGTTCTATTATTGATATGAAGGAGGGTTACATTAGATTCCAATTCCCACTAAAGAAAGGGATGGAACACTTCCCTAGAAAGGTAATTAAACCACCTTATGAATCTACCATGAGTGACACCTATGGATTGAGTGTCAAAGATGACAACACTTGATACTTGATAACCCACAAGTATAGGGGATCGCAACAGTTTTCGAGGGTAGAGTATTCAACCCAAATTTATAGATTCGACACAAGGTGTCAGTGTACAAATAACCAGGGTATCCATTACCTAGACTTGTGCGCGGGCAGTCTCCTGGAGCCGGCAAGGAACAGCGAAGCCTTGAAGTCAAGTACTACGACGTCGAGGAGATAAGAAGATGGAAGATCAAAGGCTGGAGCCCAGGCAAGATCTTGCCGGGGATGGCTCGTAGTCTCGACAAGATCACACCCGGCAAGCCCCTCTCACTGTTCTAGCGCACCACCCCAGGGCAACTACCAGCTTGTCTTTTAGCCTTTGTTCCCCTAGGTGCGTGGCGGACGCTGACGGCGTGATGGGCTAAGGCGGTTCGATGGGATGGCCCCTTTTTCCATCCCCAAGGCAAGGCAGGGACACCTCAACAGGAGCATTAAATGCCCTTGTCCTAAGCCGTCAGAATTAGGTATGATAAGCACTATAGTTGCTTTACACCTCATGTACCCCAGCGCACTACTGTGGCGACCCCTTCGAAGGTATAAAAGGAGGCCCAGGTGCAGCTACAGGGGGGATCTTCTTTTTGGAACCAAAGTTCATGTGTGTAGCAGCTACTGTAGCGCTCCAAGCACTAGTCTAAGAACACATCCAATGCAATCAAGCAGGAGTAGGGTTTTACGCATCTTTGCGGCCCGAACCTGGGTAAAATCCCCTTTGCGTTGATCACTCGATCTGCTCTCTGTGCAATCTTTCTCCCCGCCGAACCGTAAAGGGATCCTCGTGATCCCATAGGTGTTGTTTCCGACATCTTTGGCGCGCCAGGTAGGGGAGAAGAGTCTGCGTGGACCTGATCCTGTGATCAGCGCGCCAGTCCTTTGTCATCATCACCGCCATGGCCCCCAAGAGGAAGGGTCTGACGGCGGTTGGACCATCCGCGTCCGCCGCGCCCGTGCTCACGCGCACGGGCGATGGAGTCGATGCGGGTGGAGGAGGTGGAGATCCCGAGCTTCCACGACGCTCCGGTGATCGTAGTCAGGCAAGCGGCATCGTTCGCGCCGCTGGATCCAGAGATGGAAGGGCGCTCTCCAAGACACCCACGCCGGCGCACGCGCCGCGGCCCTCCCAGGGCGCGCGTGAGGACCTTCGCCGCGACGTTGGAGGCCCCGGACGTCCCCATGGGAAATCTCCTGAGCGTCATTCTCGGGGGGTGCAAGGCCAGCATGCACGTCCACGTGCTGGTGCTGGCGGCGTACAGTCGCAGGATCGTGTTGTTGCTCCTTCTAACACGGTTAGGAGTCAGAGCACCTCACGTTCCTCGCACCTGTCACCGCCGCCTACACCGGCAGAAGCGCTGGCGCATGCACAGCTGCTCCTAAACTTCCCTCCTGCTGCGGACAAGCTCGAGGAGTGGAGATCCGCCATCCAGAGCCTCGTTGGCCTGGCCAACGAAGATAAGCCGGAGCAGGCGGAGTCCTCGCGGCGACGGTCCATCAAGCCGGCGCACGTCAGCAAGGAGAAGGCTGTGGGCGGCACAACTACGGTGTATTCCCCCCCACAGCAGCGGCGGACGGCGACTCGGTGGGTCGACACTCATGAGGCTGATTCCACGGCGTCGTCCGACCCACGAACCCGCTGCGATCAACGTCAAATTCTTCGGGAGCGAAGCAAGGAAGACGCTCAAACTACCATCGAGCGGCGCCGGGAAGCGCATCACCAGTCCGACAAGCGCGCGGGACCCACTATAGATAAGCCTGCGCCGGGGTACCCTGGCGATCTGCCTTACGAGGTAGGTTGTCCAGCGTTCACCCGTGAGCTGCGGCGAGTCCAGTGGCCCAGCTCTCGCACGTTCAAGCCGGAGATCCCGGAGAAATATGACAGCAAAACCCATCCGTCCGAGTTCCTGAGTATCTACACCATCGCGGTGCAGGCTGCCGGGGGTCATGATGACAAGATACTTGCCAACTACTTCCCATTGGTGCTCAAGCCCAACGTTAGGTCGTGGTTGATGCACTTGCCAGAAGGATCCATCTCTTCCTGGGCAGATCTGTGCCACGAGTTTGTCGGCGCCTTCACCGGAGGCCATCAAGCTCCTGGCCAGGAGAGTGACCTACACATCATCCCCCAAAAGGAGGGCGAAACCCTGCGCAAGTACATCCAGAGGTTCAGCCGTGTTCACCACAACATCCCAGACGTTCATCCGGCTGCTATCATCAGCGCGTTCCATCAGAACGTGCGTAACCGCAGGATGCGGGAAGAGCTGGCGATGAACAAGGTCAAGGATGTCACCGAGCTTTATGCCCTGGCCGACAGGTGTGCGCGCGCTGAAGAAGGGAGGAGGCTTCCCGGTGAAGGTGCTGGCGCGGGGGCCGACTCTGACGATGATGCGCCGGCCCCGACAAAGAAGGGTCTGCAGCGCAACAGGAAACGCAAGGGCAAGGCCGTGCTTGCCGTCGAGGGATCCGGCAGTCCCGGCACCGCCAAGAAGACCAAAGTTGATGACCCCGGCAAAGATGTTGCCGGATGTGCCAACTGTCAGGCCTTGGCGGCCGCCGACAAGCCAGAGGGTTCCGGCAAGCAGTATTGCAAGATCCATCGCACCAAGGGCCACGACCTCCAAGACTGCCGACAAGTCGAGCAGCTTGTCGAGAAGCAGAAGGCCAAATACGACAGGCGAGATAAGGAGAAGGCTCAGAATGGTGCTGAGGGTTCCGGCAAGAAACGCAGCGGTCGAGGAGGCCGTCGCGGCAAGGCAAATCAATGGAAAGAGAAGCCCGCCAGAGGCCGCGACAAGCAAGAAGGGGATGATGATGATGGCATGGAAGAGGACGACGAGTCCAGCGAGCAAGAGTTTCAAAAAACCACGGATATGATGTGCGTCGACGGAGGTGCTTCCTTGCATTCTTCCCACCGCCAGCTCAAACAATGGGCACGTGAAGTGAATGCAATGGAACCGTCTGTCGCCGCCCGAAAGCCGTTCAAGTGGTCCAGCACGCCTATCGTCTTTGACATCGAGGACCACCCTGATCGCACAACTGCGGTCGGGTGTTTGCCATTGTTGGTCTCACCAACAATCCGCAACCTCAAGGTGACAAAAATGCTAGTTGACGGCGGGGCCGGCTTGAACCTGATTTCACCTGAAGTAATCAAGAGGCTACAAATTCCTGATGGAGATCTCGAAGAGACAGGTTCTTTTCAAGGGGTCAATCCAGGAAGAAGTCAGCCCAAGGGAAAGATCACGCTGCCGGTAACATTTGGTAGCGACCTGAACTTCAGGACGGAGAAGATAGTGTTTGACGTCGCCAAGATTCCGTTGCCATATAATGGGATCCTTGGCCGCCCAGCGCTGGCCAAGTTTATGGCGGCATCACACTATGCCTACAACACATTGAAGATGCCCGGGCCGATAAGTGTCATCACTGTCAACTCCGACAAGAAGGATGCACTCGTTTGCACCGACAAGCTCTACTGGGAGGCAGTTGCAACATCTGTTGACAAGGCATTTACTCCTGCCGCTGAAGCTCCCGGGGGGAAGAAGACCGGCAAGGCCTCTCGCACTCACTCCAGCAAGCGCACCCTTGATGACAAATAGGAAAGCGCGCTCGTTGCCTTCCTGCGGGCGAATGTCGATGTGTTTGCATGGCAACCATCCGACATCCCCGGTGTTCCCAGGAAGGTAATTGAGCACCACCTTGCTGTCTGTCCTCACGCGCGGCCCGTCAAGCAGAAGGTCAGGAAGCAAGCTTTGTAGCGGCAACAATTTATTGCTGAAGAAATCAAGAAATTAGAAGCGGCAGGCTTGGTCAGAGGAGTACTCCATCCAACATGGTTGGCCAATCCAGTCGTAGTGCGCAAGGCGAATGGCAAATGGAGGTTGTGTATTGATTATACAGATATCAATAAAGCTTGCCCAAAAGATCCTTTTCCCTTGCCGCGCATCAATCAGATTGTGGACTCCATTGCCGGCTGCGACTTGCTTTCATTCCTTGATGCCTACTCTGGATATCATCAGATCTTTATGTCAAAAGAAGATGAAGAGAAAACCGCATTTATCACCCCATGTGGTACGTACTGCTTTTTGCGTATGCCTTTCGGGTTGAAGAGTGCTGGTTCAACTTTTGCAAGAGCAGTCCAAATCGGTTTTGAACCTCAGCTACATAGAAATATGGAAGCCTATATGGATGATATAGTGGTCAAAACCAAGGACAAGGCAACGCTCATTGCAGACCTGGAAGAGACATTTGCAAATCTGCGCAAAATCAATCTGAAGCTCAATCCTGAGAAGTGTGTGTTTGGTGTCCCATCCGGCAAGCTTCTCGGGTTCTTTGTATCTCACCGTGGAATTGAAGCGAATCCTGACAAGATCAAGGCAATTGAGCAGATTGAAGCGCCAAAGCGTGTTAAAGATATACGTCGCCTTGCTGGCTGCGTTGCCGCATTAAGTAGGTTCATCTCCAAGTCTGCTGAGCGCGCCCTGCCATTTTTCAAAATTTTGAAGAAGGCAGGTCCAATGAAATGGACTCCGGAAGCGGAGGCAGCGCTGCAAGATTTGAAGAGGTACCTCTCCTCTTCGCCAGTACTAGTCGCGCCAAAACCACAAGAGCCGCTGCTGCTATATCTAGCGGCAACGAATCAAGTGGTGAGTGCTGCGTTAGTGGCGGAGAGAGAAAATGATGAAGAAGCAGCGGCAGGCCCGACAAGCGACTTGCCGGGACCTTCCCCGGCAAAGTCAGATGAGACTATACGGAAGAAGAAGATGGTGCAGCGCCCAGTTTATTTTGTCAGTTCCCTCTTGCAGGGGGCTAGATCAAGATATTCTGGTGTGCAGAAGCTGCTCTTCGGCATTCTCATGGCCTCGAGGAAGCTGCGCCATTACTTCCAAGCACATGAGATCACTGTCGTCACCCGCTTTCCGCTGCAGCGAATTCTACGGAATCCAGATGCAACCGGCAGGATGGTGGAGTGGGCGTTGGAATTGTCAAGCTTTGGTCTCAAGTTTGAAAGCACTTCGACTATTCAGAGCAGAGCCTTGGCGGAGTTCATTGCAGAATGGACCCCGACGCCAGATGATGAGGTTCCAGAGTCAACTCTCCTCGGCAAGGAGACAAATCAAGAGTGGGTTATGTACTTTGATGGGGATTTCTCGCTGCAAGGTGCCGGGGCTGGTGTGCTGCTTGTCGCACCCACCGGAGAGCACCTCAAGTATGTGATTCAGATGCACTTTCCCCGGGAGAGGTCGACAAACAATACTGCAGAGTATGAAGGGCTGCTTGCCGGTCACAGGATCGCGGCAGACCTTGGAATCCGGAAACTCATCGTCAGAGGTGATTCTCAGCTTGTCGTCAGACAAGTCAACAAAGACTATTAGAGCCCGTTGATGGAAGCTTATGTAGATGAGGTGAGAAAGATGGAAGAGCGTTTCGACGGTCTGCAAATGGAGCACGTCCCTCGTGTAGAGAATAACATTGCTGATGACCTGTCAAAGCGCGCTGCCCTCAAACTGCCTGTGGAACCAGGAACCTTTGTGCTCCGTCTCACTCAGCCATCCGTGACACCATCAATCGGACAAGAGAAAAGAAGAAAGTTGAGTTCCGGCAAGTACTTCCCGGCAGAGCTCCCAGAAGCCGCCGGCAAGGAAGTTGCCAGGAACAACACCAAGCTTGTCGGCGAGCGACGGGCTCCGGCAGGGCCGCAGGCTTTTGCCGTCGAGACGAACGCTCCCGCCAACTTTGCCGGGGAACAGCAAGATCCGATAGGCTCCCAGGCCTTTGCTGTCGAGACAACTGCTCCCGCGGCAGAAGATTTGCCTTTAGTCCTTGCCGTCGAGCCTCAGGCTCCAGCATGGGCGCAACACATCGTCCATTTCCTTCAAATAGGAGAACTCCCCGAACAGCAGGAAGAAGCAGAGAAAGTAACCCGTCAGTCTAGAATGTACCAGTTTGTGGACAATGTCCTGTACAAAAAGAGGCTGAACGGTGTTAAATTGAAATGCATTTCTCGGGAGGATGGACTGGAGCTGTTGGCAGAGATACATGGAGGCATATGTGGCTCCCACATAGGATCAAGAGCACTTGCCGGCAAGGCGTTCCGGCAAGGTTTCTTTTGGTCCACTGCCCTCCAGGATGCAACTGCGCTAGTAACCAGGTGTGAAGCATGCCAGTTTCATTCAAAGAAGATACATCAACCAGCTCAGGCTCTCCAGACAATCCCTTTATCCTGGCCATTTTCGGTCTGGGGGCTCGACATCTTGGGCCCTTTCCCCCGTGCTACCGGGGGCTTTGAGTACTTGTACGTAGCAATCGACAAGTTCACAAAGTGGCCGGAGGTGGAAGCAGTGAGGAAGGTGACAGCACAGTCAGCCGTCAAGTTCTTCAAAGGAATAGTTTGCCGTTTTGGTGTACCCAACAGGATTATCACCGACAACGGCACACAGTTCACCAGCAACAACTTCATGCAATACGTCCAAGACCTTGGCGGCAAGATTTGTTTTGCCTCTGTTGCTCACCCAAGGAGTAACGGCCAAGTAGAGAGGGCGAATGCTGAGGTGCTGCGTGGTCTCAAGACAAGAACTTTCGACAAGCTGCGCAAGTGAGGAAAGCGCTGGATTGATGAGTTGCCAGTGGTTCTTTGGTCAATCAGGACGACACCAAATCGAGCCACCGGCCAGACACCCTTCTCCCTAGTCTATGGGGCAGAAGCAGTTCTCCCCACGGAACTCATATACGGGTCACCTCGAGTGCTCGCTTATGATGAGCTTGAGCAAGAGCAGCTGCGACAAGATGACGCGTTGCTCCTTGAGGAAGATCATCTCCAGGCCGCTGTGCGAGCTGCACGCTACCAGCAAGCCTTGCGCCGCTATCATAGCCGCAAGGTTCATGCCCGGAGCTTTGAGGAAGGCGACCTTGTTCTTCGGCGCGTTCAGTCGGCCAAGAATTCCAACAAGTTGACGCCGAAGTGGGAAGGCCCTTATCGGGTAGTACGAGTCACCAGGCCTGGCGCAGTCCGCCTGGAGACCGAAGACGGTATTCCAGTGAGCAACTCCTGGAATATCGAGCATCTTCGTAAGTTCTACCCATAAGGCGCGGTTGTCGGGACTCCCGGCAACCCCTTTTGTACAAGTCGTGCCGCTGTAGCACGTAATCCTTTGTACAAAGCCAGGCGCAGACCCTGTGCATAGTTAAATAAAGCTGAGTATTTTTGCAAATCTTGTCGATTTTCATGTTCGCTTATATGCATATTAGTCTGAGATTTTGCATTACACTTATCCCCGACAAGTGCTAATGAACCACCAAGGTTCCATATCTCTATTTTCTCTTCTTTCTTTTTCTAAAAAGGGACAGAAGGCTACCTCATGTGCAGCTTTGCCGGGGGAGGAGAATGGTGGTATGGATACCAATGGGCGACGTTCAAGGAAGCCACTTTGTCGAAAGGAATGCGACAACAAAAAGCTAAGTTGCCCAAAATTTCAAACAGATTTTTATTATTAGTTGTTTCCCTCGAACGATTTTGACTTTTGTATGGAAAACCTGCACGCGAGGGAACCTTGTTGTGATCGGTTGCGCCATTATCCTGTTTCGAGTCCGCTCAACAGTTTAGGTGGCCGCACCGAAAGCACCAGGGTTTCTTGCTGGCAGCAGCCCCGCTAGCAGGCTGCTAAAGTCCCGCACCTAGCGCTCGCGGTAAGGGTGCGCGCACCGGCAAGTTTCCGAACAAGCGTAGGGCGAGTACACACAAATAGAAATCAAGCAAAGGGAAATAACATAGCAGTTGTCCAGAACATAGCAAGTCATATTACAATAATAGTTGTTGCGATTCTAACATAAGGCAATAATTGTCTTTGGCATGAGAGCGACGGCGACAAGAAATGAAGCGGCAAGTCCCGGCGGTCACCTTCAACTCGCTTGACGCGGCTTATCCTGTCAATGATGGGCGCGACGAGCTCCTCTGCTGCTGTAAGGTCCGCGTCCTTCGACAGGCGGTCGAAGACGTTGGAGAGGTTGATGCTGGTATTCCTGAACACCACCTTGGTGAGCACTTTACGAAGGACGTCCTGGCAGAGCTTGCGCGACTCGCTGGCCAAATGAGCTGCTCGATCGGAATCCAGCCGCTCCAGAGCTCCAAGCACGTGGCCGAAGAATATGGTCAGTTTGGTACTCTAAGGTGCTCTGTCATCGAGAGGCTCCTCCCTGTGATCTTCCAAGCCCATGATGGACAGCTGTGCGGCGAGCCTCCTCGCGACGTCCGCAAGATTCTTGGTCCAGTTTTCCATGCCCCTCACATAGTCATTCTGCTCGAGGGCGGCGCTCTGGACCAGCGCTCGTTCGTTCTGGAGTTCCTTGGTCAGAGCTTTCCCGTGGGCCTCCGCGGTTTTAAGGGACTCTGTCAGCTTGGTCAGCTTCAGCCTCAGCTCGGTGATGGATTCGTTGGCAGTGGAGAGCTCCTTGGACTTGTCAGAGACGGCGACCTGTGCCTCCGCCAGACTGCGAAGAGCTTCGCCTCTTTCGGTCTCGAGCGTTGAGACCTTCTTGCCGTGCTCCTCAAGTTCCTCCTCCAGCTTCTTCACCCTCCCGACAAGTTCGTCCTTGGCGGCCTCTGCTGCCTTCGCGGCATCGACGGCCTCCTTCAGCTTGCCGGCGTGGTCGACAGCCAAAGCCTTCAGTGCCTCCTCGTGCCTCTGCTCCAGCTCCTGAGTCCGCTGGGCGACGAGCTTTTCAACTTCCTCGTCCTTGGCACGGAGCTGCTCGGCGAGCGCCATCTCTCGGGCTTCAAGATCTTCATCATGAGCCTTAAGCTCAACGCGGAGCCCGTTCAGACGCGCTTCCTCTGCTTCAACTTGTTGTTTGGCTTCGTCGTGTGCTTTCTCAATATCGGACTGCTTGAGGAGGAGTTCATCCCATTGCTGCTTCAGCTGCGCCTGGTTCGACATAAGGTCCTTGTAAGACTCATCAAACCAGCCCTGAACTTCTTCGACGCGCTTCTGGAAATCTGCTTCCACCAGGCTGGCAACCGCAGCCCTGGAGTCCAACTTTTCCTTGCGAGCGCGGTGAAGAGCCTGGAGCTTCTGGTAGTTGCTGTTTATTGCCAAGAGGAGCTTATCTTCCTCAGATCTATCACGACCGATGTTGGATTCGTCAACAACCTCAAGCCCGGCAGCGGTGATCACTTCCTCAAGAGTTTCTCCTTCAATTGGCGCCCGAATGCTTACTGCTCCCGGCAGGCTCACAAATAAGTTGTCGCCGACCCTGACGTATTTGCTTGAAGAAGGAGCTCCGGATGATGGCGGTTGCTCTTCGGCAGCCGCCTCACCGGCGGCTGAGGACTCCGGAGCTGGCTCAGCGCTAGGCGCTCCTGTGGCAGGAATGTCGTCAGTGTGGCTCCTGGACTCCTCGTCGGCCCTCCTGGCAGCCTCCTCAGCGGCAGTGCTCCTGGCGGCCTCTTCAGTGGCAAGCCTGTCAGCTTCGGCGGTAGCATTCTTGGTGGCCCCTTCAGCGGCAAGCTTATCGGCTTCGGCGGCAGTGTCCCTGGCGATATTCTCAATGGTATCATCGACATTCATGTCCTCCGCCGATGGGATGTCTAAAAGCCAAAGAAGTAAAACAAGATGGAGATGAAGAGGAAGTTCAAGAAGACAAAAAGAAAGACCAAATAACAGATATCCAAGACAGGCAGCTCACCTGCGCCAGGCTGCCGGGTTGAAGGTTCTCCCTCCCCGACAACATCAGTTGCCGGCGCATGGTTGCCGATGCCTCCGCTTGCTGGCTCCTCATCGCGATAAAGTGAGCTGGAGGAGGTCTTGGCCGGAGACGCATCTTTGGGCGGCGTAGTTGATGGAGGCGGCATGTCAGGGTTGACCTCTGGCGATTCTCCTTGTCGCCCTTCTCCTCCTACATGTCCGGTGTTGTCAGCAGTACAGATGCACACCCCGGCACTCGCCAGCGGAAAGAGAGTGATAGGCTCACGCTGGGGGCTGCGCCGGGGGCTGAGATGAGGACTGCGTCACGGGCTGGGCCTTGGACTGGTAGTAGCCGTGTCTGGTGCACCAGAGGTGCCCACCGGCGGCTCCTCGTCCGTTGAAGTCCTCGCCCTCTTCGCTGCCCTCTGCGCCAAGGTTTCTGCTTCTCTGCGGGAACAAGTCAAAGCAAATGATGAGATAAAGCAAAATGAGAGATTCAGAAAGCAGGGGAGCGGCAAATATCTTACTCTTCGTCTTCTCCCGAGCTAAGGGCGGAAAGGTCGAAGGCGACTTCCACCATGGTGCTCGCGCGAGGAGGTGGAAGGGGGCTCCTTGCTCGCTTGGTCGCGGCAGGCGCGGTTTGCTGGTGAACTTCTTGTCGCTGCGCCGCCTTGCCGGCCGCTTCCTTGTCGGGGGTTGTGCTACTTGAGAAAGCTTGGTGGACCGGGACCCCTGTAGCAGCACTCCGGAGGATGCGTCTGCTCTTCGGCTGAAGGGTCGAGGCTTCCTCTACCAGTTCCTCCTCCTCCGTGTCTTCAGCAGGATGGTCCCCGGCAGACATGTCCCCCTGTTCCCCAACAGTGTCGTCCTGCCCGGCAACCTCCTCCTCTTCTTCGCTGGATCCTTCTTCCACGAAGCCAGAGCCGCCAGCCTCGTCGGCAAGACCCGCCTCCTGCACTCTGCCGGCGATGTACGCCATCTCCCTTTCGGTGGTGGTGGTGACAAGTTTTTCGTCCTGAAGGATGGCCCTTTCCGACAGACCGTCAAAGAATTGCTAGATCAAGTCGTCAGAAGGCACGGCCCAGCGCCCGTCAACACTATGGGCGTCAAGCACCGGCATCATGGCAAGAATTGAGCTCAGGCGAGAGTTGTTGCACAAAGGGACTACGCCTATCGGCAGATCACGCACCGCTGCGCTCCCGAATAACTTTTGGCAGAGGGACCCGTGCTGCATGGTTGTCAAGTTGTGATCCAGCCCAGGGCGTAGCCTCATGATGTCTGCCGCGTTCTGGAATTCCCAAGCTGGCCTCCCCTTGTTCTGCAAGGGGGCAATGCGCCGGCGAAGGAAGTCGACGCCTATCATATCTACGGTCAGCCCGGCATTCTTCAGGCGGAGGATTCTTGTCGTGGCAACGGCGAGCTTCGCGTCTTCGGCATCGAGGGCGCTCCACTCATTGTTGCGGGCAATCTTCGTCCCCCGCGGCAAGCAGAAAGGTTGAACCTTTTCTTCCACTGACTCCCGAACCCAGCACCATTTGCCCCACCATTCCTCCCACCTGCGGCGGTAGGCCCCTTTTGGATAGACCTCCTTGGTTCCTGTCCGCGGGATCCAAGTGATGGAACCAGAAAGGGCCTCGCCCTTCTCGATTCGAGGAATGAAATAGTGGCGGAAAAGGGCAGTACTGGGATTTACTCCGGCGAAGTTTTCGCAAAGATGAGAGAAAACAGACATACACGCTACGGCGTTTGGTGTAAAATCTAAGAGCTGAAAGCCGTAGGTGTTCAAGACATCCTTGAAGTAGTCGGAGAAAGGGGGGCAAAGACCGCAGTAAAAATAATCGGCGAAAAAGGGATACTTCATTGGATCAGCTCCGCAAGCACCTGGACTCACACGAGTGGCCGGATGCACCGTCGTCTCTGCCGCCCACATGAACTGGGAATGATCCGTCAAGGCCTTCCCATCAAGCCCCGGCGCGAAGACGACGTGCTTCTTCCGCAGCGCCACCAACTTGTTCTCCGCCGCCTTCTTGCCCTTGCTTGCCTTCGGCGGCATGGCGGCTGGATGATGAACTTGGCGAGGATATGGAAGCGGTGGGGGAATGGAGAAAGGCTCGAGGAGGAAGACGGCGGCGGTTCCTAAATCGCGGAAGGCGGAGGGTAAATGAGTCGCCGCCCTTGCAGATTCCTTTTTATGGGGAAGGCGCAGGGCTGCCTCTTTACCAGAATTAATAAAAGAATTCCTCGCGAGCGTGCTGCTGCAGCGGTCACGTCGCGCACGTTCCCCACGTCCCGCATTTAATGGGCGGCATGGGGGGCGCAGTAAAGGAATGATTTCATGCGGTAACTGCTGCCACGCGTGCCTGTGCACTGTTTGGGCCAGGCCCAACGACGCCGCGTGCCCCCGTGTGGCCCAGGCCTGGGGGCTCCGGTGTCGGGCGCTTGTGCACGGGCCCGTCGGGGCTATACCTGCGACAAGACTTGCCGGGATACTTACGGCAAGGGTTACCAGCATGTTCGTTCACCATGTTGGCGGCGAGGCTTGCCGGGGCGCCTGTGCAAGCTCAAGGTACATCTGCAGCAAGTACAAGATCATATAGACAAGAACTACAAGTTGAAGACCAACAAGATAGCAGTGGGACGTCTTCGACGGATGGCAGCGATGGCAAGAATACGTGTATAAATCGAGCATCGCCCTCGCGGCAGCCCTTATGGAAAAGGCCCGGGGGCTGACTCTTCATCATACGGCGCGGTGTTCTATCTTTAGACCCGCGGCTCTTGTCGACACTCCGTTCTATTCGTCCACATCATCGACAAGCCTGAAAAACGGCAAGACCTCCGGCGAGCGCACCTCTTTGAGTGCTGCGCTGCCGTCGAGGACTTGCCGGAGGGCCTCTTGGCAGGATACTTGTCGGGGAGGACAGCGAGAAACAAAGAAACATGCAAGAGCAAGATTTTCAAACCAAGAATTTTTTCGAAGATAAGTACCCGGTGCATTTCTTCTTGAAGTAGCCAAGGACTACATTGGGTACAGTTCGATACATCAAAAGAGATCTACAGCTACTACAGCGCGGCGACCGATCCGGGAACAAGGTCTCGCGGATGGAATAGTGGGACCTAACTACGGCGCCGAGCATGCCTAGTCGGGGACCCCGTTCTTCATGCGAAGGCGTCGTCCTCGTCGGTGCCGTCCTCGTCGTTGCTGTCGCTGGAGGAGTCGAAGTCGCTGTCGCTTGACCTCTCGGCACAGCACTCCTGGCGAACGCCAGCCGCCCCGAAGAACCTCACAGAGAGGGTGTCGGGGTCGACAAGCTTGAAGTGGAGCAGGTGCCCGGGGGTGAGGCCGCGGGAGCGAGCGAACGATTTCCATCCCCGCGTCAGGAACATGGCGCTTCCGGGGGTGAGGTCAACCGCGACCCACCAAGGGCCATTGCTGCAGCAGTCCGCACGAAGCCAGAAGCCCCGGGGCCGATTGCTCTCCATGGCCCTTGCGAAAGGGTCAGGGAGACGCAGCCAGCTTCGGAGCCGGCGTGGAAGGACGACGACGAACTCTCGCGCCTCCTCCCCCGCATGGATCCCCGCGTGAGGCTGCGGCAGAGGTGCGCTGCTGCGACTACCACGCCCCGCCGGAGCCGTCCTCGCGCGGCCACGGGATGCCGACCCGCCGCGGGAGCTCGGACCCGCCATCGTCCGCACCACACGCACCGGGGTTTGAGGGCTGCTCCTCGAGGCGCTAAGGGAACCCCGGGGGCGACCACGTCCTCTTGCCATCTTGGAGCGCGGCAAGGAGTTAGCAAGAGGTGGAAGGAGAAGAAATCGAGCTCAGGAGGTCAGACGTTTGCGTGTGGGTAGCTTCCGTCCTCTTCTTCCCTCGCCCCCCTCTTATAGGGCAGAGTGTTGAAGAAGGAGAAGGGCCGACCCATCACAATCCTAAGCAACACGCGTCATGCAAGGCGCGTCGTCCGAGGTATCAATATGGAGGCGAACGGGCGCCGTCCTGTCCATCGCTCCTACTCCCGAGGAGGAAGGCGGACCGTCTCACTCCGACACTCCCAAGACCTACAGTCATTATGCGTCGTGGGAGAAAGTTATCAATAGCCATCATTGCTATGGCCACGTGTGCCCGCGTACTGTTTTGGGCCTAGCCCAACAGCGCCGCGCGCGCATGTATGGCCCAGGCCCGGGGGCTCCTGTCAGTGTACAAATAACCAGGGTATCCATTACCCAGACTTGTGCGCGGGCAGTGTCTTGGAGCCGGCAAGGAACAACGAAGCCTTGAAGTCAAGTACTACGACGTCGAGGAGATAAGACGATGGAAGATCAAAGGCTGGAGCCCTGGCAAGATCTTGCCGGGGATGGCTCGTAGTCTCGACAAGATCACACCCGGCAAGCCCCTCTCACTGTTCTAGCGCACCACCCCAGGGCAACTACCATCTTGTCTTTTAGCCTTTGTTCCCCTGGGTGCGTGGCGGACGCTGACGGCGTGATGGGCTAAGGCGGTTCGATGGGATGGCCCCTTTTTCCATCCCCAAGGCAAGGCAGGGACACCTCAACAGGAGCATTAAATGCCCTTGTCCTAAGCCGTCAGAATTAGGTATGATAAGCACTGTAGTTGCTTTACACCTCATGTACCCCAGCTCACTACTGTAGCGACCCCGTCGAAGGTATAAAAGGAGGCCCAGGTGCAGCTACAGGGGGGGATCTTCTTTTTGGAACCAAAGTTCATGTGTGTAGCAGCTACTGTAGCGCTCCAAGCACTAGTCTAGGAACACATCCAATACAATCAAGCAGGAGTAGGGTTTTACGCATCTTTGCGGCCCGAACCTGGGTAAAATCCCCTTTGCGTTGATCACTCGATCTGCTCTCTGTGCAATCTTTCTCCCCGCCGAACCGTAAAGGGATCCTCGTGATCCCATAGGTGTTGTTTCTGACACAAGGGAAGCCAAAGAATATTCTCGAGTATTAGCAGCTGAGTTGTCAATTCAACCACACCTGAAAGACTTAATATCTGCAGCAAAGTATTTAGTAGCAAAGTAGTATGGAAGTAACACTAACGGTTTTGTAGTGATTGTAACAGTAGCAACGGAAAAGTAACTTAGCAAAGATCAATATGTGAAAAGCTCGTAGGCAATGGATCAGTGATGGATAATTATGTCGAATAGCATTCATCATGCAACGGTTATAACATAGGGTGATACAGAACTAGCTCCAATTCATCAATGTAATGTAGGCATGTATTCCATATATAGTCATACGTGCTTATGGAAAAGAACTTGCGTGACATCTTTTGTCCAACCCTCCCGTGGCAGTGGGGTCCTAATGGAAACTAAGGGATATTAAGGCCTCCTTTTAATAGAGAACCGGACCAAAGCATTAGCACTTAGTGAATACATGAACTCCTCAAACTACGGTAATCACCGGAAAGAATCCCAGTTATTGTCACCCTGGGGGATGCGGATCATAACTCGTAATAGGTGTCTACAACTTGCAAGATAGGATCAAGAACACATATATATTCATGAAAACATAATAGGTTCAGATCTGAAATCATGGCACTCGGGCCCTAGTGACAAGCATTAAGCATAGAAAAGTCATAGCAACATCAATCTCAGAACATAGTGGATACTAGGGATCAAACCCTAACAAAACTAACTCGATTACATGGTAAATCTCATCAAACCCATCACCGTCCAGCAAGCCTACGATGGATTACTCACGAACGGCGGAGAGCATCATGAAATTGGTGATGAAGGATGGTTGGTGATGATGACGGCGTCGATTTTCCCTCTTCGGAGCCCAAATCAGACTCCAGATCTGCCCTCCCGAGGAAGAACAGGAGGTGGCGGCGGCTCCGTATCGTGAAATGCGATGAACTCTTCTCTCTAATTTTTTTCTCCCCGAATAGGAATATATAGAGTTGGAGTTAAGGTCGGCGAAGCTCCAGGGGGGCCACAAGATAGGGCGGCGCACCCTAGGGGGGCGCGCCCCCCTGGCTTGTGACCAGGTGGTGGACCCCCTCCGGTTGATTCTTTCGCCAGTATTTTTTATTAATTCCAAAAATATTCTCCGTAAATTTTCAGGTCAATCCGAGAACTTTTATTTCTGCACAAAAATAACACCAAGGCAATTCTGCTGAAAACAGTGTCAGTCCGGGTTAGTTCCATCCAAATCATGCAAATTAGAGTCCAAAACAAGGGCAAAAGAGTTTGGAAAAGTAGATACGATGGAGACGTATCAACTCCCCCAAGCTTAACCCATTGCTTGTCCTCAAGCAATTCAGTTGACAAACTGAAAGTGACAAAGAAAAACTTTTACAAACTCTGTTTGATCTTGTTGTTGTAAATATGTCTAACTGATGTTTAGATTTTCAGCAAGGATTATAGACTAACCACATTCACAATAACATTTAGGTCTCGCATTTACTCATATCAATGGCATAACCAACTAGCGAGCAATAATAATAAATCTTGGATGACAACAATTTTATCAAAACAATCATGATACAATATGATATAATGGTATCTCGCTAGCCCTTTGTGAGACCGCAAAACATAAATGCAGAGCAGCTCCAAAGAACAAGGACTGACTATACATTGTAATTCATGGTAAAAGAGATCCAGTCACAATCATACTCAATATCAATTAATAACAAAGCATACAAATGACGGTGGTGCTCCCTAACTGGTGCTTTTTATAAGAAGAGGATGACTCAACAGTAAAGTAAAGTAGATAGGCCCATCGCAGAGGGAAGCATTGATTTGCAGAGGTGCCAGAGCTCGAGCTTTTAAAACAGGGATAAATAATAAATTTGAGCGGTATGCTTTCATTGTCAACATAACAACCGACAGATCTCGGTATCTTCCATGCTAGATACATTATAGGCGGTTCCCAAATAGAATAGTAAAGTTTTTACTCCCCCTCCACCAATCAATCACACTCCACGGCGAGCCGAATCCACGGGTACCGTCCATACAAACAACAATCCTGGGGGAGTTTTGTTTCATTATATTTTGATTTGATTTTTGAGCATGGAACTGGGCATCCCGAATACCAGCCACTTTCTCGTGAATGATAGTGAATCAACACATATCGTGAGAATAACCCACCTAGCATGGAAGATACTGACAACCCCTAGTTACTACATGAGCGATTCGGGCATGCAAAACAGAATATTATTTGAAGGTTTAGAGTTTGGCACATGCAAATTTACTTGGAACGGCAGGTAAATACCGCGTATAGGTAGGTATGGTGGACTCATATGGAACAACTTTGGGTTTATGGAAATGGATGCACAAGCAGTATTCCCGCTTAGTACAAGTGAAGGCTAGCAAGAGACTGGGAAGCGACCAACTAGAGAGCGACAACAGTCATAAACATGCTTTGAGATTAACCAACATTGAATGCAAGCATGAGTAGGATATAAATCACCATGAACATAAATATCGTGAAGGCTATGTTGATTTTGTTTCAACTACATGCGTGAACATGTGCCAAGTCAAGCCACTTGAATCATTCAGAGGAGGATACCATCCTATCATACTACATCACAACCATTTTAAAATGCATGTTGGCACTCAAGACAAACCATTATACACTCTTAGCTAATTCAGCATGGCATGAATAACTATAATCTCTAATTGTCATTGCAAACATGTTTCATCCATAATGAGCTAAATCCAGAACGAAGAGCTAATCATATTTACAAAAACAAAATAGGTCGAGTTCATACCAGCTTTTCTCCATCTCAATCACTTCATCATATGTCGTCATTATTGCCTTTCACTTGCACGATCGAACGGTGTGAATAATAATAAGAGTGCACGTGCATTGGACTAAGCTGGAATCTACAAACAATAACTCAAAGGAGAAGGCAAGGTAATATATGGGCTCTCTGTAAGATAAACAATAATGCATATGAGAGCCACTCAACATTTTCATCGTGGTCTTCTCCTTACGACCCAAAGAAAAGAAATTTCAAAACAAGAACGAGAAAAACTATCTACACGGGAAAGCTCCCAACAAGCAAAAGAAGAACGAGAAATCTTTTTGGGTTTTCTTTTAATGATACAACTAAACAAACTAAAAGGTAAAGCTAGAACTAATTTTTTTTGGATTTTTCTCAAGGTTAATTAAACACTCAAGAAGAAAGCGGAAAGAAGAAATAAAATACCATGGATGATACAATGAAAAAGTATAAGCACCGACTACTAAGATGAGTGTGTGAACATGAATGTAATGTCGGTGAGAAATACGTACTCCCCCAAGCTTAGGCTTTTGGCCTAAGTTGGTCTAGGGCCATGGCTGGCCCGGATAATATCCAAAGTCATAGTTGGGGTTGTACTGGGCTGCGGCGGCTACCGCTTGAACGGCTGCAGCGCGGAGGCGAGCGGCTTCCGCCTCTCTCTCGTAATCATTTGCCTCCTCTCTGGTTATTAAGTGTCTCCATTTTTCCTGAAAGTTAAAGAAGGCAGGAGCAGGAAGGGTAATATGGACAGCACGCTGTCTGTCAAAAATTAGTCGGTACAGGAGGGACTGTTCGTTCCTCTCAAGAATCTGGTAGTGCACCATAGCCTCATTATCAACAAAAGCAGGTGGTAACTCAATATCATTTCCCCTTATGGGTACCCCAAGATAATTAGCTACACGGGGGGCGTAAATCCCACCAAAGAAATCTCCATCCTTACCATTTTTATGTAGCCTCCTAGCAATAATAGCCCCCAAGTTATATCGTCTATCTCCCATTACCGCACTCTTAAGAATACTAAGATCAGGTACACAAAGGTGGCTATGTTCATGTATACCGTTAATACATCTACCTATGAAAAGAGCAAAATAGTGTATAGCAGGAAAGTGAATGCTCCCCAAGGTGGCCTGTGTAATTTTTCTAGTTTCTCCCACAGTGATGCTGGCAAGGAAATCATTATATTCAGTTTTGTGAGGATCACTATGGCTGCCCCATTGTGGGATTTTGCATGCATCATTAAAATCTTCCAGGTCCATGGTATATGATTCATCATAAAGATTAAATAGAACAGAATGATTATTACGCCTGGATGAAAATTCTAACCTCCGCACGAAGGAATCAGTGAGTTGATAATATTGCTTGCATTGGTCTGAAACGAAATCTTCAAGGCCAGCATTTTGTATGTACTCGTAAAATTCTTCCTTGAAACCGGCTTGAACCATGAATTGATTCGACGGCCATTCACAAGGCCGCACTTGAGCTTACCTCGGTGGTTCAAAGTCGGGCTCACGTATCGCGAGTCTCGGGGTCTTCTTGCTCAAGGAACTACCTTGGTATATTCTCCTCAACATCTTTCTTTCTCTGAAAAATTTCTGAAATTTTTAGTGACTCAAAGTAAAGGTGAACAAAACTCAACAAAACTTATAGCAACTACTCCCACAAGTGCCTAGAGGCTATATCATGCATCAAAACTACTTGGGACCATACAAATTTGACATGCAAGCTCAAGAACAAGGTCACCACAGCAGCAAAAATTTGCAATATATAAAGCACTAGAACAAAAACTAATTGGACCATTGGAGGAGTCACATACCGAAGAACAATCCCCCAAAACAGTTTTGCAAATGGTGCTTTGCACAAGGAGATCGAAAATGGCAACAAAATAAGCTAGAACACGGGTTTGAGCAATGGTGGGATTTTTTCTGGAGGAAGACGACGTGGATGGTGGCTGGAATAAGTAAGGGGGGCCTACGTGGGACCCACAAGCCAGGGGGGCACGCCTAGGGGGGTGGGCACGCCCTGCAGGCTTGTGGTCCACTGGTGCAGCCCCCTGATGTGTTCTTAGTGCCAAAAATTCTTAAATATTCCAGAAAAATTCATACTACATTTTCAGGGCATTTGGAGAACTTTTATTTTCATGTCACTTTTTTATTGCACGGATAAAAACAGAAAACAGAGAAATAATAGCAATTTTACTTAATTTACTCTAAATAACAGAAGGTAAAAGTTGGGTATAGAAAGTTGTGCTTTCTAAATTCATCCATCTCATGCCCGTCAAAAAGAATCCATCAATAAGGTTGATCAAGTCTTATTGACAAACTTTTTTCGAATGACACGGAACCGAAGAATTTTCGAATAACACTAGGTTACCTCAATGGGGATATGCATGTCCCCAACAATAAGTATATCATATTTCTTTTTGGCAGTAGGAAGAGGGAATTCAAAATCTCCAATAATAATCGTTGAATTTTTTTCAATGGAGTTGATACTATGAACTTGAGGTTGTTTCTTCGGAAAGTGTACCGTATGCTCATTACCATTAACATGAAAAGTGACATTGCCCATGTTGCAATCAATAACAGCCCCTACAGTATTCTAAAAGGGTCTACCAAGGATGATCGACATACTGTCGTCCTCATGAATATCAAGAATAACAAAGTCCGTTAGGATAGTAACATTTGCAACTACGACAGGCACATCCTCGCAAATACCGATGGGTAAAGCAGTTGATTTATCAGCCATTTGCAAAGAGATTTCAGTAGGTGTCAACTTATTCAAATCAAGTCTACGATATAAAGAGAAAAGCATAACACTCACACCAGCTCCAAGATCACATAAAGCAGTTTTAACATAATTTCTTTTAATAGAGCATGGTATAGTAGGTACTCCGGGATCTCCTAGTTTCTTTGGCATTCCACCCTTAAAGGTATAATTAGCAAGCATGGTGGAAATCTCAGCTTCTGGTATCTTTCTTTTATTTGTCACAATATCTTTCATATACTTAGCATAAGGAGACATTTTCAGAATATCAGTCAAGCGCATACGCAAAAAGACAGGTCTAAGCATTTCAACAAAGCGCTCAAAGTCCTCATCATCCTTTTTCTTGGATGGCTTAGGAGGAAAGGGCATGGGTTTCTGAACCCAAGGCTCTCTTTCTTTACCATGCTTCCTAGCAACAAAGTTTCTTTTATCATATCTTTTGTTCTTAGGTTGTGGGTTATCAAGATCAACAACAGGTTCAATCTCCACATCATTATCATTACTAGGTTGAGCATCAACATGAACATCATCATTAATATTATCACTAGGCTCATGTTCATTACCAGATTGTGTCTCAGCATCAGAAATAGAAATATCATTTGGGTTTTCATGAGTATCTATAACAGGTTCACTAGAGGCATGCAAAGTCCTATCATCATTCTTTTTCTTCCTTTTGCTAGAATGACTAGGTGCATCAGTATTAATTCTCTCAGAATCTTGATCAATTCTCTTAGGATGGCCCTCAGGATACAAAGGTTCCTGAGTCATTTTACCACCTCTAGTCACAACTCTAACAGAATGATCATTGTTCTTACCATTCATCTCGTTAAGCAAATCATTTTGTGCCTTAAGCACTTGTTCTACTTGAGTAGTTACCATGGAAGCATGTTTACTAATAAGCTTAAGATCATTAACAGTTCTACTCATATAATCACCTAAGCGATCAAGCATGTAAACATTATGTTTCAGTTGTCTACTAACATAAGCATTGAAATTTTCTTGCTTAACAATAAAGTTATCAAACTCATCCAAGCATTGGCTAGCAGACTTATTATAAGGAATATCACCTTCATCAAATCTACGGAGCGAATTTACCTCTACTACGTGTGTCGGGGTATCAAGACCATGTATTTCTTCAATAGGTGGTAGATTCTTAACATCTTCAGCTTTAATACCTTTTTCTTTCATAGATTTCTTTGCCTCTTGCATATCTTCAGGACTGAGAAATAGAATACCTCTTTTCTTCGGAGTTGGCTTTGGAGGTGGTTCGGGAATAGTCCAATCATTATCATTGCTCAATATATTATTCAATAGTAGTTCGGCTTGTTCAACAGTTCGTTCCCTGAAAACACAACCAGCACAACTATCTAGGTGGTCCCTAGAAGCATCGGTTAGTCCATTATAAAAGATATCAAGTATTTCATTTTTCTTGAGAGGATGATCAGGCAAAATATTAAGTAATTGGAGAAGCCTCCCCCAAGCGTGTGGGAGACTCTCTTCTTCAATTTGCACAAAGTTAAATATTTCCTGCAAGGCAGCTTGTTTCTTATGGGCAGGAAAATATTTTTCAGAGAATTAATATATCATATCTTGGGGACTACGCACACAACCAGGAGCAAGAGAATTAAACCATATCTTAACATCACCCTTTAATGAGAAAGGAAACAACTTAAGAATATAGTAATAGCAAATTTTTTCCTCATGAGTAAATAGGGTGGCTATATCATTCAATTTAGTAAGATGTGCCACAACAGTTTCAGATTCATAACCATGGAAAGGATCAGATTCAACCAAAGTAATTAACTCAGGATCGACAGAGAATTCATAATCCTTATCAGTAACAAAGATAGGTGAAGTAGCAAACTTAGGATCATATTGCATTCTAGCATTCAAAGATTTTTCCTTCCACTTGCATAGCAATTTCTTAAGATCATCTCTATCCTTACAAGCAAGAAAGTCCCTAGCTACCTCTCCATCCATAACATAACCCTTAGGTATATTAGGCAATTCATATCTAGGAGAACTAGGTCTAGCAGGTGTATCATAGTGTTCAGTTTCAATAATTTCATCAGATTCAAAAATATCATCAGTTTCAGCATTGACTCTAGCAATTTGTTCATCAAGAAATTCACCCAGTGGCACAGTATTATCAAGCAAAGTATCATCATAAGCATCATGCATAGCAGAAGTGGCATCATCAATTACTTGCGACATATCAGAATTACTAGCAGGTGGTGGTGTCGCAAATTTACTCATAACAGAAGGTGAATCAAGTGCAGAGCTAGATGGCAGTTCCTTACCTCCCATCGTAGTAGAGGGATAGATCTTGGTTTTTGGGTCTTTCAGATTCTTCATAGTGATCAACAGATATAAATCCCAAGTGACTCAGAGAATAGAGCTATGCTCCCCGGCAACGGCGCCAGAAAAAGGTCTTGATAACCCACAAGTATAGGGGATCGCAACAGTTTTTGAGGGTAGAGTATTCAACCCAAATTTATAGATTCGACACAAGGGGAGCCAAAGAATATTCTCGAGTATTAGCAGCTGAGTTGTCAATTCAACCACACCTGAAAGACTTAATATCTGCAACAAAGTATTTAGTAGCAAAGTAGTATGGAAGTAACAGTAACGGTTTTGTAGTGATTGTAACAGTAGCAACGGAAAAGTAACTTAGCAAAGATCAATATGTGAAAAGCTCGTAGGCAATGGATCAGTGATGGATAATTATGTCGGATAGCATTCATCATGCAACGGTTATAACATAGGGTGATACAAAACTAGCTCCAATTCATCAATGTAATGTAGGCATGTATTCCATATATAGTCATACGTGCTTATGGAAAAGAACTTGCGTGACATCTTTTGTCCAACCCTCCCGTGGCAGTGGGGTCCTAATGGAAACTAAGGGATATTAAGGCCTCCTTTTAATAGAGAACCGGATCAAAGCATTATCACTTAGTGAATACATGAACTCCTCAAACTACGGTAATCACCGGAAAGAATCCCAGTTATTGTCACCCTGGGGGATGCGGATCATAACTCGTAATAGGTGTCTACAACTTGCAAGATAGGATCAAGAACACATATATATTCATGAAAACATAATAGGTTCAGATCTGAAATCATGGCATTCGGGCCCTAGTGATAAGCATTAAGCATAGCAAAGTCATAGCAACATCAATCTCAAAACATACTGGATACTAGGGATCAAACCCTAACAAAACTAACTCGATTACATGGTAAATCTCATCCAACCCATCACCGTCCAGCAAGCATACGATGGGATTACTCATGAACGGCGGAGAGCATCATGAAATTGGTGATGAAGGATGGTTGGTGATGACGACGGCGTCGATTTCCCCTCTCCGGAGCCCAAATCAGACTCCAGATCTGCCCTCCCGAGGAAGAACAGGAGGTGGCGGCGGCTCCGTATCGTGAAACGCGGTGAACTCTTCTCTCTGATTTTTTTCTCCCCGAATAGGAATATATAGAGTTGGAGTTGAGGTCGGCGGAGCTCCAGGGGCCCCACAAGACAGGGGGGCGCGCCCTAGGGGGGCGCGCCCTAGGGGGGCGCGCCCTAGGGGGGCGCCCCCCTGGCTTGTGACCAGGTGGTGGACCCCCTCCGGTTGATTCTTTCGCCAGTATTTTTTATTAATTCCAAAAATATTCTCCGTAAATTTTTAGGTCAATCCGAGAACTTTTATTTCTGCACAAAAATAACACCAAGGCAATTCTGCTGAAAACAGCGTCAGTCCGGGTTAGTTCCATCCAAATCATGCAAATTAGAGTCCAAAACTAGGGCAAAAGAGTTTGGAAAAGTAGATTAGATGGAGACGTATCAATACTATGCATTACGCCTAGCTAGGGGCATAAATTGATAGAGCTTGTTGGGAGGCAACCCAATAGTTATCTTTAATTTTTGTTTTTACTTTCTGTCACTATGTGATAACATGATTATTTATACTGTAATTATTGTGTTTTTATATTTAAATTTGTGTTTGTGCCAAGTAAAGCCTTTGGGCTGACTTGAATGATAAGTAGAATTGATACGGTGCAAAAACAAAAACTTTTGGATCGAGTGCAGAATTTCTCTGATTTTACTGGAACATCTTTTTGATCTGAACTTTTTACACAATATTGGTATAAAATTCTCCAGGTTGTCCTAATTCTTCAAAATATTTGGAGTTACATAAGTACAGTGATTCCGTAGATCATTACAAACTTTTCTATTTTAGACATATTTTGTTCTTGCTTGCATAGTTTGCTTGTTTTGATGATGCTATGGATTGTATCGGGGGGTATAAACCATGGAGCAGTTAGAATACAGTACCTTATGCAATAATAAAATAAGAATCAATTCATAACGGTACCTAAAGTTTTTGATTTACCTATCATACTAACGTAGCTCACGAGTTTTCTGTTGAGTTTTGCCTGCTGAAGTTTTCAAGTTTTGGGTGCTATCACGATGGATGAAGGAATAAGGAGAGGCAAAGAGCCTAAGATTGGGGATTCCCAAGGCACCCCAAGGTATATTCTAGGTAGACTCAAGCTTCTAATCTTGGGGATGCCACGGAAGGCATCCCCTCTTTTGTCTCAATCCATCGGTATGTCACTTGGAGTTATATTTTTATTCATCACATAATATGAGTTTTGATTCGAACATCTTGTGTTTTAGTTTGCTTTAGTTTTAGTTTTCCACAATCATTGTTTGCTAGACATACCTACTTGGGAGAGACAGATGTTCACCATGATTTGTTAGAATACTCTATGTGCTTCACTTATATGTTTTGAGCTAAGCAGTTGCTCTAGTGCCTCACTTATATCTTTTAGGGCAGGATGGCATATAAATTTTATAGAAATAATTGCACTCTCATTCTTCACTTAATTTTTTTGAGAGTCTAATATATTGTGACGGTAATTTGCATGGGTTATAATACTAGTCCAAAAATAATAGGTATTCAAGAAGTGCATAATCAAAACCTTCATGTAGAACATAAAAGAGAAATTGTGGGTTAATGATATTGATGTGCTAATATGAAAGGGCATGAGTGCATGGTTGTTGGTTAGTAGAAATATCGATAGTTAAAGGGTGTTAATTTGATGTTCATCTAAATATTACTTATGACATGGTGATGATGTGTGAGTATTCTTATTCCTCGTTGAAATCCTAGTGTTGTTTAGGTCGGGGGCGCGCGATTGTTAACTCCTACCAACCTCCTCCCTAGGGGCATGCGAGTAGTACTTTGCTTCGAGAGAGATAATAAAGATTTGCAATAAGTATGTGAGTTCTTTATGACTAATTTGAATCCATGGTTGTACGCACACTCACCTTTTTATATAGGGTTTTTTACATCTGTGCCCCTCGTTCCTTAGTTGTACTCATCCATCCCCACGCTCTTAGAATTTGCTCACTTTTCCCCACTATCTTGTCCTTGTCCAAAACCATCATGAAAGGTCACAACGGAGGATGCAATCGGGCCAATGGTTTGACCGTTAACTCTGACTAGTGGGGCCGCGTCGTAAGGGCAAGTCCAAATCGTACGCCCACGTCCGCTTGGGGCAAAATGGATAGACGGGCCGTCACTCGTGGCGGCGTCCAACCTACCCCCACAGCCCAAAGTAAATGTGCACGCGCGGTGGGGCCCGGTCGTCAGCCACTACTTTCAGTGGAAACCCTTGGACCGGCCAGTCACACACACAGTAGCTTCCGCTTCCAAAGCCAATCCTGCCCCCTCCACCCCCGGCAGTTTCTAGAAACCCTAGCCCGCCGCCGTCGCCATGACCTGGCCGTGGTCCGGGAAGGGGAAGCACAGCCATGAGGCCGGCTCATCCTCTGGTAGGCGCCGCTCCGGTCGCTCTAGGGGCCCACCACCACCGCCGCCGCCGTCGTCGCCTGCTCTGTCCGCTCCGCCCACATTTGTAATTGGTCCGCCCGCCGCCCCACAGCACACGCGCCCGTACGTCGGCACGGAAATATGTCGGAGGTACTGGGAGATGGCCACGCCATTGCCGTGGGGAGATGCCCACCTCCCGAACAACTGGCATCTGTCCACGGATCGGGTTCCAATCCCCCCGGTGCCGATGAGCGGTCACGCTCGCCATGAGGAGATCGACCAACGTCGCGCGCGCCTACCTCCGGATCTCCTCCACGACCCAAGGTATGGCGTCAACTCGCCGCTATGGGATCCATGGCTCCACGACGAGCATGACCTGCGGCGGCAGTCTTTTTTTGCCGGTCGTCCACCTAGCCCACAGCGATGACGTGCTGCTAGCCCACCCCAAGTGCGCGGTCATAGGCGTGTCCGCGGCCTCACCCCGACACCATCTCCGTCCCCGTCACCACCACCTCCGATGACCGAGGAGGAGGAGGCCGAGCTCATTAGGCGTGTCATGGAGCAATCCGCGCGCACGCACGACGAGCGTCAATGGACGGACATGGAGAGGGCGTTGGCCCTCTCTGCAACCGGCGACGTGGCCATACATGAGCCGGAGATGGCCGTCGTCGTCAAGGAGGAGGTGAAGGAGGAGGTGGCGGAGGAGCCGGCCCTTGCGGCATGGAACCCCCGGCTGGTGGGCCAGTCGTGGAGATGGTCGGCAACTGCGTTGGATATGGCTGACGCGCTGGCTGTCCAGCCGTGGGCACCCACGCCGCTGCAGTCACCTGACCCGGAGCAGGAGCCACGGGAGGAGGTGTTGCAGGCACCGCAAGCGCCTCCGGCCTGGAAGGGGCCGCCAGCCCACCTTTGGCAGCCACCTCCCTACGTCGACCTCACCAGCGACGACGACGAGTAGGACGGTGCTCCTAAAGATGGCGGCGGCTTCACCGGCGGGCGCAGTTGTCTATATTTTACATGTGTTATATTTTTATTTGTGTTTTTATATTAGTTGCTACTAGCAATGGTCGGCATTGATGTTTAATTAAAGCTAATGTATGGTGATGTGATGTGATATGATGTGACCGGTATCACACCCGCGCCAGACTGAACAGCAGAGTTAGAACCCAACCAAATACGATTCTTATATTATCTTACCGAAAAGTTTGACAGGGTTAGGCAGATGCCCCATTATTCGTAAACAAGAAGAAATCCAGTGAATAAATACCTGCATCTGCAATTAGATGGCCATCATCTAACCACTTATATGCCGCTAATCCTATGTGATGTTTGAATATGATGTGATTTGATGATTAATTAAGGTAAAAACTTGAATTTGAACTAACATTTGAATTATAAGTGACATGTTGAAAGAGGCCTAAGTTGTAATGATCATGTTACCCTATATTGAAATGATCTAACAACAAACAAAACAAAAATAGACTCCTAAACCCTAACCCTAAATCCTAACCCTAACCCTTTAATACAAAACCCATTTATATGAAGATGGTTTAAAATTTCAAAAATGAAAAATACGTTCAGATCCTTCTTACTCACACTGAAATGGAGCTCTGGTGATTTTTTTTTTCGTAAACATAAACCCATTGTCGCTCTCTTCTCGAACTCTATACAACCCCGTACGTGATAGCTCATATGTGTGAAGGAGTTTTCATGGAAATGCCCATAAACCAAGATATTTATTTTTTGCCATAACCATGTCACATACAAAGGCATTGTGAGCAGGTTTTACATTTTTTTGAATTTTTTTGAATTTAGTTCTGCTCATTTGAATTTGGAAACGGTAGCTCATCTCAAAAGAAGTTTTTTCTTAAAAAGGTCCCTAAACCGAGGTTTATATTTTTTAGGGTAACTATGTCTTATAAAATGACGAACAGTGAAGGTTTCATATTTTTTTGATTTTTTTGAATTAGTTAAGGTCATTTGAAAGTTGGTCAAACTTAAGATAACCCCGCTGACCGGCTCAAAACCCCACAGCATCTCTACAAACCCTAACGTCGAACTACAGCCGTCCAATTATACCCTAGCGCCGAGCGAAAACCGTCGGATATGGTCTTCTAGAAGGATACGGGCAAACTGCGTGCAGGCTCCGCGCCGTTGGATCACATGGACGGCTTTGCATCGTTGGATCGTCGGGCGATCCGCGAGACGTTGGTTCTGCTCACCCACTCGCCCGCGGGAAATAAAAAAAAGTCCTTCGCTACGCGTTGACTGTCGAGGGAGGAGGCACTGCTCCGGCTCCCCGTCATTATCCATAGACGGCTATTTAAGCCGGAGGGCGTCCCCCAGCCCTAGCTCATCCGCCTGCTCCCCCTCCCTGCCGGCACCCGAGCACTCCCCTCTCCGAGCCCATCAGTCATACCACCACGCCGCCAGTACTACACAGTCGAACATCGTCTCTTCCTCCTTCGGCAGGCCCAAATCCGGAGGCAAGCAAGGCTACCTCTGGAACCGGAGGAGGATTTCGAGGAGGGGTCGGAGATGGGGGAGGAGGAGCCAGAGGAGGCGCCACCGCAGCCGGAGGAGGAGGCGCCGCTGCAGGAGCCAGAGGAGGAGGCACCGCCACGGCAGCCGGAGGTGGAGGCGCCGCCACAGGGGCCGGAGGAGGAGGTGCCGCCGGAGGAGCCGAAAGTGGAGGCACCGCCGGTGTACTATCCGTGGCCCGACCAGGTGGTGATCCTCAACTCCATCCGGTTGGAGCAGGCCCGGCGTCTTCATCAGCAGCAGATGGAGACAGCGTGAGCGGCGCAGGAGGAGGCGCAGGCGGCGGTGCAGGCGGACCAGGCTCCCGCGCAGGCGGATCAGACTCCGGCGCAGGCGGATCAGGCCATCTCCGACGACGAAGACGCGTAGTGCACTACGTAGTACGTAGGATATATATTGTATGCTGCTATTATGCTCTCTGAGCTATGTTTAGTTAACTCTGGTTGGTGGTTCTATTCTATACTTCAAAAAAAATATTGCATGCTTTTGTACATGGAGGGAGTGACATATGGGTGGGTAAAAAAGGTGGGAGAAGCTCGCACGTAGTACTGCACCCTGTCCTCGGTCTGTGGCACCTGGAAGGTGGAGACGCGTGCGAGAAGAGAGGAACCAGTGGCAGCGACCGTCGCTGCGTTCGTGGCGGTGCATCGGCGCATGCAGGCAGGCTAGCTGGATCACGTGGCATGCATAGCAGGCTTGCTGGCGGCGCACGTCGATCGGTATGCCCTAGAATTTAATTGACACGCTGAATTGATGCTACGGAGGTCAAAGGCTAAGACGGTGTGAACTGTGAATCGATCGAGGAGGCGCGTGCGGGAAGAGACGAACCGACAGCAGCGACTGTCGCTGCGTCCGTGGCGGCTCACAGGAAGGCTGCGTCCGTGGCGGCTCGCATCGGCGCATGCAGGCAGGCTAGCTGGATCATGTCGCGCATGCATAGCAGGCTTATCGTGGCGGCATGCATCAGCGCATGGACGCGGGCGTTTAATTCAACGGCCCAAACGAAATCACGTTCCAACGGTCCAACCAGCGCCACCGTCCAACGGGCGACACAGTCCAGCGCGGCCCCACATGTCAGAATGGTCGAAGGAGGGCGACACAGTCCAAACGCGGCCCTGCTTGGTAGGTCCAACGGGCGACACAGTCCAGCGCGGCCCCACACGTCAGAGTTAACGGTCAAACCATTGACCCGATGGTATCCTCCGTTGTGACCATTTCTGAGGGTTTTGGACAAGGGAGTGGAGAAAACTGAGCAAAAGTTAAGGGCGTGGGGATGAATGAGTACAACTAAGGAACCAGGGGCAGAAGAATAGATAGCCCTTTTATATATGCTAGCCTCTTTGGTACCGTGCATTGCCCATTCTCACCTCGAGGATCGGTGCAGCTTTCGTCGGTGCATCCAAACCCCATGACATGATACGCTCTGTTGTACATAAGCCTCCTTATATCTTCCTCAAAACAGCCACCATACCTACCTATTATGGCATTTCCATAGCCATTCCGAGATATATTGACATGTAACTTCCACCGTTACATCATATGACTTGTGCACTCATTGTCATATTGCTTTGCATGATCATGTAGCTGACATAGTATTTGTGGCAAAGCCGCCGTTCATCATTGTTTACATGTTACGCTAGATCATTGCACATCCTGGTACACAGCCAGAGGCATTCATATAGAGTCATATTGTTTAGTAGTTTTCCATATCGAGTTGTAAGTAAATAAAAGTGTGATGATTATCATTATTAGAGCACTGTCTCAGTGAGGAAAGGATGATGGAGACAATGATTCCCCCACAAGTCAGGATGATACTCCGGATGAAAAAAAAAAGAAAAGGAGAGAAAAAAGAAAAAAAAGAAAGAAAGAAAAAGGAAAAAAAGGAAAAAAAGAGAAAAAAAGAGAGATAAATAGAGAAGGGACAGTGCTACTACCTCTTTTTCCATACTTGTGCTTAGAGAAAGCACCATGATTTTCATATAGAGAGTCTCATGTTTTGTCATTTTCATATACTAGTGGGAATTTTTCATTATAGAACTTGGCTTGTATATTCCGATGACGGGCTTCCTCAAATGTGTGAGGTCTTCATGAGCAAGCAAGTTGGATAAACACCCACTTAGTTTCATTTGAGCTTTCATACACTTATAGCTCTAGTGCATCCGTTGCATGGCAATCCCTACTCCTCGCATTGATATCGATTGATGGGCATCTCCATAGCCCATTGATCTGCCTAGTTGATGCGAGACTTTCTTCTCCACTTTTACCCCTTTGAAATATACCACCATATTTTATTCCACCTATATGCTATGTCCATGGTTCACGCTCATGTATTGAGTGAGGTGTAAAATGCTAAAGCGCGTGAAAAAGTACGATCCATTGCTTGGCTTAACACCGTGGTGCTTGACATTTTTATTTATGTGGTGAAGACGGAGCCATGCCATGCTAATATGATAAAATGAATGGGGGGGTAAACATTCTTTAAGGATCGTATATTTTGAAAGTTGATGATTATGTACTTATGTTTACGGAAATTACTATGTTAATGTTTATTGATTCATTGTTTATCAATGATCATACCTAAAAAGATTACATGTTGGATAGCCTGTCACATCAAAAATTCTGTTTTTATCATTTACCTACTCTAGGGCGAGCATGAATTAAGCTTAGGGATGCTGATAGGTCTCCAATGTATCTATAATTTTTGATTGTTCCATGCTATTATATTATAATTCTAGGATACTTTTTAGGCATTTACTTCCTGTTTTATATTATTTTTTATCACTAACCTAGTAACACAGTTCCAAGTATCGATTGCTATTTTCTAAGTGTTTTTGGCTTTTCAGGAATATTGTACCAAATGAAGTCCAAATACCCCGAACATTTTGATGAAATTTTATGGGCCAACATAAGACCTGGAAGCTTTGGAGGAAGACCGAAGGGTACACGAGGTGCCCGCAAGCCATCAGGGTGCGCCCAGGGGGGTGGCCGCACCCTGATAGCTTGGGGCCACCTCCCCGGCCCTCTGGCATCGTTCTCTAGCCTATAAATTCCCTAATATCTGGAAAACCCTAGAGAGCTCCCGAAACACTTTTTCCGTCGCCGCAAGTCTCTGTTCCACCGTGTGCCCATCTGGATCCCTGTTCCGGTGCCCTGCCAGAGGGGTGATTGATCACGGAGGTCCTCTACATCAACCTTGTTGCTCCCATGGTGATGAGTGAGTAGTTCACCGCAGACCTACGGGTCTATAGTTAGTACCTAGATGGATCTCTCTCTCTCTCTCTCTCTCTCTCTATGTTCTTCATTGCCAAGATCACCGTGATTCCCACAGTGATCTATCTTATGTAATCAATCTTTGCGGTGTGTTTGTTGGGATCCGATGAATTGTGGCTTTATGTTCATATTATTCATGAAAAGATATCAAATAGTTGCTGGTATTTTATTTGCATGATTGTTATAGCTTCGTAATGATCTCCAATCTATCGGTTTGGTTTGGCTAACTATATTGATTTATCTTCGAGTGGGAGTGGTGCATTGTAGTGTGTTTAATATTGCGGTGCTCAATCCCAGTGACAGAAAGGGACATGACATGTATTGTATTGCTGTCACTAAGTATAAAACGATGGGGTTTATTCATATTGATTGGATTTACTTTGTCTGCATCATGTCATCCTCCTCCAAGCATTACTCTGTTGTTAAATAATATTCTAGATGCATGCTGGATAGCGGTCGATGGGTGGAGTAATAGTAGTAGATTCAGGAAGGAGTCGGTCTACTTGTTTATGGATGTGATGACTATATACATGATCATTGCCGTGAATAAATATTGCATAACTATGCGCTTTTCTATCAATTGCCCAGTAGTAATTTGTTTACCCACCGTATGCTTTCTTCGAGAGAGAAGCCTATAGCGAACACTATGGCCCCAGGGTCTCCTCACTAATATAATTACAAAAACTCTAAATACCTTGCTGGCATTATTTGCGTTCTTTTTATTTACAATTTATATTTATCAAATTATCTATCTATCATTACTTATCGCTTGCAAGTAACGAGTTCAAGGGGATTGACAACCCTCTTACCCGCATTGGGTGCAAGTGTTTGCTCTTTTGTGCATACGCGCTGAAGACGGGAATTTGCATGGTTCTCCTATTGGTTTGATAACCTTGGTTCTCACTGAGGGAAATACTTACCTATGCTTTGCTGCATCATCCCCTCCTCTCCGGGGAAATCCCAACGCAGTTTACAAGTATCAGGAAGGATTTCTGGCGCCGTTGACGGGGAGCATCATCAAATTCCTATCAAGTACCTTCTCACAAATTATCATTCACTTGTTCTACTTTTTATTTTCTGTTATATTTTGCTTGCTATAAAAATCAGAAATACAAAAATATTTCTATTTGCTTGTTTGCTTAGTTATCTAGTTTACTATATAGTTTACTCGTTTGCTTGCTACTTTGCTTGTTTCGTCACCATGTCTCAAGATACTATTCAGTTGTGTGATTTCTCAAATACTAATACTAATGATTTTATTAGTACACCAATACCACCCGTCACTAGTGCAGAATTTTATGATATTAATGCCGTGTTGCTAAATCTTGTGATGAAAGAACAATTTTTGGGAAGTCCTAATGAGGATCCCGCTTCTCATCTAAACACCATTGTGGAATTATGTGATATGCAAAAAAAAAGGACATGAATAATGATGTGGTAAAATTAAAATTATTTCCTTTTTCACTAAGAGATAAAGCTAAAACTTGGTTTTCATCCTTGCCTCGTAATAGTATTGGAACATGGTTTAAGTGTAAAGATGCTTTTATTGCCAAGTATTTTCCTCCCGCTAAAATTATATCTCTCCGAAACCAAATTATGAATTTTAAACAACATGAGCAAGAACATGTTGCACAAGCATGGGAGAGAATGAAAATGATGATTAAAAATTGTCCTACTCATGGCTTAAACTTATGGATGATTATACAAAATTTCTATGCTGGACTGAACTTTGTGTCTACAAACCTTATAGATTCTGCTGCAGGTGGTACCTTTATGGAGGCTACAAAACTTCTGGAAAATATCATGAAAAATTATTCTCAATGGCACACCGACCGATATAATAGCATGAAACAATCAAAAATTATAGATATGTTGGAGACGTATCACCTGCAAACGGTGTTCGTCGTGTTCGAGCATCCCATCCACGAGCATGCCGAGACCATAAGAAGAGCGCTCTTGCAAGTGCTAGTCAACTACTACCCTATTGTCGGCTGCCTTGCTATCGGAGCCACCTCCAGCGAGGTCGTCTTCAAATGCACCGGCGAGGGGGTGTCGTTCATTGCAGCATCTGCCAACTACGCCGTGAATGACGTGGCAGATCTGTGTGACTCACGGTAGCAAGAAGAACTCGCCCTTTATTACCCTTTAGTTGGTTTCAGCCACTCTGATCCTTTGATGCTGATGCAGGTGACTATATTCTCTTCCGGCGGGTTTATCATGGGGCTAAAATCGACCCACCACCTCTGTGATGGCAGTGAGAAATCACACAACTTAGTATTCTCTTGCATAGACAAAATGGTGATTCAAGCAAGATAGCACACAAAATATTTATGGTATTTGTTATTTTTATAATTCAAAATAAAAGCAATTAAAAAGTAGAAAAAATTAATGATAATGTGTATGAAGAGACCTTCCGTTTGTTTTTAGCTTCCCCGGCAATGGTGCCAGAGATTCTTCTGCTACTTGAGATGGCGTTGGGATTTTCCCTGAAGAGGAAGGGTGATGTAGTAAAGTAGCAATAAATGTTGTCGTCTCTTAATAACCAAGGTTTATCAAACCAATAGAAAACCATGCAAACAAACAATCAACAGTACATGCAGACACAAAACCAAATACTTGCACTCAACGCGGGCAAGAGGGTTGTCAAGCCCCTTGTACTCGTTAATTTCAAGGATTAATTCTGATAATGTAGGACATATAATTATAAATAAAAGGATAGTTAAAAAACAACTAGTATTTTTATATGTTTTTGGAACATATAGTAAGTGAATGGACTCACGGACCATTGAGTTCGCTAGAGGCATCTCTCTCATGAGCATAGTAGCGGTGGATTCACAAATTACCATTGGGCAATTAATAGAAAAGAGAATAACTATGTTTTTATTCATAGCATTAGAAATATATAGGCATTACATTCGTGAAAAGTGTACCTAAACGATTCTGCATCTACTACTATTACCCCACTAACCGACCGCTAGCCAGAATGCATCTATGGTATTAAGTTCATAACAAACAGAGTAATGCTTGGACCATGATGACATAATTTAGATAAAGTAAGACCAATTAATATGTTTTTATTCATAGCATTAGAAATATATAGGCATTACATTCGTGACAAGTGTACCTAAACGATTCTGCATCTACTACTATTACCCCACTAATCGACCGCTAGCCAGAATGCATCTATGGTATTAAGTTCATAACAAACAGAGTAATGCTTGGATCAATCTCTCCGGCATCTTCTCTGGATCTTGGCAATACCTATCTCCTATGGGTTCTCATGGTGGATCAACCCTTGGCTTGGATTTCTCCAAGGGGGTGGAGTTTGCGGATAAGATCTATAGATCAACTGGCTTTTCGGTGCATCCTATGGAGGGTTTTGGATCTTTCACCATGATCGTCTCTTTTAGCCAGTTGTGGGAGGATTCAGTGGTGGCGGACCTGGAGGCCGCCATTGGAGGATCTGCCATTGAGTTTGGATTTCTCCAAGTCAAGGACAAAGTGTTTTCTTTTAATGTTTCCTCTAAGCAGGTTGGATTTCTTATTGTCAAGCTTCGATCTTATTCTTGTTTGGAATTCAAATGTTTTTTTCATCTCTGGGGTAATGGAGGACCTAATTGGATTAGAGAGCTTAGAACTTGAAGGAAGGAATGTGATGCGGAATGGATCTTGATTAGTCCTTCTAAACGTCGAGCGGCCATGGGATGTTTGGCTATGCTCAAACCTCCTAGCAGATCATCCAATAAACGTGATCATTCTGTGAAAAAACAATTATCTTTTGCTACTTTTCACAATTATCCGGTTTGCCATGGATATAGATATGCTGTGTCCCAAGAGGAAATTGACACTCTTTCACAAGATGCAGGCTATTCAATTTCTGCTCATGAAAGAGTCATCATCCATCCTTCACCTTCACCGGAAATTAACTGGACGGTCGCTCGGCCGCATATTGTGTTTGGCTCTGTTTCATCTTCGTCGATGGATCTATCTCCGGTGGCCACCATCATGGCCGTAATTTCTTCTTCACCGGCTAAGGAATGTGTTGATTTTGCAGCACCTTCCATGCCCAATATTCAAGACGTGAACGCTTGAGTTTCAAATTCCCAAATTGAGGATAGGTTGGGCTATGGGCCGGTGCTATCTTCGAAATCATTGGACACGGCCCAATCTAAGCCCGGTCTTGATATTCCTTCTACCCAAGAGGCGGATAATTCTTTTAATAATATGATAAATGGAATGGTTGAGGAAATTCTAACGTGCCAGGTTTGTTCAAAGGTTGGCCACTTTGCAGCTGCTTGCCCTGCAGTTATGATATGTATTGCATGCTCGAGGGAAGGCCACCATAGGCGGGATTGTGCGGCGCTGGCTAGGGAACAGGGGTTGTTTTGGAGGAAAAAATCACCCAAGCCGGATTTTGCGGGACCCATGTCTTTCATTGATGCAGTTACTCCAACTAGGCCTACGCCCGATGCTTCGTGCTCCTTTGCTTCGCCTAGTCCCATCAGCGACCGACCAAAACCCCCTTCTGGCTCTCTGCCGGCAACCCCACTTCCGTTGTCTCCAGAGGAGCCTCCCCAGCTCGCCACCACAACAATGGCCAACTTCCACATTGATCCTCTCCGATTTGCCCCAGCTGGCCATCATATTATTGATGGTGGAGACCTCCGCCTCCCGCAGACATTTGTCACGCCGCCGGCTCCCATCCCCCGGCGCCATGAGGAGTTCATGATTGCTGAGGTCATGCCTCTCCCTGAGCCATATGAGATTGGACAAATGCGCGAGGCGGTGGTTGATCTGCTGGAACTTCGCGGTGTTCAGGTGATGTCAGCACAACCTTGGATTTCGGGTGTTGGGCTTCTTCGAGTTCGAGATGCTGGAGTCCGTTTCTCCCTGCTCCAACTTCCACCACTTCCCTTGGGCAACGACAGATTTGTAAGATTCATGAAGCATGATGAGGGTACTGGCTTCTAGGGGGCTCAGGGTTTCCATGATGGTTGTTTGATGTTTTTGGGTGTTCCACTAGATCTGCGTAACACCGAGAACTTAAGGGCTGCAGTGAACACGTTCAGGAAGTTTCACCACTGGGTGCATGATGATCCTTACTTGGTCAGGAGCATTGTCTTTGCTTCGTTTCCTGAGGATATTCTAGTTCCAATGGATGTGGTTTTTAATGATTATGCTCATAGGGGGGGCTAGAGTATCTTGGACTGTGCCCTGTTACATTCTTGGAGCTAACTTTGCTGAGCAGATGCCGGAGGATGAAGACCCTATGCCCATCAATGGAAATCCGCATCCCCTGCCAGGTGAACCTTTGCTGGAACATCACAATTTTGTTCTGCCTCCCTATCCTGCCATGGGGTGGAATGAGGGGCATGGTCACTGGGGAGATGAGGCACCAGTTCAGCCCCAGGAGGAGGTCGCCCCAGTGCAAGACCAAGAGTCCATGGTGATTGATCAACCGTCAGGGTCAGTTTTAGACATTGAGGTCATACAGCAGCAGCAAGACCCTGTTTTGGAGGATGTTCTTCAGCAGCCAAAGAGTGCTCTGGCTATTGTTCCATACCAGCCACCTGTCGTCAATGTTGAGCAAATCTTTGTGGGAATTGTTAGGCTCGTGTATGCCACCGCTGCCGCCATAATTAGCTTGGACCAGGTCTTTCTAGGCGCTTTTGAATGGGTAGATGGTGTATGATGTGCCAAAACCACTGTCAGTTAAACCCTTGTCGCCTATGGTCCTTTCCAAATGGTCATGGGCCCTGGCTTTTGATGATGTGCAGGTGCTCTCAAGGCTTCAGTGGATGGAGGCCAGCCCCAACAGGCCCATCAGGCCCATTGCACGTCCTCTGCTTCCTCAGTTGGACTCAGCCGTTGTCAGTACTGATAGTTTGATACCCATGGAATCTTCCCTGCCAGACAAACAGCAGCAGAGCTCAACTGTGTCTGCTTCAGCGAATTTCTCTTTCACTGCTCCTTCAGGCAAAGGTGTTGCCAGTAAGCGTAAAACAAAGGCTTTAACTCCGTTGGTGTAATCTGAGGTGCGTAGATGTACAAGGGGTTATGTTAAAAGATATGGTTTTAAGCCGGTCTTCCTTGAGCTGAAATCTGAGCCGAAGAAGAAGAAACCACGGTGCAAGCCCTTCCTGGAGTCTAGCCCACCCAAGCACGGACCAAAGAATAGTGAATCAGTTCCTCCTCCGACGCCCATCAAGGAGATCCAAAAGATGGGGGAAGATCTTGGCATTGATGCTGGGAAGCTGACTGTGGAACAGCTTATGGCTGCTCCTGCTGTGGAGCATAATGACGCTTCTGATGATTAGTGTCTTTGTCTTGCAGTGGGCTTGGCACACCCCTAAGTTTGCCTTTAAACTTGTGCTTATGTTTGCTTGTTGGAACCTCTGTTTTATTGTCGTGAACTGTCAGTTAGTCTTTTGGGTTTGTACTGGTACTTTATGGCATGTGATGTCTACTCACTAGGCTTGTTACTACGTAGCATGCCGTTATGATATTTCCTGGTTTAGTTTGAATGAGTAACAATTATCACAGGAAATGGAATGTTCTATGTTGGAATGTTCGGGGTCTTAATTCTGCGGCTAGGGAGCGAGCAGTCAAGCAGAAGATAGAAGAAAGCCAATGTTCTATTACCTGTTTTCAAGAAACCAAGTGTGATCCATATTCCTTAAAAGAGATCAGATCCTTCTGCCCTAAACAATACGATAACTTTGCTTTTGCTCCATCGATGGGGGCCTCTGGGGAATTCTGATTGTCTAGAATTCAACTAATTTACATGGGGAATTGATGGAGGTCCAATCTTTTGGAATTATAGTTAAATTCACATCTAAAATGAGTGCAGATGTTTGGACCTTGGTTAATGTCTATGGCCCATGCCAGGGTGAACTCCGAGATAGGTTTGTGGATTGGCTTTACAATCTGCACAATCCCATTGATGATAATTGGTTGCTGTTGGGGGATTTTAACTTCCTCAGGTCTCTAGATAATAGAAACTTACCTGGAGGTGATATTAATGATATGTTCATCTTTAATGAGATAATTGGGCATCTTAGCCTAGCTGAATTGCCCATCAATGGCAAGGCCTATACCTGGTCTAATATGCAAGACATCCCCCTTCTGGAACAGCTAGACTGGTTGTTTACCTCAACAAACTGGGTCACTTGTTATCCTTTGGCTAGGACTGCCTCTAATCATGTTTCATGTGTGGTGGTGATCACAACTTCTATTCCTAAATCTAATATTTTTAGATTTGAAAACTTCTGGACTAAGGTAGATGGTTTCATGGAGTGTGTCACCAATTCTTGGAAGAAGCCCTCATATAAGTCTCATCCTGCTGTAGTCCTTGCTGATAAATTCAAAACTTTGAGGCATGATCTCAAGAGGTGGAAGTTAGGCATTGATGTCTACTACGCAACTTTATTCTTGTAGACTCTTGTTGGGCCTCCAAGCGCAGAGTTTTGTAGGACAGTAGTAATTTTTCCTCAAGTGGATGACCTAAGGTTTA
Organism: Elymus sibiricus; assembly: GCA_039707655.1. Taxonomy (NCBI): domain Eukaryota; kingdom Viridiplantae; phylum Streptophyta; class Magnoliopsida; order Poales; family Poaceae; genus Elymus; species Elymus sibiricus. Next base: position 304,287,076 of record CM077671.1, read on the forward strand.
TCAATTCGTGGGAGGTGTAGGATGAAGATGGTCTCTCTCAAACAACCCTGCAATCCAATAATAAAAAGTCTCTTGTGTCCCCAACACACCCAATACAATGGCAAATTGTATAGGTGCACTAGTTCGGCGAAGAGATGGTGATACAAGTGCAATATGGATGGGAGATAAAGGTTTTTGTAATCTGAAAATATATAAAAAGCAAGGTAGCAAGTAACAAAAGTGAGAACAAACGGTATTGCAATGCTTGAAAACAAGGCCTAGGGTCCGTACTTTCGCTAGTGCAATCTCTCAACAATGCTAATATAATTGGATCACATAACCATCCCTCAACGTGCAACGAAGAATCACTCCAAAGTTCTTATCTAGCGGAGAACATAAGAAGAAATTGTTTGTAGGGTACGAAACCACCTTAAATTTATCCTTTCCAATCGATCTATCCAAGAGTTCGTACTAAAATAACACCAAGTTATCCTTTCCGATCAATCTATCTAGAGTTCGTACTAAAATAACACCATATGATACACATCAACCAACTCTAATGTCACCTAGATACTCCAATGTCACCACAAGTATCCATGAGTTAATTATACAATACACATCAAACAATTTCAGATTCATAATACTCAATCCAACACAACGAACTTCAAGGAGCACTCCAAGATTTCTATTGGAGAATGTAGGACAAGAACGTGTATCAACCCCTATGCATAGATTACCCCAATGTCACATCGGGAATCCGCAAGTTGACTACCAAAACATACATCAAGTGAATCAATAGAACACCCCATTGTCACCACGGGTATCCACATGCAAGACATATATCAAGTGTTCTCAAATCCAATATTCAATCCAACATAACGACATCTCAAAGGGAAAGATTCAATTCATCACAACACGATAGCAAAGGAATAACATCATATGATCCGACTATATTAACAAAGCCCGTGATACATCAAGATCGTGACATCTCAAGAACACGAGAGAGAGAGAGAGATTGAACACATAGCTACTGGTACATACCCTCAGCCCCGAGGGTGGACTCCTCCCTCCTCATCATGGCCTCCACTGGGATGATGAAGATGGCCACCAAAGATGGATTCCCCTCTCCGGCAGGGTACTGGAATGTCTCCAGATTGGTTTTTCGTCGATACAGAGAGTTGCGGCGGCGGAGCAGAGAGTCTAGGGTTATATTTGGGGGTTTCTGAATATTTGGGAATTTATAGGCATCGGAGGCGGTGGAGAGGGGCCCCGTGGAGGGCACAACCCATCAGGGCGCGTCGGGGGCCCCCCTGGCGCATCCGGGTGGGTTGTGCCCTCCACAGCCCACCTCTCTAGCACTTCTTTGGCCCACTAGGTGTCTTCTGGTCCAAAACAAATCTCCAAAAAGTTTCGTCGCGATTGGACTCCGTTTGGTACTAATATTCTGCGAAGTAAAAAACAAGCAAAAACAGTAACTGGCACTTTGGCACTATGTCAATAGGTTAGTCCCAAAAAATGATATAAAATTGCTATAAAGTGATTGTAAAACATCCAAGAATGATAATATAACAACATGGAACAAGCAAAAATTATAGATACGTTGGAGACGTATCAGCATCCCCAAGCTTAATTCCTACTCGTCCTCGAGTAGCTAAATGATAAAAACGGAATTTTTGATGTGGAATGCTGCCTAACATGTTCATCACATAATCTTTTCTTTTGTAGCATGGACATTTGGACTTTTAGATGGTTCAAAGCAATAGTCTAGTTTTAACATAATGACTTCAATACTCAAGCATGCCAACAAGCAACCATGTCTTTCAAAATATCAACACTAAAGAAAGTAATCCCTAGCCCATCATGCTCAATCATTGATCCATTCATGAAACACACTCGAATATTAGCTACACCAACTGCTCAAGTACGATCATAGTGCCCCCTAGTTGGTGCTTTATAAGAGAAGATGGAGACTCAAAGTAAAAATAAAAACTGCATAAAGTAAATAGAAAGGCCCTTCGCAGAGGGAAGTAGGGATTTGTAGAGGTGCGAGAGCTCAAAGTTTAAATTGAGAGAGAAAAATGTTTTGGGTGACATGCTTTTCCTGTCAATGAAAACGACAAAGTAGTTCACAATACTTTCCATGCTAGATATATCATAGGCTGTTCCCAAACATAAAATAAAGTTTATTCCTTTTTCCATCATTCTTTCACAATCCATGGCTGGTCGTATCCACGGTTGCCTTCCATACCAACACTTTCAAAGGAATTTATTATTTGACAACATAAAGTAAATATTTTTTCTTTTTCATTTCAGGAATGGACATCCCTATTACCACCGCACTCTCGTGCAATGACAAGTGAATAAACTCTCATCTTGAGAATAACACATCTAGAATGGAAAAATATTGGACACTCCCTACCGTTTCATGAGCGGTACGAGCACACAAAAGAGAAATTTATTTTGAAAATTAGAGATGGCACATACAAATTTGCTTGGAATGGCATGGAAATATTGTTGGGGAACGTAGCATGGGAAACAAAAAATTTCCTACGCACACGCAAGATCTATCCATGGCGATGAGCATCTACGAGAGGGAGAGTGAATCTACATACCCTTGTAGATCGCTAAGCGGAAGCGTTAAGAAACGCGGTTGATGTAGTCGAACGTCTCCGCGATCCAAATCGCAAGTCGTCCCTCGATCCGATCACGAACTAGTGTCGAACGGACGGCACCTCCGCGTTCAACACACGTACGGCTTGATGACGCCTTCACCTCCTCGATCCAGCGAGCGATGGTGAAGTAGTAGATGAGTTCCGGCAGCACGACGGCGTGGTGATGGTGGTGAGGAACAATCTCTGCAGGGCTTCGCCAAGCACTACGGAGATTATGACGGAGGAACTAGAGGGCTAGGGTTGCCGGCACACGGCTTGGGAAATCCTGATGTGTCCCGTGTGCTAGCCCTGCCCCTCTATTTATATGTTGAGTCCTGGGGTCTAAACTTGGAGAGAAAACCTCTACAAGGTCGGTTTTGCCCGCACAAGGTCGGTTTGGCCCGCAAGGAAAGAGTCCAACTCGGATCCCTGCAGTACCGCGCACAAGCGGTAGTACCGCTCGTGAGCGGTAGTACCGCTTCACACAAGCGGTAGTACCGCTTACGCGGTAGTACTGCCTTACCAGCGGTAGTACCGCTTAAGGCAGTAGCAAAACTTCCTTTTGCACTTTCCAATACCTTGTGGGTTTTACCCCTTTGGCCCATATAAAGTGTTGATGCGCCCGAACACTTCGGTAAACATCCGGAACCCCTTCCGGTGAATTCCGGAACCCTTCCGGAGATCAAAACACCATTATCACATATATCAATCTTTATCTCTGGACTCTTCGGGAGATCCTTGTCATGTTCGGGATCTTATCCGAGACTCCGAACAACCTTCGGTCACCAACACAATAACTCAACTAAACTAATCGTCACCAAACGTTAAGTGTGTAGACCCTGCGGGTTCGAGAACTATGTAGACATGACCGAGACACCTCTACGGCCAATAACCAATAGCGGGACCTGGATGCCCATATTGGTTCCTACATATTATTCGAAGATCTATATCGGTTGAACCTCTATGTCAAGGATTCAGTTAATCCCGTATGATGTTCCCTTTGTTCTTTGGTATGTTACTTGCCCGAGATTCGATCATCGGTATCTCTATACCTAGTTCAATTTCGTTACCGGCAAGTCTCTTTACTCGTTCCGTAATACAAGATCCCGTGGCTAACACCTTAGTCACATCGCTTGCAAGGCTTATAGTGATGTTGTATTACCGAGTGGGCCCTGAGATACCTCTCCGTCACACGGAGTAACAAATCCCAGTCTTGATCCATACCCACTCAACAGACACCCTTGGAGATACCTGTAGAGCATCTTTATAGTCACCCAGTTATGTTGTGACGTTTGATACACACAAGGCATTCCTCCGGTGTCAGTGAGTTGCATGATCTCATGGTCATAGGAACAGATACTTGACATGCAGAAAACTATAGCAATAAACTGACACGATCATATGCTATGTTTATAGTTTGGGTCTTGTCCATCACATCATTCTCCTAGTGATGTGATCCCGTTATCAAATGACATCTCATGTCTATGGCTAGGAAACCTTGACCATCTTTGATCAACGAGCTAGTCTATTAGAGGCATACTAGGGACACAGTGTTGTCTATGTACCCACACATGTATTTGAGTTTCCAATCAATACAATTATAGCATGGATAATAAACGATTATCGTGAACAAGGAAATATAATATTAACCATTTTATTATTGCCTCTAGGGCATATTTCCAACAGTCTCCCACTTGCACTAGAGTCAATAATCTAGCTCACATCACTATGTGATTTACATTGTAATGAATCTAACACCCATACAGTTCAGGTGTTGATCATGTTTAGCCCTTGGAAGAGGTTTAGTCATCGGATCAGCAACATTCAGATCCGTGTGCACTTTGCAAATATTTATGTCGTCCTCCTTGATGTAATCGCGGATGGAATTGAAACGTCGCTTTATGTGTCTGGTCCTCTTGTGAAACCTGGGTTCCTTGGCTAGAGCAATGGCACCAGTGTTGTCACCGAACAGAGTCATTGGGTTTAGTGCACTAGGCACTACTCCAAGATCTGTCATGAACTCCTTCATCCAGACACCTTCCTTCGCCGCCTCCGAGGCAGCGATGTACTCCGCTTCGCATGTAGAATCAGCTACCACGCTTTGCTTGGAACTGCACCAGCTAACCGCACCCCCATTGAGATTAAATACGTATCCGGTTTGCGACTTAGAGTCATCCGGATCAGTGTCAAAGCTTGCATCGACGTAACCCTTTATGACGAGCTCTTGATCACCTCCATAAACGAGAAACATGTCCTTAGTCCTTTTCAGGTACTTCAGGATATTCTTGACCGCCGTCCAGTGTTCCATTCCTGGATCACTTTGAAACCTTCCGGCCATACTTATGGCAAGGCTGACATCGGGTCTTGTGCACAGCATTGCATACATGATAGAGCCTATGGCTGAAGCATAGGGGACGACACTCATCTTTTCTCTATCTTCTGCAGTCACTGGGCATTGAGTCTTACTCAACTTCACACCTTGCAAAACAGGCAAGAACCCCTTCTTGGACTGATCCATTTTGAACTTCTTCAAAATCTTATCAAGGTATGTGCTTTGTGAAAGTCCTATTAAACGTCTTGATCTATCTCTATAGATCTTGATGCCTAATATGAAAGCAGCTTCTCCCAGGTCCTTCATTGAAAAACTCTTGTTCAAATATTCCTTCACGCTTTCCAACATTTCTATATTGTTTCCAATCAGCAATATGTCATCCACATATAATATTAGAAACGCTATAGAGCTCCCACTCACTTTCTTGTAAATACAAGCTTCTCCGTAAACTTGTATAAACCCAAACGCTTTGATCACCTCATCAAAGCGAAGATTCCAACTCCGAGATGCTTGCACCAGTCCATAAATGGATCGCTGGAGTTTGCAAACTTTGTCAGCATTCTCTGGATCGACAAAACCTTCTGGTTGCATCATATACAACTCTTCCTTAAGGAAACCGTTAAGGAACGCTGTTTTGACATCCATCTGCCAAATTTCATAATCGAAAAAGGCAGCTATTGCTAACATGATTCTGACAGACTTAAGCATCGCTACGGGTGAGAAGGTCTCATCGTAGTCAACTCCTTGAACTTGTGAAAAACCCTTTGCCACAAGTCGAGCTTTATAGACGGTGACATTACCGTCTGCGTCCGTCTTCCTCTTAAAGATCCATTTGTTCTGAATGGCCTTACGCCCTTCAGGTAATACTTCCAAAGTCCATACTTTGTTTTCATACATGGATCCCATCTCGGATTTCATGGCCTCTAACCATTTCTCAAAATCCGGGCCCACCATCGCTTCTCCATAGCTCGTAGGTTCATCGTTGTCCAACAACATGACCTCTAAGACAGGGTTGCCGTACCACTCAGGAGCAGTACGCATCCTTGTCGACCTACGAGGTTCGATAGCAACTTGATCCGAAGCTTCATGATCATCATCATTAACTTCCTCTTCAACTGATGTAGGCTCTATAGAAACATCTTTCTGCGCTGCGCTACTCTCTGGTTGAAGTAAAGGTTCAATAACCTCATCAAGTTCTATCTTCCTCCCACTCAATTCTTTCGAGAGAAACTCTTTCTCAAGAAATGTTCCGTTTTTAGCGACAAACACTTTGCCTTCGGATCTGAGATAGAAGGTATACCCAACTGTCTCTTTTGGGTATCCTATGAAGACGCATTTCTCCGCTTTGGGTTCCAGCTTTTCAGGCTGAAGCTTTTTGACATAAGCATCACATCCCCAAACTTTAAGAAACGATATCTTTGGCTTCTTGCCAAACCATAGTTCATATGGCGTCGTCTCAACGGATTTCGATGGTGCCCTATTTAAAGTGAATGCAGCTGTCTCTAATGCATAACCCCAAAACGATAGTGGCAAATCGGCAAGAGACATCATAGATCGCACCATATCCAATAAGGTTCGATTACGACGTTCGGACATACCATTACGCTGTGGTGTTCCAGGCGGTGTCAATTGTGAAACAATTCCACACTGTCTTAAGTGACTGCCAAACTCATAACTCAAATATTCTCCTCCTCGATCAGATCGTAGGAATTTAATCTTCTTGTTACGATGATCCTCAACTTCACTCTGAAATTGCTTGAACTTTTCAAATGTTTCAGACTTGTGTTTCATTAAGTAAGTATACCCATATCTACTTAAGTCATCAGTGAAGGTGAGAAAGTAACGATAAACACCGTGCGCCTCAATGCTCATCGGACCGCACACATCAGTATGTATGATTTCCAACAAGTCACTTGCCCGTTCCATTGTTCCAGAGAACGGCGTTTTAGTCATCTTGCCCATGAGGCATGGCTCACATGTGTCAAGTGATTCAAAATCAAGTGACTCCAAAAGTCCATCAGCATGGAGCTTCTTCATGCGTTTTACGCCAATATGACCTAAACGGCAGTGCCACAAGAAAGTGGTATTATCATTATCAATTCTACATCTTTTGGCATCAATGTTATGAACATGTGTATCATCACTATCGAGATTCAATAAGAATAAACCCCTCACATTGGGTGCATGACCATAAAAGATATTACTCATATAAATAGAACAACCATTATTCTCAGATTTAAATGAGTAACCGTCTCGCAATAAACAAGATCCAGATATAATGTTCATGCTTAACGCAGGCACTAAATAACAATTATTCAGGTTCATCACTAATCTCGATGGTAATCGAAGAGCGAGCGTGCCGACGGAGATCACATCAACCTTGGAACCATTTCCCACGGCATCGTTACTTCGTCCTTTGCCAGCCTCCGTCTATTCCGCAGTTCCTGTTTTGAGTTGCAAATGTGAGCAACCGCACCGGTATCAAATACCCAGGCACTACAACGAGAGTTGGTAAGGTACACATCAATAACATGTATATCATATATACCTTGTTTGTTGTTGGCCGCCTTCTTGTCAGCCAAATACTTGCGGCAGTTCCGCTTCTAGTGACCAGTTCCCTTGCAATGAAAGCACTCAGTTTCAGGCTTGGGTCCAGCCTTGGGTTTCTTCACGGGAGGGGCAACTGCTTTGCCACTCTTCTTGGAGTTACCCTTCTTACCCTTGCCATTCTTCTTGAAACTAGTGGTTTTATTGACCATCAACACTTGATGCTCCTTCTGAATCTCAGACTCAGCGACTTTCAACATCGCAAACAGCTCGGCGACTGACTTGTTCATCCCGTGCATGTTATAGTTCAACACGAAGCTCTTGTAGCTAGGTGGCAATGATTGAAGAACTCTGTCAGTGATAGCCTCTGGCGGAAGGGGCATCCCCAATTCAGCCAGACGGGTGGAGTACCCAGACATTCTGAGTATGTGATCACTGACAGACCCGTTCTCCTCCATCTTGCAAGCATAGAACTTATCGGAGGTCTCATACCTCTCGATCCGGGCATTCTTCTGAAAGATAAACTTCAACTCCTGGAACATATCATATGCTCCATGACGTTCAAAACGTCTTTGAAGTCCCGGTTCTAAGCCATACAACATTGCACATTGAACTATTGAGTAATCATCAGAACGAGCCTGCCAGGCGTTCACAACGTCTGGAGACTCAACTGGAGCGGGTGGATCTCCAAGCGGTGCATCAAGGACATAAGCCTTCTGGGAAGCCGTAAGGATAATCCTTAGATTACGGGCCCAGTCCACAAAGTTACTTCCATCATCTTTCAACTTAGCTTTCTCTAGGAACGCATTAAAATTCAGGGGTGCTACTGCGCGAGCCATGATCTACAACATAAATAGTGCAAAGACAACTTAGACTATTGTTCAAGATAATGAGTTTAGTTAATCATATTACTTAAAAAGCTCCCACTCAAATTGACATCCCTCCGGTCATTCGAGTGTCACATGATCCAAATCAACCAACTCAAGTCCGATCATCACGTGAGTTGAGGTGGTTTCAATGGTGAACATCTTCATGTTGATCATATCTACTATATGACTCATGTTCGACCTTTCGGTCTCTTGTGTTCCGAGGCCATGTGTGTACATGCTAGGCTCGTCAAGTTTAACCCGAGTGTTCCGCACGTGCAACACTGGCTTGCACCCGTTGTATGCGAACGTAGAGTCTATCACACCCGATCATCACGTGGTGTCTCGAAACGACGAACTTTCGCAACGGTGCACACTCGGGGAGAACACAATTTTATATTGAAATTTAAGTGAGGGGTCACCTTATAATGCTACCGTCGTCCTAAGCAAAATAAGATGCATCAAAGGATTAACATCACATGCAAATCATAAGTGACATGATATGGCCATGAACTTGTGCTTTTGATCTCCATCTCCAAAGCACCGGCATGATCTCCATCGTCACCGGCATGACACCATGATCTCCATCATCTTGATCTCCATCAACGTGTCGCCATGAGGTTGTCGCGCCGACTATTGCTTCCATGACTATTGCTAACTCATAGCGATAAAGTAAAGCAAAACGGCCAAAATAATTAAAGACAACTCTATGGCTCCTGCCAGTTGCCGTACTCATCGACATGCAAGTCGTGATATTCTATACAACACATGATCATCTCATACATCACATATATCTCATCATGTAATTGGCCATATCACATCACAACATACTCTGCAAAAACAAGTTAGACGTCCTCTAATTGTTGTTGCAAGTTTTACGTGGCTGCTACGGGTATCTAGCAAGAACGATTCTTACCTACGCAAAACCACAACGTGGTGTAGTGATTGCTTTTTGATCTTCTAAAAGAACCCTCTTCATTGAACCGATTTAACTGAAGTGAGAGAGACAGACACCCGCCAGTCACCTTTATGCAACAAGTGCACGCAGCGGTGAAACCAGTCTCGCGTAAGCGTACGCGTAATGTCGGTCCAGGCCGCTTCATCTCACAATACCGCCGAATCAAGTATCAACTAGTAACGACAAGCAATATGTATACACCCACGCCCACAACTCCTTTGTGTTCTACTCGAGATCTCATCTACGCATAGACCTAGCTCAGATGCCACTGTTGGGGAACGTAGCATGGGAAACAAAAAAATTCCTACGCACACGCAAGATCTATCCATGGCGATGAGCATCTACGAGAGGGAGAGTGAATCTACATACCCTTGTAGATCGCTAAGCGGAAGCGTTAAGAAACGCGGTTGATGTAGTCGAACGTCTCCGCGATCCAAATCGCAAGTCGTCCCTCGATCCGATCACGAACTAGTGCCGAACGGACGGCACCTCCGCGTTCAACACACGTACGGCTTGATGACGCCTTCACCTCCTCGATCCAGCGAGCGATGGTGAAGTAGTAGATGAGTTCCGGCAGCACGATGGCGTGGTGATGGTGGTGAGGAACAATCTCTGCAGGGCTTCGCCAAGCACTATGGAGATTATGACGGAGGAACTAGAGGGCTAGGGTTGCCGGCACACGGCTTGGGAAATCCTGATGTGTCCCGTGTGCTAGCCCTGCCCCTCTATTTATATGTTGAGTCCTGGGGTCTAAACTTGGAGAGAAAACCTCTACAAGGTCGGTTTTGCCCGCACAAGGTCGGTTTGGCCTGCAAGGAAAGAGTCCAACTCGGATCCCTGAAGTACCGCGCACAAGCGGTAGTACCGCTCGTGAGCGGTAGTACCGCTTGGGCGGTAGTACCGCTTCACACAAGCGGTAGTACCGCTTACGCGGTAGTACTGCCTTACCAGCGGTAGTACCGCTTAAGGCAGTAGCAAAACTTCCTTTTGCACTTTCCAATACCTTGTGGGTTTTACCCCTTTGGCCCATATAAAGTGTTGCTGCGCCCGAACACTTCGGTAAACACCCGGAACCCCTTCCGGTGAATTCCGGAACCCTTCCGGAGATCAAAACACCATTATCACATATATCAATCTTTATCTCCGGACTCTTCTTGAAATCCTTGTCATGTCCGGGATCTTATCCGAGACTCCGAACAACCTTCGGTCACCAACACAATAACTCAACTAACTAATCGTCACCAAACGTTAAGTGTGTAGACCCTGCGGGTTCGAGAACTATGTAGACATGACCGAGACACCTCTACGGCCAATAACCAATAGCGGGACCTGGATGCCCATATTGGTTCCTACATATTCTACGAAGATCTATATCGGTCGAACCTCTATGTCAAGGATTCAGTTAATCCCGTATGCTGTTCCCTTTGTTCTTCGGTATGTTACTTGCCCAAGATTCGATCGTCGGTATCTCTATACCTAGTTCAATCTCGTTACCGGCAAGTCTCTTTACTCGTTCCGTAATACAAGATCCCATGGCTAACACCTTAGTCACATCGCTTGCAAGGCTTATAGTGATGTTGTATTACCGAGTGGGCCCTGAGATACCTCTCCGTCACACGGAGTAACAAATCCCAGTCTTGATCCATACCCACTCAACAGACACCCTTGGAGATACCTGTAGAGCATCTTTATAGTCACCCAGTTACGTTGTGACGTTTGATACACACAAGGCATTCCTCCGGTGTCAGTGAGTTGCATGGTCTCATGGTCATAGGAACAGATACTTGACATGCAGAAAACTATAGCAATAAACTGACACGATCATATGCTATGTTTATAGTTTGGGTCTTGTCCATCACATCATTCTCCTAATGATGTGATCCCGTTATCAAATGACATCTCATGTCTATGGCTAGGAAACCTTGACCATCTTTGATCAACGAGCTAGTCTATTAGAGGCATACTAGGGACACAGTGTTGTCTATGTACCCACACATGTATTTGAGTTTCCAATCACTACAATTATAGCATGGATAATAAACGATTATCATGAACAAGGAAATATAATAATAACCATTTTATTATTGCCTCTAGGGCATATTTCCAACAAATATCGCATATAGGTAGGTATGGTGGACTCATAAGGCAAAACTTGGTTTAAGGATTTTGGATGCAGAAGTAGTATTTCTACTTAGTACAAATGGAGGCTAGCAAATAGATTGAGAAGCAACCAACCAAGAAATGAAAATTCACATAAGCGAGCATTGAGCATAACTAACACCGAATAATGCACCATAAGTAGGATGTAATTTCATTGCATAACTATTGACTTTCGTACTTGCATAGGGAATCACAAACCTTAACACCAATATTCCTACTAAAGCATAATTACTCACTAACATGACTCACATATTACTATCATCATGTCTCAAAACTATTACATGGAATCAAGTTTAATTTGTCCAATGATCTTCATGAAAGTTTTTATTATATCCTCCTTGGATATCTATCACTTTGGGACTAGGTTAATGTATTGCCATTGCTTTTTGACAAGCTCAACCAAATTTAAGTGAAGCACGTGAGCATAAAGATTTCATCTCTCAAAAAGGTATAAGTGAAGCATTAGAGGATTTCTTCAAAATTTACTAACTCTCAAATTAATCTAAGTGAAGCATGAGAGTATTTCTATAAAAATTTCCAAGCACACCGTGCTCAAAAAGATATAAGTGAAGCACTAGAGTAAATGACAAGCTACTGTCAAAAGATATAAGTGAAGATCAATGAGTAGTCAAACAATTAAGTAGCTATGTGAGGACTCTCTCTCTCAATAAATATTTTCAGATCTGAGTATTTTATTCAAACAGCAAACAAAACAAAAATAGAACTCCAAGAATAGCACGCATCATGTGAACGAATAAAAATTTAGGCTCAACATAGGCTAACTGATAGTTGACGAAGAGAGGTGGAATGCGTAGCATCCCCAAGCTTAGATGCTTGAGACTTCTTGAAATATTTACTTGGGGTGCCTTGGGCATCCCCAAGCTTGAGATTTTGTATCTCGTTCAATCCTCTCATATCATGGTTTCACCTATTCTCAAAAACTTCATCCACGCAAAACTCGAAAAGAACTCGTGGGATAAGTTAGTACACATAAAAACAAATCAACACTTCATGTACTGCCTATACAAGTTGCACAATAATTTTCAAACATCATCTACTGTTTACTATCGTTTCCACAATTTATATCTACCAACATAGGCTAGGGAAACTATAGGATAAGTAGATAATAAAACTATGACAGCAATCTGTCCAAGCAGAACAGTCTGTAGCAATCTATTAAACCAGCGTACTTCTGTAACTCAAAAAATTATGAAAATTTAGTACCTGCTAAATAATTTATATGACAATACTGTGTAAAAATTTCAGAAACTTTCCAGGTTCCAGTAAAATATGAAAATTCAAACACTGCAGAGAAAGTTTGTGTTTTTACACATCAAACATGCAATGCAAGCATCCTAAGGCAATTCTTGGAACTTTTTATTGAAAAACAAGATAATAAATAACACCTAACAGAGAACAACAAAATAAAATGATGCTCCAAGCAAAACACATATCATGTAACGAATAAAAATATAGCTCTAAGTAAGATATACCGATAATGTTGAAGACGAAAGAGGGGATGCCTTCCGGGGCATCCCCAAGCTTACACGCTTGAGTCTTCCTTCAATATTACCTTGGGGGTGCCTTGGGCATCCCCAATCTTAGGTTCTTGTCACTCCTTATTCCCCTCATATCGGTGTCTCACCCAAAACTTGAAAACTTCAATCACACAAAACTTAACAGAACTTCATGAGATGGGTTAATATAATAAAGATAGATCATTCACTTAGGTACTATCAAGACAAGATTCATAATTGTTACCACATGATACCTACTGTATTCTACCATTCACATAATTTATATCTCTGAATATAAATTATGGGAACACTAAAACAAGCAAACTATGCATGCAAAACAGAATCTGTCAAAAACAGAACAGTCTATGAAGATCTGTAGTGTAACCATACATACCTGTCTCTAAAACTTCTTCAAAATTTGGAAAACCAGAAGAATTTGTATATAAACACTGTGTAAAAATTTCAGATCATTATCACGCTCCAGTAAAAAATGAAAATTCCTGTACTGGAGTCAAAAGTTTCTGTTTTGGTTCAGCATCAATTCTACTCATCTTGTGAGTCATCCCAAAGGCTTTACTTGGCACTTTATTGAAATAAAAGACACAAAACATGATTACTACAGTAGCTTAATCATGTGAACACACAAAAACAGAAATAAAAAGTTTTGGGTTGTCTCCCAACAAGCGCTTTTCTTTAATGCCTTTTAGCTAGGCATGATGATTTCAATGATGCTCACATAGGAATAGTATTTGAAACATGCAAGGGAGCATCATGAAACACATGACAAGCACATTCAAGTCTAACCCACTTCCTATGCATAGGGATTTTGTGAGCAAACAATTTATGGAAACAAGAATCAACTAGCATAGGAAGGCAAAACAAGCATAACTTCAAAACTTTGAACACGTAGGGAGGAAACTTGATATTATTGCAATTCCTACAAGCATATGTTCCTCCCTCATAATAATTTTCAGTAGCATCATGAAGGAATTCAAAAATATAACCATCACATAAATCATTCTTTTCATGATGCACAAGCATAGAATCTTTATTACTCTCCACATAAGCAAACTTCTTCTCATTCATAATAGTGGGAGCATCAAACGAAACTCGAATGCTATAAATTGTTTCCACATTAAAAGAGTAATGTTCAGTAAAAGGATATTCAAAATTATGACAATAATTATCACTACTTTTTATAACATAAGTATCATCACAATAATCATCATAAGTAGTAACTTTGTTCTCATCATAGTCAAGTGAAACCTCTTCCTAAATAGTGGAATCATTACTAAATAAAGTCATGACCTCTCCAAATCCACTTTTACCATTATAATAAAATTCAACACCCTCCAAAATAGTGGGATAACAATTATCTAAAGTTGACACTCTTCCAAACCCACTTTCATAAATATCGCAATCATCATAAATAGGAGGCATGTAATCATCATAACAAATTTGATCATTCAAAGTAGGGGAACTAAAAAGATCATCTTCATTAAGCATAGCATCCCCAAGCTTGGAACAAACATTAATTGCAGCAAATAAATTCTCAAACATGTCATTCTCATCAAACATAGCATCCCAAAGCTTGTGACTTGGAATATCATAAGCATAATCACTCTCATCATTAATAGTATGAATAGCACCAATAGTATAACAATTATTATCATCATAATTTACTAAGTGGGTGCCAAAAAGATTTTCAAGATTATAAGAAGTATCATTTTCTTCCCAATCATAGTCATCACAACAAGCAATAGGCATAACAAAATCATCATCAAGTGTATCATCTTCCACAATTATTTTTGATTCATCCTCGTGAGGCACAACAATAATAGGAGCAACATCATTTGGGAGAGATACCTTTTTACCTCTACTCTTTCTTCTTTTCTTCTTCTTCACCACATCATATGTGGGGTTAAATAATTTTTTCGAGCTTCTTATTGATGAGATTGGTTCAATAGGCAGATCCTCCTCGTCACCTATTTCATCATGAGAGACAATAGGAGGGAAAGTGGAAATATTTACCCTTTCATTAGTATTCCTTTTATATTCTATTAGTTTTCCCGTCTTTCTATAGTTGGCAATATAAGCATTCTCATTGCAATTTACCATGCAAAACATAAAGATATTTTTTAGATTAGTTTCAATGTCGTCCGTGAGAATGAATACTTCAAACCAACTATTTTTATGTGTGAATTCCTCGCTCCCCAAAAATAGAGAAAGCTCATTATAAAGTTCAAGGGTGATCAAGTCATTACAATATTTGGCCATGATTTGATCATGAAAAAGTTTGCATTGGAAATTAAGATGACCAACTTTATTGCAAACTTCACAAGTAATAGGACAAAGAGAACATAATTTTGTAGCAAATTCATTTATCACTTTGAGCAAAAAATTGGTTCTATCAAGTTTATGCTTCTAACAAAATCTCTCATCCCTATAAGGCACGTCTTCACAAACTTTATCCACTCCACAAAAATTGACATGCTTATAAGAAACATTTTTATCATGACTAGTGCAATCATCATTAGTATTTTGGATATTCATATAATTCATACTAACAACATTGCAATCATGCTCATCATTCAAGGAATTCTCATTTCGTATTTTCATAATTTCATCCTCTACCAATTGAGCACAATTTTCTGAATCCTAATTTTCACGAAAGACATTATAAAGACGATACAAATGATGCAACCTAAACTCCATTTTTTTGTAGTTTTCTTTTATAAAACCAAACTAGTGATAAAACAAGAAACTAAAAGATTTAATTGCAAGATCTAAAGATATACCTTCAAGCACTCACCTCCCCGGCAACGGCGCCAAAAAAGAGCTTGATGTCTACTACGCAACTTTATTCTTGTAGACTCTTGTTGGGCCTCCAAGCGCAGAGTTTTGTAGGACAGTAGCAATTTTCCCTCAAGTGGATGACCTAAGGTTTATCAATCCGTGGGAGGTGTAGGATGAAGATGGTCTCTCTAAAACAACCCTGCAATCAAATAATAAAAAGTCTCTTGTGTCCCCAACACACCCAATACAATGGAAAATTGTATAGGTGCACTAGTTTGGCGAAGAGATGGTGATACAAGTGCAATATGGATGGGAGATAAATGTTTTTGTAATCTGAAAATATAAAAACAGCAAGGTAGCAAGTAACAAAAGTGAGCACAAACGGTATTGCAATGCTTGAAAACAAGGCCTAGGGTCCGTACTTTCGCTAGTGCAATCTCTCAACAATGCTAATATAATTGGATCACATAACCATCCCTCAACGTGCAACGAAGAATCACTCCAAAGTTCTTATCTAGCGGAGAACATAAGAAGAAATTGTTTGTAGGGTACGAAACCACCTTAAAGTTATCCTTTCCGATCGATCTATCCAAGAGTTCGTACTAAAATAACACCAAGTTATCCTTTCCGATCAATCTATCTAGAGTTCGTACTAAAATAACACCATATGATACGCATCAACCAACTCTAATCTCACCTAGATACTCCAATTTCACCACAAGTATCCATGAGTTAATTACACGATACGCATCAAACAATTTTAGATTCATAATACTCAATCCAACACAAAGAACTTCAAGGAACACCCCAAGATTTCTATCGGAGAACGTAGGACAAGAACGTGTATCAACCCCTATGCATAGATTACCCCAATGTCACCTCGGGAATCCGCAAGTTGAGTACCAAAACATACATCAAGTGAATCAATTGAACACCCCATTGTCACCACGGGTATCCACATGCAAGACATATATCAATTGTTCTCAAATCCAATATTCAGTCCAACATAACGACATCTCAAAGGGAAAGATTCAATTCATCACAACATGATAGCAAGGGAATAACATCATATGATCCGACTATATTAACAAAGACCGTGATACATCAAGATCGTGACATCTCAAGAACACGAGAGAGAGAGAGAGAGAGAGAGAGAGAGAGAGAGAGATTGAACACATAGCTACTGGTACATACCCTCAGTCCCGAGGGTGGACTACACCCTCCTAGTCATGGCCTCCGCCAGGATGATGAAGATGGCCACCGGAGATGGATTCCCCTCTCCGACAGGGTACTGGAACGTCTCCAAATTCATTTTTCATCGATACAGAGAGTTGCGGTGGTGGAGTGGAGAGTCTAGGGTTATATTTGGGGGGTTTCTAAATATTTGGGAATTTATAGGCATCAAAGGCGGTGGAGAGGGGCCCCGTGGAGGGCACAACCCATCAGGGCACGTCGGGGGCCCCCTGGCACGCCCTGGTGGGTTGTGGCCTCCACAGCGCACCTCTATGGCACTTCTTTGGCCCACTGGGTGTCTTCTGGTCCAAAAAAATCTCCAAAAAGTTTCGTCGCGATTGGACTCCGTTTGGTACTGATATTTTGCAAAGTAAAAAACAAGCAAAACAGCAACTGGCACTTTGGCACTATGTCAATAGGTTAGTCCCAAAAAATGATATAAAATTGCTATAAAGTGATTGTAAAACATCCAAGAATGATAATATAACAGCATGGAACAAGCAAAAATTATAGATACGTTGGAGACGTATCAGGCATCTCCAAGATGAAAATTGCCATTCAGAAATGCATTAAGGTGGTTGAATGAATTGATAGGCTGGAAGAAATCAGGCCATTGTACACGCAGGAGTTTAACTTCAGGAAGATTGTGAAGTCTCATTTGGAGCACCTGTTGCATCTGGAGTTCTTATATTGGAAAAAGAGATGTACAATCAGGTCCATCAAAGTGGGGGATGAAAACACTAAGTTCTTCCATGCTATGGCCTCTGAGAGATATAGAAGGAACTCTATTGCTAATCTGAAGCTGGAAGATGGTACAGTTATATCTAAACATAGCCACATGGAAGGAATTCTTTGGTCCTCTTTTAGGGGGAGAATCGGTACTGCTAAGGGCATTGTCATGGGTTTTGATTTGCCCAGTTTAATTGCTCCTGTTCAGGAGCTTCATGGACTGACAGAACCATTCAAACAGGAGGAAATGGATCAGGTTGTTAAAAGCATGCCCATTGATAAAGCCCCAGGACCTAATGGTTTTAATGGCCTTTTTCTTAAGAAATGTTGGCACATAGTTTGTCAGGAGTTTTATAAACTAGCCACTGATTTTTTTTTAGGGGAAGGCAAAGCTGGAGAGCATTAATGGCTCCTACATTACTTTAGTCCCTAAGAACAATTCTCATGAATCTGTTGGGGATTATAGGCCAATTTCCTTGACAGGATTGGGCATTAAGTTCCTCACTAAGATGACTGCTAATAGATTTCAAAAGGTTATCCTGAGTTGTGTCCATAAGAACCAGTATGGGTTTATTAAAACCAGAACTATCCAGGATTGTATTGGATGGACCTTGGAATATTTACATCAATGTCACCAATCTAAGAGACCCATTCTCATGCTGAAGTTGGATTTTGAAAAAGCTTTTGATTCTATTGAGCATGAGGTCATTATGGAAATCATGAAACATAAAGGTTTTAATTCCAAATGGAGAGGATGGATTCATCAGTTTCTCACATCTGGCACATGATCTATCCTACTCAATGGGGTTCCAGGGAAGTAGTTCTCATGTAAAGCTGGTGTTAGGCAAGGGAATTCCATTTCTCCTCTGCTGTTTGTGCTAGCTGCGGATCTCTTGCAAAAAGTGGTAAATGATATGTTGTAGAAGGGCCAAATCCAGTTACCAATCCCATGCCATGACAAGGACTTCCCTATAATTCAATATGCTGAGGATACCTTGATCATCTTCCCAGCTGCAGAGGATCAACTTCTAGCTCTTAAAGAGATGTTAAAAGTCTTCTCCCAATCAACTCGGCTACACATCAACTACCACAAATCTTCTATGGTCCCCATTAATGTTCCCCCATAGGAAACTGAGAGATTAGCCCAGGTATTTGGTTGCAGGGTAGGATCTATGCCTTTCACTTATCTGGGTTTACCAGTTGGTACTTCCAAGCCTAAGATGGAGAATTTAATGTCGCTGGTCAGTTGTATGGAAAGGAGAATGTTAGCTAGTTCTTCTTTTCTTGCTCAAGGTGGAAGATTGCAGTATCTCAATTCTGCTTTGTCTTCTTTGCCTATTTTCTTTCTCTGCAGCATGTCTATCCCCCCTGGTATCCTGAAACAGCTGGAAAGAATTCAAAGACAGTGCTTCTGGAGAAGGGATAGGCAAGAACATGCCCCCCCCCCCCTAGCTGCATGGGAGTTGATTTGTAGACCAAAAAATAAAGGAGGGTTGGGAATTCTAAACCTTGGCCTGCAAAATGATGCATTGTTAATGAAGCATGCCAACAAGTTCTTAAACAAGCATGATTTGCCATGGGTCCACTTAATATGGAATACTTATTACCATGAGAGGGTACCACAGGCTACGGAGCCTTGTGGCTCCTACTGGTGGAAGAACATCTTGAAACTGTTGGACAACTTTAGAGAAGTTACCTGGGTTCAAGTCCATCAAGGAGACACAGTTTTGTTTTGGCAGGACAGCTGAAAAACTGGAAATTCTGTTCTTCCACTCAAAGACAGATTCCCCAGGCTTTTCTCTTATGTTAAAGATCCATGGACAATTGTTAAGGAGGGATTGCATTGTAATGATCTGTTAAGTTGGTTCAACCTGCCTCTTTCTGACCAAGCATATACAGAGCTTACAACACTTTAAACCTTTGTGGGAGAGTTTGATCTGAATCCATACAACCTGACGTCTGGTCTTGGTAGGGTACAAATAAGCCTTACACTCCAAAAAAAATTATACCTATGCCCATAGAACCCAAACATTTAATCTTGTCTTAACTGGATTTGGGCTAGCTGCTGCACTTTAAAGATCAAAGTTTTTGCTTGGATGCTCATCATGGACAGACTAAATACAAAGGATATGGTGGCAACGAGACACTGGCATATGGGGGATGGTGTAAATTGCAAGATTTGTCATGCACATGTCAGGGAAGACAGAGATCATTTGTTCTTCACTTGCTTATTCAGTCAAAGGGTCTGGAATTATCTACAAATTGACTGGGGTAGTGGAAATGACATGTCAGCTGCAGCCTTGCATGCCAAAAGAGCATTTGGGAAGCCTTTTTCTCAGAGGTGGTGTTCACTGCTTGTTGGAATATTTGGTTGGTCAGGAATGCCAAAATCTTCAAGCATGTTAGGCCCAGGTTTGCTGTCTGGAAATCAGCCTTTGTGACAGATATGTCTCTATTGGCTCATAGAATTAAGCCTAAGCTTAAGGATGACCTGGTTAGGTGGGTCTCTTTCCTGCCCCCTTGAATTGTTTTCCTTTCCCCCTTAGAATATATATCATAATTTTCCTTGTCTTTCTTTCTTTGGGTTACCGAGGTAACCTTGTAAATATCTTGTACTTCTTTGCTTGGGAATAAAGTGGAAAAGGTTGTGGGGGGTTTTCCCTACAATGTTCAGTCAAAAAAAATTAATATGTTTAGACCCTGTCGTTTTATCCTTAGCAGCAACAATACAAATACGTGTCTCGGTACTCCTATTCTCACATATTGAGGACACCGCAAGATTTAACCTATTACAATGCACCACTCAGAGATCTACTCATCTACTTGGTCAAAACAAAATTATAGACCGGAAAGCATACATAGCTATATGAAATCTCACATAATAAATCTCAAATTGGATCAATTACTTTCAATGAATAATCGGAACATAAACTTACAATTCATCAGATCCCAACAAACACACTGTAAATATTACATCGGATAGGTCTCCAAAGAGATAATTATATTGAAGATCAAACGAGAGAGGGAGAGAGAGAGAGAGAGAGAGTCATCTAGCTACTGGTATGGACCCGTAGGTCCTGATGGAACCACTCACACATCATTAGGGAGGCAGCAAGGTTGATGAAGATGGCCTCCGTGATGGATTACCCCTCCAACAGAGTACCGAAAAAGGCCTCCAGATGGGATAGCGAAAGAACAGAGACTTACAGCGGCGGAAAATTGTTACGGGAGCTCCCCCCGAGGCTTCCAGGGTCTATTTTGGTCCAGAAAAAATCGTCAAAAAGTTTCGTCATGTTTGGACTCCATTTGGCATAGATTTTCTGAAAAGCCAAAAACAAGTAGAAAATAGCAGCTGGCACTTGGCGTTGGGTTAATAGATTAGTTCCAAAAATGATATAAAATGGTGTATAAAGCATACAAGATTGATAAAATAATAGCATGAAATAATAAAAGTTATAAATACGTCGGAGACGTATCAAGGCATACCAGAGGTTTTACCTTACTATGGTCGGGCTGGTGATCTGTTACCACAAGCAAGCACAGCGGGACAAGAGGCGGCATGTTGTGGTGTTGTCTGATACAGATTTTTCACCAACTTCCACCTGAGGTATGGTATGGGACCGCAAGAGCGTCCCGAATCGGGGATTTTGGCGATACCCGTGGCCTTCCTTCCACGTCTACTGTCGGGTTGTGCGGGGCATGGTCAGCACTTGCGTGACATTTCACCTCATGACCATGCTCATATGTAGCTGTTAGTATAGCGAAAAGTAGTGGGCGACAACGCATGATGACTTTGATTTGGTGGTACTTCTCGAGTACCCGGTCACGAGCTCCGGAGGCTTTGCTTGGAGTTTGCTCGGACCCTAGTTGGTTCTACCTGGAAATGATGATGTTTTGAGTCATTAGCTTGTTGGAGGCTTTGCTTGAAGTTTGCTCGGACTTGATCTTCAGGGTGAAAACCCTTGATCTAGTGTTTGGTGGTTGGATCCGGCGACAGCGACGCTTCCGCTTCGTTTCCTTCTTGAAGGTGTTGCTGTTGGAGGACCTTTCTAGTAGTATTTGTGTTGTCAAGATGTGGTTGGTGCCGATGATTCTTGTTGTATTTCATCGATCATTATTTTGATCGTTTTGGTTTTTTTCTCCGCTCAGGAAAAGCTTCGGTTTTGTAAGACGTTGCTCTTTGTCAGCGTGATCATTTGTGTGTGTGCAACTTGGTATTGACTATGTGCATTCTAGATATGCAGAGGCCGGTGCCTACTTGTTATGTTTGTATCCATTTGAGGCTACATTATAAGTTAATAAAGTGTATCCTTTTTTATCGGAAAATGTGTAGAAAAAGAAAGTGTATATCATCACGTATTGAGTGCATGTGCGATTTCTATCTCTTTTTAGTTATTTCTGTTCCAGCTAGCAACCCAAATCACATTGCTAATATATATTAGAAATGGGATCCTGGATCGGCACGTTCCTTGGTGCCCCTTTAATTTCTCGAGTCGATATCTATTAGAATCATTATATGATTTTTCTTAGAAAAAGAAGATGTGTGCATGCGCGCTTAACACCAGCTCATTGTAATGTAAAGGTTGAGGATCGCACGACTCATCTACCTATGAGAGACATTGCAGAGCACACGTTCTCTTAAAAAAAAAAGAGATATGGGTGTGCTGTCTTTGATCAAAACTAAGAGCATCTAAAGCCGGATCTTGTAAATCCGGTCCCTCAAACACCTCAAATAATGCACTCTACATCCGGACACCTTAAATCTCATATCTCAAATCCATACAAACTCTTGCAACTACTACGCCGATGCTTACACACATCGTCCGGCTGCTCCATCACTACTAACATGTCATCGGACTACCAAAATTTGGCATGTTTGGCTATGGTGAACATCAACCACGGCTGCCCTTGCCTTTCCCGTTGCCCTTGCCGTCCTTCTCGCGGAAGTACCGGTCGAAAACGCAGTACAGATCGAGGCGAAACTGCTCGTCACCGGAGTTGTCCTCGCCCTCGCTCACATCCTCCTCCTCTTTCTATGGCAGTCCGGCCATTTCACGGACCGCCCGATTCTGCTCGCGGGCGTGGGCGCGTGTGTTCCTCCGCTGCCGTTTCTTTAAAATGCGGGCGCGGATGGCTTCCTCCTCTGCGGCCGCCCGCTCCGCCGCATCAGCCGCCTCCGCCTCCGCCATTTTCTTCGCGAGATAGGCCTCGGCGATCCTTATCCTCTCCTGGTGGGACTCGAAGTCTGCGGGTCCGGTCGATGGATCTGCCCGCCGGGACATGGATGATCCCGCCCTAGAGGAACCGAGCGCCCTTTGAGCGGACGCTATGGAGTCGCGATGGACAGATCCTGCCGTCGGCCGGGCGCTGTCCTCGTGGGTGCGGCGGAGTGCAATGCGAACCGCCATTGCCTCGTCTACTCCGCACGGGACGACCCCCCAGTCGACGGATCCAGACTGGTCGGAGTCGGATCCGCTGCCCTCCATGCCGGAGAAGGCCAGAGATAGCCGGAGGTGAGGTAGGGTGGCGGATGGGAGTGGAGTGAAGTGGCTAGGGTTTGGTCCGACCAACGGATGAGGACGAATATATGTGGGGTTGATGCGGGCCAGTGCGGGCCTGGCGGGCGTGCCCGAGCGCGCCCGGGCTCCCCCATATTTGGACTGGAAATGTGGGGTGCCGGTCAGTCCGGACGTTTGAGACCCGTTTGAGGGTCCAGCTAGGTCAATTTTTTGTGACCGGTCAGTGACCGGGCGACCTGTCCAGACGTTTGAGACGGGTTTGAGGGGTCCGGCTGTATAGATGCTCTAGCACCGAATCGTTTCAATTAATGTCAGCTCTAGGCAGGATGATGCTGGCACTATATAATTAACGAGTTTGTATATTACTAGCTACTCAAAACACGAGTGGATTTTTTAATTGTATTCCCCTCATATATAAACTTAGCTAGTTGGGACTAATGGATGCCAACTCTCAACAGTAACTACACCACAAGTCTCAAAGCAGAAAAAAGAACAGTATGAGCAGCGTGGTGATCAGCAAGTCCCCATTGGTGGTCGTCCGGCCATCGGAGCCGGTCACGGCGACCGGCAGCGAGATACCCCTCTCCAACTTCGACAAACTATTCTCTAGCCTGCCAACGGCGTTCGTCGTGTTCGAGCATCCCATCCACGAGCCTGCCGAGACCATAAGAAGAGCGCTCTCGCAAGCGCTAATCCACTACTACCCTATTTCTGGTCGCCTTGCTACCGGAGCCACCTCCGGTGAGGTCGTCATCAAATGCACCGGCGAGGGGGTGTCGTTCGCTGCAGCGTCTGCCAGCTGCGCCATGAACGACGTGGCGGATCTGTGTGACTCACCGCTGCAAGAAGAGCTCGCCCTCTATTACCCTTCAGATGGTTTCAGCCACTCCGATCCTTTGATGCTGATGCAGGTGACCGTCTTCTCTTGCGGCGGGTTTATCGTGGGACTAACATGGACCCACCACCTCTGCGATGGCAGTGGGATGGCGCAGTTTTTCCGGGCGGTCGGCGAGCTAGCCCGTGGGCTGCCATCGCCGTCCGTCGTCCCGGTCAGATCGGCCGACTCGCTCATGTTGGATTTGCCGGCATCCATCGCAAACGGTGCGCAGATTGCGGCTACACTCCAACCATCACCGAGGGCCTCCCAGAACATCACTCTACCATGTAGCTTAATCGATGGCATCAGACGCAGGTACTCCATGAGTACCAATGGATCATGCTCGGTGTTCGAGGCAGTGGCCGCGGTGCTATGGCGATGCCGGACCCGTGCAATCCTGCCCGAGTCCGACCCGGACGCCCTCGTCCTGCTCTCTTTCATGGCTGATGCACGCAAGTATGCGTCGGCCAAGAGGGGCTTTTACGGCAACTGCGTCATCCCACACGTGGTCGTGGCGACCAGTGGCATGGTGGCAAACGGAGACGTCGTAGACCTGGTGAAGATGATCCAGCGGGCCAAGGTTCGGATGCCCGATCAATCGATCATGGATGAGGTGCAGCACCGCCTGCAAGGATACAATCTTCTTACTTTGTCATCCTTGCGAAACTTTGGCGTAGGTAGTTTTGATTTTGGCGCAGGGGTGGCGGCAAGGTTAATCAACTACCAGCGACCCAGGATTGGGCTGCCCTTCTGCGCGGTATCCGTACCGGGCAAGGACGAGCATAACATCATGGCCAAATGTGTGAGGGAGGAGCACACCGACGGCTTCCTGCAAGAACTACGGAATATGCAACTCATTTCTACTTTGCTTCCAACTCCATCCAAGCTTTGACTAAACAGTTTCTCATGGATGTATGGTGATTTGTTGGTGTTTTCTTTTTCTCCTACGCATGTTTGTTTGGCGTAATGCCCCACATGGTGAGCTGGTTTTACTATTTTATTTTGTGTATTCAGGTTTTCTTTAATTTGCAATTTCTTACCAAATCATGTGGGCTATGCCCATATTTGAGGCTTGTATGTTTGGAATGGTACTATATATATCTTCGTAATTACACCTAGCACTACTGCAATAGCCGAAGATGCTTAGGCCCTGTTTGTTTGGGCTTTAGCTTCAGCTTTTACAGCTTTTCGACTTTGGTCAAAAAGCCACAAAAGCTCATAAATAGGTGCTTTTAGAGCTTTTATGGCTTTTGGAGCCAAATAAGCTCCAAAAGCACCTATTTAGGAGCTTTTGTGGCTTTTTGACCAAAGTGGAAAAGCTGCAAAAACCGAAGCTAAAGCCCAAACAAACAGGGCCTAGTTCTCGAAGTTTGCCGAGTGCTTTTTGTCGGGAGCTTGGCATTGATATGAGTCAGGTGAGTGCAAAGAGAAACGAAGTCGGTAATAACAGCAGCTCAGCAAACAAGATCTTTCGTCCAATGCCGACAAAAAGCAACAAGGCAATCACAAGAAACTAGGCAAATGTTCCTGTGGCGAGTCCTGCGCAAAACAAACTCGGCAAAGTTCTACTCCCTCCTTTCCGGTTTACAGGGTTCAAAACTAAAATCTCATCAACCAAGGCATATGGTGAGTGGAGGAATGTATCTCATACTTTACAACACTAACTAAATTAAACTAACTCATTAATTTGGTTAATTGCAGTGCATGCATGCTTGAGCACTAGATGAATATGTGTTTCTTTTTAATTCTTGCATGCAAATATTTAATGTGCCTCGGAACATTAAAATGAGATGGAGATGAGCCTTCTAAATCGGAAAAACCAAGAAATTAAGATAAGCCCTATACACCGAAAAGGAGTGAGTAATTGGGAGGCCACATACAGGCCAGACGATGGCTACATGGCGGTAGGGGCTACCTTTGGCGTGTTTCCACTATCAAAAACTTAGCAAACATTTATCGTATTCTTTCTTATATGGGAAACGCTTTGTATCTATAGTCTGATAAGACTCGAGCATCAGACCAGTTGTTCGTCGTCGATCTACTCCAAATCTGACGCTGCGGAGTAAAATAAGGCAATAAAATAAATCAACCCGTAACTTCTGTGCGTTCCCTAGATTCCAATCGGGACGCAGATTTTCCTCCACCCAGATCCCCTTTCCCCCGGCTTCGCCCCCTGCACCTCCTTCTCTCCTCTTCGCCCTCGTCCAGCAGCGCAGCGAGCTCACCGGCCAGCTCCGTCCCCCGCTCCTTCTCTCCTCGTACCGTCGCTCACATATGAGGCTGCGGCGCCCTTCACTACCAGGTGGCACGCACACATGGCCGGGCCGCCGGGGAGTCTGACCAGCGGCGATATGTGCGGGTGGCAGGTACCCCAGGTACCGAGGAAACTGCATAGGGGCTGCAGGTGATTGCATTCGCAGGTTGCATCGTGCAGCCGTCCTTCTCCATGGTGACGGTGCGGTAAATCACGCGACTAATGGTAAGAATTAGGAAACCAGGCCTTGCATCCTTCAACCACTACCAACCATACTTCGTTCTTTCTCGCTTTTTAATTCCAGCGGTCGTGCTTCCGTTGCTTTGTATGTACTAGTAATCGTGTGCGCACGTGTCGACCAAATTAAACATACCAATAAAAATTAACTTTATAAATTCCCATGCAATGTGATAATACACAATTTGCTTAACCTACCAACATGTGGTGTCTTGTACAAGAACAGAGTTTGTATCATGTGTGTTGTAGATAAATTACTACTACCTCCCCCTTCGTCCAAAAATACTTGTCGAAGAAATGGATGTATCTAGAAGTATTTTTGTTTTAGATACATCCATTTTTATCCATTTTTCTGACAAGTACTTCCGGACAAAGAGAGTACATAATTAGATTCAACATGTGAATGGTTTGATAAATCGGACGAAAAATGTTAGTATGTGTAGCATCATTCATTGAACTTTTTTCTAAGGAATTGTCTCAAATTTGTTCTGGAGAAAAATAGCTCATAGGTACAGTTCCTTTATACACTCTATGATGCCAACTATCTCTACAATCCAGTTAATTTCAAACGATTGAGAAAAAGCATGATGAGAATCAGGCTACAGTTTTTAGTTCACTTGTACAATACTATTGTAGCCTTCATCGTCCCTAACTTCATGAGAAATGGATGTCTCGAATAAGCTGAAGGAACCCAGGGCTTTCGTCCATTGCTGCAACGACAAAACCATTAACAAGTCTGAGGTCAGGGTCATCTGGGTCCATTGTATGTAGCAATAAGTTCATAAGGCTATAAGAAATGATGGCTAAGTGGTCGGATGATGATTAAGAAGGCTCAATGAGGTTTTTCTTCCAAAGTATTTTTAAAGGGTAAATAAGAGAAATCATTTATCCTATGTCCAAGATGTCAACAATATTGCAACTCCAAAGTCTAAAGCAACAACATTCAGGTGGGCTCTGATTTGCATTTGCCTAAATGTTTACCCCATAGTACTTCCACTTTAGGCGGGCACTAACATTGATTATGTAATTTCCACAAGGTAAAAGAACATTATTCAGGAATTTAATATGTCATCACTTTTTTTAGCTGTTAGAGAACCCACAGGAGGAAAAGCTTTCAAAATGGTGGGCATTCACCTGTAGTTTTTTTACCATGCAGACAGGCCTTCCAACTTTCCAAGATTCTTACTCTGGATTAATTACACAACATACAGAAGTAGAGTCAGGTTGCTGGTCTATTCAGCATAAAATTAAACTTTGTATAAAAGCAGGGTTGTTAAGCCTATTCTCTACAAGATTACCTTCATAGAACTATCACATACGGTTGAATTTTACACAGTAAAACGGTGTCTAATTTCAAGCATATTGAAGTACATTTACAGATTTTTCTTTTAGTGAATACAGTGACACCTTTGTTTGGTTTCAAGCGTGGGAGTAAAAATGCATATAATCTCTCACCTGAGCAGCCATCACCGAGAGGCCTACCCAATCACAGCTCAAAATTTGACGGATTCATGAATTGCTTAATTTTGTCAAATTTTCCAGCTAGGTCCCCTGGGAATAGGGGCGCAGAGCGGCGCCCGATCCATCCCGCTTCATAGTCAAAGTAGATCAAGTCAGTTCTAATCCTCCCATTCAGATTTAGTTCAGTTTGAACTAATTTACTGCTTTTGCGGGCTTATGCGGGATGCCCGATTGCATCCCTACCTGGGAATCCTGAAGGTTCAAGATTATTAAACCATCACAAGTCAAATAGCAGATAAATGGGAAATAAGTAAGTATAAAAACTGAAATGTTCTTTACCTCTCCATAGTTGCTATACCAGTGATTGTAGCTGCTGGTATATGAAGAAAAATACGATGATCATTAGGTCACAATACATCCAAGGTCATAGAGTTCAAAGAACCTAACTGGGACTTGGGAGAATTCATTAAACTATTATAAAGAGCCAACAATTCCGTTTCAAAACATAATTGCTATAGATATATGATGCTGAAAATTCCGTTCTTAAAATATCCTTCACATTTAAACTTGACATATCCAGAAAATGAGAGCTTTGGCCTTGTTGTGATAACATGAACGTAGCAGCTAGCAGCCATGCTGCAACTCCATATTTTAGATGCTTTCAATGAATACACAAGACATGCAAGGACCGCTCAAAGTTTCAGCAGCAATGTGAGCAAAGCAAATCAGCAAGCACATAATGATTTCCAGGCTGAGAAGAGTGTATATAGACTTGCATAACAAGTATTCTTATGTACGACCCTTGACCACTTATCCGCTTCTGAAACAAACCATATATAATAAAAGATGGAATATAGATCATGAAAATGTTGCAATAAATATGATTTTTGCAGTTGACAGAACACTATTAATAGAAAGTAAGTAGTATTGTTCTGGGAATTTAGTGAAACAGAAGCGTGATTAGCATATCAAAATACAGTACTAGCCGACCCATTGTATCTGGAAGAATAGGACGGCGACGATGTCTCATGGGGTCATCCATGATCGCAGTGGATGTAAATCGCGTGTGGTCGGTGATGAACTGGGGCAAGATGGATGCACCCGATGGACGTTTTGAAGACAATACTTGACACAATAGCCTTGATCTTTGCAAACCCTTTCCAAAGCTGCCTTTCTATTCTGAAATTTCTAGAAAAAATCAAAATCAAAATCTGAGACACATGGTAGCCGGTGAGAGGAACTGACCACGTGTTGCTGAAGTAAGCCTATGCTTTTCATGTTCCGAGAGGTCAAATTTCAGGCTGGTTCTAGTTACACTTATTAGCCTAAAATTATTTGCTCACATATGGACATGAAGTCAAACTGATTGTCCCGGAGCTAAATAGTTCAACACTTTTTCACTACTAAATAGTTTAATAGCTAAGGATATGCATATCTTATACTCCCTCCGTTCATAAATATAAGTCTTTTTAAAGATTCTAATATGGACTACATACAGAGCAAAATGAATAAATCTAAACTTTAAAATATGTCTATATACATCTGTATGTACTTCGTATTGAAATATCTAAAAATACTTATATTTAAGAACAGAGGAAATACTATTGTAAAAGTAGTTCAATGATGGCCTTGTGTTCCTATTTATTTCTGAACTATCTCTGCATGGCCAAAGTCGCCAGAGCCAAAGGGAAAAATGAAAACCAATCAAAATGCAGTCGTTTGAGTGGTACTAACAACAGTCTGGCACATCAAATTCGCTACTTTTTTGGCAAACTAATTCACTACATAGGTATAACTACAAAGTACAGAATTTGCAAATACGGATATACTACTAGGCTCTACAATTCCTTCACAAAAGAAACTGTTGAAGCAATCTGTATACAATGTTCCTCATACCTTGGAGTTGGAGGGGAGCACGCCTGGTCGTGGGCGTCGTCAGACTTGGAGCCATAGGGGAGGAGGTCGGAGCAGCGCTCCCTGCCTTGGTTGTGGTGTTCGTGGAGCATGGCCAGATACTTGCTTTCATGTAGCTGCCGACGCGCAGATCCGACCATGGGCGAAAGAGATCATCAGCGCCCCGTGCTTGCCGGAGGAGCCCGATAGGTGTGTGGGTGCCTGCAGAGAAGAGGTGGCGTACAAAGACACGAGCTTCCTCCAGCCGCCGTCGCGCTTGTCCTCCAGAGGCGCCGTCGTCACCTGACTGTGCTCCGAGCCGCCGCCGCCCGACTGCTCTCTCCCGGGTCACATCCTTCCGCGTGGCAGCAGAGGCAGATCGGCGGGCAGCGGTGCCGCCCCGCGCGCACATCCTTCTGTGGGGCAGGGGACCGGCGGGCAGCGGCGGCGGGGTCTCTCCCTCATTTTGGGGGCAACAGAGGAGGACCGGCGGCGGCGTACGGCGCGGGAGGCGGCGGAGGACGGGCGGCGTCCGGCGCGGGAGGCGGCGGAGGACGGGCGGCGTCCGGCGAGGGAGGCGGCGAAGGACGGGCGGGGACGGCGTGAGAGGCAGCGGCTGGTCGTCTAGCAAGCCTCCCACCTCGGGCCTTGCAAGGGGCTGAGCGACGTGGGCAGTTATGCACGAACGAGAGACGAAGTGGGGTTAGCGTTTCGTTAGTGGGGCTAATTTCGTTAACGGAAGATTTTTAATCGTTGATGATGTGATTAGACGGCTGAGATGGTAAGTTGAATTTGCCTCTTCATGCTTTTATAGGGGTAGTAGATGCTTCTATTGTGTAGACATTTTCCGCTCGCAGGGACATACATTCTTCCTTTACCTGACATGTTTCTATGGTTCAGGTTTTTATCTTGCTCATAATTAAATTGTGCTTCTACCATTACCAATGTGTGCTTGTTTTATTTCTTGCATATTGTCTTGTTCTCATCTATTTCAAATATTTTGCACAATATTGTATCATTTCTCGCACATGTTTTCAAGGTTTCCAAATCTAACACCAACCACTGCGAGTATTTGCTTCCGTTAATTCTCATCATGAATAATCATATGTTTTGACAATAAGGCTGAGATTGTTGTCCACATATCCACTGCATGCAACTATGCTTCACGGTTTATTTACACCTGTACAACAGTTATGGTGAAATTTTGCATCAATCACTACCATTGTATGCTTCTTATTGGCATACATATTCTCTGGAACCATGAGTGCTTCAACCACTACGAGCCATGGCTTCTTGTAAAATTTATTGTACTAACATTTTTGATATCATAATACATTCCACTGCAAGTGCACGCTTTCTTGTTTCTGAATATTGTCTACTTATTGATATTTTTTCGCACCCGACTTCGGCCATACTTATTGTTTTTACACAATGCCAATGAGGCTATGTTGATGTCGAGCGTGGTGAATGGGACCTGACACTGCTATTCGCCAAGGACTACTGTGTTGGCCACAGGGAGCTTATGATGTGTATAATGTTTTTAGTGCGACGACGGCTGGACGAAAGTTGAAATTGTGTCATTGTAATATTGTTCCATTTTTTATTAAATAAAAGAGTTGTAAATTTTTGTTCATACCATGTACACTGACTTTTTTGCTACTAGGAAACATGCACGTGCGTTGCAACGGGAAAAAAATTGATATGCTTCGTTGCAAAGCTAACATAAATTATTATTAATTAGGCTGGACCGGTAGAGAATAAGTTTGATATGACAATAATAGTAGATACCATACTAATAATAAAAATATCTTGCACGCAGTGCTTATTTTGAGTCACGGACATCAGACAATAAATATGTGGTATACTTTGACCGACGTACAAGCATAAAGCATGCATGCTTTGTCGCGTGTGCTAACCGTGAAGTCATTATCGTATAGATGTTTACACTTCATGTTTATATGCAGATTCTCCATCATAATTAAGATCAACTAAAGACTCTATTGTCATGACATGTAAATGTCTGTGTTTTCATGTCAATGGTTTATTATGCACTCGTATAAACATTGCCTAATCCTTATTCATCTATGCAAACTGACTCAGGCAGGGAGTTCTGCTAGAGGATCGGACGATGTGCATGCTTCCAATCGGATGGCCACATACTAGTCTGATAGGTAGCAAACGTCAGTAGTCTGATGCCTAGCGGCTTCCATTAATTATTAAGGTTTCTGAAGGTGACTGGTGAGGATGTTGCTTATTAATTATGAGTGGGTGGGAGCACTGACAACTCTTTTAAGGGGTGGCATTTTTGCAAAATGCCACCCATCTCGACCAGGCCTCAGTTCGTGAGTTGGGTGGAATTTCGCAAAACTGCCATGGCAGTTCTTCTTTTAAAGGTTTTTTAAGAGGGTAGGGGGTTTGCGAAAACTATCATCCATCGGATGGAGATTGTGCGGTTCAAGGGTTGTTTGCTCGCTAAACGTCCTGGCTAGTGTTTGCCAGATAAGGATTCTGTAAAAAATAAAACAAAACGTTATTGATGCGAACACAAGTCTGTTTAAAGGGTTTCAAGATATGAAAAAGTGTTTTGTTCACCACGACAAGACTGGAAAGAGCATCTACAACCCTGATTGCCTGATTTGGGGCCCTATATGCCCATGCATGTGCCGCCGCTGCACCAACCGTGGTTAGTAGTGACCGGCCACACCCCTTTTTTCTCTGTCCACAACCGCAACTCTCATATGTTCACACCAAAGTCCATACAAAGGCATGCACACTATGATAGATTATCCATACAACTTATAAACACAACAATCAGACATAGACAGGGCAACCCGCCATAGATAAGTTCGTAGTACTCGATCGAAAAGAGTTGTTGTAGTTCATGACTTAACTAAAATGCACGATTAAAAGGTAATTAAACATAGGGAACGGGCGGGACTCCACCATTTCCTTGTCGGCCGATTCCCCTTGGGGTCTTGGGAGCGGCGGTTGTCCTCGGCGTAGGTGTTAGCGGAGCGAAGTATCCGTCATGTCATTATCCGATGAGGAGGAACTGGTGATCCCCGCAATGCATCGGGCGGCGCGGGACTGCTCCTCCCTCTGCCCCGCCATCCTTTCGGACTCCTTAAGCACTATGTCGAGCACCAGCGCATTTTTGCAGCGCCAATGATAGATGGTCATCTCCGCGGAATTGTAAGAGCGGTATATTACATCATAGAGCGCCTCGTCATCGTCGGAGTCGGGCGGTAGGTGCTCCGGCAAAGATCTGCAGGACCCGTAGGCGGAGCGACACGACGCAGCCCCCGCCACCCTCTTCATTGTGCGGTGATACGCTTTCCCACTACTAGGGAAAACCCTAGCAGTAGCGCGGGTATTTGGTGTATCAGTAGCGCGGGTCACCGCGCTGCTGATACGGCGCTACAGCTAACGTTTATCAGTAGCGCGTTTTGACACGCGCTACTGCTATACCTACTTAGCAGTAGCGCTTTATGTACCAGCGCTACTGCTAAGTCTATCAGTAGCGCGTTTTTACACGCGCTACTGCTAAGTCCTTTAGCAGCAGCGTCTTCCTGTCCAGCGCTAAAGAGCGCTACTACTATATTTTTTCATATCATTTTTTTTTGCTACGTATTTGCGATGTTTCTGTACAGGTTTCATACAGTATTCTAATCATATCATAAACATGCAATATGCTCATCATATCATACACATAATAGTCTCATCATATCATCCAACACAAATCATGTCGTCACGTCATAATCACTATATAGCTATACAAGTTACATGACATGTCTCATCATACATAATGTACTACTTCTTGAGGCATCGGTTCGTATCCCTCTCTCGCACTAGCGTGAACCTAAACTAACTACTGGATGTCGCTCGGAAACCGGAAACCGGTACACCTGGGCCTGACACTCCGGCCACTCGTCGTATACTCCTGGCGTAGCACTCTTCGCCATCGATGATCTATGCACCTGCATCGTCACATGAGTTGATGATATGCAACATATATAGTTGAGCAACAGAAAGAGACAGACTTGGCAAAAATAGAAGCAACATATCATAAGCATACAAAGTTCATCGTACCCAAAATGCCCTAACTAGAGTGATCTTTGCTAGTTGAGGAGGACGGTTTAATTACATCACAAATAAAGTTTCGTCGTGCATAACTCAAAGTTTCGTCATAGAGAAAGTATGGACTAAACGGACACATTGTCATATATCGTCAATCACTCCAACATGTCGTGCCATCCATGCAAGTCAGGGAGATAGTCCCCGAGCATAGTGAAAGGCTTCAGGTCGAGACGCTGAGCGGCTACGCGTGTTCGGACGTCTTCCCGCGACATTTGCCCTTCTTCGTAGAACATCCCTATTTTTTCGAGGACCTCCTTCATGATGATTTGGGCAAGTTCACGTTGGATGTGATAGAACTCAGCTCGGAGTTGATGATCCGGGATATCTCCTATGTTCTTTGCCCATTGCAGAATATGGGCATCGCCGGATCTAGGTGACATGCGAAGGTTCTGCTGATCCCGTCTGAACTCCTGCATGTGGTGGAGGACATAGAATCCATCACTGATAGTACCACTCGGTTGCTGGATGCACCAGAAGTCAGTCTTATGGCCGAAGCAGGGCGCGCGGTTCCTTGTCTTCCTGACCGTGATCTCTCCACCCCGTATGCCATACGTAAAGATAGCACTGTCGAGAACAGACTTGATGTGGGTGTAATCTTTTTTCTTCATATTCTTCGACGAGTCCAAGTAAAGAGCGTGGGAGACTCGGGGGTCAAGGATGATGAGGACGGCGCGCCCGTCGCTGCGCAAAATAAGTACACCTCAAATTAGCCTCCACGCGTGCAAATGAAA
This sequence comes from Elymus sibiricus, assembly GCA_039707655.1. Lineage (NCBI taxonomy): Eukaryota > Viridiplantae > Streptophyta > Magnoliopsida > Poales > Poaceae > Elymus > Elymus sibiricus. The sequence continues at coordinate 304,321,953 of CM077671.1, forward strand.
TGATTGAAATGGAAGGAAAGATATCCGCACGGATGACTTACATGGGATGATAAGGCACGAGAATCGTCTCCTTGTCCTTATTGCCGACCATGAAATCGGCGATGTAGTTACTCGCGTATTCACTGTGCTTTTTGCAGACTACCAAGAAGCCCTCGTGCATGAAGTACGGGTCAGCGACACAGATATAAGGTATCTGCTCAATCCTGATGATGTAGTTCATGTACAAGGCAAAAAGGCGAACAAACGTAAAATCCAGCCTTTTCAAGTGAAACATGTCGAAGATGTAATCGAATCGAAGGAAGAACTTTTGATGCGGCACGTTAACCACGTAGAGCGGGTATCCTGGATTTTGCGAGGCGATCAGGCTTTTCTCTCTTCGCAGCACATCGTCATGAAGTCTCCTGAGATCGCCGAATATGGCCTCTACCGCTTCCTTATTAGGTAGGATTGGTTCACCGGGGATATGGTATTTCGCCGCACCCATGACAGGTATACGGTCTTGAACCCGAGGTTGCGGAGGCGGCTGGATCATAGAAGCAGCTTTGTTGCCTTTCCTCGCTCTCTTCCTATGCTTCTTTGCTACTGGAAGGTCGTCTATAATACGTTCAGCCTCCGGAGGCGGCAAGTCAGGCACCGACTCATGACGCTCAAACCCTGAGTACTCATACTGCTGAGCCATCAATCCTCCGTCGTCATAGGCGCCAGTATTGAGATACTGTAGAGTGTCATCGTCATCCTCATCGATGGCATCGATATCATGCATTGCTTCTTCGGCGGCGGCGACGTCATCAGCGACTAATGGAGCCTCTTCCTCACCCCGTCCGTTATCACCCGGCACGACAGGCGACGCTAATTGGGTAGGTGGGGTGTTGATGTTCATACCTTGCTGAGGCTGCGTGGTCATGGGTGTGCTCCCGGCCGCCTCCAGACGAAGCAGACTCTTTGGCCACAACAGGACCCACCTCTTGCAATCGCCAAGCCGCCGCGGGGTCTCGTCGTCGTCTCCCCCTAGTACCGGAGGAGCCAAATTCTCGTGGCCCGGTTTGACACTGGCCACGGAAACCTTGAAGACGTCAGGGGGGATCGGCCGGCTGTGGAACAATTGTTCCTTCGGCTTCACTATCGTCGCCTTCCCCACGTCCACCTTCTGGCCGCTGATGGTGTACAATATGGTGCACGGGGTTACGTCGGCCTGCAAAGACATGTCTGCGACGTGAGACATCCAAAAGGCAACGAAAACGGGAGATTACACATTTATTGAAGAGGGCCGGTGTGACAGGTACCGTGAGGTCGTCGAGCTCAGCCAAAGACGAAGCACCGCCGAGCACGTCCAAGACGGAGGACGGGCTGCTATGAGCAGGTGCGGGAGCCGGTGCAGGAGCTGGTGCAGGAGCAGGTGCGGGAGCCGGTGCAGGAGCTGGTGCAGGAGCAGGTGCGGGAGCCGGTGCAGGAGCTGGTGCAGGAGCAGGTGCGGGAGCCGGTGCAGGAGCTGGTGCAGGAGCAGGTGCGGGAGCCGGTGCAGGAGCTGGTGCAGGAGCAGGTGCAGGAGCAGGTGCGGGAGCCGGTGCAGGAGCTGGTGCAGGAGCAGGTGCGGGAGCCGGTGCAGGAGCAGGTGCGGGAGCCGGTGCAGGAGCTGGTGCAGGAGCAGGTGCGGCTTCGTTAGGAGGGACTGCTTCATATCTGATATCTTCCATAGTTTCGCATCGTTGATGGTGGCGGTTGCCCGTAGGATGCAGCCTATTTGATTGCCGAAGCACGCGCGCGCTTCCGCAGGCTCTTTTGGCTCAAAATTGCCGTCGTCCACCTCCGTGACCACCAGTCTAGTAGTGATGAGCTGGTTTGGGCGCCGTTGCCTCTTTGGTTTCGGTTCTATACCGGCTTCGCTAGTCTCGGTGCCGGTCTCGGCGCCGGTGTCAGTCTCAGCGCCGGTCTCGGCGCCGGTGTCAGTCTCGATGTCGGTCTCCGTCTCGAATGTGACAGGTGGGCCCTGCAACAACCGTTGCTCATCGAGAAGGTTCAAATAGGCGTCTGCCGCCGCGTAGACGTTGCAATCACCAGAACCCTGTCCTTCATCGTTGCTAGCCATGTTTCCTACGATTAAATCTAGTCAATTAATTCTAGACCTAATAAAATGAATAATGACATAAAAAAAAGGTCAATGTTTTGCAGGAATGTTGATTCATTCCCGTTGCGGCAAATCCCGGGCACTCGATATGTCCTAGTTTGTAGCACAAGTCATGCCGAAATTCACGGAAAATTTCGGCATGACCTTTGCTACAAACTGGACAAATAGAGCGCCTGAAATTTGCCAGAACGGAAATGAATCAACATTCCGGCAAAACATAGGCCACTCGGAATCATTCCTTGCAAACAATTTTCAAATATCCATCTTCGACACCGCAACACATGTCCAAATATACACGAGCAACCACATGTCCAAATATACATGTCCAAATTTCACAAGCTAATTCAAAAACTAAGTGTAGAAGCAAATTCAGCTAACTACTAATAGAACAAAATTCATTTAACTTTAGTGCTCTACAATGATGAAATGAAAAAAATTTAGTTAACTACTAATAGAACAAAATTCAGTTAACTTTAGTGCTCTACAATGATGAAATGAAAAAATTTCTGTACTGCCCTAGAACAATATTTCTGTCCTAATTTGATATCTAGCTGAATTCATATATATCAAAATAGCTACCTAGGGTTTATACCAAAACCTAGCTACCTAGGGTTCATACCAAAACCTAGGGTTCATACTTAAACCTAGGGTTCATACCTAAATTCACCTAAGTAAATTAACCCACTGCCCTCTTGCAAAGTATTCACCTACTGTACCACTACTACTCTGTTTAAACCTAGCTAGGGTTCATAACTAAATTCACCTAAGTAAATTAACCTAGAGAGGAGGGGTGGGGGCTTACCGAGAGGGTGCTGGGGGGAGACGGTGGCAGGGAGGTGCTCGGGGGAGACGGTGGCGGGGAGGGCGTCGAGGGTGGCTCCGGTGGCGTCTACGGCGGCTCCGGTAATGGTGAGGGAGGCAGGGGCGGCGAGGAGCGGACGAGGGTGGCTCCGGGGGTGTCGAGGGCGCACGGCTCCGGTGGCGGCTCCAGTGACGGCGACGGCACGCGGCTCCGGTGGCGGCTCCGGTGACGGCAACGGAGGCAGTGGCGACGAGGGAGCAGGGGCGGCAGTGGCGGCGAGGGAGCAGGGGCGGCGAGGGAATGGGAAATTGGGGAAGGAGGGACGCCCGCGCAGGGGTAAGTCAAACTTAGCCGTAGCGCGGTTCATTAAAAAGCGCTATAGCTAATTAGTCACAGCGCGGGTTATAGGAAAGCGCTACTGCTATAGTTAACTTATCTATAGTGCGTGTACGGGAAATGCGCTATAGCTAATATAACTATAGCGCCTTCCAGAACAGGCGCTGCTGCTATTGCTTTCATTTTTTCTTTTTCTTTAATTTTCCTTTTCTTTTTTTCTTTCTTTTCTTTTCCTTTTATTAGTTGTAGTGCTGGCCCCTTAAAACGCGCTACTATTATTTTCTTAGCAGTAGCGCTGTCTGTAGATGGGCGCTACTACTATACCTAGCCTGTAGGCAACGGTGTGGCAGGTATAGTAGTAGCGCTTTTTATATGGGACGCGCTACTGCTATATATATAACAGTAGCGATCTTTTTCACACCGCGCTACTGTTATATAGCAGTAGCGCCTCATTTTAACAAGCGCTACTGGTAAACTTCTGTGTATAAGGTTTTCCCTAATAGTGTCCCCTTGGTCTCCGGTTGCCAGGTCGCGGGCTCGGCGGTGCATGCACTAGCACCCAGCGCCACTTAGGAGGAGATGTTGTTGGCGGTGTCAGGAACCACTGGTCGCCTTGCCGCCTGAGCAGGGAAGGCACGCCTGAGCAGGGAAGGCATGGACCGTGTAGTGCAGCGGCGGGGTGCTGCGGAGCTGCAGCTACTCAACCTGCCCGTCTATGACGCCGTGTACAAGGAGCTCATACCCTGGTCCATCCATGAGTTGTGGAGGGCAATGTCGAACTCTAGCTCCTTTCGTCCGACATGCATGAGCTCGAGTAATCCGCGGCGAGCTAAGACCAGACGATCTCGTCGGATCCGCTCTCGGATCCACTTTCGCCCTTGGCGTAGGAAAGGAGAGAGGAAGGGGAGGAAACATGAATGGAGCAAGGAGGAGTCGAGAGAGTGCGGTTGATTAGGGTTTAATCGTCTGGCTAAGGGCTTTTATGGGGACAGGGGTGAGGGCAGCATGGGCCATACTAGACCGGTCCGACGTGACGACGCTTGTCCTGCCCTTTCCATATTCGCCGCACATATGGTCTGGGTACGGGGGGTTGTCGGACAGGTCGGCCGTTTAGGAAGGTCGGTTGGGTGACATTTTCAATTCGATGGTGACATATATGGTTGGTTCCGTTGTAGATGCTCTAAGGTATCAAAGTACCCTCTCCTCAAAACACAAGCACGACTGGTCTGCACTGTAACTGAAACAACAATCTTAGATGGTCATTTGTACAAACCAAAACGGCGTGTAGTTCAGTTTACATACCCAATACCAAAGAACAAACCAATCAACCAAAGAATGGTGTGAACAACCAATAAATCAATCTTGGTTAACTAATCCTTCTTCTCGTGGGCGTGCGCGGCCAGGGCCACGGGCGACGACGGCTCCACGAGGCCAGCGCGGGGCGAGGGCTCGCCGCCGAGCGGGAGGTCAGAGAGGAGCGCGACCATGCGGCGGGCGCTGTGGGAGCGCGCCGGGGGGAGGCAGAGGCTCTTGGTAGTGGAGAAGACGGAGGAGGACTGGGCGAGGATGAGGTACACCAGCGCCTGCACCAGCACGAACAGCCCCACCTTGAACAGCGCCCCGTGCTGGCCCGCCATCATCTCGAACTCCATTCCGACTCCCGAGCTTTGATCACACGACACCAGCGAAAATTCACCAAGTTTCTTCCCTGAGACCGATCGAGAACACTACGTTGCTTGATGTGTTTGTGAGGTCTGGAGGTGTGAGGGTGCGCGCTTATATAACGGCGAGACGCTGGTTTGACCTTTGCCGGGGTTAGGGCGCAAGCGCAACGCAAAGATGCTTCGCCGATCAGTCGTTTCGGGTGGTTCGGCGGAAGGCGGGCGGCAGCCCCACGGGGTTGGAATTGGATGGACGCCGCTCGACCTGCCCCGTGCCCCGTGCTCCGCTCACCGCTCACGTGTGCAGACATTATAATATTGCTTGGGTTGCTCTCACGACGGCTGCTGGGAGCCTACGTAAAGTCGTAAACTACTACTGGGTGTCGCCGCCGGTCAAGCCCAACAGCGAGAACCGGTCTTGCCTCTCGAATTTCAAGTGAGCAAGTAGCGCATGTTTTACTATGAGATTGGAGCCTCTGCCGATGGGCTTGAGGATGCCTCGCACGTGCGTAGAAAAGGATTTCGCAGCTCGATCCTCCGGTGCAGGATTACGAGGGGTAGGAAGGCTGATGCTCCCAGCTGCCCTTTTGCCCAAGGTCTTCGACCTGAAGCACGTAGCTACTGATCGCCTCAGCAAAAGAGCATTCCGACTCGCCGTCGAGTCAGCTCGGTCTTATCCAAAAGCTGACAAAGCAGTGACAAAGCTGTTCAGGGCTCCTTTGGTTTGCAAACATTCTAAAAACGTGGCAACAGAAGAAAAAACATGAGTAGAATAGGAACGCATGCGCAAAATAGAGAATTGGTACACATAAGAGTTCTGTCAGTTTTGATGTTTGGTTCAGAGGAATTAGAAAAGCATATGAACAATACTAAACAAGGCTAAATCAAAGCCAAACCACACAAAAATGTATTGTCATTATGCTACTAAAAACTTACACACATCTTCATGAGTACTCCCTCGTTCCTAAATATAAGTCTTTTAGAGATTCCACTACAAACTACATAGACATACTTTAAAGCGTAGATTACATCATTTTGCTCCGTATTTAGTCCATAGTGAAATCTCTACAAAGACTAGTATTTAAGAACGGAGGGAGTAGAAGTTTGAAAAGAGGTTCTGTTGGATGTTAGAATTCCTGTGTTTTCCTTAGAATACGAGCTCAAAGAAAATGCCCTTCATTTTTCCTTTGTCTCATTCCTTTAAACCAAAGACATAAAAGTAGTAGCATCATGGGGAAATTTCATTTTTCCTACGTTTTTCTTCACTATTCCTTTGAGCCAAAAGGAGCCCTCACACAGTCACACTCAAATCAGGTAAAAGCCCAGATGATGCATCCAATGGTCACAAGCGGAAAATTGCATTTATAGCGGGCTCCTTCAAAAATCAAAGAAAAACACTGGGAAAAGTGCAATTCTACCATCCATCGTTGAAACTCCTGTTCTTTTCGGGGAGAGTAAAACTCAATCATTTGTTTCCATTGTTCTATACTTGATGAATTTAGCTAACCCTGTCATGATTTAGCACTCATGAATATAATATGCCACCCAATGTGGGCAATAGCATGCAGCTAACACACGTTTTTTTCGTTCCCCCCCCCCCCCCCCCCCCCCACCCCCAAAAAACACACGTTTTTTCGTGTCTCTTTGTTTTTTCGTCGGATCTCGGTTCTATGCGATTGTCTCAATTCATCTCTTTGTTCGCTTGCTATTTACCTTTTTTTTGTTTATATTTTGTTTTTGGCTTTTCATTTCCATTTTGTCTTTTGTAGTTTTCTTTTTTTCTTTTCCCTTTTCTTCAATTTTATTTCTTGTATATTTTCCCTTTTCTTATTGTTCTCTATTTTCCCTTTTCTTTACTTTTTCTACGTTTCCTTTTTTCCTAAAAGAAATAGAAACAATTTTTGACAAAATACGCGATCATTTTTAATAATACCCAAACGCTTTTAAAAAACTTAATGAATATATTTTTCAACATGGTGAACACTCTTTGAAAATTATGTGAGCATTGTTAAAAAAATCGGTGGACACTTTTTTACATTGTACATTAAAAAAAATACGTGAACACTCTTTAAAATTGCACAGAATTTTTCTTCAAAAAAGTACATTAATTTTTTTAATAAACGACTTCTAGTTACATGAACATTTTTTAAATGCGCAAATATCTCTAAGAACACTTGAACACTTTTTAAATTATACGACTAATCCACCACATATCAATGTCGCGTGACGAGGTCACAGGTGCACTCCGTGTTCAACACATGGTGGAAGGAGAGGGGGTCACACTGATTTCCCCCTTTTTTAGTTTGGGTGTGCTCTACCAACGCGAGCACACCTTGTGCTTCGTGGTGAAGCACACATGTGGTCCACCCACGCGGGAGCACAAGTGTGCTTCACGGCGAAGCACACTTGTGCTCCCTCATGAAACACATATTATTTTTGCCTTTCCAGGTTTGCACGTCCTCCACTGCAAGGAGCACTCATGTGCTTCACAACGAAGCACATTTGTGCTAGTGATGAAGCACACATTTGCTTTACCTTTTCCCCCTTTCCTAGTTTGCGTGTACTATACCACGGGGAGCACACATTGTTGGAAATATGCCCTAGAGGCAATAATAAATTGGTTATTATTATATTTCCTTGTTCATGATAATCGTTTATTATCCATGCTATAATTGTATTGATTGGAAACTCAAATACATGTGTGGGTACATAGACAACACTGTGTCCCTAGTAAGCCTCTAGTTAACTAGCTCGTTGATCAAAAGATGGTGAAGGTTTCCTAGCCATGGACATGAGATGTCATTTGATAACGGGATCACATCATTAGGAGAATGATGTGATGGACAAGACCCAAACTGTAAACGTAGCATATGATCGTGTCAGTTTATTGCTATTGTTTTCTGCATGTCAAGTATCTGTTCCTATGACCATGAGATCATGCAACTCCCTGACATCGGAGGAGTACCTTGTGTGTATCAAACGTCGCAACGTAACTGGGTGATTATAAAGGTGCTCTACAGGTATCTCCGAGGGTGTCTGTTGGGTTGGCATGGATCAAGACTGGGATTTGTTACTCCGTGTGACGAAGAGGTATCTCAGGGCCCACTCGGTAATACAATATCACAATGAGCCTTGCAAGCAATGTGACTAAAGTGTTAGCCACGAGATCTTGTATTACGGAACGAGTAAAGAGCACTAGTACAAAACAGGGCTTTGGTCCACCCTGAAAAGCCCATTAGTCCCGGTTCACTCACGAACCGGGACCCATGGGAGCATCGGTCCCGGTTCGTGAGGCCGGGGCGCCGGCCGGGCCTCGTCTGACCCCTTTGGTCCCGGTTCCAGACACGAACCGGGACCAATGCGCCTCGTGGGCCATTGGTCCCGGTTTGTGGCTGGAACCGGGACCAAATGGTGAGGCTTTAGTCCCGGTTGGTAACACCAACCGGGACTAAAGGGGTTGAGGCTTTAGTCCCGGTTGGTGTTACCAACCGGGACTAAAGGTTGGACCTTTAGTCCCGGTTGGAGACACCAACCGGGACTAAAGGGGTTCTGAAAGTTTTTTTTCCTGTTTTTACATTTGTTTTCTGTTTTTAGTTTCTGTTTTAAATTGCTTATATCTTTTAAGATATTTGATGTTTTTGAGTGATTCTTTTTGCATTAGATTCAAAATTTTGTCTAGTTTCTGTTTGTGCCATTAGTTTTCAAATTTGAATGGTTTAAATTTGAATTTGTTCAAATTTGTTTCAAACCCTAGATTGTGAATAACTTGAGTTTACAAATAGTTTTTTATTTAATTCTTTTTACTCCTAGTCACGTGTTAGATTGTTGTCACAGTAAGATTTATTTGGTTATTTTTAGAATAATTTAAATTAGGATTTTAATTAAAACAATACGGTTTTGCTTATATAGTTGTTTTAGTCATTTAATTGTTGTTTTTTATTATTTTTAGTTAGTTCTTTCTGTAGATTTTAAAATGTTGTAGTATGGTGCATATTGAATACACAAAAAGTCTGGAGTTGAAATAAGTTTAAAAAAATGAAATGCATTTGTAACAGACGAGTTTTCGTCCGAAACCTTGATACTTCGAATGAGATGGTCCAGTTTGTACACGAAGTGCATCCAGTTTTTGCCGTAACCCTCTCAACTTTTTAGCACATGCTATGTGGGTGAAATGATGATACCATGCCAACTTTCAACCTTTTCAGAGTTCATTTGTAGTGTTTTTCAATTTCAGGGTCATTTAGCTCAAAAAAATCAGTAAATGCATGAAAAATAGCAAATGAAGTCAGAAAGGGTTGAAAAGTGATGGCGTGGCTTCGAATGGTGCACACACAAAAAGTCTGGAGTTGAAATAAGTTTAAAAAATGAAATGTCTTTGTAACAGACGAGTTTTCGTCTGAAACCCAGATACTTCGAAGCCGACGGCCGCATACCTTTCTGACTTGGTTAACCTTAGCTGTGACTCTGGGTGGGACGGTGCTAGCAGATGTGTAGTCGACGGTATGATTGGATGGACACCAACCCGGACTAAAGGGGTTTTGAAATTTTCAAACTCTACCCCCCCCCCCCCCCCGTGGATCGCCTTTTTTAGTTTTGTAGAAAATAAACAAAAATGATAAAATCTTCAAAAAATAAAATCCTTCGAGATGTAGTTAGGTTTTAGTGTCTAGTTGGTATAGAAATTTTGAAATATGAATTTTGACCTTTTTTGCAAAAAAAACGAAAAAAATGTAAAACGGCCATCACTTTTGCATACGACGTCGAAAAAAAAAGTTTAATATATAAAAAAAAACTAGAGAAAAATTGGGACTCAATTTCACCCGGGTTTACCCGGTGAAGTTTTCTCAGATTCTCACAATTCCAAAAGTAAAAAAAGTTATTTCAAATCAAAAAAAATAATTTTAATAATTTTAAAAATTAATTTTATTTAGAAAAAATAAATGATGTCATATTTGGATTCCTCACATTTTTCTGATAATAATGGATATATTATTTGTCGAATTTTGATTTACAGATTTAAAGATATTAATTATGTCATATTAAATGAATAAATGGCAAAAAAATGAATAAAATAATATTATTACTTATTTTATTTTCATTAAAATTCAATATCATTAGTACTTATTTTGTTTATTTTAATAATTGTTTAGAATTCAAAAAATTAAATCATGTGACATCAAGACCTAAGGGTTAACAGGATTGATAGCTTAAGATTGTCAGGAAAACAACAAGTGCAGTCTTGGAAACTAGGGGAGATAGAACCTGAAAGTTAAGCGTGCTGGGGCTGGAGTAGTGAGAGGATGGGTGACCGGCCGGGAAGTTAGACGATTTGGAATGAGTGCTGATTAGAGACTAGAGATTAAATTCTGAAGCAGTGAGGAGGGATGATTACAGATTAAATTGTGAAAATCAGAAGAAAAAAAATTAAAAACAAAAAATTTGAAAAAAAAATTTGAAAAAAAAAATTCCTTTAGTCCCGGTTGGTGTTACCAACCGGGACTAAAGGCTCCACCTTTAGTCCCGGTTGGTAACACCAACCGGGACTAAAGGTCCTCCAGCCCACGCACAGAGAGCGGCCACGTGGAGGGCCTTTGGTCCCGGTTCGTAAGCCAACCGGGACTAAAGGTCTTGGGCATTAGTCCCGACCCTTTAGTCCCGGTTCCAGCCCTTACGAACCGGGACTAAAGGGGGTTTTTCTACTAGTGGAGACTTGCCGGTAACGAGATTGAACTAGGTATAGAGATACCGACGATCGAATCTCGGGCAAGTAACATACCGAAGAACAAAGGGAACAGTATACGGGATTAACTGAATCCTTGACATAGAGGTTCGACCGATAAAGATCTTCGTAGAATATGTAGGAGCCAATATGGGCATCCAGGTCCCGCTATTGGTTATTGATCGTAGAGGTGTCTCGGTCATGTCTACATAGTTCTCGAACCCGCAGGGTCTACACACTTAACGTTTGGTGACGATTAGTATAGTTGAGTTATTGTGTTGGTGACCGAAGGTTGTTCGGAGTCCCGGATAAGATCCCGGACATGACAAGGATCTCCGGAAGAGTCCGGAGGTAAAGATTGATATATGTGATAATAGTGTTTTGATCTCCGGAAGGGTTTCGGAATTCACCGGAAGGGGTTCCGGGTGTTTACCGAAGTGTTCGGGTGCAGCAACACTTTATATGGGCCAAAGGGGTAAAGCCCACGAGGTATTGGAAAGTGCAAAAGGAAGTTTTGCTGCTGCCTTAAGCGGTACTACCGCTGGTAAGGCAGTACTACCGCGTAAGCGGTACTACCGCTTGTGTGAAGCGGTACTACCGCATAAGCGGTACTACCGCTTGTGTGAAGCGGTACTACCGCTCAAGCGGTACTACCGCTCGTGAGCGGTACTACCGCTTGTGCGCGGTACTGCAGGGATCCGAGTTGGACTCTTTCCCTGCGGGCCAAACGGACCTTGTGCGGGCAAAACCGACCTGGAGGAGGCTTTTACTCCAAGTTTAGACCCCAAGGCTCAACATATAAATAGAGGGGCAGGGCTAGCACACGCGACACATCAAGATTTCCCAAGCCGTGTGTCGGCAACCCTAACCCTCTAGTTCTCCCGTCATAATCTCCGTAGTGCTTGGCGAAGCCCTGCAGAGATTGTTCCTCACCACCATCACCACGCCGTCGTGCTGCCGGAACTCATCTACTACTTCACCATCGCTCGCTGGATCGAGGAGGTGAAGGCGTCATCAAGCCGTACGTGTGTTGAACGCGGAGGTGCCGTCCGTTCGGCACTAGTTCGTGATCGGATCGAGGGACGACTTGCGATTTGGATCGCGGAGACGTTCGACTACATCAACCGCGTTTCTTAACGCTTCCGCTTAGCGATCTACAAGGGTATGTAGATTCACTCTCCCTCTCGTAGATTCTCATCACCATGGATAGATCTTGTGTGTGCGTAGGAAAATTTTTGTTTCCCATGCAACGTTCCCCAACAGTGGCATCTGAGCTAGGTCTATGCGTAGATGAGATCTCGAGTAGAACACAAACGAGTTGTGGGCGTGGGTGTATACATATTGCTTGCCGTTACTAGTTGATACTTGATTCGGCGGTATTGTGAGATGAAGCGGCCCGGACCAACATTACTCGTACGCTTACGAGAGACCGGTTCCTTCAACTGACATGTAACTTCGTTGCCTAAAGATGGCTAGCGGGTGTCTGTCTCTCTCACTTTAGTTGAATCGATTTCAATGAAGAGGGTTCTTTTAGAAGATAAAAAAGCAATCACTACACCACGTTGTGGTTTTGCGTAGGTAAGAACGGTTCTTGCAAACCCGTAGCAGCCATGTAAAATTTGCAACAACAATTAGAGGACGTCTAACTTGTTTTTGCAGGGTATGTTGTGATGTGATATGGCCAATTACATGATGAGATATATGTGATGTATGAGATGATCATGTGTTGTATAGAATATCACGACTTGTATGTCGATGAGTACGGCAACTGGCAGGTGCCATAGAGTTGTCTTTAATTATTGTATGACCTGCGTGTCAATCATTAAGCGCTATGCAATGCTTTACTTTATCGCTAAACGTTAGCAATAGTCGTGGAAGCAACAGTCGGCGCGACAACCGCATGGCGACACGTTGATGGAGATCAAGATGATGGAGATCATGGTGTCATGCCGGTGACGATGGAGATCATGCCGGTGCTTTGGAGATGGAGATCAAAAGCACAAGTTCATGGCCATATCATGTCATTTATGATTTGCATGTGATGTTAATCCTTTTATGCATCTTATTTTGCTTAGGACGACGGTAGCATTATAAGGTGATCCCTCACTTAAATTTCAAGATAAATTGTGTTCTCCCCGAGTGTGCACCGTTGCGAAAGTTCGTCGTTTCGAGACACGCCGTGATGATCGGGTGTGATAGACTCTACGTTCACATACAACGGGTGTAAGCCATGTTGCACGTGCGGAACACTCAGGTTAAACTTTACGAGCCTAGCATGTACAGACATGGCCTCGGAACACAAGAGACCGAAAGGTCGAACATGAGTCATATAGTAGATATGATCAACATGAAGATGTTCACCATTGAAACCACCTCAACTCACGTGATGATCGGACTTGAGTTGGTGGATTTGGATCATGTTACACTCAAATGACCGGAGGGATGTCAATTTGAGTGGGAGTTTTTAAGTAATATGATTAACTAAACTCATTATCTTGAACAATAGTCTAAGTTGTCTTTGCTATATTTATGTTGTAGATCATGGCTCGCGCAGTAGCACCCCTGAATTTTAATGCGTTCCTAGAGAAAGCTAAGTTGAAAGATGATGGAAGTAACTTTGTGGACTGGGCCCGTAATCTAAGGATTATCCTTACGGCTTCCCAGAAGGCTTATGTCCTTGATGCACCGCTTGGTGATCCACCCGCTCCAGTTGAGTCTCTAGACGTTGTGAACGCCTGGCAGGCTCGTTCTGAAGATTACTCAATAGTTCAATGTGCAATATTGTATGGCTTAGAACCGGGACTTCAAAGACGTTTTGAACGTCATGGAGCATATGAGATGTTCCAGGAGTTGAAGTTTATCTTTCAGAAGAATGCCCGGATCGAGAGATATGAGATCTCCGATAAGTTCTATGCTTGCAAGATGGAGGAGAACGGGTCTATCAGTGATCACGTACTCAGAATGTCTGGGTACTCCACCCGTCTGGCTGAATTTGGGATGCCCCTTCCGCCAGAGGCTATCACTGACAGAGTTCTTCAATCATTGCCACCTAGCTACAAGAGCTTCGTGTTGAACTATAACATGCACGGGATGAACAAGTCAGTCGCCGAGCTGTTTGCGATGCTGAAAGCCGCTGAGTCTGAAATTCAGAAGGAGCATCAAGTGTTGATGGTCAATAAAACCACTAGTTTCAAGAAAAATGGCAAGGGTAAGAAGGGTAACTCCAAGAATTGTGGCAAAGCAGTTGCTCCTCTCGTGAAGAAACCCAAGGCTGGACCCAAACCAGAAACTGTGTGCTTTCATTGCAAGGGACTTGGACACTGGAAGCGGAACTGCCCCAAGTATTTGGCTGACAAGAAGGCGGCCAACAACAAACAAGGTATATATGATATACATGTTATTGATGTGTACCTTACCAACTCTCGTTGTAGTGCCTGGGTATTTGATACCGGTGCGGTTGCTCACATTTGCAACTCAAAACAGGAACTGCGGAATAGACGGAGGCTGGCAAAGGACGAAGTGACGATGCGCATGGGAAATGGTTCCAAGGTTGATGTGATCGCCGTCGGCATGCTCGCTCTTCGATTACCATCGGGATTAGTGATGAACCTGAATAATTGTTATTTAGTGCCTGCGTTAAGCATGAACATTATATCCGGATCTTGTTTATTGCGAGACGGTTACTCATTTAAATCAGAGAATAATGGTTGTTCTATTTATATGAGTAATATCTTTTATGGTCATGCACCCGATGTGAGGGGTTTATTCTTATTGAATCTTGATAGTAATGATACACATGTTCATAACATTGATGCCAAAAGATGTAGAATTGATAATGATAATACCACTTTCTTGTGGCACTGCCGTTTAGGTCATATTGGCATTAAACGCATGAGGAAGCTCCATGCTGATGGACTTTTGGAGTCACTTGATTTTGAATCACTTGACACATGTGAGCCATGCCTCATGGGCAAGATGACTAAAACGTCGTTCTCTGGAACAATGGAACGGGCAAGTGACTTATTGGAAATCATACATACTGATGTGTGCGGTCCGATGAGCATTGAGGCGCGCGGTGGTTATCGTTACTTTCTCACCTTCACTGATGACTTAAGTAGATATGGGTATATTTACTTAATGAAACACAAGTCTGAAACATTTGAAAAGTTCAAACAATTTCAGAGTGAAGTTGAGAATCATCGTAACAAGAAGATTAAATTCCTACGATCTGATCGAGGAGGAGAATATCTGAGTTATGAGTTTGGCAGTCACTTAAGACAATGTGGAATTGTTTCACAACTGACACCGCCTGGAACACCACGGCGTAATGGTGTGTCCGAACGTCGTAATCGAACCTTATTGGATATGGTGCGATCTATGATGTCTCTTGCCGATTTGCCACTATCGTTTTGGGGTTATGCATTAGAGACAGCTGCATTCACTTTAAATAGGGCACCATCGAAATCCGTTGAGACGACGCCTTATGAACTTTGGTTTGGCAAGAAGCCAAAGTTGTCGTTTCTTAAAGTTTGGGGATGTGATGCTTATGTCAAAAAGCTTCAGCCTGAAAAGCTGGAACCCAAAGCAGAGAAATGCGTCTTCATAGGATACCCAAAAGAGACAGTTGGGTATACCTTCTACCTCAGATCCGAAGGCAAAGTGTTTGTCGCTAAAAACGGAACATTTCTTAAGAAAGAGTTTCTCTCGAAAGAATTGAGTGGGAGGAAGATAGAACTTGATGAGGTTGTTGAACCTTTACTTCAACCTGAAAGTAGCGCAGCGCAGAAAGATGTTTCTGTAGAGCCTACATCAGCTGAAGAGAAAGTTAATGATGCTGATCATGAAGCTTTGGATCAAGTTGCTATCGAACCTCGTAGGTCGACAAGGACGCGTACTGCTCCTGAGTGGTACGGCAACCCTGTCTTAGAGGTCATGTTGTTAGACAATAATGAACCTACGAGCTATGGAGAAGCGATGATGGGCCCGGATTCCGAGAAGTGGTTAGAGGCCATGAAATCCGAGATGGGATCCATGTATGAAAACAAAGTGTGGACTTTGGAAGTATTACCTGAAGGGCGTAAGGCCATTCAGAACAAATGGATCTTTAAGAGGAAGACGGACGCGGACGGTAATGTCACCGTCTATAAAGCTCGACTTGTGGCAAAGGGTTTTTCACAAGTTCAAGGAGTTGACTACGATGAGACCTTCTCACCCGTAGCGATGCTTAAGTCCGTCAGAATCATGTTAGCAATAGCTGCCTTTTTCGATTATGAAATTTGGCAGATGGATGTCAAAACAGCGTTCCTTAACGGTTTCCTTAAGGAAGAGTTGTATATTATGCAACCAGAAGGTTTTGTCGATCCAGAGAATGCTGACAAAGTTTGCAAACTCCAGCGATCCATTTATGGACTGGTGCAAGCATCTCGGAGTTGGAATCTTCGCTTTGATGAGGTGATCAAAGCGTTCGAGTTTATACAAGTTTACGGAGAAGCTTGTATTTACAAGAAAGTGAGTGGGAGCTCTATAGCATTTCTAATATTATATGTGGATGACATATTACTGATTGGAAACAATATAGAAATGTTGGAAAGCATGAAGGAATATTTGAACAAGAGTTTTTCAATGAAGGACCTGGGAGAAGCTGCTTTCATATTAGGCATCAAGATCTATAGAGATAGATCGAGACGCTTAATAGGACTTTCACAAAGCACATACCTTGACAAAGTTTTGAAGAAGTTCAAAATGGATCAGTCCAAGAAGGGGTTCTTGCCTGTATTGCAAGGTGTGAAGTTGAGTAAGACTCAATGCCCAGTGACTGCAGAAGATAGAGAAAAGATGAGTGTCATCCCCTATGCTTCAGCCATAGGCTCTATCATGTATGCAATGCTGTGCACAAGACCCGATGTCAGCCTTGCCATAAGTATGGTCGGAAGGTTTCAAAGTGATCCAGGAATGGAACACTGGACAGCGGTCAAGAATATCCTGAAGTACCTAAAAAGGACTAAGGACATGTTTCTCGTTTATGGAGGTGATCAAGAGCTCGTCGTAAAGGGTTACGTCGATGCAAGCTTTGACACTGATCCGGATGACTCTAAGTCACAAACCGGATACGTATTTATTCTAAATGGGGGTGCGGTTAGCTGGTGCAGTTCCAAGCAAAGCGTGGTAGCTGATTCTACATGCGAAGCGGAGTACATCGCTGCCTCGGAGGCGGCGAAGGAAGGTGTCTGGATGAAGGAGTTCATGACAGATCTTGGAGTAGTGCCTAGTGCGCTTAACCCAATGACTTTGTTTTGTGATAATACTGGTGCCATTGCTCTAGCCAAGGAACCAAGATTTCACAAGAGGACCAGACACATAAAGCGACATTTCAATTCCATCCGCGATTACATCAAGGAGGACGACATAAATATTTGCAAAGAACACACGGATCTGAATGTTGCAGATCCGATGACTAAACCTCTTCCAAGGGCTAAACATGAACAACACCAGAACTGCATGGGTGTTCGATTCATTACAATGTAAATCACATAGTGATGTGAACTAGATTATTGACTCTAGTGCAAGTGGGAGACTGTTGGAAATATGCCCTAGAGGCAATAATAAATTGGTTATTATTATATTTCCTTGTTCATGATAATCGTTTATTATCCATGCTATAATTGTATTGATTGGAAACTCAAATACATGTGTGGGTACATAGACAACACTGTGTCCCTAGTAAGCCTCTAGTTAACTAGCTCGTTGATCAAAAGATGGTGAAGGTTTCCTAGCCATGGACATGAGATGTCATTTGATAACGGGATCACATCATTAGGAGAATGATGTGATGGACAAGACCCAAACTATAAACGTAGCATATGATCGTGTCAGTTTATTGCTATTGTTTTCTGCATGTCAAGTATCTGTTCCTATGACCATGAGATCATGCAACTCCCTGACATCGGAGGAGTACCTTGTGTGTATCAAACGTCGCAACGTAACTGGGTGATTATAAAGGTGCTCTACAGGTATCTCCGAGGGTGTCTGTTGGGTTGGCATGGATCAAGACTGTGATTTGTTACTCCGTGTGACGGAGAGGTATCTCAGGGCCCACTCGGTAATACAATATCACAATGAGCCTTGCAAGCAATGTGACTAAAGTGTTAGCCACGAGATCTTGTATTACGGAACGAGTAAAGAGACTTGCCGGTAACGAGATTGAACTAGGTATAGAGGTACCGACGATCGAATCTCGGGCAAGTAACATACCGAAGAACAAAGGGAACAGTATACGGGATTAACTGAATCCTTGACATAGAGGTTCGACCGATAAAGATCTTCGTAGAATATGTAGGAGCCAATATGGGCATCCAGGTCCCGCTATTGGTTATTGATCGTAGAGGTGTCTCGGTCATGTCTACATAGTTCTCGAACCCGCAGGGTCTACACACTTAACGTTTGGTGACGATTAGTATAGTTGAGTTATTGTGTTGGTGACCGAAGGTTGTTCAGAGTCCCGGATAAGATCCTGGACATGACAAGGATCTCCGGAAGAGTTCGGAGGTAAAGATTGATATATGTGATAATAGTGTTTTGATCTCCGGAAGGGTTCCGGAATTCACCGGAAGGGGTTCCGGGTGTTTACCGAAGTGTTCGGGTGCAGCAACACTTTATATGGGCCAAAGGGGTAAAGCCCACGAGGTATTGGAAAGTGCAAAAGGAAGTTTTGCTGCTGCCTTAAGCGGTACTACCGCTGGTAAGGCAGTACTACCGCTTGTGTGAAGCGGTACTACCGCATAAGCGGTACTACCGCTTGTGTGAAGCGGTACTACCGCTCGTGAGCGGTACTACCGCTTGTGCGCGGTACTGCAGGGATCCGAGTTGGACTATTTTCCTGCGGGCCAAACGGACCTTGTGCGGGCAAAACCGACCTGGAGGAGGCTTTTACTCCAAGTTTAGACCCCAAGGCTCAACCTATAAATAGAGGGGCAGGGCTAGCACACGCGACACATCAAGATTTCCCAAGCCGTGTGTCAGCAACCCTAACCCTCTAGTTCTCCCGTCATAATCTCCGTAGTGCTTGGCGAAGCGCTGCAGAGATTGTTCCTCACCACCATCACCACGCCGTCGTGCTGCCGGAACTCATCTACTACTTCACCATCGCTCGCTGGATCGAGGAGGTGAAGGCATCATCAAGCCGTATGTGTGTTGAACGCGGAGGTGCCGTCCGTTCGGCACTAGTTCGTGATCAGATCGAGGGACGACTTGCGATTTGGATCGCGGAGACGTTCGACTACATCAACCGCGTTTCTTAACGCTTCCGCTTAGCGATCTACAAGGGTATGTAGATTCACTCTCCCTCTCTTAGATGCTCATCACCATGGATAGATCTTGTGTGTGCGTAGGAAATTTTTTGTTTCCCTTGCAACGTTCCCCAACACACATGTCTTTCAGCATGAAGTATACCTACATTTTGTGGCCAAGCACACATGTTGTCCACTACGGGAGCACATATGTGATGCGTCATGGGAGTACCCAGTGTTGCGCAATAACGATGGAAAAAATAAACAACCCTCGACAGTAAGCGATACATGGCATACTCTCACGCGCCTCCGCGCTCCACCAAAGTGACCCCTGCGGGGCAATACCAACAGGTACCCCTAACTAGTTGCTCCCGCAAACCAAGCACAACACAACCAGAGCCCCCCCCCCCCGACACACACACAACAGAGAAATAAGTCCAATCAACATGCAACCGACAGTAAGTGCGTCGATGGGTCAACTTATCAGGCTTAGGACCACATGCTAGACATAAGGAATCGTCAAAAGCCTCGAGCATTGCCTACTTAGCCATCCATATATGTGAAGGGGATATGATGGGATTCATCTCTTGCAAGATGAGGTGCATGATAGAATGAACTTTGTGTGGTCTAGGTTTTTAGTAGGGTGCCCAAAATGATTATAAGTATCGCATGGTTAGTTGGGAACATGTGTTTTGGTTTTCGAAAAGGAAGGTTATACTTCTCAACTTAGGCTTCTGTTGAGGTACACAACCATAATATTAAGTAGATGCAAGAAAATGTGGCCAAACCATCAACGTATAGGGTACATGAGATAGACTTGAAAGACAAATGAGGGCAGGAATGAACACATATGACAAAGTTTCCTTATTCTGCAACAACGCCTTCAAGAAGGAAGAATGCACTTGTGCCAACATTATCACATCCAGTCAAAATATATAACAGGGTTTGGGGATCATGGACTCCAAAATTAAGAACGTGTGCTTGATAGCAAAATGGGTGTGGAAGATACAATATTTGGCTGATGTGTTGTTGAGACAAATTCATGGGCAGAAATATTTGAATGGAGGATATCTTTGCTCGCTCAAGCGAGAAGGGATATCTATTTTGGAAAGCGTACAAAAATTTCAAGTGGTGATCAGGTCAGATTTAAGGCATCGATGCGGGGAGGGGGGTACTATGTTTGGGAAATACTAGCTAATAGGAGACACTCCTTTACATCACACGTTTAGCGAGCTCTATGATATACATGATAATATTGAGTTATCGGTGTGAGAAGTATGGTGTGGTGCAATGGAGAGTGGAAATTGAACTTTAGAACATCTTAGTTTGGATCTCCTATAAATAATGGGGGAGAAATGATAAGTATGGTCCAACAACAACATTGATCGACGTGAAGGATAAGATTATCCCGGCCTTGGACTAATCGGTTCAATTCTCTAGCAACCCCTTATACATGAAGCTACCAGGGGGAGGTTTACAACAGGCCATCACCCGATTTACCGAGCCATGAAAATATCGATGAAAGTCAAGGTGTTTCTTTAGCCGCTCTTACAAAAAATATTACCTTCGAGTGAGTGAATTTTAAAAAGGGAAATGTACACGGAAGATAAATGTGTGCTTTATAGGCGGACCGAGGCACCAAATCACATCTTTTGTAAATGTGTCACAAGAAAGCGGGGATTTTGTGGTGACCGAGACTGGGAGGGAGGCTTAGTTTCATCCCAAATGATCTCTCTTTTAACTTTGTGTCCGACGGTTTTTCAAGCATGTTCGGTTCATCTAATGCCACTTGTCAAATTACACGAGTTCTTTCCTCTCATTTGATATGTGCGGAATTACGTATCGACATCAATATATAAAAGAAGCTACGTGTTTTACATAATTGATTGAAATCCAGGGGAGAGAATTATTTAGGAAGTTTACGTAAAACATTTTGTAGCTTCAGTAGGATTATCGCTTCAATAATCCATACGTTGACCCTCGTCTTTTTTTGAGCAAACGAAGGGCTTACCCCCTCCAATTTCCATTACCAGAAACCATGTTCGAACTACAAGCTAAGAAAAGTAAAGACCAGACTATTGCACCTAACATCTAGAGAGAGGTACCCATGGATCAGATCATCTAAACATCGATCCAGGGCCAGCTCCCCCAGAACCGGGGAGGATACTAGCACCCACCGACACCAACACCAAGTTCGGCGAAACATCGAGCTACAAGCATCACTTGGTACATATAGTAAAAGAAGCAGGAGCCACCAAAAGCGAACCTAGCGAAGACTACTAAAAATCTAGCAAAGACATCGATCCTTCAACCCTTTAGACACAGCACAGAAAATCTCTAGCCTATGGGACGAAGTATAGATCTCATTTGCTGCATGTTCGAGCAGCCTTGCTCCTAGCTCCAGCAACTTTTTATCGGGGACCTTTATCTGCAATATAGACCAGGCCACAATCCAGTGACAAGTAACTTTGATCATAATCATTGGATCATTGATAAATTTCCTATCAAAGATAATAGCATTTCTATTATTCCAAATAGACCAAAGCAAGGCAAGAGTCTAAACCAGGACCAAATTCTTATCTTTCTTATTAAAAGATCTAACCCATCTCGCCATACCAAGGTTGTTAGAATCGCGACTTAAGTCTTAGAATCTTACGACTTTACGATCCAAACTAGCCTCTCCAATTCTACGATTTTTCTCATAGAATCTAAGTTTCTACGATCCTGGTAGTTATGATTCTACGACTCAGGATCCTACCAACGGAGCTCCGATCTGATTCAGAATCTTGATTCTGACAACTTTGCGCCATACAATCATTCATGGAGGGAGGAATAGTTCTCAAATTAAAGAAACATTTGACTAGGTTCCAAGGGAGAGAAGCAGCAGAGCACGCAAAAAACAGATGATCAACGGTTTCATCTCTCCCACAGAACACACATATTTTTTTCTCCTTTCCATATTCTTTTATCAAGAGAATCCCTAGTTAGGATGGACTTTCTATTAGCTAGCCAAGCAATGATTCTGATTTTAGCAAGCACCTTAATCTTCCACAGAAATCTCTAAGGAAATTTAATTTTATCAACTACCAATTCTATATATAAAGATTTAACAGTAAACTGCTTATCGACATTGAGAGTCCACTCAACTTAATTTGTCTTTGCCATGTCCCATTTCTACAGTCTCACATCTCTCTTTGAGTGCTTTCCACATTTCTAATGTTTCTCCATGCATAGTTCTTATAAACTTAAAGCCTCTCCACCCCCATCTGGAGAGCTTCAGCTACTGTAATATTATGGTCAAAATTTAGATCATAAAGTCTGGGATATTCCTCTCTAAGTGCTTTATCATCCACCCAAATATCTTCCCAAAATCTGGTGTTTTTACCATCACCCAGTTTTTTCTTGATATATTTGTAAAACAATTCTTCTACCTTAAGCAAACCAGCCCAGAATTGGGAGTCTCCTGGTTGCTTCTTAGCTCTAGATATGCACCCATCTATGACATACTTCCTCAGCAGAACAGATTGCCACAGCCCTTCTTCAGTTTCCAGTTTCCAAAACCATTTAACCAGCAAAAATTTATTCATGCTTTCTAAATTTAAGATTCCTAGTCCTCCATAATCTTTAGGAGTACAACATTGTTTCCAGTTCACTAAATGGTATTTCTTTTCATTTTCATCTTCTTGCCATACTAGTCTAGCTCTATAGAAATCAGCTTTCTTGACAATATCAGCAGGGAGTGGTAGAATGACATCATAAGCAAGGGCATATTTGTTAAACAGGACTGAACCAAGGTGATTCTCACTGCAATGGACCCTATCAATCTACCTTGCCAACATCCACATCTTTTTTCAATTTTATCAACCACACACCTCCAGTGTTTATTTCTTATTCTTTTTTTGGACAATGGAAGTCCCAAATATTTAATTGGCATTTCCCCCATCTTGCAAGTTAAGATTTCTTGATATATGGCTTGCTTGTGAGTAGCTTCCCCAAAAAGCATCAACTCGCTTTTATGGAAATTGATTCCGTGTCCTGACATTTGTTCAAATGTACATAGTATCACTTTCAAATTTCTAGCACTTTCAATATCATCATCTAGAAGAAAAATAGTATCATCTGCATATTGCAGCATGTTGACAGCATTATTTAAGTTTTTCACTCAGGACCCCCTTCACCAAACCATGATCTTTGGCTTTGTTCATTATTACAGCTAGGGCATCAGCTGCCACATCAAAGAGCAAAGGGGAGAGGGAGTCCCCTTGCCTAAGCCCCTTAAATGTTTCAAAATAAGGGCCTATTGCATCATTAACTCTAATCCCTACATGTCCTTCCCTCATGGTTTTCATGACCCAATCGCATCATTTGTCAGGAAAATCTTTCATCTTAAGCATCTGAATCACAAAGGGCCATTTAATCTTATCATAGGCTTTTTCAAAATAAACCTTAAACACCAGGGCACTTTGTTTTTTTATGGATGGATTTTAGTGCCTCATGAAGCACAACCACACCTTCCATAATGTACCACCCCTTGATGAAAGCAGTTTGGTTAGGAGAAATAACAAGGGACACACACCTAGTCAATCTGTTCATCAGAACTTTGGTAATTATCTTGAAACTTACATTAAGAGGCAGATAGGTCTAAATTTCTGGATATGTTTGGCATTAGCAGTTTTTGCCACTAGAGTAAGATGCCATAGTTTAGCCTAGAAATATCTATCAATCCAATGGCAAAATCATCTACTAGATCTTTCAAATCCATCTTCACTAGTTCCCAGCAATTCTGATAGAAATCAGCTGGGAACCATCAACGCCTCGGCTTTTATTTCTCTCCATCCCAAACACCACTTATATCTTTCAGGGAGAAGGGGGCAGTAAGATCCTCTATATCAGAATCAGATATTTTTTTGAACTCATACACAGTCAAAGTTATGTAGGCTTCCTGAGGGTGTCCAAGCAGTTGCTTATAAAAATCAAAGATGTATTTCATAAGATTAGCTTCCCCCTCAATCACCACCTCATCTTGTTCTAGGAAAGCAATCCTATTTTTCCTTCTTCTCCCATTCACGTTGGCTTGGTAATATCTGGTCTTCTTGTCTCCGTCTTTAATTTCTCTGTCCTTGTATCTTTGGATCCACTTCATTTCTTCTTGTTTCAACAGTCTATCTAATTGCCCCCTGAGGTCTTTCTTCTCTTTTCTATCAACAACAGTGAGTCCCACCCTCTCAGCACTTTTATCAATGTTATCCAATTTTTGTATGATTTCAATTTTAATTTTCCTATACCAAGCATCAATATTCTTATTCCAGCCCTTAATTTTTTTCCTCATATCTCTCATCCTACATTGCCATCTATCTAGGCTTGATCCCAGGAAATTGCCTTTTCATATCTTACTTACAAAATCTTGGAACCCATCTCTTAGGAACCATGCATTTTCATATCTAAAAATGGGCTCACCTCCACTATGTTTCCCAGAATCTAGTAGGAGTGGGGTATAATCAAAGACTTTCCTTGCAAGAGCTTGAAGCATACAGTGTGGATATTTTCCTCCCATAAAGGGCACATCAATACTCTATCTAGCTTTTCATATGTGGGATCAAGAAGATTGTTTGCCCAGGTAAAATTTCTACCATTCAGAGGAAGCTCTCTCAATCCAACATTCTCAATGATGGCATTAAACAGGAAACTCCAGTTTTGTTGCTCACTGGTTTGTTTTTCTTAGTTTCTTTTCTAATGATATTAAAATCTCCCCCCACTAAACATGGTAGGGGATTATCATGATAGAGTCTGGCTAGCTCAGCTAAGAAACTAGCTTTTTCTCGGTTTGGGCATCACCATAAACTACAACCAGATTCCAATGAAATTTATTCTTCCTACTACCACTAGCACCCTAAGGAAATACTCCCCATGTTGAACATTGACTATGTCAAAATAGTCCTGATTAATTCCCACTAGGATTCCCCCAGATAATCCTCTCGGTGGGTTTGAGTGGCTATCAAAATTTCTGCCACTACACAAGTTATGTAATTCATTTTTTGTGAATTGTTTTCTGATAGTTCCCAAAATTTCAAGAAAATCTAGTTTATGTTCCCAGATTAGCTCCCTAATATATCTCTTCTTAGGGTCTTTTCCAATGCCTGTTGCATTCCAAAAAACTCCTTTCATTGCTAAACAATAAAAAAATTAGGTTTTGTTCCTTCTTCTCTTTTTGTTTTTAAGGGCCCCAACCGCAATAGATTGCTTCACACAGCTAATCCCTGGCGAGCACATCTTCTGCATTTTTCCATTAGAAAACATTCCTCTTAATTTTTGGAATTGTTCCTCTTCAATGTCAGCATCAGAATTTTCCAGGTCTAAGCATAATTCTTCAATCATGGAATCCCCAGTATCAATATGTACTGGGGTCCTTGCACACTCCTGTGATTTTTCCTGGTTAACAATATTTTGGAGGTAGAAATCTCTTCTAGCCTCCTCCATTTTCCTAATGATATCAATGTTTTTCTCTACCATCTCAATAGAGCACCCCCAAATAAATACCAATCAAGGAAGTTACTTGAAGTAAAGTAGGTTTGAAACAAAAGGATTATATTTCTCACCATAATTATCTCTCTCCTCAGCCCACAGCTTGGCCATATCTTCTACTTTCTGATCTTCCCTTCCTTTGTGTCTTAGTCTTCTTTTCAGCATTTCCCCTCTGTCTTCCTCAGTCATGTCCTCTGCGCTCACCCTTTGTATTGCAGCAAGCCTCTCTCCAAAGTTCTCAGACTCTTCGCTGGCAGTGAAATCAGTGGGTTCATCGTACTTTCCATGTTTATCAGAATCTTCTTTATCATTCTCACCCTCAATCTCTTTATCCTCTTCATCAACTGCCATGTTAGCCAATTCTAGCTCATACGCCTCTCTGTTAGCAGCTTCCAAGATCAATTGCTGCACAACCACTTTCTGAGAAGATACTTCCTCTTCCAGTTTCTTTTCATCAGCCTCCAAATCCATCATTCTTTTCTCCTCTTTGCTCCACAAAGCAGTCTACCTCATTTTTTCCTCTTCCAACATCTAGATTTTCTTGTACATTAGGTCTAACTCCTTATACATTCTACTTCTATCATTAGCCATTTCTTTCATAACATCTCCTAAGGCGGTTTCCAAAGCTTCTTTTAGACTGTCATTCTTTTTGTTGATCTCCTCCACTTGTGTCAGAGTTAGACTCCCAAGGGCAATTTTGTTCTTGCCAGCTTCTTCCACTCTGGACTTTTTCCTAGAATCTTCATCATCCATCCCATTCTCCAAATATGTTTTTTGTTTGTCCTCCTTGTACTAGCCCATTTCCACAACAGAATCAAGCTCAACTTTCATTCTAAACATCAGTAAGTCAGGGGCAGTGATCTCAACATGTCCAGGAATTTTCTCAATGGCTCTCACCCCACACTTGGCCCTAACTTTTTCTAAGTTGATAGTGTCCATATCAATCTCGAGAACAGGCCCCACAGTAGCAGCCACCTCATACATACAAAAAAAAGGTGTCTAAAACAGTCAGGCACCTCACCGAATTTAATCCACACTGTATGGAGCTTGCCCATAGCCTGGTGATCCAAGGTCCACCCCTTGACATTAATTACCACACCAGTATCTAGCAGATCAAAGTCTTGAACTTGGCCAACTCCATCAGCTTAGCTTTGCTGGGGAATCTCATCATAACAAAAACATCGGTCTACAGCTTCCTTAATTCTCCATTGCCACCCCCAGCTGAACATCTCTCCAAAGGCCTTGACAAATTCAATTTCATAGATTTTTCTAGATCTTATGTACACCACAGCTGGTGGATTGATGTGATTAGCCATAAGCGCATCCTTGAAACTTTGAACTAGCAGAACACCAAGTCCTTTGGTAGCATACCCAACATACTTGGGAACTGGTTTTATCTGTTTCAGCCAAGTGCAATCCTCAGTAATGTGATTGTCTCTCCCACACACCAAACAATGTCCAATTTTGTAGTCCTTAGTGTTGTGTCCAGATTCTTTACACTTGCCACACACCTGCCTAGGATTTCTGTCATTTCCTTTCTGGTCACCATAGTTGTTGCTAGAACCACCACTTCTCTGACCAGTTTTCCTGAAGTCACTGGTTTTGCTACCACCACCTCCATCTATATTACCTTCACTCTTCTTTCTTTTCTTGTCTTTCATCAGGTTCCATTGTTGTCACTTGTCCACCCACTTAAGCTCTATAAATTGCCAGTCCCTCCAACACTCATGGTCTGGGCCAGTTGAGAGAGGAGACCCCCAGCAGTTGTTGTTGTTGAAGAGGGGTAGCCATTTCTCCTTTAGTCCCCTTGCTCACAGCCGTAGGGCCTTCCTGATTGCCCATTCCTGCATTAGTGGCAGATTTCCCTCCAATTTCCAACTGTCCCACCTTGGCTTTCCAAACTTGCTGACCATCTTGAGTCACACGACCACTATCAGTCTCCTTAAATTTTCCAGACTAGTCACCCATCCGCCCCCCCATTTCTATTGTCAAATCCTTCATCAGATCTGACGGAGTATTTGAACCTGTCAGGATTGTAGTTGTTACCTTGGAACTTTCTCTTGGCATCTATGAATCCATTCCTGCCTCCCCCTCCCATGTTGAAGCTTCCTCCATTGATGCCACCTCTGTTTCCTCCACTCGTCTCTCTCTATGGCGGCTGGGAGGAGGGAAACCCTAAACTAGCTGAGCTCTCCTGGCTCGAATCCCGTGAAGGGGGCTTTATAGGAATAGTGGGAGGGGGTGGGTGACACATGGGAGGGGCCTCACATGGGCCACCAAAATTGTGTGGCTCAAAGTCCAGCAACATTTCTAGGTCAAGCCCAACCGAACCTATCAGGCCCACTCTATCAGCTTTAGCGGTGTCGTGCTGTCCCACTTTATCCATTTTCTTTCTAGAGACATTTTTTCCACGGGAGAGTGGGGAAGTTCAATTTCTTCAAAATCAACAATATTTTCATCAAAGAGATTGGCAATAGGTGGGTAATTCCCCATCCTTAGAGCCTCTCTGACCATATTAGCGGGGGAAATCATCCCAACGGGGCTGGAATCAGGGCCAGCGCAAACTCCATCATGTTCAATTCGTCCATCAATCTCAAAATGTGGAGATTCTGGAGATTTAATTCAAGAATTCCTATTTAATCTACGCGAATTTCTCCTAGCCATCCCTCCCACCACCTCTGCACACATTTGTACAGTAGTAGTAGAATACTTGGAGGGGTTAGCCACCGTGCCTGAAGCAGATGACCGGACCCCCACTTCCTCGTCGTCGGAATCCTCTCCAGCCAGCAACCAGAAACGATTGCCAGCAGGAGAGGTCCCTACTGCTGGCGGGCGAGGGCCAGCAGCCGTGGGGAGTGGCGAGGGAAGCGAGGGTAGCGCCGGGGCAGAGAGGTCACCTCCGCCCTCGTCCTCCTCCTCCTGGTAGGCGTCGTCAGCGTCGCTCCGCCATCATCGTCGTTGATCTCGATCGGCGTGTCCATGGATCCAGGAACAGGGAGCCCCATCACCACCGCTGGCACCAGCGCCGCCTGCCTCGCCGAATCCAATCTGTATTGAAGCGACTTGAACAGCCTCCACTTGACGCTGCTCTGAATTCAGAGTTTCTGCTTCCAGCATCGCCCAGAGAACGACCCCCATCGCCGGCTAGGGGAGGTAACCTGGGAAGCAGAGGAGAAGCTCCTCGTCCGTCATCTTCCCCCGCACCAGGAAGGCCGCGTCGTTGAGCTGTTTGGCGTGAGGGAACCACCCGTTGATCTCCCTGAGCCTCCCCTCCAACTCGGCATCGCCATGGGCGAGCGCCTCGATCTGCTCCTCTCTCCTCGACATCTCTCCTCTCACTGTTGCGGTTCCCCACGACTGGATCTAGAGACGGAGAAGGCGAGGGGAGGAAGTGAGGAGGCGAAATGAGTGGGGGATTTTGCCGTTCGGGGCGGTGGGCTGCGGGAGATAATTGTGTGCCCCCTCGCACTCCGCCATTAATCACCTCGGGCTTCGTAGTGTGTCGCGACTCGGTTCGGTCGTGCACTACACCCACCCACGCCACATGACACGGGAACCGGATCTTCTCTCCCTCGGTCAGCGCCACGCCCTCACCCCACCTCCGTGCGTCCACCACGTGCTCCTCCAAATCAAGGAGGCGGAGCTTCCTGTCGCCGGCGAGGAGAAACCCCGGCCGGAACTCCAATAGCTCCGGCAACCAGAGGTCGGAGACGAACACGCAGAGGCGTGGGCGGCACGTAACGGTGGAAGAGTCCGTCCTCGACCGAAACATGTTTGCGTTGACCCTCGTCTAGAAACATGACCTACATATATTCAATTTGAATTTCCTTCTGCTTTGCTTTGCGGAGTGAGGCTCCGTCATATAATCAATATTATCTTTTCAAAACATACAAGTAATATTATAGAGTATTTCTTGTGAGAGCACTTACGTGAGAGCGACTCAAGTAATATTATAATCTGTGGACACGTGAGCGGTGAGCAGAGCACGGAGCAGGTCGAGCGGTTTCCATCCAACCCCGTGGAACTGGCGCTGCCTTTCGCCGAACCACCCGAAACTCCACACCCCGAGTAGGCGACCGATCGACCAAGCATCTTTGCATTGCACCTTCACCCCGGCCGGCAGCGGTCAAACCGGCGTCTCGCCGTTATATAAGCGCGCACCCTCACACCTCCAGACCTCACAAACACATCAAGCAACATAGTAGTATATTCTCGATCGGTCTCAGGGAAGAAACTTGGTGAATTTTCGCTGGTGTCGTGTGATCAAAGCTCGGGCGTCGGAATGGAGTTCGAGATGATGGCGAGCCAGCACGGGGCGCTGCTCAAGGTGGGGCTGTTCGTGCTGGTGCAGGCGCTGGTGTACCTCATCCTCGCCCAGTCCTCCTCCGTCTTCTCCACCAACAAGACCCTCGGCCTCCCCCCGGCGCGCTCCCTCAGCGCCCGCCGCATGGTCGCGCTGCTCTCCGACCTGCCGCTCGGCGGCGAGCCCTCGCCCCGCGCCGTCCCCGTGGACCCGTCGTCGCCCGTGCCCCTCGCCCACCAGAAGAAGGATTAGTTAGCCGGACCACGATGATTCGCGGCGCGGACACGGATCGAGCTGGAGGAGGCAGCGCTCGAGCGAGCATATATGTCTGCCGAGGTAGCGGTTGGTGCCCGCCGTAGGTGTTCGTTAGCTATTCACGCCATTCTTTGGTGTTCCTTTGATCGGTTGGTTTGTTCTTTGAGATTTCATATGTAAACTACACGCCGTTTTGGATTGTACAAATGACCATCTAAGATCGTGTTTCATTTACCGTGCAGTCGTGCTTGTGTTTTGAGGAGAGACTTGTGATGAGCATAACACTCGTTTATATCATGACAAATTTGCTAATTCTCATCTAGATTCCTGGGTGACACGAGTTTGTTTGGTATCTGTCTGTAGGGTTTATTTTATTGTGGTTCGGCCACTCATATGCTTCTCCTTGATGACAAACGGGTGAGGGTACAACAACGTACTCCCGGTGCTTTGTTGGCGTTGTTGTTTGTGTGTAGTAGTCTTTTTTTTACCGACATATATGCAAGTTTTCTCTGCACATTGTATTGTTCGGCTGTCTGGGGTGCAAGTCTGCTCTTGCAAAAGTGTAATGAGCTACCGCTATGAATTTGAGTACCTAGTATACGGGTCTATTAGTTATTTACTTCACACTATTCTTCTATTGATTGGTGTATTCTTTTTGGATTGGTTTGATCGGTCGGTTTTCTTATCGGGTTGGATATGTAAGTTACTTAAGCTTAAGATTACAATGACAACTAGAGGTCAAGACGGGACTCGCGAAGGTGGAAGACCTAGTCGTCACTAGCTTCTCCAACCCTCTCGTCATCGCTAGAGGGCTTTGCCTGGAAAAGCTCGCACAACGATGGTGATGATGGCAGTGGAGGATCTGTCCAAAGGGAGTTTGATGTGGCGGGGTTGGCCAGCTGTGACAAATGTTCAGCCGAGCGGCAACGGTTCTAGACCGACGGTGCTCGCTGGCGATGCTGCCTGTGTCGACAGAGCCCAGACACTATTATAGGAAAGGCTAATAGCGAC
This sequence comes from Elymus sibiricus, assembly GCA_039707655.1. Classification (NCBI taxonomy): domain Eukaryota; kingdom Viridiplantae; phylum Streptophyta; class Magnoliopsida; order Poales; family Poaceae; genus Elymus; species Elymus sibiricus. The sequence goes on from CM077671.1 coordinate 304,352,972, forward strand.
ATGCCGATTTGAAGATTAGTGGTGCGTGGGTTCAACACCAGTAGTATCACGCCACAGTTACAAACTTTCAAGTGGCGTGTAACAAGCACAGTAAAAATATACTAGTAGCATGTCCCGTTGTGCACACGACACTAGTGTCTCAGATATCTCCTCTTTCTGTCCCTTTCATTGATGTGTGGGGCCTGTGTCAGGTAACCCCTCACGTCTTAAATAACAACATTAGTTGGAACGTTAATTCAACTAAACATAATTCAAATCTTAAATAAATATTAAGTAAACTTACATTACACATCTAAGATTTGAACACCACCGTTCAAATAAAAAAATATAACTTAAACTAATCTTGTCGACTCACGAGCCTGCGTAGTTTCTCGGTACAGTCGGACGACCGTCGACCGCCTAATTGCTGTCGTCTAAAATGACGACGATGTCCATGCCGAAGCAGGAACCATAAGCCTCCGCATCTTGGAAGGCAGGGCGCCAGTTCGCCGGCGGGTGCATCATCTCCTCCTCGTCGACCAAAGGAACCGAAGAGAAGAACGCGTCAAGCTCTAGCTCTGTTTCTTCCATCCCATGCTTCTTCGCTTCAAACGTGGCCCTCGCTTCCTCGTCCTTGCTATTGTACTCGAAGGAGGCATCTATGGCCATCTGCTCCTCCTCGAACTCTGGATCACCGTGGTACAGAGCCATGACATCTGTGTCGGTGAGCTGTGCGTTGATTTGTGCCTCTAGCGAGATGCTCCTCCATCCCCGCCTTTCCCACCATGTCAAGGTCCCATGATGGGGATGGATGCAACGAGGTCATTAGGGAAGGCAGCGGAAATCTAGTCGAAGAAGGAGTTGGGGAGGGAGGTCATCGGTAAAGCTCCATGCGAACACCCACGCATCACATCTCAGCAGTTCAGGCAGCACCGACGATGAGCTCATTTCGCTGCAGCATGGTCGGGATAGTTTGAAGTCGGCGAACCATGCATTGTATGGGAGAATGGGAGAAGGCACCGCCCCTAGGTTTTGGGGGATAAGATGAGTGGATAAGAACGATCTACTATGTAGATAAGAGAGGATACTAAGGGGGGCGGAGAGGGATGCCTCTCCTCCTTCTTTGGGCCAAAGCATATCAATGGCATGTTATAACTAGGGTCCGCCAATGTGTTGTGTTACTAGTGGCATTTGGCCCCTAGACATCCCCACTCATATATATATTTTTCTACATTGAATATTTAGGTGTTTTTAGAGTTTTAGTGTTATAGTCCAAACTTTTACAAGTGCCATGTACAAAGTTGACACTTTTTAGAGTAACCTATGTGGAAAATTGCAAACAAAAATAGAGATCTCGGTTTTTTATGTATTACTAGCACGATGCCCGTGCATTGCTACAGAGCCACTGGCATAGGAGGTGGTCAAATAATGTTAGTGTCTTTGTGGCCGTTGCAGGATTTATGATTAGAAAATATAGCAAAAATACGGTGAGAGGCATGCAACATGAGAGAATTTTAAGTGACCATAGTAAGTTGAGAAGGGAAACTAAAACCAAAATCGATTTTGAGTTGAAGTCACACTTTTGTGTTTGTTATTTGTCGCTTTTACAAAAAAGTTGGTCTCACTTGTTTATTTATGATAGATCTCATATGTGAGTAAAGTACATTTGTTTATATATCTCTTGGAAGGTTGCTAGTTCCATATGTGAGGATGTGTGTATTTGTTTATTTAGAAAGAATGTTAGACCCACATGCCACCAATAATTATTACTGGCGTCCTGCGCCTCTAGACCCATGCCACTAATACCAACAAGCCTACATGTCTTCCTCCCGGCCTACAATATTCATGCGCGCATGCTACTGGTTGATGCTTCCCATTCCGATTGTGTGTTTACCATGAAATGCGCCTCTCCCAATCTACCCAGCTTAGTCTCACACCCACTGGCGGAGCTACGTGTTAAGGAAAAAGGCCATGGCCCGCCCAATCATTAGCAAACTCAGTGTATTATTGACAGTAAATCGGGCCATGAAAAAAATAGTAGGCCTTTCTTTTTATTGGCCCGTTCAGATTTGTTTGGGTAGCTCCGCCACTGCTCACACCCACACCCATCGCCGCACAATCTTCTTTCTCTTCGGCCGCTGCCGCACGCTAGCTCTAGAGTTAGGCTAGATTCCTGTGCCGTCACGTCACGTGGTTCGAGGCGTTTGTGGCAGTTAACGACGGCTAGCCGAGGCTACCAGATCACCTGTGCGGCCGTAGCCTGCCCGTCCGGCAGCTGCACAATGTTGAGCGTGCCGGTATCCGGCCATATCTAATGCCACGCACGCCCCCACCGAGCCACCCAACATGGTTAATAGCCCAGAGCTCGCGCCAGCCCTCACGCTCCCCGACATCATGATGGTCGGATGGCAGGCAAAAAGAAACACAACAAGAAAACAAAATAAAAGAAAATATAGTAGAAGAAACATATAGGAAACCAAAAAAGTAAAGAAAATGACCAATGGTGCTGATATGTCTCCAACGTATCTATAATTTATGAAGTATTCATGCCATGTTTACAATAATTTTATATGATTTTGGTATGATTTTATTAGAACTAACCCGGACTGACGCTGTTTTCAGCAGAACTACCGTGGTGTTGTTTTTGTGCAGAAATAAAAGTTCTCGGAATGGGCTGAAAATTTACGGAGAATATTTTTGGAAAATATAAAAAATACTGGAGCAAAAAGATACCGGAGACGAGTCCCGAGGCAGCCACAAGCCTAGGGGGCGCCCCCCCTAGGGCACACCCCCTGGCTTGTGGGCCCCTCGGGAGTCCCCTTGACGTGAGACCGACGCCAAAAATTCTTATAAATACCAAAACCCCCAGAAAGAAACCTAGATCGGGAGTTCCGCCGCCACAAGCCTCTGTAGCCACGAAAAACCAATTGGGAGCCCGTTCTGGCACCCTGCCGGAGGGGGAAACCATCACCGGAGGCCATCTTCATCATCCCGGCGGTCTCTGATGGGGATATGTACCTAGGGTAGGGTCATAGGCCTGACCTAAATGCCCTACCTAAGGACACTACCCCAGAAAGTTTAAGAGCTACAAGGAAGTCTCCGACTGAGTTCACCAAGTCATACAAGTCACTCGACAATATACACTCGGAGGTACCTTTCACTCGACGCTTACCTTTCACTCGGAAGGACCAGAAGACAGTCGACCACAGAAGCCCAGAAGTCACCCCAGGGAGGCTAACGGGCAGGCATTCATCAAGACCATTAATAGCATTTATGTTGTACATTACTAGTAACGTACGTCTTTATAACCACGATCTGACCCTTAAACGCCGGTCACTTATGAGGGGCAGCGCACTCTATATAAGCCACCCCTCCCCTCTGGCATAAGGGTTGGTTGGTTCGCACCCCCTGTAGCGATACTCCAATTACACTCGACAAAGAGCTCCCGAGCACCTGAGACGTAGGGCTATTACCTCCACGAGAGGGGTCTGAACTCATACATCTGTGTGTACACCCTCGCCGTAGCTAGGACTCTGCCCTCTCCTTACGTACCCCTACCTTCTACTGTCAGACTCGCTCCCACGACAGTTGGCGCCCACCGTGGGGCAGGCGTCTAAGCGACTTCCGGCGAGGTTGCATTTGTTTTCCTTCGTCATGTCATCCGGCGGTGATTTGTTCCTGGGCCGCGAGATTCGTCTCGGAGCGCTCACCTTCATCGCCGACGATTCGGCATGGCTCCGGGAGGCGCCTCTGGACGTTGAGGCGCTCCCGAGTCGTGGGGCGACGCACTTTTGCGCAAGCTCCTGCGGTGTTCTTCTCCTTCAGTCGTCGACTCCGTACGTGTCGGCCCTCCATGCTGTTCATCGTCGCAAGCGATCCGGTCGTTCGCGGCTACAGCGTTGGGTGCGACATGCGGCGGCCCGCCAGGCTTCGTCCCCGCAGATTGCGGCCATCGAGCCCGTCGAGTCACTTTTCGGCGCGTTTGAATCGGCGTCAGATCGGTCTGGCGTTCCCTCCGAGTGCGAGAGCTGCGATCCTGCGACTGAAGTTTTTATGGCTGGCTCTCATCAGAGTCCGCCGCCTGGTTTCAGCCCCGCCAGACGCGAGATTGGTGGAACGTCGAATGAACAGCAGCACCGGGATGAGGTTGTTCTCCGTACTCCCATCGTCGGCACGACTGCTGAGGCCCAGGCCATGGAGGCGACTCGCCTTCGACTCAAAGAGATGCAGAAGGCACTCGACGAGCGTGTTCGACAGCGTCCGCCGCGTCCCAATCGACATCAGCGACAGTTGTTTCCGAGTGGATCGCGGAATAACGTCGAGGTATTCCGTACTCCAGTGTTGAATGTTGCGGCTGCTGCTAGGATTGCAGATTCTATACAGCCATCACGGTCGGAAGCTGGTAGAGGTTTGCAACAGATCAGAACGTTGCTCGAAGCAGCGCAACTGCAGAATGCGGCTGTTTCTCAGTCGCAGAACAGATTACATAGCAATTCACCCAGGGCGGAAACAGTTCAATCGGCCCACAGTCCTGGGTCGCCCCTGCGCCACAGAGGTGGAGACTTCCGGGAAGATCGGTACAGAGATCAGGGGCGAGATCAGTTTACTCCCCGTTTTCACCGCGATGACCGCCGTCGAGTGCTTTCTCCTCCGCGGAGTGGTTCCAATGTGCCCCGGCACAATGATGATAGGCGCCCGTTCGGTGATGAGCGGAATCCTGGATTTGACGCAAGGGATATCCTCGCTCAAAGACGGGTCGACAGAGGCAGAGCCCACAGAGATGGTTATAACGGAGACTATCCGAGTGGAAGTGGAACTGTTGTGTCTGGTCCCGAGTGTTTTAGCAGAGCCATTCGCTCTGCAGAAATTCCCCCCAACTTCAGGTTGGCGGCTGGAATTGGCAAGTTTTCTGGCGAGACAAAGCCCGAGACATGGTTAGATGATTACCGAGTGGCTGTGCAGATTGGTGGAGGAAACGACAACATAGCCATGAAGCATTTGTCCCTGATGTTAGATGGTTCGGCCAGAGCTTGGTTGAATCGTTTAGCTCCCTCTAGCATCTATTGCTGGGAGGACTTGGCCCGAGTGTTTATCAGAACCTTTGAGGGCACCTGTAAACGTCCGGCTGGTTTGATTGATTTGCAGCACTGTGTTCAGAAACCCAATGAGACCTTGCGAGACTACATTCAGCGCTGGTCCACCCTGCATCATACGGTGGAGAATGTTTCCGAACACCTGTTTGTGCTTTCAAGGCTGGTGTTAGATACAGAGAGCTCTATCTGAAATTTGGTCGCACTGGTGATATTTCTTTGAGCAAGATGATGGAGATTGCCACTCGGTACGCCAATGGGGAAGAAGAGGACCGCCTCCGAAGCGGTAAAGGAAAAGCAGTCGACAATGATGCAGGCGGAAACTCCAATCGGAAGCAGAAGCGCAAGGCTGATCCCCCCGCTCCGGCAGAAGCGGCCGCTCTGGCGGCTCAGGCCAAAAATAAAGGAAAGTCCAAAGCTAAGTTCACCCCCAAGAAGTCAAAGTATCAGTCGGGTACAGATGTTATGGATTTACCGTGTGCAATCCACACGAGGAAAGATGAAGAGGGCAATTTAATATTGCCAAAGCATACCACCCGACAGTGCCGTTTGCTGATCGAACAGTTCAAAGAGAGCCAGTCGAGTGAAAAAGACCCTGATAAGGGAGATGAAGAAGATAAAGAAGAGTTTCCTGAGATCAATGCCACTCTGTTGATTTTTGCTGATGTTGAGAGCAAGAGTCGACTGAAAGTTATCAACAGGGAGGTTAACATGGCGGTTCCCTCTACCCCCACATATCTCAAGTGGTCTCAGACTGCTATCACGTTTGATCAGTCAGATCACCCTGTGCATATTGCTACCCCCGGGCGGCAAGCGCTGGTGGTGGACCCAGTTGTGGGGGGCACTCGACTCCGCATGGTTTTGATGGACGGTGGAAGCGGTCTGAACATCCTATATGCAGATACCCTCAAGGGGATGGGCATTCCGATGTCCCGACTCAGTGAAAGCAACATGAAGTTCCATGGCGTCATCCCTGGGAAAAAGGCCCGTTCACTCGGTCAAATAGCGTTAGATGTTGTGTTTGGTGACAATAAGCATTTTCTCAAGGAAAAATTGACATTTGAAGTGGTGGACTTCCAGAGTGCATACCACGCCATCCTTGATCGTCCGGTTTATGCCCGTTTCATGGCCCGTCCATGTTACGTGTATCTCAAGCTAAAGATGCCCGGACCCAAGGGTGTGATCACAGTCATTGGCAATCGACAGAGGGCTGAGGAGTGCCTTCAGCAGGGCTCCAAGATCGCCGATCATCAGATGGCCATGGTCGAATTGGAAGAATACAAGAAAAACGCTGATCCTTCCGACCTGTTGCGCGCTAAGAAGCCCGCTTCTGAGTCAGCTTTTCAGTCGGCAGGAGAAGTGAAGAAAGTGAACATTCACCCGACAGATCCAACAGTTGCCCCGACCAACATCTCGACGACACTCGACAACAGATAGGAAGCCGAGCTCATCCAGTTCCTCCGTGAGAACTGGGACATCTTCGCATGGAAGCCTGCTGACATGCCTGGTGTACCCAGGGAACTGGCTAAGCACCGGTTGAGAGTTGACCCGAAGGCCAAGCCTATGAAGGAGCATTTGCGTCGGTCGGCAACCGAGAAGCGAAAAGCAATCGGCGAGGAGGTGGCTCGTCTCTTGGTGGCTAAGTTCATACGTGAGATTTACCACTCCGAGTGGTTATCGAACGTCGTTATGGTCCCTAAGAAGGACAAGTCACTCCGCATGTGTATTGATTTCAAACATATCAATCGGGTCTGCCCGAAAGATCATTTTCCACTCCCCCGCATTGATCAGATTGTCGACTCAACTGCGGGGTGTGAGCGTCTATCTTTTCTGGATGCTTACTCTGGCTACCATCAGATCCGTCTGTTTGGTCCGGATGAAATAAAGACAGCCTTCGTCACCCCTTTCGGGTGTTTCTGTTATATCACCATGCCTTTTGGTTTGAAGAACGCCATCGCTACTTTCATGCGCATGATTCAAAAATGTTTACTCGATCAGATTCCTCGGAATGTTGAAGCCTACATGGATGACATTGTCGTCAAGTCTCGCAAAGGTTCCGACCTGTTATCTGACTTAGCTGAAACATTCGCCAATCTGAGGAGATATGATATCAAGCTAAATCCGACTAAGTGCACTTTCGGTGTTCCTGGTGGCAAATTACTCGGTTTTCTCGTTTCTGAAAAGGGAATCGACGTTGATCCTGAAAAGATCGGTGCCATCACCCGAATGAAAAGCCCTGAGCGTGTGCACGATGTCCAGAAGCTCACAGGTTGCTTGGCAGCATTGAGTCGATTCATTTCTCGTCTCGGTGAAAAGGCACTGCCTTTATACCGACTGATGAAGAAGTCTGATACATTCGAGTGGACTTCTGAAGCTGAAGCAGCGTTTGTCGAGCTCAAAGCTCTGCTTTCCACCTAGCCGGTGCTTGCTGCTCAGCACAGTAAGGAGCCATTGCTATTGTACATAGCGGCTACTAATCAGGTCATCAGTACAGTTCTCACTGTCGAGAGGGAAGAGGAAGGTAAAGCTTACAAAGTCCAGCGTCCTGTTTATTACGTCTCTGAAGTGTTGACTCCTTCAAAGCAAAGATATCCACATTACCAGAAGCTTGTGTACGGTATATATCTATCAGCTAAGAAGGTGGCACATTATTTTCAAGATCACTCAATTTCAGTCGTCAGTGATGCTCCATTGTCTGAAATTCTCCACAATCGAGATGCGTCTGGTCGAGTGGCCAAATGGGCTATTGAGCTCCTCTATTTTGACATCAAGTTTGAAGCAAAGAAAGCAATCAAGTCTCAAGCCCTCGCTGATTTCTTGGCCGAGTGGACTGAACAGCAGCAACCGATCCAAGTTTACTCGGCGGGACCATGTTCTTTGATGGCTCGAAGATGCTGAATGGGTCTGGTGCTGGCGTAGTACGGGTGTCCCCAAAAGGCGACAAACTCAGATATGTCTTGCAGATTCACTTTGATTCCTCCAACAATGAAGCTGAATATGAAGCACTCTTGTATGGGTTGCGTATGGCCATTTCACTCGGCGTCCGGCGCCTGATGGTATATGGCGACTCTGATTTGGTGGTCAATCAAGTGATGAAAGAGTGGGATGTCAGGAACCCCGCTATGACAGGATACTGCAATGCAGTAAGGAAACTTGAGAAGAAATTCGAAGGCTTGGAACTCCATCATGTTCCCCGAGTGAAGAATCAAGCAGCTGATGAGCTGGCAAAGATTGGATCCACTCGGAAACCTATCCCCAGCAATGTATTTCTTGAGCACCTTCATTCTCCTTCGGTACAGGAAGATCCTTTCACTGAAGAGCCCTCGCAAGCAAAGAGCGCCTTAGATCTGACTGAAGTCGACGTCCCAGCAGTTATTGATTTGGTTATGGAGGTTTTAGTGATCATCCCTGACTGGACTGTTCCTTACATTGCGTATATTCTGAGGCAAGAACTCCCAGATGATGAAGATGAAGCTCGACAGATAGTCCGCAGATCCAAGGCATTTACTGTTATGGATGGACAACTCTACAGAGAAAGTGTGACTGGCGTGATTCAGCGGTGTATTTCTCCTGAAGAAGGTCGATTGATTTTGGAGGAGATTCACTCGGGAACTTGTGGTCATCATGCGTCCTCTAGGACAATTGTTGCCAAAGCCTACCGAGCGAGTTTCTTTTGGCCACGCGCCAATGAGATGGCCAAAGATATAGTCGATCACTGCGAAGGATGCCAGTTTTATTCGAACCTGTCACACAAACCTGCGTCTGCCTTGAAGACTATTCCACTCGTCTGTCCGTTTGCTGTATGGGGCTTGGATATGGTTGGACCCCTTAGAACAGGCCAGAGTGGATTCACTCACTTGCTGGTTGCAGTCGACAAGTTCACTAAGTAGTTTGAAGCTAAACCCATCAAGAAGCTGAACGCCCGCACTGCTATCAAATTCATGAAAGAAATAACCTTCCGGTATGGAGTCCCCTACAGTATCATTACAGACAATGGCTCTAACTTCGACTCGGAAGAGTTCAGACACTTTTGCTCCTCTCAAGGCACTCGGGTGGACTACGCATCCGTTGCGCATCCCCAGTCTAACGGTCAAGCTGAGCGAGCGAATGGCCTTATCCTCCAAGGACTGAAGCCTCGACTCATGCGAGATCTTGATCATGCTGCTGGAGCTTGGGTCACTGAATTGCCGTCTGTCCTGTGGGGCTTGAGGACGACTCCTAACCGGTCGACTGGACGCACTCCTTTCTTCCTTGTGTATGGAGCTGAAGCCGTTCTACCAAGTGACGTCCTTCACAATTCCCCCCGAGTGGATCTATACACTGAAGACGAAGCTGAGCAAGCTAGACAAGATGGTGTGGATCTCCTAGAGGAAGAACGAGAGATGGCCCTGATCCGGTCGACTGTATATCAACAAGACCTTCGCCGCTTCCATGCGAGACACGTCAAAAGCCGTTCGTTCCACAAAGGTGATCTGGTGCTCCGAGTGGATCAGCAGCGTCCCCACAAGTTGGCCCCAGCGTGGGAAGGCCCATTCGTCGTCACCAAGGTGCTGAACAACGGGGCATACCATCTTTTCAACTTGAAGAAGAATATCGATGAGCCACGCGCCTGGAACGCAGATTTGCTTCAACGCTTTTATACTTGACGACTGAGTTGTTTTGATGTAATAAGAGTGCTCCAGACGATGTCGTTTGTTAAGTTATGACTTCCGCAGTCTATTGTCGATTCCGATCGCACAATTTCACATTCAAAGACTTCTCCGAGTGAAGACCAACCCTCTCTCTCGGGGGCTTAGTTGCGAATCCGTTTCTCCTAAGTAAAAAACCCTTCCGAGTGTATAGCATTCAATACACTCGGAGACTTAGTCGCGAACCAGTCTTCGCCTAAGTTCAAAAACTTCTCCGAGTGAAGAGCAACCCTCTCTCTCGGGGGCTTAGCTGCGAATCCGTTTCGCCTAAGTAAAAAACCCTTCCGAGTGTATAGCATTCAATACACTCGGAGACTTAGCCGCGAACCAGTCTTCGCCTAAGTTCAAAAACTTCTCCGAGTGAAGAACAACCCTCTCTCTCGGAGGCTTAGCTGCGAATCCGTTTCGCCTAAGTGAAAAACCCTTCCGAGTGTATAACATTCAATACACTCGGAGACTTAACCGCGAACCAGTCTTCGCCTAAGTTCAAAAACTTCTCCGAGTGAAGAGCAACCCTCTTTCTCGGGGGCTTAGCTGCGAATCCGTTTCGCCTAAGTGAAAAACCTTTCCGAGTGTATAGCATTCAATACACTCGGAGACTTAGCCGCGAACCAGTCTTCGCCTAAGTTCAAAAACGTCTCCGAGTGAAGAACAACCCTCTCTCTCGGAGGCTTAGCTACGAATCCGTTTCGCCTAAGTGAAAAACCCTTCCGAGTGTATAACATTCAATACACTCGGAGACTTAGCCGCGAATCAGTCTTCGCCTAAGTTCAAAAACTTCTCCGAGTGAAGAGCAACCCTCTCTCTCGGAGGCTTAGCTGCGAATCCGTTTCGCCTAAGTGAAAAACCCTTCCGAGTGTATAACATTCAATACACTCGGAGACTTAGCCACGAACCAGTCTTCGCCTAAGTTCAAAAACTTCTCCGAGTGAAGAGCAACCCTCTCTCTCGGAGGCTTAGCTGCGAATCCGTTTCGCCTAAGTGAAAAACCCTTCCGAGTGTATAACATTCAATACACTCGAAGACTTAGCCGCGAACCAGTCTTCGCCTAAGTTCAAAAACTTCTCCGAGTGAAGAGCAACCCTCTCTCTCGGGGGCTTAGCTGCGAATCCGTTTCGCCTAAGTGAAAAACCCTTCCGAGTGTATAACATTCAATACACTCGGAGACTTAGCCGCGAACCAGTCTTCGCCTAAGTTCAAAAACTTCTCCGAGTGAAGAACAACCCTCTCTCTCGGAGGCTTAGCTGCGAATCCGTTTCGCCTAAGTGAAAAACCCTTCCGAGTGTATAACATTCAATACACTCGGAGACTTAGCCGCGAACCAGTCTTCGGCTAAGTTCAAAAACTTCTCCGAGTGAAGAACAACCCTCTCTCTCGGAGGCTTAGCTGCGAATCCGTTTCGCCTAAGTGAAAAACCCTTCCGAGTGTATAACATTCAATACACTCGGAGACTTAGCCGCGAACCAGTCTTCGCCTAAGTTCAAAAACTTCTCCGGGTGAAGAGCAACCCTCTCTCTCGGAGGCTTAGCTGCGAATCCGTTTCGCCTAAGTGAAAAACCCTTCCGAGTGTATAACATTCCATACACTCGGAGACTTAGCCGCGAACCAGTCTTCGCCTAAGTTCAAAAACTTCTCCGAGTGAAGAGCAACCCTCTCTCTCGGGGGCTTAGCTGCGAATCCCTTTCGCCTAAGTGAAAAACCCTTCCGAGTGTATAACATTCAATACACTCGGAGACTTAGCCGCGAACCAGTCTTCGCCTAAGTTCAAAAACTTCTCCGAGTGAAGAGCAATCCTCTTACTCGAGGGCTTAGCTGTGAACCAGTTTTCACCTAAGTTCAAAAATCCTGCCGAGTGTAAGGTATTCCTAACACTCAGAACTTAGCTGCGAACCAGTCTTCGCCTAAGTCCTAAATTCAACCAAGCAAAATGTCGGAAAGCAAAATGCGGGTAAGACTAGAATCTCTAGCGCAGCAAAAACTTGTTCGCGCAAAGGGAAGTTCTCAGGCTTAAGGCCTGAAAGAAGTTTTAATCGGTTACACCATCACTCGGCATACCGAGGCAAATAAAGTTTTAACTGAAAGCAACATACTTCTTCAAGCTCTGGTAGGGCTTGAAGGCTCGACAAAAGTATCCAGGTCAATTCCGTCGGCGATCCGAGTGGCTGCTTCGATGAAAGTCTCCATGAAATCTTCAAACTGCAGTTTCTTTGTATTGATCACTCGGAGAGCCTTCAGTTTGTCCTCCCTGGCCTCCTTGCAATGAACCCTGACGAGTGAAAGTGCCACATCAGCACCACAACGAGCGGCGGATTTCTTCCACGCATGTACTCGACTGGGAATTTCGTTGAGGCGAGTCATCATAGACTCGAGGTCACTCTGGAGAGAATCTTCAGGCCACAGCTCCTTGTCGACCTTCTCGAATGCAGCCTTCAGCCGAGTGACATATCCTTGGACACTCTTAAGACGAGCTTCGAGTCGAAACATATCCATGGCCACGGCGTCTCCGACGAGTGACTCCGTGGGATCCAGATTGGGCTCGATTTCTTCGGTTTCCTTCTCAAAGTCTTGACAGAATTCTGCGTGAAGAGAAAGAGAAAAGGTAATCACAATGCCGTTCTGAGGAAATCAAAGAAATTCATTCGACAGAAGAAAGTCACCTTCAAGCATGTTGAACATTTTCTTCGCAAAGTCTCCTAAGTGTTTTTCCAGAGCACTCTTTCCCTTGGTCTGCACTCAAGTTTCTTGATCCAGTCGGATCGTTCCTGCTTGAGTTTGGCGTTCTCTTCTTCCAGTTTACTGGCAGCAGCAAGTTTCTTTTCAGCGGCTTCAGTTTTCTCCTTCGCTTCCTTCTGAGCATCAGCAAGTGATTTGTCCTTGTCCTCGAGCGCCTTCTTCATAGTATCTAAAGAAATAACATTGTTGAGTCGCGCTCGGAGACGACGGTTCTCATCACGTACGTCTGTTCGAGTGGATTCACTCGGTTCAAAGGATGGAAGATGAAAGTGATAATGCAATTGATCGACAAAGATTACCTCCAAAAGTCTTCAGTTCGGTCTGTGCACGGTCCAGGTTGTTGTTCGTCAGCTCCAGATCCAGCAGAAGTCGATTCTTTTCCTTCTCCAGCTCGACGTACTTGGTCCCGAGCCCACAGGCTTTCTGAAATCAGCAAAGAAGGAGCTCAGTCGACATGGATATTTCTCTACTTCCGAGTGGAAAAGTACAAGTGCAGTCGACTGAAAGGCGGCCCGCCGCTCCACCCCACAACCCTATACAGCGTCATATCATGGTTGATGGAAATGATGTCCACGAAACCTGCAGAATGGTTCTTAAGACTACTGCCCGTCGTCAATGATCGACAGTAGTCTCGGGGACTACACCCAGTGGGTGCACTCAGCGTGCCCCCACTGGATACAAAAACACTCGACCAGGTCTGGCCTGTCAGAGTATAAAAGAAGCAAGCAAGCGAACATTATTTCTATCAGACCCCCGCCGATGCACGCACTCGACGGCGGTCTCGGGGACTACACCCAGTGGGTGCACTCAGCGTGCCCCCACTGGACCAGAGACTACCTGATCTACTTGCGAAGAAAACACCCAGTGGGTGTAAAATCAAGATGGACAGGAATTCAATCGGAAATGAACTTACAATAGCACTTACTCGGACGTTGGCTTGAAGCGCTGAGCTGGCATCATAGGCTAACTTGCTGGCTTCATACGCCTCCTTTGTTCGCAGCATCATCTGCCCAGCCTGAATCATAGCCTCCTTGGCAGCTCCAGTTTGGTCCTCCGGGACGTGATACAAAGGGTATGCGGGCGTTGAATGAGTTGGTGCTGTAACTGAGGCAGCAGGTGGTGCTTCAAGTTGTCCAATAGGTGCTGAAGCCACCAGAATTGAAGTGGCTGGCGGAACACTCGACAGCGGGGCCACAAGGGCTGGAGGCGTCGCAGCAGTCGACCCATGGGGCGTCTGTCCTGACGATGTTCTCCGAGTGTGTACGTGTGGAGCTTCCAGAGGCATAGCTTCATCTTGCGTTCCTCGCTGCAGCTCCTCGTCATCTTCCAGTTCGATGACTTCGTCAGCTATCAATCGGCAATTTTAATCAAGTCATCCGATGATTATTCTTCAAAAAACAGAGTAGAGTGTGGGTTTGTTATACCTCGTTGGGAGGTGGCCACATCAGGAGTGTCCACTTCCATATGGTCCCCATCATTTCGCTGGGGCGACGTCACAGAGGTAGCAGCTCTGGCGGATAAACTCCACTCGGTCAGCAGAGACATGAAGTGTCACAATCACAATTGCGGGAAATAAACACTTACGTTGAGGCAACAGGCACAGCAATCTTGATGCAAGGCAGGGCCTTCCGAGGTTTTGGCGCGTCCGGCTTGAGTTGTTTCGCAGCTTTTTCAGTCGACCCCGGTGTTGCGGTGCGGTCGCGTTTTGGGTTCCTTGTGCTCGACGCCACAGTTTTGCTTGGGGCAACCTCTGGGTCTTCCTGATGCTTGGTGCGACGCCCAGGGCGCAGAGGGACCTGAGCTTCCACCTCGCCTTCCTCCAGGTCGTCATCGCTGATCTCGCTGTCGTTGGCATAATCGCCGTCTGCGCTGTCATCTACGCTCCCTTCTTCTTCGTCAGACTGTTCTCCGTTTGGCACGGGCGAGTACATGTTTGTAAATTCCTGCAAGATACAAGCTTCAAAGTCAGTCGACTGAAGGTCCAGTTACTCGACAGATATTAAAATAATCGACGGAGGTATAACTCACAAGATTCTTTGGTGGGTTCAAAGCAGAAAAGGGCGGAATTCGCTTCGCCCCCTCGGGATTGTCATAGGCTCCGGTGATGCTCCTGAGCCACTGGGAGACGGTCTCGTCGGAAACTTCTTCAGGATGAGTCCGAGTGGTATCCTCAGGGCCCGAGTAATGCCACATGGTGTGATCCCGGGCCTGGAGAGGCTGGATCCGTCGACTGAGAAACGTTTCAAGGAGATCCAAGTCAGTCACTCCGCCGCGGATGAGATCAGATACAGCGTTCACTAGGATCCCTACCTAGATTTTCTCTACCTTTGTCACATACAGTGGTTTGAGAGTGGTAGGTTGATCCAAGGTGAAAGGAGGAAGTCCAGTCGACATATTTGGTGATGCAACATCCTTGCAATAGAACCATGTCGACTGCCAACCCCGGACAGAATCAGGAAAGGTCGTAGAGGGAAATGCACTCCTACCTTTCTTTTGGATCCCTAAGCCACCACACAGTTGGATTACATTGGTTTTGCTATCACTGGGATTGGCTTTCTTGACGGATTGAGATCTAACAGAGAATATGTGCTTAAACAAACCCCAATACGGAGGACAGCCCAAGAAGCATTCGCACAGGGTTATGAAACAGGAAAGATAGGCAATCGCATTCGGAGGAAAATGGTGGAGCTGCGCCCCGAAATAGTTCAGGAAACTGCGGATGAACGGGTGGGGTGGCATGGAGAAACCTCGTTCGATGTGAGTGAGAAGCAGAATTCGCTCGCCGTCGCGTGGCTCTGGTTCGGTCTCCCCCTTCGGCAATCTCCAGGACTCCGCAGCTATCAACCCGTCAACGACGAGATTTTGCACATCCTCCGCCGTGACCGTCGATTGGAGGAAATCCCCCTGGATCCACCCCAGCGGCACCGTCGACCGGGCGCCCGACGGCTTCTTTGCCTTGGCTCCTCCCTTCTTGGCGTGCTCGAGCTTCTCCGTCTTGCCCTTCGTCATGGCGGCGGCGGTCGTCGGAGCGGAGCTGAGCAGAGGAAGAGGAGGAGAAGAGCAGATTTGGGGGAAGAATACTGTACCAAGCACCGGCGTCGTCGCCCCTTATATCCGCCCGTGTGGGTCACTGACCTGCGGGCCCGTCGAATCTCTGGGTATCCCGAATCCAGAGGAGGCACGGTACGTGGCGATTTTGGCGGCGCGGTAATCGAGGCGTCGGGTCCTCACTTGCCTTTGCGGTTGCGTCATCCCCGCTCGGCGCGCGTTTATCCAATTTTCGAATCCCGTAAAATCCAGACCCGGCGGAGCGAACCGTCACATCAGAAGACTTTGCAGACAACTCGAACCAGATTTCGAGCTCAGTTTCACTCGGACCTGATTTCGAGCTCGGTTTCACTCGGATATACTTCAAGATAGAATCGATCAGGGCGAACGATAAAGGTTCCAATCGACGCAGATTTCTAAGAAGCCTCAAAATGCACTCGGAATTTTCGTGTCTTGTCAGAACCTGCATTGACACTTTTTACACTCGAACCCCGATCCATTCGGGGGCTAATGATGGGGATATGTACCTAGGGTAGGGTCATAGGCCTGACCTAAATGCCCTACCTAAGGACACTACCCCAGAAAGTTTAAGAGCTACAAGGAAGTCTCCGACTGAGTTCACCAAGTCATACAAGTCACTCGACAATATACACTCGGAGGTACCTTTCACTCGACGCTTACCTTTCACTCGGAAGGACCAGAAGACAGTCGACCACAGAAGCCCAGAAGTCACCCCAGGGAGGCTAACGGGCAGGCATTCATCAAGACCATTAATAGCATTTATGTTGTACGTTACCAGTAACGTACGTCTTTATAACCACGATCTGACCCTTAAACGCCGGTCACTTATGAGGGGCAGCGCACTCTATATAAGCCACCCCTCCCCTCTGGCATAGGGGTTGGTTGGTTCGCACCCCCTGTAGCGATACTCCAATTACACTCGACAAAGAGCTCCCGAGCACCTGAGACGTAGGGCTATTACCTCCACGAGAGGGGCCTGAACTCATACATCTGTGTGTACACCCTCGCCGTAGCTAGGACTCTGCCCTCTCCTTACGTACCCCTACCTTCTACTGTCAGACTCGCTCCCACGACAGTCTCCATGACGAGGAGGGAGTAGTTCACCCTCGGGGCTGAGGGTATGTACCAGTAGCTATGTGTTTGATCTCTCTCTCGTGTTCTTGAGATGGCACGATCTTGATGTATCGTGAGGTTTATTAATATAGATGAATCATATGGATTTTTCCCCTCTCTATCTTCTTGTGATGAATTGAGTTTTCCCTTTGAAGTTTTCTTATCGGATTGAGTCTTTAAAGGATTTGAGAACACTTGATGTATGTCTTGCGATGGGATATCCGTGGTGACAATGGGATGTTCTATTGATCCACTTGATGTATGTTTTGGTGATCAACTTGTGGGTTCCGTGACCTTGGGAATCTATGCATAGGGGTTGGCACACGTTTTCGTCTTGACTCTTCGGTAGAAACCTTGGGGCACTCTTTGAAGTTCTTTGTGTTGGATTGAACATGATGAATCTGAAATTGTGTGATGCATATCGTATAATCAAGCCCATGGGTACTCGTGGTGACATTGGAGTATCTAGGTGACATTAGGGTTTTGGTTGATATGTATCTTAAGGTGTTATTTTAGTACAAACTCTAGGGCTGTTCGTGACACTTATAGGGATAGCTCATAAGATTGATCGGGAAAGATAACTTTGAGGTGGTTTCGTACCCTACAATAATTTCTTCGTTTGTTCTCCGCTATTTGTGACTTTGGAGTGAACTCTTTGTCGCACGTGAGGGATTTACATATGATTCAACTATGTCAGTATTGTTGAGAGAACTTGCACTAGTGAAAGTATGAACCCTAGGCCTTGTTTCTAAGCATTGCAATACCGTTTGTGCTCACTTTTATCATTAGTTACCTTGCTGTTTTTATATTTTCAGATTACAAAAATCTATATCTACTATCCATATTACACTTGTATCACCATCTCTTCGCCGAACTAGTGCACCTATACAATTTACCATTGTATTGGGTGTGTTGGGGACACAAGAGACTCTTTGTTATTTGGTTGCAGGGTTATTTGAGAGAGACCATCTTCATACTACACCTCCCACGGATTGATAAACCTTAGGTCATCCACTTAAGGGAAAGTTGCTACTGTCCTACAAAACTCTGCGCTTGGAGGCCCAACACGAGTCAACAAGAAGAAGGTTGCGTAGTAGACATCAAGCTCTTTTCTGGCGCCGTTGCCGGGCAGGCGAGTGCTTGAAGGTATATCTTTAGATCTTGAAATTGAATCTTTTAGTTTCTATTTTTATCACTAGTTTGGTTTTATAAAAGAAAACTACAAAAATAATGGAATTGAGGTTGCCTCATATGCTTCATCTTTTTAATGTCTTTCATGAAAATGATGGAAAGGAAAATTGTGCTCAAGTGTTAGAAGAAGAAGTTATTAAAATGTTTGGCACTAAATCTTTGAGTGATGAGCATGATAGCAATATTGTTAGTATGAATTCTCTGAATATCCATGATGCTAATGATATGCAAAGCCACAAGCTTGGGGATGCTATGTTTGATGAAGATGATATGTTTAGTCCCCCAAGTTTTGATGAGCAAATTTATTATGATGAAAGCATGCCTCCTATTTATGATGATTATTGTGATGACATGTATGCTATAAAGAATAATGATAACCATGAAACTTGTCATCATGATTTTAATTTTCAATTGGATTATGCTTCACATGATAGTTATTTTGTTGAGTTTGCTCCCACTACTATTGATGAGAATAAATTTGCTTATGTGGTGAGTGATAAAATTTCTATGCTTGTAGATCATGAAAAGAATGCTTTATGTGATAGTTATGTTGTGAAATTCCTTCATGATGCTACTGAAAACTATTATGAGGGAGGAACTTATGCTTGTAGGAATTGCAATAATATCAAGTTTCCTCTCTATGTGTTCAAAGTTTTGAAGTTGCACTTGTTTTGCCTTCCTATGCTAAATGATTCTTGCTCCCATAAATTGTTTGCTCACAAAATCCCTATGCATAGGAAGTGGGTTAGACTTAAATGTGCTTGTCATGAGATTCATGATGCTCTTTTGCATGTTTCAATTATTATTCCTATGTGAGCATCATTGAAATCATCATGCCTAGCTAAAAGGCATTCAAGAAAAGCGCTTGTTGGGAGACAACCCAACACTTTTACTTTCTGTTTTTGTGTGTTCACATGATTAAGCTACTGTAGTAATCATGTTTTGTGCCTTTTATTTCAATAAAGTGCCAAGTAAAGCCTTTGGGATGACTCACAAGATGAGTAGAATTGATGCTGAACCAAAACAGAAACTTTTGACTCCAGTACAAGAATTTTCATTTTTTACTAGAGCGTGATAATGATCTGAAATTTTTGCACAGTCTTGATATACAAATTATTCAGGTTGTCCTAATTTTTCAGAATTTTTAGAGACAGGGAAGTATAGTTACACTACAGATCTTCACAGACTGTTCTGTTTTTGACAGATTCTGTTTTGCATGCATAGTTTGCTTGTTTTAGTGTTCCCATAGCTTATATTGAGTGATATAAATTATGGTAATGATATAATACAGTAGGTATCATGTGGGAAAAATTATGAATCTTGTCTTGACAGTACCTAAGTGAATGATTTATCTTTATTATACTAACCCTTCTCACGAGTTCCGTTAAGTTTTATGTGATTGAAGTTTTCAAGTTTTGGGTGAGACACCGATATGAGGAGAACAAGGAGTGACAAGAACCTAAGCTTGGGGATGCCCAAAGCACCCCCAAGGTAATATCCAAGGAAGACTCAAGCGCCTAAGCTTGGGGATGCCCCGGAAGGCATCCCCTCTTTCGTCTTCAACATTATCGGTATATCTTACTTGGAGCTATATTTTTATTCGTCACATAATATGAGTTTTGCTTGGAGCGTCATTTTATTTTCTTGTTCTCTGTTAGGTGTTATTTATAATCTTGTTTTTCAATAAAAAGTTCCAAGAATTGCCTTAGGATGCTTGCATTGCATGTTTTGATGAGTGCTGTGTAAAAACAGAAACTTTGGCTGTAGTGTTTGAATTTTCATATTTTACTGGAACGTGGAAAGTTTCTGAAATTTTTACACAGTGTGGTCATATAAATTTTATAGCATGTCCTAAATTTTCATAATTTTTTGAGTTACATAAGTACACTGGTTTAATAGATTGCTACAGACTGTTCTGTTTGGACAGATTGCTGTCATAGTTTTGTTATCTACTTATCCTATAGTTTCCATAGCCTATATTGGTAGATATAAATTGTGGAAATGATAGTATACAGTACCTAATGTTTGAAAATTATTGTGCAACTTGTCTTTACAGTATATAAAGAGTTGATTTATTATTATGTGTACTAACCTATCTCACGAGTTCTTTTCGAGTTTTGTGTGGATGAAGTTTTTGAGAATAGGTGAAACCATGATATGAGAGGATTGAACGAGATACAAAAGCTCAAGCTTGGGTATGCCCAAGGCACCCCAAGTAAATATTTCAAGAAGTCTCGAGCATCTAAGCTTGGGGATGCTACGCATCCCACCTCTCTTCGTCAACAATTATCGGTTAGCCTATGTTGAGCCTAAATTTTTATTCGTTCACATGATGCATGCTATTCTTGGAGTGCTATTTTTCTTTTGCTTGTTGTTTAATAAAATGCTTAAGATCTGAAATTCTTAGATGAGAGAGTCCTCGCATAGTTATTTAATTGTTGGCTACTCATTGATCTTCACTTATATCTTTTTGGAGTAGTTTGTCATTCACTCTCGTGCTTCACTTATATCCTATGAGTAAATGGTTGAATGAATTGAATATCATAAATCTGAAATTAAAAATGCTTCATATACTTATCCCATGGGGAGTAATGACTTCACACATAATAAGTATAGGTGGTAAAATTTATTGAAAGTTAGCAAACACCGCATTGGTCACTTGAACAATTCATGAAAGAATATTGAAGGAAGAGAGATTTCACATATAAATATACTATCTTGGACATCTTCTATGATTGTGAGCTCATTAATTATTTTCAAACTCGAGAAAATTAGTTAAAATTGGACAAGGAAGACAACTTAATGAGTTATGTTTGGGTATATTTGTATAGAAGTTATATTGTTATGGATCCTCCAACATGTGGTGCTTGCTTCCACCTCATACTAGCCAAAACTTCCGCACCAAGTAGAAATACTACTTGTGCATCCAAACACCCTTAAACCAGTTTTGCCATGAGAGTCCACTATACCTACCTATGGATTGAGTAAGATCCTTCAAGTAAGTTGTCATCGGTGCAAAAAGCAATAAAAATTGCTCCTAAAAATGTATGATCTCTTATTGTGAGGGAAAATAAGCGTTGTACGAATTTATGATGGTAAAGAAATAAAAGCGACGGACTGCATAATAAAGGTTGCTATCACAAAGGGTAATACAACGCGACGTTCCTTTGCATTAAGGGTTTGCACATCCAAAAACAAAAAGCGCATGACAACCTCTGCTTCCCTCTGCGAAGGGCCTATCTTTTACTTTCTAGTACTTACCTTTATGCAAGAGTCATGGTGATCTTCACCACTTCCTATATTTCGCCTTTTTCTCTTGGCAAGCGTCATGTGTTGGGGAATGATCTAGACATATATATCCACACAAATATATTTGATCATGAATTATTATTGTTGACAATTATCTATATGATAAATAAGTTGGGAGGCGAAACATTAAGCCTCTATCTTTCTCTGTGTTCGATGGATGCTATTTGTTCTAAAAATATGCTTTGAGTGTCAATAATCATGGAAGACTATATGATAGTTGAGTATGTGGAATTTGCTAAATCAAAGCTCTTACATAGACCCTTCCTGAAAATAAGATGAATTGCAATTGTTCGATGACTAGGAATATTGTTTGTTAGTTTTCAAGAAACTTTCTGGTCTATACTTTAACATGTGAATAGCTTGTTACTTGATCATGAGAAGTTTTATGACATGAGCTACTGTTTATGGTTTATATTGATGCTAGAAAAAGTGATTGGAATTATCATTGATCAAACTTGTGCACTTGCTAGCATTCACACTTCATAAATTATTTATTTTATCATTTACCTACTCGAGGACGAGCAGGAATTAAGCTTGGGGATGCTGATACGTCTCCAACGTATCTATAATTTATGAAGTATTCATGCCATGTTTACAATAATTTTATATGATTTTGGTATTATTTTATTAGAACTAACCCGGACTGACGCTGTTTTCAGCAAAACTACCGTGGTGTTGTTTTTGTGCAGAAATAAAAGTTCTCGGAATGGGCTGAAAATTTACGGAGAATATTTTTGGAAAATATAAAAAACACTGGAGCAAAAAGATACCGGAGAGGAGTCCCGAGGCAGCCACAAGCCTAGGGGGGGCTGGCTTGTGGGTCCCTCGGGAGTCCCCTTGACGTGAGACCGACGCCAAAAATTCCTATAAATACCAAAACCCCCAAAAAGAAACCTAGATCGGGAGTTCCGCTGCCGCAAGCCTCTGTAGCCACGAAAAACCAATCGGGAGCCCGTTCCGGCACCCTGCCGGAGGGGGAAACCATCACCGGAGGCCATCTTCATCATCCCGGCGGTCTCCATGACGAGGAGGGAGTAGTTCACCCTCGGGGCTGAGGGTATGTACTAGTAGCTATGTGTTTGATCTCTCTCTCTCTCGTGTTCTTGAGATGGCACGATCTTGATGTATCGTGAGCTTTATTAATATAGATGAATCATATGGAGTTTTCCCCTCTCTATCTTCTTGTGATGAATTGAGTTTTCCCTTTGAAGTTTTCTTATCGGATTGAGTCTTTAAAGGATTTGAGAACACTTGATGTATGTCTTGCGATGGGATATCCGTGGTGACAATGAGATGTTCTATTGATCCACTTGATGTATGTTTTGGTGATCAACTTGCGGGTTCCGTAACCTTGGGAATCTATGCATAGGGGTTGGCACACGTTTTCGTCTTGACTCTCCGGTAGAAACTTTGGGGCACTCTTTGAAGTTCTTTGTGTTGGATTGAACATGATGAATCTGAAATTGTGTGATGCATATCGTATAATCAAGCCCATGGGTACTCGTGGTGACATTGGAGTATCTAGGTGACATTAGGGTTTTGGTCGATGTGTATCTTAAGGTGTTATTTTAGTACGAACTCTAGGGCTGTTCGTGACACTTATAGGGATAGCTCATAAGATTGATCGGGAAAGATAACTTTGAGGTGGTTTCGTACCCTACAATAATTTCTTCGTTTGTTCTCCGCTATTTGTGACTTTGGAGTGAACTCTTTGTCGCACGTGAGGGATTTACATATGATTCAACTATGTCAGTATTGTTGAGAGAACTTGCGCTAGTGAAAGTATGAACCCTAGGCCTTGTTTCTAAGTATTGCAATACCGTTTGTGCTCACTTTTATCATTAGTTACCTTGCTGTTTTTATATTTTCAGATTACAAAAATCTATATCTACTATCCATATTACACTTGTATCACCATCTCTTGGCCGAACTAGTGCACCTATACAATTTACCATTGTATTGGGTGTGTTGGGACACAAGAGACTATTTGTTATTTGGTTGCAGGGTTGTTTGAGAGAGACCATCTTCATCCTACACCTCCCACGGATTGATAAACCTTAGGTCATCCACTTGAGGAAAATTTGCTACTGTCCTACAAAACTCTGCGCTTGGAGGCCCAACACGAGTCAACAAGAAGAAGGTTGCGTAGTAGACATCAGGTGCCGATGGCCGTAAATCCAATGAGTGCGTAAGAAAGTCTAGGCTACATACAGCAAAGAGCCCGCGTATGAGACATAAACTAAAATTTTGTATCCCAAGCTCGGCGGATGCCACGTATGTCGACTCGGGCAATGACAACCCAGATGACCCGAATAGAAGAACGTCGTCCCACACATACCAACAACCAGCCTCCACATTGACCTCTTCACCTCCACCGACAACACACCGGGAGTGGCTTGCACAATGCACCCTGAAACCATCGAGTATCCATCACCCATCAATAATGCACTACATGTACCCGGTATAATATGACCGAACGCGGGCCAACAACCTAGCAAGGCACGACTACGTCCCCGACGACAAAACTCATGAAATACGCACGCAGGGGCATTCTAGCCGTTCTGGTCTGCGTCCCAAGTGCCTACGGTGGCCTATTCAATGTTACGGCACAAAGCAGGATCTTTAGAGCTACTAGTAAAATGTTCGTGCTACGCTACGAAACCACATGAATGTAGAGCCAAAAGTAATTTACCTGCATCCGATTATTAAAAAAACAATCAAGACCTTATTAAAAAATCAATCCGGTTATTAAAAAAATCAAACATTTTTATTATCACATCATCATTTTGATCTTTGTAGTATGTTTCTAATGTCGAAATTTATAACCGTAGTATGTTCTAATCAACACTTGAGATCTCCCATCATGTTATTTTATCCCATTTAAAATGGTATGCCCCATTGACAACATTCTAAAAAATACACGCATATAGATTTGAGAGGACTTGAAATCAACATAAGCCAAGCTAGATCCTACCAAATGTGATGTTTGAATGTATTTAGAATAACTTGAGGATGTGTTGATTAGATAATAAGTAGAGTTTTGTAAACATATCACAGATTCAGTGTCCAACATAATATTTCATATCATTTGCCATTCTATGCTGCATGGGAAGATTGATAAAAATATGAAGAAACAGACTGTACGCAAAAAAAGAAAAAAAGACGTTGAGCACTTTAATGCAAGGCATTGGATGATAAGCAAAGATTATTAGTCCACACATGGAAGTTTCCATCGAGAGTGTATGATAGATGTTCAATGTGCCACCAGGAAGAGTCAATGAATCAAAACTACGATGATTGCAAATATTATTTGTTTTGAATGGGCCCCATTTGCATATATCTAACATCCGATGCATTGAGTGTGGTTGTGCTCAAGGCCTCTATGGTGGTCCTCATGGCCTCCGCCGTCGTGGCCATGATATAATACTCATTGCTTCCCGAGGAGCAGTGAAAATGCTATATCGTTATTCAAGAAGTTACAGTGTGACCTCCATGCAATGCCAACAATGTAGGCCTGAAGCACAACCAAGTCAAAACAGTTTTTTTTTGGCGGGTGAAGTCAAAACAGTTTGGGCTCCGTTCAGTTTCAAAGCTCTCCTAAATCCAACCCATCTAGTTTTTTAGGGAAATAGCCCAACCCGTTTAAGGTTTTTTGGCCCCAACCCGTTTAAGTGAGAGGATAGGCAATTAAGAAGAGCAGCCCAATTATATACGTTGGCTAAAGAGTAAAGCCCAACAACATACGCTTGACTCAAAGAAAAAGCAATGTACGCCATTGCTAGCATACAGACGCTGAATGCACGTATCGTGTATTCATCCACCGTGCCTTCGTCATCCTCTCCCCGGCGAGACGCCGTCCCGTTCTCGGCCCCTTGCCATTCACTGGGGCTATACAACCCGGACCCACCGCACCGACGCCGGTGGCAGGGCACACCGCCATGCCGGTGTCGCCGAGAGCATGCACGTACGCCGCTGCCCGCACCACCGATCCCTATGCAGTCGTTCGCCCAGCGCATAAACGCGCGGTCGCCAAGCTCTCATGCAGCTCGTGGTCGGGGTGTCCACGCTGTCGACTGGGGCCGCCGCCGTGATGCTTCTCCTCCACGACCACCACGAGCACGCATGCACGAAGCTCTGGTGCTCCACCTCCACGAGACGTCGAGACCACGACCACATTCCACACAACACCGCCACCGCTGCGCCCATCCTGGGCCTACCTAGCCTGACCAGCGCCGTCGGGCCGACGAGACTGCCCGGACCAGAGAGCTGGTCTGTCCGAGTCTTGTATTGGGGCTCGCCGTAGCACCGAGCCGAGCCCCGGTCTCGACCATCGTCAGCGAGCTTTTGGTTGCTCGATCCAATTCCGAATCGTGCCCAAGTAGACAGCAGGCCTGAGGATGATAGTTGTTGTAGAGACGCAGCCGTCCCTGCTGTCGAGCGGAGGATGGCGTAAAGATGGATCACACCTCCAATTGGACAACAAGCTGGAGGATGGCAATTGGGGAAGAGCGGCGGTCCAGATGAAAAAAATAAGGAAAATTGTGAGAAAATTGGTTGGGTGGAGATTGCCATTATTTTAATCCCATGGGTACCATGGGTAAGAGGTGGAGGGTGAGTGAACTCACCACCAACTCAAATTTTTAATAGAAAAGAAAAGATACATACAAGGTGATGGCATGCACAAGCTCATACGGCTAGTTGCACACATATATTAAAAACTTGTTGGGCATACCTCTTATTCCACGAGAACAACAGAGCGACACCCACTACATCATGGTCAAGATAAATGTAGCTAAACAGATTGGACAGTGGCCAACAAGCACGGGTATACCAACGCCATGTCAAGGCGCTGGTCAATGCCTTGATGCCCGGTTAAAAGGTGTGGCGACCTAGCCACTCCCTCCAAGCGACCCGTGTAACACACGGTAGATGCTGCCACCCAGGTAGCAAAACGGGCTGATTTTCTATACACCAACATACAATCACATCCCCTGCCACAAAGCCACACAAACCTTGTAAAAACCTGATGGCATGCAAGGTATCCGCATGAAGACTACCTTGCGAAGCAACGCTTGAGATTTTTTTTTCTCTTCGGCGAGGGAGAGACGTCACCCCCAGGCAGCTCCCTGTCAATTCCGGGTAGCAAAATCCCTGTCTCTATAACAATCTCACACACGTAAGAAATCGTTGGCAAATCAAATTGTATTGACATGCTTTCCAAAATAAGGATTAAGAAAGAGACAACAAAACACATCATGTACACATGAATCAACAACAGAACGTAAAAAACTGCAGCAAGAAACCACAGACAAAAAAACATGAAAACCAGGTTTGAAAGGAAACTTTGTGAAGATCACGTCTGGAAGTTTCTTTTGAATTTCATTTGGAAGTTTTAAAATACCTGGAAAAAATATGGGATAGTGAGAGGGTGACGTTCTATTGCCATGGGAAATTTCAAGTTTAAACACACTATCATTTGCAAGCTAGGAAAAGAACAAATGCAGTAATGAATAGCAACCCTTTCTTCAGAGAACTTTGCGTGTCGCCGCTGCTGGAGTGCCGTTTTTGCCAGAGCAAAACCCCAAACTAAGAGCATCTCCACCCGTCCCCCCAAGACGCCCCCAGAGCACCTTTTTAGGCTTGGGAGTAGGCTCGGGAGGCGCTTTTTGACGAAAAATTGCCCAGCCACGCCCCCAGCGTGCCCCCAGGACGTCAAAAAAGCGCCGGCATACCCAGGCGAAACCCAGCGCGCTGGGGGTCTCTTGGGGACGCCGGCGAAAGTTTCGGCGAATCGCGTCCCCCACGTGTACTTTTTCATGGCCCACTTAATCATTCCCCACACAAAGTTTGGCTTGGGTTGGGATGTGGCTGGGAAGATGCCCTCTTATTTTCGCCGGATGAAGCCTTTGGTCCCCCAAGACATCAACTTTTTTGGTTCGGTGGTGTCCTGGGGAGCTCCAACGGCTGGAGATGCTCTAAACGCTCATCGTTCACCAGAACTGAAGGCGCTCGACTCCAAAGTTGGTTCGCAGATCAATGCTCAACAGAACAAAAGTGCTCGTGAGCTAGCACTGATCCAAGCGGTGCCGCCTACATGATCGCGCGCACTTGGCATCGTCGCGGCCACCTTATCTTCCGTCCGTCCGTCCGTCCAATCCGAGATAAGACCACCCCAAAACCCCCCAAGCACCTCAATGCATCTGTTCGTCTGAAGAATCGATAGTGCACATTGACGCGACAGGAGGAAGATTTAGCGCGGAGTTTCAGCCGAAAAACAGTTTCTTTGAGCCGAGAAGATTAATTAATCTGAGGTTTTTTAGCAGCGAGCAGTAGCATTATTGGGAGGGAGGGAGCAGTGGTGTGCCATGGATCTGCCTGCCCCACCAACCAATCATCCCAGAACTTTATCCTCCATTATCCTGAGCCGCCGCCGCCCCGACGCGGGGGCGAGAATAAACAAGTGCTCCGCGACCGCGAGCCAGCGACTCCTCTCGCCTCCACCACTCCCTCGCCACCACTCGCTCCCGCTTCGCCTCCGCCCCGACCCGCCCGCCCGCGCCGTCGCGAGATCCAGCGCCGTCTCCGCGCCGCCGCTGGCGCCGCCCATGACGACGCCGGCGCCCAACCCCACCATCCGGAGGCTCGACGTCGCCTCGCCGGTGCCCGCCGACATCGACATCGCCAACGCCGTCGAGCCGCTCCACATCGCCGACATCGCCGCCGAGCTCGGCGTCCCTCCCGAGCACTACGATCTCTACGGCAAGTACAAGGCCAAGGTGCGGTTCTTGATCGGTTCCCGAGAAAAAAGACCACCGGCGTTGCGTGGTGTGATCGGGTGACTCGATCTGACTGGACTTTGTGCGGCGATGTGCAGGTCCTCCTGTCGGTTCTTGACAAGCTGCAGGGGCAGCAGGACGGGTACTACGTGGTGGTCGGCGGCATCACGCCGACGCCGCTCGGGGAGGGCAAGTCAACGACTACCGTCGGCTTGTGCCAGGCGCTGGGGGCGTTCCTTGATAAGAAGGTGAGATTATCAGATTTATTTTCATCTGATTGTCATCGACGAGATAACCTACACCAGGTTCATTAGTGCTTCTCAAGTAGAACGAAGCCGGCAAATTGTGATATGTTGTAAGAATGTAGTTTGAGTGTCATCAACAGCATAATCTGTACCAGGTCTTTTAGTGCTTCTCAATTAGAACAACGTCGGCAAATTGTGATTTGTTGTAAGAATGCCGTTTGAGTTGATAAAAGTCGGTACTGAGGAAAACCAATGGGCTTATTTGGGATAACATTGGAAAGATTCGAAATTGGTTGATGCAAATTTAGACTGGGCAATTGTAATCTGTTGCTGTCCCCTAGTTAGTAACAGATGTACATATTGTGGCTGTCACGGGTTCACGGTTTGGGTAACAGTTGGATCGATTTATTTGTGAAGTTGTGTTCACATAAACACTCTGTAGAGCTGCTGAATTTTCAGTGCTTATGGTAGAATTTCTTCTATATAGCCACTGGATTGATATTAATAAAGTTAGATTAAAATTTTTTGGCGTTTGAAAGTATCCGAAGCAACTCGTGCTTTTTATATTGGTGTAAATATAGATACAATTCAAGGCTATGAATAATAGACTATACAATGCAGGACATATGGAATTTATTGTCATATATTGCTGTATATATAATGATATTGATATGGTTGACTATTTTATTTTCTGTCATCGTTATAGGTTGTCACTTGCGTCCGTCAACCATCACAAGGGCCCACCTTTGGAATCAAGGGTGGTGCTGCTGGAGGTGGCTACAGTCAAGTTATACCCATGGATGAGTTCAATCTCCATATGACCGGAGATATCCATGCAATTACAGCTGCAAACAATCTTCTTGCTGCTGCCATTGACACAAGGATTTTCCATGAAGCTTCTCAATCAGACAAAGCTCTGTTCAATAGATTGTGTCCAGCAAACAAAGAAGGGAAGAGGCGCTTCGCTGATGTAATGCTCCGACGCCTGATAAAGCTTGGCATCTCAAAGACAGACCCCAATGAGCTAACACCGGAAGAAGTTAGGCGTTTTGCTAGGCTTGATATTGACCCCGCATCCATTACTTGGAGACGGGTCATGGATGTTAATGATCGCTTCTTGAGGAAAATCACCGTTGGACAAGGCCCTGAAGAAAAAGGTATGGTGAGAGAAACAGGCTTTGACATATCTGTGGCAAGTGAGATAATGGCTGTATTAGCTCTTACAACTTCCCTTTCTGACATGAGGGAAAGACTTGGAAGAATGGTGATAGGCAACAGCAAGGCGGGTGAGCCGGTTACAGCTGATGATCTTGGTCTTGGAGGTGCCTTGACTGTCCTGATGAAAGATGCTATTCATCCCACCCTCATGCAAACTCTTGAAGGCACTCCTGTTTTAGTGCATGCTGGACCTTTTGCTAACATTGCACATGGGAACTCATCCATAGTTGCTGATAAGATTGCTTTGAAGTTGGTTGGGAAGGGTGGCTTTGTTGTTACAGAAGCTGGTTTTGGTGCTGATATTGGGACTGAGAAATTCATGGACATAAAGTGTAGGTATAGTGGATTGACACCACAGTGTGCTATTATTGTGGCCACAATTAGGGCTCTTAAAATGCATGGAGGAGGCCCAGATGTTGTGGCTGGGAAGCCTTTAGATCATGCATATGTGAGTGAAAATGTAGCTCTTGTTGAAGCTGGATGTGTTAATCTTGCTAAGCACATCTCAAACACAAAGGGTTATGGAGTGAATGTTGTAGTAGCAATCAACAAATTTGCAACAGACACAGATGCTGAAATGGAAGTTGTGAAAAATGCGGCTATGGCAGCTGGTGCTTTCGATGCTGTCGTCTGCTCCCACCATGCACACGGTGGTAAAGGAGCGGTTAGTTCTCTTCTCTTGTCTAGATTGTTAATTAGGACATTCCATTTTAATGAATGAATATACCTGCAGCTCTCCCCCATGGTCTCGAAAAGAAGACATTCTATACATGACATCTCTTTATGGAGAAATATTTAACTGTGAATCTATTGTCCATTTCATATGCTGTCTTCCAATGTCTATGATGTAGTGAAATTTGTTTCTGCACTTTTGACTGTTCTTTGATGTCTAAGATAGATCGGCCCTAGAGTAATCAACGTTTTAGTATGTTGCCAGACTTCTCAACGTATCAACAATATCAATGTGGTCACTGCACCAAACAGTTCTTACATGCTATGCGCATGCATCCCTCTACATTTTACTAGCAATACATTAGTGCCTAGCGAGTTGATTTCACAAGAAAACATGCTTATTTCTTCAATTTAAGAACATTTTGAAGGCTAGATTTTACAGAATTGAACTAGTCGTCTAACTCTATCGTGTCATTTAATTTGTATGTTCAGGTTGATCTTGGACTCGCAGTTCAACGAGCATGTGAAAGCCAGGCAGAGCCCCTGAAGTTTTTATATCCTTTAGATTCTAGCATAAAGGAGAAGATTGAGTCAATAGCAAAGTTCTATGGTGCCAGTGGTGTTGAATACTCTGAACAGGTTTTTCCTTGTGTTCTTCATCTGCTGTAATTACTTACTGTGATTGTGAGATTTGTTCTAATTATGAGAATGATGGCCTGAGATACATTCCAGAAATATGCAATCTTCCCAAAGGATAATTTGGTGTGACAGAATTCTCCACAATTTCATGTTTTGAGATATACGAGAAATGCTTTAGAGATAGCACGAGAGATATATAGTAGAACACTCTGCGTCTACTTGGAGTCGTACGATTTTGCCTGCTAACTTCTCTATCTCTTTCCTGTAGGCTGAAAAGCAGATCGAGATGTACACGAAGCAAGGCTTCTCCAACCTCCCGATATGCATGGCGAAGACTCAGTACTCCTTTTCCCATGTTCCGTCCATGAAGGGCGCGCCGTCGGACTTTGTGCTGCCGATAAGAGACGTGCGGGCCAGCATCGGAGCCGGTTTCATCTACCCCCTCGTCGGCACCATGAGCACGATGCCTGGTCTTCCTACGAGGCCCTGCTTCTATGAGATCGACATCGACACGGCCACCGGGAAGGTCATGGGTCTGTCATGAGCTTCGCCGGCACTGTTTCTAGGCTGGGGGTCCTGTGCTGTTGCGCAACTGAATCGACCGTGTGCAGTTTCAGTTTTGGGGACATTCCTGAAGCAGAATAAACGAATAATAGCCTCATCGGCGGTGGCTTGGTGCGGTTGTGGGGGTAGTACATTTCAGTAACTTGATGGCTGTAGATTTGGTCCGTCCAACCATACAATCTGTACTCTGTTGGTGTTCCTTATGTTTTGATGCTCAGCTTTCTCAGCCTGCTTTGCTGTTTCTGTTTCTGCTTCGTACTGAATTTTCTTTGCATGGCTACATAATGATGGGCTGGTTGGTCTACAAGCGACGGCGAATCAAATGTTGTTCTTACTGGGCCGCTCCGTCCATCCAGCTTGGGCCGTGCCTGACGGAAATGTGACGCTGCCAGTTTGCTTTTGCCTCCCCCATAAAAAAAAAACAATTTGCTTTTCCCCGCAGGACTACTTTCCTTCTCTTTTTTCTCAGTAAACAGAATTTGATCAATCTCCTCGATCACAATTAAAAAGGACCTGCCCTCAAAGAGAAGACAGGACGAGGTAGCGGCCAGAGACCACCCAAACAGTACAGTGGGCTCGCGTAGCAGCCACAGGACGGAGCAGCAGCAAAGTCAATGGGGGCGAGCCGAGCACGTCCCGCACACACACGGGACACAACAGTTTGGAACGCGTCAGGAGTCAAGACCTGGGCGGTAGGGCGACGCCGGTTCGCCGACACCGACGCGGCTCACATGCCCTGTTTCCCCAAACGCCACCACCTCGCTCTCCTACCCTGCTGCCCAGCGCGACCGCGGCAGAGGCCACTCCATCGGTCGGGTCAAACGCGACGACATTGCTGCCCGCATGGTAGAGACAGCTAACCGTCGCAGCCGCTGCGAGACTCGGTCACAACGCACGAGGGCGTTTTTTCCCGGCGGACGCAGCCAGTAAAAAGAAAATTTTGCACGGGTCTGCAAGCCAAGTGGCATGTCAGCATGGCCTGGCGATCTACACCAGTAAGTATGCGCTGCACTCATCATCAGCCCGGTGGTACGTACTTGCGAGTTGCGACGGGGAGCAGTGTGCGACACCGGGATCATTGGGCTGGCTGGATCGATGTGATCGACGTGAGGCCCGTCTTTTAAGCGTTTGTGCTTGGTAATGCGCTGGACCTACCGCCCATAATGGTGTGTTGCCGGTCGGGTGCGAGATGGGCCGAAAAGGTTCCCTTCGCTCGTGGTCGCCATTTTTCTGTGCATGCATGCATGCCTGCCTGCCTGCCTATCATACGAGTGGATGCATGCGTTCCTGCTTTTGCATATGCGTATGCTACCACGAGTAACTTTCTCTCCTTCTCCCTCTAATCTCCACCGTACAGGAGCTGGGACTCGTCGTCTCTTCGTGGTTGTCGCAATCACCTCAGGCAGCGGTAGTCTGCTGCTAGCGTGTGCCGTGCCGAACTGGATACCCGCGGTGCAGCAGCGCCGGGTCGTGGTGTGCTGTCCTGCGACATCCACGCTCGTCGTCTTTTCGTTCTGATGTATTGTTACTGTACTGCTTGCTACTCTTGGGGGATTCCGTCGGAGCCCGCGAGAGGAGGACTCTTCGTCTCAAGAACGTGACCATCACGGGATGACTTCGCTTCTGCATGTACAAACGGTGCTTCTTTGGCAAAATATGCACGTTTTCCTTGAGCTCTCGCCGTCGTGAAGGCCAAACTCGGGTCCTCTCCCATGCGTAACAATTATATAAGCCGTGTCCTCACAATTGCTGCTTCGACACGTCCGTAGGAATAGGAACAGAAAAAATGCAGAAATAACGTTTCTCCAAGGCGTTGTAAATATGATTATCGAAAATTCCACACCTCCGTAAAACGTAGTCCCTCCATTCCACAATGTAGTGCGTCCGCGCTTTCCAAGATCTAAGTTTGATCATATATTTAACAAATGAGACCGACTGTGGCGGAAGAAAAATTATACTACTGAATTCGTATTTTCGATATGAATTTAGTAGTATAATTTTTGCTCCCGCCGCAGTCGGTTTCATTGGTTAAATTTATGGTCAAACTTATATCACGAAAAACGAAGACGCGCTATATTGTGGTATGGAGGAAGTACGTACATGCACATAATGTACACCTTTGTTCCTTCAACTATCAACATCCTAAAGGCTATACTCCCGTACTCTCTCATGCGTAGTAATCATATACGCTGTGTCCCCATAATAGCTACTTCGACGCCAGTAGGAATAGAAACAAAAAAAGCAGTAAAAATATTTCTCCTAGGCAAGGTAAAAAAAATAGTGATTGTTTTTTACAAAATGCCCATGTTTTTCCTCAACTCTTACAAAAGGACAAACTAACATACTCTTTTCTCGAATACGCACGAGCGTGCGTATCATATATTAAAGAAGAAAGGGTGAAGAGCCCTCCACGGTTACATTACAACATGTATTACAAGGCGTTGCATCGCCATCCGCCTATGCACTAAGCTGACTACTCGCCATGGGCCCACTCTGGTGCCGCCATGAAGGCCAAACTCCGGTCCTCTCCGATGCGTAACAATTATATAAGTTGTGACCTCATAATTGCTGCTTCGACATCCGTAGGAATAGGAACAAAAAAATGCAGAAATAACGTTTCTCTTTTTTTTTTGGAAAAGGAGGATATACCTCCAGCCTCTGCATCTGAACGATGCATGCAACCCTTTTATTAATTATTCACAAAGACCGTAGAAAGTAAAACATCAGTAAGTCTGAAGCCACCCTCTTGGCAACACATGTCGCTACTCATATCCCCTTGATGAAGGGGTGCCGAATGTCCGAACCGAATACCAAACAGACATCGCACCAAAGCCTAACATCTAAAGCCGGATGCCCCAGCCAAGCCACAATACCGGGACTGGGTCACACACCGGTCTGGCGCACTCTCATAGGCCGCCGCCACCGTCTTCCACTGATCCATCTCCAGAGCAGGTACCGACGCACCAACCTTGCTAGGCCTGCCGTCGACGCCACCACGACGTCAGACGACGCCACCATCCTGCACGTATCCATCCACACGCGCCCGTCGTCGAAACTCCGCAGCGCCATGCTGCCGAGATCCACCGTCGGCCTTGCGGTAGATGTAACACCGCTCCTCCTCTTATCCCCTTCAACCAGCATTTGCTCCAAAACGATGCCCCCGGGAGGGAGAGCGACACTGTGAGTGTCGTCGTCGTCCGATCCGGGAGGCCCAGATCTAGGGTTCCCCCCGGAGCATCCGGGGCATGATGACGCAAACTGCAACGACGATGCCTCAATAAGGAAACGACATCGGAGACGTCGCCATCGTCCGCCATGACCGTAGTCGGCGCGATTTTCATCGGCAGTCGTGCCACCATGCCGTGCGCCGCCGACGCCGCTGGTCCCTTCAACTGCAGCAAACTCCAGAAACGATGCCCTCAAGAGGGACTACGACGCAAAAGCACCGCCATCGCTTGATCCCAAGGAGATCTAGGGTTTCCCCCGGAGTTGCCTGCGTTGTCAAGGACCAGACAAGGGTTGAATCCCGACGTGATCAGAGGCCGTCAAGATCCTCCCAGTTGTCGACGTGCCGCACCCGCCACCGCGCCGTTCACAACCCGGTGACCATGGCCGGAAGCCAGCCACCGGACATCACGGACATGTCCAGCCACCAGCAACGGCCAGATCTGGCCGAGGCCAGCGACCCCATCCTGGTCATGGCCGCAAGCGCGGAATCTCCTCGATCTGGCCAGAGAGCGCCGCCACAAGACGATCCTTGACCTCCACAGCTGACCACCGCTCGCCGAGTCCCGCCGCCGTAAAAAAATAGTGACAAATGCTCATGTTTTTCCTCAACTCTTACAAAAGGACAAACTACTGTACTCTCCCGTGTGAGTATTTAACTATAAACTACCACATTACAGGTTTCAGTCCCATAGAACTGTCGTTTTTAAAACTCAACAGCAAACTACCATACGAAGCTATTTTTTTTGGCAAAAGACTACCAATTGCGGCCACTGGTCGGTTTAGACGATTTGAAAGTGTTTATGACAGACGGACTCCCCGTCAGGGCTGACGTGACAGGAAAGTCAACTCCACTTTTTGACCGTTATGATAGGTGGGGCCCACACAGTCAAAATAAATGGAGTTGACTTTCCTGGCGAGTGGGTCCCGCCTGCCATAAAAGCGCTTAAATCAACTAAATCGGCCACTATCCGCAACTGGTACTTTTTTTTCCACAAAACTAGCTTCATCTGGTAGTTCCGTGGTTGACGTTTTGAAACCCGTAGTTTTGTGGGACCGAAACCTATAATGTGGTAGTTTTTTTTTTGTTAAATACTCCTCTCATGTCTAAAGGTTATATACACTGTACTTGCCCATGATTGTTACTTTCAAATGTTTGTACGAAAAACAAAAAGGTGCAATTAAGATGATATTACGTCAGTAAAGAGTCTGGTTTGATACTTCATAAATAGGAATTCTATAAAGAGGACAAACTAGATTGTAAAATACATTTTTCCTTTGAAAATGCCACCAAAAACAAATTTCTCCCCTTTTTCTTTGTGGCATTCCTTCAAACTAAATGTGTGAATGGTGCTTAGAGAAAATCCCCTCTTACTATATGTTTCCATGTACCAAACACACCCTCAATTTAGAAGAACAAAAGCACATGTTGTAGAAGTTTTGCCTAGCAATGGATCTATGCCCGCGGCGCAGGAGCAAGTATTTTCTTTCTATAGTGAGAGGTGCAGGGATAAGTCCACAAAGCTGCCCGGAACAAACGATCTAAGAGAAACTCCAACGCGGCGACCCATTTCGTCCGCGCGCGTCCGTTTGGGTCGGCGCGGACAGAAAAGTCAGCCCAACGCGTCGACCCAAACGGACGCGCGTCCGCTTTTCGTCCGCCTGCCGACCCATTCCCGGCCCATTTTTGAGCCGGATTTGCGTCGGCGCGGACACGAGACGGACGCGCGCGCGCCCGCCTACTCCCCCCTGGACCGTTGGTCGGTGGCACATTGGCCATCCTCTCCCATTCCAACAGCAAACCCTCCTCCTTCGTCGTCGACGCCGCCGCCCATTTTTTCGGTGCCGGTGCCGTCACCTACAACGCCGCCACCTCCCACGTCGCCCCGCTCCCCGCCGTCTTGCCGCCGGGGAACCGAAAGCTTCCCGTCCCCACTCCCCCGACACAGCCGAGGCCGCGGCCAAGAAGCCGCCTCGTCGCCCCCCGGCCAGTTCCTTCGTCTTGACACCGGCACGCTCGTCGGACGCAGGCACACTCGTCTGACGCCGCCAGGGCAGCTAGCTGGTCCGAGGGCGGCGCGACTCCCTTCGCCGGCCGGCTCCTTCGTCGACGCCCGCAAGCTGTTCGACAGTTTGCCAAGGTACAAAAATGGACTCCGCCGACGAGTTCTTCTTTCACAATTTTCTTTGTGACTCGGACGATTCCTCGTCCGATGATGATGAGGAGATCTTGGCTGCCGTGTTGGCCCATCACCACATCAATAGCCAACGGCCGTTGTTCCGTGGCTCCATTCCGGGGCACCTTCCGGCGTTGGATCGCAACCGAGAGAGCGGGCATTTCCTTCTTTGAAAAGACTACTTTGACACAACGAACCCGTTGTTCAAACATCAGAAATTCCGTCGCCGTTTCCGTATGAGTAGGCGTCTTTTCAACCGTATTAGAGAGGGGGTGGTCGGCTACGATAACTATTTCGATTGCAAAGAGGATGCCGTTGGAAAGATTGGCTTCTCCTCTTATCAGGAATGCACTGCAGCCATCCGAATGCTTGCATACGGAGTGCCCGGTGATCTCATTGACGAGTACGTCCGTATGAGCGAGTCTACTTGCCTAGACTCCCTGTATAAGTTTTGCAAGGCTGTTATTGCTGTGTTTGGCCCTGAGTACTTGAGAGAGCCGACTCCTGAAGATACAACCCGTTTGTTGGCGATGAATGCTAGCAGGGGCTTCCTAGGGATGCTTGGCAGCATAGACTGCATGCACTGGGAGTGGAAGAACTGCCCTTCTGCTTGGCAAGGGCAATATAAGGGCCATGTCAGGGCTTAAACTGTCATACTTCAGGCCATGGCATCTCAAGATCTCTGGATCTGGCACTCTTTCTTTGGCATGGCCGGATCACACAATGATATCAACGTGCTTCAGCGCTCGCCGGTGTTTGCTAGGCTTGCCGAAGGCAACAGCCCACCGGTTAATTTCACCATCAACGGCCACAACTACGACAAAGGATACTACATGGGTGACAGTATCTATCCTCAGTGGACCACTATTGTGAAGACAATCCCCAATCCTGTCGGAGAGAAGAGGAAAAGATTTGCCCAAGAGCAAGAGAGTGCTAGGAAAGACGTCG
This sequence comes from Elymus sibiricus, assembly GCA_039707655.1. Taxonomy (NCBI): domain Eukaryota; kingdom Viridiplantae; phylum Streptophyta; class Magnoliopsida; order Poales; family Poaceae; genus Elymus; species Elymus sibiricus. The sequence continues at coordinate 304,390,608 of CM077671.1, forward strand.
AGCGTGCCTTTGGTGTTTTGCAATCTCGATGGGGCATCGTTCGGTATCCTGCAAAAACTTGGAGCACGAAGAAACTGTGGGAGGTGATGACTGCTTGTGTGATCATGCACAATATGATCGTAGAAGATGAGTGCCCGGAACGTCTCTACGATCAAGGGTTTCAGTATCAGGGTGAGAATGTTGTGCCTGAGCATGGAGGAGCGGCAATGTTTGAACAGTTCGCCCAATTTCATCACGACATGTTGTTGGGGAACGGAGCATGAATTTCAAAAAAAAAAATCCTACGCTCACACAAGATCTATCCATGGAGATGTATCGCTACGAGAGGGGAGAGTGTGTCTGCGTACCCTCGCAGACCGTTAGCGGAAGCGTCTCACAACGCGGTTGATGTAGTCGAACAATCCTTCGAGCTCTACCGATCAAGTACCGAACGTACGGCACCTCCGAGTTCTACACACGTGCAGCTCGGTGACGTTCCTCGCCTTCTTGATCCAGCAAGACGTCGAGGTAGTAGATGAGTTCCGTCAGCACGACGGCGTGGCGACGGTGACGGTGAAGTGATTCCGGCAGGGCTTCGCCTAAGCTCTCCGAAAATATGACCGAGGTGGAAAATGGAGATCGGGGCACCGCACACGGCTATGGGACAATTGTGTACTTTGGGGTGCCCCCTTGCCCCCGTATATAAAGGATGAGAGGGAGGAGGCTGGCCCCCTAGGGGTGCGCCAAGTGTGGGGAGTCCTACTAGGACTCCTTAGTCCTAGTAGGATTCCACCTCCCATACGGAGTAGGAAAGAGGGAAGGGAGAGGGAAAGGAAAGAGGGGGCTGCGCCCCCTCCCTAGTCCAATTCGGTTTGGTCAAGGGGGGGCGCGAGCCTCCTCACGTGGCCTGCCTCTCCTTTTCCCGTATGGCCCAATAAGGCCCATTACTTCTCCCGGTGAATTCCCGTAACTCCCCGGTACTCCGAAAAATACCCGAATCACTCGGAACCTTTCCGACGTCCGAATATAGCCTTCCAATATATGAATCTTTACCTCTCGACCATTTCGAGACTCCTCGTCATGTCTGTGATCTCATCCGGGACTCCGAACAAACTTCGGCCACCAATCACATAACTCATATAATACTAAATCGTCATCGAACCTTAAGTGTGCGGACCCTACGGGTTCGGGAATGATGTAGACATGACCGAGACGACTCTCCGGTCAATAACCAACAGCGGAACCTGGATGCTCATATTGGTTCCTACATATTCCACGAAGATCTTTATCGGTGAACCTCATATGTCAACATACGTTGTTCCCTTTGTCTGGCGGTATGTTACTTGCCCGAGATTCGATCGTCGGTATCCAATACCTAGTTCAATCTCGTTACCGGCAAGTCTCTTTACTCGTTCCGTAATACGTCATCTTGTAACTAACTCTTTAGTCACGGTGCTTGCAAGGCTTCTGTGATGCTGTATTACCGAGAGGGCCCAGAGATACCTCTCCGATAGTCGAAGTGACAAATTCCAATCTCGATCCATGCCAACTCAACAAACACTTTCGAAGATACCTGTAGTGCACCTTTATAATCACCCAGTTACGTTGTGACGTTTGATACACCCAAAGTATTCCTACGGTATTCGGGAGTTGCATGATCTCATGGTCAGAGGAACGTGTATTTGACATAGTGAAAGCAATAGCAATAAACTGAACGATCATTTGCTATGCTAACGGTTGGGTCAAGTCCATCACATCATTCTCCTAATGATGTGATCCCATTATCAAATGACAACTCATGTCCATGGTCAGGAAATCTTGACCATCTTTTGATCAACGAGCTAGTCTAGTAGAGGCTTACTAGGGACACAGTATTTGTTTATCTATTCACACATGTATTTAGTTTCCGGTCAATACAATTCTAGCATGAATAATAAACTATTATCATGAACGGGGAAATATGATAATAACTAATTTATTATTGCCTCTAGGGCATATTTCCAACGGTCTCCCACTTGCACTAGAGTCAATAATCTAGATTACATCTTCATGTAATTAACACTTAATCAGTTCTAAAGTTGATCATGTTTTGCTTGTGAGAGAGGTTTTAGTCAACGGGTCTGCAATATTCAGATCCGTGTGTTCTTGGCAAATCTCTATGTAGATGCTGCTACCACACTCTGTTTGGAGCTACTCCAAAAAATTTCCCCACTATACTTATCCGGTCTGAGACTCATTGTCTTTCAGATCAGTGTTTAAAGCTTGCATCGACGTAACCCCTTACGACGAACTCTTTATTATCTCCATTCCCGAGAAATTCTTCCTTAGTCATCTTAAGGATAATTTGACCGCTGTCCAATGATCTACTCCTGAATCACTTTGGTACCTCTTTTGCCAGACACATGGCAAGGCACACAGCTTGGCATACTTTATAGAACCTATGGCCGAGGCATAGGGGATAACCTTCATCCATTCTATTTATTTTGCCGTGGTCGAGATTTGAGTCTTACTCAACTTCACACCTTTCACCACAATCAAGAACTCCTTCTTTGACTGATCCATTTTGAACTTCTTCAAAATCTTGTCAAGGTATATGTTTTGTGAAAGTCATATGAGGCGTCTCAATCTATCTCTATAGATTTTGATGCCTAACATGTAAACAACCTTTACCTAGATCTTCAAGTCTTACTCCACTTCACACCAGCCAAGAACTTATTTCTTTTGACTTGATCCATTTTGAACTTCTTCAAAATCTAATCAAGGTGTGTGAAAATCTTTTATCAGGTGTCTTGATCTATCTCTATAGATCTCGATGCCCAAACCGTGGATAACTCAAAAAACAGGTTTTTATTGAAAAACTCCTTTCAATTAATTCTTTATGCTTTCCAGAAATTCTACATCATTTCCAATCACATATACTTATTAGAAATGTTATAGAGCTCCCACTCACTTTGTTGTAAATACAAGTTTCTCCATAAACTTGCATAAACCCAAACGCTTTGATCACTTCACCAAAGCGAGTATTCCAGCTCCGAGATGCTTGCACCAGTCCATAGATGGATCGCTGGAGCTTGCATACTTTGTTAGCACCTTTAGGATCGACAAAACCTTCCGGTTGTATCATATACAATTCTTCCTTAAGGAATCCATTAAGGAATGCCGTTTTGACGTCCATTTGCCAGATTTCATAATCATAAAACGCGGCAATTGCTAACATAATTCTGACGGACTTTAGCATCGCTACGGGTGAGAAAGTCTCATCGTAGTCAACTCCTTGAACTTGTCGATAACCTTTAGCAACAAGTCGAGCTTTATAGACGGTGACATTACCATCAGCGTCCGTCTTCTTCTTAAACATCCATTTATTTTTAATAGCTCGCCGTTTCATCGGGCAAGTCTACCAAAGTCCACACTTTGTTCTCATACATGGATCTAATCTCGGATTTCATGGCCTCAAGCCATTTGTCGGAATCCGGGCTCGCCATCGCTTCTTCATAGTTCGTAGGTTCACCGTTGTCTAACAACATGACCTCCAAGACATGATTGCCGTACCAATCTGGTGTGGAGCGTGTCCTGGTTGACCTACGAGGTTCTGTAGCAACTTGATCCGAAGCCTCATGATCATCATCATCAACTTCTTCTCTGGTCTGTGTTGGTGTCATAGAAATTTCTTTCTGTGGCGTACTACTATCCAGAGGAGGTACAATTATCTCATCAAGTTCTACTTTCCTCCCACTCACTTCTTTCGAGAGAAACTCCTTCTCTAGAAAGGATCCATTCTTAGCAACGAATACTTTGCCTTCGGATCTGTGGTAGAAGGTGTACCCAACGGTCTCCTTTGGGTATCCTATGAAGACACACTTATCCGCTTTGGGTTCGAGCTTATCTGGCTGAAGCCTTTTGACGTAAGCATTGCATCCCAAACTTTCAGAAATGACATCTTAGGTTTCTTGCAAACCACAGTTCATACGGTGTCATCTCAACGGATTTAGACGGTGCCCTTGTTTAAAGTGAATGCAGCTGTCTCTAATGCATAACCCCAAAATGATAGTGGCAAATCGGTAAGAGACATCATAGAACGCACCATATCCAATAGAGTACGATTACGACGTTCGGACACACCATTACGCTGTGGTGTTCCATGTGGCATGAGCTGTGAAACAATTCCACATTGTCTTAAGTGATTGCCAAACTCGTAACTCAAATATTCTCGTCCACGATCAGATCGTAAGAACTTTATTTTCTTATTACGATGGTTCTCTACTTCACTCTGAAATTCTTTGAACTTTTCAAATGTTTCAGATTTATGCTTCATCAAGTAGACATAACCATATCTACTCAAATCATCAGTGAACGTGAGAATATAACGATATCCACCGCGCGCCTCAACACTCATCGGACCGCATACATCGGTATGTATTATTTCCAATAAGTTGGTTGCTCGCTCCATTGTTCCGGAGAACGGAGTTTTAGTCATCTTGCCAATAAGGCACGGTTCACATGTCTCAAATGATTCATAATCAAGAGATTCCAAAAACCCATCTGCATGGAGTTTCTTCATGTGTTTAACACTGATATGACCTAAGCGGCAGTGCCACAAATATGTGGTACTATCATTATATTTTGGCATTCGTGTTATGAACATATGTATTACTACGATCAAGATTCTATAAACCTTTCATTTTAAGTGCATGATCATCAATGATATTATCCAAATAGAATAACAATTATTCTCTGAAATTGAATAACCGTCTTGCAATAAACACTATCAGATATAATGTTCATGCTTAACGCAAGCACCAAATAACAATTATTTAGGTTCATCACTAATCCTGAAGGTAGAGACATCAACCTTGGAGACACTTCCAATGCACATCGTCACCTCGTTCTTAGCTAGCCCTCGTTTATTCCGAAGCTCCATGTTTCAAGTTGTAAGCAACTGAACAAGTATAAAATACCCAGGTGCTCCTACGAGTACTAGTAAGGTACATATCAATAACATGTATATCAAATATCTTTGTTGACATTGCCAGTCTTATTATCTGCCAGTTACTTTGGGGAAGTTCCGCTCCCTGTGACATTTCCCTTTGCAATGGGAGCACTAAGTCTCGGGTTTGGTTCAGCCTTGGGTTTCTTCGCGTGAGCGGCAACTGTTTTACCGTTCTTCTTGAAGTTCCCTTTTCTTTCCCTTGCCCTTCTTGAAACTAGTGGTCTTATTAACCATCAACACTTGATGCTCCCTTTTTTTGATTTCTACATCCGCAGATTGTAGCATCGCGAATAGCTTAAGGATCTTCTATCCCTTGCATGTTTATAGTTCATCACGAAGATCCAGTAGCTTAGTGATAGTGACTAGAGAACTCTATCAATCACCACTTTATTCGGAAGTCTAACTCCCACTTGATTCAAGTGTTTGAAGTACTCAGACATTCTAAGTACATGTTCACTAACAGAGCTGTTCTCCTCCATCTTGTAGCTATAGAACTTGTCGAAGGTGTCATCCCTCTCAACCCGGGTGTGAGTCTTGAAAAACAAATTTTCAGCTCTTGGAACATCTCATATGCTCCGTGTTGCTCAAAACATATTTGGAGCTCCGGTTCTAAGTTGTAAAGTATGGCGCACTGAACTATCGAGTAGTCATCTTTTCTTGTCTGCCAGACGTTCATAACATCCTCAGACGAAGCCGTAGGGGTATTTCACTAAGCGGTTCATTAAGGACATAAGCCTTCTGTGCAGCAGTGAGGACAATCCTCAGATCACGGACATAGTCCGCATAGTTGCTTCCATCAACTTTCAACTTCGTTTTCTCTAGGAACATAATAAAAACAGGGGAACTACAGCGCGGTCTATAGATCTACAACATAAATTTGCTAAGACAAGTAAGACTATGTTCATGACAATTGAAGTTCAATTAATCAAATTACTTAAGAACTCCCACTTAGATTAATATCCCTCAAGTTGTCTAAGTGTAACATGATCCACATCAACTAAACCACGTCCGATCATCACGTGAGGTGGATTAGTTATCAATGGTGAACATCTTTCATGTTGATCATATCTACTATATGACTCATGTTCGACCTTTCGGTCTCTTGTGTTCCGAGGCCATGTCTGTACATGCTAGGCTCGTCAAGTTTAACCCAAGTATTCTGCGTGTGTAAAACTGGCTTACACCCGTTGTATGTGAACGAAAGAATCCATCACACCTGATCATCACGTGGTGCTTAGAAGCGTCGAACCTTCACAACGGTGCATACTAGGGGAGAACACTTATCTTGAAATTTAGTGAAGGGATCATCTTATAATGCTACCGTCGTCCTAAGCAAAATAAGATGCATAAAAGGATTAACATCACATGCAATTCAATATATGTGACATGATATGGCCATCATCGTCTTGTGCTTTTGATCTCCATCAGCAAAGCACCGTCATGATCTCCATCGTCACCGGGTTGACACCTTGATCTCCATCGTAGCGTCGTGACACCTTGATCTCCATCGTAGCGTCGTGGTCGTCTCGCCGGATATTGCTACTACTACTACTGCTAACTAATAGCGGTAAAGTAAAGCAATTACATAGCGTTGGCATTGCATACAATAAAGAGACAACCATAAGGCTCCTGCCGGTTGCCTGATAACTTACAAAACATGATCATCTCATACAACAACTTATATCACATCATGTCTTGGCCATATCACATCACCAGCATACCCTGCAAAAACAAGTTAGACGTCCTCTACTTTGTTGTTACAAGTTTTACGTGGCTGCTACGGGTTTGCAAGAACCGTTCTTACCTACGCAAAACCACAACGTGGTGTAGTGATTGCTTTTTGATCTTCTAAAAGAACCCTCTTCATTGAAACCGATTCAACTAAAGTGAGAGAGACAGACACCCGCCAGTCACCTTTATGCAACGAGTGCACGTAGCGGTGAAACCTGTCTCGCGTAAGCGTACGCGTAATGTCGGTCCGGGCCGCTTCATCTCATAATACCGCCGAATCAAGTAACAACTAGTAACGGCAAGCAATATGTATACACCCACGCCCACAACTCACTTGTGTTCTACTCGTGCAAATCACATCTACGCATAGACCTGGCTCGGATGCCACTGTTGGGGAACGGAGCATGAATTTCAAAAAAAAAATCCTACGCTCACGCAAGATCTATCCATGGAGATGTATCGCTACGAGAGGGGAGAGTGTGTCTACGTACCCTCGCAGACCGTTAGCGGAAGCGTCTCACAACGCGGTTGATGTAGTCGAACAATCCTTCGAGCTCCACCGATCAAGTACCGAACGTACGGCACCTCCGAGTTCTACACACGTGCAGCTCGGTGACGTTCCTCGCCTTCTTGATCCAGCAAGACGTCGAGGTAGTAGATGAGTTCTGTCAGCACGACGGCGTGGCGACGGTGACGGTGAAGTGATTCCGGCAGGGCTTCGCCTAAGCTCTCCGAAAATACGTCATCTTGTAACTAACGCTTTAGTCACGGTGCTTGCAAGGCTTCTGTGATGCTGTATTACCGAGAGGGCTCAGAGATACCTCTCCGATAGTCGAAGTGACAAATTCCAATCTCGATCCATGCCAACTCAACAAACACTTTCGGAGATACCTGTAGTGCACCTTTATAATCACCCAGTTACGTTGTGACGTTTGATACACCCAAAGTATTCCTACGGTATCCGGGAGTTGCATGATCTCATGGTCAGAGGAACGTGTATTTGACATAGTGAAAGCAATAGCAATAAACTGAACGATCATTTGCTATGCTAACGGTTGGGTCAAGTCCATCACATCATTCTCCTAATGATGTGATCCCATTATCAAATGACAACTCATGTCCATGGTCAGGAAATCTTGACCATCTTTTGATCAACGAGCTAGTCTAGTAGAGGCTTACTAGGGACACAGTATTTGTTTATCTATTCACACATGTATTTAGTTTCCGGTCAATACAATTCTAGCATGAATAATAAACTATTATCATGAACGGGGAAATATGATAATAACTAATTTATTATTGCCTCTAGGGCATATTTCCAACACATGCGTGATTGGGAAACTCACATGCAATTGCAAAATGATTTGGTTGAGCATATGTGGGCTCATGTTGGCAACCAATAGAGGTATCTCTTTAATTCGGCTTGCAAAACTATGTTATTTATTTGGTTGAAACCATGCTATTTATTTTGTTGTGGACTATATGTTTGCTTTGTGAAATTAATGCAAAATATGTGTGTGTAGCAATGCAAAATTTGTGCTATGTGTTCAAAAAGGGCGGCCAGCCGGCCACGCCGGCATATATGGGTCCGCGCGTTGGGCGCACAGCCGACCCAAATGTTAAAGAGGGCGGACGCCGCGCGGGCGGCCGACCCAAACGGACAAAAAGCGGACAAATCCGCCGTTCGTTTGGGTCGGCCAGTTGGAGTTGCTCTAAGATGAACCATGACTGCACAATCAGAAGTATGATAGACTAAACTTAGCCCAAAAGTGTGGGTCCATCGGCCTTTTGATCTTAAACAAATTTCTTATCTGGATACTTGGTGTGACATCCTAGCTTAAAAGGAACGATAAACTACTGATATAAACAAGATGCATCTTCTTTTTTGTGAAACTCGTCTTCAAAGTACATCTTTCTTACATGTGCTAGGTTTGGAGCTATTTGGGGATGAGTGGCCGACCGTGAAGTTCCTTCCGAATATACATGAGCGAGGAAAAAGTGTGTAGTAGACCAGTGTTGGCATATGTATGCAGTCTAGATCCCGCCAGTACTAACAATCATCGGTCTGGATGAGAGGCCAGAACAACGTATAAACTTAGGCGGATAAGAATGGAGTGGGCTGACGGTAACCATTGTAATATTGGCCTCACCAACATTTTCAAGGTAGCGTGTCTTTTAGATTGGTAACAACATCATTGGTGCCATCCTCCCAAATGTAGCAGTTCTGGCAATAGGTAGGGTATGACGCAGGTACAATAATCGCATCGCCATACCCATGTTTCTCATGGGCATAAGATTCAAACCATGATGCACAAATCCTTGCCCATGCTTATAACCAACATGCATCCATCCTGGTGAGTACTCATTGGGCATATCAACAAATCATCGAAGGGTGGTGGCATAGTTGCTGGTTCATTGTCCCCATCGAGAGGTAGACTATGGTATGGATGTTTACTGTTTCATACCTAATATTCAGAGAGTCGGTACTTTAGGTTTATGGCACGTGTGTCCCACGATAAGATCATTGGATCGGGTTTAAGCGTATCCATAGGCACATAATTATACGCATGCCCTACTCATGACCAGTTGGGTAGGGTTTTGGCACTACCCATGGGCATGAAATTTTTCCCATACCCTACCCTTGAGGGTCGGGGGGGGGCCAGGGGTACCAAAGCCCATGATAAAATTGTCATCCTTAAACAGTTCCAATGCTCATAAAAGTACTTCGTGAATTCCAAAAAACCTTAGTAAATTATTGGTGTCATTTGCCACCTATGTTTACGTGCTAGCGTGGTCCTTGTGTACAAACATTGAAGCATGCGCATGGCGTATTTTTGGACATTTACCACACTTGGTTGCAAGTTCATCCTAAGCACATGTCAAGTGAGTCGACACAAAATTCACAAAAAAAGAACAAGACACTGTGCAGAGGTCTTGGCTATATTAGTCTCGTATCCATTATGGTGGACAAGGTTCTGATCAAATGGTGACCAAATACGTACAACACAATTTACATATGTTGTCATGGTGTTTCTTATTCACTTGTCATATGGGGGGAGGAGGCGTTTGCCCAAGCTTGTGTTGTTTCCTCGACAATAAAAAATCAACTATTTCTGAGACTAGAGTTTTGTTCTTCTTTCGTTGAAGCATGTTACATCTGTAGAGGTTGTATTACCTTTATTAATAGGAACCATAAAAACATTATGATTTATTTCAAGAACGTGAGAATTCGGTACAAAATTTATCCCAACGTTGAATGACTTGTCTTCTACTCCCTCCTTTCCGGTTTATAGGGCTTATCTCAAATTTTTCATTTTTCCGATTTAAAGGGCTCATCTTCATCTCATTTTAAGATTCCGAGGTGCATTAAATGTTTGCATGAAAGAATTAAAAAGGAACAGACCAATGCATGTAATGTTGGTTCCAACTCATCTAGTGCCCAAGCTTGCATGCATTGCAATTAATCCAAATTAACACATCAGTTTAATTTGGGTAGTTTTGTAGAGTACGAGATATATTCCTCCACTCACCATATGCCTTGGTTGATAAGATTTCACATTTGGGCCCTATAAACCCGAAAGGAGGGAGTACATCTACAAATAGTGTTTCTTTGACAAAATATGCACGTTTTTCTTGAACTCTCACCATCCTAACGGCCAATGTCCCGTACCCTCTCATGTGTAACAATTATGGACGAGGCTACTCGACGCACGTGTGCTCGATGCACCCGAGCAGACGTGCCATAACGGGTAATTAGTGTCCCGCATCGTCTTATGCTACGAAGAAGGAAAATATCTGGTTCCCATCCACTAAACGCTCCCTACCATGCACAAATCAGTTAAGAAAGGATAAGATACATGCGTTTATTTTGTCTTTAGCAAGAACGACATCAGGGACACTCCAATTTCGTCTTCCCACCCTCCAAGGATGATCCCTTGCTGTCTTTTCAAGGCAACAGAGGTGAAGGATCACCGGGAGAGGCTGAGAATGGAGATTGAAGGAGGAGCACTACTGATTGCATTTGGAGGTGAGTGATCTGAAATTTGTGTTGTTTATGTGTGGGACTGTAATCTGGATGGTATCTGTTAGGACATTGCATTTTTGAAAAATTTTGCGTGTGATTCTGAGCGCTGGAGCATGTATTATATGATTAATTTGTCAGCGTGAGTACAGTTATCAGCACCACTTGCTTAAGAAACATGAAATTTAGGATAAAGGGTTTGATTTCTGTACATACAAAAATTCTCTATATTGTACCAGACTTCACTTATTTGACACACCCAAATTTCTATGCCCTATAAATATTTCTAGGCATGCCTCAACACATATGAGCTAAGTGCATTCTATATGTTGTACTAGCACCAAGAGTTATTTTGTAACAATAAACTGAAATGATACCAAAGCCAGATTGCCACGCTGAATCGTTTCACGTTTAGTCTAATTTAGGCATGGCATTACTTTGTAGCTACAGTATACTGCTCCTTTTATGCCTCTCAAACAAGTTTTATACAACATGCACAATTAGCGCCCAAACAAGCACTCGATCAAGTAAATACTTTCAGTTTTATTTAATCTATGCCAAGGTCCTTTTAGTTGATATCGATTGACAACTTTTGGAGCATGCAACTATTAGCATATCCTGTTTACAAAGAAGCAATGTCAATCCTGGTAAGGGTAAAGAATCGAAGTGCACCAACTGACTCATGTATTTGGTGCTATCCTCAAGTTTTAATAAATCTCCAACATTTGGCGACAGTTTCTCAATGTTTGATATTGAAATTGATGTTGCTTTATAGTCTCTCATATCAACGCTGGTTAAGAAATCGACGTATCCGGCTCCAACCCAACTTGGCCAACTCCGATCATGTGACCAGTGGTGGCGGCAGAATGGTAAACCTGTGGGGTCGGTGAGATTATTATCACAAATTTTACATGACCTCTATATTTATTTTTTGTACAAATACACATGTATATCAAAGGTTTGCTAAAAATGTGTAGGGTCAGCTATGATAATTGGAGAATAATAATTGTATTGATTGAGGCCTCAAAGGGCTGTTTATATAGATTACAAAACTTGGACTCCAAGACTAATAGAGATAGATTACAATCCAAAACCGGCTGGCCATACTATTCGTAACCGACCTATACTCTAATATCCCCCCGCAGTCTCAGCATCAGGAGTAACGATGTTGAGACTGGAGCGTATGTCGGTGAAAGATGCAGTCGGAAGTCCTTTGGTGAAAATGTCAGCAAATTGAGCACTGGTAGGTACATGAAGAACACGGACCTCGCTAAGAGCCACCTTCTCTCGAACGAAGTGTATGTCAATCTCAATGTGCTTGGTGCGACGATGCTGAACTAGATTGGAAGCCATGTATACTGCAGAGATGTTATCACAATAAACGATGGTTGCACGATCAAGTGGGCGATGAAGTTCCACGAGAAGCTGACGCAGCCACACCGCTTCAGCCATAGCATGAGCGACCAACCTATACTCAGCCTCAGCAGAAGACCTGGAAACTGTTGCCTACATTTTAAAACACCAAGAAACAAGATTATCACCCAAATAAACACAAAATCCGGATGTGGACCGTCGAGTATCTGGACAACCTGCCCAGTCTGCATCAGAATAAACTGTCAAGCTTGTTGGAGAAGAATAATTAATGAGAAGACCATGATCAAGAGTTCCTTTTAAATAGCGAAGAATGCGGTGGACGTGAGCAAGATGAGGAGCACGAGGATCATGCATAAAAAGACAGGCTTGCTGAACGGAGTATGAAATGTCGGGCCTAGTGAGAGTGGCATATTGAAGGGCACCGGTGATGCTACGATACAAAGTGGGGTCAGAAACAGGATCACCATCAGCCGACAATTTGGCACCAATGTCGGCCAGGGTACGAGAGGGTTGACAATCAGACATACTAGAACGAGAAAGCAAGTCTAAAAGATAGGATCGTTGAGAGAGAAAAATGGTAGACTTTGTGCGAGAAACAGTAACGCCAAGAAAATGATGAAGAGGACCAAGATCAGTCATGGAAAATTCATGACTAAGAGAAGAGATTATATGTTGAAGAAAAGAGTCAGAGCTAGCCGTGAGAACTATATCATCAACATAAAGCAAGAGATAGGCAGTGTGGGAAGAGGAGCAAAAAATAAATAATGAAGAATCAGATTTGGAGGGAATGAAGCCTACTGTTTGAATAAAGGCAGCAAAACGTTGAAACCATGCACGAGGAGCTTGTTTAAGACCATAAAGATATTTGTTAAGAAGGCAAACATAATTGGGAGAAGAGGGATTCTCAAAACCAGATGGTTGCTGACAATAAACTGTTTCATTAAGAGTGCCGTGAAGAAAAGCATTTTTAACGTCTAGCTGATGAATGGGCCAAGAGGAGGAAACAGCAAGACTAAGAACAACGCGAATAGTACTTGGTTTAATAACGGGAGAAAAAGTTTCATCAAAATCAATGTCATGTTGCTGAGAGAAACCACGACACACCCATCTGGCTTTGTAACGAGCAAGAGTGCCATCAGAATGAAATTTATGATGAAAAACCCATTTTCCAGAAACAACATTAACACCAAGAGGTTTGGGAACAAGAGTCCATGTATTATTTTGCTGAAGAGCGTTAAATTCATCGCGCATAGCTGAGAGCCAAAGAGGATCAAGAAGAGCTCGTTTGTAAGAAGAGGGAATAGGAGAAAGGGTTGGGGTGGCTGTGAGGTTGAGGCGTTTTGTGGGTAGAAGGAATCCGCGTTTGCCGCGGGTGCACATGACGTGATCATTAGTGGGTGGTGGAATGGGTACGGCGTTGGGTGGTAGTGGTGGTTGGGAGCCTGGCGGGGCCGGGCTTGCCGGGGTTGCCGGGTTGGCCGGACTTGCCGGGCTTGCCGGGCCTGCCGGTGCCGGGCTTGCCGGACTTGCCGGACTTGCCGGGCTTGCCGGGTCCGGGCTTGCCAGGCTTGCCAGGCTTGCCGGCCTTGCTGGGCTTGCCGGGCTTGCGCGGGAGAGGGAGAGGCCGCGACAGAGGTGGTGGTGGTAGGGATTGATGCGGTGTTAGTGACAGAATAAGGAAAAGTGTTTTCATCGAATGTGACGTGGCGAGAGACAAGCACGCGACCAGAAGATGGATCGAAACAGCGATATCCTTTGTGATCGTCAGAAAGACCAAGATGAATGCAAGGTAGTGAACGTCGTTCGAGTTTGTTGGAGGCGGTAGAGGCGGTGTTCGGAAAACAAAGACAGCCAAAAACACGTAAAAAAGAATAATCGGGATGGGAGAGAAAAAGAGATTGAAAAGGCGAATAAAGAGGACATTGTTGGAAATATGCCCTAGAGGCAATAATAAATTGGTTATTATTATATTTCCTTGTTCATGATAATCGTTTATTATCCATGCTATAATTGTATTGATTGGAAACTCAAATACATGTGTGGGTACATAGACAACACTGTGTCCCTAGTAAGCCTCTAGTTAACTAGCTCGTTGATCAAAGATGGTTAAGGTTTCCTAGCCATAGACATGAGGTGTCATTTGATTACGGGATCACATCATTAGGAGAATGATGTGATGGACAAGACCCAAACTACGAACGTAGCATATGATCGTGTCAGTTTATTGCTATTGTTTTCTGCATGTCAAGTATCTGTTCCTTTGACCATGAGATCATGCAACTCCCTGACATCGGAGGAGTACCTTGTGTGTATCAAACGTCGCAACGTAACTGGGTGACTATAAACGTGCTCTACAGGTATCTCCGAGGATGTCTGTTGGGTTGGCATGGATCAAGACTGGGATTTGTTACTCCGTGTGACGGAGAGGTATCTCAGGGCCCACTCGGTAATACAACATCACAATGAGCCTTGCAAGCAATGTGACTAAAGTGTTATCCACGAGATCTTGTATTACGTAACGAGCAAAGAGACTTGCCGGTAATGAGATTGAACTAGGTATAGAGATACCGACGATCGAATCTCGGGCAAGTAACATACCGAAGAACAAAGGGAACAGCATACGGGATTAACTGAATCCTTGACATAGAGGTTCGACCGATAAAGATCTTCGTAGAATATGTAGGAACCAATATGGGCATCCAGGTCCCGCTATTGGTTATTGATCGTAGAGGTGTCTCGGTCATGTCTACATAGTTCTCGAACCCGCAGGGTCTACACACTTAACGTTTGGTGACGATTAGTATAGTTGAGTTATTTTGTTGGTGACCGAAGGTTGTTCGGAGTCCCGGATAAGATCCCGGACATGACGAGGATCTCCGGAAGAGTCCGGAGGTAAAGATTGATATATGTGATAATAGTGTTTTGATCTCCGGAAGGGTTCCGGAATTCACCGGAAGGGGTTCCGGATGTTTACCGAAGTGTTCGGGTGCAGCAACACTTTATATGAGCCAAAGGGGTAAAGCCCACGAGGTATTGGAAAGTGCAAAAGGAAGTTTTGCTGCTGCCTTAAGCGGTTCTACCGCTGGTAAGGCAGTACTACCGCGTAAGCGGTACTACCGCTTGTGTGAAGCGGTACTACCGCATAAGCGGTACTACCGCTTGTGTGAAGCGGTACTACCGCTCAAGCGGTACTACCGCTCGTGAGCGGTACTACCGCTTGTGCGCGGTACTGCAGGGATCCGAGTTGGACTTTTTCCCTGCGGGCCAAACCGACCTTGTGCGGGCAAAACCGACCTGGAGGAGGCTTTTACTCCAAGTTTAGACCCCAAGGCTCAACATATAAATAGAGGGGAAGGGCTAGCACACGGGATACATCAAGATTTCCCAAGCCGTGTGTCGGCAACCCTAACCCTCTAGTTCTCCCGTCATAATCTCCGTAGTGCTTGGCGAAGCCCTGCAGAGATTGTTCCTCACCACCAGCACCACGCCGTCGTGCTGCCAGAACTCATCTACTACTTCACCATCGCTCGCTGGATCGAGGAGGTGAAGGCGTCATCAAGCCGTACGTGTGTTGAACACGGAGGTGCCGTCCGTTCGGCACTAGTTCGTGATCGGATCGAGGGACGACTTGCGATTTGGATCGCGGAGACGTTCGACTACATCAACCGCGTTTCTTAACGCTTCCGCTTAGCGATCTACAAGGGTATGTAGATTCACTCTCCCTCTCGTAGATGCTCATCACCATGGATAGATCTTGTGTGTGCGTAGAAAAAATTTTGTTTTCCATGCAACGTTCCCCAACAGTGGCATCTGAGCTAGGTCTATGCGTAGATGAGATCTCGAGTAGAACACAAACGAGTTGTGGGCGTGGGTGTATACATATTGCTTGCCGTTACTAGTTGATACTTAATTCGGCGGTATTGTGAGATGAAGCGGCCCGGGCCGACATTACGCGTACGCTTACGCGAGACAGGTTCCTTCAACTGACATGTAACTTCGTTGCATAAAGATGGCTAGCGGGTGTCTGTCTCTCTCACTTTAGTTGAATCGATTTCAATGAAGAGGGTTCTTTTAGAAGATCAAAAAGCAATCACTACACCACGTTGTGGTTTTGCGTAGGTAAGAACGGTTCTTGCAAACCCGTAGCAGCCACGTAAAACTTGCAACAACAATTAGAGGACGTCTAACTTGTTTTTGCAGGGTATGTTGTGATGTGATATGGCCAATTACATGATGAGATATATGTGATGTATGAGATGATCATGTGTTGTATAGAATATCACGACTTGCATGTCGATGAGTACGGCAACTGGCAGGAGCCATAGAGTTGTCTTTAATTATTTTCGCCGTTTTTGCTTTACTTTATCGCTATGAGTTAGCAATAGTCGTGGAAGCAATAGTCGGCGCGACAACTTCATGGCGACACGTTGATGGAGATCAAGATGATGGAGATCATGGTGTCATGCCGGTGACGATGGAGATCATGCCGGTGCTTTGAAGATGGAGATCAAAAGCACAAGTTCATGGCCATATCATGTCACTTATGATTTGCATGTGATGTTAATCCTTTTATGCATCTTATTTTGCTTAGGACGACGGTAGCATTATAAGGTGATCCCTCACTTAAATTTCAAGATAAAATTGTGTTCTCCCCGAGTGTGCACCGTTGCGAAAGTTCGTCATTTCGAGACACGCCGTGATGATCGGGTGTGATAGACTCTACGTTCACATACAACGGGTGTAAGCCATGTTGCACGTGCGGAACACTCGGGTTAAACTAGACGAGCCTAGCATGTACAGACATGGCCTCGGAACACAAGAGACCGAAAGGTCGAACATGAGTCATATAGTAGATATGATCAACATGAAGATGTTCACCATTGAAACCACCTCAACTCACGTGATGATCGGACTTGAGTTGGTGGATTTGGATCATGTTACACTCGAATGACCGGAGGGATGTCAATTTGAGTGGGAGTTTTTAAGTAATATGATTAAACTAAACTCATTCTCTAGAACAATAGTCTAAGTTGTCTTTGCTATATTTATGTTGTAGATCATGGCTCGTGCAGTAGCACCCCTGATTTTTAATGCGTTCCTAGAGAAAGCTAAGTTGAAAGATGATGGAAGTAACTTTGTGGACTGGGCCCGTAATCTAAGGTTTATCCTTACGGCTTCCCAGAAGGCTTATGTCCTTGATGCACCGCTTGGTGATCCACCCGCTCCAGTTGAGTCTCTAGACGTTGTGAACGCCTGGCAGGCTCGTTCTGAAGATTACTCAATAGTTCAATGTGCAATATTGTATGGCTTAGAACCGGGACTTCAAAGACGTTTTGAACGTCATGGAGCATATGAGATGTTCTAGGAGTTGAAGTTTATCTTTCAGAAGAATGCCCGGATCGAGAGATATGAGATCTCCGATAAGTTCTATGCTTGCAAGATGGAGGAGAACGGGTCTATCAGTGATCACGTACTCAGAATGTCTGGGTACTCCACCCGTCTGGCTGAATTGGGGATGCCCCTTCCGCCAGAGGCTATCACTGACAGAGTTCTTCAATCATTGCCACCTAGCTACAAGAGCTTCGTGTTGAACTATAACATGCACGGGATGAACAAGTCAGTCGCCGAGCTGTTTGCGATGCTGAAAGCCGCTGAGTCTGAAATTCAGAAGGAGCATCAAGTGTTGATGGTCAATAAAACCACTAGTTTCAAGAAAAATGGCAAGGGTAAGAAGGGTAACTCCAAGAAGAGTGGCAAAGCAGTTGCTCCTCCCGTGAAGAAACCCAAGGCTGGACCCAAACCAGAAACTGTGTGCTTTCATTGCAAGGCAACTGGACACTGGAAGCGGAACTGCCCCAAGTATTTGGCTGACAAGAAGGCGGCCAACAACAAATAAGGTATATATGATATACATGTTATTGATGTGTACCTTACCAACTCTCGTTGTAGTGCCTGGGTATTTGATACCGGTGCGGTTGCTCATATTTGCAACTCAAAATAGGAACTGCGGAATAGACGGAGGCTGGCAAAGGACGAAGTGACGATGCGCGTGGGAAATGGTTCCAAGGTTGATGTGATCGCCGTCGGCACGCTCGCTCTTCGATTACCATCGGGATTAGTGATGAACCTGAATAAATGTTATTTGGTGCCTGCGTTAAGCATGAACATTATATCTGGATCTTGTTTATTGCGAGACGGTTACTCATTTAAATCAGAGAATAATGGTTGTTCTATTTATATGAGTAATATCTTTTATGGTCATGCACCCGATGTGAGGGGTTTATTCTTATTGAATCTCGATAGTAATGATACACATGTTCATAACATTGATGCCAAAAGATGTAGAATTGATAATGATAATACCACTTTCTTGTGGCACTGCCGTTTAGGTCATATTGGCGTAAAACGCATGAGGAAGCTCCATGCCGATGGACTTTTGGAGTCACTTGATTTTGAATCACTTGACACATGTGAGCCATGCCTCATGGGCAAGATGACTAAAACGCCGTTCTCTGGAACAATGGAACGGGCAAGTGACTTGTTGGAAATCATACATACTGATGTGTGCGGTCCGATGAATATTGAGGCGCGCGGTGGTTATCGTTACTTTCTTACCTTCACTGATGACTTAAGTAGATATGGGTATATTTACTTAATGAAACACAAGTCTGAAACATTTGAAAAGTTCAAACAATTTCAGAGTGAAGTTGAGAATCATCGTAACAAGAAGATTAAATTCCTTCGATCTGATCGAGGAGGAGAATATCTGAGTTATGAGTTTGGCAGTCACTTAAGACAGTGTGGAATTGTTTCACAATTGACACCGCCTGGAACACCACAGCGTAATGGTGTGTCCGAACGTCGTAATCGAACCTTATTGGATATGGTGCGATCTATGATGTCTCTTGCCGATTTGCCACTATCGTTTTGGGGGTTATGCATTAGAGACAGCTGCATTCACTTTAAATAGGGCACCATCGAAATCCGTTGAGACGACGCCATATGAACTTTGGTTTGGCAAGAAGCCAAAGTTGTCGTTTCTTAAAGTTTGGGGATGTGATGCTTATGTCAAAAAGCTTCAGCCTGAAAAGCTGGAACCCAAAGCGGAGAAATGCGTCTTCATAGGATACCCAAAAGAGACAGTTGGGTATACCTTCTACCTCAGATCCGAAGGCAAAGTGTTTGTCGCTAAAAACGGAACATTTCTTGAGAAAGAGTTTCTCTCGAAAGAATTGAGTGGGAGGAAGATAGAACTTGATGAGGTTGTTGAACCTTTACTTCAACCTGAAAGTAGCGCAGCGCAGAAAGATATTTCTGTAGAGCCTACGTCAGCTGAAGATGAAGTTAATGATGATGATAATGAAGCTTTGGATCAAGTTGCTATCGAACCTCGTAGGTCGACAAGGACGCGTACTGCTCCTGAGTGGTACGGCAACCCTGTCTTAGAGGTCATGTTGTTAGACAACGATAAACCTACGAGCTATGGAGAAGCAATGATGGGCTCGGATTCCGAGAAGTGGTTAGAGGCCATGAAATCCGAGATGGGATCCATGTATGAAAACAAAGTATGGACTTTGGAAGTATTACCTGAAGGGCGTAAGGCCATTCAGAACAAATGGATCTTTAAGAGGAAGACGGACGCGGACGGTAATGTCACCGTCTATAAAGCTCGACTTGTGGCAAAGGGTTTTTCACAAGTTCAAGGAGTTGACTACGATGAGACCTTCTCACCCGTAGCGATGCTTAAGTCCATCAGAATCATGTTAGCAATAGCTGCCTTTTTCGATTATGAAATTTGGCAGATGGATGTCAAAACAGCGTTCCTTAACGGTTTCCTTAAGTAAGAGTTGTATATGATGCAACCAGAAGGTTTTGTCGATCCAGAGAATGCTGACAAAGTTTGCAAACTCCAGCGATCCATTTATGGACTGGTGCAAGCATCTCGGAGTTGGAATCTTCGCTTTGATGAGGTGATCAAAGCGTTCGAGTTTATACAAGTTTACGGAGAAGCTTGTATTTACAAGAAAGTGAGTGGGAGCTCTATAGCGTTTCTAATATTATATGTGGATGACATATTGCTAATTGAAAACAATATAGAAATGTTGGAAAGCGTGAAGGAATATTTGAACAAGAGTTTTTCAATGAAGGACCCAGGAGAAGCTGCTTTCACATTAGGCATCAAGATCTATAGAGATAGATCAAGACGCTTAATAGGACTTTCACAAAGCACATACCTTGACAAAGTTTTGAAGAAGTTCAAAATGGATCAGTCTAAGAAGGGGTTCTTGCCTGTTTTGCAAGGTGTGAAGTTGAGTAAGACTCAATGCCCAGTGACTGCAGAAGATAGAGAAAAGATTAGTGTCATCCCCTATGCTTCAGCCATAGGCTCTATCATGTATGCAATGATGTGCACAAGACCCGATGTCAGCCTTGCCATAAGTATGGTCGGAAGGTTTCAAAGTGATCCAGGAATGGAACACTGGACGGCGGTCAAGAATATCCTGAAGTACCTGAAAAGGACTAAGGACATGTTTCTCGTTTATGGAGGTGATCAAAAGCTCGTCGTAAAGGGTTACGTCGATGCAAGCTTTGACACTGATCCGGATGACTCTAAGTCGCAAACCGGATACGTATTTATTCTTAATGGGGGTGCGGTTAGCTGGTGCAGTTCCAAGCAAAGCGTGGTAGCTGATTCTACATGCGAAGCGGAGTACATCGCTGCCTCGGAGGCGGCGAAGGAAGGTGTCTGGATGAAGGAGTTCATGACAGATCTTGGAGTAGTGCCTAGTGCGCTTAACCCAATGACTCTGTTTTGTGATAATACTGGTGCCATTGCTCTAGCCAAGGAACCAAGATTTCACAAGAGGACCAGACACATAAAGCGACGTTTCAATTCCATCCGCGATTACATCAAGGAGGATGACATAAATATTTGCAAAGTACACACGGATCTAAATGTTGCAGATCCGATGACTAAACCTCTTCCAAGGGCTAAACATGAACAACACCAGAACTGCATGGGTGTTCGATTCATTACAATGTAAATCACATAGTGATGTGAACTAGATTATTGACTCTAGTGCAAGTGGGAGACTGTTGGAAATATGCCCTAGAGGCAATAATAAATTGGTTATTATTATATTTCCTTGTTCATGATAATCGTTTATTATCCATGCTATAATTGTATTGATTGGAAACTCAAATACATGTGTGGGTACATAGACAACACTGTGTCCCTAGTAAGCCTCTAGTTAACTAGCTCGTTGATCAAAGATGGTTAAGGTTTCCTAGCCATAGACATGAGGTGTCATTTGATTACGGGATCACATCATTAGGAGAATGATGTGATGGACAAGACCCAAACTACGAACGTAGCATATGATCGTGTCAGTTTATTGCTATTGTTTTCTGCATGTCAAGTATCTGTTCCTTTGACCATGAGATCATGCAACTCCCTGACATCGGAGGAGTACCTTGTGTGTATCAAACGTCGCAACGTAACTGGGTGACTATAAACGTGCTCTACAGGTATCTCCGAGGATGTCTGTTGGGTTGGCATGGATCAAGACTGGGATTTGTTACTCCGTGTGACGGAGAGGTATCTCAGGGCCCACTCGGTAATACAACATCACAATGAGCCTTGCAAGCAATGTGACTAAAGTGTTAGCCACGAGATCTTGTATTACGTAACGAGTAAAGAGACTTGCCGGTAACGAGATTGAACTAGGTATAGAGATACCGACGATCGAATCTCGGGCAAGTAACATACCGAAGAACAAAGGGAACAGCATACGGGATTAACTGAATCCTTGACATAGAGGTTCGACCGATAAAGATCTTCGTAGAATATGTAGGAACCAATATGGGCATCCAGGTCCCGCTATTGGTTATTGATCGTAGAGGTGTCTCGGTCATGTCTACATAGTTCTCGAACCCGCAGGGTCTACACACTTAACGTTTGGTGACGATTAGTATAGTTGAGTTATTTTGTTGGTGACCGAAGGTTGTTTGGAGTCCCGGATAAGATCCCGGACATGACGAGGATCTCCGGAAGAGTCCGGAGGTAAAGATTGATATATGTGATAATAGTGTTTTGATCTCCGGAAGGGTTTCGGAATTCACCGGAAGGGGTTCCGGATGTTTACCGAAGTGTTCGGGTGCAGCAACACTTTATATGAGCCAAAGGGGTAAAGCCCACGAGGTATTGGAAAGTGCAAAAGGAAGTTTTGCTGCTGCCTTAAGCGGTTCTACCGCTGGTAAGGCAGTACTACCGCGTAAGCGGTACTACCGCTTGTGTGAAGCGGTACTACCGCTCAAGCGGTACTACCGCTCGTGAGCGGTACTACCGCTTGTGCGCGGTACTGCAGGGATCCGAGTTGGACTTTTTCCCTGCGGGCCAAACCGACCTTGTGCGGGCAAAACCGACCTGGAGGAGGCTTTTACTCCAAGTTTAGACCCCAAGGCTCAACATATAAATAGAGGGGAAGGGCTAGCACACGGGATACATCAAGATTTCCCAAGCCGTGTGTCGGCAACCCTAACCCTCTAGTTCTCCCGTCATAATCTCCGTAGTGCTTGGCGAAGCCCTGCAGAGATTGTTCCTTACCACCATCACCACGCCGTCGTGCTGCCGGAACTCATCTACTACTTCACCATCGCTCGCTGGATCGAGGAGGTGAAGGCGTCATCAAGCCGTACGTGTGTTGAACGCGGAGGTGCCGCCCGTTCGGCACTAGTTCGTGATCGGATCGAGGGACGACTTGCGATTTGGATCGCGGAGACGTTCGACTACATCAACCGCGTTTCTTAACGCTTCCGCTTAGCGATCTACAAGGGTATGTAGATTCACTCTCCCTCTCGTAGATGCTCATCACCATGGATAGATCTTGTGTGTGCGTAGAAATTTTTTTGTTTTCCATGCAACGTTCCCCAACAGACATGTCTTAGTTGGTCGAATATTTAGAAGTAGTGTGGCAGTGCGAAGGGCTTCGGCCCAAAACCGAGAGGGCAGAGAAGCTTGTAATAGCAAGGTGTGAAGAATATCATTAATGGAGCGAAGAGAGCGTTCAACTTTACCGTTTTGAGGGGAGGTATAAGGACATGAAAAATGAAGAAGAATGCCTTGAGAGAGAAAGAAGTTGCGGTTTTGAGTGTTGTCAAATTCTCGACCATTATCACATTGAATAAATCTAATTGGCAAGCCAAAGTGTGTAAGAACATATCGTCGAAAATTGAGAAAGATGGCATGTACTTCAGATTTAGCACGAATAGGAAAAGTCAAAATATAATGAGAATAGTCATCTAAAATCACAAGATAATATTTGTAACCAGAGACACTAGGGACGGGAGAGGTCCATAAATCACAGTGAATTAATTCAAATGGAAAAGTGCTAAGGGTAGTAGAGGTTCCAAAAGGTAATCTAACATGTTTGCCGCATTGACAGGCATTACAAAGAGAGGGATTATGAGGAACAATAGAACTAGGAATACAAAATTCTTGAAGCAAAGATGACAAGGTGGTTTTATTGGGGTGTCCTAGACGACGATGCCACAAATCAACTGATGCAAGCATGGCTCGGGGAGTGGATGTAGGTGCGCCATGAAGCGGATAAAGATCGCCCGTGCTATTGTACCTAGCGAGGACCTCCCCCATTGTCAGATCCTTCACAGACAAACCAAAAGGGTCAAAAGCCAAAATAACTTGATTGTCAATACAAAATTGGCGAACAGAAATAAGATTTTTGATGAGGGAAGGGACAACAAGAATATTGCGGAGAAGAAAATTGGCGTAAGAGGAAGAGATGTAGGAATGACCGGTGCAGGAAACAGGTATGGTGGAACCATCACCAATGGTGATCGTAGAAAAAACAGAAGGGAAGCAAGCTGACAGCAAATTCATATTTGAAGACATATGCGAGGATGCACCAGAATCGAAAATCCAATCCGTACCTTCGTTATTGAGAGTAAAGTTGTTCATGGCGTTGATGAAGGCGGCTTGATCCCAGGCCGGCTGCGGTGGAGGAGCAGAGGGGCCAGGAGCCTGCATGGGAGCGTAGGGCAGGGTCGGCGGCTGGTAGTATGCTGCCGGGGCCAGCAAGGTGCCGTAAGGAGCCGGCAAGGTATAGTAGGGTGGCAGTAGTCCTGGCGCGCTGGGAGGTGGTGTAGGGGTGGCGGTGTAGACGTGCGCCGGCGGCTTGGGCCCAAGGAGTCCAGGAGAACCGGTGGCCGGTCGGAGACCGGGGCTCCACGTGCCCGTGTATGCAGGCGGGGCCCCGTACGATGATGGAGCCGACCAGGGCATTGGCCAAGCTTGGACAAGGCCGGTCCAGGGATCGTGCTGAGGAGGCCATGTCGAAGGAGCTGGTGGCGATGGAGCGGCCGATGGCGGAGCTGGTGCAGTGCCGGCGGGGCGAGGAGCAGGGGGCCGGTAGATCGTATTCTTGCCCCGGTAGTTAGGGCTCGGGCGCCATCCTGGCGACGGTGAAGGAGCTGCTGCCGCCGCGGGAGGAGGAGCGGGTGCAGCAGATTGGCGCGACAGCCCAGGCGCGGCAGCGTGAAACACCTGCGGTGGCCGTTGAGCCTTGCGAGCTTGCTTCTTCTCTTCTTGCTGGAGGAGGGAGCGGACCTCCTTGAAGGTAGGGTAGGGCTTGAGCATGGGTATGAAGGACTGCTACTTCTCGAACTGCTCGCCGAGGCCGACGAGGAGGGCGTTGATGAGGGCGCGGTCGTCGACGTGATCACCGAGTTCACGGAGTTCGTCGCCGATGGCCTTGATCCTTTGGCAGAAGACGGTGACCGGAGCATCTCCCTGGACGGTCGTACGGAGCTCGGTGTTGAGGGCGTTGATGCGCGCGTCGGAGTTGTCCTGGAACAGCTGCTGAAGGGAGGCCCAAACCTCGGCGGCGGTTGCATCGTCGGAGGAGACCAGATTGAAGAGCTCCGTGGAGATGCGGGTGTAAATCCACTGGATGATGGCGAGATCGTCTTTCACCCAGCGTGGATCGGCGGGCTGCGGAGGGTAGGACGGGTCGATGTGGTGGCGGAGGCCGCAGCGGCCGAGGTGGATGTTGAAGAGGTGGCGCCAATGGTAGTAGTTGTGGGCGCCAAGATCGAGAGAGATCGGGATGAAGGGGGAGACGTCGGCGATGGTGTCGGCTAGGGAAATCATTGGTAGTTGAGGAGGAGCTAGTTGGGTGGTTGTAGAGGAAGAGGAGGTAGGGGTACCGGCGGCGCGGAACTCGGCTATGGAGAGGAGGGGCCGAGTCGGCCACGGCGGCGGCGTTGGCGGCGATGCCATGCCAGGTGCGGAAAAACCAAGGCGTCTGATACCATGATAATTGAAGAATAATAACTGTATTGATTGAGGCCTCAAAGGGCTGTTTATATAGATTACAAAACTTGGACTCCAAGACTAATAGAGATAGATTACAATCCAAAACCGGTCGGCCATACTATTCGTAACCGACCTATACTCTAATAAGCTGCCCCCACAACTATAACGTGGACTCGACGTTGCATGTGACCACACACCTCTATACACGATGGCGGTCACGTGATCCACTGATATATCCAAATTATCACATTTTGCCCATTGCCGATTTACTAAATGAGTCCCTTCTTTAATAACTCGGGTCCATCACAAATTGTTTGCCAGGTGGATGAGGGCTTCGGGCTGAAAATAGTGGCCTTCAACCTACCGTTTGGGCAGTGCTTCGCTCTACCTTCACACACAAGCTTTGAACGATGGTTAAAGAGTCGACAT
Organism: Elymus sibiricus; assembly: GCA_039707655.1. NCBI lineage: Eukaryota > Viridiplantae > Streptophyta > Magnoliopsida > Poales > Poaceae > Elymus > Elymus sibiricus. The sequence continues at coordinate 304,416,465 of CM077671.1, forward strand.
GCTTGTCGTGCCATAAGTGCTTGGTTAAATATACATTAATCTTTGAAGTGGATGCCACCTTGCCCCTTCCCTTCGGCTTTGTAATGCGATCCCGTTCTTGCCGGTGCGTATTCCGGTTCACTTGTGCAGATCTCACACCAAGCCACCATATCTGAAGACCACTTGTTTCAAAACGGTATTAAGCGTTTTTTTTTCCTTCCAAAATCGCGCATTTCAGCCAGGCCGAATACTCAAATAGACCGACACTTCCCTAGATGGAATGTTCACGATTCCACTAAACCGTGATCAAACTCAATCCGGTTACCAAATATGCACACTCACATCACATGAAGCCAACCAGGATCGCTAACCCCAACAGCCCAACCGTTCGCCCCACAGCCAAACGTAAGAGCCAGCAGTAGGTGGAGAGCTCACTCACTCACTCGCTCGCTCGCTCTCGGCACTACTGCTACACGACAGCAACCCGGACGTGCGAAGGGGGGGGGGGGGGGGGGGGCTCATCATGGCGCCGGCGCCCCGGACCCAACCAGAACAGCAGCCGGCAAGAGGCAGCGGCAAGTGGCCGGTCCGCACCGGAGATGGACAGGAGGCCGCGAGCAGGGGACACCGCAGAGGGACACGATGCAACTTCCCAATCAGCTTGCTCCCCGGCCCCCGAGGGCGGCCGGGCCCCCTCCTAATTTCACTGCTCGATCGTGAGCCTTCTGTACTACCCTCTAGAGCGATCGACATATATATGCGGTGATCAGTGAGACAGTGATGATGCATGGTTGCTGATGATGATCGGTGCCCCGCCGAGCAGGCCTGGACGTCGTCTAGCCCGATCGGCTCTGCTGGTAGTGGCCTGGCGATCCGCGCGGTTTTGGAGCTCATTATTGGCGCCGCGCCCCTTGGGCGTGGCAAGGGGGATTCTGGGACTGTGCTCCTTCATGTGTGCGCCCGATATTCTGGGCATGCATGGTTCGGTGTTGCTCCTACCAGACACACGTACGTAGAATTGTTGTAAAAGAGGATGAGCATGCTTAGACGTATGGACTACTACTATGGATGGGGTACTCTATCATGGTAGTACGAGGAAAAGATGGCATCGTGAGCTTTCAACTAATTCGTGGAGCTAATCATGTGACCTCTCAGCTAATCGGGTTTATGACTCCCTTGACCGACGTCACGGTAGACACCGAGGCCGCAGCTACCCCGGAGTAGTACCAAAATCAGAAGTTTGAGGATCACTACACGCCCCTTAATCAAAAGCGCCATGAAGACCGGGCCATGCAGGGCACGTTACCGTCACCAGCGCGGGACGGACGGGCATCCACCACCGCCGGTGGGTTACTATTCGCCCAAAGACCGGCGCATGCGCCGATCGGCATCGTCGCTGAATCTTCCGTTCCGTCCCGGGAGTAAAGGATCCATCAAGAAGAACTGAAGTCTCGGCCATCCTCCTTGACCGGCCACCGTAATTCGCTGCTCCGACGGGTCCGTTTCCAAGCGGCATTGATGGGCGGGCGGCCGGCCGCCGTGATCCGGGGAGAAAGGTTTCGGGGTCAGACTTGGCCTGGCCTCGCCGCACCGGCGGCCTCGTCTAGTCTCTCGATAGATAGAGCGTTATTAAATGGATGGATGGATGGATGAATCATGACTGGATGATTCACTGCACTCGTATCCATGAGTCATGACACGGACCCTGCACGAAAATATTTTACTGAACCATGGTTCAGCCGAACCTACGCTCCACACTATTGATCTCTAAACACTGTTCATAAGGATCCGTGCATGATTGATTAAAATATGCATGATGGGAGATGTTTGCATGTTAAACAATGCATGGCATTAAGTTTTGAATAGAATTAACATGCATGGCACGAATCCACATGCAAAATGATGTTTGATCGTACGGTGTGAAGCATAGGTTCGGCTGAACCATGGTCCTGAATCACGCCTCTCGACCCTGCATTGCATTCATCGGTCGCCTTCCTCTTTGTCACTCGTGACGTGGACTCCGAGGCGAGCCTGCCACTGCGACCGATCCTCATCCTACCCTCCTCTACTGCCTTGACGGGATCGTTTTATGGGTGAGGAGATGAGGTCGAAAATGTCGAAAATGCGTATGTACACTTGATGACGGGGGTGGGTGCCGTGCGGTGCCGGTGGGGTTGTGGCCGCGGTAATGGTCACTGGCGTGCGAAACCACGAGGAGGACCACCTGTACAACGTTGTATTCCTTGACAGCTCCTGCGTATGGCGCGGTCGGTGCTTGATACGACCACTCATCCATTGTATGTATAGTACTGTAGGCACTGTTGCATTGTCCATACGCTACCACACCATTGTTGGTACCAGTATTTTGTTTGAGTGCTGCGAAACAGTTTTGTACCGGAGCATGGTTGAGCACACACACCACGCCGCATCTTCTCACTCTCGATCTCCGAGGAAAATCTCATCTAGGAGTACTCTACTTCAGTCTCTAGTAAAGAGCGAGTGCCAGTGCCAGTAGTGGGCGTCAACACACGTGAACACACACGCTCTCGGCTGGGTGGGCGTCATGATTTCACAAATCAGCGGTGCAGACCCCCAACGCCATCCATCGCGACAACCCAACAGAGACGCCACAGTGCTTTCACCACCCCAAAAGTGGCACTAAATTCCGCTTTCACATCCTCCCTCACGGATACTACTTTTTTTTCCCTCACATCACGAGGCACGTCCTAAAACGGTACTGTAAAAAAGATACAAAATGCACGGAGATTAAGGTTAACAACGAACGGACGAACGAACGAACTGACTCTAATGCAACAATTTTCCTTTAATTAAGCATCTCGGCCGTCCGGGCAGCCAATCTGACGACAGACGCGACCCCGACTCCACTCCACTTGGGCTCTCGTTTCTCAAAGACCCCTCGGCGAATGGCGAGCCACAAAAAAATCCCGACACGAGGAGCGGAAATATTAAGGTGAGCGTATTTACAAACGGGCCCTTCCTCCGCCGGAGTCACGAGCTCGACGGCGCCGGCAATGGGGCCTGCGGCTGGGCCGAGGCCGGCGGGAAGCTCCTGGACGACGAGAACAGCGCGGCGAACGACGAGGGCCTGTGCTGCTGCTGCTCCGGAGCGGCGGCCGCCCCAATGCCGGCGCCGCCTGAGGCGGGCGAGGGTGCCGCGGCGGAGGCCGGGGCGGAGTTGGAGGCGACGCGCTCGCAGGAGGGGCACATGGAGAGGGTGGTCGCCGGGAGGTGCATGTAGAAGGGGTGCACCGTCTTGAGCGCGCGCAGCTCCGCCAGCTCCTTCTGCAGCCGCCGGTTCTCCTCCGTCAGCGTCTCGCAGCAGCGCTTCAGGTACTCGCAGTCCACCTCCGTCTGCTTCAGCTTCGTCCTGCACGCGCCAAAGCCAGCGCGCTTTTATTTAATTGTTTTCCCTTGACCGGCCGAGATTCTTGGTCGAGGGAGACAAAGGGTAAAGAAAAGAAAGAAGGATTTCATGGATGGAGGGAGGGAGCGAGCGCGCCGCACCTGGCTCTGCGGTTCTGGAACCACACCTCCACCTGGCGAGGCCGGAGGTGGAGCTGCTTCGCCAGCGCCACCTTCTGCCTCTGCAGCCATGGCGTCAAACGAGAGGAAACGGTTAAGCTTAAGCGAGCGTAGTGCTACTCGTCTTCTTGGTGTGAGTTGGATCGAGTTGGTCTGCATGCTTACGGGGTTGAGGGTGCTGTGCTCCTTGAAGCTCTCCTCCAGGAACGCGGCCTGCTCCTTGGAGAGGCGCAGCTTCTTGCGCGCCGAGCCGCCGTCGTCCTCGTCGCTGCCGCGCGAGCCGCCGGCGCCGCCGGCCGGGGCGGCGTCGCGGTCGCCCTGCGCGGAGAAGTCCATCGGGAAGGAGCCCCCGCTGTCGTTGGGCGAGGACGACACGGCCGCCCGCGCCGCCGCGGCGGCGGTGTCCTCCTGCTCCTCCTCCGCCGCCGCCCCCGCGCCCCAGGCCGAGCCCCCGGACGACGGCGCCTGGTTCACGTCGAACCCCCGCGTGGACGCCTCCAAATGCCCTGCGGAGCAGATCGGATCGCCCCATTTCAGTACCACTATTTCGGCGGCGATCTCTCTCTCTCTCTCTCACGGCATGCAGAAACAAATCCATAAAAGAAAAGAAAAGAAAAGAAGAAGTCATGCGTCACTCACTGCTCTCGGACGGCCACTGGAAGCCGAGGCTGGGCACCGCGGGCAGGAGCGCGAGCCGCATCGTCGGCTCCGGCGAGGAGCCGCACCCCAACGCGAGCCCCCTGCTGGCGGCGACGTCGTGGCCCCTCCTCCCCTCGTCCTCCTCCCTCCGCGCCCCCGGGCCGACGCCGAGCCCAAGAACCAGCTCCCGGCCGGCGTCCGCCATGGCCTCCCCCAAGCTCAGCCCCAGCTCCATGGGATCAAAGCCAACAAGTGCGAGGGCGGGCGATGATGGTGGGATATGGGACCGTGCAGACGCGCAAGGATTTGGAGGTTTTATAGGGGCGGGGACAGAGACGGGACTCCCCTCGCTCCCTCCTCCATCCGTATGCGCTGTGCTGTGTGTGTGTGTGGGTGAGCTATAATGGCGGGTTTGACCAGCTGACGAGGCCCCCCCCCCCCCCCCCCCCCCCGCCCGCCCGCACGTGACCCGGAGGAAAAGGAGAGGGGCCGGTGTGCGATTCGCGGGTTTGCCGGGGTGGTTCGTGGCAAAAGGTTGATGGCAGGCGGTAATAATTATGTTAATCATTATTGGGGGCTCTACGTATCTTTCCCCTTTTATAAACAGCACCCGCGATCTTTTCCAGAAAGCTGCCCACGCAGCTGCTGCCTGCACTCCTCTCCGCCTCTTCTTCTCCGGCTACACACCCACAGAGGTTCTTTATGGTGGAATTTATGGGCGTCTCCCCATGCTCGTGTATCCTGGCCCTGGAACTGTGCAGCAGTACGTACGTAGCATGGATTCCTCTGGAGTATACCAAATTGTTGCATGATGGGGCAAGAGTTTTGTTGGCGTGGTTAGGGTAACAGTTTTGTTACTTGTATGGTGTGGTGGCAAGAATGATGAATGCAAGAGAGAAGCAAGATGTTTTTTCAACGAAACGGGCGAAATGATTGAACATGCAGTACGTGGTAGTACTAGATAGAATTGTGTGTGTTTCTATGATCTCTCTTTTCTCCTTGGCATGCATGGAAGTTCATGATGGTAATTGGAACCCATGATAATTGCATGGAATGGAATGAGATCTGTGTATACCAAAGAAAGAAGGAAAGAAAGAAACATGACCATACCCATCATGCGTGTGTGAGGAGCAGATGGGCAGTAGCTAGCTCCAGGCCAGGAGCTGCGACGGGGGAGATCGGTCGAGCCGATCCGTGCCGTGGGGAATGTAGCAGCAACTCTTTTCTTTCTTCCTTCCTGTGCATTGCATTGCATGCAGATGAGGCATGATTACGGCCATCAATTCCTCATCCACCGCCATGCCCATGCATCATCATCGCCATCATCATCATCATGCCTGTGTGGAGTATGGCTTAGCTACCTGCGTGATAGTATTAAGCAATCCTGTTGATGTGTACAACGGGGACAAGCCGCTGGGGCCGTTCGCTCGCCGCAATCATGGGGCAGGGCATCCATCATGCCTGCTGCATACGGCCACCCCAGCGAGCAGCGGCGGCTCGGCTCGCGGCCGGTCGATCGACCTGCTGGCTGCTGCCGATGGCGATCATCATGGTGGTGGCCTGCCCCTGCCGTTGGGCGATGCAAGTGTGATGGATGGATGGATGGACGGATGGGAGCTGCAGGCGCATCAGGACGCAATCATGCGTGTTTGTACGCATAGTACCCGGGGGCGGGGCAGGGCCGGCCGGGGGACGGAGGGGTTCCTTTCACCGCAAAAGTAACCCCTCCGGTTTTCTACAAGTGTGCAAAGTGTGAATCATGCATGCGTTGCGATGCATGGCCGCGTAAAGGTCAAAAGGGCTCCGATGGATGGATGGGCAGGGGCAGCACTAATCTCCCTCCTTTCTCGCGCGTGTGATTGACCCACAAAAACCAAAGTTCTACTAGAAATTAAAAACATGCTACTACTCGTTGTCATGTCACGGTTTCTTAACTGTTGTTAGCACTTGCATTTTATGGGATGGGAATGTGAGGATCAGTGCAACTCGGTTAGATAAGTCCCCAAGGGAAATTGTGTAGGGCATATGTTTGATTTATTTTTATTTTATCGATGCTTATATGGTGGAGTGCTTCCAAAGGAAAGGATGCATTTGTTGTTGTTACTTGCATTGATTGGTTGGAGTCATGAGTAGCATGGTCTAATCATGGGGAAAACCTTCAAAAGCCATGGATGACGTGATGCAAAATAAAGTGTCTAGCTTCATTGATTTGTTCTTGAGATGCCGTGAATCCAATGCGCCAATGCTTGTGTTTACACATATGATCACTAGAAGATTTTCGGTAACGTACATATGAGCTCATCATGCACCGGGATTTGGTAGCTCCTGTGTTTTATTTCACTTTCGAAGGCGGGTGACGATCCTGGTAAATTCAGCCGTGATAATCAGATGGGTGAACTAGCTCATGAAACCGGATAAGCGAGAATGGAACACTGAGTCGGTTCAGTTAATTCTCCACACCTTTGATGCCGAGGAAATTTGCAGAGTAAAAATTCCATTTAATGAAGAGGGGGATTGTGTGGCGTGGCACTAACGAGCAATCTAGTATTTTCAGAGTTAGAAGTGCCTAAAATTTGACGGATGCAATTCAAAGGAAATCAACTGAGGCAACATCCAGCTCTGTGAGAGATGCAGGCGACCGGAGCATTTGGGATATTATATGGAAAACAAACATCCCGGGAAAAAATATCTTTGGTTGGTGAGTGGCGACCCAGTCCTGGCAACAAAGTATTACACTTTCAGAAGCACTATAGTGAAAGGCGATGTTTGTGAGACTTGCGGGACGACAGGGAGGATGAGCACCGCGCAGTCATCTCATGTTCATGTACCAGGAGTAGCGTATTGAGATATGCTGGGAACTACCCAAGGAAGAGACTTTCATTCACAGGAAAGGATTAGCTGCAATTGTTGTTGGGGTGGCAAACTGAGGATGTCAGGAATTAAATCTTCATGCTACTATGGTAGCCATGGCACCTAAGGAATAATGTAGTGCATGACGATGAAAGAGATACGGTCTCGGGATCGGTGCGCTTCCTCCTCAGATATGAAGAGGAGGTAAAGGAAGCGCTGCGACTTCATTAAATAGATACAACAATAGCTACAAAAGTCATCGGTGAAAGTTACATAGTAGAAATATCCACCACGCCCTGATGTGCTCGCTGGACCACATACATCACTATGTATTATCTTCAACCTCACTTGCCCGTTCAGGATGACATGTGAACAACATCTAAGTCATTTTACCCATTAGACAAGCTTCACATGTCTCAAACGACTCAAAGTCAAGTGACGACGGAACTCTATCTGAATGAAGTATTTGCATGTGTTTCATTCCAATATGACCAAGTCGGCAGTGCCACATGTTAGTGGTATTCTCACCAGTCTTCTTAAGACAATGACCATTAATGTTATAGACCACATTCTCACTCTCAAATTTTAAAACGAATAGACCACCAATAATTGGTCCAAATCCATAAAACATATCCTTACAACAAATTGAACAATAATTGTTCTCAGACTTATAAGGATAACCATCACATATCACACATGATCTAGAGATAATGTTTCAACACAACTTCAGAACGAATAACACTTGTAAAATTCTAAGATAACCCTGAAGAGAGACTTAAAGACATGACGTCTGACGATGTCATGGATTAGTGGGTGTTAATCATGTCAGGGCCCCGAGCATGGGCTGGGTTGAGGACCCCAAGATAACCAACAAGTGGGCCACATTTGCCATGCCATATGGCGTAGTCAAGATGGAATCTTTTGAAGGCTTGGCGCATACTTCAAGACACGTTTAAATCATCGACATGTTTATCCCTTGGTTTAGCTGACCTACATGTAACCCTTGGTACCCCCGATGCCTATATAAGCCGAGGGTTTTAGACCGTAGGGTTTGAGACATTGACAAATGATCTCGAGGTAGATCATCATGTACTGTGTACCCCATACACAATCAATACAATGAAAGCAGAACGTAGGGTTTACATCTTCGAGAGGGCCTGAACCTGGGTAAAACATTATGTCCCTCTTTGTCCTATTACCATCTAGCCAATATCACCAACTCGGGACCCCTACCCGAGATCCGCCGGATTCAACACCAATATTGGTGGCCCACACAGGTCCCGATGTGTGATCAAAGCGGCTCAATGGTATCATCATTCAATGATCAGATCGGCTCCGTTGTGGTTTCCGTGCCGGAGAGCCTAAACCTTGGGTCAACCAAAACGACAGAGAAAACTGGAGCTCCAACCCTTCACCGGGACATCGATCTCGACGACCTAAATCTTGTGGATGCACCCCCTGCCATGACATTAGATCTGGACAAGGAGCCATAGAGGATCGTCGCCAAAGCATCGGTTTCACACCAACTGTGGGGTGGAAATTGCGCTTCACCAGACCAAGCCTGGAACTCGGATCCAATGACTTACAACAAACGGCCAGGCGAGCCATGCTACACGAGGGATCCCGAGGACCGTACTGGACCAACCTCAGGAAAGCTCATCGGGGAAGTCGATGTTAGATTGGTTTGGAATAAAATTTAGTCTCTCACCCACCCCCATGCTGCCTACTGGCTCGATAATTCCGAGGCAACCGACATCTGGGACCTAGCTCTCGTCGTACAATAAACAAAAGAAACGATCTGGCAGTTCTAGATGCGATTCTTATTCATAAAGAACAAAACCCCAAATTGCCTAGACGGGGAGGCCTTAGCGGAATTCTAACACAACTGTCATGACGAGGGAGTTATAAAAATCATGGCTCGGAAAAGCCTTAGAACATTCGCCGAGTTGTCTATATAGGAACAAGGTACTACATTATGGAGGATGTCTGGTTGGCGAGTCAAAGGCACCAAAACCCAAGTCAGGACCAACCCGAGCCATACGAAGAAGGCAGACGCTCGCGTCGTAACCGATGCCCGAGGCACTCCAGTACCGATAGACGAGACGATCAGCCGTCGCGAAAGAGAACACAACCAGCCAAGGGACCCAAATCGACGCTAGATGCGATATTGGATGAACCATGCACAATTCACTCCGTCTCCTCGAACAAACTGCCAACACGCTGGCTTCGAACATGTTGGATCATCACGCAAGTAGCAAGGGGAGGAGTGGATCTCCTCGATAACCTCGATGTACCAAGGAGCCGAGGTATTACACCAAAATAGATCAGGCGGCCGTTTGAAGACGAAGAGATCCTAATTATATATGAGGCTCTCCCCTCGAGAAATTAGCAAAAAGGAACTCTTCAAGAGATCTGCCACGTTGACCATGTAGTTACCTCGGATAACAGATGGTCAGACATGACGATCACCTTTGGTCTTGAGGACAAATCGATAGGAGTCAATAGCCAAGAAGTTGCGTCCCTCGTTCTTTGCCCTATCATTGTTGACTATCGACTGAACAACGTCCTGATGGACGGCGGCAGCAGCTTAACCTCATCTATGAGGATACTTTGATAAAAATGCGTTTTGACAGATCATGCATCAAACAAAGTCGAACTACCTTTAAAGGATAGTCCTACGAAAAGAAACGCGGTGCACCGGCAAGGTCACGCTAGACATGGTATTAGGAACATCCGGCAATTATCGGGTGGAGGAGTTAATCTTCGATGTCGTGCCTTTCCGAAGCTGCTACCACGCGCTCCTTGGACGACCCTCATTTTCCAAATTTCACGCAATGCCCCATTACGCTCACGTGAAGCTGAAAATGCCAGGTCCTAACAACGTGGTCACAGTAAACAGCAACGCGGATCAAGCACTCAAAGCCGAGGACAAAAAACAGCATTGGCCCTGGAGGCAGAATCCGAGGCCCTCACGGCAAAAGAGTTATCAGCACTACATGCAATGGTCAATAAAGAAGATGTCATCGTTGACAAGCGGTCCAAATCAACGTCATTCAAACCAGCGATGAGATTGTAAAATTTCAAGTCCACCCTGAGGATGCATCCAAGATAGCCTTCATTGGAAGTTAGTTGGACGCATCGCTAGATGAAGCATTACGCGATTTCCTATGGGAAAATTGGGATATCTTTGCATGACACCCATCTGATATGCCACGAATCCAAGAGACATTGCGGAGCACACTCTCAATATCATTGAGGGATCAAAGTCGATTAAACATACGCTGTGGAGATTCTCGGGACCGAACAACTAGGCTATGCGAGAAAAACCGACCAAGTTACTAGAGGCTAGATTCATCCGAGAGATCGAGCATCCGGATTGGTTGGCAACCCTGATCATGGTACCAAAGAAGGATAAATCCTGGCGCATGTGCGTCGATTTCAAAGACGTAAACAAGGCTTTCCCCAAGTACCCCTTCCCACTAACACGAATTGATCAAATTGTTGATGCCACAGGAGAACACGATCTGTTAAGTGTCCTCGGTGCCTAATCGAGATTTCACCAGATAGGGATGAAGGAGTTCGACCAAGCGGACACTGCATTCATAACTCCGTACGGACCATTTTGATTTAACACAATGCCCTTTGGGCTACAAAATATTGGCGGAATCTACCAATGCATGATACAGATATGTTTGCAGCCATAGATCCGCAAAACAGCCAAGGCCTATGTAGACGACGTGGTTGTCAAAACCAGGTAGTCTAACACACTCATTGATGATCTACGGGAGACATTCAAAAACCACTGAGCATACAACATCAAGCTCAATCCGAAAAAATGCGTCTTTGGCCTCCCATCTAGCAAGCTTCTTGGCTTCATCGTATCACATAGAGGAATTGAGGCAAACCCCGATAAGATCAAGGCGTTGGCATGGTTAGAAGTGCCGACGGAGTTAAAACAGTTCGAGAGACCGGCGGGGAATGTAGCCTCCCTAAGACGATTTATCTCAGATCTCGGCGAAAAGGCTCTCTTGCTATACAAATTGCTTAGGGAGACCAAGAACTTCAAGTGGGCCGGGGAGGCCATCATGACTTTTGAAGAAATCAAGACGCTCCAAGCCACCAATACAATCGTAGCCGCCCCGCATCCAGTTGAAGCAATGTTCTTGTACATCTTAGCAACCAATCAAGTCATCAGTGCAGTCTTAGTCATTGAGCGTGACATGGTGGTCACAAATAAAAGGTACAAAGTCCGATATATTATGTTTCCGAAGTGCTTACCCATGTAAAACAAGGTACCCACACTACCAGAAGATAGCGGCAATCTTCATGGCTTCTCGGAAACTTAGACACTACTTTCAGGAGTGCTCTATAATCGTGGCTTCAGACGTACCACTGAATGACATTATCAATAACTATGACGCCACCGGAAGAATCAAAAAATTGGACTTCGAGTTATTGCCTTTCGAAATAACGTATCGACCTCGACGGGCTATTAAATCCCAGGTACTGGCCGAGTGGACGGAGGCCGAGCTCCCTCTAAAGCACGACACCTACTCAAATTGGGTAATTTATTTCGACGAAGCCAAAATTCTAGCCGGAATAGGATCAGGAGTGGTCCTCACTTCACAGGCAAGCTAAACTATTAAGTATGCACTTCAAATTATGTACACCGACTCCAACAACGCGACGGAATATGAAGCGCTACTGCACGGACCGCGGATGGCCGTCTCCATAGGCATCAACGTCTCTAGGTACGAGGTGAATCCAACCTCGCAATTTCCCAAGTCAATGGTGAATTTGACGCAAAGGACCCAAAGATGGCGGCATATCAAAATGTCGTCATAAAGTTATCAACTCGATCCGAGGACCTATATTTTTTATCATATCCAGAGAGTCCACAACCAAGCTGCCGACATCCTCGCCATTATAGGTGTCAAACGGGAGCCAATACCTCATAACACTTTCCTTGAGCGATTGTTTAAACCATCGAGCAAATGGCAAGGCGATGTCGAGAAAAATGCTAAGATAAACAAACAATCGGGGCACGAACTAGTCACCCCACCGGCCATAGAGCCAGATGAGGAGATAGTCATGGGTTCCACACTAGAGGAAACCTCTTCAGCCCATGAGATTATGGTCGTGATCACACCTTGGATCGAGCCAATACTTGCATACTTGCTATGCAAGGAGTTGCCCGAGGACCAAACTGATGCACGATGAATCATTTGACGATCAAAAGCGTATAAGGTCCATGAGGGTGAACTATATAAACGCAGTGTCACTGGCGTGCTCCAGCGCTGCATCTCCGAGGAAGAAGGAAAATAACTCTTTGAAATTCACTCGGGTATGTGCGGTCACCATGCAACATCTCAGATTTGGGGAAGCAAAGTTTTCCGAGCTAAGTTTTATTGGCCCACTGCATGAGGTGACACACGAGTCCTCGTAGATGCATGCATCGGTTTTCAACTCTTCGCCAAGCAAAGCCACATGCAAGCTACAACTCTAAGAACCATCTCGATCACCTGGCCATTCGCGGTCTGGGGGCTAGACATGGTCGGACCACTCCGTGGTGGAAGATACAAGCAGAAATACCTCCTAATCATGGTCGACAAGTTCACAAAATGGATCGAGGCAAAACGTGTGACGTCGGGTAAGGCCGAGCTAGTGATTAATTTCATCTCTGGTGTAGTACACCATTACGTGGTACCACCACTGCAAAAAACACTTCTGTGATAATTCATGTTTGTCATAGTAGGTCACGTTTTCCATCACGCATGTACATCCATGATGATTCTATGACAAAATCAAGATAGTCATACCCGTGTTGTCGTAGAAGTGTTCCATGACAATATTCAAAATTATCATCACGGAAGTGTCCACTTCCATGACAATAAATGGCGCGTCATGGAAGTGATTTCATCAAGGGTAACCAACACGTGGTAGCCACGATAACTGGTCGTCGTTAAGCTAACAGGTACCTGTTTTGGATCCGATACCCGTAGACAGCGCCGACCAATGAGAATTTTCCATGTGTAAATTCCCCATTCGCCAGCAGAACCACGTGTCGGCTTTGTATTGCGATAAATGTCATCCATCAAATAGATGCGATGCGCCTATGAAATGTTGACACGCAACATGTCCCAACAGTGGCCCCTTTAGGTTATAAGGCAGACCCTGTTGACTTGGTCAAAAGTTAGCGGGTCGGCCCATGGAAAGCATGTTAATGGCATGTCCTCCTATAGCCCATTTACATCTAGGGTACTCACAGCCCGCTATGGCCTTTTCGAATTCGGCCCAGTAGCATCATGTGGGCCATCCAATATGATTCTAGCCCGTTGTCACTTTTGGCCCATGTATGGCACGTGATCTCTGTCGGGCCATTTCATGCCATTTGAATCTCTGGGCCCTTTAACGGCCCATAGAGATTCCGGCCCGTCATGAAGAGTGAATTGCTTTTGACCCCTTAACAACTCATATTCAGTTGGGCCATTTTTAGCATGTGTTATCTTTCGGCCTTCTAAGGGCCCATAAATTCCTGGGCTCATTTCCGGCCCTTGATTACTTGTGGTCCGTTACTAGCCTGTTGTCGGTGTATTAAACATGGGCGTTTCATACTCTGACTTATGCACAAATAGTGGCAGCGCCCTTGGCGGTAACGGCTTGTCGGGAATGGCTCCTAGCAACACTCAAGAGTTGGTTGCTAAAACCATCAAGAAGACCTCCGGGCGGGTGATATCTCCTTTTTATTGATCCGGTATTGAAACGAGAAAGGGTATCCCGCACCTATTTCCCCAGAGGTGACCCTCGGTATCGAACCCACGAGAGGAAGATTCCCTTGAAGCAATGATCTCTAGCAAGCTTTTGCCAAAGTGTCAAATCTTGCTTTTGACCGGATCAACAAGCAAATTGTGATTCAAACACTTGTAATAAAAAAAAGGTACGGGGATGAGGTCTTAATGCTTACATCCATGCATTGGTGTTGGGATAAAAACGATATTAGTTTGTGCTCGCGAAGTCACCCATCAAGAGGTGCTTGCTTTGTATCGGAGTGGGGGATGCGTCCAAATAACATCTTGACCGACACGAGTCCTGCATCAAGAATCAGTTGTCCTACCGAAGGCCCTATCCATCTCGCGGGGTTGCCCCGATAATTAAGATAATAGTATCAGAAAAAAGCATTGGGTGTTTAATGACTACACCTCATGAATCCCCAAGGATATAATCCATGTTACCATACTAAACCTTACTTTCATCGGTGTTCGGTATAACACTTCACAGTCCCCTTGCACCTAGCCTCACCGGTGCTCAATCTCCATGATCCTGGGTACCTACAGGGATGAAGATCGCGGACAAGACAAGAGACACTTCACAAAACAATTTATTTCACACATACGACGTTGTGTCAAAGACTTCCATTGATCCCTTCACCAAATTCCTGGGGTTGCAAGGCTCATGTCTCACCCCATACCTTACCGAACTACTCACACATGGAGATCAGATCGCGCGAAGAAAAGATTGAAGAACACATCTTGGGATTGATTGATTGCAATATGTCTTACAATGGATGCCTTGTACGATGGACGATTACATGTATGAACTAGATGAGAGAGCACTAGTGTGGTGGAGATGGCTATGGAGATGAAAATGGCGGCGGCTAGGGTTTGTGGATGAAGAAGATGATGAACAGGTTCTGGTTCTGCTCGACGCTGTTCTATTGACATTTCGACGGGGGTCCCCTTTATAAAAGTTGTCAGGTGGATGACCTTCCTCAATTTCCACCCCAAACGACTGCTCATGCGAGCACGTGTGGTCGCATGGAACGCCGCCTTTGACTCTGATGGCTGACGTGGCTTGAGACTGCGTTGGTATTTCCCCAAAGAGGAAGGGATGATGCAGCACAACGACAGTAAGTATTTCCCTTATTTATGAAACCAAGGTATCGAACTAGTAGGAGGATCACCACCACCTAATAAGCAGCACCTGCACACAAATAACAAATACTTGCAACCCGACGCGAAAGAGAGGTTGTCAATCTCTCTACGGTAAAAAGATAGATTATGTAGTGATAGATTGGAGAGATAGATCTCTCAAGAACACAAAATAAAAAGAACAAATAAAAAGTGCAGCAAGGTATTTTTGGGTTTTTGGTATAATAGATCTGAAAACAAAAGAGGCAAAAAGATAGATCGGAAAGCAATATGTTGGAAAAGTAGACCCGGGGCCGTAGGTTTCACTAGTGGCTTCTCTCATGAGTATAGCACACAGTGGGTGAACAAATTACTGTTGGGCAATTGATAGAAGATCAAATAATCATGACGATATCCAAGGCGATGATCATTATATAGGCATCACGTCCAAGATAAGTAGACCGACTCCTGCCTGCATCTACCACTATTACTCCACACATCGACCGCTATCCAGCATGCATCTAGTGTATTAAGTTCATGACAAAATGGAGTCATGCAATAAGAACGATGACATGATGTAGACAAGATCTATTCATGTAGGAATAGACCCCATATTGTTATCCTTAATGGCAACGATACATGCGTGCCTTGCGGCCCCTTCAGTCACTGGGAAAGGACACCGCAAGATCGAACCCATCACAAAGCACCTCTTCCCATGGCAAGAAAAATCGATCTAGTTGACCTAACTAAGCCAAAGATTCAAAGAAGATATACGAGGCTATAAGTAATCATGCATATAAGAGATCAAAGAAGACTCAAATAATATTCATGGATAGAAACTGATCATGAACTCAAAATTCATCGGATGCCAACAAACACACCGCAAAAGTTCACATCAAATAGATCTCCAAGAGACCATTGTATTGAGAATCAAAAGAGAGAGAGGAAGCCATCTAGCTACTTCCTGCGGACCCGTAGGTCTATGGTGGACTACTCATGCATCATCGGAGAGGCACCTATGAAGAAGATGAACCCCTCCATGATGGTGTTAGATTGGATCTCGAGGGTCTGGAACTTGTAGCAGCTGGATGTGTTTTTCGTCGAATCCCTTAGGGTTTTCTGAATATTTGCATATTTATAGGCATTACAGGCGATGGAGAGGGGCCCCGTGGAGGACACCACCCATCAGGGCGCGCCGGGGGCCCCCTGGCGTGCCCTGGTGGGTTTGCTCTCCACAGCCCACCTCTCTGGCACTTCTTTGGCCCATTGGGTGTCTTCTGGTCCAGAAAAAATCTCCAAAAAGTTTCGTCGCGATTGGACTCCGTTTGGTACTGATATTCTGCGAAGTAAAAAACAAGCAAAAACAGCAACTGGTACTTTGGCACTATGTCAATAGGTTAGTCCCAAAAAATGATATAAAGTTGCTATAAAATGATTGTAAAACATCCAAGAATGATAATATAACAGCATGGAACAAGCAAAAATTATAGATACGTTGGAGACGTATCAATGGCCTCTTAGCGCCTACTGGTGACATATTTCTTCTCCATTTTCCTTCCTTTCCTTTCTCCCATGTGATTTCTTCCCTTTTTAGCCCATTTCCCGAGGAAAAATATAAAAGAGAGGATTTATGGAATCCTTTGCATTCTAGTCATTAGTGGCAATATCGGAGTGAATATCTCTATTTTAATGAAGTACCTCGGTTTAAAC
This sequence comes from Elymus sibiricus, assembly GCA_039707655.1. Lineage (NCBI taxonomy): Eukaryota > Viridiplantae > Streptophyta > Magnoliopsida > Poales > Poaceae > Elymus > Elymus sibiricus. Next base: position 304,433,093 of record CM077671.1, read on the forward strand.
AAGGTTGAAGTGAGTGTAAAAATATCGCTCATCAGTGGGTCATCGAGAAGTACTAAAGAGTCAAGACATCGACAAGCTACACGCTGACAAGCTCATGCCCGCAAGCTCAAGACCGACAAGCTCCTTCCCACGACTCCGTCATGTCAAGGGTTAGTGACTTGCCTATAGGTGTCGAGCAGGCAGATGATTAGGTGAAGCTCATTGGACACGTGGCGGCCCGTCGTTGAAGCAGTAACTTTATTGACACCCGTCCAGTGGTGTGTCGATAGAATAGGAGGTAGCTGGGCATGAGGTGTGGGCAGATGTAAACTACCTTGCCGGCAACCCTCCTCAGCTTGCCACCTAACAGAGCATTAAATGCCCCTTGTCCTATGCCGTCAGGGTTAGGTATAGAACACTATAGCATTCGTCAACAGTTTGACCACTGTTGACCGCACTATTTACCCTGCATATTTACCATTTTGCCACTGTGGTAACCCCTTTTGTCTATGAAAGGAGGCCCATGGCAACGTTTAAAAGGTCGACACCCTGCCCAATTGCACTGCGTAGCTGCACTTCCAGTGCACCTTGTTGGCAAGCTGCTCTCTCTTGTAACTTGGGCTTCCACAAATAATACCATGCTGCTTGTAAAATGCATTGGGTTTTTTTCCCTGAAATGGAGAGGGATGCATCACAGTAGAGATAAGTATTTCCCTCTGTGAGAACCAAGGTTATCGAACCAATAGGATAATCACACAAGTTCCCGTCGTTAGCACCTACACACATAGAATTAAACACGTGCACCCAACGCAGGCAAGAGGGTTGTCTAGCCCCTTGAACTCGTTACTTGCAAGGACTAACTACTGATAATTGGATAGATATAAATAGAAAATAAAATAGCAACAAATAAAAAGACAACAATATTTTTAGGGTTTTAGTAATAATTTTTATGTAGACCCGGGGCCCATAGATTTTGCTAGAGGCTTCTCTCTCGAAGATAGCATACGGTGGGTAGAAAAATTATTGTTGGGCAATTGATAGAAAAGCGCATAGTTATGAAATATTTACTCACGACAATGATCATTTATATAGGCATCACGTCCATACGCAAGTAGACCGACTCCTGCCTGCATCTACTACTATTACTCCACTCATCGACCGCTATCATGCATGCATCTAGAGTATTAAGTATGAAACAAAGTAATGCCTTGAGCAAGATGACATGATGTAGACAAAGTAAACTCAACTAATATGAATAAACCCCTTCGTTTTATCCTTGATGGCATTAATACAATATGTGTCATGTCCCCTTCTGTCATTAGGATTGAGTACCACAAGATTAAACCCATTACAACACACCACTCCCACTAAAGATAAATCAATCTAGTTGGCCAAACCAAACCGATAGATCAGAGAGAAATACAAAGCTATAACAATCATGCATAAAAGAATTCAAAGATGACTCAATTAATAATCATGAATAATCTGATAAAAAATCCATAATTCATCGGATCCCAACAAACACACCGCAATGAAGATTACATCGAATAGATCCCCATGGGAATCGCGGTGAACTTTGTATTGAAGATCAAAGAGAGAGAGAAAGCCATCTAGGTATTAGCTATGGAACTGTAGGTCTGTGGTGAACTACTCACACATCCCCATGGGAGCAGCAACGTTGATTTAGAGGCCCTCCATGACCGATGCCCCTCCGGCAGGGCACCGGAACAGGGCTCCAGATGGGCACACGGCGGAGCAGAGGCTTGCGGCGGTGGAAAAAGTATTTTGGCTGGCTCTCTGTTGGTTTCCTGATTTTAGAGAATTTATAGAGGCGGAGTTAGGTCAAACGGAGTCACGGGGTGGTCCCAAGGCAAGAAACTTTTTGATGCCTACCCCCTGGGCGCGCCCTCTTGCCTTGGCACCACCTCGTGCGGCCTTCGGACTCCCTCTAAAGCTTCCAGGTCTTATTTTTGTCTAGAAAAAATTATCAAAAAGTTTCGTGGCATTTGGACTTCGTTTGGTACAGAGTTCCCGAAGGGCCAAAAACAAGCAGAAAACAACAACGAGTACTAGGCACTGGGTTAATAGGTTAGTTCCCAAAAAATGATATAAAACAACATATAAATGCATATAAAGTATCCTAGAATGATAATATAACAGCATGGAACAATCAAAAATCATAGATACGTTGTAGACGTATCAGACCACCAAAGCAGGAGTAGGGTTTTACGCTTCACGGCGGCAAGAACCTGGGTAAACCTTGTGCGTGCTTGCATTGCTGGATCCACACTTTTTGCATTGCGATTTCCACAGCCGAACCACCAAGGGGCCTTGATGGTCCCTAAGATTGTCGTACGCCGACACCTATGCTAATGGGCCTATTTCAGCCCGAGCTTACAATCGATCCTTTGTGGCCGGTTAAACCTTTGAGCCGTTTTCATACCATCATGTATTATGGCCAATTGATGACCTGTTATACATGTAGACAAAATTAAGCCCGTGCTGTCTTCCGGCATGTTGACGGCCCGTTATGGTCTGGGCCCATATGCGGACGGTTCCGATTTGGGCCCATTTATGACCCATTTTGCTGTCTCGTTTTGGCCCACAAATAGAGTGGCCATGAGTGGCCCGTGGATCCTATGGCCCGAAGGAGGCCCATGGTCACTATGGCAGGTAGCAGGCCCATGGTTACCACGGTCAGTATGTGATACTTGTAAACTTCGTTGGGATTTTCCCCAAAGAGGAGGGGATGATGCAACACAGTAGAGGTAAGTATTTCCCTCAGTGAGAACCAAGGTCATCGAACCAATAGGAGAACCACGCAACCTCCCGTCTTCAGTGCCTACGCACAAAAGAGCAAACACTTGCACCCAACGCGGGCAAGAGGGTTGTCAATCTCCTTGAACTCGTTACTTGCAAGCGATAAGTAGAGATAGTTAGATCATTTGATAAATATAAATTGTAAATAAAAAGACAGTAAATAATGGCAGCAAGGTATATAGAGTTTTTGTAATTATATTTTTGAGGAGACCCGGGGGCCATAGTGTTCGCTAGAGGCTTCTGTCTCGAAGAAAGCATACAGTGGCTAAACAGATTACTGTTGGGAAATTGATAGAAAAGCGCATAGTTATGCAATATTTATACACGACAATGATCATGTATATAGGCATCACGTCCATAAACAAGTAGACCGACTCCTGCCGGCATCTACTACTATTACTCCAGCCATCGACTGCTATCCGGCATGCATCTAGAGTATTAAGTAAAACGGAGTAATGCTTGGAGAATGGTGACATGATGTAGACAAAGCAATACAATATGTGTCATGTCCCTTTCTATCACTAGGATTGAGCACCGCAAGATTAAACCCATTACAACGCACCACTCCCACTTGAAGATAAATCAATCTAGTTGGCCAAACCAAACCGATGGATCGGAGAGCATTACGAAGCTATAACAATCATGCATATAAAATACCAGCAAGTGTTCAATATCTTTTCATGAATAATCTGAACATAAACCCACAATTCATCGGATCCCAACAAACACACCGCAAAGGTTGATTACATAAGATAGATCACCGCTGGAATCACGGTGATCTTCGCATTGAAGAACATAGAGAGAGAGAAATATAGCCATCTAGGTACAAAAAAGGGACCCATAGGTATGCGGTGAACTACTCAGACATCACCATGGGAGCAACAAGGTTGATGTAGAAGCCCTCCGTGATTGATTCCTCCTCCGACACGGCACTAGAACAGGGCTCCAGATGGTCACATGACGAAACAGAGACTTGCTGCGGCGGAAAAAGTGCTTCGGGAGTCTCTCTAGGGTTTTTGGAATATTTGTGAATTTATAGGCCAGAGATCACGGCCAGGAGAGCGGGTAGGTGGACCCAAGCTATCAAGGCGCGACCACCCCTGGGCGCGTCCTGATGGCTTGGGGTCACCTCGTGTGCCCTCCGGTCTTCCTCCGAAGCTTCCAGGTCTTATTTTGGTCCATAAAAAATCATCAAAAAGTTTCAGGGTATTTGGACTTCGTTTGGTACAATATTCCTGAAAAGCCAAAAGCATGCAGAAAACAACAACTCGCACTTGGCACTGGGTTAATAGGTTAGTGCTAAAAAATAATATAAAACGACAAATAAATGCTAAAAAAGTTTCCTAGAATGATAATATAATAGCATGGAACAATAAAAAATTATAGATACGTTGGAGACGTATCAGCATCCCCAAGATTAATTCTTGCTCATCCTCAAGTAGGTAAATGATAAAAACAGAATTTGTTATGTGACATGCTATGCTACCCAATCCTGTAATCTATTGCAGGTGTGATCATTGAGAAACGATGAATTAACAAACATTAACATAGTAATATCCATAAGCGTAAGTAACACAATCATCAATGTTCAAAATATACGATCCGTAAAGAATGTTTACCCCCCATTCATTTTATCATATTAGCATGACATGGCTCCATATTTCACCACATAAATATAAATGTCAAGCACCACGGTGTTAAGCGAGGCAATTGGATCGTACTTTTCAACGTGCTTCAGCTTTTTATTAGTCACTCAATACATGAGCGTGAACCATGGATATAGCATATAGGTGGAATAGAATATGGTGGTAGGTATCAAAGGGGTAAAAGTGGAGAGGAAAGTCTTGCATCAACTCAGCGTATCAACGAGCTATGGAGATGCCGATACATCCATTTTGCATCATGATTTCCTACTGTTATTTATTATGTTTTGTCAAATAATAATGCTTTAAGGAGTGATTCTAATGCCTTTTCTCTCATAATATGCAAGGTTTACACAAAGAGGGAGAATACCGGCAGTTGGAATTCTGGACCTGAAAAAGGCACATCAGAGATACCTATTCTGCACAACTCCAATGAAGTTGAAATTTTATGGAGATTATTTTTGGAATAAATAAAAAATAGTGGAGCAAAAAACTAACGGAGGGGGCAAACCTGGTGGGCACAACCCACCAGGGTGCGCCCTGATAGGTTGTGGCCTCCTCGGCCCACCTCCGGTGCCCATCTTCTGGTATATAGTCACATTTGACCTAGAAAAATTAAGAGGAAGACTTTCGGGGCGAAGCGCCGCCGCCTTGAGGCGGAACTTGGGTAGGAGCACTTTTGCCCTCCGGCGGAGTGATTCTGCCGGGGGAACTTCCCTCCCGGAGGGGGAAATCGAAGCCATCGTCATCACCAACACCCCTCTCATCTTTGGGAGGCCAATCTTCATCAACATCTTCAACAACACCATCTCCTCTGAAACCCTAGTTCATCTCTTGTGTTCAATCTTTGTACCGAAACCTCAGATTGGTACCTGTGGGTGACTAGTAGTGTTGATTACTATGTGATTTATTTGGCGGAAGATTATATGTTCAGATCCATTATGCTATTCAATACCCCTCTGATCTTGAGCATGTTTATTATTTGTGAGTAGTCACCTTTGTTCTTGAGGTCACGGGAGAAATCATGTTGCAAGTAATCATGTGAATTTGATATGTGTTCGATATTTTGATGATATGTATGTTGTGATTCCCTTAGTGGTGTCATGTGAACGTCGACTACATGACACTTCACCATTCATGGGCCTAAGGGAATGCATTGTGGAGTAGTTATTAGATGATGGGTTGCTAGAGTGACAGAAGCTTAAACCCTAGTTTATGCGCTACTTCGTAAGGGGCTGATATGGATCCAAACGTTTAATGCTATGGTTAGATTTTATCTTAATACTTTTCTCGTAGTTGCGGATGCTTGCGAGGGGGTTAATCATAAGTGGGAGGTTGTTCAAGTAAGAACAACACCCAAGCACCGGTCCACCCACATATCAAATTATCAAAGTAGCGAACACGAATCAAACCAACATGATAAAAGTGACTAGATGAAATTCCCGTGTACCCTCAAGAACACTTTGCCTATTACTAGAGATTGTTCTGGCCTATCCTTTGCCACAAAAGGATTGGGCTACCTTGCTGCACGTTGTTTACCGTTACCGTTACTTGCTCGTTACCAATTACCTTGCTATCAAACTATCTGTTACCTACAATTTCAGTGCTTGCAGAAATTACCTTGCTGAAAACCACTTGTCATTTCCTTCTGCTCCTCATTGGGTTTGACACTCTTACTTATCGAAAGGACTACGATTGATCCCCTATACTTGTGGGTTATCAAGACTCTTTTCTGGCGCCGTTTCCGGGGAGTGAAGCGCTCTTGGTAAGTGGAAATCGGTAAGGAAAAACTTATACTACGTGCTGAAATTTATTGCTACTTGCTACTATGGAAAACAATCCTTTGAGGGGTTTGTTCGGGGTATATTCACCTCGACTGGAACCACAATTAGTTGCCCCTCAACCTACTGCACCTACTGAAAATATTGGTTATGAAATTCCCTCGGGTATGGTAGAACAACTGCTTGCTAAACCTTATGCAGGAGATGGAACTGAACATCCTGATATGCACCTATTATATGTGAACGGAATTTGTGGATTATTTAAGCTTGCAGGTTTACCCGGAGATGAAGTTAAGAAGAAGGTTTTCCCTTTATCTTTGGAGGGAAAAGCATTGACATGGTATAGGCTATGTGATGATCTTGGATCGTGGAACTGGAATCGGTTGCAATTGGAATTCCACCAAACGTTTTATCCCATGCATCTAGTTCATCGTGATCGGAATTATATATATATTTTTCCTCGTGAAGGAGAAAGTATCGCTCTAGCTTCGGGGAGGCTTAAGTCAATGTTATATTCATGCCCCAATCATGACATCTCGAGAGAAGTTATCATTCAGAATTTTTATGCTCGGCTTTCTCATAATGATCAATCCATGCTCGATAATTCTTGTGCTGGTTCTTATATGAAGAAAACTATTGAATTCAAGTGGGATCTCTTAGAAAGAATTAAACGCAACTCTGAAGATTGGGAACTCGAAGAGGTAATGAGTCAGGTATAAAGCTTGAGTTTGATTGTGTTAAATCTTTTATGAGTACCGATACTTTTCATAAGTTTAGCACAAAATATGGACTTGACTCTGAGATAGTAGCCTCTTTCTGTGAAGCATTTGCTACTCACGTTGACCTCCCTAAGGAGAGGTGGTTTAAATATCACCCCCCTATTAAAGAAGTAATTAAAGAACCGGTCATAGCTAAAGATGAAACCATCATTTATAATGTTGATCCTATTGTGCCTACCGCTTGTATTGAAAAACCACCTTTCCCTGTTAGGATAAAAGAACATGCTAAGGTATCAACTGTGGTTCGTAAGAGTAATATAAGAACACATAAGCCCCCTGAGCAAATTAAAGTAGAACCTAGTGTTGCTATGGTTAAAGATCTCTTGGTAGAAAATATTGATGGGCATGTTATCTACTTCTGTGATGAAGCTGCTAGAATTGCTAAACCCGATGAAAAAGATAAACATAGACCCATAGAAGGCATGCCTATTGTCTCAGTCAAAATAGGAGATCATTGCTATCATGGTTTATGTGATTTAGGTGCTAGTGTGAGTGCTATCCCTTTTACCTTATACCAAGAAATTATGGATGAAATAGCACCTGCTGAAATAGAAGACATTGATGTTACTATTAAACTTGCTAATAGAGACACCATCACACCACTTGGGATTGTTAGAGATGTTGAGGTCTTGTGTGGGAAAGTAAAATACCCTACTGATTTTCTAGTCCTTGGTTCCCCACAAGACAACTTTTGTCCCATTATCTTTGGTAGACCTTTCTTGAGCACCGTCATTGCTAAGATAGATTGTGAAAAACAAACTGTCGGTGTCAGTTTTTGTAGTGTGTCTCATGATTTTAATTTTACCAAGTTTAATAGACAACCTCGTGATAAAGCGTTATCTAGCAAGGATGAAATAATTGGTCTTGCCTCTATTGCTGTGCCTCCTACTGATCCATTAGAACAATATTTGCTTGACCATGAAAATGATATGCACTTGCGTGAAAGAAACGAAATAGATCAAATTTTCTTTGAACAACAACCTCTCCTGAAACACAATTTTCCTATTGAAACTCTTGGAGGACCTCCTCCACCTAAAGGTGATCCTGTGTTTGAATTAAAACAATTGCCTGACACTTTGAAGTATGCTTATCTTGATGAGAAAAAGATATATCCTGTTATTATTAGTGCTAACCTTTCAGAACATGAAGAAGAAAGATTATTAAAAGTTCTAAGGAAGCACCGGGCTGCTATTGGATATACTCTTGATGATCTTAAGGGCATTAGTCCCACTCTACGTCAGCACAAGATTAATATGGAACCGGATGCTAAACCCGTTGTTGATCACCAACGGCGATTAAATCCTAAGATGAAGGAAGTAGTAAGAACTGAAATATTAAAACTTCTGGAAGCACGTATAATCTATCCTATTGCTGATAGTAGATGGGTAAGTCCTGTTCATTATGTCCCTAAGAAAGGAGGTATTACCGTTGTTCCCAATGATAACAATGAACTCATTCCACAAAGAATTGTCACTAGCTATAGAATGGTAATTGATTTTAGAAAATTAAATAAAGCTACTAGAAAAGATCATTACCCTCTGCCTTTCATTGATCAAATGCTAGAAAGATTATCTAAGCACACACACTTTTGTTTCCTAGACGGATATTCTGGTTTCTCTCAAATACCTGTTTCACAATCCGATCAAGAGAAAACCACCTTTACTTGCCCTTTTGTAACCTATGCTTATAGACGTGTGCCTTTTGGTTTATGCAATGCACCTGCTACCTTTCAAAGATGCATGACTGCTATATTCTCTGATTTTTGTGAAAATATTGTGGAGGTTTTCATGGATGATTTTTCCGTTTACGGAACTTCTTTTGATGATTGCTTAAGCAACCTTGATCAAGTTTTGCAGAGATGTGAACAAACTAATCTCGCCTTGAATTGGGAGAAGTGCCACTTTATGGTAAATGAAGGCATTGTCTTGGGGCATAAAATATCTGAACGAGGTATTGAGGTGGATAAAGCTAAAGTCGATGCAATTGAGAAAATGCCATGTCCTAAAGATATTAAAGGTATTCGAAGTTTCCTTGGTCATGCTGGTTTTTATAGGAGGTTCATTAAAGACTTCTCTAAAATTTCTAGGCCTCTCACTAATCTTTTGCAAAAGGATATTCCTTTTTTTTTTATGATGGTTGTGTGGAAGCCTTTGAAACACTCAAGAAAGCCTTAATCTATGCACCTATCGTTCAACCACCTGATTGGAACTTGCCTTTTGAAATTATGTGTGATGCTAGTGATTATGTTGTTGGTGCTGTTCTAGGACAAAGAGTTGATAAGAAATTGAATGTTATCCATTATGCTAGTAAAACTTTAGATAGTGCTCAACGAAATTATGCTACTGCTGAAAAAGAATTTTTAGCGGTTGTGTTTTCCTGTGATAAATTTAGATCCTATATTGTTGATTCAAAAGTTATTGTTCACACTGATCATGCTGCTATGAAATATCTTATGGAAAAGAAAGATGCTAAACCTAGACTCATTAGGTGGGTTCTCGTGCTTCAAGAATTTGAATTACACATCGTTGATAGGAAAGGAGCTGAGAACCCCGTAGCTGATAACTTGTCTAGGTTAGAAAATATTCTTCATGACCCACTACCTATAGATGATAGTTTACCTGATGAACAGTTAGCTGCAATAAATGTTTCTCAAAACACCCCTTGGTATGCTGATTATGCTAATTACATTGTTGCCAAATACATACCACCTAGCTTCACATACCAACAAAAGAAAAAAAATTCTTCTATGACTTGAGACATTACTTTTGGGATGACCCACATTTTTATAAAGGAGTAGATGGTATTATTAGACGTTGTGTACCTGAGCATGAACAGGAACAAATCCTACGGAAATGTCATTCCGAAGCTTATGGAGGACATCATGCGGGAGATAGAACTGCTCACAAGGTATTGCAATCTAGTTTTTATTGGCCTACTCTCTTCAAGGATGCCCGTAAGTTTGTCTTGTCTTGTGATGAATGTCAAAGAATTGGTAATATCGGTAAGCGTCAAGAGATGCCTATGAATTATTCACTTGTTGTTGAACCATTTGATGTTTGGGGTTTTGATTATATGGGGCCTTTTCCTTCCTCTAACGGGTACACTCATATTTTGGTTGCTGTTGATTATGTCACTAAGTGGGTAGAAGCTATTTCAACTAGTAGTGTTGATCACCACACCTCCATTAAAATGCTTAAAGAGGTTATCTTCCCGAGGTTTGGAGTCCCTAGGTATTTAATGACTGATGGTGGTTCACACTTTATTCATGGTGCTTTTCGTAAGACGCTTGCTAAATATAATGTTAACCATAGAATTGCATCACCCTATCATCCTCAATCTAGTGGTCAAGTTGAACTTAGCAATAGAGAAATAAAATTAATATTACAAAAGTTTATCAATAGGTCTCGTAAGAATTGGTCTAAGAAATTAGATGATGCACTTTGGGCCTTTAGAACAACTTATAAAAATCCTATGGGTATGTCTCCATACAAAATGGTGTATGGAAAAGCTTGTCATTTGCCTCTAGAATTAGAACATAAGGCATTTTGGGCAATTAAAGAACTTAACTATGATTTTAAACTTGCCGGTGATAAGAGGCTATTTGATATTAGCTCACTAGATGAATGGAGAACCCAAGCCTATGAAAATGCCAAGCTATTTAAAGATAAAGTAAAAAGATGGCATGAAAAAAGAATCCAAAAACGGGAATTCAAAATAGGAGACTATGTTCTTTTGTTCAACTCTCGTTTAAGATTTTTTGCAGGTAAGCTTCTCTCCAAATGGGAAGGACCTTATGTTATCGAAGAGGTTTATTGTTCTGGAGCTATCAAGATTAATAACGCAGAAGGTACTAACCCGAAGGTGGTCAATGGACAAAGAATTAAGCATTACATCTCAGGTACGCCTATTAATGTTGAAAGTAATGTTATCCAAACCATGACACCGGAGGAACATATAAAATAAACCTTCCGGAACACTCCAGAATTCTCAAAAATAGGAGGTACGTGACACGGTAAGTAAACGGACTCCGAAAAATCCACAAAAATATCTTTTGTCAGTTTTGGAATATTAGAAAATTTTGGAAATAAAGAAATAAACCGGAAGGTGATCGAGGTGAGCACGATACACCAGGGCGCGCCAGGCACCCCTGGGCGCGCCCTGGTGAGTTTTGCCCACCTCAGACACCTTCCTGACTCCGTTTTCCTTCCATATGCTTGTTTCCCAAGAATAAAAATTCTCTATATATACCCCCGCCTGTTTTGACAACCGCATCGCAAAAAAATCCTCTGTTCTTGTTTCGTGCTGTTTTTCCTGGCAGATCTAAAAATATGTCGTCTCAAGATTCAGAGGGGGATCACCATGTTGCAGACCCAAAGATCTTTAGGGAAATTTACCCCTTTCTATGGACCTCAGATGAGGAGGAAGATTCTGCCATGGAGGGAACAAAGGATGATAGCTCTGAGGAAGAGGATGATCCATTGCCTCAACCCGGAGATATGCATGTGGAATTCAGGAAGTCAAGCCTCCCTACAAGCTACAAACCTGAGGTCCAATTTATCCCATCTCGTTTTCTGCAGGAGAGCAAGGCGGCATTATGCAAAAGGATATTAAAGCTCGAGTTGGAGAATGACAATCTAAGGGAGGAAAATTTTATACTCAAATATAAGTTGAAGAAGAAGATTACATCATCACCACCACCTTCTTCATCACCACCACCAAAGGAGACTTGAGCACACGGGTATGGGCACTCCCCTTGGCTTGTGCCAAGCTTGGGGGAGGTGCCCCGGTATCGTATCACCATCACTTTTATTCACCTTTACCTATTTTAGTTCGATCTTCAGTTTCCCTTTGCTTTAGTTGAGTAAAAGTTTAGCATGATCTATTTTCGTGTGTTAGTTTCGTGGCCTATCTATCTATGTAATCGAGTGAGAGTTATATAATAAAGTTCAGTTTGAGTTTTTGCCTCTCTACTTTCTTGTTGCAATCAAAATAAAAAGAAAGAAAAATAAATGAAAAGAATCATATGCTAATCTTATGGTGAGTAATGACATCACATAAGGAAATGTATAAGTAGTAAAATTTATTGGAGATTGACAAACATAGCATTGGTCAATGATGCAATTCATGAAAGAATTAATAAGGGAAGAGAAGATTCACATACAAATACACTATCTTGGACATCTTTTATGATTGTGAGCCCCCATCAAATATTATATGTCAAAATTGTTGACGTTGGACAAGGAAGACAACGTAATGATTTATGTTTGCTCATATCCACATAGAAGTTATATTGTCATAGATCCTTCAACATGTGGTGCTTGATCAATATCTTTGCTAGCCAAAAATTCCGCACTAAGTAGAGATACTACTTGTGCATCCAAAAACCCAAACCCAAATTCATTCTTTGAGAGTCCACCATACCTACATATGGATCGAGAAAGATCCTTCAAGTAAGTTGTCATCGGTGCAATAACGCAATAAAAATTGCTTCTAAAAGTGTTTGATCAATTAGTGTAAGAGAAAATTGAGCGCTATACGAACTTATGATGGCAAAGTAATAAAAGCGACGGACTGCATAATAAAGGTTGCTATCATAGGGGGCAATATAGCGTGACATTCTTTTACATTAAGGGATTGGGCATACAAACCAATAAGCGCATGACAACCTCTGCTTCCCTCTGCGAAGGGACTATCTTTTACTTTTATTAATTTACTTTTGTGCAATAGTCAAAGTATTCTTCCCTACTCCTTTCTACTTTTTCCTTTTGCAAGCATCATGTGGTGAGTAGGCATATATATCCAGTTGGAAAGAAATAGGCACATATATCCAGTTGGATATGAGTAGGCATGATTTATTATTGTTGACATCACCCTTGAGGTGAATACGTTGGGAGGCGAAACTACAAGCCCCTTTCCTATGTGTCCGGTTGAAACTTTTTGTTCATGGGTATGCCGTGAGTGTTAGCAATCATACAAGACTAAATGATGGCTGAGTATGTGGACTTGCCAAAAGGATTCGACATGAGACCCTTCCTGAAAATATGATGAATTGTAGTTGCAAAGTTGACTGAGAACATAGTTTGTTGGTTTTCAATAAGGTTTATGCTTCATACTTCTATGTTGTGATGAATTGTTACTTGTGCATGAGAAGTTATATGATGAAAATATATTGAATAAGTTTTATGTTAGAGTTTGTTGCTGTTATGATAATAAGCATGATGCTTCTATGTCCGTATTTTATTTTTATCGACACCTCTCTCTCAAACCATGTGGGCATGCTTTTCAATATCGGCTTTCGCTTGAGGACAAGCGAGGTCTAAGCTTGGGGGAGTTGATATGTCCATTTTGCATCATGATTACCTACTGTTATTTATTATGTTTTGTCGAATAATAATACTTTAAGGAGTGAATCTAATGCCTTTTCTCTCATAATATGCAAGGTTTACACAAAGAGGGAGAATACCGGCATCTACAATTCTGGACTTGAAAAAGGCACATCAGAGATACCTATTCTGCACAACTCCAACGAAGCTGAAATTTTATGGAGATTATTTTTGGAATAAATAAAAAATACTGGAGCAAAAAACTACCGGAGGGGGCAAACCTCGTGGGCACAACCCACCAGGGCGCGCCAGGCCCCCCTGGGCATGCCCTGATGGGTTGTGGCCTCCTCGGACCACCTCCGGTGCCCATCTTCTGGTATATAGTCACATTTGACCTAGAAAAAATAAGAGGAGGACTTTCGGGATGAAGCGCCGCCGCCTCGAGACGGAACTTGGGCAGGAGCACTTTTGCCCTCCGACGAAGCGATTCCGCCAGGGGAACTTCCCACCTGAAGGGGGAAATCGAAGCCATCGTCATCACCAACACCCCTCTCATCTTTGGGAGGCCAATCTTCATCAGCATCTTCAACAGCACCATCTCCTCTCAAACCCTAGTTCATCTCTTGTGTTCAATCTTTGTACCGGAACCTCAGATTGGTACCTGTGGGTGATTAGTAGTGTTGATTACCTTGCGTAGTTGATTACTATGTGGTTTATTTGGTGGAAGATTATATGTTCAGATCCATTATGCTATTCAATACCCCTCTGATCTTGAGCATGTTTATTATTTGTGAGTAGTCACCTTTGTTCTTGAGGTCACGGGAGAAATCATGTTGCAATTAATCATGTGAATTTGATATGTGTTCGATATTTTGATGATATGCATGTTGTGATTCCCTTAGTGGTGTCATGTGAACGTCGACTACATGACACTTCACCATTCATGGGCCTAAGGGAATGCATTGTGGAGTAGTTATTAGATGATAGGTTGCTAGAGTGACAGAAGCTTAAACCCTAATTTATGCGCTACTTCGTAAGGTGCTGATTTGGATCCAAACGTTTAATGCTATGGTTAGATTTTATCTTAATACTTTTCTCATAGTTGCGGATGCTTGCGAGTGGGCTAATCATAAGTGGGAGGTTGTTCAAGTAAGAACAGCACCCAAGCACCGGTCCACCCACATATCAAATTATCAAAGTAGCGAACACGAATCAAACCAACATGATAAAAGTGACTAGATGAAATTCCCGTGTACCCTCATGAACACTTTGCCTATTACTAGAGATTGTTCTGGCCTGTCCTTTGCCACAAAAGGATTGGGCTACCTTGCTGCACTTTATTTTCCGTTACCGTTACTTGCTTGTTACCAATTACCTTGCTATCAAACTATCTGTTACCTACAATTTCAGTGCTTGCAGAAATTACCTTGCTAAAAACCACTTGTCATTTCCTTCTGCTCCTCGTTGGGTTTAACACTCTTACTTATCGAAAGGACTACGACTGATCCCCTATACTTGTGGGTCATCATATGCCCATCAATCGATATCAATGCGAGGAGTAGGGATTGCCATGCAACGGATGTACTAGAGCTATAAGTGTATGAAAGCTCAAACGAAGCTAAGTGGGTGTGCATCCAACTTGCTTGCTCATGAAGACCTCGGCCATTTGAGGAAGCATCTTATCGGAATATGCAAGCCAAGTTCTATAATGAAAATTTTCCACTAGCATATGAAAATGACAAAACATGAGACTATCTATATGAAAATCATGGTGCTTTCTCTAAGCACAAGTGTGGAAAAAGAGGTAGTAGCACTGTCCCTTCTCTCTTTTCTCTCATTTATTTCATTTTTCCTTTTTTCTCCTTTCTCTTTCTTTCCTTTTTCTTTTTTATTTTCTTTTTCTTCCGGAGTCTCATCCCGACTTGTGAGGGAATCATTGTCTCCATCATCCTTTCCTCACTGAGGCAGTGCTCTAATAATGATAACCATCACACTTTTATTTTCTTACAACTCGATATGAAAAACTACTAAACAATATGACTCTATATGAATGCCGCTGGCAGTGTACCAGGATGTTGCAATGATCTAGCATAACATGTAAACAAGGATGAACGGGGGCTTTGCCACAAATACTATGTCAGCTAAATGATCACGGAAAGCAATATGACAATGAGTGCACAAGTCATATGATGTAACGATGGAAGTTGCATGGCAATATATCTCAAAATGGCTATGGAAATGCCATAATAGGTAGGTATGGTGGCTGTTTTGAGGAAGATATAAGGAGGCTTATATGCAACAGAGCGTAGCGTGCTGCGGGGTTTGGATACACCGGCAAAAGCTGCACCGATCCTCGAGGTGAGAATGGGCAATGTAAGGTACCGAAGAGGCTAGCATATTATGAAAAGGTGAGTGTGCGTGCATCCATGGATTCACATTAGTAATAAAGAACTCACATACTTATTGCAAAGCTTAATTAGCTCTCTCGAAGCAAAGTACTACTCGCATGCCCCTAGGGAGGAGGTTGGTAGGAGTTAACCACCGCACGCCCGACCTAAATAGCACTAGGATTTCAGCGAGGAATAAGAATGCTCACACATCATCACCATGCCATAACCAATATTTAGATGAACGGCAAATTAACACCCATAAACTAACGATATTTCTACTAACCAATAACCATGCACTCACGCCTTGTCATATTACCACATCAATATCATTAACCGACAATTTCTCTTTTATGTGCTACATGAAGGTTTTGATTATGCACTCCTTGAATACCTATTACTTTTGGACTAGTCTTATAACCCATGCAAATTAACGTCACTAGATATTAAAATCTCAAACAAATTTAATTGAAGAACGAAAGTGCAATTATTTCTATAAAATCTATATGCCACCGTGCTCTAAAAGATATAAGTGAAGCACTAGAGCAATGATACGTCTCCAACGTATCTATAATTTTTTATTCTTCCATGCTATAATATTATCATTCTAGGATAATTTTTGGGCATTTATTTGCCAATTCATATTATTTTTTAGCACTAACCTATTAATGCAGTGCCAAGTGCCACTTGCTGTTTTCTGGATGTTTTTGGCTTTTCAGGTTTACAGCACCAAACGAAGTCAAATTGCCACGAAACTTTTTGATGATTTTTTCTGGATCAAAAAAGACATGGATGCTTCGGGAGGAGGACCTGGCCACACGAGGGCCCCGCAAGCCAACAGGACGCGCCCAGGGAGGTGTGGCCGCCCCCTCGTCTCCTGACGCCCCTCTCTAGCCTATATATTCACATATATTCTGAAAACCCTAGGGGAGCTCCCGAAACACTATTTCCGCTGCCACAATCTCTGTTCCGCCGTGTGCCCATCTGGAGCCCTGTTTTGCTGCCCTGCCGGAGGGGGGATTGATCACGGAGGTTCTCTCTCTCTCTATGTTCTTCAATACAAAGTTCATCGCATCTTCGCGATGATCTATTCGATGTAATCACTTTGTATGGTGCGTTTGTTGGGATCCGATGAATTGTGGGTTTATGTTCAGATTATTCATGGAAAAGATTTGAGTCTTGATAATCCCCAAGTGCAAGGAATCATCGTAGCACTTTCCAAAGATAGAAATGATAAGTATGTAGTGTCGAACCCACAAGGAGCAGAAGGTAAAATCAATATTCTCTCAACTCCTATCTGCCACCGATACGACGCTACATACACCAAACGTTTGCTTCTATCTAGCAATGAGAAATAAAACTGCATTGTGGGTATAAAGAGGATAGCTTTGCATGATATTGGAGAACTAAAATATGAAAATAGTTGCTGCCTAGATAAAGTTAGAATATATTATAATATATTACAAATAGCAAGTGTGGAACAATGATGGTATGGTGTGCGGAATCATCCTAGGCAATTGATAACAAGATCAGTAATCATTCTTGCAATTTTATATGAGGGAGAAGCATGAGCTAAAATACTTTCCGTACTTGGATCATATGAACTTATGATTGGATGTAAGCTTCTGTCACATTATGGTAAACCCAACCGTAGCATTAAACATCAAGTCCCCTTTACTCCCATACGTAAACAAACCCCTTACTCGCGTGTAAGCTTCTGTCACTCTAGCCACCCACTATAAGAAAATCATGAACATATTACAACACCCTCTAGCGTGGACCCTTCACGTGTGTGCCTCGCGGAAGGCACCTTAGGACAGCACAAAAATAAAACATACACTCAAACCAATCAAGATCATCAATCAACCCAAAGGACAACATAGATCTACTGAAACATCATAGGATGGCAACACATCATTGATTAATAATATGTGGCATGAAACACCATGTTCCAGTAGGGGATTACAGTGGGGTGCGGGAGAGTGGACCGCCATATATAGGTGAGGGAAGGTGATGGAGACGGTGATGCTGATGAAGACGATCATCGCGGCGATGGTTCCTCCGGCGGCACTCCGGCGCCACCGGAAGCGAGGGGGAGAGAGTCTCCCACCTTAGGATTCCTCCTCCATGGCCTCTCCCAAGATGGGGAGAGGTTCTCCCCTCTGGTCCTTGGCCTCCATGGCTCCCGGAGGGGCGAGAGCCCCTCCGAGATTGGATCTCTCTCTCTCTCTCTCTCTCTGTTTCTCTGATGTTTTCGCTACTGTTTTCTCTCCAGATTGGTTTCTCGTCGATACAGAGAGTTGCGGCGATGAGGCGGAGGGTTTCTCTTCATTTATTGGGTTTCTGAGATTTATAGAATTTTTCAGCGTTGGAATCACGCGCAACGGAGCTACGTGGGCCCCACAAGCCATCAGGGCGCGCCCCCCAGACCGCGCCCTGTTGGCTTGTGGACCACAGGTGGATCCCCTCTGGTGATTCTTCGGTGCAATATTGCTTATTTCCTCTAGAAAAAATCATCAAAAAGTTTCGGGCGATTCTGAGAACTTTCATTTTCTGCACAAAAACAACACCACGGTAATTCTGCTGAAAACAACGTCAGTCCGGGTTAGTTCTAAATAAATCATATAAAGTGCATCAAAACCATATAAAAATATTGTAAACATAGGCAATCATGGCATGAATACTTAATAAATTATCGATACGTTGAAGACGTATCAGCATCCCCAAGCTTAATTCCTGCTCGTCCTCGAGTAGGTAAATGATAAAATAAATAATTTATGAAGTGTGAATGCTAGCATAGTGTATAAGTTTGATCAATGTTGCTTCCAATCACTTTTTCTAGGATCATAAAACAATAACTCTTTTCTCATGGAACTTCTAATGATCAAGTAACAAGCTATTCACATGTTAAAGTATATACCATAAACTTTCTTGAAAACTAGCAAACTATGTTGTCAGTCATTAAACAATTACAATTCATCTTATTTTCAGGAAGGGTCTATGTAAGAGCTTTGATTTAGCAAATTCGACATACTCAACTATCATTTAGTCTTCCATGATTGCTGACACTCAAGGCATATTTTTAGAACAAGCAGTTTCAATCAAACACATAGGAAGATAGGGGATTAATGTTTCGCCTCCCAACTTATTTATCTCAGGGATAATGTCAACAATAATGAATCATGATCACCTATATACAACTGGATATATGTGCATGGATCTCTCCCCACCACATGATGCTTGCCAACTAAAGAATTAATAGATTGGAATAGGGATGAACATTATTGAGTCTTGCGTAAAAGTAAATGTAGAAATACATAGAAGTAAAAGATAGGCCCTTCACAGAGGGAAGCACAGGTTGTCATGCACTTTTTATTTTTGGATGTGCAATCTCTTAATGAAAAGGAACATCACTTTATATTGCCCCTTGTGATAGCAAACTTTATTATGCAGTCCATCGCTTTTATTTCTTTGCCATCACAAGATCGTACAAAGCCTATTTTCCCTTACAATAAAAGATCATATATGTTTAGGAGAAAACTTTATTGCTTTATGCACCGATGACAACTTACTTGAAGGATCTTATTCAATCCATAGGTAGGTATGGTGGACTCTCATGGCAAGAAACTGGGTTTAAGGGTTATGGATGCACAAGTAGTATCTCTACTTAGTGCAAAATTTTGTCTAGCAAAAGATACTAAGCAAGCACCACATGTAAGAGGATCCATGACAATATAACTTCTATGTGAATATAAACAAACATAACCATTACGTTGTCTTCCTTGTCCAACGTCAACTACTTGATCAAGTTTGAAAATAGTTAATGGGAGCTCACAATCATAGAAGATGTCCAAGATAGTATATTTATATGTGAAATCTCTCTTCCTTCAAAATTCTTTCATGAATTGTTTAAATGACCAATGCTATGTTTGCTAACCTCCAATAAATTTTATTGCTTATACTCTTAGTATGTGAAGTCACTACTCCCCATGGGACAATCATATGAAGCATATATAATTTCACGTTTTATGACATTAAATTCATTCAACATTTTATCTTATGATATAAGTGAAGCACAAGAGTGATCATAGAACTACTCTCAAAAAGATATAAGTGAAGCTCATAGAGCATTCTTCAATGAATATAGGGAGACCAATATTCAAGATCAAAATATATAAGTGAAGCACACGAAACATTCAACAAAGTCATACTCGAAAGATTTAAGTGAAGCGCATGAAGCATTCTCTAAAGCCATACTCAAAAGATTTAAGTGAAGCGCATGAAGCATTCTATAAATAAGCCAAGGATTATCTCATACCAGCATGGTGCATAAAATAAAAAGGAAAAATAAACACAAAAGATGCCCCAAGAATGGCACATATGAACAAATAAAAACTTATGATCATCATAGGCTAACCGATAATTGTTGATGATGAGAGGTGGGATGCGCAGCTCCCCAAGCTTAGATGCTTGAGGCTTCTTGTAATATTGACTTGGGAGGCCTTGGGCATCCCAAAGCTTGAG
Organism: Elymus sibiricus; assembly: GCA_039707655.1. Lineage (NCBI taxonomy): Eukaryota > Viridiplantae > Streptophyta > Magnoliopsida > Poales > Poaceae > Elymus > Elymus sibiricus. The sequence continues at coordinate 304,453,329 of CM077671.1, forward strand.
CTTTTGTATCTCATTCAATCTTCCCATATCCCGGTTTCACTTAAGTCTCAAAAACTTCATCCACATAAAACTTGAAAAGAACTCGTGAGATAGGTTAGTACACATAAAAATAAATCAACACTTCATGTACTGCCAAGACAAGTTGCATAATAATTCTCAAACATTAGTTACTGTATACTATCATTTCCACAATTTATATCTACCAATATAAGCCATGAAAACTCTAGGATAAGTAGATAACAAAACTATGACAGCAATCTTTCCAGACAGAACAGTCTGTAGCAATTCATTTATAAAGTGTACTTATGTTACTCAAAAAATTATGAACGTTTAGAAAAAGCTAAGGATTTTGTCTGAAAGTACCGTGTAAAAATTTCAGAAACTTTCCACGTTCCAGTAAAATATGAAAATTGAAACACTACAACAAAAGTTTCTGTTTTTACACAGTCACACATCAAACATGCAATTGAGACATCTTAAGGCAATTCTTGGAACCTTTTATTGAAAAACATGATTATGGATAACATCTAACAGAGAAAAAACAAAATAAAATGACGCTCCAAGCAAAACACATATTATGTGACGAATAAAAATATAGCTCCAAGTAAGGTATACCGATAGTGTTGAAGACGAAAATAGGGGATGCCTTCCGGGGCATCCCCAAGCTTGGACGCTTGAGTCTTCTTTGGATGTTACCTTGGGGTTTCCTTGGGAATCCCCAATATTAGGGTCTTGATGCTCCTTATTTACCTCATATAGGTATCTTACCCATAACTTGAAAACTTCAATCACACAAAACTCAACAAAACCTTCGTGAGATCCGTTAGTATAGTAAACATATCAAATACTTTAGGTACAGTTATAAATTGATTCTTATTTTATTATTGCATAAGGTACTGTATGCTAACTTCTCCATGGCTTATACCCCCCGATACAATCCATAGCATCATCAAAACAAGCAAACTATGTAAGCAAAAACAGAATGTGTCTAAAACAGAACAGTCTGTAAAGATCTGTAAAGAACCTATACTTCTGTAACTCTAAAAATTCTGAAAAATTATGAAAACCTGAAGCACTTGTGTATAAATACTGTGTAAAAAATTCAGATCAAATACACGTTCCAGTAAAATCATAGAAATTCTGCACTGAACGCTAAAGTTTCTGTTTTTGCATCGTATGAATTCTACTCATCTTGTGAGTCATCCCAAATGTTTTACTTGGCACAAACACTAATTTAAACATAAAAACACAATCATTACAGAGGCAATAATCATGTTAACACACAAACAGAAAGTAAAAAAGCAAAAATAAAGATAACTATTGGGTTGCCTCCCAACCAGCGCTATTGTTTTATGCCCCTAGCTAGGCATGATGATTTCAATGAAGCTCACATAAGAATAGTAGATGAAATATGCAAAAGAGCATCATGCACATTATTTTTATGGTACAGTGGTATATACAAGGATATAATTATTTTTATGAGAAACTTCCATGAATTTTTTTTACATTGTTTCCATGAGCATGAACACAAGTGTTCAAGGTCGACCCTCACTTCTTCGATGCATAACTTTCCAACTGCTTCTCTAAGTAAAAAAAATTGTGTATTTCATTTTTTTGTTTGTTTCACCCACAACTAAATAAATAAATAAAACAAAACAGAAACAAAGGAAAATAAAAGCTACTTAGTGATAAAAGCAAACAAGCATACACGAAAATATCAACCCCACGCTATTGCTCCCCGGCAACGGCGGGAGAAAAGAGCTTGATAATCCCCAAGTGCAAGGAATCATCGTAGCACTTTCCAAAGATGGAAGTGATAAATATGGATTGTCGAACCCACAAGGACATAAGGTAAGATCAATATTCTCTAAAGTCCTATCTGCCCCCGATACGACTCTACATACACCGAACGTTTGCTTCTATCTAGTAACGAGAAATAAAACTGCATTGTGGGTATAAAGAGGATAGCTTTGCATGATATTGTAGAACTAAAATATAAAAATAGTTTCTGCCTAGATAAAGTTAGAATATATTACAATATATTACAAATAGTGAGTGTTAAACAATGATGGTATGGTGTGCGGAATCATCCTAGGCAATTGATAACAAGATCGGTAGTCATTCTTGCAATTTTATATGAGGGAGAGGCATGAGCTAACATACTTTCCTTACTTGGATCATATGAACTTATGATTGGATCTCTAGCAAGCATCCGCAACTACTAGAAATCATTAAGGTAAACCCAACCATATCATTAAACATCAAGTCCCCTTTACTCCCGTACGTAAACAACCCCCTTACTCGGGTGTAAGCTTGTGTCACTCTAGCCACCCACTATAAGTGAATCATGAACTTATTGCAACACCCTCCAGCGTGGAGCCTTCACATGTGCGCCTCCCAGAAGGCACCTTAGGACAGCACCAAAATAGAACATACACTCAAACCAATCAAGATCCTCAATCAACCCAAAGGACAACATAGATCTACTCAAACATCATAGGATGGCAACACATCATTGATTAATAATATGTGGCATGAAACACCATGTTCAAGTAGGGGATTACAATGGGGTGCGGGGGAGTGGATCGCCATAGATAGGAGAGGGAAGGTGATGGAGACGGTGATGTTGATGAAGACGATCACCGCGGCGATGGTTCCTCCGGCGGCACTCTAGCTCCACCGGAAGAGAGGGGGTGAGAGTCTCCCCCCTTAGGCTTCCTCCTCCATGTCCTCTCCCAAGATGGGGAGAGGTTCTCCCCTCTGGTCCTTGGCCTCCATGGCTCCCGGAGGGGCGAGAGCCCCTCTGAGATTGGATCTCTCTCTCTGTTTCTCTCCTGTTTTCTCTCCAAATTGGTTTTTCATCGATACAGAGAGTTGCGGCGGCAAGGCGGAGGGTCTCTCTTTATTTTTGGGGTTTCTGAGATTTATGGGATTTTCCAGCGTTGAAATCATGCGCAACGGAGCTACGTGGGCCCCACAAGCCATCAGGGCACGCGCCCCCAGGCCGCGCCCCCCAGGTCGCGCCCTGTTGGCTTGTGGCCCACAGGTGGCTCCCCTCCGGTGGTTCTTTTCTGCAATATTGCTTATTTCCTCGAGAGAAAAATCATCAAAAAGTTTCGGGCAGTTCCGAGAACTTTCATTTTCTGCACAAAAACAACACCACGGTAATGTAACATCCCAAAATTTGGAATGTTAAATAAATGAATTGAATGAATGATTGTTTGATTGAGTGAAAATTTGAAACTTTTGAAAACATTTTTTTTTGAACTTGGAATGAGAGGGAATAAAATGACTTTCCCCCTTTGCTTTTGAATTCAAATTCATCCAATTCAAATCATGGAGAGAAGATGACATGACTTCTTCAAATAAAATATTTGAAAAGTGGATTTGAAAGTTTTTGGAATCTATTCCATTTTTGGTTCTATTTCAAAGCTTGAAAGAATTCAAAGTTCATTGCCCCAAATTTCAAATTTGAGAGGAGGAACATGACCCCATACCAGGGGCATTTTTGTGAAATATTTGAACCCTAAAACACAGGGGGTTATTTGAAATTTTTTTTTGCAAAAGAAACAAAAACAATTTAGGCATTTTCTGAAAAATATTTTTTTATGTATTTATTTTGGCCGTGGAAAAATGTTCATCTTGTTGAAATTATTTTTCTTATCATTTTGGTATATAAAACTTCCTTGTTTGAGTTTGATTTGATTTTCCAAATCACCTTTTTCCTTCTCTGTTTTAACTAAAAGGAAATATTTTTCTGCAAATTTTGACATAAAATATGTCTATATAAAAATATTATAGTTTTTCTTTTATTTAGTTTTCTTTTCTATTTTGTTTTATAAAAGGAAGATTTCCTTTAATAGGAAACACAACGAGCCGGCCCAACCGCGGATCGGGCCCAAATCCCCCAGCTGGACCCGAATCTCCTCCCGATCGGCCATCGATCCCCTCAAGGATTCCCTCTCTCTCTCTGACAGGGGGACCCGCGCCCGACCCTTCCCTCGCGCGGTCACCTCTTTCCTTCCCCCGCCCCGATCTCTTTCCTTCGCCACGGACGTCGCCGGATCCGATCGCCGCCGCCGCTTTGCTTCCATTTAGACGCCCTCGACCCCCTGGCTATATAAGCCACATCACCATGCCCCCGTTCCGCCCTAGAACACCACCTCCCACGCACCACCGCCGCTGCAATCCCTCGCCGGAGCTGCACCACGGCCACCGCTGCCATTGCCGATCCCCTGCTCGCCCTAGTCACTCCCCTCGCCAACTGTGCCCGCAAATCGCTCCGCCACCCTCACCTGCGCCTCCCCGTGCACTCGACCGAGCCCAACACCCCCGGAGCGACCTCCCCGTCGACACCCGAACGCCATCCGCCGCCCACGAGCTCGCAGTCGTCAACCCCGTCGCTCCCAACCGACCCCGAGGTCACCATCGTGCTCGCCGTCGTCGTCCTCTTCTCCTGAGAATCTCTCCGTCGCCGGAGGACCCCTGGAACGCCGTCCCCGTCAAGCCCGCCGCCTCGGACATTGCCGGAACCTCGCCGGAGAACTTCTCCACCGCGGTAAGTCACCGGAGCCCCCTCTCACCGTTAGATCTCGATCCTAAGGCCAAGATTAGATCACTTAATAGGCCGAATCGTTTTCTGTTAATTATCGGCCGTCCGCCCGAAGCACTCGCTCACGCGCACCTCTCGGCAAATCACAAGACGCCACGTGTACCCATGTTCGCTAGTTAGATTAGTTTTTCTTTTTCTGTTTCTGTTCTAAAAACAGAATAGTTTCAGTTTTGTAAATTAGATATCTCTTAGGATTTTTATTTTTTTAATTTCATTATTTTTGCATTGTGTCACAAATTTTATCTAGTTTCTGTATATATAAAATTTGGCCATATTTGAATAGTTTAAATTCAGATTCAAACAGATTTGAATTCAAACTTGTTTTGCTTATAACTTGAGTTTAAAAATATATTTTTGAGTGAATCTTTTTGCTACTGGTCACTAGTGACTTTGTTTATCAGTAGGAACAATGTGGGAATTTTTAGCATATTTTAAATTAGGGTTTCAAGCAAAACAGATTCTGTTTTAATTCTTTTTAGGTTTATTTCTATTTCTTTTGTTTTAAATTGTTTTAATTTATTTTCTCTTATATTAGTTGACAAGTTTTACTTTGTTTTCTGTTAGTTAGCAGTAGTATTTCAACGAAGTTTATTTTTATGTCATTTATTATTTTTATAGCATGAAATCAATTCTAGTTTCATAATAACTTGCAAATTGATTTCATTGCTAGTTTGATTTCCTATTTGAAAAAAAAAATTATAAATTGTTTTATAAGTTTTAATTTCTGTTAACTTAGTGGTTACTCTGGTAGGTCAGATTGCTACGAGATGTAGAAGAACGGTAGGATTGGATGGGCACTGACTTTCTATCAGAGGATCGCTTTGGAAAGCCATGTTTCGATCGTCTCGTTCTCAAACACCAGGCAGTGCGAGGACACAACGGGAGGGATCGAATCTTGCGGGTAAAGTGTACAAACCTTTGCAGAGTGTCAAACTAATCGATTAGCCGTGTCCCCGGTTACGGACAACATGAGCACCGGAGATGATACTATCAGCCAGTCTCAACACAATTAATAAATTTTTATGATGAGTGGGTCTATTAATAATTTTTGGGACATGAGAATTGGTTGGTGGAACCATCTCATTAACAACCAACCTTTATAGTGATTTCCGTTTGACTCCTTTGTTGTAGGAAAAATAAAACCAGCTTTTCTGCTAAAACTCAGACACATAGCCACAAAGCCTTTTGCATATAGAATAGTCTTATCATTTTAACCTATGGTGATCTTGCCGGTACATTCAATGTACTGACCTACACGGCTGCAACGTCTTATGTTGCAGATACTTCTCTATGACGAGTAAGAGTACGATTTAGGGTTACGGTCTACACTCAACCTGCCGTTGGTGTTTATTGGGACTCCACTCCCGTTGACTGTTTCCGCTGAGATTTAAGAGGTATATATCAATTTTACGTTATTTACATGTGATTGAACTTTGATATATACATTGATGTACTGTGTGTGCCAGCATACTGATCCAGGGATGGCACTGACACACAGAGGCTTGACTCGTTTTGAGTCGGGACGCTACAGAATTGGTATCAGAGCACATGTTGACTGTAGGACGTGACCCTAGAAACTGGAAAGCCCATAAGACAGGATATCTCTCAAAATTATTTTCAAAAAAATCTTTTACTTCTTATCCCTTCTGAGTTTTATCAAATAGTTAGATAATACCCTTTTGACCACTATGGAAAGAGCTACAAAAATTGAAGACTATAAGGACCTGAAGAAATTGAAGACCATGAAGAATTTCCAATATTTTATGCCCCCTAGAAGACCAAACCCCTGTTGCATACTCACGTTAGATACGGTGATTTGTGAGCTGTCATTTGTGTGCATTTTTCCGACAGCCACAAATAAAACCTATTTCAAAAACTATTGTTTGTATTGTGTGTATCCCCTCCTTTCTCTCTCTCGTATCTCATCCCCAAAACCTTGGACCCAATTGATGGTGAATGAAGCTGGACTTGTATTCTCTGGACCAATGACCCAGCTGGAGGCAGAAGTATGGATTCAAAACATAGAGAATAGCTTCGGGAGCAACTCGATTGCAAAGAAGTATGAGGTTCAATACGCTCTTCAGTACTTTACCCAAAGTGCTGCAACTTGGTGGAAAATGCATCACGCCATACAAGGATTTAATGGAGCAAAAACCTGGGAGGAATTCAAGAAGACTCTGTTAAGACTCACGTCTCATCCGGAAGCACTATGATAGCCCTATAAAGAAGCTTTGTGCTTGCAAGATCTGTGGAGAAATAGGACACACCCAGGAAGAACACGAGGATGGATGCCCTCATTGTGAAGAAAATCACCCAGCCGAGGAATGCCCAACTGGGCAGGTGACATGTTTCTTGTGTGAAGGAACCACTCATTTTCCGGCACAATGTCAAATATACCCCAAGGTACAAGAAGTGATGAAGCAGCAGAAGGAAGCAATGAAAGAAGTCCTCAGGAAAAAGTTAGAAGAACCCATGACGATGGGAGATACACCAGACCCAATCGTAGATACCAAGTCATGTTATTCATGTGGAGAAGAAGGACTTATTTCCCTGAATTGTCCGAACGAGTATCTGGGAGATTTCCCAACAGAAGAAGTGCAATACAATCCTAAGGAGATAGAAGTGATGATCAACCTGGACAAGAAGAAAGGCCAAGTAAGTGGAGGCATCAGATGTTTGCATTGTAGCTTGGAGAGGCCCCACTATTTTTGCAAGAAGTATGAACCAAGCATCAGGAAAGGAGCCCAACCCAAGAAGAAGAAAAAAAGACTCCGTGGTTTTCTACACGGAAGGACCTAAGCCATATCACTTGTCATCGGTGCAACAAGACAGGACACTACTCCTATACCTGCCCGGAGAAGAAGGCTAAACATGAGTAGTTGGAGTTTTGGATTTTGGAAGTAATAAATGTAATAAGAAGCACTCTTTTTCTTAAAGTTATGAAGTTGGATTATGTAACGAAAGTCCCAGCGATTGTAATAACGTCATGAATCAATAGAATTTATTGTCATGAATTTCCATGTTGAATTGTATGAGTTGTTACTCTATGAACAAAGATCCCCGGCCATTTTCGAGGATATGAGAAAATATGGTCTATGCAGGCATGAGTATCATTCATTTTAAGTGTGGTAGTAATCTGTAAGACCACAAGAACCAAGGTAAAAGAATGTACACTTCATGCCAAGGAGTTGGATAAATGAATAAAGAAGACGGTAATGCTGGACCATATCAAACTATGTGGATGACAACATTTGTAATAAACTACTTTTGTAGTTGGAGTTTTGAGAATATAAGGATGAACTGAAGGAATGATTATGATGAACCCATACCTTATTGGAAAACAGACCAATGGAAAGAAAAAAATGAATTCCGCAGAGTGGACCCTGGACAAGAATAAGTCTGTGAATTATTTGATTACCCCAAGGGTATGATGGAATGAATTGTAGGTAATGTTGGAATATGAAATGCTAGTAACCCCAAGGGTGAGTTAAAGCCGTACAAGTATTGAAGTGAGCCACAACCTCAGGATTGATAAGGAGCAAGCCCTACCTTATTGAACAAAGGAACTTGGAAGAAGCTATGACAGATCAGCAGACGTTTACTTAGGAAGATACGAAAACCTGAGAGTTGTGAAGAAACGATAGATCATTTGTTGAGCTTGCAGAATCAATGGATTTATCCGAACTTCGTTCATGGACAAGAGAAAATCTGCAATGCTTGTGAGGAAGCCCAAGTGTTAGAATACGAGATTCACTAAACCTTATACAAGGTAATGATTTGGGTGCGGAATGGATTGATCACCATGACGACTTACTCTTATCATTTCTCTTCCTATTTGGAATGGTAAATCTGAGTGACTTACCCATAGTAAAGAGACGACGTTCTTTGAAGCTTTTGTTTTAAGCCTTAGAATGGTATGATGAAGACCCCTTGTACATGGCAGCTGTTGCCAAACGTAAGAATTTTACGGTGAGGATGAAGCCAATAGCCATTTCACTGCTGGAAAGCCACAAATGGTAGACCACCATGAGTTCATCGATAAGTTAATTAGAAATGATCACGAGACTTGTCAGTTAAGAAGACCCAGTAACGGAAGAAGTTTGTATTGACCAAGGAAACACTGGATTTTGCAAGAAATGTTATGAATATAAAGGAAGAGCATCACCAAAAGAGTTTTCTGTGGAGAATGTGAAGAGACAGATGTCAAGACCCCAGAGGACTGTCAAGATTTTGAGAGACCAGTAACTCTCATTTTAAGTGTGGTAGCACCCACAATTATCAGACCAGTGGATTTGCTAGAAGACCCCCAAACCCTAACCTTTTCTTTCTAGCTCTTCGAATCTCGAGGACGAGATTCATTTTAAGTGTGGTAGGTTTGTAACATCCCAAATTTTGGAATGTTAAATAAATGAATTGAATGAATGATTGTTTGATTGAGTGATTGAATTGAGTGAAAATTTGAAACTTTTGAAAACATTTTTTTTTGAACTTGGAATGAGAGGGAATAAAATGAGTTTCCCCCTTTGATTTTGAATTCAAATTCATCCAATTCAAATCATGGAGAGAAGATGACATGACTTCTTCAAATAAAATATTTGAAAAGTGGATTTGAAAGTTTTTGGAATCTATTCCATTTTTGGTTCTATTTCAAAGCTTGAAAGAATTCAAAGTTCATTGCCCCAAATTTCAAATTTGAGAGGAGGAACATGACCCTCCATACCAGGGGCATTTTTGTGAAATATTTGAACCCTAAAACACAGGGGCTTATTTGAAAAAAAATTTTGCAAAAGAAACAAAAACAATTTAGGCATTTTCTGAAAAATATTTTTTTATGTATTTATTTTGGCCGTGGAAAAATGTTCATCTTGTTGAAATTATTTTTCTTATCATTTTGGTATATAAAACTTCCTTGTTTGAGTTTGATTTGATTTTCCAAATCACCTTTTTCCTTCTCTGTTTTAACTAAAAGGAAATATTTTTCTGCAAATTTTGACATAAAATATGTCTATATAAAAATATTATAGTTTTTCTTTTATTTAGTTTTCTTTTCTATTTTGTTTTATAAAAGGAAAATTTCCTTTAATAGGAAACACAACGAGCCGGCCCAACCGCGGATCGGGCCCAAATCCCCCAGCTGGACCCGAATCTCCTCCCGATCGGCCACCGATCCCCTCAAGGATTCCCTCTCTCTCTCTGACAGGGGGACCCGCACCCGACCCTTCCCTCGCGCGGTCACTTCTTTCCTTCCCCCGCCCCGATCTCTTTCCTTCGCCACGGACGTCGCCGGATCCGATCGCCGCCGCCGCTTTGCTTCCATTTAGACGCCCTCGACCCCCTGGCTATATAAGCCACATCACCATGCACCCGTTCCGCCCTAGAACACCACCTCCCACGCACCACCGCCGATGCAATCCCTCGCCGGAGCTGCACCACGGCCACCGCCGCCATTGTCGATCCCCTGCTCGCCCTAGTCACTCCCCTCGCCAACTGAGCCCGCAAATCGCTCCGCCACCCTCACCTGCGCCTCCCCGTGCACTCGACCGAGCCCAACACCCCCGGAGCGACCTCCCCGTCGACACCCGAACGCCATCCGCCGCCCACGAGCTCGCCGTCGTCAACCCCGTCGCTCCCAACCGACCCCGAGGTCACCATCGTGCTCGCCGTCGTCGTCCTCTTCTCCTGAGAATCTCTCCGTCGCCGGAGGACCCCTGGAACGCCGTCCCCGTCAAGCCCGCCGCCTCGGACATTGCCGGAGCCTCGCCGGAGAACTTCTCCACCGCGGTAAGTCACCGGAGCCCCCTCTCACCGTTAGATCTCGATCCTAAGGCCAAGATTAGATCACTTAATAGGCCGAATCGTTTTCTGTTAATTATCGGCCGTCCGCCCGAAGCACTCGCTCATGCGCACCTCTCGGCACATCACAAGACGCCACGTGTACCCATGTCCGTTAGTTAGATTAGTTTTTCTTTTTCTGTTTCTGTTCTAAAAACAGAATAGTTTCAGTTTTGTAAATTAGATATCTCTTAGGATTTTTATTTTTTTAATTTCATTATTTTTGCATTGTGTCACAAATTTTATCTAGTTTCTGTATATATAAAATTTGGCCATATTTGAATAGTTTAAATTCAGATTCAAACAGATTTGAATTCAAACTTGTATTGCTTATAACTTGAGTTTAAAAATATATTTTTGAGTGAATCTTTTTGCTACTGGTCACTAGTGACTTTGTTTATCAGTAGGAACAATGTGGGAATATTTAGCATATTTTAAATTCGGGTTTCAAGCTAAACAGATTCTGTTTTAATTCTTTTTAGGTTTATTTCTATTTCTTTTGTTTTAAATTGTTTTAATTTATTTTCTCTTATATTAGTTGACAAGTTTTACTTTGTTTTCTGTTAGTTAGCAGTCGTATTTCAACGAAGTTTATTTTTATGTCATTTATTATTTTTATAGCATGAAATCAATTCTAGTTTCATAATAACTTGCAAATTGATTTCATTGCTAGTTTGATTTCCTATTTGAAAAAAAAAATTATAAATTGTTTTATAAGTTTTACTTTCTGTTAACTTAGTTTTTTTTATATATTTTTTTCTATTATTTTATTATCTTATTATTTGTTTTACTTGTTGTTAAGTTTATTAACTAGAAAACTTGAGTTGTTTAGTGTGTTATTCCATAGTCCTTAGTTGTTCTTCAAAAGTAATTCTTTTTGCTAGTAAAATATTTAATAAAATATTTTTGTTAGATTTTACTTTTTGTTGTCTTGTTGCTATTGAAAATAGGACTATTTCTAGGGAAAACTACTTTGGTTGTTTTGATGAAGTTTTTTTGTTTTAACTTTTGTCTTAAGTATTTCCTTCATCACAACACTTTTGTGTTTGGTTTTTGTCTTGCTTTTTGATTGTTAGTATTGATTGCTAGTATGATTGCTTATATGAGTGCAATGTTTGATTATATAGATTTCATCGGAGAGTGACGAATAGTTCTATCAAGTTATTTTCTGAGAGCGATGTTTATCTTCATCAACAGTACAGGCAAGTTCACTTTGATCATCTTACATTACCTATGTTTTATTTGCATTAGCATAAATCTCTCCATCATACATCCAGTAGGATATTGAGCTTGAACTTGTTGTAGTATCATGAGGTAGGAGAAACCCAACACCCTGTTACCATTGCCCGGGAAGGGACGTTACTTCACAATTGCTACGCTTTAGTAGACGGAGTTTGGTTGTGAGATTCAGGAGTGTTGTGAGGTTAATTAATTATTTCAAGACCTGCATGATGATCAAGACTTCAAGGACTCAATATACCTCTGGGTGGATTGGACATGCATTTTGGCAGCCTGATATCTATCATGGTTATGCCAGGAATCCTGGTATCTACCTGTGATCATCCCAACGGAATGCCACCCAGGTCCAAAGAGATGGATGGATACTTCAAGGCCGGAAAGCTTGCGTGTGCAACCGCAAGTCATTATGGGCTCTGGCTTGGTTGACCTTAGTGGTTACTCTGGTAGGTCAGATTGCTACGAGATGTAGAAGAACGGTAGGATTGGATGGGCACTGACTTTCTATCAGAGGATCGCTTTGGAAGGCCATGTTTCGATCGTCTCGTTCTCAAACACCAGGCAGTGCGAGGACACAACGGGAGGGATCGAATCTTGCGGGTAAAGTGTACAAACCTCTGCAGAGTGTCAAACTAATCGATTAGCCGTGTCCCCGGTTACGGACAACATGAGCACCGGAGATGATACTATCAGCCAGTCTCAACACAATTAATAAATTTTTATGATGAGTGGGTCTATTAATAATTTTTGGGACATGAGAATTGGTTGGTGGAACCATCTCATTAACAACCAACCTTTATAGTGATTTCCGTTTGACTCCTTTGTTGTAGGAAAAATAAAACCAGCTTTTCTGCTAAAACTCAGACACATAGCCACAAAGCCTTTTGCATATAGAATAGTCTTATCATTTTAACCTATGGTGATCTTGCCGGTACATTCAATGTACTGACCTACACGGCTGCAACGTCTTATGTTGCAGATACTTCTCTATGACGAGTAAGAGTACGATTTAGGGTTACGGTCTACACTCAACCTGCCGTTGGTGTTTATTGGGACTCCACTCCCGTTGACTGTTTCCGCTGAGATTTAAGAGGTATATATCAATTTTACGTTATTTACATGTGATTGCACTTTGATGTATACATTGATGTACTGTGTGTGCCAGCATACTGATCCAGGGATGGCACTGACACACAGAGGCTTGACTCGTTTTGAGTCGGGACGCTACAGGTAATTCTGCTGAAAACAGCGTCAGTCCGGGTTAGTTCTAAATAAATCATATAAAGTGCATCAAAACCATATAAAAGTATTGTAAACATAGGCAATCATGGCATGAATACTTCATAAATTATCGATACGTTGAAGACGTATCAAGTCTTCTTTGAATTATATGATTCTTATTTGCATGATTATTATAGTTTCGTAAATCTCTCTGATCTATTGATTTGGTTTGGCCAACTAGATTTATCTATCTTCAGTGAGAGGGGGTGCATTGTAGTGGGTTCAATCTTGCGGTGTTCTATATCCCAATGACAGAAAGGGACAAGACACTTATTTGTATTGCTGCCACTAAGGATAAAACGATGGGGTTGATTCATATTAATTGGATTTTCTTTGTCTACATCATGTCATTGTTCTCCAAGCATTACTCTGTTTTACTTAATACTCTAGATGTATGCTGGATAGCGGTCGATGGGTGGAGTAATAGTAGTAGGTGCAGGCAGGAGTCAGCCTACTTGCTTATGGACGTGATGCCTATATACACATGATCATTGCCGTGAATAATATTGCATAACTATGCGCTTTTCTATCAATTTCCCAACAATAATTTGTTTACCTACCATATGCCTACTTCGAGAGAGATGCCTCTAGAGAACACTATGGCCCCCGGGTCTATTCACATATAAATTTACAAATGCTACTATTTCTTTCTAGCCATTATTTCATTTTTTATTTTGCAATTCATCTTTATCCAACTATCAACTACAATACTTATCCGCTTGCAAGTAACGAGCTCAAGGGGTTTGACAACCCTCTTGCCCGCGTTTTGTGCAACTGTTTGCTCTTTTGTGCGTAGGCGCTGAAGACGGGAGTTGCGTGATCCTCCTTGGTTCGATAACCTTGGTTCTCATTGAGGGAAATACTTGTCTATACTGTGCTACATCATCCGCTCCTCTTCGCGGAAAAACCCAATGCAAATCACAAGTATCAGGAAGGATTTCTGGCGCCGTTGCCGGGGAGTATCAGCAACTTACTATCAAGCACCTTCTAACAAATTATTATTCACTTGTTCTACTTTCTATTATATTTTGCGTGCTATAAAAATCAAAATAACAAAAATATTTATCTTTGCTAGTTTGCTAGTTTAGTTGTTTACTTGCTTTACTTGTTAGTTTGCTTGCTTCGCTTGTTACTTTGCTTGCTTGATCACCATGTCTCAAGATAATACCAAGTTGTGTGACTTCTCAAATACAAATAACAATGATTTTTTAGTACACCTATACCACCCGCCACTAGTGCGGAGTCCTATGATATTGATGCTGCATTGCTAAATCTTGTGATGAAAGAACAATTTTTCGAAAGTCCTAATGAGGATCCAGCTACGCATCTAAATTCCTTTGTTGTATTATTGGATATACAAAATAAAAAGGATATGGATAATGATGTGGTTAAATTAAAATTATTTCCGTTTTCACTAGGAGATAAAGCTAAGACTTGGTTTTCATCTTTACCACGTAATAGTATTGGAACATGGGATAAATGTAAAGATGCTTTTATTACCAGGTATTTTCCTACTGCTAAGATCATCTCCCTTAGGAAACAAATTATGAATTTCAAGCAGCATGACCAATAACATGTTGCACAAGCTTGGGAGATGATGAAAATGATGATTAAAAACTGCCCAACTCATGGCCAAAACTTGTGGATGATTATAGAAAATTTCTACGTTGGACTAAACTTTGTGTCTAGAAATCTTCTAGATTCTGCTGCAGGTGGTACCTTCATGGAGGTTACATTAGGAGAGGCCACCAAACTTCTGGACAACATCATGACAAACTATTCTCAATGGCATACCGAAAGAGCTCCAACTGGTAAGAAGGTGAATTCTTTAGAAGAAATCGCTACTTTGAGTGAGAAAGTGGTTGCTCTTATGAATATGGTTGCTAGTAAACATGCTCATGTTGATCCCAATGATATGCCTTTTTCTACCTTGATTGAACCAAATGATAATGCTATTGACGTGAACTTTATCTCATGAAACAATTTCAAGAACAATGCCTATAGAGGAAATTTCATTGCTAGACCTTTCGTGGGAACAAGCCTGACAGTAGATGGTAGGGGTACGAATGGAGAGGGCAGAGTCCTAGCTACGGCGAGGATGTACACACAGATGTATGAGTTCAGGCCTCACTCGGAAGTGATAACAACCCTACGTCTCAGTGCTCTGGAGAGCTCTCTACTTTGTCGAGTGAAATATGTGTGTTGTGTTTACAAAAGGTTGCGAACCTTTCTACCAGCGGGGAGGGGTGGCTTATATAGAGTGCGCTGTCCCTCATAACGTCTGGCATTAAGGGGTTTAATTGTAGGTAATAAAGGGGGAACGTTACTGGTAACGTATACAGTAAATGCTAGTTAAGGCGAGCGTAACGCCGGACCGTTGGCATCCTTGAGGAGTCTCCTGGTCTTCTGGTGTCGAGTGATTGGTGACCTCTCCGAGTGAGAGCTGACTGCCGAGTGTAGGGGGGGTCTTCCGAGTGAACATCCGTCGAGTGACTTATATGCCTTGGCTAGTTCAGTCGGAATCTTCTTGTCGTCTTATTGGTCTTCAATGAGGTGTCTTTAGGTGGGGCATGTAGGACAGGCCTATTACTCTACCCTAGGTACGTATCCTCGTCATTAGCCCCCGAATGGATCAGGGTTCGAGTGGAGAAGGGGCAGTGCAGGTTCCGCCGAACTCATCGTACCGAATAAGCTTCGGGATTTTGCTGATGCCTGTGTCGACTGGACCTTCTAGCATCTGCCTTGATCTATTCAGCCCATCAGTTCTTCCGAGTGACGATGGAGCGTCCGACTGATTGGCGATGCGCGGAGCTGCCGAGTGAAAGCGACGCGTTCCGTAGAGTGAAGGCGCGCGGAGCTGCCGAGTGACGATGGAGCGTCCGACTGATTGGCGATGCGCGGAGGTGCCGAGTGAAAGCGACGCGTCCCGTAGAGTGAAGGCGCGCGGAGCTGCCGAGTGACGATGGAGCATCCGACTGAATGGCGATGCGCGGAGCCGCCCAGCAAAGGCGACGCGTCCCGCAAAGTGAAGTTGTGCGGAGCTGCCGAGGGACGATGGAGCGTCCGACTGAATGGCGACGCGCGGAGCCGCCGAGTGGTGACGACGCGCCCAGTAGAGCGGCGATGCGTGGAGCCGCCGAGTGACGAAGGAGCGTCCCGTTGAGTGGCGGCGCGCGAAGCCGCTGAGTGACGATGAAGCGTCCCGCGGAGCCGCCGAGTGACGATTACGCGTCCCGTAGAGTGGCGATGCGCGGAACTGCTGAGTGACGAAGGAGCGTCTGGCCGAGTGGCGATGCGCGGAGCTGCCGAGTGAAAGCGACGCGTCTCGTAGAGTGAAGGCGCGCGGAGCTGCCGAGTGAAGGCGACGCGTCCCGCAAAGTGAAGTTGCGCGGAGCTGCTGAGGGACGATGGAGCGTCCGACTGAATGGCGATGCGCGGAGCCGCCGAGTGGTGACGACGCGCCCAGTAGAGCGGCGATGCGCGGAGCCGCCGAGTGACGAAGGAGCGTCCCGTTGAGTGGCGACGCGCGAAGCCGCTGAGTGACGATGAAGCGTCCCGCGGAGCCGCCGAGTGACGATGACGCGTCCCGTAGAGTGGCGATGCGCGGAACTGCTGAGTGACGAAGGAGCGTCCGGCCGAGTGGCGATGCGCGGAGCTGCCGAGTGAAAGCGACGCGTCCTGTAGAGTGAAGGTGCGCGGAGCTGCCGAGTGACGATGGAGCGTCCGACTGAATGGCGATGCGCGGAGCCGCCGAGCGAAGGCGACGCGTCCCGCAAAGGGAAGTTGCGCGGAGCTGCCAAGGGACGATGGAGCGTCCGACTGAATGGCGATGCGCGGAGCCGCCGAGTGGTGACGACGCGCCGAGTAGAGCGGCGATGCGCGGAGCCACCGAGTGACGAAGGAGCGTCCCGTTGAGTGGCGACGCGCGAAGCCGCTTAGTGACGATGAAGCGTCCCGCGGAGCCGCCGAGTGACGATGACGCGTCCCGTAGAGTGGCGATGCGCGGAACTGCTGAGTGACGAAGGAGCGTCCGGCCGAGTGGCGATGCGCGGAGCTGCCGAGTGAAAGCGACGCGTCCCGTAGAGTGAAGGTGCGCGGAGCTGCCGAGTGACGATGGAGCGTCCGACTGAATGGCGATGCGCGGAGCCGCCGAGCGAAGGCGACGCGTCCCGCAAAGGGAAGTTGCGCGGAGCTGCCGAGGGACGATGGAGCGTCCGACTGAATGGCGATGCGCGGAGCCGCCGAGTGGTGACGACGCGCCCAGTAGAGCGGCGATGCGCGGAGCCGCCGAGTGACGAAGGAGCGTCCCGTTGAGTGGCGACGCGCGATGCCGCAGAGTGACGATGGAGCGTCCGACTGAATGGCGATGCGCGGAGCCGCCGAGCGAAGGCGACGCGTCCCGCAAAGTGAAGTTGCGCGGAGCTGCCGAGGGACGGTGGAGCGTCCGACTGAATGGCGATGCGCGGAGCCGCCGAGTGGTGACGACGCGCCCAGTAGAGCGGCGATGCGCGGAGCCGCCGAGTGACGAAGGAGCGTCCCGTTGAGTGGCGACGCGCGAAGCCGCTGAGTGACGATGAAGCGTCCCGCGGAGCCGCCGAGTGACGATGACGCGTCCCGTAGAGTGGCGATGCGCGGAACTGCTGAGTGACGAAGGAGCGTCTGGCCGAGTGGCGATGCGCGGAGCTGCCGAGTGAAAGCGACGCGTCCCGTAGAGTGAAGGCGCGCCGAGCGGCCAAGTGTCGAAGACGTGTCTCGCCGAGTGGCGATGCGCGGAGCTGCCGAATGACGAAGACGTGTCGCGCTGAATGACGATGTGCGGAGCCGCCGAGTGATGATGGAGCGTCCGGCTGAGTGGCGATGCGCAGAGCCGCCGAGTGATGACGACGTGTCTCGCCGAGTGTTGATGCGCGGAGCCGCCGAGCGCTGATGGAGCTTCCGTTGAGTGGCGATGCACAGAGTCATCGGCAAGGGTCTTAGATTTGTTTTGATTGTAGGTCCAGTGGGGGCACGCTGAGTGCACCCACTGGGTGTAGTCCCCGAGACCGCCGTCGAGTGCTTGCGTCGGCGGGGGTCTGATAGAGACAAATGTTTGCATGTTTGCCTTCAATCCTTCACTGGGCTATGTTTGTTTGGTTTCTGAGTGAGATGAATGCTTATTACTCTCGAAGAGTTTTCAACTTAGACGAAGACTGGTCCGCGGCTAAGTCCCCGAGCGTGGATGATGTCTTTACTCGGAGTGGTTTTTAACTCGGGCGAAGCGGATTCGCGGCCAAGCCCCCGAGTGGAGGGACGCTCGTCACTCGGAGGAGGTTTTTACTTGGGCGAAGCGGATTCGCGGCCAAGCCCCCGAGTGGAGGGACGCTCGTCACTCGGAGGAGGTTTTTTACTTGGGCGAAGCGGATTCGCGGCCAAGCCCCCGAGTGGAGGGACGCTCGTCACTCGGAGGAGGTTTTTTACTTGGGCGAAGCGGATTCACGGCCAAGCCCCCGAGTGGAGGGACGCTCGTCACTCGGAGGAGGTTTTTTACATGGGCAAAGCGGATTCGCGGCCAAGCCCCCGAGTGGAGGGACGCTCGTCACTCGGAGGAGGTTTTTTACTTGGGCGAAGCGGATTCGCGGCCAAGCCCCCGAGTGGAGGGACGCTCGTCACTCGGAGGAGTTTTTGTACTTGGGCGAAGCGGATTTGCGGCCAAGCCCCCGAGTGGAGGGACGCTCGTCACTCGGAGGAGGTTTTTTACTTGGGCGAAGCGGATTCGCGGCCAAGCCCCCGAGTGGAGGGACGCTCGTCACTCGGAGGAGTTTTTTTACTTGGGCGAAGCGGATTCGCGGCCAAGCCCCCGAGTGGAGGGACGCTCGTCACTCGGAGGAGGTTTTTTACTTGGGCGAAGCGGATTCGCGGCCAAGCCCCCGAGTGGAGGGACGCTCGTCACTCGGAGGAGGTTTTTTACTTGGGCGAAGCGGATTCGCGGCCAAGCCCCCGAGTGGAGGGACGCTCGTCACTCGGAGGAGGTTTTTTACTTGGGCGAAGCGGATTCGCGGCCAAGCCCCTGAGTGGAGGGACGCTCGTCACTCGGAGGAGTTTTTGACTTAGGCGACGCGGAGTCGCAGCTAAGCCCTTCGAGTGTGGATTGTCGTGTCTCCACTCGGAATGGATCTTCGTGGGCTTGGCACGGTAAATAACTGTAATCTTGAGCTGAATCAATCTGATGGATCTTCTTGCGCTTGGCACCGTAAATAAGTTCAGCCTGGAACTGGATAAAGCTGGTGAATCTTCGTGCACTCGGCACGGTAAATAACTTCGGTCTTGAAACTGCCGACTGGAGAGAAATGTTGGACACTGCGAGGAAAAACTTGGTGTCACTCGTGTGTCTCCCGGAGGAGATAGACTTGTGGTCCGAGGTGGACGTGCCATGAAAACCCGAGTGCCAAGGCTAGCGCGTGGACTGAGTCTCCGGAGAGAGGCCACTCATTATCCCGGGGGAACACCAGCACAGGCCATCTCCAAGTCCAAGTGTATCCGTAGAGGAGCGCCGGACTCACCCTTTTGCATGAAAGGGGTATTTGTCCGAGTGGACGTGCTTCCCGACTGATCGGCGAATGTTGACTCCGAGGAAAAACTTGGTGGCACTCGTATGTCTCCCGGAGGAGATAGACTAGTGGTCCGAGGTGGACGTGCCATGAAAACCCGAGTGGCAAGGCTAGCGCGTGGACTGACTCTCCGGAGAGAGGCCACTCATTATCCCGGGGGAACACCAGCACAGGCCATCTCCAAGTCCAAGTGTATCCGTAGAGGAGCGCCGGACTCACCCTTTTGCATCAAAAGGTATTTGTCCGAGT
Source organism: Elymus sibiricus (assembly GCA_039707655.1). Classification (NCBI taxonomy): domain Eukaryota; kingdom Viridiplantae; phylum Streptophyta; class Magnoliopsida; order Poales; family Poaceae; genus Elymus; species Elymus sibiricus. Next base: position 304,473,126 of record CM077671.1, read on the forward strand.
GGACGTGCTTCCCGACTGATCGGGGAATGTTGACTCCGAGGAAAAACTTGGTGGCACTCGTATGTCTCCCGGAGGAGATAGACTAGTGGTCCAAGGTGGACGTGCCATGAAAACCCGAGTGGCAAGGCTAGCGCGTGGACTGACTCTCCGGAGAGAGGCCACTCATTATCCCGGGGGAACACCAGCACAGGCCATCTCCAAATCCAAGTGTATCCTTAGAGGAGCGTCATTTTCACCCTTTTGCAGTCCTGAAGATGACTCCAGGTAATGATTTGGGCGGCTGAGTCGAGCTTGTCGTCGAAGAGGAGTCTACCAAATGACGGCGCACAGAGCAGCCGAGTCGAGTAATCTTGTAACCTGTGTATGAAAAATAGCACAGGCCAATATAAAAATCTCTCGGAGTAATTTGAATTTGCTGAAATGATTTGCATAAATAACACCCATATACACCCACTGGGTGCGCCAGGTGTTTGCTGGTCCAGAACCAGCAAAAGTATAAAAGAATGAAGGATCTGATTGAGCTTGCTTGAGTACAGACCCAAATGAAGCGGAAGTGTAGTGTTCCGACATGAAAATAAGCAACCGAGCGCAGAGGTACACTCGGTGGCGCGGCCTCCGAGCGAACGTCATGTGCGACTTACTTAACACTCGGTAATGCAAAAATAACTATTTAGTTGATTGCAGTGCGTGAAGAATGACTTAGCTGTCTGACGGCGCAGGAGCGGCCGAGTGAGGAAGGAGCGTCCTGTCGAATGATGGCGCGCGAAGCGATCGAGAGACGAAGGAGCGTCCGGTTGAGCGATGGTGCGTCCGACTGAATGGCGATGCGCGGAGCTGCCGAGTGAAGGCGACGCGTCCCGCAGAATGAAGGCGCGCGGAGCTGCCGAGGGACGATGGAGCGTCCGACTGAATGGCGATGCGCGGAGCTGCCGAGTGAAGGCGACGCGTCCCGTAGAGTGAAGGCGCGCGGACCTGCCGAGTGACGATGAAGCGTCCGACTGAATGGCGATGCGCGGAGCTGCCGAATGAAGGCGACGCGTCCCGCAGAATGAAGGCGCGCGGAGCTGCCGAGGGACGATGGAGCGTCCGACTGAATGGCAATGCGCGGAGCTGCCGAGTGAAGGCGACGCGTCCCGTAGAGTGAAGGCGCGCGGTCCTGCCGAGGGACGATGGAGCGTCCGACTGAATGGCGATGCGCGGAGCTGCCGAGTGAAGGCGACGCATCCCGTAGAGTGAAGGCGCGCGGACCTGCCGAGGGACGATGGAGCGTCCGACTGAAAGGCGACGCGTCCCGTAGAGTGAAGGCGACGCGTCCCGTAGAGTGAAGGCGACGCGTCCCATAGAGTGAAGGCGCGCGGAGCTGCCGAGGGACGATGGAACGTCCTACTGAATGGCGATGCGCGGAGCTGCCGAGTGAAGGCGACGCGTCCCGCAGAATGAAGGCGCGCGGAGCTGCCGAGGGACGATGGAGCGTCCGACTGAATGGCGATGCGCGGAGCTGCCGAGTGAAGGCGACGCGTCCCGTAGAGTGAAGGCGCGCGGACCTGCCGAGGGACGATGGAGCATCCGACTGAAAGGCGACGCGTCCCGTAGAGTGAAGGTGACGCGTCCCGTAGAGTGAAGGCGACGCGTCCCATAGAGTGAAGGCGCGCGGAGCTGCCGAGGGACGATGGAACGTCCTACTGAATGGCGATGCGCGGAGCTACCGAGTGAAGGCGACGCGTCCCGCAGAATGAAGGCGCGCGGAGCTGCCGAGGGACGATGGAGCGTCCGACTGAATGGCGATGCGCGGAGCTGCCGAGTGAAGGCGACGCGTCCCGTAGAGTGAAGGCGCGCGGACCTGCCGAGGGACGATGGAGCGTCCGACTGAATGGCGATGCGCGGAGCTGCCGAGTGAAGGCGACGCGTCCCGTAGAGTGAAGGCGCGCGGACCTGCCGAGGGACGATGGAGCGTCCGACTGAAAGGCGACGCGTCCCGTAGAGTGAAGGCGACGCGTCCCGTAGACTGAAGGCGCGCGGACGTGCCGAGTGACGATGAAGCGTCCGACTGAAAGGCGACGCGTCCCGTAGAGTGAAGGCGACGCGTCCCGTAGAGTGAAGGCGACGCGTCCCATAGAGTGAAGGCGCGCGGAGCTGCCGAGGGACGATGGAACGTCCTACTGAATGGCGATGCGCGGAGCTGCCGAGTGAAGGCGACGCGTCCCGCAGAATGAAGGCGCGCGGAGCTGCCGAGGGACGATGGAGCGTCCGACTGAATGGCGATGCGCGGAGCTGCCGAGTGAAGGCGACGCGTCCCGTAGAGTGATGGCGCGCGGACCTGCCGAGGGACGATGGAGCGTCCGACTGAATGGCGATGCGCGGAGCTGCCGAGTGAAGGCGACGCGTCCCGTAGAGTGAAGGCGCGCGGACCTGCCGAGGGACGATGGAGCGTCCGACTGAAAGGCGACGCGTCCCGTAGAGTGAAGGCGACGCGTCCCGTAGAGTGAAGGCGCACGGACCTGCCGAGTGACGATGAAGCGTCCGACTGAATGGCGATGCGCGGAGCTGCTGAGGGAACCTGCACATTGCTTGTCCGTGTGCAGTATTTATCCGAATGATTCTGGACGTTTAGTTGTCCGTATGTAAAATGTATGTGGATGAAATATGAAAAAATACTTAGCTTGTCGGGCAAGCCGATGAAGACGTGTCCTCCGAATGGCGCCGCACGGGGCATCCGAGTGGTGAGGACGTGTCCTACTGACGGCGACGCGCAGGGCAGCCGAAGGATGAGGACGTGTCCAAGTGAGCAACGGCGCGCGGGGCGGCCGAGTGTTGAGGACGTGTCCGACCGATGGTGACGCGCGGGGCGGACGAGTGGTAAGGACATGTCCGATCGATGGCGACGTGCGGGGCGTCACTCGGACGTAGACGCGTTCAACCGAGTGACGGCGCGCGGGACTGCCGTGTGATGACGATGCGTCCCACCGAGTGACGGCGCGCGGGGCTGTTGGGTGCCTGCATGTTAGTTATCTGGCGTATTTTGCATGACGTTCCTCACCATTAACCGATTAATTAGGCGGCCAATTAACCCGCGTTGAAGGCCACCACGTCCTTCCTTCCATTTCCTGTGCTTAATGCATTTAGTACCTGCATGCACTTAATTGACGAGGAGGTGACCCACGCAGGTAATAATTGAGGAGTGTGCCCGCGTCTGAAACGTGAAACCTGTACGCGCATGCAAGGGGCATTAGTGCTAATTAAGGAAGAATGAACCGCATGGAAGTTTCCTTTTCCCACGGCCGTTTACTGCATGCAGTTTATTGCAGCGCTGCGGGGTTTCCCGGACTCGATCTTGAGGCCCCGGAAGGCACCGAACTCGCCGGGGACGGGACCATCGGCGGCACCAGAGAACAGCTCGGAGAACGTGATGTGGACCCTGCCGAATGCCGACGCGACGGTCGTCGAAGGCGTGTTTAGGCGAGGAGCAGCACATCGACGGACACAACGACGCCGGCGGGCACGATGGACCTGACCATGGCATTCCAGGTCGTGTGTGTAGGGTTCGATGATGGCAACGAGGCTGGAGACGACGACGAGCAAACGGCGTCGGTGCCGGTGCGTGAAAGTGCGGCCCCGGCGTCGTAGATGAAGTCGAGACGACGGGCTGATGGTGCCGACGTTCGCGCACGGGGGCGCGGCGATGGCGTCGCAGACGAGGCCTGAGACGACGACGTGCGGACAGCCGTCGCTTCATCGTCTGGGAGCAGAACCACCGATCAACCTACGGGAGGAAAAGATCAACCTATCGTTAGACAATTTATTGTAAAAAGACTGGATCGAATGGATACTTCCCTGATCCTTTTGTTTGTATGAATGGCGCAATGGTCAAAACTCCAGCGGCCAATTTCTCCGGCGATGGCCGTTGATCCGCTGAAGCTTGTCGTCGACCGGAGGGAACATCTGACGCCGTCGAGTGCACTCTGAAGAGAATCCGCCATGAAAACTTCCTCTGCCAGATCGCAGCTTTCACGAGGATATGTACGGGGTCGACGGCTGTCGGAGAAGAACGCTGCACGAACTCGCGCTGAAGTGGATGGGGAGAGCCTCAACGTCGAGTGGGGCTTTTTGGAGCCATGCGGAGTCGTCGGCGTTGAAGACGAACGCATCGAGACGGATCTCCCGGCCCAGGGACAAATCGCCGCCGGAAAACATGGTGAAGATGAAAAACGCAACCTCGCCGGAAGTCGCTTAGACGCCTGCCCCACGGTGGGCGCCAACTGTCGTGGGAACAAGCCTGACAGTAGATGGTAGGGGTACGAATGGAGAGGGCAGAGTCCTAGCTACGGCGAGGATGTACACACAGATGTATGAGTTCAGGCCTCACTCGGAAGTGATAACAACCCTACGTCTCAGTGCTCTGGAGAGCTCTCTACTCTGTCGAGTGAAATATGTGTGTTGTGTTTACAAAAGGTTGCGAACCTTTCTACCAGCGGGGAGGGGTGGCTTATATAGAGTGCGCTGTCCCTCATAACGTCTGGCATTAAGGGGTTTAATTGTAGGTAATAAAGGGGGAACGTTACTGGTAACGTATACAGTAAATGCTAGTTAAGGCGAGCGTAACGCCGGACCGTTGGCATCCTTGAGGAGTCTCCTGGTCTTCTGGTGTCGAGTGATTGGTGACCTCTCTGAGTGAGAGCTGGCTGCCGAGTGTAGGGGGGGTCTTCCGAGTGAACATCCGTCGAGTGACTTATATGCCTTGGCTAGTTCAGTCGGAATCTTCTTGTCGTCTTATTGGTCTTCAATGAGGTGTCTTTAGGTGGGGCATGTAGGACAGGCCTATTACTCTACCCTAGGTACGTATCCTCGTCAAGACCGTACCCCGGTAATTCCTCTAATAATTATGGAAATTCTTATGGAAATTCTTCTACAAATAATAATAGGATACCCTCTGATCTTGAGAACACCATTAAAGAATTCATTAGTTTATACTATGGTAGAAGAAAAGTTGCATAAAGTTGATGATTTGGCTAGGAATATGGATAGAATTTCTCTTGATGAGGAAACTCTTAAAAATAAAACTTTTCCAAGCAAAGCATGATATTAATCAAACTATTAAATCTATCCAAGTATCTATTAATGACAGCAAGGAGAGGACCGCGAGATTGAGAGTCAAACGAGAATTCTTAGAAAAAGCTCTACCACCCGGGATGGAACATTGCAGATATTAAAATGATTGGTACTTATACCATTGAATATTTGTTTACTAATCTGAAAATAGATGATAAAGGGACTGGAGATGAATCAACTTTCGCTATAAGGTGTCCCATTTGTTAGGAGGGTGATGATTCTAATGATAAAATTGAAAAAGTGGGTTTGGAGAGGTCAAAACTTTAACTAGTGATGTGCCCACTATCTTGGATTACAAGGCTTTAATTATGAAAGTTGTTATTTAGTAGAATGCATTTCCTTGTTGCAATCCATTGTTAGCTCACCCAATGCTTATGAACAAAACAAGGCTTTTACTAAACATATAGTAGAAGCGATGATAAAAGCTTATGATGAGAAACTTGAACTATAAGTCTCTATACCTATAAAATTGCATGATGAATGGGAATATACTATAAAAATAAAGCTAAAAGAATATTAATGCAATGCTTTGTGTGACTTTGGTGCTAGTGTTTCAACTATACCTAAATCTCTTTGTGATGTGCTAGGTCTCACCGATATTCAAGATTGTTCCTTAAACTTGCATCTTGCAGATTCTACCATCAAGAAACCTTTGGGTAGAATAAATGATTTGATTATCCTTGATAATAGGAATTATGTGCCTATAGATTTCATTGTGCTTGATATTGAATGCAATCCTACTTGTCCAATTATACTTCGAAGACCTTTCTTACGAACTATAGGTGCAATTATTGATATGAAAGAGGAAAACATAAGATTCCAATTCCCATTAAAGAAGGGGATGGAACACTTCCCTAGTAATATAATTAAACCACCTTAAGAATATATCATGAGAGCTACTTATGGATTGAGTGCCAAGGATGAAAACACTTGATCATGTGCATTATGCCTAGCTAGGGGCGTAAAACAATAACGCTAGTTGGAAGGCAACCCAATAGTTATCTTATTTTTTGTTTTACTTTATGTTTTGGTTTGATAAAACTATTTTTGATACTCCAATTATTATGTTTTTGTGTTTTAATTAGTGTTTGTGCCAAGTAAAGCCTTTGGGATGACTTGCATGATAAGTAAAATTGATACGGTCCAAAAACAGAAATTTTAGCGTCAAGTGCAAAATTTCTCTGATTTTACTGGAACGTAATTTTGATCTGAATTTTTTACACACTATTTCTGTACAAATTACACAGGTTTTCCTAATTTTTTGGAATTTTTGGAGTTAAAATAGTATAGTTTCTTTACAGATCATTATAGACTGTTCTGTTTTAGACAGATTCTTGTTTTGCTTGTATAGTTTGCTTGTTTTGATGATGCTATGGATTATATCGGGGGGTATAAGTCATGGAGAAGTTATAATACAGTACCTTATGAAATAATAAAATATGAATAAATTTCTAACAGTACCTAAAGAATTTGATATGTTTATTATACTAACGGATCTCGGGAAGATTTCTGTTGAGTTTTGTGTGCTGAAGTTTTCAAGTTTTGGGTGTTATCACGATGGATGAAGGAATAAGGAGAGGCAGAGAGCCTAAGCTTAGGGATGCCCAAGGCACCCCAAGTTAAAATCTAGGAAGACTCAAGCGTCTAAGCTTGGGGATGCCCAGGAAGGCATCCCCTCTTTCGTCTCAATTCATCGGTATGTCACTTGGAGCTATATTTTTATTCATCACATGATATGAGTTTTGCTTGCAGCGTCGTTTGCTTTTCTTTGCTATTGTTTTAGTTTGCCACAATCATTGTTTTCTGGACACACCTATTTGAGAGAGACACATGTTCACCATGTTTTGTTAGAATACTCTATGTGCTTCTCTTATATCTTTTGAGCTTAGAAGTTGCTCTAGTACTTCACTTGTATCTTTTAGAGCACGGTGGCATATAGATTTATCGAAATGATTGCACTCTCGTTCTTCACTTATATTTGCTTGAGAGTTAATAAATAGTGATGGTAATTTGCATGGGTTATAAGACTAGTCCAAAAATAATAGGTTTTCAATGAGTGCATAATCAAAACCACATGTAGCACATAAAACAGAAATTGTGGGTTAATGATATTGATGTGGTAATATGAAAGGGCGTGAGTGCATGGTTGTTGGTTAGTATAAATATCGATAGTTAAAGGATGTTAATTTGTTCTTCATATAAATATTAGTTATGGCATGGTGATGATGTGTGAACATTCTTATTCCACGTTTAGGTCAGGGGCGCGCGATGGTTACCTCCTCCCTAGGGGCATGCAAGTAGTACTTTGCCTCGAGAGAGCTTATAAAACTTTGTAATAAGTATGTGAGTTCTTTATGACTAATGTGAATCCATGGATGTACGCACTCTCACATCCTCATATTTTGCTAGCCTCTTCGGTACCGTGCATTGCCCATTCTCACCTCGAGGATCGATACAAACTTCGCCGGTGCATCCAAACCCTGCGGCATGATAAGCTCTGTTGCACATAAGCCTCATTATAGCTTCCTCAAAACAGTGACCATACCTACCTATCATGTCATTTCCATAGCCATTCCGAGATATATTGCCATGCAACTTCCACCGTCACATCATATGACTATTAGACTCATTGTCATATTGCTTTGCATGATCATGTAGCTGATATAGCATTTGTGGCAAAGCCACCGTTCATCATTATCATACATGTTACGCTAGATCATTGCACATCCTGGTACACTGCCAGAGGCTTTCATATAGAGTCATATTGTTTAGTAGTTTTTCATATCGAGTTGTAAGTAAATAGAAGTGTGATGCTATTCATTATTTAGGGCACTGTCTCAGTGAGGAAAGGATGATGGAGACAATGATTCCCCCACAAGTTGGGATGAGACTCCGGGCGAAAAAGAAAAGAAAAAAAGAGATAAAAAAGGAAAAAAAAGAGAAAGAAGAAAAATAGAAAGAAAAAGAAAAAAAGAGAAAAAAAAGAAAAAAAAATAAATGAGAGAAAAGTGAGAAGGGACAATGCTACTACCTCTTTTTCCACCCTTGTGCCTCAAAGTGGAACCATGTTTTTCATATAGAGAGTCTCTTGTCTTGTCACTTCCATACGCTAGTGAGAATTTTTCGTTATAGAACTTGGCTTGTATATTCCGATGAAGGGCATCCTCAAATGCCGGAGGTCTTCATGAGCAAGCAAATTGGATGCACACCCACTTATCTTCAGCGAGCTTTCATACACTTATAGCTCTAGTGCATCTGTTGCATGGCAATCCCTACTCCTTGCATTGATATCTATTGATGGGCATCTCCATAGCCCGTTGATACGCCGAGTTGATGCGAGACTTTATTCTCCACTTTTACCCCTTCGATACCTACCACCATATTCTATGCCACCTATATGCTATATCCATGGTTCACGCTCACGTATTGAGTGAATAATAAAAAGCTGAAGCGCGTCGAAAAGTACGATCCAATTGCCTGGCTTAACACCATGGTGCTTGACAATTGTATTTATGTGGTGAAGACGGAGCCATGCCATGCTAATATGATAAAATGAATGGGGGCTAAACATTCTTTAGGGATCGTATATTTTGAACATTGATGATTGTCTTACTTATGTTTATGGATATTACTATGTTAATGTGTGTTAGTTCATCATTTCTCAATGATCACACCTGCAATAGATTACATGATTTGGTAGCATGTCACATAACAAATTCTGTTTTTATCATTTACCTACTCGAGGACGAGCAAGAATTAAGCTCGAGGATGCTGATACGTCTCCAACATATCTCTAATTTTTGACAGTTCCATGCTACAATATTATCTTTCTAGGATACTTTTTGGGCATTTATTTGCCAATTAATATTATTTTTTAGCACTAACCTAGTAACCTAGTGCCAAGTGCCAGTTGTTGTTTTCTGCATGTTTTTGGCTATTCAGGTTTATAGTACCAATCGAAGTCCAATTTCCATGAAACGTTTTGATGATATTTTCTGGACCAAAAGAAGACCTGGAAGCTTCGGGTGGAGGCCGGGGGCCGCACGAGGGCCCCACAAGCCAACAGGGCGTGCCCAGGGTGTGGTCGCGCCCTGTTAGCTTGTGGCCGCCCCCCCCCTCATCTCCCGACGCCCCTCTCTGGCCTATAAATTCACATATATTCTGAAAACCCTAGGGGAGCTCCCAAAACAATTTTTCCGCCGTCGCATGTCTCTGTTCCGCCATGTGCCCATCTGGAGCCCTGTTTCGGTGCCCTGCCGGAGAGGGTATCATTCACGGAGGGCCTCTTAGTCAACCTTGCTGCTCCCATGATGATGTGTGAGTAGTCTACCTTATCTCTGATACCATGTTAAGCTTCATGCTGAAAGCATATTTGCTCCCTTGGTGGTTTTGATAATTAATAACAACATATAAGTCATTGAAATAATGTTTCCACTAAGCATATTTTAGGAAAAGTTCAATGATAGGGATGGCAAAAGGATTGTGGAAATACCCCAAGATGCAAGGAAATGGATTGGCAAAGCTTCAAGCACGAGGACTCTACATTTTACTTTGTGAGAAATCACTTTGAGTCCATAGGAAAGCCAATACTATTAAAAGGGGGTAAGGTACTGTTGGTGAGAAAGATGCTCCACGTGCACAAGAGATAGTCACCAAAAACACCCACAAGCTCTTCCACAAAAGTCTGTCCAAAAGTCATATATCCAAAATTGGTGCAACCAGCACTTTCCACTCGGTGCCACCGATTCCCAAACTCAGACAGACCCGTGCCAAACCCTAGCACATCGGTGCAACCGATTCCACTTCGGTGCCACCGAGTTTAGGTTGCCAACTTTCTGTTACCTCGATTCACAAAATCGGTACCACCGAGTTTGTTGGATCAGCATCACCGAGTTGCGCAATCTGATCGTTGGTCACCTAATCGGTACCACCGAGAATTATATATCGGTCTCACCGAGATTCAAAAGTTGTCACCTTTTGGTCACTTCGGTACCACCGAGATTCACACATCGGTGTCACCGAGTTGGTCACTTTAGGTGTAACGGTTGGATTTTTGGGGATGCCTATATATACCTCTTCACCACCACCCACTCGGAAGAGAAGCACTCAGAACTATTCCATACTTGCCCCATCATATTTTCTGAGAGAGATCCACCTACTCATGTGTTGAGATCAAGCTATTCCACTCCATCCATATGAATCTTGATCTCTAGCCTCCCCAAGTTGCTTTCCACCAAATCAATCTCTTCCACCATAGCCAAATCAATGAGAGAGTGATTGTGTGTTGAGGAGTCTATCATCTTGAAGCACAAGAGCAAGGAGTTCATCGACATTACTGAGCCTATTACCTTTTGGAGGGTGGTGCCTCCTAGATTGGTTAGGTGTCGCTTGGGAGCCTCCTACTTCGTGTTGTGGAGTTGAAGCAAGAAGTTTGTACGGGCAAGGAGATCGCCTACTTCGTGAAGATCTACCCATAGTGAAGCTAGTCCTTCGTGGACGGAAGCTGTTATGGAATAGTCAAGGTTGCTACTTCGTGGACCCTTATGGGTGGAGCCCTCCGTGGACTCTCGCGACCGTTACCCTCCGTGGGTTGAAGACTCGATAGACGTGGACGTACGATAGCACCACCTATCGGAACCATGGGAAAATCTTCATGTCTACAAATTGCGTTTGATCTTCCTTCCTACCCTCACCTATACATGCTTGTAGTTACTTTCCGCTGCTATACTCTTAGACATGCATGTGTTGGGTGTGCTTGACTTGCTATCAATGCTAAAATCTGCCAACACTTAAAATTGGGAAAAGGTAGAATTTTTATTTGGTCAAGTAGTCTAATCACCCCCCCTCTAGACATACTTTCGGTCCTACACATGCACTAGCCAACGCGACCAAAAGTCTGAACTAATGGAAAGGGATAGTACAATCCACATATACTGTAACTCATAGCTAGTATCTAGATGGTTCTTTCTCTCTATGTTCTTCAATACAAAGTTCATCGCGTCTTCGCAATGATCTTTTCGATGTAATCACTTTGTGCGGTGCATTTGTTGGGATCCAATGAATTCTGGGTTGATGTTCAGATTATTCATGAAAAATATTTGAGTCTTCTCTGAATTATATGATTCTTATTTGCATGATTAATATAGCTTCGTAAATCTCTCCAATCTATTGATTTCATTTGGCCAACTAGATTGATCTATCTTTAGTGAGAGGGGTGCATTGTAGTGGGTTCAATATTGTAGTGCTCTATATCCTAGTGGCAGAAAGGGACAAGACACGTATTTGTATTGCTGTCACTAAGGATAAAACGATGGGGTTGATTCATATTAATTGGATTTTCTTTGTCTACATCATGTCATTGTTCTCCAAGTATTACTCTGTTTTACTTAATACTCTAGATGCATGCTGGATAGCGGTCGATGGTTGGAGTAATAGAAGTAGGTGCAGGCAGGAGTCGGCCTACTTGCTTATGGACGTGATGCCTATATACACATGATCATTGGCGTGAATAAATATTGCATAACTATGCACTTTTCTATCAGTTGCCCAACAGTAATTTGTTTACCCACCGTATGCCTACTTCGCGAGAGATGCCACTAGAGAACACTATGGCCCCCGAGTATATTCACATATAAATTTACAAACGTACTATTTCATTGCTTCCATTATTTCCTTTTTATCTATTTCGTAATTTATATTTATCCAACTATCAACTACACTACTTATCCGCTTGCAGGTAACGAGTTCAAGGGGCTTGACAACCCTCTTGCCCGCGTTGGGTGCAAGTGTTTGCTCTTTTGTGCGAAGGCGCTGAAGATGGGAGTTGCGTGGTCCTCCCATTTGTTCGATAACCTTGGTTCTCACCGAGGAAAATACTTATCTATACTGTGTTGCATCAGCTGCTCCTCTTCGCAGAAAAACCCAACACAGATCACAAGTATCACTGACCATTTCTGTACATATTGAACAAAATGATTCGTTGAAATCTGTTTCACCATGCGAAGGAAGAAGAATATAAACGCGTGTGTTGGAACACTTACGTGTGGGGCTTCATAGCCGACCTCGAAGCCGAGATCTTGTCCCTCCTCGGGGATCTCGTCCTTGGCCAGCTCGAATAGCCGCGTCCACATGCTGGCTAAGTCGGTGCAGAAAAAGTGGAGGACGGGCCCCGCTTCCTTGGATTTATGCTCCCACATTGGTTTGGCCCGGAGTTGGAGCGGGAGGATCCGATGGTTTAGCATAACGTTGACTACGTCGGGGAGCTGTAGGTTCTTCTCGACAGACCACCACTTGATCATCTCGATCAGTGCTCCCACTTCTTGGGAGTACCCCCAGGCGACACGTTTCTCCCTCCAGGACCCGAGCTTCCTTGGGGGGCCGACCGAAAAGACTGGGACTTCGGTTTGGCATGTCAACATTTTGGTTCTTGCTGACCATGGCCCCTCCACACTCCGCCAGATCGGAGCCGATGGACTTCGGCTTGAATCCGAAGGTCTTCAGCTAGAGGCCGAAGTGCGGTTCACAGCGGAGGAAGGCCTCGTAGACCGTGATGAAGGAGGCGAGGTGAAGAATGGAGTTCAGGGCCATATGGTGGAAGTCGAGCCCATAGTAGAACATCATCTTGCATACGAATGGGTGCAACGGGAACCCCAGGCCTCGGATGTGGTGGTGAATGAAGACTACCCGCTCCCCTGCGTTGGGAGCGGGCACTTGCTGGTTGGCGTTAGGAGCGCGGGCGCCGATGGTGGCGGAGAGGTACCCTGGAGCACGCAGCTCCAAGATGGTGCCCTCCATCACGGAGGAGCCACACCAGTGCACTTTGAGGGTATTGGCCATGGCTGGATGGGGGAGCTTGGGTTTGCTGGAAAAGAAGAGTGCGAGATTGAATCTGGGCTCTCGAGCTAGACGAAGCAGCAGGCGGGGGGGAATCAGAGCGTGATTGCTTGCACCATCCTCTTTTTACTCTTATAGGTTGTTGAAAGGCCAAGAATCCCCCTTACCGTGCCGATAAACACGCCACTCCCGCAGAAGATGTCGTTGGGCATATGGGGGGAAACAAAATCTTGATGATATCCCTAAAAAATCGGGCACGATCTCCACCTCGATGGGACGTGCCAGTAAACAGGTTGCCTCGTGTCGTGATTCGGGGTAGGCAGTAATTGCTCGACCCGTCGTGGGGTGCACCGCTTCAATAAAGTTGTCAGGCTAGGTGGCACTATTCATGCCCGCGTGGTCGACCTTCGAGGCTAAGTTACCCCGCCTCTTTGGGCTAGGTATGAGCTCGGCTAGGTCTTGTTTATAAGACGCTGCTTCTTTTGAGAGCGGATCAGGAGTTTGGAAGTCGTGAAGGGGAACTCGTCCGTTGATGTCTACTACACAACTTTATTCTTGTAGACTCGTCCTGGGCCTCCAAGCCCAGAGTTTTGTAGGACAGTAGCAATTTTCCCTCAAGTGGATGACCTAAGGTTTATCAATCTGTGGGAGGTGTAGGATGAAGATAGTCTCTCTCAAATAACCCTGCAATCAAATACAAGAAATCTCTTGTGGCCCCAACACACCCAATACAATGGCAAATTGTATACGTGCACTAGTTCGGCGAAGAGATGGTGACACAAGTGCAATATGGATAGTAGATATAGATTTTTGTAATCCGAAAATATAAAAACAGCAAGATAACAAGTAGTAAACAGCAAGCAAAACAGTATAACAATGCTTGGAAATAAGGCCTAGGGTTCATACTTTCACTAGTGCAATCTCTCAACAATGCTAACATAGCAGAATCATATGATCATCCCTCAACATGCAACAAAGAATCACTCCAAAGTTCATATCTAGCGGAGAACATGAGATGAAATTGTTGTAGGTAGTAGGACCACCTCAAAGTTATCCTTTCCAATCAATATATGGACTATTCCTATAGGTTTCACAAACAACCCTAGAGTTCGTACCAAAATAACACCTATGATACGCATCAATCAACCCTAATGTCACCTAGATACTCCAATGTCACCACAAGTATACGTGGGTTAATTATTCGACATGCATCAAACAATTTCAGATTCAATATATTCAATCCAACACAAAGAACTACAAAGAGTACCCCAAGATTTCTATCGGAGTACGTAGTATGAAAACGTGCAATCAACCCCTATGCATAGATTCCCAAGGTCACCGGAATCCGCAAGTTGATGCCAAGACATATATCAAGTGATCTCAAATCCAATATTCAATCTGACATAACAAAATCTCAAAGGGAAAGATTCAATTCATCACAACAAGATAGAAAGGGAAGAACACCATATGATCCAACTATATTAACAAAGCCTGTGATACATCAAGATCGTGCCATCTCAAGAACATGAGAGAGAGAGAGAGAGAGATTAAACACATAGCTACTGGTACATACCCTCAGCCCCGAGGGTGAGCTACTCCCTCCTTGTCATGGCCTCCACCGGGATGATGAAGATGGCCACTGGTGATGATTTCCCCTCTCCGGCAGGGTACTGGAAACGCTTCAGATGGGTTTTTCTCCGATACACAAAGTTGCCGCGGCGGAGCAGAAGTTCTCTGTTTATTTTTGAGGGTTTCTGTATATATAGGATTTTTCGATGTTGGAATCACGCTAAACAGAGCCATCTGGGCCCCACAAGCATTAGGGCGTGCCCAGGGGGGTGGGCGTGCCCTGTTGGCTTGTGTCCCACAGGTGGCTCCCCTCCAGTGGTTCTTCTCTCCGGTATTTCTTATTTCCTCCAAAGAAATCATAAAAAAGTTTCGGGCGATTCCAAGAACTTTTATTTTCTGCACAAAAAAAACAACACCACGGTAATTCTGCCGAAAACCGCGTCAGTCCGGGTTAGTTCTAAATAAATCATATAAAGTGCATCAAAACCATATAAAAGTATTGTAAACATAGGCAAATATGGCATGAATACTTCATAAATTATCGATACGTTGGAGACGTATCATCTGTCAAGCCAAGGACTTCGGATCTGAGGTTATATTCATCAAGGGAACCGTCCTCGGCATAGAAGACCAGTTCGGGGGCTACTGACGGTGTCTTGGACTAGGGGGGGTGCTTGCCTAGTCGACCCATGCTCCTAGGACCGGACCGATGGGCCCTCATTCGTCCCAAGATGGACTCCGGAAGCTCTACAAGACTGCATCTGCCAAAGGCTTGGCATATACTCCAAGACTTCTCCTACCGCCTCTATGCCTAGATATCGATCTTTGTAACCCTAGATATCCTACCCGGCGTATATACAAGTCATAGGGTTTAACCCGTCGAGAGGACATCAATGCAACATCATTCACCTAGCCCTAGAGTTATAACACATCTTACGATCTCGAGGTAGATCAACTCTGTACTCGATACTTCTACATCAATATAAACAAGAGCAGTACGTAGGGTATTACCCCCATCAAGAGGGCCCGAACCTGGGTAGCCATCGTCTCCCCTATTCCTGTTACCATCCATCTGAGGTCCATAGCTCGGGACCCCCTACCCCGAGGTCTTTCGGTTTTCACACCGACACATAGGACGTCGACGCCACCACGGCAATTAGTTTTCTTTATATTGTACCTCGATCATCTGAATGTTGTACCTCGATCATCTGAATGTAAAGTCACAGTTTGTCTGCAGGAAATATATGGTTTAATCAACTCAGTATTTATCTCTGAATGCACACAATAATCAAAGTAAATAAAAAAACATTAATGTTTTTCTCTGAATAAACACTCATCGCAAACGTTTCAAATTGAACACCCATATGCAGATCGAGAGCTCTACTGCCTTCGCCAAAAAGCCAAGGGAAAATTTGGCGCGAAGGATTGGTGGATTGCGTCATCGAAAACGATTATGTCTGATGACCCATGTGCTTTGTAAATGGGTAACATTGGCATTTGTCAATTTGGTAAGATTTGCTAAGATTTGCATTTGTCATATTCGGTAAATTGCCATTTGTCAAATTGGAAACATTGGAATTTGCTATTGTAGTAAGATTGGCATTTGTCAACATTGTAACACTGACATTTGTCAAATTTTACAGGAACAAAATCACTAGTTCGGTGTAATTTTGCAACAGAAATTCAGAAAAACATAGAGTTCATTCACAGAGTAAGCAGTCGTTCTTTGTACAAAACAGTTCAACTCGACAGCTGAACAAAACAAACTTCTCCCCAGTTGTTGCCAACCACGTACTAAATTAGCTAGTTCAACTATATATACTAGCTAATTTTAAGAAAGCGGTACAGTTCAACCATATCTATAGTTAGATGCAATAAACAAAAACGACCCTAAATACAACTACGGAAGGGGCTTTGTATTACTTCTAGCAGCCTCTCCTCCGTCGAGCGCGCTCAGTAAGAGGCAGAGGAGGAGGAGGCTACCGACGAGCTGGTGGAGTCGAATCCGTTGCTTGCCACTGCCGCCCTCCGCCGCTCTAGACACGCCTACTAGAAGCGGCGGGACTCGACGTAGATATCCACATTCCGCACCATCGTTGCGGCTTCTCCTGTGGCCGCGGCATCGGTGAGCTTCTTTGGATGCGCGGCATGGCGCTCCACATCCTTCTCAAGGAAGTAGAGGTAGCGCACAAGGTCTCTGACACAAAAGCCCGGTGGCCGGCCTTTGCCGGCCTCCAACTCTCGCATTCAGGTCGCGGTGGCGGAGCGATGATGGCCCCGGTGCCTGACGGTGGGGTCATGACGTGGCTTGAGACTGTGTCGGTATTTCCCCAAAGAGGATGGGATGATGCAGCATAGCTACGGTAAATATTTCCCTCAGTTATGCAACCAAGGTTATCGAACCAGCAGGAGAACCACACAACACTATGTAAACGGTACCTGCACACAAAGAACAAATACTTGCAACCCGACGCGTAAGAGAGGTTGTCAATCTCTCCACGGTAAAAAGATAGATTAGGTTGTATGAGATTGGATAAATAGATCGCACAAGAACACAAAATAAAAGAAGCAAATAAAAAGTGCAGCAAGGTATTTTTGGGTTTTTGGAATAATAGATCTGAAAACAAAAGCAGCAAAAGATAGATCGGAAAGCAAAATATTGAAAGGATAGACCCGGGGGCTGTAGGTTTCACTAGTGGCTTCTCTCATGAGTATAGCACACGGTGGGTAAACAAATTACTGTTGGGCAATTGATAGAAGATCAAATAATCATGAAGATATCCAAGGCGATGATATTTATATAGGCATCACGTCCAAGATTAGTAGACCGAAACGACTCTGCATCTACTACTATTACTCCACACATCGACCGCTATCTAGCATGCATCTAGTGTATTAAGTCCATGGAGAAACGGAGTGATGCAATAAGAACGATGACATGATGTAGACAAGATCTATTCCTGTAGGAATAGACCCCTGATATGTCCATTTTGCATCATGATTTCCTACTGTTATTTATAGTGTTTTAATGCTTAATAATGCTTTATGTAGTAATTCTAATGCCTTTTCTCTCATAATATGCAAGGTTTAGACAAAGAGGGAGAATGCCGGCAGCTGGAATTCTGGACCTGAAAAAGCATATCAGAGACACATATTCTGCACATCTCCAAATAAGCTGAAACTTCACGGAGAATTATTTTGGAATATATGAAAAACACTGGAGCAAATAACTACCGGAGGGGGGCCACCTGGAGAGCACAAGACACGAGGACGCGCCAGGCCCCCCAGGCGCGCCCTGGTGGGTTGTGCTCAGCCCAGCCCACCTCCGGTGCCCATCTTCTGGTATTTAAGGTCTTTCGACCTAGAAAAAATAAGGAGAGGACTTTCGGGACGGAATGCCGCCGTCTCGAGGCGAAACTTGGACAGGAGCACTTTTGCCCTCCGGCGGAGCGATTCCGCCGGGGGAACTTCCCTCCCGGAGGGGGAAATCAAAGCCATCGTCATCACCAACAACCCTCTCATCTTTGGGAGGCCAATATTCATCAACATGTTCAACAACACCATCTCCTCCCAAACCCTAGTTCATCTCTTGTGTTCAATCTTTGTACCGAAACCTCATATTGGTACCTGTGGGTGACTAGTAGTGTTGATTACATCTTGTAGTTGATTGCTATATGGTTTATTTGGTGGAAGATTATATGTTCAGATCCATTATGCTATTTAATACCCCTCTGATCTTGAGATGAATATTATTTGTGAGTAGTTACCTTTGTTCTTGAGGTCACGGGAGAAGTCATGTTGCAAGTAATCATGTGAATTTGATATGTGTTCGATATTTTGATGATATGTATGTTGTGATTCCCTTAGTGGTGTCATGTGAACGTAGACTACATGACACTTCACCATCCTTGGGCCTAAGGAATTGCATTGTGGAGTAGTTATTAGATGATGGGTTGCTAGAGTGACAGAAGCTTAAACCCTAGTTTATGTGCTACTTCGTAAGGGGCTGATTTGGATCCAAACGTTTAATGCTATGGTTAGATTTTATCTTAATACTTTTCTCGTAGTTGCGGATGCTTGCGAGGGGGTTAATCATAAGTGAGAGGTTTGTTCAAGTAATAACATAACCCAAGCACCGGTCCACCCACATATCAAATTATCAAAGTAGCGAACGCAAATCAAACCAACATGACAAAAGTGACTAGATGAAATTCCCGTGTACCCTCAAGAACACTTTGCTTATTATAAGAGACTATTCTGGCCTGTCCTTTGCCACAGAAGGATTGGGCTACCTTGATGCATTTTATTTACCGTTACCGTTACTTGCTCGTTATCAATTATCTTGCTATCAAACTATCTGTTACATACAATTTCAGTGCTTGCAGAATTTACCTTGCTGAAAACCGCTTGTCATTTCCTTCTGCTCCTCGTTGAGTTCGACTCTCTTACTTATCGAAAGGACTACGATTGACCACCTATACTTGTGGGTCATCAAGACTCTTTTCTGGCGCCGTTGTCGGGGAGTGAAGCGCTCTGGGTAAGTGGAAATCGGTAAGGAAAAACTTATACTACGTGCTGAAATTTATTTTCACTTGCTACTACGGAAAACGATCCTTTGAGGGGTTTGTTTGGGGTATCTTCACTTCGAACGGAACCACAATTAGTTTCCCCTCAACCTACTGCACCTACTGAAAATATTAGTTATGAAATTCCTTTGAGTATGGTAGAACAACTGCTAGCTAATCCATATGCAGGAGACAGAACTGAACATCCTGATATGCATCTAATACATGTGGATAAAGTTTGTGGATTATTTGAGCTTGCAGGTTTATCCGGAGATGAAGTTAATACGAAGGTTTTCCCTTTATCTTTGAAGGGAAAAGCATTTAAATGGTATAGGCTATGTGATGATATTGGATCATGGAACTGGAATCGATTGCAATTAGAATTCCACCAAAAGTTTTATCGTATGCATCTAGTTCATCGCAATCGGAATTATATATATATATAATTTGTGGCCTCGTGATGGAGAAAGCATCGCTCTAGCTTGGGGGAGGCTTAAGTCAACGTTATATTCATGCCCCAATCGTGATCTCCCAAGGGAAATTATTATTCAAAAATTTTATGCTCGGCTTTCTAATAATGATCGATCCATGCTCGATACTTCTTGTACTGGTTCTTTAATGAAGAAGACTATTGACTTCAAGTGGGATCTCTTAGAAAGAATTAAACGCAACGCTGAAGATTGGGAACTTGGCGAAGGTAATGAGTCACGTATTAAGCTTGAGTTTGATTGTGTTAAATCTTTTATGAATACCGATGCTTTTCACAAGTTTAGCACTAAATATGGACTTGACTCTGAGATAGTAGCCTCTTTCTATTTATAATTTGCTACTCATGTTGATCTCCCTAAGGAGAAGTGGTTTAAATATCATCCCCCTATTAAAGAAGAAGTTAAAGAACCGGTAAGAGTTAAGGATGAAACCTTCATTTACAATGTTGATCTAGTTGTGCCTATTGCTTATATTGAAAAAACACCTTTCCCTGTTAGGATAAAGGAACATGCTAAGGTATCGACTGTGGTTCGCAAAAGTAATATTAAAGCACCTAAGCCCTCTGAACAAATTAAAGTAGAACCTAGTGTTGCTATGGTTAAAGATCCATTGGTAGAAAATATTGATGGGCATGTTATTTACTTCTGTGATGAACCTGCTAGAATTGCCAAACCTGATGAAAAAGATAAACATATACCCGTAGTGGGCAGGCCTGTTGTCTCAGTCAAAATAGGAGATCATTGCTATCATGGTTTATGTGATATGAGTGCTAGTGTGAGTGCTATTTCTTTTACCTTATACCAAGAAATTGTGAATGATACGGCATCTGCTGAAATAGAAGACATTGATGTTACTATTAAACTTGCTAATAGAGACACCATCACACAACTTGGGATTGTTAGAGATGTTGAAGTCTTCTGTGGGAAAATTAAACATCCTACTGATTTTCTAGTTCTTGGTTCCCCACAAGATGACTTTTGCCCCATTATCTTTGGTAGACCTTTCTTGAACACCGTTAATGCTAAGATAGATTGTGAAAAACAAACTGTCGGTGTTAGTTTTGGTGATGTGTCTCATGAATTTAATTTTTCTAAGTTTAGTAGACAACCACGTAATAAAGAACTATCTAGTAAGGATGAAATAGTTGGTCTTGCTTCTATTGCCGTTCCTCCTACCGATCCACTAGAACAATATTTGCTAGACCACGAAAATGATATGCACTTGCGTGAAAGAAATGAAATAGATAAAGTTTTCTTTGAACAACAGCCTCTCCTAAAATACAATTTGCCTATAGAAACTCTAGGAGGTCCTCCTCCACCTAAAGGTGATCCTGTGTTTAAGTTAAAACAATTGCCTGACACTTTGAAGTATGCTTATCTTGATGAGAAAAAGATATATCCTGTTATTATTAGTGCTAACCTTTCAGAACATGAAGAAGAAAGATTATTAAAAATTCTGAGGAAGCATCGGGCTGCGATTGGATATACTCTTGATGATCTTAAGGGCATTAGTCCCACTCTATGTCAGCACAAGATTAATATGGAACCTGATGCTAAACCCGTTGTTGATCACTAACGGCGATTGAATCCTAAGATGAAGGAAGTGGTAAGAACTGAAATATTAAAGCTTCTTGAAGCAGGTATAATCTATCCCATAGCTGATAGTAGATGGGTAAGTCTCGTTCATTGTGTCCCTACGAAGGGAGGTATTACTGTTGTTCCTAATGATAAAAATGAACTCATTCCACGGAGAATTGTCACTGCTATAGGATGGTAATTGATTTTAGACAATTAAATAAAGCTACTAGAAAAGATCATTACCCTCTGCCTTTCATTGATAAAATGCTAGAAAGATTATCTAAGCACACGCATTTTTGTTTTCTGGATGGATATTCTGCTTTCTCTCAAATACCTGTATCACAATCTAATCAAGAGAAAAACACCTTTACTTGTCCTTTTGGAACCTATGCTTATAGACGTATGCCTTTTGGTTGACACAATGCACCTGCTACCTTTCAAAGATGTTTGACTGCTATATTCTTTGATTTTTGTGAAAAGATTGTGGAGGTTTTCATGGATGATTACTCCGTTTACGGGACTTCCTTTGATGATTGCTTAAGCAACCTTGATCGAGTTTTGTAGAGATGTGAACAAACTAATCTCGTCTTGAATTGGGAGAGTGCAACTTTATTGTTAATGAAGATATTGTCTTGGGGTATAAAATATCTGAACGAGGTATTGAGGTGGATAAAGCTAAAGTTGATGCAATTGAGAAAATGCCATGTCCTAAAGATATTAAAGGTATTCGGAGTTTCCTTGGTCATGCTGGTTTCTATAGGAGGTTCATTAAAGACTTCTCTAAAATTTCTAGGCCTCTTACTAATCTTTTACAAAAGGACATTCCATTTGTTTTTGATGATGATTGTCGAGAAGCCTTTGAAACACTCAGGAAAACCTTAACTTCTACACCTATCGTTCAACCACCTAATTGGAACTTGCATTTTGAAATTATGTGTGATGCTAGTGATTATGCTGTTGGTGTTGTTCTAGGACAAAGAGTTGATAAGAAATTAAATGTTATCCATTATGCTAGCAAAACTCTAGACAGTGCCCAACGAAATTATGCTACTGCTGAAAAAGAATTTTTAGCAGTTGTGTTTGCTTGTGACAAATTTAGATCCTACATTGTCGATTCCAAAGTTATTGTTCACATCGATCATGCTGCTATAAAATATCTTATGGAAAAGAAAGATGCTAAACCTAGACTCATTATGTGGGTTCTCTTTCTTCAAGAATTTGATTCACATATCACTGATAGGAAGGGAGCTGAGAACCCCGTAGCTGATAACGTGTCTAGGTTAGAAAATATTATTGATTACCGAGTACCTATTGATGATAGTTTTCCTGATGAACAGTTAGCTGCAATAAATGTTTCTCAAAACACTCCTTGGTATGCAGATTATGCTAACTACATTGTTGCTAAATATATACCACCTAGTTTCACATACCAGCAAAAGAAAAAATTCTTCTATGATTTAAGACATTACTTTTGGGATGATCCACATCTTTATAAGGAAGGAGTAGATGGTATTATTAGACGTTGTGTACCTGAGCATGAACAGGAACAAATCCTATGTAAATGTCATTTCGAAGCCTATGGAGGACATCATGCGGGCGATAGAACTGCTCACAAGGTATTACAATCTGGTTTTTATTGGCCTACTCTATTCAAGGATGTCCGTAAGTTTTTCTTGTCTTGTGATGAATGTCAAAGAATTTCTAATGTCGGTAAGCGTCAGGAAATGCCTATGAATTATTCACTTGTTATTGAACCATTTGATGTTTGGGGTTTTGATTATATGGGACCTTTTCGTTCCTCTAATGGGTACACTCATATCTTGGTTGCTATTGATTATGTTACTAAGTGGGTGGAAGCTATTCCAACTAGTAGTGCTGATCATAACACCTCCATTAAAATGCTTAAAGAAGTTATTTTCTCGAGGTTTGGAGTCCCTAGATATTTAATGAATGATGGTGGTCACACTTTATTCATGGTGCTTTCCGTAAGATGCTTGCTAAATTTGATGTTAACCATAGAATTGCATCAGCCTATGATCCTCAATCTAGTGGTCAAGTTGAACTTAGTAATAGAGAAATAAAATTAATATTACAAAAAACTGTCAATAGGCCTCGAAAGAATTGGTCTAAGAAACTAGATGATGCACTTTGGGCCTATAGAACAGCTTACAAAATCCTATGGGTATGTCTCCATAAAAACTGGTATATGGAAAAGCTTGTCATTTGCCTCTAGAGTTAGAACACAAAGCATTTTGGACAATTAAAGAACTCAACTATGACTTCAAACTTGCCGGTGAAAAGAGGTTATTTGATATTAGCTCACTAGATGAATGGAGAACCCAAGCCTATGAAAATGCCAAACTATTCAAAGAAAAAGTTAAAAGATGGCATGACAAAAGAATCCAAAAGCGGGAATTCAAAGTTGCAGAATATGCTCTTTTGTACAACTCTCGTTTAAAAATTTTTGCAGGTAAGCTTCTTTCCAAATGGGAAGGACCATATGTTATCGAAGAGGTTTATCATTCTGGAGCTATCAATATTAATAATGCTGAATGTACTAACCCGAAGGTGGTTAATGGACAAAGAATTAAACACTATATCTCAGGTACGCCTATTAATGTTGAAAGCAATGTTATTCAAACCATGACACCGGAGGAACACATAAAATAAACCTTCCGGAACACTCCAGAATTCTAAAAAAGAGGAGGTACGTGATACGGTAAGTAAACGGACTCCGAAAAATCCGCAAAAACATTTGCTGTCAGTTTTGGAATATTACAAAAATTAGGAAAATAAGAAATAAAGAGGAAAGCAACCGAGGTGAGCACGATACACCAGGGCGCGCCAGCCCTGCCAGGCGCGCCCTGGTGGGTTGTGCCCACCTCGAACACCTTCCCGACTCCGTTTTCCTTCCATATTCTTGCTTCCCAAGATAAAAAATTCTTTATATATACTCCCGATTGTTTTGACCACTGCATCGCAGAAAAAATCCCCTGTTCTTGTTTTGTGCTGTTTTCCTATTTGATCTATCAAGCCAGGCCTCATGTCATCTCCCTCCTCCAATAACGTAGAAGAAGATGCATGGCTGATGAAGATGGAGCTGAAGAGAGAGGAGCCAAAAGAAGCCAATAATGAAGACAAGGGCAAGGAAGATATGAAGGATAAAGCTCAAGAAGGAGGGCAATCCGTGCTAACAGAAGAGGAGGAAGAAGAAGATATCCTTCAACCTTATTACAATCATCTCATCCCCACTGAAATTGAAGCTTTTAGGGCTTTCGAAGTGGTCCGTGTTCAGAATAAATTACTCACTCGTGAAAATATTTTGCTAGAGGAGCACATCATCACCCTTCGGAGCGTCGTCCGTAAATTGGAGTACCAATTGAGTTTGAAGTGTGACACTTCATCACCACCACACTTCAGCACCATCGCAGAAAAATTCTCTGTTCTTGTTTCGTGCTGTTTTCTCGCCAGATCTAGATCTCCATGGCTCCACCAAGCTCCTCCAAGGACAAGTTCTTCGCGAAGGTCATCAACCCGTACTTGTCGGAGGTGATGAAGCACCCTCAAGCCATTGAGATGCGTGAGGGGGTGCTCCACATCCGAGATGTACAGGGGCCCAAGAGGACGGGAAGCATGGAGGCTAGGCTCGAGGCGGAACAAGACATCTTCAAGTACCAAGGGATGGTGGAGCGTGGACTTAGTGCCAATCCCTCCATGATCACAGAATTCACCCGTGATCACATGGTGGATGGCCGGTCCATGAAGGACATCGTCTTCATCTTCAACGAGCAAATCAATTTTCTGTAAAGTCAAATCTATGATCTCCAAAACCAAGTTTTTGAGTATGAAGCAAGGTTTAAAGGTATGAGTTTAGCTGCCAGTTGCAGGACTCGGGAGACTCGTGCGTCATCTTTTGATGGTGAGCCCTTGCCCTGGAAGCCGGAAGACAAACCTACCACTTCATCACCACCACCTTCATCATCTTCACCACCAAAGGAGACTTGAGTACACAGGTATGGGCACTCCCCTTGGCTTGAGCCAAGCTTCGGGGAGATGCCCCGGTATCGTATCACCATCACTTTTATTTACCTTTACCTATTTTAGTTCGATCCCTAGCTCTTTCTTGATTTAGTTGAATAAAAATTTAGTATGATCTATTTTTGAGTGCTAGTTTCGTGATCTATCCATCTATGTAATCGAGTGATAGTTATATAATAAAGTTTAATTTGAGCTTTTGCTTCTTTACTTTCTAGTTGCAATCAAAATAGAAAGGAAATAAATGAAAAGGATCATATGCTAATCTTATGCTAAGTAATGACATCACATAAGGAAAAGTATAAGTGGTAAAATTTATTGGAGGTTGACAAACATAGCATTGGTCAATGATGCAATTCATGAAAGAATTAATAAGGGAAGAAAAGATTCACATGCAAATACACTATCTTGGACATCTTTTATGATTGTGAGCCCCCATTAAATATTATATGCCAAAATTGTTGACTTTGGACAAGGAAGACAACGTAATGATTTATGTTTGTTCATATTCACATAGAAGTTATATTGTCATAGATCCTTCAACATGTGGTGCTTGCTCAATATCTTTGCTAGCCAAAAATTCCGCACTAAGTAGAAATACTACTTGTGCATCCAAAAACCCTAAACCTAAACTCATGTTTTGAGAGTCCACCATACCTACCTATGGATCGAGTAAGATCCTTCAAGTAAGTTGTCATCGATGCAATAAGGCAATACAAATTGCTTCTAAATGTGTTTGATCAATTAGTGTAAGAGAAAATTGAGCGTTGTACGAACTTATGAGGGCAAAGTAATAAAAGCGACAGACTGCATAATAAAGGTTGCTATCATAGGGGGCAATATAACGTGACGTTCTTTTACATTAAGGGATTTGGCATACAAACTAAAAAGGCACATGACAACCTCTACTTCCCGCTGCGAAGGGCCTATCTTTTACTTTTATGTATTTACTTTTATGCAAGAGTCAAAGTATTCTTCCCTATTCCTTTTTACTTTTTATTTTTGCAAGCATCATGTGCTGAGGAAAGATCTAGGCACATATATCCAGTTGGATATGAGTGAGCATGACTTATTATTGTTGACATCACCCTTGAGGTGAATACGTTGGGAGGCGAAACTATAAGCCCCTATCTTTCTATGTGTCCGGTTGAAACTTTTTGCTCATGGGTATGCTGTGAGTGTTAGCAATCATAGAAGACTAAATGATAGTTGAGTATGTGGACTTGCCAAAAGGCTCTGACATGAGACCCTTCCTGAAAATATGATGAATTGTAGTTGCAAAGTTGACCGAGAACATAGTTTGTTGGTTTTCAATAAGGTTTATGCTTTATACTTCTATGTTGTGATGAATTGTTACTTGATCATGAGAAGTTATATGATGAAGTTATATAATAAAAGTTATATGAATAAGTTCTATGATAAAGTTTGTTGCTCTATGATAATAAGCATGATGCTACTATGTCCGTATTTTGTTTTTATCGACACCTCTCTCTCAAACCATGTCGACATATTTTTCGATATCGGTTTTCGCTTGAGGACAAGCGAGGTCTAAGCTTCGGGGAGTTGATACATCCATTTTGCATCATGATTTCCTACTGTTATTTATAGTGTTTTTATGCTTAATAATGCTTTATGTAGTAATTCGAATGCCTTTTCTCTCATAATATGCAAGGTTTATACAAAGAGGGAGAATGTCGGCAGCTGGAATTTTGGACCTGAAAAAGCATATCAGAGACACCTATTATGCACATCTCCAAATAAGCTGAAACTTCACAGAGAATTATTTTGGAATATATGAAAAATACTGGAGCAAATAACTACCGGAGGGGGGCCACCTGGTGAGAACAAGACACCAGGGCGCGCCAGGCCCCCAGGCGCGCCCTGGTGGGTTGTGCTTAGCCCAGCCCACCTCCGGTGCCCATCTTCTGGTATTTAAGGTCTTTTGACCTAGAAAAAATAAGGAGAGGACTTTCGGGACGGAACGCCACCGTCTCAAGGCGGAACTTGGGCAGGAGCACTTTTGCCCTCCGACGGGGCGATTCCGCCGGGGGAACTTCCCTCCCGGAGGGGGAAATCGAAGCCATCGTCATCACAAACAACCCTCTCATCTTTGGGAGGCCAGTCTTCATCAACATCTTCAACAACACCATTTCCTCCCAAACCCTAGTTCATCTCTTGTGTTCAATCTTTGTACCGGAACCTCAGATTGGTACCTGTGGGTGACTAGTAGTGTTGATTACATCTCGTAGTTGATTACTATATGGTTTATATGGTGGAAGATTATATGTTCAGATCCATTATGATATTTAATACCCCTCTGATCTTGAGCATGAATATTATTTGTGAGTAGTTACCTTTGTTCTTGAGGTCACGGGAGAAGTCATGTTGCAAGTAATCATGTGAATTTGATATGTGTTCGATATTTTGATGATATGTATGTTGTGAGTCCCTTAGTGGTGTCATGTGAACGTCGACTAGATGACACTTCACCATCCTTGGGCCTAAGGGAATGCATTGTGGAGTAGTTATTAGATGGTGGGTTGCTAGAGTGATAGAAGCTTAAACCCTAGTTTATGCGCTACTTCGTAAGGGGCTGATTTGGATCCAAACGTTTAATGCTATGGTCAGATTTTATCTTAATACTTTTCTCGTAGTTGCGGATGCTTGCGAGGGGTTTAATCATAAGTGAGAGGTTTGTTCAAGTAAGAACAGAACCCAAGCACTAGTCCACCCACATATCAAATTATCAAAGTAGCGAATGCAAATCAAACCAACATGACAAAAGTGACTAGATGAAATTCCCGTGTACCCTCAAGAACACTTTGCTTATTATAAGAGACTGTTCTGGCATGTCCTTTGCCATAGAAGGATTGGGCTACCTTGCTGCACTTTATTTACCATTACCGTTACTTGCTCGTTATCAATTATCTTGCTATCAAACTATCTATTACCTACAATTTCGGTGCTCGCAGAATTTACCTTGCTGAAAACCGCTTGTCATTTCCTTCTGCTCCTCGTTGGGTTCGACACTCTTACATATCGAAAGGATTACGATTGACCCCCTATACTTGTGGGTCATCAACCCCATCTTGTTATCCTTAATAGCAACGATACATGCGTGCCTCGCTGCCCCTTCTGTCACTGGGAGAGGACACCGCAAGATCGATCCCATCACAAAGTACCTCTTCCCATGGCAAGAAAAATCGATCTAGTTGGCCTAACTAAACCAAATATTTGAAGAAGAAATATGAAGCTATAAGTAATCATGCATATAAGAGATCAAAGAATACTCAAATAATATTCATGGATAGAAACTGATCATGAACTCAAAATTCATCGGATCCCAACAAACACACCTCAAAAAGTCATTACATCAAATAGATCTCCAAGAGACCATTGTATTGAGAATCAAAAGAGAGAGAGAAAGCCATCTAGCTACTGCCTACGGACCCGTAGGTCTGTGGTGGACTAATCACACATCATCGGAGAGGCACCAATGAGGATGATGAACCCCTCCGTGATGGTGTTAGATTGGATCTCGCGGTTCTGGAACTTGCGGTGGCTAGAAGTGTTTTTCGTCGACTCCTCTAGGGTTTCTGGAATATTTGGGTATTTCTAGAGCTCAGTGGTGGTGGAGGAGACCCCCGAGGGCACCACAACCCATCAGGGCGCGCCAGGGGCCTCTGACGTGCCCTGGTGGGTTGTGGGCCCCACGGGCCTCCCCCCAGGTGCTTCCTTGGCTCCGAAGTTGTCTTCTGGTCCAAAAAAATCACCAAAAAGTTTCATCGCGATTGGACTCTATTTGGTACTAATATTCTATGAAGTAAAAAACAAGGAAAAAAACAACAACTGGCACTTGACACTATGTCAATAGGTTAGTCCCAAAATATGATATAAAGTTGCTATAAAATGATTGTAAAACATCCAAGAATGATATATAACATCATGGAACAATCAAAAATTATAGATACGTTGGAGACGTATCAGCATCCCCAAGCTTAATTCCTACTCGTCCTCGAGTAGGTAAATGACAAAAACAGAATTTTTGATGTGGAATGCTGCCTGACATGTTCATCACATATTATTTTCTTTTGCAGCATGGACATTTGGACTTTTAGATAGTTCAATTCAATAGTTTAGTTTTGACATGAAGACTTTAATGCTCAAGCATGCCAACAAGCAACCATGTCTTTCAAAATATCAACACTAAAGAAAGCTATCCCTAGCCCATCATGCTCAATCATTGATCCATTCATGAAACACACTCAAATATTAGCTATACCCAATGCACAAGTATGATCATAGTGCCCCCTAGTTGGTGCTTTATAAGAGAAGATGGAGACTCAAATTAAAAATAAAAATTGCATAAAGTACATAGATAGGCCCTTCGTAGAGGAAAATAGGGATTTGTAGAGGTGCCAGAGCTTTTGAGAGGAAGAACCGGACTCTTATTGACATGGCAAGAACGATGCTTGATGAATACAAGACGCCAAGACACTTTTGGGCAGAAGCCGTGGAAACAGCATGTCATGCCACAAACCGACTCTACTTGCACAAGCTTCTCGGTAAAACGGCATACGAGCTACTCACCGGTAACAAACCCCAAGTTGGATACTTTCGGGTATTCGGCTCAAAGTGCTACATTCATGATAAGCATCGTCGTACTAAATTTGCTCCCAAATCTCATGAAGGTTTCCTACTCGGTTACAGATCGAACTCTCAAACTTACCGTGTCTACATCAACTTGACTCGAAAAGTTGAAGAGACGTTAGATGTGAAGTTTGATGAATCTAATGGTTCGCAAGTCGAACAATTGCCAAATGATGTAGGAGATAAGGATCCTTCGGAAGCTATCCAAGACTTGTCCATCGGCAAGATTCGTCCCATGGAGGTGAAGGAAAGTACTTCGTCAACTCAAGTGGAAGCCCCTACTTCACGTCAAGGTGAACCTCAACACGACATGGAGGCATCCACAAGCGGTACATGACAAGATGAAGAGGAGGAAGTACATCATGAATATCCACCACAACCTCCTTCACCACCACCTCAAGGAAATGACACCTTCAACAACAATGAAGATGAAGATGATGATGATGAAGAAGCTCCACCATCCAACAAGCTGAAGCTACCCCGAGTTCGAGCAAGAGTGACCAAGAACCATCCCTTAAACCAAATCTTTGGTGACATACAAACCGGGAGAATCACTCGCTCTAAAACTCACTTAGCTAATTTTTGTGAGCATTATTCTTTCATCTCTAGCATTGAACCCTTGAAGGTAGAACAAGCTCTTGAAGACCCGGATTGGGTGAACGCAATGCATGAAGAGCTTCACAACTTCGAGAGGAACGAAGTGTGGACACTCGTGGAGAAGCCCAAGGACGAGCACAACATCATCGGAACCAAATGGGTGTTTCGGAACAAGCAAGATGAAGACGGTCAAGTTGTATGCAACAAGGCACATCTCGTAGCCCAAGGATATACGCAAGTCGAAGGTATGGACTACGGTGAGACCTATGCCCCCGTCGCTAGACTTGAAGCTATTCGCATTCTCCTTGCTTATGCTAATCACCATGATATCACGCTTTATCAAATGGACATTAAAAGTGCCTTTTTAAATGGTGAGATTGAAGAAGAGGTCTATGTCAAACAACCCCCTGGTTTTGTGAATCCTAAGAAACCTACTCATGTTTACAAGCTTCGTAAAGATCTTTATGGTCTTAAGCAAGCCCCACGTGCTTGGTATAAATGCTTAACGAAGTTTCTCATTGAAAAGGGTTTTGAAATCGGTAAAATTGACGCAACCTTATTCACTAAGAGGGTTAATGGTGAATTATTTGTGTGCCAAATCTATGTGGATGATATTATCTTTGGATCTACTAACCCACAATTTATTGAAAGATTTGGAAGGTTGATGTCCGAGAAGTATGAGATGTCCATGATGTGTGAGCTGAAATTCTTTCTTGGTTTGCAAATCAAGCAAACAAGAGAAGGAACTTTCATCTCTCAAACCAAGTATACCAAGGACTTGATCAAGAAGTTCAACATGCAAGAGTGTAAAGGTATGAAAACTCCTATGCCTACTAGTGGACATGTTGATCTTACCAAGGAGGATGAACCAGTTGATCAAAAAGTTTATCGATCTATGATTGGTTCATTGCTATATCTATGTGCCTCCCGTCCCGGTATTATGCTTAGTGTTTGCATCTGTGCTAGATTTCAAGCTGCACCTAAAGAGTGTCATCTTTTGGCCGTGAAACGTATTATGAGATATTTGATACAAACACCAGACCTTGGCATTTGGTATCCCAAGGGATCTTCCTTTAACCTTGTTGGCTATTCCGATTCGGACTATGCCGGTGACAAGGTTGATAGAAAATCCACTTCGGGTGCTTCAAATTTTTTTGGTAGATCTCTTGTGTCTTGGTCCTCCAAGAAACAAAACTCCGTGTCTCTATCTACTGCCGAAGCTGAGTATATTGCCGCCGGATCGTGTTCTGCACAATTACTATGTATGACACAAACGCTTAAGCATTATGGAATCCATGTGAAAAATGTTCCATTACTTTGTGACAATGAAAGTGCCATTAAGATTGGTCATAATCATGTGCAACATTCTCGAACTAAGCATATTCAAGTTCGACATCATTTCATTCGTGATCATGTTGCCAAAGGAGATATTAATCTCAAGCATGTTCGTAACAACAAGCAATTGGCCGATATCTTTACTAAGCCACTTGATGAGAAAGTGTTCTGTCACTTGAGGAGTGAGTTGAACATCCTTGATTCTTCAAACTTCAGCTAGACTCACTCAATTTGCTTGCAAGGGCATGATATTACATCACACTTCCTTGATGCACTTGACATGTTATCTTATACCATGGAATTCTATGCTCCCTTGTATTGCATCTAACATTTTGTAGGTACTTGAAAGATTTTCATTCCACAAGATTGCCAACAACTCCAATCATAAGCAATCTTGTCATGACCAAGTATCCACAACCCCTCTTGATGATGGAAGGAAGAAGACAACTCAACCATATCCTTGACATATATTTTATGTGATCATATTTGCTAATTCTCAATTGATCTCATGTCAAATGGATATATATTGCTCTTCCTTGCATGACTAACCTATGTAGGTGATAAGTGTACTAAAACAAGAAGGATTGCTCCCAACTCAAGATGAACCTCATCAACCTCGAGCATCCTCAACAAGTTCACCTACAAGCTACATCATCAACATCACTCAAAGGTATGTACTCATATCCTTGAAAAAGCTTTGCTCCAAGTCATGAGATAAAGCAACTCAAGTGATATGAAAACATTAAAATGCTTAATCGAAAAATGGTAACCCCATTTTGAGCTTAACGATGAGTAAGACCTATGATCAAGTATTCTAGCTTGGCTCCTAAGTCAATAAACTCTAATATAGGTGACCTAGTCACCGACCATCATCTAGTTAAGAATCTTGTTTGGTTCATTCTCTATTTTGCATGATTTCTTGGAACCACTCAAATCTTCTCTAGTTGATATTCCCTTGTAAATACTATTGTATTTCCTTTGTAAAATCCTTTAAGATTCTATTGCAAGTTTTCTAAAATTATTTGAGGTTTTCTAGAAGTTGCCAAGTTTATGTTTACCCCTCGGAGCCTCCGATTCAAATAACTCGGTTCTACCGATTTAGCAGATAAGCTGCATAACAACAGATCGGTTCCACCGACTTGTTTGTCTCGGAGCGACCGATT
The DNA here is from genome assembly GCA_039707655.1 of Elymus sibiricus. Taxonomy (NCBI): domain Eukaryota; kingdom Viridiplantae; phylum Streptophyta; class Magnoliopsida; order Poales; family Poaceae; genus Elymus; species Elymus sibiricus. The sequence continues at coordinate 304,506,045 of CM077671.1, forward strand.
TGATTTCTTCTCCAAGTCTGTGTTCATGTTAGTAAATTTTTGTTTCTTTTGCAATCCTATAAGTGGTATCCTTGTTTCTTCAATGATCCCTTATTATTATTAAAAAAAAGGGGAGAAACTTTTCTAGGATCCCTAACTCAAAGGAGGAGAAGTCTTACAAGCTCTCAGATCAGCCAAAAAGGAAGAAACCATTTTCAATGATTCCCTCAGTTTTCATTCTTTTCTGTGAAACCTACATTCAATGACCCTTGTTCTCAAGGATCCCTTCTAACTCCATGATCCCTATGTCGAACCCTGTCTATGGACCTTTTTGGAAATTAATGCCAAAGGGGGAGAAATATCAAAGCTTCAAAAGCTAAAGGGGGAGATACATGCTTCAATGCAAAGGGGGAGATATAATCAAGGGGGAGAATATATCAAATCTCATGCTTACATAGACAAGGGGAGAATACCAAAGTAGGGGAGAAGTTCTGTTATGGAGAAGTTTATTCTCTTGCCTAATCTTATTCTAATTTGATACTCTTATTTGATTTCTCATGTTAGACTTGTCTCACCCTATCCAATCCCAATATCTACATGCTAAGATTAAGAGGGAAAGGATGACCTACTATTTTCATATCTAAGGGGAGAAAGTTCTAAATGATCTTGGAGACATATCAATCTTAAAGAATACTATCTTCTATATGTTCTCCACATCTTGGTACTATTGAGCTCTATTGCTTTTTCATTAGTAGAATACTCTTGTGTTTCCTACCATTGTTTTCTCAAGTGTATTTCTACTACAAGAATGCTCAAGAACTCAAGGTAAGTATATGCATCATATCCTTGATCAAGATGATCTCTTGCTTCTTGCACATATTGTTTGCAAGAGTGAAGTCTTGAACAAGGATACATCTCATTCATATATATTTGATGCATATAGCCAAGATACACATGACTCATTATATCCCTTCCACTATATGTGTGTCCATGCATTCCAAAGCAACTATCCTTTAAAGGGATTGCACACATTTAGGGGGAGCAACTCTAAGTCATGTATCTTTCAAAGACTTTATTATATACATGCATATCTTTATTTGAAGCTTTGATTGTATGTTGTCATCAATTACCAAAAAGGGGGAGATTGAAAGCACAATATGCTCCCTTGGTGGTTTTGATAATTCATGACAACATACATTGTCTCTTGGACTAATACTTTTACCTAGTGTATTTCAGATAAAGTCCACAGAGAGTTTTGGCAAAAGGATTGTGGAGAAACCCCAGGATGCATGGAAATGGATTGGCAAAGCTTCAAGCAAGAGGACTCTACATTTTACTTTGTGAGAAATCACTTTGAGTCCATAGGAAAGCCAATACTATTAAAAGGGGTTAAGGTACTGTTGTTGAACAAGATGCTCCACGTGCACAAGTGATAGTCACCAAAAACACCCACAAACTCCTCCACAAAAGTCTATCCAAGCCTATCATGAAAATCGGTGCTACCAACAATTCTCACTCAGTCCCACCGATTCCCAAACTCAGACAGACCCATGCCAAACCCTAGCCCTTCGGTGCAACCGATTCTGCATCGGTGCCACCGAGTTCAGCTTGCCAACTTTCTGTTACCTCGTTTCATAAAATCGTTCTTACAGAGTTTTTTGGATCGGCGTCACCGAGTTGTGCAATCTGACCGTTGGTCACCTAATCGGTACCACCGAGAGTTATGTATCGGTCTCACCGAGATTCACAAGTTACTGCCTTTTGATCACTTCGGTACCATCGAGTTCTACACTTCGGTGTCACCGAGTTGGTCACTTTAGGTGTAACGGTTGGATTTTTGGGGATGCCTATATATACCCCTTCACCACCACCCACTCGAAAGAGAAGCACTCAGAACTATTGCATACTTGCCCCATCCAATTTTCTGAGAGAGAGCCACCTACTCATGTGTTGAGATCAAGCCATTCCACTCTATCCATATGAATCTTGATCTCTAGCCTCCCCTAGTTGCTTTCCACCAAATCAATCTCTTCCACCAAAGCCAAATCTGTGAGAGAGTGATTGTGTGTTGAGGAGTCTATCATCTTGAAGCACAAGAGCAAGGAGTTCATTGACATTGCCGAGCCTATTACCTTTTGGAGGGTGGTGCCTCCTAGATTGGTTAGGTGTTGCTTGGGAGCCTCCTACTTCGTGTTGTGGAGTTGAACCAAGAAGTTTGTACGGGCAACGTGATCGCCTACTTCGTGAAGATCTACCCATAGTGAGGCTAGTCCTTCGTGGACGGAAGCCGTTATGGAATAGTCAAGGTTGCTACTTCATAGACCCTTATGGGTGGAGCCCTCCGTGGACTCTCGTGACCGTTACCCTTCGTGGGTTGAAGACTCCATAAACGTGGACGTACGATAGCACCACCTATCGGAACCACGGGAAAAATCTTCGTGTCCCTCATGCGTTTGATCTCCCTATCTCAACTCCTTACTTCCATGTGCAATGTCTTTACTTTCCGCTGCCATACTTGTTCACTTGCATGTGTAGGGTGTGCTAGACTTGCTATAATTGCTAAAATCTGCCAACCAATTAACTTGGGAAAAAGTTAGGTTTTAATTCTTGCTAGTAGTCTATTCACCCCCCCCCCCCTCTAGACACTCTTCTAGTGATCCTACAAGTGGTATCAGAGCATTGGTCTCCATTGCATCGGTTTCATCACCATGGAGGAAGATGGATGTGTCTAGTGTGGAAAGTTTGAATTGTAGAGTGCCTATTCTTGATGGGGAGTACTATAGTCAATGGAAATATAAGATGCGTGAGCTATTCAATGAATTCTACTTGAGCAAGTATGTTAAGAACCCCTATGTACCTCCCATTGATCCTTTACATCCCACACACGAAGAGGAAACTGATATGCTATGCAATCTTAGAACTGTTAATCTTATCGTTAGAGGATTGCCTAGGATTGTGCTTAATCAAATGAAGAATTTCGAATGTGCTTATACTTTGTGGAATGACTTCGAGAAACGATATCCAAGTTATTCATTGAGTAATCTTGATGAAATTCTTCATAAAACTATTGCCTTTCACAAAATGATGCCTAGTGATCCCAAGTTTGATGACTATCTATTTGAGCTTAGAGACCTCATCGTGCTAAAGGAGATTTCATAACTATCAACAACATCATTGTAGAAGCCATTCGAATTCATAATCTTGAACATTGTCATGATCACAACCCTAACGAATCTCTTGTTTCTTATGACAAGGATTTCCCACTTGATGATGACAATATGGAACATGGCTACTATGATGAAGATGAGTTGTTCGACATAGAGCATGAGAAGATCATGAAGAATCTAAGTCTCATGGCAAACTTCAAGGATTACATGTCCGGAGGAAAAGAGTGGATTCTCGATAGTGGATGCACCGATCATATGACCGGAGATAGAGACATGTTTGAAGAGATCACACCAAACCATGGACCGCGAAGGTATGTAACTTTTGGAGACAACTCCAAGTGTAAGGTACTTGGTCTTGGTAAGGTGACCATATCCCATGATAGCTCTATTCAAAACGTCATGCTTGTTGAATCCCTTGGCTACAATCTTCTTTCCGTATCTAGACTTGCCGACTTTGGTTTTAATGTGCTATTCACGAAAGTAGATTGCCAAGTGTTTCGACAAGATAATCATAACATGGTCTTTACCAGTTTCCGTAGAGGTGATCTATACATTGTCGATTTCACTAAGAGATCCAAACCTCGTACTTTTCTTATTGCAAAATCTTCTAAAGGTTGGCTTTGGCATAGAAGACTAGGACATGTTGGCATGCGTAATCTAGACAAGCTTATCAAAGGTGATCATATACTTGGTGTTAAAGATGTTATCTTTGACAAAGATAGACTTTGTAGTGCTTGTCAAGCTGGAAAGCAAGTAGGTGGAAGTCATCTCGTAAAAAATATCATGACTACTAGGAGACCACTCGAGTTCCTTCACATGGATCTTTTTGGTCCCAATGCTTACAGGAGCCTCGGTGGAAATTCCTATGGTCTAGTTATAGTTGTTGATTTTTCCAGATTTACGTGGGTATTCTTTCTTGATGATAAGTAACAGGTACAAAAGGTTTTCAAGAACTTCGTTCGCAAAGCGCAAAATCAGTTTGAAGTGAAGATCAAGAAGGTTCGGAGCGATAACGGATCGGAGTTCAAGAACACCCAGGTAGATACCTTTCTTGACGAAGAAGGTGTTTCACATGAGTTCCCGGCTACGTACACGCCTCAACAAAATGGAGTTGTTGAGAGGAATAACCGAACTCTTATTGAGATGGCAAGAACAATGCTTGACGAATACAAGACGCCAAGACACTTTTGGGCAGAAGCCGTGGAAACAGCATGTCATGCCACAAACCGACTCTACTTGCACAAGCTTCTCGGTAAAACGGCATATGAGCTACTCACCGGTAACAAACCCCAAGTTGGATACTTTCGGGTATTCGGCTCAAAGTGCTACATTCTTGATAAGCATCGTCGTACTAAATTTGCTCCCAAATCTCATGAAGGTTTCCTACTCGGTTACGGATCGAACTCTCACACTTACCATGTCTACAACAACTTCACTCGAAAAGTTGAAGAGACGGTAGATGTGAAGTTTGATGAATCTAATGGTTCGCAAGTCGAACAATTGCCAAATGATGTAGGAGATAAGGATCCTTCGGAAGCTATCCACGACTTGTCCATCGGCAAGATTCGTCCCATGGAGGTGAAGGAAAGTACTTCATCAACTCAAGTGGAAGCCCCTTCTTCACGTCAAGGTGAACCTCAACACGACATGGAGGCATCCACAAGCGGTACACGACAAGATGAAGAGGAGGAAGTACATCTTGAAGATCCACCACAACCTCCTTCACCACCACCTCAAGGAAACGACACCTTCAACAACAATGAAGATGAAGATAATGATGATGAAGAAGCTCCACCATCCAACAAGCCGAAGCTACCCCGAGTTCGAGCAAGAGTGACCAAGAACCATCCCTTAAACCAAATCTTTGGTGACATACAAACCGGGAGAATCACTCACTCTAAAACTCGCTTAGCTAATTTTTGTGAGCATTATTCTTTCATCTCTAGCATTGAACCCTTGAAGGTAGAACAAGCTTTTGAAGACCCGGATTGGGTGAACGCAATGCATGAAGAGCTTCACAACTTCAAAAGGAACGAAGTGTGGACACTCGTGGAGAAGCCCAAGGACGAGCACAACATCATCGGAACCAAATGGGTGTTTCGGAACAAGCAAGATGAAGACGGTCAAGTTGTACTCAACAAGGCACGTCTCGTAGCCCAAGGATATACGTAAGTCGAAGGTATGGACTACGGTGAGACCTATGCCCCCGTCGCTAGACTTGAAGCTATTCGCATTCTCCTTGCTTATGCTAATCACCATGATATCACGCTTTATGAAATGGACATTAAAAGTGCCTTTTTAAATGGTGAGATTGAAGAAGAGGTCTATGTCAAACAATGCCCTGGTTTTGTGAATCCTAAGAAACCTAATCATGTTTACAAGCTTTGTACAGCTCTTTATGGTCTTAAGCAAGCCCCACATGCTTGGTATAAATGCTTAACGAAGTTTCTCATTGAAAAGGGTTTTGAAATTGGTAAAATTGACGCAAACTTATTCACTAAGAGGGTTAATGGTGAATTATTTGTGTGCCAAATCTATGTGGATGATATTATCTTTGGATCTACTAACCCACAATTTAGTGAAAGATTTGGAAGGTTGATGTCCGAGAAGTATGAGATGTCCATGATGTGTGAGCTGAAATTCTTTCTTGGTTTGCAAATCAAGCAAACAAGAGAAGGAACTTTCATCTCTCAAACCAAGTATACCAAGGACTTGATCAAGAAGTTCAACATGCAAGAGTGTAAAGGTATGAAAACTCCTATGCCTACTAGTGGACATGTTGATCTTACCAAGGAGGACGAACCGGTTGATCAAAAAGTTTATCGATCTATGATTGGTTCATTGCTATATCTATGTGCCTCCCGTCCCGGTATTATGCTTAGTGTTTGCATCTGTGCTAGATATCAAGCTGCACCTAAAGAGTGTCATCTTTTGGCCGTGAAACGTATTGCGAGATATTTGATACAAACATCAAACTTTGGGATTTGGTATCCCAAGGGATCTTCCTTTAACCTTGTTGGCTATTCCGATTCGGACTATGCTGGTGACAAGGTTGATAGAAAATCCACTTCGGGTGCTTCAAATTTTTTTGGAAGATCTCTTGTGTCTTGGTCCTCCAAGAAACAAAACTCCGTGTCTCTATCTACTGCCGAAGCTGAGTATATTGCTGCCGGATCGTGTTCTGCACAATTACTATGTATGACACAAACGCTTAAGCATTATGGAATCCATGTGAAAAATGTTCCATTACTTTGTGACAATGAAAGTGCTATTAAGATTGGTCATAATCCTGTGCAACATTCTCCAACTAAGCATATTCAAGTTCGACATCATTTCATTCGTGATCATGTTGCCAAAGGAGATATTAATCTCAAACATGTTCGTAACAACAAGCAATTGGCCGATATCTTTACTAAGCCACTTGATGAGAAAGTGTTCTGTCACTTGAGGAATGAGTTGAACATCCTTGATTCTTCAAACTTCAGCTAGACTCACTCAATTTGCTTGCAAGGGCATGATATTACATCACACTTCCATGATGCACTTGACATGTTATCTTATACCATGGAATTCTATGCTCCCTTGTATTGCATCTAACATTTTTTAGGTACTTGAAAGATTTTCATTCCACAAGATTGCCAACAACTCCAATCATAAGCAATCTTGTCATGACCAAGTATCCACAACCCCTCTCGATGATGGAAGGAAGAAGACAACTCAACCATATCCTTGACATATATTTTATGTGATCATATTTGCTAATTCTCAATTGATCTCATGTCAAATGGATATATATTGCTCTTCCTTGCATGACTAACCTATGTAGGTGATAAGTGTACTAAAACAAGAAGGATTGCTCCCAACTCAAGATGAACCTCATCAACCTCGAGCATCCTCAGCAAGTTCACCTACAAGCTACGTCATCAACATCACTCAAAGGTATGTACTCATATCCTTGAAAAAGCTTTGCTCCAAGTCATGAGATAAAGCAACTCAAGTGATATGAAAACATTAAAATGCTTAATCAAAAAATGGTAACCCCATTTTGAGCTTAACGATGAGTATGACCTATGATAAAGTATTCTAGCTTGGATCCTAAGTCAATATACTCTAATATAGGTGACCTAGTCACCGACCATCAGCTAGTTAAGAATGTTGTTTGGTTCATTCTCTATTTTGCAAGATTTCTTGGAACCACTCAAATCTTCTCTAGTTGATATTCCCTTGTAAATACTATTGTATTTCCTTTGTAAAAGCCTTTAAGATTCTATTGCAAGTTTTCTAAAATTATTTGAGGTTTTCTAGAAGTTGCCAAGTTTCTGTTTACCCCTCGGAGCCTCCAATTCAAATAACTCGGTTCTACCGATTTAGCAGATGAGCTGCATAACAACAGATCGGTTCCACCGACTTGTTTGTCTCGGAGCCACCGATTTGATTTCTTCTCTAAGTCTGTGTTCATGTTAGTAAATTTTTGTTTCTTTAGCAATCCTACAAGTGGTATCTTTGTTTCTTCAATGATCCCTTATTATTATTAAAAAAAGGGGGGGAGAAACTTTTCTAGAATCCCTAACTCAAAGGAGGAGAACTCTTACAAGCTCTTAGATCAGCCAAAAAGGAAGAAACCATTTTCAATGATTCCCTCAGTTTTCATTCTTTTCTGTGAACCCTACATTCAATGACCGTTGTTCTCAAGGATCCCTTCTAACTCCATGATCCCTGTGTCGAACCCTGTCTATGGACCTTTTTAGAAATTAATGCCAAAGGGGGAGAAATTCCAAAGCTTCAAAAGCTAAAGGGGAGATACATGCTTCGATGCAAAGGGGGAGATATAATCAAGGGGGAGAATATATCAAATCTCATGCTTACATAGACAAGGGGAGAATACCAAAGTAGGGGAGAAGTTCTGTTATGGAGAAGTTTATTCTCTTGCCTAATCTTATTCTAATTTGATACTCTTATTTGATTTCTCATGTTAGACTTGTCTCACCCAATCCAATCCCAATATCTACATGCTAAGATTCAGAGGGAAAGGATGACCTACTATTTTCATATCTAAGGGGAGAAAGTTCTAAATGATCTTGGAGACATATCAATCTTAAGGAATACTATCTTCTATATGTTCTCCACATCTTGGTACTATTGAGCTCTATTGCTTTTTCATTAGTAGAATACTCTTGTGTTTCCTACCATTGTTTTCTCAAGTGTATTTCTACTACAAGAATGCTCAAGAACTCAAGGTAAGTATATGCATCATATCCTTGATCAAGATGATGTCTTGCTTCTTGCACATATTGTTTGCAAGAGTGAAGTCTTGAACAAGGATACATCTCATTCATATATATTTGATGCATATAGCCAAGATACACATGACTCATTATATCCCTTCCACTATATGTGTGTCCATGCATTCCAAAGCAACTATCCTTTAAAGGGATTGCACACATTTAGGGGGAGCAACTCTAAGTCATGTATCTTTCAAAGACTTCATTATATCCATGCATATCTTTATTTGAAGCTTTGATTGTATGATGTCATCATTTACCAAAAACGGGGAGATTGAAAGCACAATATGCTCCCTTGGTGGTTTTGATAATTCATGACAACATACATTGTCTCTTGGACTAATACTTTTACCTAGTGTATTTCAGATAAAGTCCACAAAGAGTGTTGACAAAAGGATTGTGGAGAAACCCCTGGATGCAAGGAAATGGATTGGCAAAGCTTCAAGCAATAGGACTCTACATTTTACTTTTTGAGAAATCACTTTGAGTCCATAGGAAAGCCAATACTATTAAAAGGGGGTAAGGTACTGTTGGTGAACAAGATGCTCCACGTGCACAAGTGAAAATCACCAAAAACACCCACAAACTCCTCCACAAAAGTCTGTCCAAGCCCATCATGAAAATCGGTGCTACCAACAATTCCCACTCGGTCCCACCGATTCCCAAACTCAGACAGACCCATGCCAAACCCTAGCCCTTCGGTGCAACCGATTCTGCATCGGTGCCACCGAGTTCAGCTTGCCAACTTTCTGTTACCTCGTTTCATAAAATCGGTCTTACCGAGTTTTTTGGATCGGCCTCACCGAGTTGTGCAATCTGACCATTGGTCACCTAATCGGTACCACCGAGAGGTATGTATCGGTCTCACCGAGATTCAAAAGTTACTGCCTTTTGGTCACTTCGGTACCACTGAGTTTTACACTTCGGTGTCACCGAGTTGGTCACTTTAGGTGTAACGGTTGGATTTTTGGGGATGCCTATATATACCCCTTCACCACCACCCACTCAAAAGAGAAGCACTCAGAACTATTCCATACTTGCCCCATCCAATTTTCTGAGAGAGAGCCACCTACTCATGTGTTGAGATCAAGCCATTCCACTCTATCCATATGAATCTTGATCTCTAGCCTCCCCAAGTTGCTTTCCACCAAATCAATCTCTCCCACCAAAGCCAAATCTATGAGAGAGTGATTGTGTGTTGAGGAGTCTATCATCTTGAAGCACAAGAGCAAGGAGTTCATCGACATTGCCGAGCCTATTACCTTTTGGAGGGTGGTTCCTCCTAGATTGGTTAGGTGTCACTTGGGAGCCTCCTACTTCGTGTTGTGGAGTTGAACCAAGAAGTTTGTACGGGCAACGAGATCGCCTACTTCGTGAAGATCTACCCATAGTGAGGCTTGTCCTTCGTGGACGGAAGCCGTTATGGAATAGTCAAGGTTGCTACTTCGTGGACCCTTATGGGTGGAGCCCTCCGTGGACTCTCGCGACCGTTACCCTTCGTGGGTTGAAGACTCCATAAACGTGGACGTACGATAGCACCACCTATCGGAACCACGGGAAAAATCTTCGTGTCCCTCATGCGTTTGATCTCCCTATCTCAACTCCTTACTTCCATGTGCAATGTCTTTACTTTCCGCTGCCATACTTGTTGACTTGCATGTGTAGGGTGTGCTAGACTTGCTATAATTGCTAAAATCTGCCAACCAATTAACTTGGGAAAAGGTTAGGTTTTAATTCTTTCTAGTAGTCTATTCACCCCCCCTCTAGACACTCTTCTAGTGATCCTACATTTTGACAAGCTCAAACAAATTTAAGTGAAGAACATGAGCATAAAAGTTTCATCTCTCAAAATATTATAAGTGAATCATGAGAGAATTTCTTCAAAATTTACTAACTCTCAAATTAATCTAAGTGAAGCATGAGAGTATTTCTTCAAAAATTTAAAGCACACCGTGCTCAAAAAGATATAAGAGAAGCACTAGAGCAATTCCATAGCTCAAAAAATTTAAGTGAAGCATAAAGAACAATTCTAACAAATCATAGCATAATTTTGGCTCTCTCAAATAGGTGTGTCCAGCAAGGATTATTGTGACAAACTAAAAAGCAAATCAAGCAAAGATACGAGACGCTCCAAGCAAACCTCATGATATGTGACGAATAAAAATATAGCTCCAAGTAAACTACCGATGGTCGTTAGAAGAAAGAGGGGATGCCACTCGGGGCATCCCCAAGCTTAGATACTTGTTTCTCCTTGGATATTATCTTGGGGGTGTTGTAGCATCCCAAACTTAGGCTCTCTTCACTCCTTATTCCTTCATCCATCGTGATCTCACCCAAAACTTGAAAACTTCGATCACACAAAACTCAACAAAACCTTCATGAGATCTGTTAGTATAATAAAGCAAATCACCACTCTAAGTACTGTTGCAAACCCATTCTTATTTTATTATTGCAATATATCTACTGTATTCTAACTTTACCATGGCTTATACCCTCCAAGACAAGCCATAGATTCATCAAAACAAGCACACAATGCAACGAAAACAGAATCTGTCAAAAACAGAATAGTCTGTAGTAATCTGTACTCTAAACATACTTATGTAACTCTAAAATTCTGAACAATTAGGACAACGTAAAAAATTTGTATAGCAATACTGTTTTAAAATTTCAGCTCATTATCACACGCTAGTACAAAATCAAAATTACTGCACTGGAGTCAAAGTTTCTGTTTCAGATTCTGCATTGTTTCTACTCATCTTATGAGTCATCCTAAAGGCTTTACTTGGCGCAAACATAACAACCACAATCATAACAGTAGCATAATTGTGTCAACACTAAAGAACAAAAAGAAAAAGGTAGAAATAAATTTATTTATTGGGTTGCCTCGCAACAAGCGCTATCGTTTTACGCGCCTAGCTAGGCATAATGCATAGATTCAAGTGTTGTCATCTTTAGTTTTTGCTCCATATGATGCTCTCATGATTGATTAATATGGTGGACTAATTCTTGTTCTAGGGAAGTGTTCCATACCCTTTCTTAGTGGAAATTGAAATTTAATGTTGCCTTCTTTCATATCAATCACGACACCTATAGTGCGTAAAATCGGTCTACCAAGTATAATGGGACAAGACAGATTGCAATCAATATCAAGAACAATAAAATCTATGGGCACATAATTCCTATTTGGAAGAATAATAGCATCATTAATTCTTCCCAAAGGCTTTTTAATAGTTGAATCCGCCAAGTGCAAATTAAGAGAACATTCTTCAATATTGGTAAGACCAAGCACATCACATAGAGATTTCGGAATTGTGGAAACACTAGCACCCAAATCACATAAAGCAAAGCACTCATAATTTTTAATCTTGACTTTAATGGTAGGTTCCCACTCATCATGTAATTTTCTAGGAATTGAAATCTCTAACTCCAACTTTTCTTCAAAAGATTTCATCATGGCATCAACAATATGTTTAGTAAAAGATTTAGTTTGTTCATAAGCATGGGGTGAATTTATCATGGATTGCAGCAAAGAAATACATTCAATCAAAGAGCAACTATCATAATTAAAGTCTTTGCAATCCAAAATAGTGTACACATCACTTGTTAATGTTTTGACCTCTTCAAACCCACTTTCATCAATTTTTTCATCAAGTTTTTCGTTGACTCTACTTCAGTCCCTTTTTCATCAATTTTACTATTACTAAACAAGGAATCAATAGAAGAAACACCAATCACTTTAAGATCTTCATCATTTTTATGAAAGCAATCACTAAAAAACGTTTTTTCTAAAAATTATCTTTTAGCTCTAAGCATAGCGGTTCATTTCTTACTTTCATCCATAGAAACATATAAAGCTTTAATTGATTCATCAATATTAGGTGCAAAAGCTTTCAACTTGAGATTTTCTACATCATGGGAAATTCTATCAATGCTTCTAGACATATCATCAATCTTATTCAACTTTTCTTCTAACGTAGTATTGAAATTTTTTGAGCATTAATAAATTCTTTAATATTACTCTCAAGATCAGAGGGATTCCTATTATTATTGTAAGAAGAATTACCATAGGAAATATCATAATTGTGAGAGGAATTTCCTGGAAAAGGCCTGGGATTAAAATTACCTCTATAAGCATTGTTATTAAAATTATTTCATGAGATGAAATTCACATCTACGGAATCACTATTTGCTCAATCAAAGTAGACAAAGGAACATCATTAAGATCAATAGTAACATTTTTACTAGCAACCAACTTCATAAGAGCATCAACTTTTTCACTCAAAGTACTAATTTCTTCAACCGAATTAACTTTTTTACTAGTAGGTGCTCTTTCAGTATGGAATTGTGAATAATTTTCCATAATATTATCTAGCAATTTAGTAGCTTCACCCAAAGTAATTTCCATAAAAGTACCACCCGCGGCGGAATCTAAAAGATTTCTAGAGACAAAATTCATTACCGCATAATTTTTTTGTAAGATCATCCAAAGATTTAAAGCATGAGTACGACAATTTCTTAGCATCAATTTTATTCTTTCTAAATATTGTGCAACATTTTCATGCTCAAGTTGCTTAAAATTCATGATTTGAGTTCCAAGGGAAATAATTTTCGCGGGTTGAAAATACTTAATAATGAAAGCATCCTTGCACTTATCCCAAGAATCGATACTATTGCGAGGCAAAGAAGAAAACCAAATTTTTTGCACGATCCCGCAAGGAGAAATGAAATAATTTCAACTTCACTATATCGGTGTCCACATCTTTTTTGTTTTGCATATCACACAATTCTACAAATTTGTTTAGATGGGATGCGGCATCCTCATTAGGAGTACCGGAAAATTGATCTTTCATGACAAGATTCAACAAAGCGGCATTAATATCCCAAGATTCTGCACTAGTGGTAGGAGGAGCAATCGGAGTACTAATAAAATCATTATTATTGGTATTAGAAAAATCACACGATTTGGTATTTTCTTGAGCCATCGTGACTAAGCAAACAAGAGATCTGACGAGAAAAAGGCAAACGGAAAAGAGGGCGAATAAAACGGCAAATATTTGTGAAATGAGGGAGAGGAAAATGAGAGTCAAATGGCAAATAATGTGAATTGCAAGGAGATGAGATTTGTGAATAGGAACCTGATAGATGTTGATGATGTCTCCCCGGCAACGGCGCCAGAAATTCCTTTGACGTTGCTTGAGACTGCGTCGGTATTTCCCCAAAGAGGAAGGGATGATGCATCACAGCTACGGTAAGTATTTCCCTCAGTTATGAAACCAAGGTTATCGAACCAGTAGGAGAACCACGCAAGACTATGTAAACGGTACCTGCACATAAAGAACAAATACTTGCAACCCGACGCGTAAGAGAGGTTGTCAATCTCTCCACGGTAAAAAGATAGATTAGGTTGTATGAGATTGGATAAATAGATCGCACAAGAACACAAAATAAAAGAAGCAAATAAAAAGTGCAGCAAGGTATTTTTGGGTTTTTGGAATAATAGATCTGAAAACAAAAGCGACAAAAGATAGATCGGAAAGCAAAATATTGAAAGGATAGACCCGAGGGCCGTAGGTTTCACTAGTGGCTTCTCTCATGAGTATAGCACACGGTGGGTAAACAAATTACTGTTGGGCAATTGATAGAAGATCAAATAAGCATGACGATATCCAAGACGATGATCAATATATAGGCATCACATCCAAGATTAGTAGACCAAAACGATTCTGCATCTACTACTATTACTCCACAGATTGACCGCTATCCAGCATGCATCTAGTGTATTAAGTTCATGGAGACATGGAGTAATGCAATAAGAACGGTGACATGATGTAGACAAGATCTATTCATTTAGGAATAGACCCCGTCTTGTTATCCTTAATAGCAATGATACATGCGTGCCTCGTTGCCCCTTCTGTCACTGGGAGAGGACACCGCAAGATCGAACCCATCACAAAGCACCTCTTCCCATGGCAAGAAAAATCGATCTAGTTGGCCTAATTAAACCAAAGATTCGAAGAAGAAATATGAAGCTGTAAGTAATCATGCACATAAGAGATCAAAGAAGACTCAAATAATATTCATGGATAGAAACTGATCATGAATTCAAAATTCATCGAATCCCAACAAACACACCGCAACAAGTCATTACATCAAATAGATCTCCAAGAGACCATTGCATTGAGAATCAAAAGAAAGAGAGAAAGCCATCTAGCTACTACCTACGGACCCGTAGGCCTATGGTGGACTACTCACGCATCATCGGAGAGGCACCAATGAGGATGATGAACCCCTCCGTGATGGTGTTAGATTGTATCTCGCGGTTCTGGAACTTGCGGCGGCTGGAAGTGTTTTTTGTCGACTCCTCTAGGGTTTCTAGAATATTTGGGTATTTATAGAGCTCAGAGGTGGTGGAGGAGACCCCCGAGGGCACCACAACCCATCAGGGCGCGCCAGGGGCCTCCGGCCTGCCCTGGTGGGTTGTGGGCCCCATGGGCCTCCCCCCAGGTGCTTCCTTGGCTCCGAAGTTGTCTTCTGGTCCAAAAAAATCTCCAAAAAGTTTCATCGTGATTGCACTCCGTTTGGTACTGATATTGTGCAAAGTAAAAAACAAGCAAAAAACAGCAACTGGCACTTGGCACTATGTCAATAGGTTAGTCCCAACAAATGATATAAAGTTGCTATAAAATGATTGTAAAACATCCAAGAATGATAATATAACAGCATGGAACAATCAAAAATTATAGATACGTTGGAGACGTATCAGGTCATGGCCAATGCGGTTGCCGCTAGTGTGGCAGCCATTGGTGGGGTGGCAGTCGTCGGTGGGGTGGCGGCCACGGCGGCCGCCGACAGCAGCTTCCTTATGGCAGTAGAGGCGGAGCGTGTGATGGGTGGCATGCGCACACCCACTAGGGACACCACATGCACTACATGCTTCACAGGACTATTGTGCCTACGAGGTGAAGCCTCCCAGCTAGAGTTGTCCTCTAGCTGAGTGGTTGAGCAACGACGATGGGCTGGTGCCATTGGCGATTGGGGTAGAAGCAAACTAGATAAGGCACGGCAAGGGAGGGTCTAAAAGCGATGTGGAGTCGCCGGCCATGAGGGTTTTTATAGAAGGCTTGGAGGCATTGGGGATTTGGGGGATTTCGTCAAGCCGGGCGGGAAGCTTGCACGATACGCGCGGGAACCTGCGTGATGCGCGCGGGAACGGGCCCGCGCGTGGCCAAATGAAACGCATGTGTGGTGCCAAAGTGTACTCTGCAATCCTCTGGTGGCAACGCGGTGACATGACGGTACAAAGGAGGAAGAAATGATGACTAGACAAATGATTAATAATAAAAAACGTTTGTGTTTTATTACGACATCATCGTTTCCCAGGACGTCGGCGGTTCACAACCACTGGTCGGCTTGTATACGGCCAGATCCTGCATGTTCAATTGATCTACACTCGTGGTTAAGGCGGCCGCGGCGCACACTGTTGGCGTCCATCTGATGTCTTCTACACAACTTTATTATTGTAGACGTTGTTGGGCCTCCAAGTGCAGAGTTTTGTAGGACAACAACAAATTTCCGTCAAGTGGATGACCTAAGGTTTATCAATCCGTGGGGGGTATAGGATGAAGATGGTCTCTCTCAAACAACCCTCCAATCAAATACAAGAAATCTCTTGTGTCCCCAACACACCCAATACAATGGCAAATTGTATAGGTACTAGTTCGGCGAAGAGATGGTGATACAAGTGCAATATGGATAGTAGAAATAGGTTTTTGTAATCTGAAAATAAAAAAACAGCAAGGTAGCAAGTAAGAAAAGTGTGTAAAAACGGTGTTGCAATGCTTGAAAACAAGGTATAGGGTTCATACTTTCAATGCTGCAATCTCTCAACAATGCTAACATAGTTGAATCATATAACCATCCCTCAACGTGCGACAAAGAGTCACTCCGAAGTTCCTATCTAGCAGAGAACAAAAGATGAAATTGTTGTATGTAGCAAAATCACCTCAAAGGTATCCTTTCCGATCAATCTATTGAGCCATCTCTATAAGTGTCACAAATAGCCCTAGAGTTCGTACTAAAATAACACCTGTGATACATATCAATCAAGCCTAATGTCACCTAGATACTCCAATGTCACCTCAAGTATCCATGGGTTAATTATTTCGACATGCATCAAACAATTTAAGATTCATCATACTCAATCCAACACAAAGAACTTCAAAGAGTACCCCAAGATTTCTATCGGAGAAAGTAGGACGAAAACGTGCATCAACCTCTATGCCTAGATTACCCCAATTTCACCTCGCGAATCCGCAAGTTGAGTGCCAAAACATATATCAAGTGAATCAATAGAACATCCCATTGTCACCATAGGTATCCACATGCAAAACATACATCAAGTGTTCTCAAACCCAAAGTATTCAATCCAACATAACGAGATCTCAAAGGGAAAGACTCAATTCATCACATCAAGATAGCAAGGGAAGAACATCATATGATCCAACTATATTAACAAGGCTCATGATACATCAAGATCTTGACATCTCAAGAACACGAGAGAGAGAGAGAGAGAGAGAGAGAGAGAGAGAGATCACATAGTTACTAGTACATAACCTCAGCCCCGAGGGTGAACTACTCCCTTCTCGTCATGGAGACCGCCAGGATGATGAAGATGGCCTCCAGTGATGATTCCCCCCTCCGGTAGTGTGTTGGAATAGGGCTCCGGATGAGATTTCTTCAATACAGAGGCTTGCGGTGGCGGAGCGGAAGTTCTAGGTTTATTTTTTAGGGTTTCTTTATTTATAGGATTTTTCAGCATTGGAATCACACGAAACGGAGCCATGTGGGCCTCCCAAGGCAAAAAGGCGCTCCCAGTTGCCTTGGTGGTAGCTAGTGGGCCCCTTCCGGTTGTTCTTCACTCCAGTATTTCTTATATGTTCTAGAAAAAATCATCAAAAAGTTTTGGGTGATTCCGAGAACTTTCATTTTCTGGACAAAAACAACACCATGGTAATTCTGGTGAAAACAACGTCAGTCCGGGTTAGTTCCTATTAAATCATATAAAGTGCATCAAAACCATATAAAAATATTGTAAACATAGGTGAATATGGCAAGAATACTTCATAAATCATCGATACGTTGGAGACGTATCACCATCCGCCTGCGTTGCCGGTGTCCCTCGAGCCACCATGCAGTTGCGTGCGCCATGATGAAGAGCTTAGATGTTGTGTAGACAGAGCAAATCACATCTCATATGAGTAAACCAAGGAACACGTCGCTGATGTTTCCATCAATCGCTGGCAATTATTTACCAGCAACTGTTTTCCCACAACACACAAAGCTTATTAGAGGAATCGTCTTTGCTATTATTGGTCTTCTCACACAATTATGATTACAGACCTGTTTGCCGGGTATCACACACATCTTGTTAAGCCCAATCGTTTGCGTTCTACTGGATCATCACAAACAGTTTATCAAAGTGAACTGTATGCCGCCCATCGCACACATCTGGATTTGTACAGTCGTTTGTGTTAATTTGGCTACTCGCAAACAGTTCGTCTGGATCAACTGTTTGCCACATATCGCACACACAACTCCTTTTTGAATCGTATTTTATGGATCCACCATCGCACATAGTTCGCATTATTGGAGACAGAGCTAGAACAATACCGTTTGTGATTCATGCTTCGCACACAGTTTGGTCAAAGGGTCTCAGATTGATGTGCCGTCTTTGGACCTTCCTGCGGTAGTGTACATGGCTATAAAGAAAGCGCTACTTGGGAGGCAACCCGGAAGTAAGTAGGTGTCTTTCTAAGATTTGTGTCTTTGAGTCTAGTTGCATTCATATTTTCGTTGGCACTTTTATTTTGTTTTGCATAGTTGCTATTAGAATTGGTGTTGGAATAATCTTTGTTGGTAAAAATTTAGCGTATCGGTAGCCCAATGTTTTTCTGCACACCTCCTCTTATTTTGTATGCAAATATTCTATGTTACTAACGTGAGGAGGAAGCACAATTTTTTTCGCAAAGTTCTGCGGCTCCAGGAAAAAAGATGGCATATCATACGACCGCCACAGTCGTATTTCCACTCTTATAAGCTCGTGGTCGCGAGTAGAAAAGGATCAGAATGAAAGACGGCCTACCGTACCCAAGTAGCGCGGTTGTATGACCTGGTGGCCACGAAAAGAAGCCCTACATAGCAAAAGACGACGTTCCATACGAGCGCTTGCGCTCGTATGAGCGCCCGTATGAGAGATGACGCTAGCCATGGACTTCAAAAGAGAAAGATGGTGTGTTGTAAGACCGCACCCGGTAGTACGTGCGCTCGTATGAGGGCAAAAATAGCCCCATTTGATTCATTTTCGACGTCTTGGGTCGATGGGGTATTTTCTAACCAATTATTTTCTTTGTACTTTCATTTAATTACCTTTGAACCTCATTGACCAATAAATCTTTAGCAACCTATGTTTTATTTCTGGTTGGGTATACGAACTCTGTTCGTATACCAAATCGTTGCTTTTATTTTGTGTGTTATTTCCGAAGTGACTTGAACCTTGTGTGGTGATGTGTACGGTATGGTGCCAACCGTATGAAGATCCACACAAGCTACTTGGTTGCTTCCATTCGATAAGTTTCAACTACAAGTGCTCAGTAATGTTTTCCAATTTGAACCTTCCCCAAATAAAAGTTGTTTAGTGGTAAGTTTCTCGCCTTAAGTGAGAACCCCTTTTTTTAACTAGGCACTTTGGATCTGCACACTCGTGTTTCATATTTCGTCTCTCACACACTTCACTTATAATCTAGAAGTTTCATGAGCTCCTAGACTTAGTTTGTTGAGTTAAGTGAGGTGCTTAGGTTGATGAACCGATCAATGTGAGGCATATGTTTTAGCCCTTATGTTGTTAAGCCTTTGCGGTGTAAAAAAATTGAAAACCCCAAAAGCAAAAAAAATATTTTCTTTTCAGTTTGATTTTAGCAGGTTCTATCGGAGGGCAGGCACCAGACCACAACGAGGAGATCGTAGAAGCAAGGTCCATGTCCATTAAAGAAGAGGTTATTTGAACCTCAACTGTAAAAGTGCCTAAGCCTTGCTTTAACTTAAGATTGGGGAGGTAACCACTTCTCGCACTCTCCTTTAAAAACTGCATTTTCTCTTTTCTTTCGTAATTTTTTCGAGTTTGGTATTGCAAAGTTCTAAGCTTGGGGAGGTTATGTTTGCATGCATAGGGTCTTATGCAATGTTCATTATCTTAGGGTTTTCGCGCAATCGTGTATCCCGCTGTTTTGGCATGCTTGCTTTTCTTTAGTTTCACCTAGCATGATGATATCTTGTGACCCCGTGAAATACATTGCCATGTTCTTTTATCCAAAAACAAATAAAGGAGTCATTTGAACTGTTGCCTTTTTGCACCTAATAACTTAAGTTGGGGACTCTAGTGGTGATTTGAGTAGAGATTGGATAATTGTAGAGGCTTTCTACTGATGAACCCAGCATCTTTGGTTGATCCGAGACATTTATCCCCGCCAAACTATCCCCTTGGGGTACTTATCTTTTGAGTCCTATGCAATATGACACCGCTATGCTCTTGTGTAGTGTTTGAGTTCTTTATGGATAATGCGAGTTCGAAGCCTTAGCACTTCCATTTCATGTTATTTTGCTAGCCTCTATGGTACTATGCATTGCCCACTCTCACAATGAGACTTGGAGCATACTTCCCAGGTACATCTAAACCCGTGGGAGGACTTCCTCTTGTTCTCCTACACATAAAACATCCCATCTCCTCAAAACAGCCACCATACCTACCTATTATGGCATTTCCATAGCCATTCCAAGATATATTGCCATACAAATTCCATCAATACTATTCACATGACTTGAGCATTCATTGTCATATTGCTTTGCATGATCATATAGAGCTGACATGATATTTGTGGCCCAGCCAACGTTCATCATTGTTATACATGTTATACTAGATCACTGCACATCCTGGTAAACCGCCAGAGGCATTCATATGTAGTCATCTTTTCAGTTTATCGAGTTGTAAGTAAATAAAAGTGTGATGATCATCATTATTAGAGAATTGCCCCAGTGAGGAAAAGAATGGTGGAGACTTATGAGTACTCGAAAAAGTGGGGATAAGGTCCATGAGACTATTCTAAGAAAAGAAGGGAAAAAAGGAGAAGAAGAAAAAAATAAAAAAATGAGAGAAAAAGAAAAAAATAAAAAAATGAGAGAAAAAGAAAGAAGGGGCATGCTACTATCCTTTTACCACACTCGTGCTTCAGAGTAGCACCATGTACTTCATAGAGAGAGTTTTCATATACTTCTTGACTATTCTAGTGGGATCTTTACATTATAGAACCTGTCTTGTATATTCCAATGACGAGCTTCCTCAAATGCTCAAGGTCTTCATGAGCAAGCAAGTAGGATGCACAACCACTTAGCTGCATTAGGAGAGCTTTCAAACACTTATAGCTCTAATGCATTTGTTGCATGGTGATCACTAATCCTTGCGTTGACATCAATCATAAGGCCTTCTCCATTGCCTAGTGGTCATATGCTTTGATGCAATACTTTCTTTGTTTTTGCCTTCTCAAACCCCAGTCATTTTTATATTTTCCCTTTAAGTGTGAGGCATAGGCTTGTGCTCAACTCTGCATATGTAGTTGAGTGGTGTAATAACACAGACAGCCGATCTTGCCATTGTACCTGGTATGCCTCAGGTCGGTGTTTTTTAAGCTATCGTTGATGCATGATTTCTTTGTCTATGATAGTCATTTCTATGTTCCCAACATAATATTGAGATTCCCTCTAAACCTTTGGCAATGGGAATTTGGATTCTAACAAAATATTTCCTCTTTCCTGACGTCCATGGCAATGGAACTGAGAGGATTGCAGGTATTACTCCCATGCTAGCTAACTTTTGCAAACTTGCAAAATGAATATGGGTATCACTTTTAGACTTGGGAAATTTTTGTTTTTGCCACTCCATATTTTGCCAATTTTCCTTATGCCATTCTAGATTTTGACATTTCACTTTTTCCACTCTTAGTTTTTGACAATTATCACATTTTCCAATTTGTGGCAAAAACAAAAATTTCAGAGTGGCAATTGTGATAATTGTCAAAAGCTAAGAGTGGAAAAAACGAAATAAAATTATTTTGCTTTTGCCACTAAATGACAATTGTGATAATTATCAGAATCTAAGAGTGGCAAAAGTGAAATGTCAAAATCTAGAGTGGCATAAGGAAAATTGGCAAAATCTAGAGTGGCAAAAACAAAATTTTCCATTTGGACTTTGGTTTTCAATGTGTGCTTAGAGTTAGCAATGATGAGCTTAGATAGTTAACCTTCTTACTTAAGGATTTGCAAGGTTTAAGGTTGAGGAGGTTAATGGCTCCAATTTTTACGCATCTTTATAGCTCATTTGTTGCACATTATCTCTGTATATCAAGTCATATCATGTTCCATTGAGCCAATTATATGTCCATATACATGATTTCCAGTTTTTATCCTTTTCACCACGAGCATTGCATAATCTTTATTATTAGTTAGTTTTTATTAGTTCTGTTTGTCTTTGTGTGTCTTGTAGGTGAGATGGACTTCCCAAGCACTTAGCACAACAAAAGGAGTTCAAACGGTGGACACCCATGGGCGAGACTTGGCCATTCCGGAGGGCAGAAAAAGTGTTTTCCCAAATTTCTCAAAATCAAGATCTAAGCCTAGGAATGGATCGGCCTCGTTCATATGAATCCATCGAGCCCAAGCACATCAAATTCCAAGTTCGTATGATGAAATTAGAACTGATTTACCGAGAGGGACATATTGGAAGACGGCCTTGTGAACGACCGCGTACGGTCGTTTCGGCGGTCGTTTGACATACACACAACTCCGATAGTTTCCTCTCATGACGGGATTCTTCATGGATTTCGTCCCTGTTTGTTCCCATGACTTCCTTGTCCTTCAATGGATGATTTGGGAGAGGATTGGGCTCATCTAGAGCCCTTGGATCAAATGAGAGATGACACATCAAGGGTGGAGGCATACAGAGAGCTCTTATATAAACTCCTCCAACCCTAGCCGCCTCCATCATCCATTATCATTCTCATCTTCATTAAGCATCACCTCCACGTCCAGCCGCCACCACATCAAGAACACCAAGGGGACAACCAAGAGGGATTCCGGAAGGGAGCCACGGCCTGCGGAGTGCGGCCATGGGACGCCGCAGTCACGTCATCACCATCATCATCCGTCGTCGCGCCGTCTCCATCACCACCATCATCACCCCTTCTTCCTCCCCCATCACAGTCTCTGTGATGGATTGTAACAACTCTTGAACCCCCCTTTATGTGATGTTATTTGAGTAATTTTTGGATATGGGTCGGTCGATTAGTAAGTGGTTATTTGATATGTGTTGTCTAATTATACATGTTTCTTTGTGTTGCTTATTTACCTTCGGTAACCTAGTGATGGGAGATGTCCTATCCATTGGCGTAGTTGGAGACATCCAACTCCCCAAACCACACATGAAGTATATAGATGGTTGTGCAAACTGATTGACCTGCAATGTGACAGGTACATATATCTTGAGGGGGAGATGACTATTCTAGGAGCATGATTGTCCATAGAACTTAATGCCTTCGTCTGGTGCTCAAACCACGAGAAGCTTAATATCTTTGTGTTAGCCGCCTCAGGTATGGGACAAGAAGTAGGATGAATGAGTTATCTCAAAAGCGCGTCTTGAGAGATAATGTTATGTGAGGGAGCGCCCACCAGAAGTAGACCACTGTATCCTATAATGCAGGTGCTGACTTGGCCACAATGGCATAGTCATGAAACCCTAACTCCATTTTGTGCCTGTACCAAACGAGGCCTTACCTACATGCCAACAATCTCATCTAAAACATCACACACTTCTCTTATATTATTTCCTTTGTTTAGTTTAGAATTTATTTTCCATTCTCTCTAGTTTAGTTTAATTCTTCATTTTTACATTTCCCTTGCAACTTACTTAAGTGAGCTATTTCCAAACTCCGGTTTGGGTGTGAGCGTGGTTGTGTTAGTGACAACACAGCTGTCGTTATTGTTGTGCCATCCTATTCGCTCTCTGTGGGATCGACAAACCTTACTTATCATGAAATTGCTAAATAGCCGGGTGCACTTGCAGGACATCACTTTGCGGGGATTTTTTTATGGAATGCATAAAAAATACAAGAGCAAAGAAGTAACCGAGAGGAGCCACCATGAGGCCACAAGCCAGGGGTGCGCCTAGCAGTATTGTGGGTCCCATGGACCTTCGGCTAACCTAATTACAAGCCTATATATTCCGTCTTCCCAAAACAAGTCAAAAAGAAAGTTTCATCGCGTTTCAGGATACGGAGCCTCCACCACCTCCTGTTCTTCACCGGCAGCCCTAATCTGGAGTCCGTACGAGGCTCCGGAGAGAGGGATTCGTGTTTGCCATCATCACGAACCTCTCTCCATCAAGAATTTCATGATTCTCACCACCATGGGTGAGTAATTCCATTGTAGGCTTACTGGATGGTGATGGAGATGGATGATATTTCTTATGTAATCGAGTCAATTTGTTAG
This sequence comes from Elymus sibiricus, assembly GCA_039707655.1. Taxonomy (NCBI): domain Eukaryota; kingdom Viridiplantae; phylum Streptophyta; class Magnoliopsida; order Poales; family Poaceae; genus Elymus; species Elymus sibiricus. The sequence goes on from CM077671.1 coordinate 304,530,064, forward strand.
GTCTTGATCCCTAGTATCCACTATGTTCTGAGATTGATGTTGCTAAGACTTTGCCATGCTTAATGCTTGTCACTAGGGCCTGAGTGTCATGATTTAAAATCAGAACACATGTGCTTTCCATAATTATATTTGAATTATTTATCTTATCTGCAAGTTGTATGCAACTGTCATCATTCTGAACCCTAGACACCCAATGTGACAATAACTAGGATATCAATGGGGATGACTTTGATTTTAGGAGTTCATTATTCATTATGTGTTAATGCCTTGTTCTGGTTCTCGATTCAAAGGAACGCCTTAATTGCCCTCAGTTTCTATTAGGACCCTGCTGCCACGGGAGGGCAGGTCAAAAGATGTCATGCAAGTTCTTATTGGAAGCTCGCGCGACTATATATGGAATACATGCCTACACATGACTGGTGAATTGGAGCTATTGTCGTCGCTCTAGGTTGTGATTGTTGCATATTGCATCTCATCTTAATATCCATCGCTACTCCTTGCCTACGCTTTACTACTATAGTCATTGCTCAAGTTACTATCACTGTTGCTGCTCTGTTGCTATCAAGTTATTGCTACTATTATTGCCGTTACAACTACCATTACTATTGCTATCACTACTATCATATTACGTGCTACTAATAAATTGCTACAAGGAAGTGCTTCTCATGTGTGGTTGAATTGACAACTGAACTGCTAAGGCTTATAAATATTCTTTTGCTCCCCTTGTGTCAAATCAATAAATTTGGGTTAAATACTACCCTCGAAGATTGTTGCGATCCCTATACTTGTGGGTCGTCAGGGGCCTTCCCCCGTCACTGGGAGGAAGCCCCTTTGATCCTAATGGGGTCTACAGGTGTGGGAGACATTAGTTGAGTCATAGCAGTGTCCACCAGAACCCTTGGAAGTGGGGGCTTCGAGCGATAGACCTCAAAGGTCGTGAACTCCTACACGACAGGCAAGCAATGACAAGGACACAAACATCATATGGACAAGGTCGCAAAGGAGAAGGCACTTATGTCAGTTGGTGGATGGTTGGTGCTGAAGGACCCATGACCATAACCTGGGAGGCCACGATCTCGTTGGGGCCCGTCATGAAGGTGAGGAAAGTCTTGATGTCCTCCAGATCATCCCTTGACACCCATGTGGGGTCTTCTCGTCCCATGTACTTGTGCATGAGAGACGGTCGAGCCTGCAGAGATATGATGTGGCGCTCCACCCACGCCCTGATAATGTGGCCACCCATCAGGCCACGCTTCTTCACGCGGACGGTGTCCTCCTTTAGAATCTTGGCCTCTGGTGACAACATGAGAAGCATAGTCTAGGATCGCAGCTTCCGCAGGGGCTCATTCACAAAGACAGGAAGGTTATCTCCAAGCTCCCTCACGTAGAACCAAGTCTTGTGCCACTCCTGAACAAACTTCGGGAGGTCCGTGGTGAAGAATTTGGTATTGGGGTGGAGCTGCAGGATGGCTCCTCCAAGGTCACCGATGGCATCCCATTGGTGTGAACACGGACCCAGAAGAAGTACCGGAACAACTTAAAGTGGGAGGGCTGTTCCGAGAAAGAACTCGCAAAAGGTGATGAAATTTGCGATGTGAAGAACCCTGTTCGGCAGGATGTATTGTAGCTCGCAGCCATAGAAGCACAATAGCCCACAAACAAAGCCATGAAGGGAAAACCGAGCACCCTCCCAAAATATTCCAAGTAGAGGATATGCTCGCCATCGCGAGGAGTTGGCGGAGCCTCGTCCCCCGGGAGGACGCACTCCAGATCCGTCAACATCAAACCTATCTCCAATAGGACCTAAAGTTCTCTGGCGATGGTCGAGGAAGGGAACTGATGAGGTCGCGTACCAGAGGTAGGGTCACAGACCTGACATCTAGAGCCCACCTGGGGCCTCTCATTATCATTAAAGTTCCTGGACTAGAGATGCATTCGGATGCATACGAAGATCCACTCGGATCCTTCAAATCACTCGGACATCATTCCATTAGTCGTACAAGCATCGACACTTGGACGAGGGGAAGCTTACACGACGTAGGAGCTGCAACGTTCGAGGGACTTAATAACACGCATGAAGTGTTGTTAAGACTGACATTACATGTAACGCCAATAGTTAAAGCAACAGTTTCCTATAATGCCTGCAGTTACTAGTAATAAATGCCCTTGTAATGGTGCTCGGCCTGTGGTGGCGCACTCTATATAAGCCACCCCCGGGCTCATGAGCAGGGGTTCCAAACTCTCTATAATCAGACACCCCCATAAGCAACAGTAAGCCTCTGGGCTCGAGACGTAGGGTCTTTACCACTCCCGAGTGGGGTCTGAACTCGTACATCCGAGTGTACACCTATGTTGTAGCTAGGCTCTGCCCGCTCCGTTTGTACCCCCGGTACTATTGTCGGGCTAATTCCCTCGACAGTTGGTGCCCACCGTGGGGCTGCGCGTCTAGGAACTTCTGGCGCAGGTGGAGATTCAAGTTTTCCAATCATCATGATGACTCTCGGTGATGAGATCCTCTTCGGTTCCCTCAGCTTCATCGCCGATGACTCGGCGTGGCTGCAGGAAGCGCCGCTGGACAAGGATGTGATGCCCGCCTGCGGCGAGGCGCACTTTAGCGCGGCGACGCACGGAGTCCTCCTCCAACAGCCGTCGGTGCCGTATAAATCGGCACCCCCTCATCCAGCTGCGGCCCGTCGCAAGCGCTCTGGGCGCTCGCGGCTGCAGCGTTGGATCAAGCATGCCATGGTATTCCAAGCCATGGCTGGACAGGTAGCCATGCTCGACTCCGATGAGCCCGTCCTCAGCCTGTTCCCTTCCTCGGGAGACAGTCTTCCGACGAGTCTGAGTGTGAGAGCAGCGGAAACACTGCGGAGAATTTAATGGCCGACACGGGCGACCTCCGTCGGCGAGACGATGGCCGCAACAACGTCGACACCGATGCCTACGTTCCCCAGCCCCTCAGTCGGGAACAACGGGAAGAGATCAGGCATAGGAACGACCAAGTTCTGCTCACGCCCATCACCGGGACTACCCCGAAGGAGATAGCCTTAGAGGCCACATGTCAAGCTACTTTGGCTGAGCGTGAGCGGCTCGAGCACTCCAGCGGTCACTCGACGACCGCGCGGCGAGGGAGCGTCCTAGCTCCAGCCGCAATCGTCGGTGATTATTTTTGGATGATCGGCCGTACAACATCCCGGTGATGAGCACACCGATGTTGAACTTGGCTGCAGCCACTCGGATTGCTGAATTGATTCAGCCGTCTGACTCGGCGGCTGGGAAAGGCATTCGTCAGATCCAAACTCTGCTGAAGACTACCATTCAGCAAAATTCAGCGATGTCGCAATTGCTCCAACTCATTCACAGCAAGTCCGCTCAGGCGGATACGGTGCAGTCTGCTCACAGCCCACTCGCGCCAAGAAGAAACCAGTGGTCACCTCCTCCTCTGAGAGGTCTGCACCGAGGGCGCTGGCATGACGATCGCAACGTCAGTCGGACGCCCCCTCCGAAGGGCGGTTCGTACGGCCAATGGCCTTATGACGGCGGCTGTCCCCATGGGGAAGGCCGCGAGCGGTGCCCCATTCGGCGCAGGGGCTATGGGGGAGATGATAAACGGCCTCCACAGCTCAACGCCAGGTCCATCATAACCCAGAACATGGCTGACCGTAACAAAGACAACAGGGACCGAATGAGCGGTTGGGGGACTTCCGGTCTCCAGTGCTTCAGTAGGTACATCCGGGAAGCTGAAATACCCCCCAACTATAGGTTGGCGACGGGGATCGCAAAGTTTAATGGCGAATCAAAGCCGGAAACTTGGCTTGAGGATTACCGAGTGGCCATCCATATTGGTGGCAGCGATGAATTTCTCGCGATGAAACATCTTCCTCTCATGCCGGAAGGATCTGTGAGCGTGGTTGAACTAACTACCCGCTAGCAGCATATACTGCTGGGAATACTTGGCCCGAGTGTTCTTCAAGACATTTGAGGGCACATACAAGCACTCGGGTGGTTTGACGGAGTTGCAACATTGAGTCCAGAAAAGCAATGAGACGCTCCAGGAGTACATTCGGCGCTAGACCACGCTGCATAATACCGTGGAAACTGTGTCTGAACACCAAGCCGCCTGCGCCTTCAAGGCAGGCACTCGGTATCGAGAGCTCATCCTTAAATTCGGTCGAGCTGGGGACCTGTCCCTCAGTCGGGCCATGGAGATCGCCAACAAGCATGCCAACGGCGAAGAAGAATACCGCCTTTGTAGCGGCAAAGGGCGAACCAGCGACGCCCCTCACTCGGGGGGCAATGCCGGGAAGAAGAAAAAACGGAAAGACGACACCTCTGGCAAGGCGGAGGTTGCGGTCGTTCCCGGGAAGAGCCAAGGCAAGCCCAAGCAGAAGAAAAAGAAGAAACAGTGGACCCCCAAGAAGAAGTCTGACTCTAAGGCTGACGTTCTGGATCAGCCCTGCCAAATTCATACCAAGAAGGATGAAGAAGGCAACATGGTGTACCCGAAGCACACCACTCGTGAGTGCCGCCTGCTCCGGCAGGAGATGTGCGGAGAACCCTCGGGGGAGAAGGACAATGACGAAGAAGGTGATGACACGTCCGGGTACCCTAACGTCAAAAAAGTCCACATGATCTTTGCCAACGTCGAAAGCAAGAGCCGATTGAAGGTCGTCAATCGGGAGGTTAATATGGCAGCTCCGACTGTCACCAAATGCCTCGACTGGCAAAGACTCCTGTTAGGTTTGACCAATTGGATCATCCGACCCACATAGACACCCCCGGGAGGCAGGCACTAGTCATCGATCAGCCGTTGATAACCCACAAGTATAGGGGATCGCAACAGTTTTCGAGGGTAGAGTATTCAACCCAAATTTATAGATTCAACACAAGGGGAGCCAAAGAATACTTGAGAGTATTAGCAGTTGAGTTGTCAATTCAACCACACCTGGAGATAAATATCTGCAACAAAGTGATCAGTAGCACAGTAATATGATAGGTTTGATAGTAGTAGCAATAGTAACAGTAGCGGTAACAGTAGTAGCAATAGTTTTGTAGCAGTTGGAACAGCAGCAACAATAGTAGTAACTTAGCAAGAACAATAAGTGAAAGGTCGTAGGCACTGGATTGGTAACTCGTTGGATGATATTCATCATGTAACAGTCATAACCTAGGGCGATACAGAACTAGCTCCAGTTCATCAATGTAATGTAGGCATGTATTCCGTAAATAGTCATACGTGCTTATGGAAAAGAACTTGCATGACATCTTTTGTCCTACCCTCCCGTGGCAGCGGGGTCCATAAGGAAACTAAGGGATATTAAGGCCTCCTTTTAATAGAGAACCGGAACAAAGCATTAACACATGGTGAATACATGAACTCCTCAAACTACTATCATCACCGCGAAGTATCCCAAATATTGTCACTATGGGGTTGACGGATCATAACACGTAATAGGTGCATATGACAAGGCAAGATCGGATCAAGAACATAGATATAGAGATGATAACATAAACGGTTCAGATCTGAAATCATGCCACTCGGGCCCTAGTGACAAGCATTAGGCATAGCAAAGTCATAGCAACATCAATCTCAGAACATAATGGGTACTAGTGATCAAGCCCTAACAAAACTAACTCGATTACATGATGAATCTCATCCAACTCCTCACCGACCAGCAAGGCTACGAAGGAATTACTCACTCCCGGTGGGGAGCATCATGGAATTGGTGATGGAGAAAGGTTGGTGATGACGAAGACCGAAGATTCCCCTCTCCGGAGCCCCAAATGTGCTCCAGATCTGGCGTCCCGATGAAGAACAGGAGGTGGCGGCGGCTCCGTCTCGTGAAACGCGATAATTCTTTCTCTCTGATTTTTCTGCAAATTTAGAAATTTATAGTGGCGGAGATAGGGCAAGTGGGGCCCCGAGGTGAGCACAACCCACCAGGGCGCGCCGGGAGGGGGCTGGCGTGCCCTGGGGTCTTGTGCCCAGCCTGGGCCCCCTCTCCGGTGGTTCTTGGCTCTGGTATTTTTTATATTTTCCAAAAAAAATCTCCAAAAAAAATCGTTCCATTTCGAGAACTTTTATTTCTGCACAAAAACAACACCATGGTAATTCTGCTGAAAACAACGTCAGTCCGGGTTAGTTCCATTCAAATCATGCAAATTAGAGTCCAAAACAAGGGCAAAAGAGTGAGGAAAAGTAGATACGTTGGAGACGTATCAACTCCCCCAAGCTTAAACCTTTGCTTGTCCTCAAGAAATTCAGTTCACAAACTGAAAGTGATAAAGAAAAACTATTATGAACTCTTTTGTTCTTGTTTACATATATATGCTTAAGTAGCACCCAGGTTTTCAGCAAAGATTATGACTAACCATGTCAACAATAACTCTTAGGAATTATATTCACTCATAACAATAACATAAGCAACTAGCGAGCAATAATAATATATCTCAAGCGCCAACACTTTGTCAAAACAATCATGATACAATATGACAATAGTGGTATCTCGCTAGCCCTTTCTGAGACCGCAAAACAAAAATGCAAACCACCTCCAAAGTTCAAGCGGCGACTAAACATTGTAACTCATGGTAGAAAAGATCCAGTCATGCTGCACCCAACATCAACTATACACAATGCATGAGGATGACAATAGTGCTCTCAGTTCTGGCGCTTATTTGAGAAGGTGATGACTCAACATAAAAGTAAATTGATAGTCCCTTCGTAGAGGGAAGCATGGATTTGCAGCGGTGCCAGAGCTCAGAGTTTAAAACAGAGGTAGATATAATTTTGAGGGGTACACCCTTCCTGTCAACGTCACGACCAAGAGTTATCAACATCTTTCATGCTAAACAAATTAGCGGCGGTTCCCAAGCGGTAAAAGTAAAGGTTTACTCCCCCTCCACCAACAATCACACTCCACGGCGAGCCATATCCATGGGTACCGTCCAAACTAACAACATTCCTGGGGGAGTTTCGTTAAATTATTTTTGAGTTTTGATTTCGGGAGTGGGAATCCCTATTACCGCCCCTCTCGTGTAAGGACAAGTGAATAAACACTCATCATGAGAATAACCCGCTTAGCATGGAAGATGTTGACTGCCCCCTGTCGCTCCATGAGCGGTCCAGGCACACAAAACAGATGTTCATTTGAATTTTAGAGGTGGCACATGCAAATTTACTTTGGAACGGCAGGGTAATACCGCATATAGGTAGATATGGTGGACTCATCTGGCATAACTTGGTTTAAGGGTTTTGATGCACAAGCAGTATTCCCGCTTAGTACAGGCGACGGCTAGCAATTAGATTGAGAAGCGGCCAGCTAGAGAGCGAAGACGGTCATGAACATGTATTACATATAATCAACATTGAATACTAGCACGAGTAGGATATGGACACCATGAACATAAATATCATGAAGGCTATGTTGGTTTTGATTCAACTACATGCATGAACATGTGCCAAGTCAAGCCACTTGAAACATTCAGAGGAGGATACCATATCATCATACCGCATCACAACTATTTTAATGCATGTTGACACCCAAGATAAATCATTATCCACTCCTAGCTACTTAAGCATGGCATGAACAACTATAATCTCTAATGGTCATTGCAAAGATGTTTGATCATAATGAGCTGAATCAAGGGATACTAGATTAAACATATTTACGAAAACAAAAACAAGTTGAGTTCATACCCGCTTTTCTCTGCCACAGTCAATTCATCAAATGTCATCATCATTGCCTTTCACTTGCACGACCGAATGATAAGAAGATAATAATAGTGCAAGAGTGATGTGGACTAAGCTGGAATCTGCAAACATTTTATTCAAGAGGAGAAGACAAAGTAACATGGGCTCTTTGTTAGATAAACAATAATGCAGATGAGAACCACTCAACAATTTCATCGTGGTCTTCTCCTCGGTACGACTCAAGTTAAAATAAAAGAATTTCAGAGAAACACACTGAAATATTTTTGGAGTTTTTGATTTTTCATGAAACAAGCAAATTAAAGAAAACAAAAACGAGAAAACTATTTACACGGGAAAGCTCCCAATAAGTAAAAGAAGAAGCGAGAAATCTTTTTGGGTTTTCTTTTGATGCTACAATTAAACTAAGCTAGAAAGAAAAACTAAAAAGAAGTAGGAAATATTTTTGGGTTTTCTCAAAGTTTTTCAAACACACAAGAAGAAAGCAAGAAAACGAATCTAGCATGGATATTACAATGGAAAAGTATGAACACCGACAACTGGAATGAAATGTGTGAACATGAATGTAATGTCGGTGGAAATACGTACTCCCCCAAGCTTAGGCTTTTGGCCTAGCTTGGTAATCACCATCCGTAGTAGCCATCCGGCCCCAAGTCGTAGTGACACGGAGGCGGCACCTGAGCATCCCACCCCTGGGGCTCCTCCTCAGCAGCTGCTAGGTTGTTCCGGTAAGCTACAATGTCATCTGGCATAATCCTGTATCCGTTCCTGGCAATAGGATCAAACAAAGCAGGTGCAGACAACGGAATAACATCACGTGTCTCCTGACTAAATACTAAGTTATAATGAATATCATGGGGAGACTCAGTTACATCAAGGAATTGGTGAGCCTGCAATGTCTTATGATCAAGGTAAACTCGGGGTAAAAGATAATCATGGGAGCGAAATGGGATTCTAAAGTGGTCCGCCAAACGAGTAGCATAAATACCACCATGTATCTTTCCCTTGGTTTTGTTAAGATGTAAGTGTCGAGCAAAAATAGCTCCCATTCTAAAGGTGTGATCATCATAAAGTGCACGACGTAAAATAGCAAGGTCAGGAGCACTGAGTGCGCCGACCTTCTCCCTAGCAGTTAAACACTTAGTGATGACCAAAGCGAAATAATGCACTGAGGGAAACTGTAAACTAGTAGCAGTGGCGCTCGACACGCCTCTATCCTCACCCACGGTTAACGCGAGGAGAAAATCCTCAAATTCAGATGGCCTAGGTTCCCTCAAATCCCCATCAGAAGGAATCAAACATATAATACAGAAGCCTGTTAGCGACATTCTGTGAGTTTCAGCATAAAGATTAAATTCCACTTCAGGAGGATTGTTTCTCCCTAGATAATTAAAGCTTTGCACAAAGGAATTCATAAGGATGTGATATTGGTCACACTTAGCTGCAAGGAACTCGGTTAATCCGGCATTTGCGACAAACTGAGCAAACTCTTGATGGAACCTGGCCTCCTCCATGAAGGCATCATGTGGCCATTCACACGACCGCACCTCCACCTTTCTTGGAATATGAAGGTCACTGTCCGATGATTCCCCAATTACTCCCTTGGCATTTTTCTTGGAGGAAAACTTCCTAAAGATTTGCATTTTATTCCTATAAAAAATTTGAAAAATTTTAGTCCACAAAAATTTTGTCAACAAAACTTTGTGAGATTGTTAGCAACTACTCTCAAGCATGCATACAGGCCATATTGAGCATTCAAACTACTTAGAACTCTAAGAATTCAACATGCAAGCTCATCTACAGCAGCACCAAGAGTAGCTAATTACTCTAAAAATAACCCACTAAAACAAAAAATAATTGGAGCAATGGAGGAGTCACATACCAAGAAGCAATCCCTCCAAACAGTTTCGGAAACGGAGCTTCAAGCAAAGAGATCGAAATCCGTGGGTTTGAGAGCAAGAACACGAAAATGGTGGCTGTGGTGATTTTTTCTGGAGGTAGGTGACAATGTGGGCTAAAGAGATAAGTGAGGGGGCCCACGTGGGTGCCACAACCCACCAGGGCGTGCCCTGGTGTCTTGTGGGCACTAGGGGCACCCCCCTCAGGTGTTATTTGCACCAGAAATTCTTAAATATTCGGGAAAATCGTGTTAAATTTTGAGGGCATTCTGAGAAATTTTATTTTTGGGTCATTTTTTATTGCACGGAAAAACAGAAAATAGGATAAACATGACATTTTATTTTATTCAACTAACTAAAACAGAAAATAAAAGGTGGGAACAGAGAATGGTGCTTACTAGATTCCTCAACTTCATACCTCTCAAAAATGATCCATTAATAAGGTTGATCAAGTCTTATTAACAACCACTTCCGATTGGCATGAAACCGAAAAACTTTCGTAAAACACTAAGTTACCTCAATGGGGATGTGTATATCCCCAACAATAAGTATATCATATTTCTTTTTGGCAGGAGGTACAGGTAATTGAAAACTTCCAATAGTGATGGTCAGAGATTCTTCAATAACATTTACACCATTCACTTGGAATTGCTTCTTCGGAAAGTGCACCGTGTGCTCATTACCATTGATATGAAAAGTGACTTTGCTTTTATTGCAATCAATAACAGCCCCTGCAGTATTCAAAAAGGGTCTACCAAGGATAATAGACATGTTGTCGTCCTCGGACATCTCAAGAATAACAAAGTCCGTTAAGATAGTAACATTTGCAACAACAACGGGCACATCCTCACAAATACCGATAGGTATGGCCGTTGATTTGTCAGCCATTTGCAATGATATCTCGGTAGGTGTGAGTTTATTCAAATCAAGTCTTTTATATGAGGAGAAAGGCATAACACTAACACCGGCCCCCAAATCACACAAAGCAGTTTTGACATAGTTTCTCTTAATGGAGCAAGGTATAGTTGGTATTCCCGGATCTCCAAGTTTTTTAGGTACTCCATCCTTAAAAGAATAATTAGCAAGCATGGTGGAGATTTCAGCTTCAGGTATTTTTCTTTTATTGCTGATGATGTCTTTCATATACTTAGCATAAGGGGCCATCTTCAAAATACCAGTTAAGCGGGTACGCAAAAAAGACTGGCCTAATCATTTCAAAAAAGCGCTCAAATTCTTCATCATCCTTTTTCTTAGATGGCTTAGGTGGGAATGGCATGGGTTTCTGAACCCATGGCTCTCTTTCTTTACCATGTTTCCTAGCCACAAAATCTTTTTTATGATAATGTTTATTTTTAGGTTGTGGGTTATCAAGATCAGGAGCAGGCTCTATTTCAACATCATTATCTGGTTCTACATCATTACTAGGTTGAGCATCATCATGAACATCATCATTATCATTTTCATTATCACTAGGTGAATGTTCATTACCAGACTGAGTTTCAGCATCAGAAATAGAGACATCATTACTATCAGGAGGTTTTTGTGTCTCAGGTTCACTAGAGGTATGCAAAGTCCTATCATTTTTCTTTTTCTTTTTATTCTTATAAGGGCTAGGTGCATCACTATTAATTCTCTGAGAGTCTTGTTCAAATATTTTAGGGTGGCCCTCAGGATAAAGTGGTTCTTGGGTCATTCTACCTCCTCTGGTTACTACTCTAGTAGCAAAATCATGCATATTATTATTCATTTCATCAAGCAATTCTTTTTGAGACTTAGCAACTTGTTCTAACCGAGTTTGAACCATGGAGGCGTGCTTTCCTACACCTCTCACATCATTACTGATTCTAAATAGCAAGTCGCTCAAGCGAGCAATCATATCATAATTGTATTTCAATTGTTTCAGAACATGGGCATTGAAATGATCTTGCTTCATAATATAGTTGTCAAACTCATATAAGCATTGACTAGGATGTTTATTGTGAGGGATGTCACTTTCATTGAACTTTAATAAAGAATTTACCTCTACCACCTGTGGAGGTGGTGGTGTGTCGAGGCCATGTATTTCTTCAATAGGTGGCAAATTCTTAACATCCTTAGCTTTAATACCTTTTTCCTTCATAGATTTATTTGCCTCTTGCATATCTTCAGGACTGAGAAATAAGATACCTCTCTTCTTCAGAGTGGGTTTAGGCGGTGGTTCAGGAAGAGTCCAATCATCATAGTTCTTCAATATGTTATTCAATAATTCCTCAGCTTGTTCAACAGTTCGTTCCCTGAAAACACAACCAACACAACTATCTAGGAAGTCCCTACACTACTAGAAAACAGGGTACTAGTCCCGGTTCCAGAGGGCCTTTAGTCCCGGTTCTGGAACCGGGACAAAGCAAACGGGACTAATACCCAAAACATTTAGTCCCGGTTTGCTTACGAACCGGGACTAAAGGCCCTCACGTGGCCGCTGTCTGGGCGGGGGCTGGAGGACCTTTAGTCCCGGTTGGTGTTACCAACCGGGAGCCTTTAGTCCCGGTTGGTAACACCAACCGAGACTAAAGGAAAAAAAATTCAAAAAAAAAATTCAAATTTTTTTTTTCAAAAATTTCTTTGAATTATTTGACAATTTAATCTCTAATCACCCCTCCTCACTGCTCCAGCGTGGAGCACTCATTCGTCTTGATGTCACCAAATCGTCTAACTTCTCGGCCGGTCACCCATCCTCTCACTACTCCAGCCCCAGCATGCTTAACTTTCAAGTTCTATCACCCCTAGTTTCCAAGTCTGCACTTATTGTTTTCCTGACAATAGTAAGCTATCAATCCTATTAACCCTTAGGTCTTGATGTCACATGATTTAATTTTTTGAATTCCAAACAATTATTAAAATAAACAACAATGATTAACAAACAACAATGATTAATTTAAAAACTCAAAAATACTTCAAAAAAAATCAAAAATTATCAAAAAATTCCAAAATTCCTATTGTCCATTTTTTGAGTTTGAGTTTGAAACTATTATTCTAAAAAACAATAATTATTTAGTAACACTAATATTTATTGAATAAGTAGTTTGACCACAGTTTGACCACATTTCATTTTTTTAAACATATTTCAACTCAAGAATTTTTGTGTGTTCAATATGAACCATTCAAAGCCACATCCTTAAATTTCAAACCTTTTTGACTTCATTTGCTATTTTTTCATGCATTTAATGATTTTTTGAGCTAAATTAGCCTGAAATTGAAAAGCACTACAAATGAACTCTGAAAAGGTTGAAACTTGGCATGGTATCATCATTTCACCCAAATAGCTTGTGCTAAAAAGTTGAGAGGGTTATGGCAAAAACTGGATGCACTTTGTCTACAAACTGGACCATCTCTTTCGAAGTAACACGGTTTCGGACGAAAACTCAGCTGTTACAAAGACATTTCATTTTTTTAAACTTATTTCAACTCAAGAATTTTTGTGTGTTCAATATGAACCATTCAAAGCCACATCCTTAAATTTCAACCCTTTTTGACTTCATTTGCTATTTTTCTCATGCATTTAATGGTTTTTTGAGCTAAATTAGCCTGAAATTGAAAAGCACTACAAATGAACTCTGAAAAGGTTGAAACTTGGCATCGTGTCATCATTTCACCCAAATAGCTTGTGCTAAAAAGTTGAGAGGGTTATGGCAAAAACTGGATGCACTTTGTGTACAAACTGGACCATCTCTTTCTAAGTAACAGGGTTTCGGACGAAAACTCAGCTGTTACAAAGACATTTCATTTTTTTAAACTTATTTCAACTCAAGATTTTTTGTGTGTTCAATATGAACCATTCAAAGCCACATCCTTAAATTTCAACCCTTTTTTACTTCATTTGCTATTTTTTCATGCATTTAATGATTTTTTGAGCTAAATTAGCCTGAAATTGAAAAGCACTACAAATGAACTCTGAAAAGGTTGAAAATTTGCATGGTATCATCATTTCACCCACATAGCATGTGCTAAAAAGTTGAGAGGGTTATGACAAAAACTGGATGCACTTTGTGTACAAACTGGACCATCTCTTTCGAAGTAACGGGCTTTCGGACAAAAATAAGCTGTTACAAAGACATTTCATTTTTTTAATCTTATTTCAACTCCAGAATTTTTCTGTGCTCAATATGAACCATTCAAAGCCACATCCTTAAATTTCAACCCTTTTTGACTTCGTTTGCTATTTTTTTCATGCATTTAATGATTTTTTGAGTTAAATTAGCCTGAAATTGAAAAGCACTACAAATGAACTCTGAAAAGGTTGAAACTTGGCATGGTATTATCATTTCACCCACATAGCATGTGCTAAAAAGTTGAGAGGGTTATGGAAAAAATTGGATGCACTTCGTGTACAAACTGGACCATCCCTTTCGAAGTATCAGGGTTTCGGACGAAAACTCAGCTGTTACAAAGACATTTTTTTTAAAACTTATTTCAACTCCAGACTTTTTGTGTGTTCAATATGAACCATTCAAAGCCACATCCTCAAATTTCAACCATTTCTGACATCATTTACTATTTTTCATGCATAAATTTGATCAAACTTAAATTTGAGGATAACTTTTTTTCCTTTCGGACTTTGAGGATTCTAAAAATTAGCAAAACGGACAAAGGCCGTCGGCAGCGGAACCGGCTTCTCGTGCTGAACATTTTGATATATTATACGTTTTTTTCCGACATCGTATGCAGAAATGGCGGCCATTTGAATTTTTCATGACCGTTTTTTGCAAAATAAGTCGAAATTTATGTTTGTTAATTTTCAACACAACTATATCACTTAATATATGTAAAGTTGAAAGGATTTTATTTTTTGAAGTTTTTATAATTTTCTGTGATTTTTTGAACACTAAAAAAGGCGATCCACCCGGGGGGGTGGACGGCCGCAGAAAAAAATTTGAAAAAAAAAAGTTCAGTCCCGGTTGGTATCTCCAACCGGGACTAAAGATAGACCTTTAGTCCCGGTTGAAGACACCAACTGGTACTAAAGGGCTGGGAAAAAATTGAAAAAAAAATTGAAAAAAAAAATTGAATTTTTTTATTTTATTTTTTTCCAGTCCCGGTTGGTATCTCCAACCGGGACTAAAGGGGCTGGCACCGTTCGAAGCCGGTCACAAACCCTTTAGTCCCGGTTGGTGTAACAGTCATAACCTAGGGCGATACAGAACTAGCTCCAGTTCATCAATGTAATGTAGGCATGTATTCCGTAAATAGTCATACGTGCTTATGGAAAAGAACTTGCATGACATCTTTTGTCCTACCCTCCCATGGCAGCGGGGTCCATAAGGAAACTAAGGGATATTAAGGCCTCCTTTTAATAGAGAACCGGAACAAAGCATTAACACATGGTGAATACATGAACTCCTCAAACTACTGTCATCACCGCGAAGTATCCCAAATATTGTCACAATGGGGTTGACGGATCATAACACGTAATAGGTGCATATGACAAGGCAAGATCGGATCAAGAACATAGATATAGAGATGATAACATAAACGGTTCAGATCTGAAATCATGGCACTTGGGCCCTAGTGACAAGCATTAGGCATAGCAAAGTCATAGCAACATCAAGCTCAGAACATAATGGGTACTAGTGATCAAGCCCTAACAAAACTAACTCGATTACATGATGAATCTCATCCAACTCCTCACCAACCAGCAAGCCTACGAAGGAATTACTCACTCCCGGTGGGGAGCATCATGGAATTGGCGATGGAGAAAGGTTGGTGATGACGAAGACCGAAGATTCCCCTCTCCGGAGCCCCAAACGGGCTCCAGATCTGGCCTCCCGATGAGGAACAGGAGGTGGCGGCGGCTCCGTCTCATTAAATGCGATAATTCTTTCTCTCTGATTTTTTTCTCCAAATTTAGGAATTATAGTGGCGGAGATAGGGCAAGTGGGGCCCCGAGGTGAGCACAACCCACCAGGGCGCACTGGGAGGGAGCTGGCGCGCCCTGGTGTCTTGTGCCCAGCCTAGGCCCCCTCTCCGGTGCTTCTTGGCTACGGTATTTTTTATATTTTCCAAAATAAATCTCCAAAAAAATTCGTTCCATTTCGAGAACTTTTATTTCTGCACAAAAACAACAGCATGGTAATTCTGCTGAAAACAGCGTCAGTCCGGGTTAGTTCCATTCAAATCATGCAAATTAGAGTCCAAAATAAGGGCAAAAGAGTGAAGAAAAGTAGATACGTTGGAGACGTATCAGCCGTCAATGGAGTCCGTCTGCGCAACTTCCTGATGGACGGAGGCAGCAGGCTCAATATAATCTACGCCTACACGCTCAAGGCAATGGACATCCCCATGTCCCGATTGAGCAAGAGCAACATGCATTTCCACGAAATCATCCCCGGGAAGAAGGCAGAGTCACTCGGCCAAATCGCTCTGGACGTCGTGTTCGGAGGTGAAAAGAACTTCAGGAAGGAACGACTGACCTTCGAGGTGGTGGATTTTCGCAGTGCCTATCACGTTATCATGGGTAGGCCCGCCTACGCGCGTTTCATGGCCCGTCCATGTTACGTATATCTTAAACTTAAGATGCCATGGCCAAAGGGCGTGATCACGGTGACTGGCGATCGGAGGGTCTCGGAGGATTGCCATCAACAAGGCTCCAAAATCGCAACGAGTAGGTGCTTGCTGTTGAACTCGATGGGTACAAAAAGGTGGTGGACGCCACTGACTTGCTCAAAACAAAGTGGCCGACTACTAAATCCGCTTTTCAGTCGGCCGGTGAAACCAAGCAGGTTCACGTTCACATGCACGATCCGAGTGCCTCCGCGATGAACATCTCGACATCACTCGGCGAAAAATAGGAAGCCGAGCTCATCCAGTTCCTCTGTGAGAACTGGGATATCTTTGCATGGAAGCCATTAGACATGCCCTGGGTTCCCAGGGATCTGGCTGAGCACCGACTACGAGCCAACCCGAAGATCAAGCCAGTCAAGGAGCACTTGCACCAATCCTCCGTCGAGAAGCGCAAGGCGATCGGCGAGGAGATCGCTCGGCTCCTAGGTGCCGAATTCATTCGCGAGGTATACCACTCCGAGTGGCTTGCAAATGTTGTCATGGTGCCCAAGAAGAACAACACACTCCACATGTGTATCGACTTCAAGCATCTCAATCGGGCATGCCCGAAAGACCATTTTCCCTTACCCCGCATAGACCAAATAGTAGATTCAACTGCCGGATGCGAACGCCCGTCGTTCCTGGATGCGTACTCCGGGTACCACCAGATCTGAATGTATGGGCCTGATGAAATAAAAAGAGCCTTCATCACCCCATTCGGGTGATTCTGCTACATCACTATGCCATTCGGTCTCAAAAACGCCGGAGCTACTTTCCAGCGCATGATCCAGAAATGCTTGCATAAGCAAATCAGTCGGAATGTGGAGGCGTACATGGATGCTATCGTGGTCAAGTCTAGGAAAGGTTCTGACCTTCTGACTGACCTCGCCGAAACCTTCGCGAACCTGCGGCGCTTCAGGATAAAGCTCAATCCGGCCAAGTGCACTTTCGGAGTGCCAGTGGGCAAGTTGCTTAGTTTCCTTGTTTTTGAACGTGGGGTCGATGCCAACCCCGACAAAATTGGCGCCATAGTCCGAATGAAACAACCGGAATGTCTACACGATGTGCAAAGGCTAACAGGTTGCCTGGCGGCCCGGAGTTGTTTTATCTCAAGACTCGGTGAGAAGGCGCTGCCTCTTTACCGATTGATGAAAAAATCTGATAAGTTCGAGTGGACTCCCGAAGCACAAGCCGCATTCGAAGAGCTTAAGACCTTGCTTTCCACCCAGCCGGTGTTAGCTGCTCCGAGCAGCCGGGAGCCTTTGCTCCTGTACAACGCGGCTACAACCAAGTGGTCAGCACCATCCTCACTGTCGAGCGCGAAGAGCCAGGGAAGGCATTCAAGGTTCAAAGACACATCTATTACATCTCAGAAGACTTGACCCCATCCAAGCAAAGGTACCCACACTATCAATAGTTGGTCTATGGTATTTACGTGACCGTAAAAAAAGTGGTTCATTACTTCCAAGAACACTCGGTCACAGTTATTAGTGATGCCCCCCTATCGGAAATCCTGCATAAAAGAGACGCTACCGACCGAGTGGTGAAATGGGCAATTGAGCTCCTCCCGTTGGAGATCAAGTTTGAAGCCAAGAAGGCAATCAAATCCCAAGCACCGGTGGATTTCTTGGTCGAGTGGATAGAGCAAGAGCAGCCAGCCCCAAGCGTCCCCGAGCACTGGACCATGTTCTTCGATGGATCCAAGATGCTCCACGGCTCAGGGGCTGGAGTAGTCCTCGTTTCCCCTAGAGGAGACCGACTGAGC
Source organism: Elymus sibiricus (assembly GCA_039707655.1). Lineage (NCBI taxonomy): Eukaryota > Viridiplantae > Streptophyta > Magnoliopsida > Poales > Poaceae > Elymus > Elymus sibiricus. Next base: position 304,548,011 of record CM077671.1, read on the forward strand.
TACGTACTCCAAATCCACTTTGATTCATCTAACAATGAGGCCGAGTATGAAGCTCTCCTGTATGGACTACGTATGGCCATCTCACTCGGCGTCCGTCGTCTGATGGTCTAAGGTGATTCGGACCTCGTTGTCAACCAGGTGATGAAGGAATGGGACATTCGAAGCCCAGCAATGACGGGGTACTGCAACACAGTCACGAAGCTGGAGAAGAATTTTGAAGGCTTGGAGCTGCACCACATACCTCGGGCCAAGAATCAGGAAGCAGATGATCTGGCCAAGATCGAGTCCACTCGGCGGGCAGTTCCAAAGGACATATTCCTTGAACATCTGCGCTCCCCTATGATTAATGAAGATCCTTACATAGAGGAGTCCCCGCAAGCAGTCGACCCATCAAATCCAACTGAGGTTGACGTTCCAGCAGTGGTCGACTTGGTCCACGAAGTGTTGGTAATCACTCCCGAGTGGACTCAACCTTATTTAGCATACTTGCTCCGGCAAGAGCTCCCTGAAGATGACGAAGAAGCTCGCCGAATCGTCCGGCAATCTAAGTCTTTCGAGGTGATGGGAGATCAGCTTTACAAGAAAAGCACTACAGGAGTCACACAGAAATGCATCTGCGAAGGGCTGCAGATCCTACATGAGATTCACTCGAGACCTTGTGGCCACCACGCGTCCTCTCGGACGCTTGTCGTCAAAGCCTTCCGAGCGGAGTTTTATTGGCCCCGAGCCAATGAGGCAGCAAGAGACTTGGTCTATCTATGTGTTGGATTTCAGTTCTATAAGAATCAATCGCATAAGCCTGCGTCTGCGCTGAAGACGATCCCGTTCTCCTAGCCATTCGCCGTATGGGGTCTCGACATGACCAGCCCTCTACGAACCGGGACGAGTGGGTTTACCCACTTGCTAGTAGCAGTGGACAAGTTCACCAAGTGGGTCGAAGCGAAGCCCATTAAAATCCTGGACTCGGCGACTGCAGTCAACTTCATTCGGCAACTTATCTTCAGATTCGGAGTCCCACATGATATTATCACAAACAACGGGTCCAACTTCGACTCGGACAAATTTCGCGACTTTTGCTACTCCCAAGGCACTCGGGTTAACTACGCCCCTGTGGCTCACCCGCAGTCAAATGGACAAGAAGAACGAGCGAATGGAATGATATTACAAGGACTGAAGCCCCGAGCGATGAGGGATCTGAAGTGCGCCGCAGGAGCCTGGGTCGAAGAGCTGCCGTCCGTCCTATGGGGCATGCGAACGACCCTGAATCGCTCCACCAAGCGGACTCTTTTCTTCATGTTGTACGGGTCTGAAGTCGTGTTGCCGAGTGACCTGCGTCACAATTCCCCCTGAGTGGAATTATACAATGAGTCTGAAGCCGAAGCAGCGCGTCAAGATGGTATGGATCTCCTAGAAGAGGAGAGAGAGTTAGCCCTCATCAGATCGACACTGTACCAGCAAGATTTGAGGCGTTATCATGACAAACAAGTCAGGGGATGTGCCTTTCAGGAAGGCGACCTTGTCCTCCGACTGGATCAACAAAAGCCTCACAAGCTGGCGCCTCCGTGGCAAGGGCCTTACGCGATCTCCAAAGTCCTGCACAATGGTGCCTATTAGCTCTACAACTTCGACAATTGGGCAGAAGAGCCTCGAACATGGAACGCGGACATGCTTCGCAAGTTCTATACCTAAAGAAAGAGAACACTCCGTCATTTCTATAATGAATGCCCGAGTGATTTTGATGAATAAAAGTCTTTACTTTTTCAGTACTTTGTCAAAAATTTCTCAAAAAATTTCGCTCTTATCACTCTGGTGATTCTTATTAAAACCCTCGCCCCCAGTGGGTGTGATGCTTCGCTACGAACCTAATTTCGCCTAAGTTAAAAACTGCTCCGAGTGAGGATAACATCCACACTCGGGGGCTTAGCTGCGAACCTGATTTTGCCTAAGTTAAAAACCGCTCCGAGTGAGGATATCATCCACACTAGGGGGCTTAACTGCGATCCAGTAATCGCCTAAGTAAAAAATTACTCCGAGTGAGGATATCATCCGCACTCGGGGGCTCAGCTGCGACCGAGTAATCGCCTAAGTCAAAAACTGCTCCGAGTGAGGATATCATCCGCACTCGGGGGCTCAGCTGTGATCCAGTGATCGCCTAAGTTATAAACCGCTCCGAGTGAGGATAACATCCACACTCGGGGGCTTAGTTGCGAACCTGATTTCGCCTAAGTGAAAAACCGCTCCGAGTGAGGATAACATCCACACTCGGGGGCTTAGCTGCGAACCTGATTTCGCCTAAGTTAAAAATTACTCCGAGTGAGGATATCATCCACACTCGGGGGCTTAGCTGCGATCCAGTAATCGCCTAAATTAAAAACCTCTCCGAGTGAGGATATCATCCACACTAGGGGGCTTAGCTGTGTTCCAGTAATCGCCTAAGTCAAAAATTACTCCAAGTGAGGATATCATCCGCACTCGGGGGCTCAGCTGCGATCTAGTCATCGCCTAAGTTAAAAACTGCTCTGAGTGAGGATATCATCCGCACTCGGGGGCTTAGCCGCGAACCTGATTTTGCCTAAGTCGAAAACCACTCCGAGTGAGGATAACATCCACACTCAGACACAATTCGTTTAAATGCAACAAAAGATGCAAAATGCCGAATGGAAACTAGGCAAACGAACTGTGTGTATTCCAAAACGAAAGTATGGATAATTGTGAGCCCTGGCTCACTGACAGTTTACGGTTACATTAACCACTCGGCATTCCGAGGCAAATTAAATTCAGAGTTTTTTATCCCAGCATCACTCGGCGGTTCAGGGGCTTGCTGCATAATTGAAGTTATCGAGGTCGATGCCGTCTGCGATCCGAGTGGCAGCTTCCATGAAAGTTTCCATAAAGTCTTGGATCTTTGCGTGCTTCTTGTTGATGGCCTTGAGGGACATCAGCTTTTCGTCATCCACACCCTTACAATGGAAACGGACGAGCGAAAGAGCGATGTCAGCTCCACCTTGGGCCGCAGATTTCTTGCAGGATTGCACTCAGCGTGGCACGTCCTTCAGTCGGTCAATAAGGGCATCCAAGTCCGTCGAGAACTCCTCTCCGGGGGCGACTTTTCGATCGATGTCTTGGACGGCGGTGCAGAGGCAGTTGAGGAAGACGATCACTTCTCAGATGCGATCCTCCAGGTGAAGGAGGGCAAGAGCTGAACTGTCTCTGAGAACTCCAAAAGTCGGATATAGCTCCTTCTTAATCCTCTCGGTTTTGTCCTCAGCGTCGACGCATAACTCTGAGCATCGAGAAGAAAGTAAGAACCGGTAAAAGGCGAGCGGAATAACAAAGTAACATAAAAGACAGTCAGATCACAGGCTTACCCTTGAGCTTCTTGTTCATCTCGTCGCTGAAGTGCTCGATAAACTTCTCCAACTCGAGCCGTTTGGACGAGACTTGCTTCAGCTTGGACTCCAACTCAACAACCTCCTCTACGGACTTCTTTGCAGCTACCTCCAAGGTCTTCTTATCCTCCTCCCACTTCTCGAGTGACTTCAGCTTGTCCTCGACCGCCTTGGTCTTCTGGTTTTCCTCCTTCCAGGCGGACGCCAACTCCGTATCCTTCGTCTCCAGGGCCTCCTTCATAGTGTCTAAAGAAATGGAGGCCCGAAGCCTCTTAGCAAGTTGAAGATTTTCGCTATGAACATCTGATAAGATAACCTCAGTCGGACAGGGAGGAGAGACAAGTTCTACGGCAGTCGGACGGAACACGCTTACTTTCGAGTGAGCACTTCTTCTATTCCAGACGCGTGTTCTTGGCTTTTTCAGCCTCAAGGCTGACTCGCAGGTCCTGCACCTCCTTCTCCAAGGCATTGTAACGAGTTCCGAGCTCGCAGACGCTCTGCCAACAAGAAACAAAGAAATATCAGTAGTGGTGGTCAGATATGACAAATAAGGTCATTCGGCTAGCACGTGCAAAACGGTATAACTCTAAGACTCCCGCCGACTGCTACAGTCGACGACAGTCTCGGGAACTACACCCAGTGGGTGCGCTCAGCGCGCCCCCACTAGAAGCTCAGTCGGATTGAGGTACTTCCACAAACTGAGCAACAGATCCTACTCATTCGGAATGAGGTACTTCCACAAACTGAGGAACAGGTTCTAGTCATTCGGAATGAGGTACTTCCACAAATTGAGCAACAGGTTCAACTCATTCAGAATGAGGTACTTCCACAAACTGAGTAACAAGTTCAACTCATTCGGAATGAGGTACTTCCACAAACTAAGCAAAAGGTTTTATGCCCCGACAGTCAATGTCGAGAGGCACTGGTCCATGGACCATCACCGCATCCTCTTCGACAAGTACCATTATGACTACTCCTACAAGTTCTACACAAGGTTCATTCGGACTCTAAGACTCCCGCCGACTGCTACACTCAACGGCAGCCTCGGGGACTACACCCAATGGGTGCGCTCAGCGCGCCACCACCAGAACCTGTGAACACCCAGTGGGTGTGCCCTGACGCAAACCCACTCGGGATCCAAATCAAAAACAAAAACAAGATACACCCAGCTCAACATCCCCAACTGAAGATGGTACTTACTAGAGTACTTACTCGGACATTCTTCTTCAGGGCCTCGCTGGCGTTGTAAGCCTCCTGCAGTCGGGCACTCATGAGCTCCAGCTGAATCAACGCCTCCTTGCCCGCTCCCACATGGTCCTCTGGGACGTGGTGCAGCGTGAATATGTTAGTCACGAGAGGAATCGATGGACGAGCTAATGAGCCATCTGCAAGTGTGGCCCCGGCCTTCGGAGTGGCCTCTTGAACTGGTGCCGAGACCTTAGCAGGTGAAGCATCCCGCATCACGACGTCTGCGTCGGTGGAGGGATTCGTTGGGGTGACCTTGTCGTCCCCGTCGATCTCAATCACATCGCGTGGCCCTGTAGGCATTCGGTAAACACTCGCAAGTGAGCATAACAACGAAAACATTGTACTCAAAACAAACGCCCGACGCCCGAGTGAATTTGAAGGTCACCTTTCGAAGATGCGACGTCAGCTTCATTCCGGTCCTTCTCTGGGGCCTTCGTCTCGAGCGAAGCAGTCGAGGTGTCAACACGGCAATAGAATCATTTGAAGCATTACATCATTCGGACAAACAACAAAGATATCAATGGAAACGGAAACACTTACCCCGACGCCACAGGCACGTCCACCTTGATCTTCGGCAAAACAGCCTTCCGAGGCTTGACCGTAGTGACCTTGGGCTGCTTGGCTGCCTTCTTAGGCAATGGGGCGAGCTCTCCACGCCCACGCTTCGAGCTGCGAGTCGGGAGAGCAGACCCCGACGACCTTGTAGCACTTGGTCACTCGGTGTTGCCCCCGCGGACCCCTAGGTCCTGGCGCGCCTTGGAGAGGTTCTCAGTCGGTACGTTCTCCGACGGTGAAGACTCTGCTTCGTCTCCCCCATCCGAGTCCATGTCTTCCTCGCCTCTCTCGTCGTCGTCCACGTACTCCTCCGTGTCCTCCGACTCCTCCTGGTGCTTCGTGTCGCTCGCCACGTCGACTGGCGTGCGAATGACGACCGGCACTAGGCTCACCATCTCCGTGAAAGCCTACCGAGTGAAAAATGAGTCACCTCAGTCAGTTACAACAAACATGATGATCACTCGGATAAAGAACACTCGAAGGATACCTCATTTGGCGGATTCTCTGCTGAGAATGGAGGCACCAGTCTGGTCCCTCTGGGGTTGTCATAGGCTGGGGTGATTGCCATTAGCTTGGCTTCCACCGCCTTCGACGCGAGCTCCTCTGGGTGAGTTCGCGTGGGGTTACTCGGCTCTGAGTACATCCACATAGGGTGGTCCCTGGCCTGCAGCAGCTGGATTCTCCGCTGGAAGAAGACCTTCAGTAGGTCCAAACTGTTGATGCCCTTCCGCACCAAGGCCACCAACACGATCACCAGAATGTCTACCTCCGTCTTCTCCTCCTTCGACATTGTCAACGAAGGGACCGGCCGAATGCGCTCCACCGAGTATGGCGGGAGGCCCGACTGACCTTCGCCAATCGGGACGTCTTGGCAATAAAACCAAGAGTCTTGCCAGCCCTTCACCGAGTCTGGAAAGTTCATTTGCGGGAAACTACCATTTCCCCTCAGCTGAATTCCCAAGCCCCCGCACAACTGCGCTACATTCGTCTTCTCCCCCATCCGAGTGGTCCTCTTCACGGTCATCACTCGGCAAGTGAAGAGGTGCTTAAACAACCTCCAGTGGGGATGGCAACCGAGGAAGTTTTCGCAAAGAGAGACAAAAGCAGCCATATAGGAAATGGCGTTGGGAGGAAAATGGTGGAGCTGAGCACCATAGAAATCTAAAAACGAGGTGAGTCACGAGGAGGACTTGCTCGTCCCCTCGTGGCGAGGTCTCGTCTTCGCCCGTCTCCGGCAGCCGCCAACTCTCGGCGACCAGGAGCCCCTGGCTCTCCAGCTCGCGCAGCCGGCCCGCGGTGACCCGCGGTGGCATCCAGTCGCCTTGGATCCACCCCGCCGGCATGCCAGCGCTCGAGGATAACCCACGCGACCCCTTCTGTGCCCGCTCGGCCTTCGCCGTCGCGTTCTTCGTCATCTCCGGCAGAACAGAGGGCGGATCAAAGGCGGAGGTGTGGAGGGGGCAGTTCGAACAAGCGCCGGAGAAACTGAGGGTGGGGGAAAAAGAGACCTGTCTCTCTCCCCACCACTCAACCGTCTTATATATGGAAATCAAGCGCATCTGCAGCCATCAATCCACAAGCGAAGCGAGATCTGCGGGATCCCCTTCACAGAGCTTTGAGGACGCGTGGAGGTGATTGCGGCGTGGAAATTGAGGCGCCGCGCCCACTTTCCCCACTACCGCAACGCAACTGCTCCCACGCACACATGCGCGCATCTCCCACGATTTCAAACGCGCGAAAGTTTCGCTGCGCCCTGGTCCGAGCGGGCTCCGCGCTCGCCGGATCCCCTAGACTCGCTTCGGCCCACCGAATGCTTGACACGGTCTTGCTTGACACTCGGACATAACGATTGGATACTCGGATCATTTCTTCCGAGAAACAATCCGACTCCATACGACGGTGTTAAATGACCAAGCTGGGTGAGCAATCGAAAGTTGTGGACCCTGAATCCGTCGTGGTTTTGAGACCGAGTGGGAAACGCCGTGTATCATTTTTCCGATGCCTCAGAGGCGCTGGCGACACTTCCGAGAGTCGTTCACTCGTCCACCCAAACCTCCACTGATTCGGAGGCCACTGATCTGGTCGCCTACCAGAGGTAGGGTCACATACCTGACATCTAGGGCCCACCTGGGCCCCTCATTACCATTAAAGTCCCTGGACTAGAGATGCATTCGGATGCATACGAAATCTACTCGGATCCTTCAAGTCACTCGAACGACATTCCATCAGTCGGACAAGCATCAGCACTCGGACGAGGGGAAGCTTAGACGACGTAGGAGCTGCAACGTTCGAGGGACTTAATAACATGCATGAAGTGCTGTTAAGACTGACGTTACCTGTAACGCCTCTAGTTAAAGCAGCAGTTTCCTATAACCCCTGCAGTTACTAGTAATAAATGCCCTTGTAATGGCGATCGTCCTGTGGTGCCGCACTTTATATAAGCCACCCCCAGGCTCATGAGCAGGGGTTCCAAACTCTTTGTAATTAGACACCCCCATAAGCAACACTAAGCCTTTGGGCTCGAGACATAGGGTCTTTACCACCCCCGAGTGGGGCCTGAACTCGTACATCCGAGTGTACACCTGTGCCGTAGCTAGGCTCTGCCCCCTCTGTTTGTACCCACAGTACTATTGTCAGGCTAATTCCCTCGACAGGAACCACTTTCCCTTGGTCTTTGGGGCTTCTGGCTGTTGTTTCCTACCGCCATTGGAGGCGGTCCTCTATAGCTTCAGACCCACCCCCAGCGATGGGCGGATCCTGGCTAGAATCCCGAGGAACCTTCTCGCTCCTGGTTATTGCCATTTTCATATCAAGGACGGGATGATGGGGGCTACGCGGGTAGGCGGTGAAGCGATGGTGGGGCGCTTTAGGGAGCTGGAGAAAGAGAGGTGGAAATGGATGAATACGAAGGAAGGAGAAAACCTTTCGTCTTTTTCCCTCCATATAGATGGCTCGAAACCAAAGAGCTTGGCTTCACAACGGGACGTGTGCCCTTTATCCTCTATTGTTCCCCATTTTCGCGAGGTGAGGCACATGGATTCAAGAGCCATCATCATCACGTCCCTTAATCAATGGGATCCGTGCAAACGGTCCTTCAAGAGACTCTTGATTAGTTAAGTGGGCCTAATAGATGGCCATTAGGAATCGTGGAGGTCAGTCTGTACTTCCCTGATATGGAGCTACAGGCCGCGGTGGCCTAAGAAACAAATTTCCCAAGGAAGAGTTACAAGGACAAGCGCCATCGACAGAGGATCCCGCTGGGGATCTTGTAGAACCGCTCCTGCGACCTCTGCCATGCTCGGGGGCTACTGATGGTGTCATACACCGGGGGTAGCTCACTTAGGGGAGCTCAGTAGAAGGCCTGTTGGAGGGCCCATGAGGCCCGGTGACAAGGGGGAGATCGGAGAAGAAGATAAATGTCGTGCACCCAACTTGACATCCAAGTTAGTGCGCCAGCAACCCTTGATCAGTTCCCTCCCTTTGTAAAACCCTAGCCTCATTGAGTATATAAGGGGAGTCTAGCGAACTCACATTCCCATCTACTCCCATAGAAACAAATCTCGGTAGTCATCGCATACACACCATTGTAAACCCCTCGCATGAGGTATCCCTCCACCATGAATAACCAACACGGGCATGATGTAAGGGTATTACTCTTCGGAGGCACGCACCTGGGTAAAAAACCCGTGCGACCTCTGCTATGAGACTTCCAGCTACAGCAGGACGCCTACCGAGGGTTCTGGCGGTTTTCTGCACCTCAATTCCCTGAGATCAGAAAGTGGGGGTGATGGAAAATGAGGGTTAAAATATGTCGGGTGTTTTGAGCGTATATAGACCAAAGGGACGAAAGGTGGTGGATAAGGCCCCCACTTTCCCTAGACCTAGTCCGTGCCAATAGTTCGCATGGATTCCTGGTGGGCCCCTCCAGCTGAGCGTCTTGCCCACTAGCTCTTGTGGCTTGCAACTTCACATCATATTTCTAATTGATTTTTTTTGAGCTCCAATTTTTTTCTACAAATTCCAAAAAATGCAAAAAAATAGCAACTAGCACTAGATTAATAGGTTAGTCTAATAAGTTTTTAAAAATGATGCCAAAGTGATGCAATTATGATGTAAATATAGCATGAAAATAAAAATTATAAATACGTTTGAGACGTATCATTCATCACCCTCGATCACCCCTTCCTCCTATTTCAGAGATGTAACCCGTTAGTTGTAGCATGATAATATCTAGTATTAGCATCTTGTGCTTTATTTTTCTTTTCTTTACATCTATGGATCCATTTCATTTCCTCATGCTTCAAAGGTCTTTTCATTTGATCATTGAACTCATTCTTCTCTTATTTAACCACAACAGTGAGCCCAAAGTGCTCAAGTGTTTATCACTTGCATCGGGTTTAATTTCCTTGTTCAACTTTCTATGCCGAGCAGTTTCATTCTTATCCCACCATCTCAATTTGTTCCTTAGTAATCTAAAGTTGCTCTGCCAGATATCAATGCTAGATGCCTAGATCCAGCAAAACCAGTGTTCCAGACTTTGTGAACCAACTCATCCAGGCCCTCTCTCTCTCAAAGTCCAAGCATTCTCATATCTAAACAAATGGGTTTTATATGTTAACATTCTCCCCATAGTTAAGAAACATAGGAGTTTGGTCAGATATCTCTCTCCCCAAGGTAGTAATTGCTAAGAGATGATATTTGTCTTCCTAATCCGGCAAATAAGAATCTTGTGTAATTTTTGAAAGGCGGGGTCATCTAAATTATTTCCCCATGTAAAGCTTCTCCTAAGAAAGGGTAATTCTATGAGACCAGCAAGTTTAGTAGTGGCATTAAGCATAAAACTTAGATACGCCTAAGTATTATGCTTGTTTCCCCCACAACTTTTCATAACATTATTAGAATCTCCTCTTATCACACAAGGCAAAGTGTTTTCTAGTAGACTCTAGATAGTTCCTCCCAAGCTGAGCATCACCATATACAGTGATTATACGTAGGATCGAAAGTATGTCTAGAGGGGGGTGATTAGACTACTTGAGCAAATAAAAGTTCTACCTTTTCCCAATTTTAAGTGTTGGCAGATTTTAGCAATTTTAGCAATTCAAGTACACCCTACATATGCATGTCTAAGAGTATAGCAGCGGAAAGTAAAGACAAACATATGAAGTAGAGGGTAGGGAGGAAGATCAAACGCAATTTGGAGACACGAAGATTTTTCCCGTGGTTCCGGTAGGTGGTGCTATCGTACGTCCACGTTTATGGAGTCTTCAACATACGGAGGGTAACGGTCGCGAGAGTCCATGGAGGGCTCCACCCATAAGGGTCCACGAAGTAGCAACCTTGACTATTCCATAACGGCTTCCGTCCACAAAGGACTAGCCTCACTATGGGTATATCTTCACGAAGTAGGCGATCTCCTTGCCCGTACAAACTTCTTGGTTCAACTCCACAACACGAAGTAGGAGGCTCCCAAGCGACACCTAACCAATCTAGGAGGCACCACCCTCCAAAAGGTAATAGGCTCGGTAATTTCGATGAACTCCTTGCTCTTGTGCTTCAAGATGATAGACTCCTCAACACAAAATCACTCTCTCACAGATTTGGCTTTGGTGGAAGAGATTGATTTGGTGGAAAGCAACTTGGGAGGCTAGAGATCAAGATTCATATGGATGGAGTGGAATGGCTTGATCTCAACACATGAGTAGGTGACTCTCTCTCACAAAATTGGTTGGGGCAAGTATGGAATAGTTCTGAGTGCTTTTTTTCGAGTGGGTGGTGGTGAAGGGGTATATATAGGCATCCCCAAAAATCCAACCATTACACCTAAAGTGACCAACTCGGTGACACCGAAGTGTAAAACTCGGTGGTACCGAGTTGCTCCAAAGGTAGCAAATTTTGAATCTCGGTGAGACCGATACAGAAATCTCGGTGGTACCGATTAGGTGACCAACGGTCAGTTTCCAAAACTCGGTGACGCCGATCCAAAATCTCGGAAATTCTGATTTTAAGAATTGAGGTAACAGAAAGTTGGCAAGCTGAACTCGGTGGCACCGAAGCAGAATCGGTTGCACCGAAGAGCTAGGGTTTGGCATGGGTCTGTCTGAGGTGGGAATCGGTGGGATCGAGTGGAAATGTTGGTTACACCGATTTTCATGATAGGCTAGGACAGACTTTTGTGGAAGAGTTTGTGGGTGTTTTTGGTGACTTTAACTTTTGCACGTGGAGCATCTTGTTCACCAACAGTACCTTACCCCCTTTTAATAGTATTGGCTTTCCTATGGACTCAAGGTGATTTCTCATAAAGTAAAATGTAGAGTCCTTTTGCTTGAAGCTTTTGCCAATCCAATTCCTTGCTTCTAGGGGTTTATCCACAATCGTTTTGCCAACCCATCATTGAACTTTTCCTGAAATATGCTTAGTGGAAATATTAGTTCAATGATATATATGTTGTTATTAATTACCAAAACCACCAAGGGAGCAAATGTGCTTTCATTATATTATGTGTCAAATAAACCTTTTTTATCATAAACCAACATTCTAATATGGTAATCTCCATGGTCAGCATCATACACCGCCAAAGAATCCTCATTAACACCCACTAGGATACCTTCAGACCTACCCCTAGGGGGGCCAATGGCATCTAAAGTTACTACCTCCACATAAGGAGTGTATATCAAAGTGATCTTTCATACTCTCTCCGTCTGAAAATTAGTTATTCTAAAGTTGAGACACTTTTTTTAGACAGGGGGAGTAGTTTCCTGTAATCCCAGGAAATATAGGGACTGATCCACCCCATAGTCGCTAATAGACAGGTTATTAAATTCTCCCTACTCGTCCAACATTCCAACAGAGGCATTGTATTTTATAGCACCGGTTATTTTACTACTGCCATTATTCCTATTGACAAGGATGTCTTTTCTCCACCTAGCAATAGTAGGTGATATAGTATCCATGTTTTTCTTACAAGAGAAAACATGTTTTGATTTATCTTGGTATTTCTTGTCAATGTCAAAGCATTATACCCATCAGAACAAAGTTCATTTAAATCTGCATCGCCAGTGTCGATAATACATTGTGAGCTATATGAAGGGTCTTCTTTATCCTTACCATCATTATTTAACATCATATCCAATCTAGCAATTTCCAGTTTTCCTTCATAAAGATCAATATTATGCCTAGTCATATCAATAGTACAACCTAGATCAATCCTAACACAAGAGGACATGGTTAACAGAGAGGTATTATTAACATCCAGCAAGTCAGGGACAGACGAGTCATATCTTCAACCCTCGCGTCATACTTCTCTTTGAACCTATTGCGTCAATTGTTTCGGTGTCACTCACTCCTTCCGTTTGACTATCGTCTCCAAAGAGAAGTCAGATTCAATCGTATCATGTATTCCCTTCATTTCTTAATGTAGTGCGTCTGCGCTTTTCAAGATATAAATTTGATCATAAATTTAACAAGGTGGACGACTACGACGAGAGCAAAAATTATACCATTGAATTCGTATGCGAAATAAGTTTTCAATGGTATAATATTTACACAACCACGTTCGTCTTCAATACATTATGAAATGGAGGTCTGTGCAGTGATAATGCCTTGTTTGTTTTCCATCTCCATCGTTCGCTCCATCCAGACCAAAGAAAAACCTTCCGGCAGCGAGTAGACCATACGTGCATGGGCTCCTTCACTGTGGCGTCCCAAACCGGAAATAGTAGCAATACACATCAAGTGTATGATCAAACACCAACAAAGTTTAAGACAAGCAAACCAACCAAAAGATATCAATGTTTTGAAAAGCGATAAAAAGCAACGCTCTCTCTCTCTCTCGAAGCCCTAATGATCTATACAACTTCTCCCCCTTTGGCAACAAGTTACCAAAAAGTTCAAAGGTATAGAGCTAAGCGCTCTTCTGGGGCTGATCTCCTCCGGTGGCTGATAAAGGAGTTGAGAGAACGGCATCAGCGAAGACTTCAGCAGACGTCATGGACGGAGTCGGAGTAGCAACTGGAGGTGCTGGAGGAGTTGAAGGGGCCGCGGCAGGTGCTGATGAAGAAGGTCTAGACTCTGGAACTGGCACTGTGGTAGATCTGGGCTGAGTCCTGAACTGAGTGGCTGTCCTGAGAGGTGGACTATCCTCATCATCATCTGTAGTGTGGGGACTGGGCACGCCATCAACTTCCTTCTTGAGCTCATTCACAGTCACTGTGAGCTCATCCACCTTGTTGTTGAGAATATGAAACTTGGTATCAACAATCCTCGAGAGGCTCTCCTGGTTCTTCAAGATGTTCCCGATGTCCTTCTGCATGCTGAGCACAGAGCTAAGGAGAAGATCCATCTGCTCACTCCTAGTCTTTGGCACCTGAGAACTAGAGTCTCTGGCTGCCTCTGCCTGTGCCTGTGTTGTAGCCAAGGTGGGATGATCTGGATCCATCACCACAACATTTTCTTCTAGCTCTGGCAAGAGTGGCAAATGTGGTCGATCAAGTGCATATATGTGCTTCTCCAACTCGGAGTTGATAAGCATCTGAATATATGGAGCGTATCCACATGACCTCTTCTGATCTGCTGCAGTCCTCTTCACTGTTTCAACTATCAAGTCCATCACTCTGAATCTGGTGTGTTGCTCAAGATGGAGCAGCATGTTGATAGAATATCCTCTTATCATCTTCTCATCTCCAGACTTAGGCATCAAGGTATGCCTCAAGATGGTGTTGATCGTGCGTAGACCAGCCTGGAGGAAGTAAATGGATCCAAGCTTGTGAGATTGCAAGTTTGTAGCAGGGATCTCATTGTACATGTTCTTCATGGCATTATGATTTGCCTTGGACTCGGAGTACACATCTAGGTCACCGTCTTCCACCTGTGGAGCTCCTATGATGACAGCCCACTCCTCAACTGTGGATTCATACCTGGTGCCTTCTGTCATCCATACAATCCTACCGTCTCCATAGAAATGTGCAGTGGAGTAGAATTGCATGATCATCTTGTCGTTCCAAGCAGTGGACTCCTTACCAACAGCCTCATCAAGACCAATGCAGTGGAAGTTATCTTGCACACTCGGAAAGTAATCTTCGTTGTCCTTGATGTGCTTGCAGTCCACATATCTCATGTCACTCACTGCGGGGCTCTTGTCAAGCAAAACTGTTTCATAGAAATCTTGTTGTTCCTTTGTGTAGAACCTGTAGTCTACAGCTGTCCTTCTCCTCTGAGAGTAAGGATCAACAGCTCTCCACTCTCTCAAACCTGAGTCCTTCCTCTTCTTCATGTCTTCAGCAACAGGATGGATGGCATTATGTTCTGGAAGGTGTGGTCTTAGCTTCATCAAAACAGACTGTGTATCATCCTTAGCTTCCCTAAAAGTAGAAGTCTTGTTCTTGGAAGCAGCTGGGATGTCTCTGGAAAACCTCTTGGGTTTAGGAGCAGCAGCAGCCTTCTTGGGAGCAGTCTTGGTGCCTTTGGATGATGTATCCTTGGGCATAGCATCAGCCATTAGCTTCTTCTTCTTCTTAGGAGGTGCCTTGGCAGCTGGCTCTTCCTCCTCTTCAGCCTCAGCCTCAGGATCCTCATACATAGAGGTAGGCCTGCCCATAACATGTATGATCCTCTTTCTGGACTTCTTCTCTCCTGCCTTCTTAGGCATAGACTTCTTTGAGGGATCAACAGTCAATGTTGCCCTAGCACTCTCTGGTGCTCTTACTGACCCTGAGCTGGCATATTCTTTCCTTATTGCCTTCTTCTTGGATGAAGTGGCAGCAGCAGTGCTCTTGTCAGTTGCATCTTTCTTGGGTAGCTCCTTAGGTATAAAGTCTTCGTCCTCCTCATCTGAGTTGAGCTTCCTTCTAGCCCAGGTTGTAGCTTTGGGCAGATCTGGTGAGCTAGGTACATCATCATAGCTCCCTTCAGGACTAGTGCCTGAGCTCATGTCAACATTTTTCTCTCTGAAGTCATTCTGGCTATCATCAGAACCTGACATCTCTGACCCTGTGAAAAGAGTATAGAAGAGCAGAAGGGCTGAGTCGTCACAAAATGCAGACAATTTTCTCAAAGATTTGAACTAAAATTTCTCAAGATTTGCATTCTGCAAAGTGAATATCGGTACAACCGAGGCAAACTTTTCGGACCCACCGAGACAAACAACCTGCATTACAGAAACTTGGCACCACTTTCGGTGACACCGAAAATGGGCACTCGGTTTCACCGAGGTTGTTCTCAGTTGACCTAAAAAGGGAATCGGTGCTACCGATTCTTTTGCTTAGGTTTCACCGGATTCAAGTTGCGAACGGCAAACCCTAAAAAATATTTCGTTCGCTATTCTAAAGGAAGTTCTGGTGGATAGATCAATCTCAAAGTTTGTCTTATCGATGGAAAAATCCTAATGCGCAAGATTTGGAGGGAGGAGCGCACGAGGGGTCGAAACCGTACCCTAATTCGGTGACGATCTCGCTACGGCGGCGACGGTGATGAAGATTTTGTCGACGGCGTGGACTTCCAATGGCGGAGGTGCTCGGGAAGACGAAGGAGATGACCAGGGGTCTTTGTTCGACAGCTAGGGTTTTGGAGGGGATGATGTTTGAGAAAGTAATTTCAAAAGTTGGGTCCGCCTCTTTATATACCCGTGGCTGTCGGTGACACCGGTTCTAACTTTTCGGTGTCACCAAGTTCCTCTACTGTCAGCTGACAGGGAAACTCAGTGTAACCGAGAAGATGGAATCTATGATACCGAGTGTGAAAACCAGATCAACCCTAGGCATTCGGTGAGACCGGAAATTTTGAGTTGGTTTCACCGAGATGCACTTGGGAGGTTTTAATGGTCAGTCCTTGGTCGATACGGAACTCCGAGTGCTCCTCACACATAGAGATCAAAAAGTACTTGTTCAAATTTTGTGATGCAGCAAGAATGGAATATGAGACGAGAAAACATAGATAGCTAGAGAGTGGTCCTAGGCATTCTTGTCCATCCAATTGGCAAAATAAAAACCAAAGTCCAAATAGCAACAAACGGAGTCATCTATATATGAGTATATTGACATAGGAGCCAAGTAAGAATACTTGATCGTAGGTCATACTCATCGTTTAAGCGCAAGTGGGGTTACCACTTTTACATAAAGCATTTAATGTTGTCACATTCTAAGAGATGCTTTAACTCAAGTCTTAGAGTAAAGCTCCCCCTTGATGTGACATCCCCCCATAGGAGGGATAAACTAACCTTGGGTTTGTCGTAGAAGACTTCATGTGGGTGATGTAGTGGTGGATGCTCAAGGTTGATGAAGATCACCAAGAGTTGGGAGCATTCTTGTTGTTTCCTTACTCTTCTCACCTACATGGGTTAGTCCCAACACACAAGAGACAAATACAAGGATATCTATGGACATGGAGTGCAAAGCATACATGATGATATCCATGGATTTGATGATTACCTTGTACCTTGCTTACCTTTGAGGGAATGTGTGACTCCTTGAACTATTGCATGATGTTGACGTTGATTGCAACTAGTTCTTGCCAATAATAAATGTGAGTGAATTTCATTGGCGGAGTCACCCCTCAAGAACTTCTTTAGTTCTTCTTCTTGGGGACCCACATAAACTTGATGGGGATCCTTGGTGTTGAAGTGGCACTTGTAGAAGTTGAGCTTGAAGTAGCCTTGGGAACCCACTCCACCAAAGCTTGGGATTCATCTTCATATGAGTCAATGTCCTCTTGAAGCTTGTCCTTGCCCTTGAGCTTGTGGTCTTGTGGTGGAAGGTCATCTTGAGCTTTCGTTCCCTTGGGAAGAGTATGTTCATACTTCTCCCTTTGAGGAACAAACTTGGGCTTGGGTTATTGACCTTCTTCCCATTCAACTCCATTTGTGTTGAAGTAGCCAATGCCATGGTTCTTCCGGTATCCTCCGTGCTTGCGTACAATTTCCTCAAATTGCTTACACCTGGCAAGACTCTTGTAGATACCTTTCTCTATAATTCCTTTCAATAAATCATTTTCTTGCTCAAGTGTAACTTGGCTAAGAGAATCATCATTAGTGGAATCAATAGAACTACTAGAAGCAACAACATTAGATTTAGCATTTTTATTGTTGCTACTATATGAAGAACCTTTCTTGCCTTTGTTACTAGTTTGTCTAGGTTTAACTTTGGGCATTAATGTAGACAAGAGTAATCGTTTGGCTAGATAAGATGAAGTCTTCTTTCGGAGATCGTCATTGATAGCTTTAGGAAACTCATGTTCTTGCTCCAAGGTGAGCTTCTCGAAGCGTAACTTCTCATGAGTCCTTACAAGCTCTCTATGATCTTCTAGAGTAGATTCATGGGCTAACTTAAGAGTATTTAATTCTTTAGTTAGTTGTTCTATTTTCATCTTATCATCATCAACCGACTTATCTTGACTAGCATGAAAATTATAAAGTTCATTTTGACTAACATCACTAGTTTTATCAAAGAGCAAGCACAAGTAGAAAACAGGCCGTTAGTCCCGGTTGGGAAGGGCCTTTAGTCCCGGTTCCCCAACCGGGACTAATGTATAAGGACTAAAGGGTCCAAGCATTTAGTCCCGGTTGGCTATAAACTGGGACTAAACCCCTGCCACGTGGTCGGCAGCGGGCGCCGGGGGATGGGGACCTTTAGTCCCGGTTGGTAACACTAACCGGGACTAAAGATTTAGGGGCTTTGGGGTTTATGGGTTTAGGTTTTATTGTTTATTTTTCCTTTTCATTTTGTGTATTCGATTTAATTCTTTTTCATTTCAAACATATTTTACGCTGCTACATACTGTACACGTTATGCATATATAATAGAACATCTCGTAGAACCAATCATATACATAGAACTTTTCGTACGACCATGCATACACATATGTACAATTTGGTATATACAATTTCTCCTACAATTTGCAAATCATTACATGCAGGCATTAGGTGTAATGGTATTCTCCGTCGGGAGATATCACCTGCTCAAGCAAAAAACCCGCAATTTCCTCTTGAATTGCTCGTATGCGGTCCTTTGGTAGGAGCTTATCCCGCATCTCATGCATCTTTAAAGAAGGAGATCAATATGAACATGTTAGTTGTCTGTATATATATTACATCATGATAAAAAAAATGTGAATGGTGTTTACGTACCCAAAGATCTCTTGTAGTTCTGATATTTTCGGTCATAATGCGAATGTTCTCACAAACGTAATATGCACATAAACTAGTCCCTTGTTCCTGCCTCATGCACTTTACGAGAATATAATTCAATCAGATAATAATCAAGCATGATAATGGTATTGAAACTATACTTAAAGAGATGCGCGGACGTAGCTAGTACTACTTAAATACCTTGGACCATCGCCATTTCAGCTCCTCTTTCCATTCACCTCTAACATCTTTGGTGAACTTTTTCCAAACCCTGCCCGGCAAAGAAAATGAATAAAGGAGTTACTAATTACTTGATATCATGGAAACGAACTAAAGAGGCCGACATAGTGCGTAAATGATTGAAATTACTTGTCGAGCATCGAATGCAGGATTCTGTATTCTTCAGGGTCTTTACTTAGTGAGTCCAGTACTTCAACAGTTCCATCGTCAATTCTAATGATTAGCGGGATCCAGTGGTAGCTACGGACACGATTTGTATAAGCGGGCATGCATAACTCATCAACTACACTTAACATCGAGTATATATATATATATATATATATATATATATATATATATATATATATATATATATATATATATATATATATATATATATATGTATGTATATATATAAGGTAAAAGTAACACTCACTTGAAGTTGTAAGGTAAAAGTATTTCTGGTTTGGTATTTAGGGCCTTCAAAAACCTTAGCAACATTTTCTCTGTGTCTTTAGGGTAAGTAGTTAACACCTTTTCATTAACGGTATTTGGTGACATAGACTCCATCTCTTTTCAATTCAAAAATCTGCATTCTGCACAATACCACACAAAAGAATATAGTGAGGATAATTATAGGCAATGAACGAGCTGAGCTAGAGACTTAATCAAATTACAGAAAGAAATCACTTACAGATAGTAGCAACTGACGATAGATTTGTCGAGTGCTTTTTGATTGAATAACTGAAAGAATTCTTCATTTTCAATCCACAAATCATTTTCATGGATGTAATGCTCTCCCTTGACTTTCACCATGAGGCTCTGTCGCCCGCTCTTTACTTCTCTCATGTACCAGTCGTGCAAGCTGTACATTTGCGTTGATAGAAGCTTCTCATCTTCAGGACTCACGAGAGGGTTCCCGGTGACATATGCCCATTCTAGTTCTTTCTGATCCGTCGGTGGGAATTCCTCGATCTCTAGGAGTTGTTCAACAGTGATACCGAGCTGTCTAGCATTCTCTCTATCAGCGTCGGTTATTACCACCTTATCAGTACTCACCTTGAGCGGGATGATCGATTGCACTGCCTGTTCTCCGAGCTGGGGAACAGTTTTCCCGCATTTACTACTACCGCTCGACTTCTGTTTTTTTTGTTTATGATAGGACTTGCTAATAGAGCGTTCATTGTCTGATAGCGGCCTTTTCCCTGCCGGTTTAGCTGCATTCAAAAAATGTTGTACGACTTCCTTGGGTATTTTCTCCTTTGGCGGCGGGGGCTGTTTCGGTCCAAAAAAGGCCTGCAATTCCTTAGCCACTTGTTCATCGATTTCCTCATCAGTCTTCTCGTAAGGTAACTTCTCGTAAGGTAACTTCTTTTTGACAGGAGGCTCAGGTTTCTTCTTTTGTGCTCTCTTCCGCTTTGGAGACGGCGGATATCGATATCGCGGACTCACGCTAGGCTCCGTCTCGGGGTGGGATGGACTATGCTGACATGGCGGAGATCGATATGGCGGACTCGCCCCGCGCTCCGTCTCGAGGTGGGTTGGAGTCTGCTGACGCGGTGGACTTGGAGGACTCGCCCTGCACTCCGTCTCGAGGTGGGTTGGAGTCTGCTGACGCGGCGGACTTGGAGGAGGAGTCGGTGGCCTTGGTACCGAGTTTGGAAACACGATGCATTCCTTTTTCCATAAAATGAGACAACGAATGGCTTCTCCCAGTGTCCGCTCCCCTTCACCTCCAAGGTAGTCAAGATCTAGTGATTCATATGCCGACACAACTTCATCCACCCCGACACGAGCATAGCCAGGTGGAATCGGATTGCCGTGGAAGGTTGCTTCAGGTCCACTCGGTAAAGCAAAGCCGTCCGCCACCATCATGGATGTGTTCTTCAGTTTCATGTGTAGCTCACAAACTGTCGACTCTAGGATATCATCCACGGGGTAGCGAGCCAGCAGTGCATCATCGGCTGGGACCCCCATGGAACCCACGCAGCTTTTCGGCATAGATGATGGACTGGTACCATCCAATGTTGCATCTGGATACTCCTGCTGCTGAGACGCGCCTTGCTGGCTAAGTTTGTTGATTTGCTCCTGCTGCAGCATGTATTTGCGTTCCAAGTCCGCGTTCTTTGCTTCTACCATTTGAATCCGATCTACTTCATGCTTCTTCTTTCTCTCACGGCTTCTGTAACTGTCGTTCCAATCCGCAAACCCCAGAAGCCACGGAACAAGGCCTTTGCCTCGTATTCGTCCCGGGTGTTCAGGATTCTTGAGGGCGCGTGTAAGCTCGTCGTTCTCTCTCTCGGGTTGGTACAGACCCATTCGAGCTTCTTCTATTGCTTTAAGTAACTCGTCTGTGGCTTCTCTAAGACTTGCCTATTCAAGAACCTTCCCTGTCTTTGGGTCCAACTTTCCCCCATGTGCATAAAACCAAGTCCTGCACCTGTCGGGCCAATTCTCTGTTTCTGGAGTGACCCCTGCAGCCTTCATGTTTCTCTCGGATTCTTCCCACAAAGGCAACCCATACTTGTAGCCACCTGGCCCCATATGATGGTCCCATGTTTTTTTCTCGGCATTTATCTTGTTTACTCTCGATCGTTCCTTAGCTGCTTCTGATTCCTTGAACTGCACAAATCTATCCCAGTCATCTTTTAACTTCGTATATTCTCCTTTGAATTCTGGAGTCTTCTTTCCTCCTTTCAAGTAATTGGTCCATAACCTTTTCTTCCAAGTCTGGAATTGTGTGGCCATCTTCTTAAGAGCACACTTCTTGACTTTCTCCCGTTGGAGATCTGTGAGACCCTCTGGTAGGGTGAAATGTTTCATGAGCGCCTCCCAAAGCAGATCTTTTGCTCTTTGGCTGACAAAAGGAACTCCGTGATCTTTTGGCTGATTCCATTCTTGAGCCCAGATCGGGATTTGGTCCCTAACGATAACTCCGCATTGACGTATAAATTTGTCTACATTAATTTTAGGAGCAATCGGTTCACCATCTGCTCTGATTTGATCGATGTTGTACTTTATGCCTTCTTTCCACTTTTTTGTCGGGCCACGTTTAACCCTTGTAGAAGATTTGCTCGATCCGGAGGGCTAAAAGAAGAAAGATTCGTTAATATATACAAATCAATACATACTTCTGATGATCACCAGAGGGCAAATTAATACCTCGCCGGACTTCAGATGATGGAGAAAATTTTCTTCGCCATCATTGTCAGTTGGTTCCCCTTCGTCTCTTGGTTGTTCTTCCTCAATTCCCTCACCGGATCGGTTAAGGTATTGTGAGCCATCATCTACTTCTTCATTCTCTTCGTTTCCGGAGCGTATCAAGTCGTACATGGCATTCTCTTGATTACGGTATCTGTCTCTACCGTCCATAGCTTAACTAATGCAGAACAAATATAAAACAATTAGAATGCATTCAATAAGCAAAACCGGAGATATGCAAATCAATACAAGGCAATGCAACAATATGATCATATAATATCACTAATACATCATCGAATAGTATCACTCATATCACTAATACAAGGCAATGCAACCGGGTCGACGACGGGACCCTGATTCCTCACCAAGCTCCGTGCCCCAGAAGGCAGCACCTCCCAGTGCTAGCCCGACGGAGCCCAGTCCCGGACATGGCGCCTCTCAAGCAGGTGGTTGCCGCCGAGTCGACGATGAGGATGCGGGATGGGCATCGTCGATGTCGAGAACTTATAAATAATTGCATGATTTTATAATTAGAATGACTGCTGGAACTTAATCAGTAACCACCGAAGCGTTTCTTAGTTAAGCTATATCAGATGGGCTTAATGAAGGGCTGCCATACAACAATAGCATGTCGCAACAAAAAATAGTTAGATTTGCGGGTTTGAAATTATATATCCTAAGTTTGAACATGTTTGAAATTATCCTAAGTTTGAAATTATCCTAAGTTTGAACATGTTTGAAATTATCCTAAGTTTGAACATGTTTGCAATTATCCTAAGTTTGAACATGTCGCAACAAAAACTCATAGAAGCACAAAGTAGTCAAAAGCGGTGAAATGCTATAGCACAGCTATAGCGTGCTAAACCCTATTTAGCGTTTCGATATAAATCAATAAAATGTAAAAAATAAACATAGGATCAGTCATCAACTCAACTTCGATATACTTGATAGTTGACATATATCAACTAGCCTACATCCAATGCAAAGAAATAATAGGGCAGCAGGCACATAACATACTGCAGTTCTTATCACAGCAAAGGTTGGCATAATGCAGAGAGCAACCACAAAACAATGTAAGATAACATAGTGCGGAGTTAGCAAGGGCGCGGGCGACGTGGACGGGGACAGAGACGGGTAAGGGGACGGAGGAGGAGAGGCTCACCGGCCGGAGACGGTGACGTCGAGGGCGCGGGCGCGGGCTCGGGGACGGAGGAGGACGCCGGAGGTGGGGAGGAGCGGCGCCGGCGCGGGCTCGGGCCTCGACGGCGCTTGGAGAAGCGGGTGGGGATCGAGGCGGGCGCGCGCAGAGGAGCGACGTCGGTGGGCAGCGTGGTGGTGCCGGCGCGGGCTCGGGGGGCGCTTACGAGCAGAGCGGCCGGACGGCGACGTCGAGGGCGCGCGCAGGGTAGCCTGGCGGCGTCGTCGAGCGGACGTGAAGACGGAGTGATTTGGGGAGGAAGAAGGAGGGCTTAAATAGCCGGGACTCTTTAGTCCGGGTTGGTGGCTCCAACCAGGACTAAAGACCCTTTAGTCCCGGTTGGTATCACCAACCGGGACTAAAGGTCCTCCCTTTAGTCCCGGTTGGATCCACCAACCGGGACTAAAGGCCCATCTATTCGACGGCCCAAATTCCGCGCGGGAAGGGGCCTTTAGTCCCGGTTGGTAGCACCAACCGGGACTAAAGCTGTATTTTCTCTTTTTTGTTTTTTTTGTTTTTCTAATTTCTGTTTTTCGATTTCGAATAACTGTTAGAATATTTATAGTTTTTTAATGAATCTTTTTGCTTTAGGTCAAAACAATTACAAACTTTCTGTTAGTGCAAGTAGTTTTCAAATTTAAATAGTTTAAATTTGAATTCATTTGAAATTTGTGTGAAACACTAATTTGTGAATAACTTTAGTTTAAAAATAGATTTTTGAGTGATTGTTTTTCCTGTTGTTTAATATTAGTATGTTTTATCATTATGTTAAACTTGGGAATTTTTAGGATAATATAAATAGGTGTTTTAATCAAAACCAGATTCTGTTTAACTCTTTTAGTTTTATACCTTCATTTGTTTTAATCAAAATCACCCAAATGAACTCCAGACTTTTTGTGCATTCAATATGCACCATTCTAAGCCACATCTTCAAATTTCAACGCTATCTAACTTCATTTGCTATTTTTCATGCATTTAATGAATTATTTTGAGCTAAATGACCCTGAAATTAAAAAGCACTACAAATGAAATCTAAAAAGGTAGAAACTTGGCATGGTATCATCATTTCACCCACATAGCATGTGCTCAAAAGTTGAGAGGGTTATGGCAAAAACTGGATGCACTTCGTGTACAAACTGGACGATCTCCTTCGAAGTATGAGGGTTTCGGACGAAAACTCATCTGTTACGAAGCCATTTCATTTTTTTAACTTATTTCGACTCCAGACTTTTTGTGCATTCAATATGCTCCATTCTAAGTCACATCTTAAAATTTCAACCCTTTCTAACTTCATTTGCTATTTTTCATGTATTTAATGATTGTTTTTGAGCTAAATTACCCTGAAATTAAAAAACACTACAAATGAACTCTGAAAAGGTTGAAACTTGGCATGGTATCATCATATCACGCACATAGCATGTGCTAAAAAGTTGAGAGGGTTACGGCAAAAACTGAATGCACTTCGTGTACAAACTGGACGATCTCCTTCGAAGTATGAGGGTTTCGGACGAAAACTCATCTGTTACAAAGGCATTTCATTTTTTTTAAACTTATTTCAACTCCAGAATTTTTGTGCTTTCAATATGCACCATTCTAAGCCACATCTGCAAATTTCAACCCTTTCTAACATCATTTGCTATTTTTCATGCATTTAATGATTTTTTTGAGCTAAACGACCCTGAAATTAAAAAGCACTACAAATGAACTCTGAAAAGGTTGAAACTTGGCATGGTATCATCATTTCACCCACATAGCATGTGGTAAAAAGTTGAGAGGGTTACGGCAAAAACTGGATGCACTTCGTGTACAAACTAGACCATCTCCTTCGAAGTATGATAATTTCGGATGAAAACTCATCTGTTATAAAGGCATTTCATTTTTTTTAAACTTGTTTCATCTCCAGACTTTTTGTGCATTCAATATGCACCATTCTAAGCCACATATTCAAATTTCAACCCTTTCTAACTTCATTTGCTATTTTTCATGCATTTAATGATTTTTTTGAGCTAAACGACCCTGAAATTAAAAAACACTACAAATGAACTCTGAAAAGGTTGAAATTTGGCATGGTATCATCATTTCACCCACATAGCATATGTTAAAAAGTTGAGAGGGATACAACAAAAACTGGATACACTTCGTGTACAAACTGGACCATCTCGGCTACTCACTAGAGAAGAAAAGTGATGACGGTGAAGCCAATCACATCCCAGAGTGGGATCTTGGGGTATAAAACTTTTTCTTCTCGTGTGTCGCTTGCTTATTGCGCTATAACCATGGACAATCTTCATCATTTAACAGGATGCTTGGGTCAGTCTTCACTGTGAAGGGAGGAATTTCATCAAACTTTTCATAATCTATTGACATGTCTGTCTTGTCCTCCACTCCCACGATGTTTCTTTTCCCTGAAAGAACTATGTGGCGCTTTGGCTCATCGTATGATGTATCCGCTTTCTTATCTTTTCTTTTTCTTGGTTTGGTAGACATGTCCTTCACATAGAAAACCTGCGCCACATCATTGGCTAGGACGAATGGTTCCTCTGTGTACCCAAGATTGTTGAGATCCACTGTTGTCATTCCGTACTGCTGGTCTACCATTACCCCTCCTCCAGTCAGATTGACCCATTTGCACCGGAACAAAGGGACCTTCAAATCACTTCCATAGTCAAGTTCCCATATCTCCTCTATGTACCATAATATGTGTCCTTCTCCCTATTGGTGTTTGCTGCATCGTCAAAGCGGACACCATTGTTTTGGTTGGTGCTCTTTTTATCTTGGGCGATCATGTAAAATGTATTCCCGTTTATCTCGTATCCTTGGAAAGTCAATATAGTCGAAGATGGTCTCTTGGCCAACAAGTACAACTCATCTTCAACAATGTCGTCATTCATGAGATGTGTTTGCAACCAACTGCCGAAAGCCTCAATGTGTGTACGTTTAATCCAGGGGTCAGACTGCTCCGGGTTCTTGGAGCATATAATATCCATGTGTTTCTCGATATACGGGGTCGCCAAGGTAGAATTTTGTAGAACTGCGTAGTGTGCTTGCGCCCAAGAATGCCCGTCCCTACATATTATTGATTTTGGTCCAAGCGTGCCTTTTTCACGTAGTCTCCCCTCATGCCGCGATTGAGGAACACCAATCGACTTAAGGTCGGGAATAAAGTCAACACAAAACTCAATAACCTCCTCTGTTTCATGGCCCTTGGAGATGCTTCCTTCTGGCCCAGCACGGTTACGA
Source organism: Elymus sibiricus (assembly GCA_039707655.1). Lineage (NCBI taxonomy): Eukaryota > Viridiplantae > Streptophyta > Magnoliopsida > Poales > Poaceae > Elymus > Elymus sibiricus. The sequence continues at coordinate 304,574,175 of CM077671.1, forward strand.
ACATATTTCTTTAAGACTCCCATGAACCCCTCAAAGGGGAACATATTGTGTAGAAATACAGGACCCAGAATGGCAATCTCTTCGACTAGATGAACTAGGACGTGCGTCATAATATTGAAGAAGGATGGTGGGAACACCAACTCGAAACTGACAAGACATTGGACCAAATTATTCTGTAAGCTTGGTAGGATTTCCGGATCGATTACCTTCTGAGAAATTGCATTGAGGAATGAACATAGCTTCACAATGGCTAATCGAACATTTTCTGGTAGAAGCCCCCTCAACGCAACCGGAAGCAATTGCGTCATGATCACGTGGCAGTCATGAAACTTTAGGTTCTGGAATTTTTTCTCTGCCATATTTATTATTCCCTTTATATTCGACGAGAAACCAGACGGGACCTTCATACCGAGCAGGCATTCAAAAAAAAATTCCTTCTCTGCTTTGGTAAGAGTGTAGCTGGCAGGACCTTCATACTGCTTTGGATGCATGCCGTCTTTTGCGTTCATACGTTGCTGGTCCTGTCGTGCCTCTGGTGTATCTTTTGTCTTCCCATACACTCCCAGGAAGCCTAGCAGGTTCACGCAAAGATTCGTCGTGACGTGCATCACGTCGATTGCAGAGCGGACCTCTAGGACTTTCCAATATTCTAGCTCCCAAAATATAGATTTCTTCTTCTACATGGGGGCGTGTCCGTCAGCGTTAATCGGAACAGATTGTCCGCCAAGACCCTTTCCAAATATTACTTGTAAATCCTTGACCATATCAAGTATATCATCACCAGTACGGAGGACAGGCTTCTTTCGGTGATCTGCCTCACCTTTGAAATGCTTGCCTTTCTTTCTTAAGGCATGCTTGGTCGAAAGAAATCGACGATGTCCCAGATACACATTCTTCTTGCATTTGTCCAAATATATACTTTGAGTCTCATCTAAAGAGTGCGTGCATGCATGGTATCCCTTGTTTGTCTGTCCTGAAATGTTACTAAGAGTAGGCCAATCATTGATGGTTACAAACAGCAACGCTCGTAGGTCAGATTCCTGCTGTTTGTGCTCATCCCACACACGTACGCCTTCTTTATTCCACGGCTATAAAAGTTCATCAACTAATGGCCTTAGGTACACATCAATGTCATTGCCGGGTTGCTTAGGGCCTTGGATGAGCACTGGCATCATAATGAACTTCCGCTTCATGCACAACCAAGGAGGAAGGTTGTAGATACATAGAGTCACAGGCCATGTGCTATGCTTGCTGCTCTGCTCCCCAAAAGGATTAATACCATCTGCACTTAAACCAAACCATACGTTCCTTGGGTCATCTGCAAAGTCTGGCCACTTTCTCTTGATTTTTCTCCACTGCGACCCATCAGCGGGTACTCTCAACTTGCCGTCTTTCTTATGGTCTTCTTTGTGCCATCGCAACGACTTGGCATGCTCTTTGTTTTGGAACAAACGTTTCAACCGTGGTATTATAGGAGCATACCACATCACCTTGGCAGGAATCCTCTTCCTCGGGCGCTCGCCCTCAACATCATCACCAGGGTCATCGCGACTGCTCTTATATCGCAATGCACCGCATACCGGGCATGCATTCAAATTCTCGTACTCCTCACCGCGGTAGAGGATGTAGTCATTAGGGCATGCATGTATCTTCTGCACCTCTAATCCGAGAGGGCAGACAACCTTCTTTGCTTCGTATGTACTGTCGGGCAATTCGTTGTCCATTGGAAGCTTCTTCTTCATTATTTTCAGCAACTTTTCAAATCCCTTGTCACATAGACCATTCTCTGCCTTCCATTGCAGCAATTCCAGTGTGGTACCGAGCTTTGTGTTGTCATCTTCGCAATTTGGGTACAACCCTTTTTTGTGATCCCCTAACATGCGCTGCAACTTCAACTTCTCCTTTTCACTTTCGCAGTTTCTCTTTGCATTAGCAATGGCCCGACCAAGATCATCAGCGGGCTCATCTGATGCCTCAGCTTCTTCTTCTTCATTCTCTTCCCCCATTGTAGTACCATCATATTCAGGAAACCCAGGATAGTTGTCATCATCCTCTTCTTCTTTATTCTCTTCCATTAGAACCCCTCTTTCTCCGTGCTTGGTCCAACAATTATAGCCGGACATGAAACCGGACATAAAAAGGTGGACGTGAATTTGTTTTGTGCTAGAGTAAGTCTTATCATTCTCATAAAACAACATACAACTATCTAGCTAAAACATTTAAATGCAACAACAAATGCGATCAAAATCGCAACTAAGGTAACAATTGATCCAACAGCATAATGATACCAAGCCTCTTTATTAATGGCATATTTTCTAATCTTTCTAATCCTCAAGCGCATTGCATCCATCTTGATCTTGTGATCATCGACGACATCGGCAACGTACAACTCCAATTTCATCTTCTCTTCTTCAACTCTTTTCAATTTTCCTTTCAAATCCTCGTTTTCTTTTTCAACTAAATTTAACTTCTCGACAATAGGGTCGGTTGGAATTTCTGGTTCAACTACCTCCTAGATAAAAATATCTATGTCAACTTGATGGGCATAATTGTCATTAACACGAAATGCAACAAATAGTTATAAAAGAGAATATACCACATCCGAATCGTAAACCGGATGAGGGCCGACAGCCACGGATATCATAACCATGGCACTATATATAACAACAATCATACAAGTAAGAAAATTATGCAAGTAACTATCTAAATCATACAAATACGATTTTTTTTATAAAAAGGATAAGAACACAAGAAGAGGCTCACCAAGGTGGTGCCGGCGACGGGACGGTGCGGGCGATCGACGGTGGTTAGGACGGGGACGGGAAGGCACACTAAGTAAACCACACCTACACATATGCAAACTAAGAAGTTAATTTGAGCTCAAATTGCATATAAATCAAAAAAAACTACCACATAATTACACCCAAACTAAAACCCACAAATCACTATACTTATAAAGCATTGCACGAGCTTATCTAGCAATAAGAGATGAAAGGACAAAGTTGCTAACCTTTGTGGACACTTGGATGGATTGGGGTGCCTCAAATCTTGACAAATCTTGGCAAACATGGAGGGATGAGCTCGAGCTAGGGAAGAACAGAGAGGGGAATGGAGAAAACAGAGAAATGGGCTCGGGCTGGACGAAGGGTTTATATAGGGAAAGCTTTAGTCCCAGTTGATTATACAAACCGGGACTAAAGGTCTACATATAGTCCCGGTTTGTGAGACAAACTGGGACTAAAAGGGCTCGTGGGGGCCCCAGCCTGACACCAGTCTTCCACCACCCTTTAGCCCCGGTTTGTATCACAAACCGGGACTATAGGTCCCAAATAAACCGGGACTAATGGTGCCCGTGCCCCCCGACCGCTCCTAGCCATTAGAACCGGGACTAATGGTCACATTAGTCCCGGACCAAAGCCAAACCGGGACTAAAGGGGCAAACGTAAGACCTGTTTTCTACTAGTGAAGTCATCATCTCCAAGTAAATCATCTTCATCACTATTGAAATCAAGATACTCGGGGTGTGATACCTTGGGGCCTTTAGCCATGAAGCAACTTCCACTCCCTTCATTTGGTAAATCAAATAGATCATAGGAGTTGGTAGTCACTAGTGCAATTCCGGCAACACCTTCATCTTGACTATAGTCGGAGTTGGAGTGATAGCTTGTCTCGGAGTGGTTGTCGGATTCGGAGCCGGAAACCCATTCACCAACATGAGCTTGATGTCTTCTTCTTGAGTAGCTCTTGGTGTACTTGTCCTTCTTCTCCGAGTCCCTACTTCTCCTTAAGGGTCTTCGTTCATAACGATCATCTCTACTCCTTGTCTCTCTTTGAGGTGATTCATTTCTTGAGCTTCGTCTTCTAGGCGAGTCTTCTCTTCATTTGTAAGGAGCCGTGCACTCATTGGAGTAGTGTCCGGGCTTCCCACAATTGTAGCAGTTTCGGCCACGACTTGACGAACGCTTCTCTTCGTATTTTGAGTTGGAGCTTTGTTCTTTTCCTCTATTATTGTAGAACTTGTTGAATTTCTTGACCATGAGCCTTATCTCTTTATTGGTGACAAGGTTGTTGCTTGAAGTTGCGGGAGCATCACTTGTGGCTTTGTAAGCACCGCTAGACTTGTTGTGAAGCTCTTCCTTGTCCTTGAGTGTCATTTCATGAGCAACAATCCTTCCAATCACTTCTGTAGGCTTGAGATCTTTGTAGTTGGGCATCATTTGGATCAATGTGCACACGGTGTCATATCTCTCATCCAAAGCTCGAAGTATCTTCTTGATGATGAATTTGTCGATCATTTCTTCGCTTCCTAAGCTGGCAATCTCATTGGTGATGAGAGCTAGCCTAGAGTACATCTCTACGACTCCTTCACCATCCTTCATCTTGAACTTGTCAAGCTGACTCTGAAGAACATCCAACTTGGATTCTCTCACGGATTCGGTACCTTCGTGCATATCAACCAAAGTATCCCAAATTTACTTGGCATTTTCAAGACGGCTGATTTTGTTGAATTCTTCGGGGCATCGGCAGTTGAAGAGAATGTCACATGCTTGAGCGTTGTATTGCAACATCTTCAATTCATCCGCGGTCGCTTCACGATCCGGTTCCTTTCCATCACTAAAGAATTCACCTTGCAAGCCAACACGAACAACAGCCCAAACGGCAGGGTTATGACCAAGAATATGCATTTTCATTTTGTGCTTCCAACTAGCAAAATTTATGCCATCAAAGTACGGACCTCTACGGTGATAATTTCCCTCGCTAGACGCCATACTCTCCTAGGTTGTGAGACCAATGCAATGGAGACCAAAGCTCTGATACGACTTGTAGGATCGAAAGTATGTCTAGAGGGGGGTGATTAGACTACTTGAGCAAATAAAAGTTCTACCTTTTCCCAATTTTAAGTGTTGGCAGATTTTAGCAATTATAGCAATTCAAGTACACCCTACATATGCATGTCTAAGAGTATAGCAGCGGAAAGTAAACACAAGCATATGAAGTAGAGGGTAGGGAGGAAGATCAAACGCAATTTGGAGACACGAAGATTTTTCCCGTGGTTCTGATAGGTGGTGCTATCGTACGTCCACGTTTATGGAGTCTTCAACCCACGGAGGGTATCGGTCGCGAGGGTCCATGGAGGGCTCCACCCATAAGGGTCCACGAAGTAGCAACCTTGACTATTCCATAACGGCTTCCGTCCACGAAGGACTAGCCTCGTTATGGGTAGATCTTCATGAAGTAGGCGATCTCCTTGCCCGTACAAATTTCTTGGTTCAACTCCACAACACGAAGTAGGAGGCTCCCAAGCGACACCTAACCAATCTAGGAGGCACCACCCTCCAAAAGGTAATAGGCTCGGTAATGTCGATGAACTCCTTGCTCTTGTGCTTCAAGATGATAGACTCCTCAACACACAATCACTCTCTCACAAATTTGGCTTTGGTGGAAGAGATTGATTTGGTGGAAAGCAACTTGGGAGGCTAGAGATCAAGATTCATATGGATGGAGTGGAATGGCTTGATCTCAACACATGAGTAGGTGGCTCTCTCTCAGAAAATTGGATGGGGCAAGTATGGAATAGTTATGAGTGCTTTTTTTTGAGTGGGTGGTGGTGAAGGGGTATATATAGGCATCCCCAAAAATCCAACCGTTACACCTAAAGTGACCAACTCGGTGACACCGAAGTGTAAAACTCGGTGGTACCGAGTTGCTCCAAAGGTAGCAACTTTTGAATCTCGGTGAGACCGATACAGAAATCTCGGTGGTACCGATTAGGTGACCAACGGTCAGTTTCCAAAACTCGGTGACGCCGATCCAAAATCTCAGAAATTTCGATTTTAAGAATCGAGGTAACAGAAAGTTGGCAAGCTGAACTCGGTGGCACCGAAGCAGAATCGGTTGCACCGAAGAGCTAGGGTTTGGCATGGGTCTGTCTGAGGTGGGAATCGGTGGGACCGAGTGGAAATGTTGGTTACACCGATTTCCATGATAGGCTAGGACAGACTTTTGTGGAAGAGTTTGTGGGTGTTTTTGGTGACTATCACTTGTGCACGTGGAGCATCTTGTTCACCAACAGCACCTTACCCCCTTTTAATAGTATTGGCTTTCCTATGGACTCAAGGTGATTTCTCACAAAGTAAAATGTAGAGTCCTTTTGCTTGAAGCTTTTGCCAATCCAATTCCTTGCTTCTAGGGGTTTCTCCACTATCCGTTTGCCAACCCATCATTGAACTTTTCCTGAAATATGCTTAGTGGGAATATTAGTTCAATGATATATATGTTGTTATTAATTACCAAAACCACCAAGGGAGCAAATGTGCTTTCATTATATTATGTGTCAAATAAACCTTTTTATCATAAACCAACATTCTAATATGGTAATCTCCATGGTCAGCATCATACACCGCCAAAGAATCCTCATTAACACCCACTAGGATACCTTCAGACCTACCCCTAGGGGGGCCAATGGCATCTAAAGTTGCTACCTCCACATAAGGAGTGTATATCAAAGTGATCTTTCATACTCTCTCCGTCTGAAAATTAGTTATTCTAAAGTTGAGACACTTTTTTTTAGACAGGGGGAGTAGTTTCCTGTAATCCCAGGAAATATAGGGACTGGTCCACCCCACAGTCGCTAATAGACAGGTTATTAAATTCTCCCTACTCGTCCAACATTCCAACGGAGGCATTGTATTTTATAGCACCGGTTATTTTACTACTGCCATTATTCCTATTGACAAGGATGTCTTTTCTCCACGTAGCAACAGTAGGTGATATAGTATCCATGTTTTTCTTACAAGAGAAAACATGTTTTGATTTATCTTGGTATTTCTCGTCAATGTCAAAGCATTATACCCATCAGAACAAAGTTCATTTAAATCTGCATCACCAGTGTCAATAAGACATTGTGAGCTATATGAAGGGTCTTCTTTATCCTTAGCATCATTATTTAACATCATATCCAATCTAGCAATTTCAAGTTTTTCTTCATAAAAATCAATATTATGCCCAGTCATATCAATAGTACAACCTAGATCAATCCTATTCCTAACACAAGAGGACATGGTTAACAGAGAGGTATTATTAACATCAAGCAAGTCAGGGATAGATGAGTCATATCTTCAACCCTCGGGTCATACTTGTCTTTGAGCCTATTGCGTCAACTGTTTCGGTGTCACTCACCCCTTCAGTTTGACTATCGTCTCCAAAGAGAAGTCAGATTCGATCGTATCATGTACTCCCTCCATTCCATAATGTAGTGCGTATGCGTTTTTCAAGATTTAAATTCGACCATAAATTTAACAAGGTGGACGACTGCGGCGGGAGCAAAAATTACACCGTTGAATTCGTATTCGAAAGAAGTTTTCAATGGTATAATATTTACTCCCGCCGCAGTCGTCTGCGGTGATTAAATTTATGATTAAACTTAAATCTCGAAGAACACAGAAGCATCACATTATGAAATGGAGGTCTAACCAGTGATAATGCTTTGTTTGTTTTCCATCTCCGTCATTCGCTCCATCCGGACCAAAGAAAAACCTGCCAGCAGCGAGCGAGTAGACCATACGTGCATGGGCTCCTTCACTGTGGCGTCCCAAACCGGCGCACGGCGCCACCGGCTGCGAAGCCGCGGATGCATGTGCGACGCGCAGAAGCAGCGGCACGCTGCAGATCATTTAACCGCTTCCCAATTGCCAGAGGAAGCCAAGGCAAACGATCGGCTAGCCCATCCGCCAGCGGGCGACCACCCCCACTCCGGTCGGTCGGCTCCCCTCCCCCGCCCCCGGCCGCCACAGAACGGCATCACGTGCCGCGCGTTCCCGTCCCGTCCGCCAACGAGGAATTTATTATTGGGTGGGTGATGACAAGCCCGCCGCGGGCGTCCGCCCGGTCACATTAATCGCGGCAACGCAACGCAGACGCAGGCAGGCAGGCAGGTGGCCCTCGCCACCGCCTGCTGCTCGCTCGCAGCGCTGCGTCCTGGCGCTGCCGCGCACTGGCCCAAGCGAGCATGCGCCAACTTATGGCTGCTGCCGGTACTGCTGCCGCTGCTGCTTCCGTCTATTTTGCCCCTGTCCCTTCCCACGTTACGCCCTGGCCCGCCAGCCCCGGCCCCTGCTTGCCCGGGATCTCCGTCCATCTCCAACCCAAGCCGCACGCCGACGGCTTGGATCTGGAGTTGGATGGGCGTCCGGTTTAGGAATCGTCGGTTTGTGCTCACGGGTCACGTGTACGTGCAGTTTACGGGCCGGTTAGCCAAAGCTCGTTCAATCGAGTGCGTACGATCACTTTTCACTTGATGGATGTGCAGCTCAGGCCAACTTCAGCGCATGACCCCATCCCGTCCGTCCTAGTCCGTTTGGGGTAGAACGGACGAATAGCGCGGCCCAACGCGCGGCTGCAAACGGACAAATGTCGTTTATGTCCGTTTTCGACCCATTCCCGGCCCAAACATGTCCCGCGTTTGGGGTGAAACAGACATCGCGTGGACGGGCGGGACGCACGCCCTTGTCCTCCCAGTGGCCCGCCTGTCTGGGACACTAGCGCTTCATTCACCTCCAACGCCTCCACCCGCCCTTCCCGCCCCACCCCCGTCGCCGGCGCCGCCACTATTTTCCGGCCGCCTCCTCACTGCTCACCCCCCGGCCGTCCATACCAAACCACGTCTCTGCCATCACGCCCGCGCTTTCGTAGGAGTTTTGGCCGTCGTTTGGAGGAGTTTTGGCCGCCGCCGTCGTATCCGGTGCTAGAGGGGATATGACCGCCGGCGACGCCTATGGACCACGGCAGCTTCCGTCGGGGTGCTCCAGAGCGACCTGTAGCCGGCCGCCAAACGCCCCTGCTGCATCGAGGTGATCTTCGCGACCTCTTTGCCACCACGACCGGAAGGTGTTTGTCACTTTGCCCACAAAGGTATGGACAGTGGAGATGATTTTTTCTTCAACCACTTCATTTATTCATCGGATGATTCGTCCTCGGATGATGAAGATCTTGCGGTGGCTGCACTGGTCGTTCACGACCACATTGAACGGCAGCGGCCTCGGTACAGGGGGTCAGTCCCTGGCCGTGCTCCCAACCTGAACCGCAACAGAGAGAGAGGTCACGCCCTGCTCTATGCCGATTACTTTGAGAATACCGCGCTCTTCAAACCGGAGAAATTCCATCGCCGTTTTCGTATGGCAAGGCATGTGTTCAATCGTATCCGAGAGGGAGTGGTTGCTCATGACCCATTCTTTGAGTGCAAAACGGATGCCCTTGGCAAGCTTGGATTCTCCTCTTATCAGAAATGCACTGCGGCAATCCGCATGCTTGCATATGGAATTCCAGGCGATCAGGTGGATGAGTACGTGCGCATGAGTGAGTCCACATGTCTGATGTCAATGTACAACTTCTGCAAGGCAGTGGTGGCAGTGTTTGGCCCTGAGTACTTGAGGTAGCCAAATGCCGCTGATACAGAAAGGCTGTTGGCGATCAACGCCGATAGAGACTTTCCAGGCATGCTTGGCAGTATAGATTGTATGCATTAGAAGTGGAAGAACTGTCCATTTGCTTGGCAGGGCCAGTACAAGGGCCATGTTAAAGCGTGCACTGTCATATTAGAAGCGGTGGCTTCGCAAGATCTTTGGATATGGCATTCTTTCTTCGGCATGGCAGGTTCTCACAATGATATCAACGTGTTGCAGCGTTCTCCAGTCTTCGCAAGGCTTGCAGAAGGCCACTCCCCACCTGTGAACTTTGAGATCAATGGCCACCACTACAACAAGGGATACTACCTAGCTGATGGTATATATCCTCAGTGGTCAACTTTTGTGAAGACAATCTCGGACCCCCAAGATGAGAAGAGACAGAGATTTGCCCAAATGCAAGAGAGTGCTAGAAAGGATGTGGAACGTGCTTTTGGTGTGCTTCAAACCCGATGGGGTATCGTTCGAAACCCTGCACTGACATGGGATGAAGGGAAGCTTTGGGAGGTGATGACTGCTTGTGTGATCATGCACAACATGATCGTCGAGGACGAGCGTGATGACAACATCTTCGACCAAGGATTTGATTTTCAAGGTGAAAATGTTGAGCCCCTGCACCAAGAACCGGCCACGTTTGAACAGTTTACCCAATTCCATTGTGAAATGCGTGATTGGCACACTCAATTGGATCTTCAAAATGACTTGGTTGAGTACATGTGGAATCACATTGGCAACCAATAGATGTATTGGTTCATTATGTTTATTCAAGACAATTTCGATTTGGTTGTAAAACTATTTTATTCGAGACAATTTCGATTGGGTTGTAAAACTATTTTTATTTGAGACAATTAATATTTGGACGTGCAAACTTGTTTTAAACATTGAAATATTGAATATATGGGCATATTGGCCGTGGCGGACAGGATGAGGCCTAAGGACAGTGGCGGAGGCCCCCGGTGGGCAAGGTGTGGCGGCCGCCACACCTTGATTTGGTCCAAAAACATTAATACATGTATGCATACCATCATTCGCTAGCTCGCTGGCTCTTGCTCGATGGAAAAGAATCGCTGAAAAAAGAAAAGGGACACACAACCACGTTAATTGGGCCTATGGCACACAGCCCCGCTATTTGGGCCTAATCCCTGCCAGGAACAAAGCCATGCAGCCTGCTCTAGCGCGCATGAAGCCATTCCCCAACCCCAGCGAAGCACGCACGCCACGAACCCTAGATAGCGCCGGCGGCGTCCAAGTGGACGGTTGTGGGCGGTGAGCGAGCGGACGCAGTGGAGGACAGCGTTGGGTGGAGGACGAATAACGCATCTGGTTGCGGTTGAGGTCGGACATTGGGGCACGAGCAGGGCGCCACTGCGCAACGAGCGTCGAGCAGCTGATGTGACCAAGCGGACGACGCGGCGGTCGCCAGCTCCGCCTCCCTCACGGGGTCTGGCCGTCCGCGCCTCCGCTTCTCCAAACGCAGCTCCGTCTCTCGCATAGTCCTTCCCCTCTATATTCGCTCGATTGAACAGGGCACGAGATTCGATCGATCAATTATTATTTGTCTTTATTACCTGGCATTTTATTAATTATTTTTATATAGTCACCGTATCGTTGTATGGTTGTTTTTGGAAATTGACATATCTGTATCGCCGTGTTCGTGTCCCTATAGGTGCTTGGTAGGTTACAACACATGCCACTCATCAAGATCGAGTGAATTCAAGAGAACTGCTTGTCATTATGCTTAAGAGTCCGCCACACCTTAAAAAAAATTCGTCCTCCGCCTCTGCCTAAGGATGCGTCCGCGCGTTGGGCGCACGGCCACCGCATCACAGGAAAGGCCTGGACAAGACCCCATTGTCCTACCCAAACAGACAGAATCCGGACAAAACGGACGTCCGTTTGGGGTTGTGCCGTGATAGTTGGCCTCACTTGTTAATTCGTCATGCTCGGACGACCCGCAAGGTAGTAGCCGGTAGGTACAGTAGCGCCAAGGGTCAGTGCGTGTTGCAGTCGCAGACGAGTCGTCCTGGATCCATACGGTCTACCGTGTACAAGTATGCGCACGGCGTGAACAGTTGTACAAAGCAGAATAGTCGTCGATCGTGACGCGCTCTACGTCCGTAGACTTGCATGTACAGCGTTTGTAGATGTTTGCCCGATATCATGCGTGGTACAAACGCAGGCGCATTCGCATTGATAATCAGCTCGCGGATGGTGACAAGCCCAGGCTATCGTCGGTATGCAACGTACAGTGTACGTTCGTCCGTCATATCGGGTGTACGTACAGGCGAGGGGAGGGGCATGACGCGCCCCGTGAATCACGATGCGTGCTTTGCTCTCTCTCTCTCTCGTCGGCGAGTGCATGTTCACAAGTTCTCGTAATTTTTTTAACCAAAACATGATATCGTGTTAAAATTTAACCAGTCTATATACACGAAGTAGACATATCGGCAGTTGATGCGCAGCTAGTATCCACAATCTGCCGAGCGAAGACATGCACACAGTGAGGAGCAGCGAGCAACTGCATGCACGGATGGACCCACGGCCGGGGCGCGGCGCGTCAGGCTTGTCACGCCAGCCGGAGCAACGTCAATTATTGGAGTCATGCCGCAATCACGACCTCACGCCGACGGACTGGACACTTACGACGGGCACAGGCGCAGACCAGGAGCAGAGAGGGAGGTCGCAATACCCGACGGGCTCGTGGCCCGTGCGGCCGTGCCCTCGGAGCGACGAGTGGGTGGTAGGGGCCACGGCCGCGCAGGTGACGCACGAGGCGTGGTCTCAAACGGGCCCGCCGGCGATTAACTAGCGCGCATGTCATTTGGCCCGTCGGTCGGCGCCATCGGACGACTCGACGGCACTGTAGACAGAGGAGGGACGGCAGCATGCGGCTACTCTACGTGACGAGGCCGCCGGGCTAGCTGGCCGGCTGGCTGCTGGCACTGTTGCGGCATGCCGTGTGATGCGCGCCATGCGCCGCTTGGCTTGGCGAGCTGACACGCACAGGACAGGACAGGAGCGATGGAGATGGAGCGGGAGCGGGAGCGGGAGCGGGAGCGGGATCGCGATCTCTTCTCTCGCTCGCGGTGGCTCGTGGGCGGTCCCATCGCAGTTGCTTTTATTGGGAAGGAAGAAGATCTTTTGGGCACGATTCGCTCCCCGTTCCATCCGCCCGTCAGGTCCGACTCGACGCGATCGGCAACCCTCCCCGCCTCCGGAGGCCGGTTTAGTGCTCCCTGCTGCTGCATGCAGTGAAAAAGCCAAAGGCGGGGATCCGAGCATGCGTCGACATCGCCTCCAATCATGCAGATGCAGAAAGTTTTTTCTACGGGTATATATATATACTCGGCCCGGCGCTCAGCAGCATGATATAAATAAATAAATACTTAAATTCAGGAGGAAAGAAGAAGAGAAAATGGTACTCTAGACCAGAAGTAGTGTGTGTGTGTGTGGCGTGACCGGGCGCGATGCTCCGCGGAAAGGAGAAGATACGGCCATGTCTCGCTTCCAGGAACGGCAGCAGCAGCCATGCGCGGGCCTTGACAATGATACTACTACCTGTCACTATTGGGACACAACCGCACGGCACAGCAGCAAACATGCATGGACCGTCGACTTGTCGCGGCGCCACTTGATGGAGACAAGGCGCAATAGCCAAAGGAATTTTTGTCATGTTTCAGTGTGAAATACTCCCTCCGTTCCAAAATATAGTGCGTCCTCGGTTCCCATGCTTTAACTTTGACCATAAATTTAACCAATGAGACCGACTGCGGCGGGAGCAAAAATTATATCAGTGAATTCGTATTCGAAAGAAGTTTTCAATTATATAATTTTTGCTCCCGCCGCAGTCGGTCTCGTTGGTTAAATTTATGGTCAAAGTTGAACCTCGGGAAGCGTGGGCGCACTGTATTTTGGAACGGAGGGAGTACTAATCCTAGTAGTACTCCTATGTTTTATGGTAGAAGAATCCTCTAGTTCTTGCCTGCATGTTTTCACTTTGGTTACAAAATAGTACTCCCTCCGTTAGAAATATAAGAGCAAATGCCTAGAATCTGGATTATTATCCCTATTTGATCCTGCTAAGCTTCCGCATAATTTGAATGTATTGCCTGTTTCGAAGTCATTCATAAAAATCGCCTATTCACCTCCTCTAGTCGATAACTAGCACTTTCAGGTAGTAACATAAATGTCACCTAAACGAAGAAATATGATGTGATAACTAATTAATAAGAAGAGAGAGAAATTGAGTAATATAGCTAGTTACTCATACTATGAGGCTGCTTGTAAATGGGTAGTATCATAAGTTAGTATTATACATATGATACTAGTGTATGAGACTATGCATGTATGATACTACCTTCCTAATGCATAGTATCATGTATTAGTATTACAGATGACTTTATTTACTGCCATGCATGACACGTAGTAGTATAACATTTATTATGATACGGTATCATGTAATGATACTAAACTATCTCTTTCTTCATTTAATTCTATGTCACCTTATCAAAATTGCCTAGTTGGCATGCATGATATTACTATGATACTATCATTACGACCATCCTATGTAACATCACACTTACCCAAACAAGTGAGTCTATAAGCTAAGAAGTGAAGTGTTGCGTGACACCACACACATGTTACTTCCAACTATAGAGGTAATAATATAGACTAGTAACATGTGCATGTTACTAGTCTAAGTTAGTCCCCTCTATGGATAGACTTACGTAGTATGGGCGTGTTTGGTAGGCTGCATGGAGCCCAACCAGGCCCTGGCGGGATGAAAATGGGCCGTTTGGCTGCGTGCAAGGAGGCTTGGCTCGCATCGGCACGAAACTTAAAGTACCCCAGAGCCTGGCTCTCTGGCAACGCTCGAATCGGCCGTTCTTGCGAGCGAGGCTGAGTCGGGAGCAAAAGGAAAACACGGCGTAGGGCCCGGTGCAGGTTGGATTCAGTTGGAGATGGCGGGATGGCGCGAAATATACCCTCACCACCCCAGTTACTCGCTCACCCCTAGCTCTAGGACAAGCCATCCTCTGTTATTGGCATCGGTGGCGGCGACGACTCAGATCTGCGGCTGAGACGGCGGCGGCGACTGCTTCTTCCCTTGTTCTTCGACTCCGTCCGGCCATCCTCGTCTCCGCCATGTATCCCCTGACCCTGAAGATGGTACTCTACCCCCCCCCTCCTATGTTAGGACCGCTTAGTGTCGGTAGCGCCATCGCTAACTGCATCATGGATGTCGCTTAGGTTGTCGATGAACGGACGAAGCTTCTAGTTCACGCAGCATCTCTGATAACTGTGGTTCAGGCAGGGATCCTGCTAGTCCATAAGAGAGTTGTTCGTCGGAATGAGAGACCTCAAATCCAGTATGTTCTGATGTTACTACGGGATAAGGAGAGGATGGAGAATCTGAACTACATCTACAACTGCAATGACACAGAGGCTCTGTGGATGCTTCGCATGAAAAGAGCTCATTTCGCCAGGCTTGTGCAAACGTTCAGGAACAGAGGGCTACTAGAAGATAGCATCCACACCAATGTGGAAGAGCAAGTAGCCATGTTCCTCCATGTTGTTGGTCATAACCAGAGGTTCAGGGTTGTACACAACACCTTCAGGAGGTCAATGGAGACCATCTCCACGTACTTCAAGCAAGTGTTGTATACTATTGGGGAACTCAGAGGAGAGATGATCGTGTCACCAAGCGGCCGGACTCCTACTAAGATTCGCACTAGCCCAAGATGGTATCCATACTTCAAGGTGAGCACTAACAGTATGTTGTTAATGCCTTCATATGTTGTTCTTGTTCTGTTGTAGCCATAACACCATCCTGTAATGCCATTCACTGGTGCAGGAAGGTCCTAAGCAAAAGTTTTTTAACCCCTTTCAGTGGCGCAGTTTCAAACCGTCACCGTGCTTGTGTGGGTGATATGGGGGGCTGGTCCATCGCACACACTACCAAAACTGTTTGTGATTGGGGGTACATCCCACACAGTTCAACACAAAAAATGTTTGCCATTTGGATTAGCATCGCACACAGTTATTTCACGAAAATTGTATGTAATGCGCGATTCATTGCACACGATTAAAAATAAAAAAACGGTGTGTAATGTAAATGCCATCACACACAATTGGATCCAAAAAACTGTGTGCAATGTGTGATCTTAACGACGTGTTAATTAGTCCTAAAATCAGCTAGACAGTGATCAATTTACTATGATCATCTTTTAATGATCAAACATAAAAATGCACATTCAAAATCCAATATATGATTTTTCAAGCTTTGTCATCTATCATACAAAAGTAAAAACGTATTATCTCACATCACACGACAGCCAACACATGCAACTAGCAATCACATCTAATTACGTCGTAAAGCTTCATCAGTCTCTTGTTCATCGATGACATCAACTCCCAAACCTTCTCAAATTTCTTTTTGTATCTCATCCTAAAAAAACAAGAGAAAAAGGTGACAAGGTCAAAAAAGTAAATCATTACAGGGAGCAGCGATTCGGTGCCCAGGCTCATCTGCACCTTTAATGCATAAAAATTTCAAAACAAATACTAAAAAAATTCAAAAAATTCCAATTTTTTGCATGGTGGAGAATATGATGCATGAGCTGCGCTCCAAATTTCAGAACATTTGGACATCTGAGTGTCCCTCGGCAAAAAAGACAAATTTGGTGTCTGTATTTTTTTACTGTTCATGTATTGTTGTGACCCAATTTGTCTTTTTGGCTTACAGCTACTCATATGTCCAAATGGGCTGAAAATTGGAGCGTACCTCACGCACTAAATTATCTACCATGCAAAAATGGATTTTTTAAATTTTATTTCTATTTTTTATGAATTTTTTATATTACATACTAAAGTATCCTACTTGAAATTAGTTCTTACACTAGTTATGCATAATTTTTTCTCAAAAAGTATTGCAAGAGAAAGTTCAGAGCTTCACAAGAGAGATTTTGTGATTAGTTTGATGTCTTGGGGAATCTTCATGGATGAGAAGAACCAAGAATCGATTAGATGGCTAGAGACATCATACTTAGACATAGGAAAAACAAGATTAAATTAGCACTATCTAGCAAGCTAGCTAGCAGGCAGCCTGGTGGATGGATTCTTGGAAAGAGACGCACGGGAAGCTAGCTTACATGGCCACAAACTGTGCCTCCATGAAGCTGCCTCCCGGAATGCAGAACTTGTTGAAGCAGTTGTGCCACCGGATAGAGATCCCAGAGTTGTACGACCGCTTCGTGCTCGTGCTCGCGTCTACGCCCCGACGACGAGCCTCATGACGTCCATGGCACCCGTTTCGCGCATGGCCGCCCGATGCCGAGCGCTCCCCGCCCCGTCGTGTCCTGCTCCTAGTCAGAGCATGGAGCACGCGTCGTCTGCCTCGCCGGCCATGGAATGAAAGAAGTGTGTGTCATGTTTGTAGTTCTACAGGAGGTTGGATTGATGCTAGTTAGATATATGTTTGGATGTGGTAGAGTACGTGGTGAAGAGATAAAGCTGAATATTTTTCCTGGGTGTGAAGTGTAGATAGATGGATTCATGCCATGTCATCGATCCATGGCTTCAATCTCTTCACCAATAAGAATTTAGTACACATACGTGTGCTTTCTTGTCATTCGATTTTTGCCCTTACACCATCAAAAAAATTATGAAACCTTCTCAAATTTTTACTGCAGTATACTGAGGTCTTATATTGACATCATGCCAAGTTTCTTATTTATTAGACATTATTTACATTTTCTAGAATTAACATACCAGTAAACTTCATGTTCACGGTTGATTGTTGTCACATAGATATTTGAATGTTATATTTATTTCTTGTATGAGGCATACACATATACTCAGTGCCCTAAATATGATTTTTCAAATCATTTTTGTATACTGTTTTCTGTACTCGTGGTTCAAATTCGAATGTATCTGTTAAATGACTAGGAATGCACTTAATGACTCGGATATAGCAAATGAGCTCCGAAAAGTGTCAAATTTTAATATGGAGGATTCTATGGTGTATTTTAACAGTAGAAAAAAAATTCAAGGTCCGATGATAATGGAAACCATAAGTTCACTACCAATTTGGTGCATTCACTCTCGAAACCATGATCTATCCTCGGAGGTTGTTATATGTCTAAAGGATGTACATCAAAAAAATGTGAAACCTTCTCAATTTTTTACCACATCATAGTGAGGTAATATCATGACACTATGCCAAGTTTCATATTTTTCAAACTTCATTTATAATTGTTATAATTTCAATACCAATAAACTCCATGTTCGCGGTTGATTCTTGTCACATATGTCTAATAATTTTATATTCATTTCTTGTCCGAGGCATAAAAATATACTCAATACCCTAAATATGATTTTTCAAATCATTTTTGCGTAGTGTTTCATGCATTAATAGTTTAAATTTGAATTATATCCATTAAATGACTGGAAATACAGTTAATGACTCAAATATAGCAAATGAGCTCTTAAAAGCGCCAAATTTTAACAGAGACGATTCTATGGTGCATGTTAAGTGTAGAAAAAATTTAAAGCCAAACGACCAAGGAAAATGTTAGTTCGCCTTCAAACATATCTCGAAAACCATTATTTTTTCGAAAAATAATTTCAGGATTCACACACGGTTCCATTTATGAAATTGTGTGTGATGACAGACTACATCGCACACACAATGTATGCAAAAATCGTGTGCAAGGCATCACAAATGTTTGCGTTTTTAACACCGTGTGCAATGATATGCTACATCACACACACACACACATACTTGTTGCAAAAACTATGTGCATGGCATCACACACGGTTGCATTATGATAACTGTGTGCAATGATATAGTACATCACACACAGATCATTTGCAAAAACCGTGAGCAAAGCATCACACACATTTACATTTTTTTCAAACCGTGTGCAATAATAGGCAGTATCACACACACATTTTTTGCAAAAAACTGTTTGCGCGACATCACACACAATTATATTTTCGAAATGTGTGTGATGTTACGACATCACATACGCTTTTTTTCTTGATGTTACATCGCACACGCTATGATGTACTTCGCAAACAGTTTTATCGAAGGGTCCCTGATACATGTCTTGTCTTTGGACCATCCTGCAGTATTGATTCCAGGATTGCATTGGCGCAATAGATGATACTCATGTCACTGCCAGAGTGTCGGGGTCACAAGCTGCAGCATATAGAGGGAGAAAGCACTACACAAGCCAAAATGTGCTTGCTGCTGTTGACTTTGATCTGAAGTTTACATATGTCTTGGCTGGTTGGGAAGGATCAGCACATGATGCTAACATTCTCAGTGACAGCATGTGTAGACCTGATGGCATCAACATCCTAGATGGCAAGTTCTACCTAGGAGATGCTAGATATGCTTGTCGGCCAGGTGTTCTTCCACCCTCCAGGAAAACCAGGTACCATGTGAACGAGTTATCTCGTAGAAACTATCCTAGGACTCTATAGGAGCTATTCAATTTCAGACACTCCAGCCTTAGAGTAACTGTTGAAAGGGCATTTGAAGCTCTGAAGAAGAAGAAGACAAAGAGGCAACAACAGCAGCAGAAGAAGAGGAAGATGAAGAAGGAGAGGAAGAGGAAGAGGAAGAACTTCCACCTAGTTAGCATCGTTGAACTTTCTACTATTCAGCCATATTGGCTCTTAATAATTCGTACTGTCATTTGCTAGTAGCTGGGATAAACTGCTATTTGTTTCCTAGCTAGGAGAAGACAATTTTTTGTGTGTGTGGTAAGGTCACCACTAGTGAGAAGTGTGTTGACACACGAACACGTCACCGTGTACCCTCGACGCCGGGGGTGATGCACCACAGCTCACGTCGAAGGAGGTCCGACAGGCAGCGCGACACGCAAGACAGCTGTCACACGCTTTTGCACACCCGAACCCCCGCACGCCTGGGAGGGACCCCGTCAGGGACTGCGGTGGTTATGGGCTGCCCTAGGTCGATTCGCTCGGCCCTAGAGCCTCGGGATTCGCAACTCTCAAACTCGAGGAACACTGAAGAACGAGAGAGATAAACAATGAAGAGATAAAATGTAGATGAAAAAGTAGTATATTGATGTATTGATTGTGTGTTGTTCAATCAGCCGCCACCTCTCATCTATTTATGAGGCGGTGATACGTCTCCAACATATCTATAATTTTTTATTGTTCCACGCTATAATCTTATCATTCTAGGATACTTTTTGAGTATTTATTTACCAATTTATATTATTTTTAGCACTAACCTATTGACCCAGTGCCCAGTGCCAGTTGATGTTTTCTGCATGTTTTTGAATTTTCAGGTTTACAGTACCAAACGAAGTCCAATTGCCCCAAAAAATTTATATGATTTTTTCTGGACTAAAAGAAGACCTGGAAGCTTCGGGAGGACACCGGAGGACGCACGAGGGAGCCACAAGCCAACAGGGCGCGCCTAGGGGGTTGGCGCACCCTGATGGCTTGTCCCTCCTTGGTGGGTCTCCTGACCCCGTTCTCTAGCCTATAAATTCCCATATATTCCAAAAACCCCGGAGAGCATCCCGAAACACTTTTTCTGCTGCCGCAAGTCTCTGTCCCACCGCGATCCCATCTGGAGCCCTTTTCCGGTGCCCTGCCGGAGGGGGGATCGATCATGGAGGGCCTCTACATCATCCTTGTTGCTCCCATGGTGATGTGTGAGTAGTTCACCACAGACCTACGGGTCCGTGGTTGGTACCTAGATGGCTATCTCTCTCTCTTGATCTTCAATACAATGATCATCGCATTTTCTCTTTGATCTATCCTATGTAATACTTTTGTATGGTGCGTTTGTTGGGATCTGATGAATTGTGGGTTTATGTTCAGATTATTCATTAAAAAGATTTGAGTCTTCTCTGAAATTTATTATGATTCTTATTTGCACGATTATTATTGCTTCATAAATCTCTCTGATCTATTGATTTTCTTTGGCCAAGTAGATTGATCTTTCTTCAATGAGAGGGGTGCGTTGTAGTGGGTTCGACCTGACGGGTTTCTATATCCCAGTGACAGAAGGGGACAAGATACGTCTTTGTGTTGTTACCACTAAGGATAAAATGGTGGGGTTCATTCATATGGATTGAGTTTACTTTGTATACATCATGTCATTGTTCTTCAGGCATTACTCCATTTTACTTAATACTCTAGATGCATGCTGGATAGCGGTCGATGGGTGGAGTAATAGTAATAGGTGCAGGGAGGAGTCAACCTATTTGCTTATGGACGTGATGCCTATATATACATGATCATTGCCGTGAATAAGAACATAACTATGCGCTTTTCTATCAATTGCCCAACGATAATTTGTTTACCCATCATATGCTTCCTACACGAGAGATGCCATTACGGAAAACTATGGCCCCCGGGTCTATTCACTTATATATTTACAAACACTATCAATACCTTGCTGTCATTATTTATATTTTATTTTATTTTGCAATTTACAATTATCTATTATCATCCACACATTTCATTTGCTTGCAAATAACGAGTTCAAGGGGATTGACAACCCTCTTGCTGTATTGGGCGCAAGCGTTTGCTCTTTTGTGTGCAGTCGCTGAAGACGGTGGTTGACCGTTACTCCTTTTGGTTCGATAAACCTTGGTTCTTAACTGAGGGAAATACTTATCCGTATTGTGCTGCAATAACCCGTTCCTCTTTACGGAAAACCCAACGCAGATCACAAGTATCAGGCGGCTAGACTTTCCATACCAGAAAAGGATTTCAAATCCTCTCCAAATATTTCCAAAATTAATCGAACTCAGATTTAGGTAAGTCCGAGACAGTAGTTCGGTTTTTGGGTCTCACAGGCCGCAAACTACCTCGAATTAAGATGAGACCAAAAGAAAATTTAACTGTTTCGACAAGACGAACAACTTTCGTGTTGAACGTTTTTCAAATTTGAGGCCGTCTTCAGGGCCGAACAGCTCGCGTGACCCATCAAGCATCACCTAGGCGGTTGTGTGATCCCTCGCGCCACTTTTTCACTCAGGATCGGTCTGCAGTGCGTTGCCTCTAACTTTTGCATACGACATCGGATTGAGATGATTTTTATATCAAAATCGATCGCCTTGACGAGATGAAGACAATCCATGTAGAACATTTTCTCATATAAGTCCCTCTTGGGGGCATAATTGGCCGAAAAATATTCTGAATACAAAATCTTAGTACTTTGAGCATAGTTTCTTCTCTTTAGATGAGAACATCAAAGTTTTTCATTGACGATACAAAACTTTCACATGTTGAGTACTTTCCATTTGAGGTCATCTTAATTAAGTTTTTGACCATGCCAAAATCTGGTATCAACACATGCCCACCTAATTTCTGGTAGAGCTTGCGTGCCAGAAGATACTTTGCCTTGGGTAATGTCTAAGCACGATGTCAACACTCCATCGGCTGTGCATGCTGACAACTATAATTTTTATCGGCCATTTGCTCAGGCTTGTTGTTGCTTGGGTAGAGCCTCTTCAGATGATTGTTATCTGAGAACAACCATTAGATCTCACAAAGGCCTCGACGCAACTCTCTCATGTCAAGCCTGATCTTGTTTTGTCCAGGTACTCCTTGGGAATATTAGAACCGTTCAACGATACACCATTAAGCCGGCTGCCGAATGATTATGACCATGCACCCAAAGGAATACCGTCAACTGTTCGGCGACTCAACACATTGTTGATAAAATTACACCATCAAGCCTCCGCCGAACATCGTCTGCCTCCTGACTTGAATCCTGCAGATATCTAACACTAGTAGTTGGAGCTTTTTATGCACTAGACCCTTGGTTAATGGTCGACTCAATAATTACGTCAGTCCAATTGGTATTGGAAAACACTAAGCATCGGCTATAGGAGTACGAGATAATCATGATGAACACCGTTGGCCAGATGTCGACTTTGCCAACATAACGAACTCTAAGGGCGATATGCAAATAAAGGCCATGCATTCTCATATCAAAGGAGCCCGGGAATCTGTCCACCAAAGTATGAATAGCCGAAATAAATCAGATGTTTCGGCTAGGGATAAATTCCATGGCGTCGATTTTGATGGTACGGTTGAAGAACATGGATGACGCGCCTCTTGGAGTCTCCTATAGTGAGATGAAAATTGTCATCTTCGCCTACCTGATTCACGCTTGTCCTTCCTTACTCCTGCCGGTTTTGCAACATGAGCTGGCACATCATTCTCGCCTCGACGGCTTCCCTTGGGGACCCATGCCATGTTCCTCTTCTCTAACTCTTTGGCCCTAAGCCGGTTCAACTTCTTCTCTTACGAATATGATAGGACGAGTGGGCATCCCGGCTGTGGCTTTGGTTTCCGCACTGGCAAGTTCTTTCTGGCTTTGGGCACCTCCGGCTTGGCCTGTCCAGACTCGGCAATTGGGTCCTTGAAAGTTACTTGCTTCACTTCCTTGCCTTTAGTAGCCAACGTAGACTTGGCTGGCCTTTTGTTATCTGGAGGTGGATCTGAAACAACACACTTGCGACCATCCTTTTTTACTCGGTAAACTTGCTTGACCATGTACATCTTCTTCGCCGAGCTCCGGACCGATTCTTTTTGGTTGAGCCGGTCTTTAACATGTGGTTGTTGAACAAACAATGATCCTATTAGAGTTGCATATTTGGTGAGGTGGTTTAGAATATTATGGATGGTGTGCCCTCAATTTATACATATCCCATGATTTATATGAATAATAGTTGGCATGGGGAGGCACGTATGACATTGGCATTGGTGGCCCAAACGAAGGATATGGAGTCAGCCTGTTCAACTCCTTTCTTCGCCAATCCCGGTCTTCAGATTTATACCTTAGAGGTGACTTTGATGGTTTTGGTTCACTCGGTTGATAAGCACTCTTCGCCTCACTTATCTTCTGATATTTTTCCAATAACTACGCGAAAGTGACTTTCGGCTTTTTACCTTTGTGCTTACCATGGCCTTTGCTTTCTTTGGTCTTGCGTGCATCGATCTTTGAATTTTCTTGTTGCCCCCTAGTGCTAGATGTCTCTGATGTAGCTTTGATGGAATTCCCGTCTTCAAGATTGTTGTTGATGCTATTTTTAACAATATCCTGACTCGAAGACTCGATCCCGTCATCCTTGGTGTGTACCTATCAACCTTTAGATGAATCGTCTTTGGATTAGTCGGCTTGAGGTAGCCGAGTCAACAATTGATCGCCATCAAGACCAATCTGAGTCGATTGGCCAAATGCTCCTGCCTCAACAAACTCCAATCATCGTATGTTGGCTGATTGTTCGACTTGATGGATCATGTTGCAATCTTTGACATTCTGCTCGAACGAACATTTCATTTGCTCTTGTCTTGACGGCTTGACATCGTGATCAATTATAATAATAGGATTAGTCAGCGATGCACAAATGATGTGATCACTGATACGTCTATTTTGCATCATGATTTTCTGCTGTTATTTATATTATTTTTGGAATTTTTTCCACTTTATGATACAATTTAATGCCCTTTCTCTCTGAATTTACAAGGATTACATGGAGAGGAACGTTGCCGGCAGCTGGAATTCTGGACCTGAAAAAGCTACATCAGAGATACCTATTCTGCTGAACTCCAAATGACCTGAAATTTTACAAAGAATATTTTTGGAATATATAAAAAAATACTGGAGCCAAGAAATACCAGAGGGGGGCCACGTGTCGCCCACAAGGCAACAGGGCGCGCCCTGATGCCTTGTGGGTCCCACAGGCGGTCTCCGGTCCCCCTCTTCTACTATATGATGGGTTTTGACATAGAAAAAATGAATAGGATACTTTCGGGATGAAGCGCCGCCATCTTGAGGTGGAACCTAGACAGGAGCACTTTTGTTCTCCGGTGGAGCAATTCCGCCGGGGAAACTTCCCTCCGGGAGAGGAAAATCGAAGCCATCGTCATCCCCAACACTTCCTCCATCATGGGAGGACCAATCTTCATCAACACCTTCACCAGCACCATCTCATCTCAAACACTAGTTCATTTCTTGTATTCAATCCTTGTCTCAAAACCTCAGATTGGTACATGTGGGTTGCTAGTAGCGTTGATTACATCTCGTAGTTGATGCTAGTTGGTTTATTTGGTGGAAGATTATATGTTCATATCATTAATAATATTTAATGCACATCTGTTCTTGAAGATGAACATGATTTGTGAGTATTTACTTTTGTTCTCGAGGACATGGGAGAAGTCTTTTTATAAGTAATCATGTGATCTTGGTATTCGTTCGATATTTTGATGATATGTATGTTGCTCTTCCTTTAGTGGTGTCATGTGAAGGTCGACTACATGAAACGTCACCATACTTTGGCCTAAAGGGAAGCATTGGGAATGATAAGTAGATGATGGGTTGCGAGAGTGACAGAAGCTTAAACCGTAGTTTATGAGTTGTTCCGTAAGGGGCTGATTTGGATCCACACGTTTAATGTTGTGGTTAGATTTATCTTAATTCTTCTTTCGTAGTTGCGGATGCTTCCGAGAGGGGGTAATCATAAGTGGGATGTATGTTCAAGCAAGAATAGCACCTTAGCACCGGTCTACCCACATATAAAATTATCAAAGGAATGATCGCGAATCAACTAAACATGATGAACGTCACTAGACGGAAATTCCCATGTGTCCTCGAGAGCGCTTTGCTTTATATAAGAGAACTTCTAGGCTTATCCTTTGCTAAAAAAAGGAATGGGCCACCTTGATGCACCTTTTTTTTTACTATTATTACTTGGTACTTGTTACGAATTATCTTGCTACAAAACTATCTGTCAATGTTACTTATTGCACTTGCAGAGAATACCTTGCTGAAAACCGCTTGTAATTTCCTTCTGCTCCTCGTTGGATTCGACAATATTACTTATCGAAAGGACTGGAATTGATCCACTATAGTTGTGGGTCATCAAGACTCTTTTCTGGCGCCGTTTTCGGGGAGTGAAGCGCCTTTGTTAAGTGGAATTTGGTAAGGAAACATTTTTGTTATGTGCTGGAATTTACTGTTGCTTGTTATTATGGAGGATAGTCTTTTGAGGGGCTTGTTTGATGTATCTTCCCCTCGTCCAGAAGTGGCAGAAGCCGCTCCTCAACCTACTGAAAATATTTACTATGAAATTCGTTCAGGTATGTTAGAGAAACTGCATGCTAATCCTTATGCAGGAGATGGAACAAAACACCATGATATGCACTTGACATATATATATGAAATTTGTGGATTATTTAATCTTGCAGGTTTGTTCGAAGATGGTGTTAAGAATATTTTCCCTTTATATTTGGAGGGAAAGGAATCGATTTGGTATATGTCGGCGTTCTTCGTTCAGGGGGTACCCAGACCTGCCTGCCTGCGGCCCAGCGCGTGGCCCACCACGGTGGCCCGGTACGGCCTGGTGACAAACCCCCGAGGACAAGACCCTCGTGAGGGCCCCGACCTCGCGAGGAGAACGACGCCAAGACCTCCAGGGGGCGGACTCCCCAGGTTGCCTCCCAAGGAGCGAAGATTCCTATGCAGGTGTCTGGCCTCCGGAGGCAGCAATAACGTGAGCCATGACGACCAAGGCAAGCGGGCGCCAGCGGGCGCATCAGAGACAGTTTCCTCTTCCATGCTAAGGAGGCAAGGACGTACGCGGGTTCCCAAGGGATCCCCCCCAAAGGTTTCCCTCCCGGTGCAACAAGACCAAGACCACGAGCTCAGCACGAAGGACATCATCACCGAGCCCACCTCCGCGTCTGGCCCAACTGCTTTGCAGACGAAGATCACCTTTAGTCAGGATAAGCTATACCTGATGTCCCCTTTCAAATTTGGCCGTTGTGGGATCCCTTCCCGCCTGTGCGATAAGGGAAGAGGACCCAGGCCGCTATAAATAGGGGCAAGACTCCACCGTAGAGGGGGCGATCCACAACCAAGAGCCGTCGCGAGGTCGCTCATTGTTGTACTAGTTCATCCACAAACCTCCTCGCAAGGCCAATCCACCAAAGGAGGAGTAGGGTTTTACACCGCAAGGTGGCCCAAACCTGGGTAAATCTCTTGTGTCCACTTTCTCTCGCTCTCGCGCATCTTCGGCAGGGTCTGGCTGTGGAGCGGCAGGCTCGAGACTTGAGCTGGTTAGGATCTTCGCACACGCCCCAGAGTTCGAACCTTCTTGGGTCTGCGGAGCCCGGATTCCGACATTTGGCGCGCCAGGTAGGGGCGTGTCGAGGTTCCATCTTCACCAGCCGCGCCTCGCTCCCGCCTCGTCGCCTCCATGGCGGGCACAGCTCCCAAGGCTTGGCAGCCCGCGGCCTATGGGGACACCGCGGGTTGCCAGGCCATGCCTGCGGTCGCTTGTATCCTCGGCGGGTCGCAGGCGCCCGCATCCGGTCGCCATGTCAAGCAGCTTCTCCACCGAGCAGGCGCAGCTCGGCCGCGGCTCGAAGCCCCGCGGAGCATGACGAGGCCAGAGACCGACATCACCTTTGACTCCAGGGACCATCCCAGGACGACGGTCGCTGCTGGAGCGCTCCCCATGTTGTGCACGCCCACCATCAACAACGTTGCGGTCACCAAAACCCTCATCGATGGCGGCGCCGGCCTCAATGTCCTTTCCGTGCAGGCCTTCGACATGCTCCAGATGCCCTACGACCAGCTCGCGCCCTCCAGGCCCTTCTCAGGGGTGGTCAGGGGCTCCGCCACCCCCTTGGGGCAGGTGCGCCTCCCCGTCACCTTCGGTACCCGCGACAACTACCGCACCGAGCTGATCGACTTCGACGTGGCCCGCATCGGCCTCCCGTACAACGCCATCCTGGGATATCCGGCCCTCGCCAAGTTCATGGCGGCAACGCATCCTGGCTACAACGTCATCAAGATGCCTGGCAGCAGCGGTATCATCACCGTGGCCGGAGACACCACCTAAGGGTGCGCCCCGATGCGCGGCCGGTGAAGCAAAAAGCAAGGCGACAAGCCCAAGAGAAGCAAGCACTCATCGTCTAAGAGGTCGGCAAGCTGCGGGAAGCTGGTGTTGTCCGGGAAGTGTGGCACCCGAGTTGGCTGGCCAACCCAGTGATCGTCCCCAAGAAGGGGGGAAAGGAACGCATGTGTGTCGACTTCATGGGCCTCAACAAGGCTTGTCCTCAGGACACCTTCCCGCTCCCGCGCATCGATCAGATCGTAGACTCCACCGCCGAGTGCGATCTATTGTGCTTTCTGGATGCCTTCTCAGGCTACCACCAAATCAAGATGGCAACGGAGGACATCGAGAAGACGGCCTTCCTCTCCCCGTGCGGCGTGTACTGCTATGTTTGCATGCCCTTCGTGCCGCGGAATGCCGGGGCGACATTCCCATGATTGATGCGCATTGCCCTGGGGCAGCAGCTCGGAAGGAATGTGGAGGCATACGTCGATGACATCG
Source organism: Elymus sibiricus (assembly GCA_039707655.1). Classification (NCBI taxonomy): domain Eukaryota; kingdom Viridiplantae; phylum Streptophyta; class Magnoliopsida; order Poales; family Poaceae; genus Elymus; species Elymus sibiricus. The sequence continues at coordinate 304,602,040 of CM077671.1, forward strand.
TGGTCAAGTCGCGAGAGGCGAAGACCCTGATCGAGGACCTGGAGGAGACATTCGCCAGCCTGCACCAAGTGAACCTGAAGCTCAACCTGCAAAAGTGCGTCTTTGGGGTCCCATCCGGCAAGCTACTCGGTTTCTTGGTATCGCACCGAGGAATCGAGGCCAACCCGGAGAAGGTCAAAGCCATCGGGAAAATGAGCCCGCCTCAGACCCTCAAGGAAATGCAGAAGCTTGTGGGTTGCGTGACCTCTTTGGGACGTTTCATCTCCAAGCTGGGCGAGCGCGCCCTCCCTTTCTTCAAGCTCATGAAAAGGAAGGGTCCTTTCGAGTGGACTCCGGAGGCGGATGCGGCCTTCGAGGACCTCAAGCGGTACCTCACGAGCCCACCCGTTATGGTGGCGCCTCGTCCTTGCGAGCCCCTGGTGCTCTACTTGGCAGCCACCCCCACTCAGCCAGCGCAGCGCTCGTGGCAGTCCGGGAGGGGTGCGCTGGCGCAGGTGCGAAGCAAGGCGGCTCGTGCGGGGCCGCGCTGCGCTCACCGCTTCAGGGCGGCGCTCCTGAGGCCCGCGTCTCTTCATCAACCCCCGGGGCACCTGAGTCCCTCGAGCCTCATGAGGAGCCGGGCGACGCCAATACCTCGTCCCTGATCGAGCACCCGGTGTACTACGTCAGCACCGTGTTGCGGGATGCGCGTGCGCGCTACCCTATGATGCAGAAACTTCTGCTTGCACTCCTCGTCGCCTCAAGGAAGCTGTGCCACTATTTCCAGTGCCACCCTATCAAGGTCGTCTCCGCGTATCCCCTGGAGAAAGTGTTGTGCAAACCCACGCTGCTGAAAGAGTTGCAGAGTGGAACATCGAGCTGCAGTCCTTCCACCTGGAGTTCAGCACCACCAGGGTCATCAAGGGCGTGGCCCTTGCCAACTTTGTGGCGGAGTGGATGGACGCTCCCGACCAGGGGATGGATGGGGGCCGGTCCCTCGCGCCTGGTGACGAGGGGCCCGACGGCTGGGTCATGCATTTCGATGGAGCCTTCGCACGCCGGGGCACGGGGGCTGGAGTAGTCTTCATCTCCCCAACCCGAGACAAGCTTTACTACGTTGTCCAGCTTTGCTTCCAACATGGCGAGAAGGTCTCCAACAACATTGCGGAATACGAAGGCCTGATCGCTGGCCTCAGGGCCGCTGCCTGTCGTGGGAACGACTTCGACAGTACGAAGGGGGTAGGGTAAAGGAGCATGATCTACCGAGATGCATATGGGTGACACGAGTATTTTTAGCAGGTTCGGGCCCCTCTCGGAAGAGTAATAAGCCCTACGTCCTGTCCTCCGGAGAGGGTTCTTGTCTCTGCGTATGAACACGGGGTTACAGGGTGTGTGAGAGGGTTGGAGGAAATGAGTCTCTGGAAGGAGCCGAAGTCCCCCGAATGAGAAGCCCCGGGCGGCTTATATAGAGTCCGCTGCCCGGGAGTTACAAGTCATAAAGACAGGTTCAATTGCGTACTAATGGCCGACCGTTTCAGCCATAATGACGGTGGTAATTGTCTCTGGTGGTTGGACTGCTGTCGTCCGAGTGGACCATGCGACCGAGTGGTTGACTGTCGAGTGGAGGGAGGAGACTCCGAGTGGATGCTGTCGAGTGACTCACACACCATGGTGATTTCAGTCGGAGTCTTCCTTGTAATCTTGTAATCCTTAAGTTCTCCGATGTGATGTCCTTAGGTAGGGTATGCAGGTCAGGCCTGTGACCCTACCCTAGGTACATATCCCCATCATTAGTCCCCGAATTGATCAGGGTTTGAGTGAAAAAAGGGATCGATGCAGGTTCTGATATGACACAAAAATTCCGAATGCATTGTTGGGCTTCATAGAAGTCTTCGTTGATTGGAGTCTTTGTCATTCACCCTGATCGATTCTGTCTTGATATGCGGAGCTGCCGAGCGACGAAGGCGTGTCCGGTAGAATGACGGCGCGCGGGGTGGCCGAGAGACGATGGAGCGTCTGACTGAGTGTCGGTGCGCGGAGTTACCGAGTGACGAAGACGCGTCCAGTAGTACGACGGCTCGCGGGGCGGTCGAGTGACGATGGAGCGTCCGACGGAGTGGCGATGAAGACGCGTCCAGTAGTATGACGACGCGCGGGGCGGTCGAGTGACGATGGAGCGTCCGACTGAGTGGCGATGAAGACGCGTCCAGTAGTACGACGGCGCGCGGGGCGGTCGAGTGACAATGGAGCGTCCGACGGAGTGGCGATGAAGACGCGTCCGGTAGTACGACGGCGCGCGGGGCGGTCGAGTGACGATGGAGCGTCCGACGGAGTGGCGATGAAGACGCGTCCAGTAGTACGACGGCGCGCGGGGCGGTCGAGTGACGATGGAGCGTCCGACGGAGTGGCGATGAAGACGCGTCCGGTAGTACGACGGCGCGCGGGGCGGTCGAGTGACGATGGAGCGTCCGACGGAGTGGCGATGAAGACGCGTCCGGTAGTACGACGGCGCGCGGGGCGGTCGAGTGACGATGGAGCGTCCGACTGAGTGGCGATGAAGACGCGTCCCGTAGTACGACGGCGCGCGGGGCGGTCGAGTGACGATCGAGCGTCCGACTGAGTGGCGATGAAGACGCGTCCCGTAGTACGACGGCGCGCGGGGCGGTCGAGTGACGATGGAGCGTCCGACTGAGTGGCGATGAAGACGCGTCCCGTAGTACGACGGCGCGCGGGGCGGTCGAGTGACGATGGAGCATCCGACTGAGTGGCGATGAAGACGCGTCCCGTAGTACGATGGCGCGCGGGGCGGTCGAGTGACGATGGAGCGTCCGACGGAGTGGCGATGAAGACGCGTCCAGTAGTACGACGACGCGCGGGGCGGTCGAGTGACGATGGAGCGTCCGACTGAGTGGCGATGAAGACGCGTCCAGTAGTACGACGGCGCGCGGGGCGGTCGAGTGACGATGGAGCGTCCGACGGAGTGGCGATGAAGACGCGTCCGGTAGTACGACGGCGCGCGGGGCGGTCGAGTGACGATGGAGCGTCCGACGGAGTGGCGATGAAGACGCGTCCAGTAGTACGACGGCGCGCGGGGCGGTCGAGTGACGATGGAGCGTCCGACCGAATGGCGATGCGGGGAGCTGCCGAGTGTCGAAGGAGCGTCCGACTGAATGGCGATGCGCGGAGCTGCCGAGTGTCGAAGGAGCGTCCGATTGAGTGACGGCGCGCGGAGCTGCCGAGTGTCGAAGGAGCGTCCGACTGAATGGCGATGCGCGGAGCTGCCGAGTGTCGAAGGAGCGTCCGATTGAGTGACGGCGCGCGGAGCTGCCGAGTGTCGAAGGAGCGTCCGACTGAATGGCGATGCGCGGAGCTGCCGAGTGTCCGACTGAGTGACGGCGCGCGGAGCTGCCGAGTGTCGAAGGAGCGTCCGACTGAATGGCGATGCGCGGAGCTGCCGAGTGTCGAAGGAGCGTCCGACTGAAGGGCGATGTGCGGAGCTGCCGAGCGTCGAAGGAGCGTCCGACTGAACGGCGATGCGCGGAGCTGCCGAGTGACGATGGGGCGTCCAGTTGAGTGACGGCGCGCGGGGCGGTCGAGTGACGATGGAGCGTCCGACTGAATGGCGATGCGCGGAGCTGCCGAGCGTCGAAGGAGCGTCCGACTGAATGGCGATGCGCGGAGCTGCCGAGTGTCGAAGGAGCGTCCGACTGAATGGCGATGCGCGGAGCTGCCGAGTGTCGAAGGCGCGTCCAGTTGAGCGGCGATGCGCGGAGTCATCGGCAGGGGTCTTAGATTTGTTTTGATTGTAGGTCCAGTGGGGGCACGCTGAGTGCACCCACTGGGTGTAGTCCCCGAGACCGCCGTCGAGTGCTTGCATCGGCGGGGGTCTGATAGAGACAATGTTTGCATGTTTGCTTTTCAATCCTTTACGTTTGTTTGGTTTCCGAGGGAGATGGATGCTCATTACTCAGAAGAAGTTTGAACCTAGGCGAATCTTAAACGGGGTCCGACTCGCGGCTAAGTCTCCGAGTGAGAGGTGCTCGTCACTCGGAGTAGGTTTTTACTTGGGCGAAGCGGATTCGCGGCCAAGCCCCCGAGTGGAGGGATGCTCGTCACTCGGAGGAGGTTTTTACTTGGGCGAAGCGGATTCGCGGCCAAGCCTCCGAGTGGAGGGACGCTCGTCACTCGGAGGAGGTTTTTACTTGGGCGAAGCGGATTCGCAGCCAAGCCCTCGAGTGGAGGGACGCTCGTCACTCGGAGTAGGTTTTTTACTTGGGCGAAGCGGATTCGCGGCCAAGCCCCCGAGTGGAGGGATGCTCGTTACTCGGAGGAGGTTTTTACTTGGGCGAAGCGGATTCGTGGCCAAGCCCCCGAGTGGAGGGACGCTCGTCACTCGGAGGAGGTTTTTACTTGGGCGAAGCGGATTCGCGGCCAAGCCCCCGAGTGGAGGGACGCTCGTCACTCGGAGGAGGTTTTTACTTGGGCGAAGCGGATTCGCGGCCAAGCCCCCGAGTGGAGGGACGCTCGTCACTCGGAGGAGGTTTTTACTTGGGCGAAGCGGATTCGCGGCCAAGCCCCCGAGTGGAGGGATGCTCGTCACTCGGAGGAGGTTTTTACTTGGGCGAAGCGGATTCGCGGCCAAGCCCCCGAGTGGAGGAATGCTCGTCACTCGGAAGAGTTTTTTACTTGGGCGAAGCGGATTCGCGGCCAAGCCCCCGAGTGGAGGGACGCTCGTCACTCGGAGGAGGTTTTTTACTTGGGCGAAGCGGATTCGCGGCCAAGCCCCCGAGTGGAAGGATGCTCGTCACTCGGAGGAGGTTTTTTACTTGGGCGAAGCGGATTCGCGGCCAAACCCCCAAGTGGAGGGATGCTCGTCACTCGGAGGAGGTTTTTTACTTGGGCGAAGCGGATTCGCGGCCAAGCCCCCGAGTGGAAGGATGCTCGTCACTCGGAGGAGGTTTTTTACTTGGGCGAAGCGGATTCGCGGCCAAGCCCCCAAGTGGAGGGATGCTCGTCACTCGGAGGAGGTTTTTTACTTGGGCGAAGCGGATTCGCGGCCAAGCCCCCGAGTGGAAGGATGCTCGTCACTCGGAGGAGGTTTTTTACTTGGGCGAAGCGGATTCGCGGCCAAGCCCCCAAGTGGAGGGATGCTCGTCACTCGGAGGAGGTTTTTACTTGGGCGAAGCGGATTCGCGGCCAAGCCCCCGAGTGGAGGGACGCCCGTCACTCGGAGGAGGTTTTTACTTGGGCGAAGCGGATTCGCGGCCAAGCCCCCGAGTGGAAGGATGCTCGTCACTCGGAGGAGGTTTTTTACTTGGGCGAAGCGGATTCGCGGCCAAGCCCCCGAGTGGAGGGATGCTCGTCACTCGGAGGGGGTCTTCATGTATTCGGATTGGATCTTCGTGGGCTCGGCATGGTAAATAAGTTCAGCCTGGAACTGGGTCAATCAGGTGAATCTTCATGCACTTGGCACGGTATGTAACTTCGGTCTTGAAACTGCCGACTGGAGAGAAAAGTTGGACACTGCGAGGAAAAACTTGGTGGCACTCGTATGTCTCCCGGAGGAGATAGACTAGTGGTCCGAGGTGGACGTGCCATGAAAACCCGAGTGGCGAGGCTAGCGCGTGGACTGACTCTTCGGAGAGAGGCCACTCATTATCCCGGGGGAACACCAGCACAGGCCATCTCCAAGTCCAAGTGTATCCGTAGAGGAGAGTCATTTTCACCCTTTTGCAGTCCTGAAGATGACTCCAGGTAATGATTTGGGCGGCTGAGTCGAGCTTGTCGTCGAAGAGGAGTCGACCCAATGACGGCGCACAGAGCAGCCGAGTCGAGTGATCTTGTAACCTGTGTATGAAAAATAGCACAGGCCAACATAAAAATCTCTCGGAATACTTTGAATTTGCTGAAATGATTTGCATAAATAACACCCATATACACCCACTGGGTGCGCCAGGTGTTTGCTGGTCCAGGACCAGCGAAAGTATAAAAGAATGAAGAATCTGACTGAACTCGCTTGAGTACTGGACCCAAATGAAGCGGAAGTGTAGTGGAGTAATGAAAATAAGCAACCGAGCGCAGAGGTACACTCGGTGGCGTGGCCTCCGAGCGAACGTCATGTGCGACTTACTTAACACTCGGTAATGCAATAACTATTTAATTGGATGCAGTCTGTGAAGAATGACTTAGCTGTCTGACGACGCGCGGGGCTGCCGAGGGACGATGGAGCGTCCGACTGAACGGCGATGCGCGGAGCTGCCGAGTGAAGGCGACGCGTCCCGTAGAGTGAATGCGTGCGGAGCTGCAACGAGACGATGGAGCGTCCGACTGAATGGCGATGCGCGGAGCTGCCGAGTGAAGGCGACGCGTCCCGTAGAGTGAAGGCGCGCGGAGCTGCCGAGAGACGATGGAGCGTCCGACTGAATGGCGATGCGCGGAGCTGCCGAGTGATGACGACGCGTCCAGTAGAGTGACGAAGAGGTGTCTCGCCGAGTGGCGATGGAGCATCCGACTGAATGACGATGCGCGGAGCTGTCGAGTGTCGAAGAGGTGTCTCGCCGAGTGGCGATGGAGCATCCGACTGAATGACGATGCGCGGAGCTGTCGAGTGTCGAAGAGGTGTCTCGCCGAGTGGCGATGGAGCGTCCGACTGAATGACGATGCGCGGAGCTGTCGAGTGTCGAAGAGGTGTCTCGCCGAGTGGCGATGGAGCCTCCGACTGAATGACGATGCGCGGAGCTGTCGAGTGCCGAAGAGGTGTCTCGCCGAGTGGCGATGGAGCATCCGACTGAATGACGATGCGCGGAGCTGTCGAGTGTCGAAGACGTGTCTCGCCGAGTGGCGATGGAGCATCCGACTGAATGACGATGCGCGGAGCTGTCGAGTGTCGAAGAGGTGTCTCGCCGAGTGGCGATGGAGCGTCCGACTGAATGACGATGCGCGGAGCTGTCGAGTGTCGAAGAGGTGTCTCGCCGAGTGGCGATGGAGCTTCCGACTGAATGACGATGCGCGGAGCTGTCGAGTGCCGAAGAGGTGTCTCGCCGAGTGGCGATGGAGCATCCGACTGAATGACGATGCGCGGAGCTGTCGAGTGTCGAAGACGTGTCTCGCCGAGTGGTGACGCGCGGGGCGGCCGACTGACGAAGATGCGTCCGGTTGAGTGATGACGTAGCGGGCGGACAAATCGCTACACGTTAGTCGTCTGGACGCAAATTTCATCTGCGTGTCACCGCGTCAGTTGGTCGTATGAAATGTCCATCCCAGTATATTGCTGTCCGGAGATTATGACGGACGAATGACCTGCAAGTTAGTATAGCAAGTAGAGCCACGAATATTTATTGCTGATCAAAAACGCTCCTGCATTGACGCCTTTTGGAAGGACTTAAAGCCCGGTGGTTATAGTGCATGCATGCGTGAACTAATAACTAATTGGCCGCTTAATAGGGTGATTATCTTAATGAAATGGTAATTGGCCCATGAATTGCACTTGGGTCAAGTGCGTTTGCCAATTGAGTGCGCGCATGCACTAGCACTACCATACGGGAGTGCATGGAAGCATGCCTGAGTCAACCCGGGTGGAGCATGCGAAGACACGTGCATGCCCGACATAACTTTCTGGTACGGACGCATCTACTAGTAATTACACATAGTGAGGCATGCGAAGAGACCGTGTGCGCAGAAAGAGAGAGAGAGAGCGCGCCCTGAGCGGAGGAAAAGAGGAGGTGGAGCGCCGACGACCATTAATTGGCCGCGGTAATTAGGCACTCACTCCATGGAGTAACTGGCGTTGGAAATACTCACCTGATGAGCCGCTTAATGACGCAATTACCTTAGCGAAAACGGCCACCCCACGTTCTTCCGATTCCTTGCGTGACGAGGAGGTGACTGGGCGGAGGAGCGCTGCGCTGCGGCCAGGCCGATGCCTCCGCGGCGTGGAGGCCGACGTCGGGCGGGCGACCGGGTGGAGGAGCTCCGCGTTGCCGGCCAGGTTCGTGTCTCTGCGGAGAGCGGAAAGGGAGGAATCTCGCTGTTGGGGAACGTTGCATGGGAAACAAAAATTTTCCTACGCACACACAAGATCTATCCATGGTGATGAGCATCTACGAGAGGGAGAGTGAATCTACATACCCTTGTAGATCGCTAAGCGGAAGCGTTAATAAACGCGGTTGATGTAGTCGAACGTCTTCGCGATCCAAATCGCCGAGCGTCCCGCGATCCAATCACGATCCTTCCGATCTAGTGCCGAACGGACGGCACCTCCGCGTTCAACACACGTACGGCTTGATGACGCCTTCACCTCCTCGATCCAGCGAGCGATGATGAAGTAGTGGTTGAGTTCCAGCAGCACGACGGCGTGGTGATGGTGGTGAGGAACAATCTCTGCAGGGCTTCGCCAAGCACTACGGAGATTATGACGGAGGAACTAGAGGGCTAGGGTTGCCGCACACGGCTTGGGGAAATCTTGATGTGTCCCGTGTGCTAGCCCTGCCCCTCTATTTATATGTTGAGCCTTGGGGTCTAAACTTGGAGTAAAAGCCTCCTCCGGGTCGGTTTTGCCCGCACAAGGTCGGTTTGGCCCGCAGGAAAAGAGTCCAACTCGGATCCCTGCCGAACCGTGCACAGCCGCGCACAAGCGGTAGTACCGCTTCACACAAGCGGTAGTACCGCTTGGGCGGTAGTACCGCTTCACCAAGCGGTAGTACCGCTTACGCGGCAGCAAAACTACTTTTGCACTTTCCAATACTTTGTGGGCTTTATCCCTTTGGCTCATATAAAGTGTTGCTGCACCCGAACACTTCGGTAAACATCCGGAATCCCTTCCGGTGAACTCCGGAACCCTTCCAGAGATCAAAACACTATTATCACATATATCAATCTTTACCTCCGGACTATTCCGGAGATCCTCGTCATGTCCGGGATCTTATCCGGGACTCCGAACAACTTTCGGTCACCAACATAATAACTCAATTATACTAATCGTCACCAAACGTTAAGTGTGTAGACCCTGCGGGTTCGAGAACTATGTAGACATGACCGAGACACCTCTACGGCCAATAACCAATAGCGGGACCTGGATGCCCATATTGGCTCCTACATATTCTACGAAGATCTTTATCGGTCGAACCTCTATGTCAAGGATTCAGTTAATCCCGTATGCTGTTCCCTTTGTTCTTCGGTATGTTACTTGCCCGAGATTCGATCGTCGGTATCACTATACCTAGTTCAATCCCATTACCGGCAAGTCTCTTTACTCGTTCCGTAATACAAGATCCTGTGGCTAACTCTTTAGTCACTTTGCTTGCAAGGCTCAATGTGATGTTGTATTACCGAGTGGGCCCTGAGATACCTCTCCGTCATACGGAGTAACAAATCCCAGTCTTGATCCATGCCAACCCAACAGACACCCTCGGAGATACCTGTAGAGCACCTTTATAGTCACCCAGTTACGTTGCGACGTTTGATACACACAAGGTATTCCTCCGGTGTCAGTGAGTTGCATGATCTCATGGTCAAAGGAACAGATACTTGACATGCAGAAAACAATAGCAATAAACTGACACGATCAAATGCTACGTTTACAGTTTGGGTCTTGTCCATCACATCATTCTCCTAATGATGTGATCCCGTTATCAAATGACATCTCATGTCAATGGCTAGGAAACCTTAACCATCTTTGATCAACGAGCTAGTCAACTAGAGGCTTACTAGGGACAAAGTGTTGTCTATGTACCCACACATGTATTTGAGTTTCCAATCAATACAATTATAGCATGGATAATAAACGATTATCATTAACAAGGAAATATAATAATAACCAATTTATTATTGCCTCTAGGGCATATTTCCAACAGTCTCCCACTTGCACTAGAGTCAATAATCTAGTTCACATCACTATGTGATTTACATTGTAATGAATCGAACACCCATGCAGTTCTGGTGTTGTTCATGTTTAGCCCTTGGAAGAGGTTTAGTCATCGGATCTGCAACATTTAGATCCGTGTGTACTTTGCAAATATTTATGTCGTCCTCCTTGATGTAATCGCGGATGGAATTGAAACGTCGCTTTATGTGTCTGGTCCTCTTGTGAAATCTTGGTTCCTTGGCTAGAGCAATGGCACCAGTATTATCACAAAACAGAGTCATTGGGTTAAGTGCACTAGGCACTACTCCAAGATCTGTCATGAACTCCTTCATCCAGACACCTTCCTTCGCCGCCTCCGAGGCAGCGATGTACTCCGCTTCGCATGTAGAATCTGCTACCACGCTTTGCTTGGAACTGCACCAGCTAACCGCACCCCCATTAAGAATAAATACGTATCCGGTTTGCGACTTAGAGTCATCCGGATCAGTGTCAAAGCTTGCATCGACGTAACCCTTTACGACGAGCTCTTGATCACCTCCATAAACGAGAAACATGTCCTTAGTCCTTTTCAGGTACTTCAGGATATTCTTGACCGCCGTCCAGTGTTCCATTCCTGGATCACTTTGAAACCTTTCAACCATACTTATGGCAAGGCTGACATCGGGTCTTGTGCACAGCATTGCATACATGATAGAGCCTATGGCCGAAGCATAGGGGATGACACTCATCTTTTCTCTATCTTCTGCAGTCACTGGGCATTGAGTCTTACTCAACTTCACACCTTGCAAAACAGGCAAGAACCCCTTCTTGGACTGATCCATTTTGAACTTCTTCAAAATCTTATCAAGGTATGTGCTTTGTGAAAGTCCTATTAAGCGTCTTGATCTATCTCTATAGATCTTGATGCCTAATATGAAAGCAGCTTCTCCTAGGTCCTTCATTGAAAAACTCTTGTTCAAATATTCCTTTACGCTTTCCAGCATTTCTATATTGTTTCCAATCAGCAATATGTCATCCACATATAATATTAGAAACGCTATAGAGCTCCCACTCACTTTCTTGTAAATACAAGCTTCTCCGTAAACTTGTATAAACTCGAACGCTTTGATCACATCATCAAAACGAAGATTCCAACTCCGAGATGCTTGCACCAGTCCATAAATGGATCGCTGGAGTTTGCAAACTTTGTCAGCATTCTCTGGATCAACAAAACCTTCTGGTTGCATCATATACAACTCTTCCTTAAGGAAACCGTTAAGGAACGCTGTTTTGACATCCATCTGCCAAATTTCATAATCGAAAAAGGCAGCTATTGCTAACATGATTCTGACGGACTTAAGCATCGCTACGGGTGAGAAGGTCTCATCGTAGTCAACTCCTTGAACTTGTGAAAAACCCTTTGCCACAAGTCGAGCTTTATAGACGGTGACATTACCGTCCGCGTCCGTCTTCCTCTTAAAGATCCATTTGTTCTGAATGGCCTTACGCCCTTCAGGTAATACTTCCAAAGTCCATACTTTGTTTTCATACATGGATCCCATCTCGGATTTCATGGCCTCTAACCACTTCTCGGAATCCGGGCCCATCATCGCTTCTCCATAGCTCGTAGGTTCATCGTTGTTTAACAACATGACCTCTAAGACAGGGTTGCCGTACCACTCAGGAGTAGTACGCGTCCTTGTCGACCTACGAGGTTCGATAGCAACTTGATCCAAAGCTTCATGATCATCATCATTAACTTCCTCTTCAGCTAATGTAGGCTCCACAGAAACAACTTTCTGCGCTGCGCTACTCTCAGGTTGAAGTAAAGGTTCAATAACCTCATCAAGTTCTATCTTCCTCCCACTCAATTCTTTCGAGAGAAACTCTTTCTCAAGAAATGTTCCGTTTTTAGCGACAAACATTTTGCCTTCGGATCTGAGATAGAAGGTATACCCAACTGTCTCTTTTGGGTATCCTATGAAGACGCATTTCTCCGCTTTGGGTTCCAGCTTTTCAGGCTGAAGCTTTTTGACATAAGCATCACATCCCCAAACTTTAAGAAACGACAGCTTTGGCTTCTTGCCAAACCAAAGTTCATATGGCGTCGTCTCAACGGATTTCGATGGTGCCCTATTTAAAGTGAATGCAGCTGTCTCTAATGCATAACCCCAAAACGATAGTGGCAAATCGGCAAGAGACATCATAGATCGCACCATATCTAATAAGGTTCGATTACGACGTTCGGACACACCATTACGCTGTGGTGTTCCAGGCGGTGTCAATTGTGAAACAATTCCACACTGTCTTAAGTGACTGCCAAACTCATAACTCAGATATTCTCCTCCTCGATCAGATCGTAGGAATTTAATCTTCTTGTTACGATGATTCTCAACTTCACTCTGAAATTGTTTGAACTTTTCAAATGTTTCAGACTTGTGTTTCATTAAGTAAATATACCCATATCTACTTAAGTCATCAGTGAAGGTGAGAAAGTAACGATAACCACCGCGCGCCTCAATACTCATTGGACCGCACACATCAGTATGTATGATTTCCAATAAGTCACTTGCCCGTTCCATTATTCCAGAGAACGGCGTTTTAGTCATCTTGCCCATGAGGCATGGCTCACATGTGTCAAGTGATTCAAAATCAAGTGACTCCAAAAGTCCATCAGCATGGAGCTTCCTCATGCGTTTTACGCCAATATGACCTAAACGGCAGTGCCACAAGAAAGTGGTATTATCATTATCAATTCTACATCTTTTGGCATCAATGTTATGAACATGTGTATTATTACTATCGAGATTCAATAAGAATAAACCCCTCACATTGGGTGCATGACCATAAAAGATATTACTCATATAAATAGAACAACCATTATTCTCTGATTTAAATGAGTAACCGTCTCGCAATAAACAAGATCCAGATATAATGTTCATGCTTAACGTAGGCACCAAATAACACTTATTTAGGTTCATCACTAATCCCGACGGTAATCGAAGAGCGAGCGTGCCGACGGCGATCACATCAACCTTGGAACCATTTCCCACGCGCATCGTCACTTCGTCCTTTGCCAGCCTCCGTCTATTCCGCAGTTCCTGTTTTGAGTTGCAAATATGAGCAACCGCACCGGTATCAAATACCCAGGCACTACAACGAGAGTTGGTAAGGTACACATCAATAACATGTATATCATATATACCTTGTTTGTTGTTGGCCGCCTTCTTGTCAGCCAAATACTTGGGGCAGTTCCGCTTCCAGTGTCCAGTTCCCTTGCAATGAAAACACTCAGTTTCTGGTTTGGGTCCAGCCTTGGGTTTCTTCACGAGAGGAGCAACTGCTTTGCCACTCTTCTTAGAGTTACCCTTCTTACCCTTGCCATTTTTCTTGAAACTAGTGGTTTTATTGACCATCAACACTTGATGCTCCTTCTGAATTTCAGACTCAGCGACTTTCAGCATCGCAAACAGCTCGGCGACTGACTTGTTCATCCCGTGCATGTTATAGTTCAACACGAAGCTCTTGTAGCTAGGCGGCAATGATTGAAGAACTCTGTCAGTGATAGCCTCTGGAGGAAGGGGCATCCCTAACTCAGCCAGACGGGTGGAGTACCCAGACATTCTGAGCACGTGATCACTGATAGACCCGTTCTCCTCCATCTTGCAAGCATAGAACTTATCGGAGATCTCATATCTCTCGATCCGGGCATTCTTCTGAAAGATAAACTTCAACTCCTGGAACATCTCATATGCTCCATGACGTTCAAAACGTCTTTGAAGTCCCGGTTCTAAGCCATACAACATTGCACATTGAACTATTGAGTAATCATCAGAACGAGCCTGCCAGGCGTTCACAACGTCTAGAGACTCAACTGGAGCGGGTGGATCACCAAGCGGTGCATCAAGGACATAAGCCTTCTGGGAAGCCGTAAGGATAATCCTTAGATTACGGGCCCAGTCCACAAAGTTACTTCCATCATCTTTCAACTTAGCTTTCTCTAGGAACGCATTAAAATTCAGGGGTGCTACTGCGCGAGCCATGATCTACAACATAAATATAGCAAAGACAACTTAGACTATTGTTCTAGATAATGAGTTTAGTTAATCATATTACTTAAAAACTCCCACTCAAATTGACATCCCTCCGGTCATTCGAGTGTAACATGATCCAAATCCACCAACTCAAGTCCGATCATCACGTGAGTTGAGGTGGTTTCAATGGTGAACATCTTCATGTTGATCATATCTACTATATGACTCATGTTCGACCTTTCGGTCTCTTGTGTTCCGAGGCCATGTCTGTACATGCTAGGCTCGTCAAGTTTAACCCGAGTGTTCCGCACGTGCAACATGGCTTGCACCCGTTGTATGCGAACGTAGAGTCTATCACACCCGATCATCACGGCGTGTCTCGAAACGACGAACTTTCGCAACGGTGCACACTTGGGGAGAACACAATTTATCTTGAAATTTAAGTGAGGGATCACCTTATAATGCTACCGTCGTCCTAAGCAAAATAAGATGCATAAAAGGATTAACATCACATGCAAATCATAAGTGACATGATATGGCCATGAACTTGTGCTTTTGATCTCCATCTCCAAAGCACCGGCATGATCTCCATCGTCACCGGCATGACACCATGATCTCCATCATCTTGATCTCCATCAACGTGTCGCCATAAGGTTGTCGCGCCGACTGTTGCTTCCACGACTATAGCTAACGTTTAGCGATAAAGTAAAGCATTACATAGCGCTTAATGATTGACACGCAGGTCATACAATAATTAAAGACAACTCTATGGCTCCTGCCAGTTGCCGTACTCATCGACATGCAAGTCGTGATATTCTATACAACACATGATCATCTCATACATCACATATATCTCATCATGTAATTGGCCATATCACATCACAACATACCCTGCAAAAACAAGTTAGACGTCCTCTAATTGTTGTTGCAAATTTTACGTGGCTGCTACGGGTTTGCAAGAACCGTTCTTACCTACGCAAAACCACAACGTGGTGTAGTGATTGCTTTTTGATCTTCTAAAAGAACCCTCTTCATTGAAATCGATTCAACTAAAGTGAGAGAGACAGACACCCGCTAGCCATCTTTATGCAACGAAGTTACATGTCAGTTGAAGGAACCTGTCTCGCGTAAGTGTACGCGTAATGTCGGTCCGGGCCGCTTCATCTCACAGTACCGCCGAATCAAATATCAACTAGTAACGGCAAGCAATATGTATACATCCACGCCCACAACTCGTTTGTGTTCTACTCGAGATCTCATCTACGCATAGACCTGGCTCTGATACCACTGTTGGGGAACGTTGCATGGGAAACAAAAATTTTCCTACGCACACACAAGATCTATCCATGGTGATGAGCATCTACGAGAGGGAGAGTGAATCTACATACCCTTGTAGATCGCTAAGCGGAAGCGTTAATAAACGCGGTTGATGTAGTCGAACGTCTTCGCGATCCAAATCGCCGAGCGTCCCGCGATCCAATCACGATCCTTCCGATCTAGTGCCGAACGGACGGCACCTCCGCGTTCAACACACGTACGGCTTGATGACGCCTTCACCTCCTCGATCCAGCGAGCGATGATGAAGTAGTGGTTGAGTTCCAGCAGCACGACGGCGTGGTGATGGTGGTGAGGAACAATCTCTGCAGGGCTTCGCCAAGCACTACGGAGATTATGACGGAGGAACTAGAGGGCTAGGGTTGCCGCACACGGCTTGGGGAAATCTTGATGTGTCCCGTGTGCTAGCCCTGCCCCTCTATTTATATGTTGAGCCTTGGGGTCTAAACTTGGAGTAAAAGCCTCCTCCGGGTCGGTTTTGCCCGCACAAGGTCGGTTTGGCCCGCAGGAAAAGAGTCCAACTCGGATCCCTGCCGAACCGTGCACAGCCGCGCACAAGCGGTAGTACCGCTTCACACAAGCGGTAGTACCGCTTGGGCGGTAGTACCGCTTCACACAAGCGGTAGTACCGCTCCGGCGGTAGTACCGCTTCACCAAGCGGTAGTACCGCTTACGCGGCAGCAAAACTACTTTTGCACTTTCCAATACTTTGTGGGCTTTATCCCTTTGGCTCATATAAAGTGTTGCTGCACCCGAACACTTCGGTAAACATCCGGAATCCCTTCCGGTGAACTCCGGAACCCTTCCAGAGATCAAAACACTATTATCACATATATCAATCTTTACCTCCGGACTATTCCGGAGATCCTCGTCATGTCCGGGATCTTATCCGGGACTCCGAACAACTTTCGGTCACCAACATAATAACTCAATTATACTAATCGTCACCAAACGTTAAGTGTGTAGACCCTGCGGGTTCGAGAACTATGTAGACATGACCGAGACACCTCTACGGCCAATAACCAATAGCGGGACCTGGATGCCCATATTGGCTCCTACATATTCTACGAAGATCTTTATCGGTCGAACCTCTATGTCAAGGATTCAGTTAATCCCGTATGCTGTTCCCTTTGTTCTTCGGTATGTTACTTGCCCGAGATTCGATCGTCGGTATCACTATACCTAGTTCAATCCCGTTACCGGCAAGTCTCTTTACTCGTTCCGTAATACAAGATCCTGTGGCTAACTCTTTAGTCACTTTGCTTGCAAGGCTCAATGTGATGTTGTATTACCGAGTGGGCCCTGAGATACCTCTCCGTCATACGGAGTAACAAATCCCAGTCTTGATCCATGCCAACCCAACAGACACCCTCGGAGATACCTGTAGAGCACCTTTATAGTCACCCAGTTACGTTGCGACGTTTGATACACACAAGGTATTCCTCCGGTGTCAGTGAGTTGCATGATCTCATGGTCAAAGGAACAGATACTTGACATGCAGAAAACAATAGCAATAAACTGACACGATCAAATGCTACGTTTACAGTTTGGGTCTTGTCCATCACATCATTCTCCTAATGATGTGATCCCGTTATCAAATGACATCTCATGTCAATGGCTAGGAAACCTTAACCATCTTTGATCAACGAGCTAGTCAACTAGAGGCTTACTAGGGACACAGTGTTGTCTATGTACCCACACATGTATTTGAGTTTCCAATCAATACAATTATAGCATGGATAATAAACGATTATCATTAACAAGGAAATATAATAATAACCAATTTATTATTGCCTCTAGGGCATATTTCCAACACTCGCGTCACCGGTCGGGCCTACTCCTCCACGGCGCCGATGCCGCCGTCGAGCGGGCGATCGACTGGGGAAGCCCCGCGGCATGGAAGCCGCCGGCAGGCAGTCGACCAGGCGGAGGAGCCTTGCGGCGTCGAATGGAGATGTATCGCCTCTCCTCCTTTTTCGTTTAATGATTGATCACGCCTGGGTGATGTTTGATCCTACAGGAGGAATAGACAAACTCATTGTGAGACAATTTGTTGTAAAAATACTAGATTGAATGGATACTTCCCTGATCCTTTTTTTGTATGAATGGCGCAATGGCCAGAATTCCAGCAGCCGATCTCTCTCACGATGATCGTTGATCTGCCGTCGGAGATTGAAGAAAAAACCATGTACATCATGGCTCGATAGACGCCATGCCCCAAGGTGGGCGCCAACTGTCGTGGGAACGACTCCGACAGTACGAAGGGGGTAGGGTAAAGGAGCATGATCTACCGAGATGCATATGGGTGACACGAGTATTTTTAGCAGGTTCGGGCCCCTCTCGGAAGAGTAATAAGCCCTACGTCCTGTCCTCCGGAGAGGGTTCTTGTCTCTGCGTATGAACACGGGGTTACAGGGTGTGTGAGAGGGTTGGAGGAAATGAGTCTCTGGAAGGAGCCGAAGTCCCCCGAATGAGAAGCCCCGGGCGGCTTATATAGAGTCCGCTGCCCGGGAGTTACAAGTCATAAAGACAGGTTCAATTGCGTACTAATGGCCGACCGTTTCAGCCATAATGACGGTGGTAATTGTCTCTGGTGGTTGGACTGCTGTCGTCCGAGTGGACCATGCGACCGAGTGGTTGACTGTCGAGTGGAGGGAGGAGACTCCGAGTGGATGCTGTCGAGTGACTCACACACCATGGTGATTTCAGTCGGAGTCTTCCTTGTAATCTTGTAATCCTTAAGTTCTCCGATGTGATGTCCTTAGGTAGGGTATGCAGGTCAGGCCTGTGACCCTACCCTAGGTACATATCCCCATCACTGCCAACCTGGGGGTCAAGCGCCTCACCATCAAGGGCGACTCCCAGCTCCTCATCAACTTCTCCAACAAAGAGTACACGCCAAAGGACGAACACATGGAGGCATACTTGGAAGAGGTACGTAAGATGGAAAAAAGTTTTCTGGGCTTGGAGTTGCAGCATGTCCCGCGTGGAGCGAACAAGGAAGCAGATGACATCGCCAAGAGGGCACCGCGTCGCAAGCCTCAGGAGCCTGGAGTCTTCGAGGAGAGGCTCTTCAAGCCGTCCACGGCACCCCCAGCCGCAGGCCTGGCATCGCTTCAGGAGGAGCTGCCACCGGCCCCGGCCTCACGCGCCCTGGCCTGTGGCCCAGCCTCAGGAGCCCGTCTGCTCCTGGCATTGGAACCTCAGGCCGGCGACTGGACCGAAGAGTTCAAGGCATACCTGCTCAGCGGTGCCTTGCCGGAGAAGGAGGAGGACGCGGAGCGCGTGGTACGCCAGGCCACTGGTTATTGTTTGCAGGACGGCGAGTTGTACCGCAGGCGCCCCAATCTCGCTGCGGTGCATATCCGAGGAGCAGGGTCGCGAGCTGCTGGCCAACATCCACGGAGGCGATTGCGGGCACCATTCCTCATCCCGTACCCTCGTGGGGAAGGTGTTTCGCAGCGGGTTCTACTAGCCCACGGCGCTCCAAGACGCCACAGAGCTGGTCCGATCATGCGAGGCCTGCCAATTTCACGCCAAGCAGATTCATCAGCCCGCACAGGGTCTCCAGACCATCCTGCTCTCCTGGCCCTTCGTGGTCTGGGGGCTGGACATACTGGGGCCCTTCCCTCAGGCGGCCGGCGGTTACCGCTACCTCTACGTCACCATCGACAAGTTCACCAAGTGGGCGGAGGTGGAGCCCGTGCGCACCATCCCCGCCAGCTCGGCCGTCAAGTTCATCAAGGGCCTCGTGAGCCGCTTCGGCATCCCCAACCGTATTATTACCGATAATGGCTCATAGTTCACAAGCAACCTCTTTAGAACATATTGTGCTAACCTTGGAACGCAGATATGCTACGCCTCAGTGGTGCACCCACGCAGCAACGGCCAGGCCGAGCGCGCCAACGTGGAGGTCCTGAGGGGCCTTAAGGCAAGGAGCTTCAAGAAGAAGCTTGAGGCCTGCGGCAGGGGTTGGCTCGGTGAGCTTCAGTCCGTGTTGTGGTCCATACGCACCACTGCGACTAAGCCCACCGGCGAGACCCCATTCTTCCTTGTCTACGGGGCAGAGGCGGTCCTCCCGCACGAGGTCAAGCATCGCTCCCCGTGGGTCTTGGCATTCGACGAGGAGCGTCAGGATGCCTCGCGGGGGACAGACCTCGTGCTCGGGGAGGAAGCCCACCGCCAAGCCTCGCTTCGTGCAACGAGGTACCAGCAGGCGCTGCGGCACTACCACTGCCGCAGCATCCGCTCCAGGTCGCTCGAGGTGGGTGACCTCGTCCTGAGGCGGGTCCTCTCCAGGGAGGGCTTGCACAAGCTCTCGCCCATGTGGGAGGGCCCTTTCAGGGTCGCCCGTTGCTACTTCTTGAGCTTGCGTTGGTTTTCCCTTGAAGAAGAAAGGGTGATGCAGCAGAGTAGATAAGTATTTCCCTCAGTTGTTGAGAACCAAGGTATCAATCTAGTAGGAGACACAAGCAAGTCACCAATAGATGCACCTACACAAATAATCAAACACTTGCACCCAACGCTATAAAGGGGTTGTCAATCCCTTCACGGTTACTTGCAAGGATGAGATCCAATAGAGATAAATGGAAAAGATTACTGAAACGAAAAGTAAAAACAAAAGTAAATAGATCTAAAAATATAATATGGAAAATAGACCCGGGGGCCATAGGTTTCACTAGAGGCTTCTCTCTTGAAGGAAAATAATACGGTGGGTGAACAAATTACTGTCGAGCAATTGATAGAAAAGCGAATAGTTATGACGATATCCAAGGCAATGATTATGCATATAGGCATCACGTCCGTGTCAAGTAGACCGAAACGATTCTGCATCTACTACTATTACTCCACACATCGACCGACTCCTGCCTGCATCTAGAGTATTAAGTTCATGAAGAACAGAGTAACGCATTAAGTAAGATGACATGATGTAGAGGGATAAACTCAAGCAATATGATGAAAACCCCATCTTTTTATTCTTGATGGCAACAATACAAATAAGTGTCTCGCTACCCCTACTTTGTCACTGGGTGAGGACACCGCAAGATTGAACCCAAAACTAAGCACTTCTCCCATTGCAAGAATTACCAATCTAGTTGGCCAAACCAAACCAATAACTCGAAGAGACTTGCAAAGATATGAAATCATGCATATAAGAATTCAGAAAAGACTCAAATAATATTCATAGATAATCTGATCATAAACCCACAATTCATCGGATCTCGACAAACACACCGCAAAAGAGTATTACATCAGATAGATCTCCATGAAGATCATGGAGAACATGGTATTGAAGATCATAGAGAGAGAAGAAGCCATCTAGCTACTAGCTATGGACCCTAAGGTCTGTGGTGAACTACTCACACGTCATCGGAGGGGCAATGGAGTTGATGTAGATGCCCTCCGTGATCGAATCCCCCTCCGGCAGATTACCGGAAAAGGCCCCAAGATGGGATCTCACGGGAACAGAGGCTTGCGGCGGCGGAAAAGTATTTTCGTGGCTTGTTCTGGTATTGGGGGAATATTTGGGAATTTATAGGCCGAAGAATAGGGTTAGGAGGTCTGCCGTGGGGCCACAAGCCAGGGGGGCACGCCCCCCCCCCCTAGGGCGCGCCCTGCAGGCTTGTGACCTCCCGGCAGGTCTCCTGCCTTCATCTCCAAGTCTGGTACGTTTCTTCTGGTCCAAGAAAAATCATCCCAAAGATTTTATTCCGTTTGGACTCCGTTTGATATTCCTTATCTGCAATACTCAAAAACAAGGAAAAAACAGAAACTGGCACTGGGTACTAAGTTAATAGGTTAGTCCCAAAAATAATATAAAATAGCATATTAATGCATATAAAACATCCAAAACAGATAATATAATAGCATGGAACAATAAAAAATTATAGATACGTTGGAGACGTATCAAGCATCCCCAAGCTTAATTCCTGCTCGTCCTCGAGTAGGTAAATGATAAAAACAGAATTTTTGATGTGGAATGCTACCTAACATATTTATCCATGTAATAATCTTTATTGTGGCATGAATATTCAGATCCATAAGATTCAAAACAAAAGCTTAATATGGACATAAAAACAATAATACTTCAAGCATACTAACAAAGCAATTGTGTCCTTTTAAAATAACATGGCCAAAGAAAGTTATCCCTACAAAATCATATGGTCTGGCTATGCTCCATCTTCCCCACACAAAGTATTTAAATCATGCACACCCCCGATGACAAGTCAAGCAATTGTTTCACACTTTTTAAGTTCTCAGACCTTTTCAACTCTCACGCAATACATGAGCGTGGGCCATGGATATAGCACTATAGGTGGAATAGAATATGGTGGAGGTTGTGAGGAAAAGGAGAAGATAGTCTCACATCAACTAGGCGTATCAACGGGCTATGGAGATGCCCATCAATAGATATCAATGTGAGTGAGTAGGGATTGCCATGCAACGGATGCACTAGAGCTATAAGTGTATGAAAGTTCAAAAAGAAACTAAGTGGGTGTGCATCCAACTCGCTTGCTCACGAAGACCTAGGGCACTTTGAGGAAGCCCATCATTGGAATATACAAGCCAAGTTATATAATGAAAAATTCCCACTAGTATATGAAAGTGACAAAATAGGAGACTCTCTATCATGAAGATCATGGTGCTACTTGAAGTACAAGTGTGGAAAAGGATAGTAGCATTGTCCCTTCTCTCTTTTCTCTCATTTTTTTTGGTGGGCATCTTTGGCCTCTTTTTTTTATTTGGGCTTCAGTGGCCTCTTTTATTATTTGTAAAGTCCGAAGACTCATCCCATCTTGTGAGGGAATCATAGCTTCCATCATCCTTTCCTCTCATGGGACAATGCTCTAATAATGATGATCATCACACTTTTATTTACTTACAACTCAAGAATTACTTAGAACAAAATATGACTCTATATGAATGCCTCCGGCGGTGTACCGGGATGTGCAACGATCTAGCATAGCAAATGACATTGAAAACATCATGCTAGCTGTCTTACGATCACGCTAAGCAATATGACAATGATGGTGCGTGTCATAATAAACGAAACGGTGGAAGTTGCATGCCAATATATCTCGGAATGGCTATGGAAATGCCATAATAGGTAGGTATGGTGTCTGTTTTGAGGAAGGTATATGGTGGCTGTTTTGAGGAAGGTGGGTTTAATGCACCGGCGAAAGTTGCGCGGTACTAGAGAAGCTAGCAAAGGTGGAAGGGTGAGAGTGCGTATAATCCATGGACTCACATTAGTCATAAAGAACTCACATACTTATTGCAAAAGTCTATTAGTTATCGAAGCAAAGTATTAGACGCATGCTCCTAGGGGAGAAGTTGGTAGGAGTTAACCATCGCGCGCTCCCGACCCTCACACAAAGGATGACAATCATTAAACAAATCATGCTCCGACTTCGTTACATAACGGTTCACCATACGTGCATGCTACGGGAATCACAAACTTCAACACAAGTATTTCTACCAATCCACAATTACTCACTAGCATGACTCTAATATCACCATCTTTATATCTCAAAACTATATGCAAGGAATCGAACTTCTCATAGTATTCAATGCACTTAATATGAAAGTTTTTATTATATCCCTCTTGGATGCCTATTATATTAGGACCAAATTCATAACCTAAACCAATTACAACGCTGTTTAAAGACTCTCAAAATAATATAAGTGAGGTACGAGAGTTCAATTATTTCTATAAAATAAAACACCACCGTGCTCTAAAAAGATATAAGTGAAGCACTAGAGTAGAATTGCCCAGCTCAAAAGATATAAATGAAGCACATAGAGTATTCTAATAAATTCACGATTTATGCGTGTCCCTCTCAAAAATATGTGTGCAGCAAGTATGATTGTGGCAAACTAAAAAGCAAAGACTCATATCATACAAGACGCTCCAAGCAAAACGCATATCATGTGGTGAATAAAAATATAGCCTCAAGTAAATTTACAGATGGATTGAAGACGAAAGAGGGGATGCCTTCCGGGGCATCCCCAAGCTTAGGCTCTTTGGTATCCTTGAATATGGCTTGGGGTGCCTTGGGAATCCCCAAGCTTAGGCTCTTGCCACTCCTTATTCCATAGTCCATCAAATCTTTACCCAAAACTTGAAAACTTCACAACACAAAACTCAACAGAAAACTCGTGAGATCCGTTAGTATAAGAAAAATAAATCACCACTTTAGGTACTGTTGTGAACTCATTCTTTATTTATATTGGTGTAATATCTAATGTATTCCAACTTCTCCATGGTTCATACCCCCCGATACAACCCATAGATACATCAAAATAAGCAAACAACACATAGAAAACAGAATCTGTCAAAAACAGAACAGTCTGTAGCAATATGTAGACTTCGAATACTTATGTAACTGTAAAAATTCTGAAAAATTAGGAAAATAAGGGAAATTTGTATATCAATCTTGTGTAAAAATTTCAGAATCATTCGACGCTCTGGTGAATTTATAAAATTCCTGGACTGATCGCAAAATTTTCTGTTTTTCAGCAAAATCAAATCAACAATCACCGTAGACCATCCCAAAGGTCTTACTTGGCTCAAACACTAATTAAAACACCAAAACACAATTACTACAGAGTTAATAATGTGTAAAACATTCAAAAACATAAACAAAAACAAAAGCATAAAAATAAAATTGGGTTGCCTCCCAACAAGCGCTATTGTTTAACGCCCTTAGCTAGGCATAACGCAATAGATCTAGGTATTGTCATATTTGGTATGCAATCCATAAGTAGCTCTAATAATAGATTCATAAGGTAATTTTATTTTATTTCTAGGAAAGTGTTCCATGCCTTTCCTTAACGGAAATTGGAATCTAATGTTTCCTTCTTTCATATCAATAATTACACCGATCGTTCTAAGGAAAGGTCAACCAAGAATAATAGGACATGTAGGATTGCAATCTATATCAAGAACAATGAAATCCACGGGCACATAATTCCTATTTGCAACAATAAGAACATAATTAATCCTTCCCATAGGTTTCTTAATAGTGGAGTCTGCTAGATGCAAATTTAACGAGCAATCATCAAGTTCATGGAAACCTAGCACATCACATAGAGTTTTCGAAATCGTGGAAACGCTAGCACCCAAATCACACAAAGCATGGCACTCATAATCTTTAATTTTAATCTTAATAGTAGGTTCCCACTCATCATAAAGCTTTCTAGGTATAGAAACTTCCAACTCAAGTTTTTCTTCAAAAGATTTCATCATGGCATCAACGATATGTTTAGTAAAAGCTTTATTTTGATCATAAGCATGTGGAGAATTCAACATGGATTGCAACAAGGAAATACAATCAATCAAATAACAACTATCATAATTGAAGTCCTTGAAATCCAAAAGAGTGGGTTCATTGCTATTTAAAGTTTTGACCTCTTCAATCCCACTTTTATCAATCTTAGCATTAAGATCTGTAAACTCCAAATCATTGGGACGACTTTTAACTAAAGTTGACTTATCTCCAGTCCCATCTTTATCAAGATTTACATTAGAAAACAAAGATTCAATAGGAGTCACCTCAATCACTTTAAGATCTTCATCATTATTATCACGAGAACGTATTTTTTCAAGCCATTCACGCTTAGCACGCATTCTAGCGGTTCTTTCCTTACACTCATCAATAGAAGTTCTCATAGCTTTTAAAGACTCATTAATATCACGCTTGGGTGGAGTAGATCTAATTTTCAAAGAATCAATCTCAAGCTAAATTCTATCAACGTTCCTAGCCAAATCATCAATCTTGAGCAATTTTTCTTCAATTGAAGCATTGAAAACCTTTTGCGAACTAATAAATTCTTTAATATTATTCTCAAGATCAGAGGGCATCTTATTATAATTTCCATAAGAATTGTTGTAGGAATTACCATAATTATTAGAGGAATTACTAGGAAACGGCCTAGGGTTGAAATTACCTCTATACGCGTTATTACCAAAATTGTTCCTACCAACAAAATTCACATCCATAGATTCATTATTATTCCCAATCAAAGAAGACAAAGGCATATCATTAGGATCAATAGGAGCACTCTTACTAGCTAACAATTTCATTAATTCATCCATCTTTTCACTCAAAGTATTTATTTCTTCGATATCATGCACCTTTTTACTAGTAGGAGATCTTTCGGTATGCCATTGAGAGTAATTTGCCATAATATTATCTAGGAGTTTAGTAGCTTCTCCTAATGTGATTTCCATAAAAGTACCACCCGCGGCGGAATCTAAAAGATTTCTAGATGCAAAATTCAATCCCGCATAAAAAAATTGTATAATCATCCATAAACTCAAACCATGTGCGGGGCAATTTCTAATCATTAATTTCACCCTTTCACCATAAGTTCATTATATCGTTCCTAAGGGAGATGATCTTAGCGGGTGGAAAGTACTTGGAAATAAAAGCATCTTTACACTTATTCCATGAATCAATACTATTTTTAGGGAAAGATGAAAACCAAGTTTCAGCACGATCTCGTAGTGAGAACGGAAATAGCTTCAATTTAACAATATCATTATCCACATCTTTCTTCTTTTGCATATCACACAACTCAACGAAAGTATTTAGATGGGATGCGGCATCTTCACTAGGAAGGCCGGAAAATTGTTCTTTCATAACAAGATTAAGCAAAGCGGCATTAATTTCATAAGATTCCGCACTAGTGGCGGGAGCAATCGGAGTACTAATAAAATCATTATTATTAGTATTGGAGAAGTCACACAACTTAGTATTCTCTTGAGTCAGCGTGACAAAGCAAGCAATCTAGCACACAAGCAAGCAAAAAGCAAACGAAAAGACGAACGGAAGAAGGGCGAATAAAAAGGAAAATCTTTTTGGTTTTTTCTGAAAATCGTTTTAGAAGTGGGGGAGAGGAAAACGAGAGGCAAATGGAAAATAATGTAAATGCAAGAGATGAGTTTGTGATGGGTACTTGGTAGGCTTGATGTAGATCTCCCCGGCAACGGCGCCAGAAATCCTTCTTGCTACTTCTTGAGCTTGCGTTGGTTTTCCCTTGAAGAGGAACGGGTGATGCAGCAGAGTAGATAAGTATTTCCCTTAGTTGTTGAGAACCAAGGTATCAATCCAGTAGGAGACACAAGCAAGTCACCAATAGATGCACCTACACAAATAATCAAACACTTGCACCCAACGCTATAAAGGGGTTGTCAATCCCTTCACGGTTACTTGCAAGGATGAGATCCAATAGAGATAGATGGAAAAGATTACTAAAACGAAAAGTAAAAACAAAAGTAAATAGATCTGAAAATATAATATGGAAAATAGACCCGGGGGCCATAGGTTTCACTAGAGGCTTCTCTCTTGAAGGAAAATAATACGGTGGGTGAACAAATTACTGTCGAGCAATTGATAGAAAAGCGCATAGTTATGACAATATCCAAGGCAATGATTATGCATATAGGCATCACGTCCATGTCAAGTAGACCGAAATGATTCTGCATCTACTACTATTACTCCACACATCGACCGACTCCTGCCTGCATCTAGAGTATTAAGTTCATGAAGAACAGAGTAACTCATTAAGTAAGATGACATGATGTAGAGGGATAAACTCAAGAAATATGATGAAAACCCCATCTTTTTATCCTTGATGGCAACAATACAAATACGTGCCTCGCTACCCCTACTTTGTCACTGGGTGAGGACACCGCAAGATTGAACCCAAAACTAAGCACTTCTCCCATTGCAAGAATTACCAATCTAGTTGGCCAAACCAAACCAATAACTCGAAGAGACTTGCAAAGATATGAAATCATGCATATAAGAATTCAGAAAAGACTCAAATAATATTCATAGATAATCTGATCATAAACCCACAATTCATCAGATCTCGACAAACACACCGCAAAAGAGTATTACATCAGATAGATCTCCATGAAGATCATGGAGAACATGGTATTGAAGATCATAGAGAGAGAAGAAGCCATCTAGCTACTAGCTATGGACCCGAAGGTCTGTGGTGAACTACTCATGCGTCATCGGAGGGGCAATGGAGTTGATGTAGATGCCCTCCGTGATCGAATCCCCCTCCGGCAGATTACCGGAAAAGGCCCCAAGATGGGATCTCACGGGAACAGAGGCTTGCGGCGGCGGAAAAGTATTTTCCTGGCTTGTTCTGGTATTGGGGGAATATTTGGGAATTTATAGGCCGAAGAATAGGGTTAGGAGGTCTGCCGTGGGGCCACAAGCCATGGGGGCGCCCCCCCCTAGGGCGCGCCCTGCAGGCTTGTGACCTCCCGGCAGGTCTCCTGCCTTCATCTCCAAGTCTGGTACGTTTCTTCTGGTCCAAGAAAATCATCCCGAAGATTTTATTCCGTTTGGACTTCGTTTGATATTCCTTATCTGCAATACTCAAAAACAAGGAAAAAACAGAAACTGGCACTGGGCACTAAGTTAATAGGTTAGTCCCAAAAATAATATAAAATAGCATATTAATGCATATAAAACATCCAAAACAGATAATATAATAGCATGGAACAATCAAAAATTATAGATACGTTGGAGACGTATCACCCGCGTCTCCAGGCCTGGCGCCGTATGCCTGGAGACACAGGACGGGGTCCCATCCAAAATTCCTGGAACATCAAACACCTCCGAAAGTTCTACCCGTGACACTCTCACGTAATAATGAGTGGGCTGTATATGCCCGGATTACCCTGAGGACGCGGAGGGGCCTCACCCACGCCCAAGTGGAAGCCCCATGCTCCGCGCTGGCGGACGACACGGTCCCCCAATAACTATGCCCACGCCTAGTGGAAGCCCCATGCTCCGCACTGGGGGAAGACGAAGACTAGCTATTAGGTGCTGGACGCGGCTGTTCTTTGCTCTCTTTTGCAAACCGAGTTTTCCGTCTTTTGGAATGAAACTTGAAGTTTTCGCATCTTTGTTGGAAAAAGGGGTGGGAATTTTTCTCCTTTGCAGCGTTTGTCGTTTTGCAGTCTTGACTTTAAAAATTTAGCACCTGCCGGTTTTCTCTCTTTCGCGCCCCGCGAGCGGGGGCTGGGCACGGTGTGCACCTCGCCAAAGCTTTGGCGTTCTAATCCTCGTGCGGCGCTCCCAAGCGAGCCAGCAGGCGCATGTTGCCTCAGGCCCCCGGCCTCAGGGGCGCTCATCTCCTGGTCCCGCCAGGCATTGTGGCCCGAGGTACTAGCGACGACGACCCTCGCTCGGGGGCTCCAGCCAAAGATGGTCGCTGGGAGGAAGACGACCAAAGGAAGGGAAGTCATGATTCAGCTCGTTATCAAGGAATTCTAACCCTACATAAAGCACTTTTCAGCACCTTCATGAAATGCGGGGCCCTGAGGAAGCGCCTGCGGAGGCCCTGACTCCTCGCCACCCCAAGAGCCTCGCGAGCGGCGGGCGCCTCTCGAAGCTGGAAAGCTGCCTGGTCCGCAAGGATGAGGCTCCCTCGGCAAGACCTCCAAGTTGCCCCGGCGCCCCAGCTGCACCTCGCAACGCAGGAACCCGCCACCAGTACACCAAGCTAAGTTACCCTAATCACGACAAGCAGGAACCTTCCATCGGTAGCAACATAAATGCCAAAGTACGAGATGAAAACAAAACGCTAACGTAAAGGCGCGAGCGCCATAGTTCATTACACACCCCCTCGGGGCCCTTCGTGATTCTTGATGTAGGAAGTAAAAAAAACAACAACAAAAGATGGCCTCCCGAGGGCCGCTACTCCTGAGGCCTGGCTCCGGCGCCGCCCGCGCTCAGTCGGAGTCCTCCTCCTCCTTGATGGTGGCATGGCGACATGACGGCTCGACGACCTCCGGGGCAGGGGCACGGCATCGCGGGGGCTCGCCGCCCTCCTTGGTCCGGGCCCGCCGACGTGGCGGCTCGTCGTAGTTGTGATCGCTCGAGCTTACCCCGGATGAGGCGTCGCTACTGCTGGAGGTGCTACGTCCGTCGCCAAGGGCAAGTTCACCGCCGAAGGCGCCGCCGCCGTGATGATCACCGTCGACAGAGAAGTGGTCGATGTCGCTGTCGTTGCCCTCCGGGCAGCACCCCAAGCGCTGACCGTCTTCCCCGAAGATCTTGACGAAGAGCGTCGCCACCCCGTCATACTTAAAGTGGAGGGTACACCTCCCCTGCAGGCCACGGGCGCGGGCGAACGTCTGCCACCCGCGGTTCAGGAACATGTAGCCCGCGGGGGTGACTTCGAACTCCACCCACGAGGCTTCGCTGCAGCAACCGTCGGCCTCCAGCCATAGGCCGGCGGGCCCTCCGGCCGGCAGCGCCCCTGCGAAGAAGCGCGGGAGCTGGAGCCAGGTGATGGCCGGCCTCGCCTCCCACACCACGAACTCCTGGACCGCGTCGGCCGAGTGAGATTGCGAGCGGGGCGGCCGGGCGCCATCCGCGAGCCTCCCCCCTCGGCTGCGAGCGCCACGACTACCGCTGCCGCCTGCGCGGGAGGACGCTTTTCCGCGGCCGTCGGAGGTAGCGCCGGCCCACACGGGAGTGCGCCCGTGCCCTCGAGGGTCCACTGCCTGCGTCGCGATGTACTTGCGAGGACTCACGCGACCCCTCTTGGGCGGCGGCGAGCCCGGTCCTTCCAGGCGGTCTTTCCCTTCTTGGCAGCAGAGAGCCTCCTCACTGGTGTCATGGTCTTGGAAGCGACGGACTGGAATGAAGAGGCAAGAAGATGAAGATGGGCTAGGGGGCTCAGCCCCCCTCTTCCATTTATGGTTGATTAGAGACCAACCGACGTCTCTCCGCATGCCGGGCAAAGGTGGCCCCACAGCACGCGCCAACCCTTGTCAGTCGGGGTGGTTACCGAGGCGACGTGGGGAAGTGGAGGCGTCCGCGCCCCGTCGTGCGCCACGCGTCAAGCCTGACCCGCAGGCGATTGGGGCCCGCGGCGCTTCGGCCTTCCTTTCCTTGGCTTCGCCCCGAAGCCAGACCGAGCGCGCCTTGGGCCTGGGGGCTACTGTCGGCATTCTGGGTTCGGGGGTACCCAGACCTGCCTGCCTGCGGCCCAGCGCGTGGCCCACCACGGCGGCCCGGTACGGCCTGGTGACAAACCCCCCAGGATAAGACCCTCGTGAGGGCCCCGACCTCGCGAGGAGAACGACACCAAGACCTCCAGGGGGGCGGACTCCCCAGGTTGCCTCCCGAGGAGCGGAGATTCCTATGCAGGTGTCTGGCCTCCGGAGGCAGCAATGACGTGAGCCATGACGACCAAGGCAGGCGGGCGCCAGCGGGCGCAGCAGAGACAGTTTCCTCTTCCATGCTAAGGAGGCAAGGACGTACGCGGGTTCCCAAGGGATCCCCCCAAAGGTTTCCCTCCCGGTGCAACAAGACCAAGACCACGAGCTCAGCAGGAAGGACGTCATCGCCGAGCCCACCTCCGCGTCTGGCCCAACTGCTTTGCAGGCAAAGACCACCTTTAGTCAGGATAAGTTGTACCTCCTGTCCCCTTTCAAATTTGGCCGTTGTGGGATCCCTTCCCACCTGTGCGATAAGGGAAGAGGACCCATACCGCTATAAATAGGGGCAAGCCTCCACCGTAGAGGGGGGGGGGGTCCACAACCAAGAGCCCCCGCGAGGTCGCTCATCGATGTACTAGTTCATCCACAAACCTCCTCGCGAGGCCAATCCACCAAAGCAGGAGTAGGGTTTTACACCGCAAGGTGGCCCGAACCTGGGTAAATCTCTCGTGTCCACTTTCTCTTGCTCTCGCGCATCTTCGGCAGGGTCTGGCTGTGGAGCGGTAGGCTCGAGACTTGAGCTGGTTAGGATCTTCGCACACGCCCCAGAGTTCGAACCTTCTTGGGTCTGCGGAGCCCGGATTCCGACAGTATAGGCTATTGGATGATACCGATACATGGGATTGAAGCCGATTGAAGCTGGAATTCCATTTGAAATTTTATCCTATGCATTTGGTTCATCGTGATCGGAGTTATATATATATATATAATTTTTGGCATCGTGAAATAGAAACTATCCCTCAAGCTTGGGGAGGCTTAAATCTATGATGCAGACATGCCCCAATCATGAGATTTCAAGGGAAATAATCTTACAAAACTTTTATGCTCGAGTTTGTCATGATAATCAATTGATGCTTGATACTTCTTCTGCTGGCTCCTTTATGACGAGAACTATGGAATTAAAATAGTTTCTTATTAAAAGAATCAAACGCAACGCTGAAGATTGCGAGTTTGACACGGGTAATGGGTCAGGTATAAATCTTGAGTTTTACCATGTTAAATCTTTTATGGGAACTGAAGCTTTTCATTAGTTTAGTGCAAAATACGGCCTTGACTCTGATATAGTAGCTACTTTCTGTGAATCATTTGCTACTCATGTTGATCTCCCCAAGGAGAAGTGCTTTAGATTTCATCCTCCTATTGAAGAAACTTGTAAGGAACCTAGCATAGATAAAGAAGAAACAATTCTCTGTAATGTTGATCCAGTTGTGCCTACTGCTTACATTGAGAAACCACCTTTTCATCTTAGGATTAAGGAACATGCTAAAGCTACAACTGTGGTTAATAAAAGTAATGCTGGAACACCAAAACCTTCTGAACAAATAAATATAGAACCTAATATTGCTACATATAAGGATCTCTTTGTTGATAAGATTGATGGGCATGTTATTTACTTCTATGGTGAGACAGCTAGAATCGCAAAACTGCTTGAAATGAAAATGATGTGTTAGATAAGAATAAACTAGTGGTTGGCATGCTTGTTGTTTCTGTTAAGATTGGAGATCATTATTATCATGGTTTATGTGATATAGGTGCTAGTGTGAGTGCCATTGCATTTACTTTATATCAAGAAATTATGCATGATATAGCACCTGCTGAAATTGAAGACATTGATGTTATTATTAAGCTTGCAAATAGAGATACTATTTCATCACTTGGGATTGTTCGAGATGTTGAAGTCTTGTGTGGAAAATTCAAGTACCCCACTGATTTCTTAGTACTTAGTTCACTACAAGATAAAATTTTCCCATTATATTTGGTACACCTTTCATAAATACCATTAATGCTGAAATTGATTGTGCTAAAGAAAAGGTTAAAGTCAACTTTGGTGATGTGTCTCATGAGTTTAATTTCTCTAAGTTTAGTAGACAACCACATAAAAAGAATTATCTAGTAAAGATGAATAATTGGTCTTGCTTCTATTGTTGTGCCTCCTACTGATCCGTTAGAACAATATTTGCTAGACCATGAAAATGATATGCATATGAATGAAAAAAATGCAATAGATGACATGTTCTTCTAACAAACACCTATTCTGAAACATAATCTTCCTGTTGACACTTTAGGGGATCATCTTCCTCCTAAGGGTTATCTCGTGTTTGAATTAAAGACATTACCTGATACATTAATGTATGCTTATCTTGATGAAAAAAGATATATCCTGTTATTATTAGTGCAACCTTTCAGAGCATGAAGAAAAGAGATTATTAAAACTCTAAAGAAGCACCGAGCTACTATTGGAGATACTCTTGATGATCTTAAAGGCATTAGCCCTACGTTATGCCAGCACAAGCTTAATATGGAGCCTCATGCTAAACCCGTCATTGATCACAATGCCGCCTTAATCCTAAAATGAAATAGGCTGTAAGAACTGAAATATCAAAGCTTCTGGAGGCAGGTATTGTTTATCCCATAGTTGATAGGAGATTGGTAAGTCATGTTCATTGTGTGCCTAAGAAAGGAGGTGCAACCGTTGTTCCTAATGATAAAAATGAACTCATTGCATAGAGAATCATAACTGGTTATAGGATGGTAATTGATTTCAGGAAATTAAACAAAGCTACTAGAAAAGATCATTACCCCTTGCCTTTTATTGATCAAATGTTAGAAAGATTATCTAAGCATACACACTTCTGTTTCCTTGATGGATATTCTGTTTTTTAAAATACCCGTGTCAAAAGAAGAACAAGGGAAAACCACTTTTACTTGTCCTTTTGGAACTTATGCTTATAGACGTATGCCTTTTGGTTTACGTAATGCACCTGCTATCTTTCAAAGCTGTATGATGGCTATATTCTGTGCTTTTTGTGAAATGATTGTTGAGGTATTCATGGCTGATTTTTCCATTTACGGAACTTCTTTTGATGATTTCTTAATCAATATTGATCTAGTTTTGCAGACATGTGAAGAAAGTAATCTTAGCTTGAATTCGGAGAAGTGCCACTTTATGGTGAATGAAGGTATAGTACTTGGGCATAAAATCTCTGAACGAGGTATTGAGGTGGATAAAGCTAAAGTTGATGCAATTGAGAAAATGTCATGCCCTAAAGATATTAAAGGTATAAGAAGTTTTCTTGGTCATTCTGGTTTCTATAGACGGTTTATTAAAAATTTCTCTAAGATTTCTAAGCCACTTACCAATCTTTTGCAAAATGATGTTCCATTTGTTTTCGATATTGATTGTGTAGAAGCCTTTGAAATACTTAAGCAAGCTTTAATTTCTGCACCTATTGTTCAACTAACTGATTGGAACTTGCCTTTTGAAATAATGTGTGATGCTAGTGACTATGCTATTGGTGTTATTCTAGGACAAAGAGTTGATAAGAAATTAAATGTTATTCATTATGCTAGTAAGACCTTAGACAGTCTGAAACAAATTATGCTACTACCGACAAATAATTTTTAGCATTTGTGTTTGCATGTGATAAGTTTAGACCTTATATTGTTGATTTAAAAGTTACTATTCACACCGATCATGCTGCTATTAAATATCTTATGGAAAAGAAAGATGTTAAACCTAGATTGATTAGGTGGGTTCTCTTACTTGAAGAATTTGATTTGCACATTATTGATAGAAAGGGAGCTGAAAATCATGTAGCAGATAACCTATCTAGAATGGAAAATGTTCTTGATGACCCATTGCCTATTGATGATAGTTTTCCTGATGAATATATACCACCTGATTTCACCTACCGACAAAACAAAAAGTTCTTCTTTGATTTAAGACATTATTTTTGGGATGAGCCACATCTATATAAAGGAGTAGATGGTACGATTAAACATTGTGTACTTGAGCATGAACAGGAACAAATCCTATGGAAGTGTCATTCTAAGGCATATGGAGGAAACGATGCAGGAGACAGAACCGCACACAAGGTATTACAATCTAGTTTTTATTGGCCTACTCTCTTCAAGGATGCACGTAAGTTTGTCCTTTCTTGTAATGAATGCCAAAGAATAGGTAATATTGGTAGACGACAGGAAATGCCAATGAATTATTCACTTGTAATTGAACCATTTGATGTTTGGGGCTTTGATTATATGGGACCTTTTCCTTCCTCTAATGGATATTCTCATATTCTAGTTCCTGTTGATTATGTCGCTAAGTGGGTAGAAGCTTTTCCAACTAGTAGTGCTGATCATAACACCTCTATGAAAATTCTTAAAGAAGTTATCTTTTCGAGGTTTGGAATCCCTAGATATTTAAGGACTGTTGGTGGTTCACATTTTATTCATGGTGCGTTTCGTAAACTCTTAGCTAAATATGATATTAATCATAGAATTGTTTCCCCATATCACCCTCAATCTAGTGGTCAAGTTGAATTGAGTTATAGAGAACTAAAATTAATTTTGCAAAAGACCGTTAATAGATCTAGAAAGAATTGGTCTAAGAAACTTGATGATGCATTATGGGCATATAGAACTGCTTATAAAAATCCCATGGGTATGTCTCTATATAAAATGGTTTATGGAAAGGCTTGTCATTTACCTCTTGAGTTAGAACATAAGTCATATTGGGCAATTAAAGAACTTAATTATGATTTCAAACTTGCCGGTGAAAAGAAGTTATTTGATATTAGTTCCCTAGATGAATGGAGGACACCATCTTATGAAAATGCCAAGTTGTTTAAAGAAAAAGGTAAAAGATGGCATGACAAGAGAATAGAAAAACGAGAATTTAATGTTGGTGATCATGTTCTATTATATAATTCTCGTTTAAATTCTTTGTAGGGAAACTCTTCTCCAAATGGGAAGGACCCTATATTATCAAGGAGGTTTATCGTTCCGGAGCCACCAAGATAAATAACGTGGAAGGAACAAATCCTAAGGTGGTTAATGGGCAAAGAATTAAACATTATATTCAGGTACACCCATTAACAAGGAGACGAATGTTATTCAAACAATGACACCAGAGGAGCACATAAAGGAGACCTTCCAGAACACTCTGGAACCCTAAAAAAGGACAAGTATGTGATACGGTAAGTAAACCGACTCCAAAAATTCCATAAAAAATATTTCTGTTCGTTTTGGAATATTAGAAAAATTACAAAAATAAGAACCATCCGAGAGGACACTCGAGGAGGTCATAGGGAAACAAGGTGCGCCCATCCCCTAGGCGTGCCGGGTTACCATGTGGGCCCCTCGTGTGCCTTCTTGGATCCGTTTTCTTTCCGATTACTTGTCCTGCACGTTGAAAAATTCAGTATATATACTCCCCCGATGTTTTGACCATCGTATCGCAAGTTTTCCTCTGTTCTTGTTTCGGGCTATTTTTCTGGCAGATCTAGAGAGCTCATGGCTCCCCCAAATCTCCGTAAGAAGCATCGTAGTTTGACCTTCTCCAGGCAAACGCCCATACAGCGAAGTCTACTTTGAGTTGTCTTCTGGAATGGAAGATGAATCTATGATCCGAAGGGAGACTACGCGAAGAAACGGGGGAGAAGCTGAGGAGTTCAAAGGAAATTTTGTCAGCACCCTTGTTGAAGATTCAAACAAGGGAGATATGCTATTATCTTTTCATGATGATATGTCTTTACCTGAAATTGATGCATTAAATGCTATGGAATCGATCTATGCCCAAAACACAGCGCTTACCCATGAAGTTATTTTGTTGGAGGAACAGAATTGGGCTCTTCGAAGGATAATTGATAATCTAGAATATTTGCTTTTGTAGGACAAGCCGACCACTTCATCACCACAATCACCCAAGAAGGAAACTTGAGTACATGGGTATTGGCACCACCCTTAGCTTGTTCCAAGATTGGGGGAGGTGCCCCGGTATCGTATCACCATCACTTCTATTATCATCATCTATCTTAGTACGATCCTTAGCTATTTCGTGATTTAAAAGAATAAAGTTTTAGTACAATTTATTTTCGAGTGTTTGCTTTTGTTATCTATCTATGTAATCGTGTGCTTGAGTTATATAATAAAGATTAGTTTGAGTTTGTTTGCTTTACTTTCTTGCATCAATCATAGCAATGAAAAGAATAAAAAAAATCATATGCTAATCCCATGGGGAGTAATGACTTCACATAAAAAGAGTATGATTGGTAAAACTTGTTGGAGCTTAGCAAACATAGCATTAGTCATTGATGCAATTCATGAAAAAAGTAATAATAAAAGAGATGTCTCACATATGAATATACTATCTTGGACATATTTTATGATTGTGAGCCCCCATTAAATATTATATGCATGATAAATTAGTTGCCATTGGACAAGGAAGACAATGTAATGAGTTATGTTTGCTTATATTCACATAGAAGTTATATTATCATGGATCCTCTAACATGTGGTGCTTGCTCCTATCCTTTGCTAGCCAAATACTTCACACGAGGTAGAGATACTACTTGTGCATCCATAAACCCTTAAACCCAGTTTCTTGTCATAAGAGTCCACTATATCTACCTATGGATCGAATAAGATCCTTCAAGTAAGTTGTCATCAGTGCAAAGGAAATAAAAATTTCTTCTAAATATGTATGATCTTTTATTGGAAGGGAAAATAAGCTTTGTACGATATTGTGATGGCAAAGAAATAAAAGCGACGGACTGCATAATAAAGGTTGCTATCATAAGAGGCAATATAAAGTGATGTTCCTTTCCATTAAGAGCTTGCACATCCAAATAATAAGCGCATGACAACCTTTGTTTCCCTCTGCGAAGGGCCTATCTTTTACTTTTTCGTATTTACTTTTATGCAAGAGTCAATAATGTTAAATTCCTATTCCATTCTTATTATTCTCTACTTTGCAAGCATCAAGTGGTGGGTGATACGTCTCCAACATATCTATAATTTTTTATTGTTCCATGCTGATATATTATCATTCTAGGATACTTTTTGGGTCATTATTTACCAATTTATAATATTTTTGAGCACTAACCTATTGGCCCAGTGCCCAGTGCCAGTTGATGCTTTCTACGTTTTTTTTGCTTTGCAGGTTTACTGTACCAAACGAAGTCCAATTGCCACGAAACTTTTTAACGATTTTTTCTAGACTATATGAAGACCTAGAAGCTTTGGAAGGAAGCCGGGAGGCACACGGGGGCCCCACCACACATCAGTGCGCACCCTGGGGGGCGCGCCCTGATATGCGGTGGCCCCCTCGGGCACCTCCCGACATCCCTCTTTCGCCTATAGAATTTCTAATATCGTGAAAACCCGAGAAGCAGTCCCGAAACCCTTTTTCCGCCGCCGCAAGTCTTTGTTCCGTCGCGAGGCCATCTGGAGCTCCGTTTCGGAACCCTCCCGGAGGGGGGATTGATCACGGAGGGCGTCTTCATCAACGTCGCTGCCCTCATGATGATGTGTGAGTAGTTCACCACAGACCTACGGGTCCATAGCTAGTACCTAGATGGCAATCTCTCTCTCTCTTATGATCTTCAATACAATGGTCATCGCATTTTCGCTTTGATCTATCCGATGTAATCCTATTGTGCAGTGTGTTTGTTGGGATCCGATGAATTGTGGGTTTATGTTCAGATTATTCATGAAAAGTATTTGAGATGCCTCTGAATTATATTATCTCTTATGTGCATGATCATTATAGCTTCGTAATGCTCTCCGATCTATTGATATGCTTTGGCCAAGTAGATTGATATTTCATCGACGGGAGTGGGGCGTTGTGGTAGGTTCAACCTAGCGAGTTTCTATATCCCAGTGACAAAGTAGGGGACAAGATGTGTCTTTGTGTTGTTTCTACTAAGGATAAAACGATCCGGTTTATTCATATTGTTTGAGTTTACTTTGTCTACATCATGTCATCGTTCTCCAAGCATTACTCTGTTTTACTTACTACTCTAGATGCATGCTGGATAGCGGTCGATGAGTGGAGTAATAGTAATAGGTGCAGGCAGGTGTCGGCCTATTTGCTTATGGACGTGATGCCTATATATACATGATCATTGCCGTGAAAATCGCATAACTGTCCGCTTTTCTATCATTTGCCCAACAGTAATTTGTTTACCCACCGTATGTTGCCAACATGAGAGATGCCACTAGAGAACACTATGGCCCCCGGTTCTATTCACTTATATATTCGCAAACGCTATTATTACCTCGCTGCCTTTATTTACTTCTTATTTATTTTGCATTTATCAACCATTATCTACACAACTCATTTGCTTGCAGATAATCAGATCAAGGGGATTGACAACCCTCTTGCCCGCATTGGGTGCAAGTCGTTTGTTCATTTGTGTGATGCCGCTGAAGACGGTTGAGGATTGATATTCCTATTGGTTCGATAAACCTTGGTTTCATAACTGAGGGAAATACTTATCCGCTTTGTGCTGCAATTACCCGTTCCTCTTCACGGAAAACCCAACGCAGATCACAAGTATCAGGAAGGATTTCTAGCGCCGTTGTCGGGGAATATCATCATGAACTACCAAGTAAGTTCACACAAATTTTCATTGACTGGTTCTTTTTTTTATTTGCTGTTATATTTAGCTTGTCTCGTCAAAATCAAAAATAAAAAAATATTTATCTTTGCTTGTTACTAGTTTGTTTGTCGTCATGGCTAGTTCCTCTTCCGCTCGCTTTACTCCCAATGATGATGTAGTGAATTTCAAACAAAGGGGAGGAGAAAGCTTAAAGGATGCATGGTATAGGATTTGCTTTGCTCAAAATAAAGCAACAAAAAAATTATGCACCACTACCTTGCTTCACAATTTTTATGTTGGTGTGACCACTTGGTATAGATTTGTACTTGACACCATTACCGGTGGGAACTTCTTAATGTGTCACACCTTGGATGCCTACACCGCAATTGAAAATCTTGTAGGGACACCACCCATTATTGTTAAGGAAACAAATTTAACCTTGGAACATGTTATGCAAAGGTTTGATGCTATTGAAAAGAATATGATCACAAACAAACCCATTGAGGAGTTGGATAAAAAACTTCATAATCATATCACTCAACTTGGGTCACGAGTAGGAATGACTTTGAAAACCTTAAAGGAAAAAGACACTACTATTGATGAGAGGATAGAACAAGGCTTGAATAGAATTTATAAAATGGAAGAGGTCATTGATAAAGTAGGCTCTGCCTTGCTAGTGCCTCTCACAACAAAAATTCCAAGTTCATATATATTCCTAAGAGCACTAGCACACCCCCTACCAAAGGGAACAAGGATCTAAAGATGATTAGTGTTCATCCCAACTATATAAATTTGATAAAGGATCCTATTGCCAAGCCTCATTTTCCACCTACTATCCATGGTTGCGTTATTAAGGAGCTTGATGTCAAAGATGACAACACTTGAAACTATGCATTATGCCTAGCTAGGGGCATAAAACAATAGCGCTTGTTGGGAGGCAACCCAATAGTTATATTAAATTTTTGCTTAGAACTTTCTGTTTATATTTAATAGCATGATTATTGCCTCTGTAATGATTATGTTTTTGTGTTTAAATTAGTGTTTGTGCCGAGTAAAGCCTTTGGGATGACTCACAAGATGAGTAGAGTCGATGCTGAAACAAAACAGAGACTTTTGACTCCAGTACAGGAATTTTCATTTTTTGCTGGAGCGTGATAATGATCTGAAATTTCTACACAGTGTTTCTATGCAAATTTTTGAGGTTGTACTAATTTTTCAGAATTTTTAGAGTTACATAAGTATAGGGTCTCTACAGACTGTTCTGTTTTAGACAGATTCTGTTTTTGCTTGCATAGTTGCTTATTTTGATTAAACTATGGATTGTATCGGGGGTATAAGCCATGGAGAAGTTAGAATACAGTACCTATTATGCATTTATCAAATTTGAATCAATTTACAACGGTACTTAAAGTATGCAATATGTTTCTTATACTAACGGATCTCACGAGGTTTTGTTGAGTTTTGCGTGATTGGAGTTTTCAAGTTTTGGGTGTTATCTTGATGGACAAAGGAATAAGGAGTAGCAAGAGCCTACGATTGGGGATGCCCAAGGCACCCCAAGGTAATATTTTAAAGGATACTCAAGTGTCTAAGCTTGGGGATGCCCCGGAAGGCATCCCCTCTTTCGTCTTAAATCCATCGGTATGTCACTTGGAGCTATATTTTTATTCGTCACATGATATGAGTTTTTCTTGGAGCGTTGTTTGCTTAGTTTGCTTTTACTTTCAGTTTGCCACAATCATTGTTTGCTGGACACACCTATTTAAGAGAGATACACCTTCATCATAATTTGTTAGAATACTCTATGTGCTTCACTTGTATCTCTTGAGCTTAGCAGTTGCTCTAGTACTTCACTTATATCTTTTTGAGCACGGTGGCGTGTAGATTTTAAATAAATGAGTTCACTCTCGTTCTTCACTTATATTTTTTTCAGAGTTAATAAATAGTGACGGTAATTTGCATGGGTCATACAGACTAGTCCAAAAATATTAGGTATTCAAAGAGTGATAATCAAAACCATCATGTAGCACATATAAAGAAATTGTGGGTTAATGATATTGATGTAGTAATATGAAATAGGTGTGAGTTCATAATTGTTAAACCATAGAAGTGTCGATATTAAGAGGGGTTGACCTTTTTGTTCATCTAAAAATTACAGAGGCATGGTGATGATGTGTGAGCATTTCTATTCCTCGTTGAAATCCTAGTGTTGTTTCGGGTCGGAAGCGCGCGATGGTTACCTCCTACCAACCTCTTCCCTCGGGACATGCGATTAGTACTTTGATTTATGATAAACTAATAAAACTTTGCAATAATTAAATGAGTTCTTTATGACTAATGTGAAACCATGGACATACGCAATCTCACCTTTTCATAATTTGTTATCCTCTTCGGTACCGTGCATAGCCCGTTCTCACCTCGAGGATCGGTGCAACTTTCGCCGGTGCATCCAAACCCCATGACATGATACGCTCTGTTGCACATATGCCTTATTATATCTTCCTCAAAACATCCACCATACCTACCTATCATGGCATTTCCATAGCCATTCCGAGATATATTGCCATGCAAATTCCATCGTCACTTCACATGACTAGTTCGTTCATCGTCATATTGCTTTACATGATCATAGAGAGCTGACATAGTATTTGTCGCAAAGCCACCTTCCTAATGTTTTTTGATACATGTCACGCTAGATCATTGCACATCCTGGTACACTGCCAGAGGCATTCATACAGAGTCATATCTTCATATCAGTTCTCCTTGTTGAGTTGTAAGTAAATAAAAGTGTGATGATCATCATTACTAGAGCATTGTCCCAGTGAGGAAAGAATGAGGCAGACGATGATTCTCCCATAAGTCGAGATGAGACTCCGGATGAAAATAAAGATGGGGGAGGCCAAATGAGCCCACCATCCATTCAAAAAAAATGATGAGAGAAAATGAGAGAAGGGACTTTGCTACTATCCTTCACCACACTTGCGCCTCAAAGTGGCACCATATTCCTCATGTAGAGAGTCTCATGATATATCACTTTCATATGCTAGTGGGAATTACCTATTTATTATTTCAAACTTGGCTTGTATATTCCTATGACGGGCTTCCTCAAATGCCCGAGGTCTTCATGAGCAAGCAAGTTGGATGCACACCCCACTTAGCTTCATTTGAGCTTTCATACACTTATAGCACTAGTGCATCATTTGCATGGCAATCCCTACTTCTCACATCGACATCTATCGATGGGCATCTCCATAGCCCGTTGGTACGCCTAGTTGATGTGATACTATCTTCTCCACTTCCTACCCCTTTGATATCTACCACCATATTCTATTCCACTTAAAATGCTAT
Source organism: Elymus sibiricus (assembly GCA_039707655.1). Classification (NCBI taxonomy): domain Eukaryota; kingdom Viridiplantae; phylum Streptophyta; class Magnoliopsida; order Poales; family Poaceae; genus Elymus; species Elymus sibiricus. The sequence goes on from CM077671.1 coordinate 304,644,220, forward strand.
GTCCAATGGCTCACGCTCATGTATTGCGTGAAGAATAAAAAGTTGATGCATATTGAAAAGGTACAAACCAATTGCCTGACTTGGACACCGTGGTGCTTAACATTTGTATTAATGTGGTGAAGATGGAGCCATGCCTTGCTAATATAATAAGATGAATAGGGGGGTAAACATTTCTTAAGAATCGTATACTTTTAGGAATTAACAATTCTGTTTCTTACACTTTGATTATTGATATGTTAATATTTGTTGATTCATCTTTTCTCATTGACATACCTGAATAAGATTACATAGTGGATAGCATGTCACATCAAAAATTCTGTTTTTATCATTTACCTACTCGAGGACGAGCAGGAATTAAGCTTGGGGATGCTTGATACGTCTCCAACGTATCTATAATTTTTGATTGTTCCATGCTGATATATTATCATTCTAGGATACTTTTTGGGTCTTTATTTACCAATTTATAATATTTTTGAGCACTAACCTATTGACCCAGTGCCCAGTGCCAGTTGATGTTTTCTACGTGTTTTTTTGCTTTGCAGATTTACTGTACCAAACGAAATCCAATTGCCACGAAACTTTTTTACGATTTTTTTCTGGACTATATGAAGACCTAGAAGCTTCGGAAGGAAGCCAGGAGGCACACGAGGGCCCCATCACACACCCAGGGCGCGCCCTAATATGTGGTGGCCCCCTCGGGCACCTCCCGATGTCCCTCTTTCGCCTATAAATTTTCTAATATCGTGAAAACCCGAGATGCAGTCCCGAAACCCTTTTTCCGCCGCCGCAAGTCTCTGTTCCGTCGCGAGGCCACCTGGAGCTCCGTTCCGGCACCCTGCCGGAGGGGGGATCGATCACGGAGGGCGTCTTCATCAACCTCGCTGCCCTCATGATGATGTGTGAGTAGTTCACCACAGACCTACGGGTCCATAGCTAGTACCTAGATGGCAATATCTCTCTCTTATGATCTTCAATATAATGGTCATCGCATCTTCGCTTTGATCTATCCGATGTAATCCTATTATGCGGTGTGTTTGTTGGGATCCGATGAATTGTGGGTTTATGTTCAGAACTTCAGATTATTCATGAAAAGTATTTGAGATGCCTCTGAATTATATTATCTCTTATGTGCATGATCATTATAGCTTCGTAATGCTCTCCGATCTATTGATATGCTTTGGCCAAGTAGGTTGATATTTCATCGGTGGGAGTGGTGCGTTGTGGTAGGTTCAACCTGGCGAGTTTCTATATCCCGGTGAAAAAGTAGGGGACAAGATGCGTCTTTGTGTTGTTGCTACTAAGGATAAAACGATGGGGTTTATTCATATTGTTTGAGTTTACTTTGTTTACATCATGTCATCGTTCTCCAAGCATTACTCTGTTTTACTTAATACTCTAGATGCATGCTGGATAGCGGTCGATGAGTGGAGTAATAGTAATAGGTGCAGGCAGGAGTCGGCCTATTTGCTTATGGACGTGATGCCTATATATACATGATCATTGCCGTGAAAATCGCATAACTATCCGCTTTTCTATCAATTGCCCAACAGTAATTTGTTTACCCACCGTATGCTGCCTTCATAAGAGATGCCACTAGAGAACACTATGGCCCCCGGGTCTATTCACTTATATATTCGCAAACGCTATTATTAGCTCGCTGCCTTTATTTACTTCTTATTTATTTTGCATTTATCAACAATTATCTACACAACTCGTTTGCTTTCAAATAACGAGATCAAGGGGATTGACAACCCTCTTGCCCGCGTTGGGTGCAAGTCGTTTGTTCATTTGTGTCCAGCCGCTGAAGACGGTTGAGGATTGATATTCCTATTGGTTCGATAAACCTTGGTTTCATAAGTGAGGGAAATACTTATCCGCTTTGTGCTGCAATTACCCGTTCCTCTTCACGGAAAACCCAACGCAGATCACAAGTATCAGTCGGGAAAGATCCAGGCACATATATCCACTTGGATATAAGTGATCATGAGTTATTATTGGTGACATTATCCGTGAGATAAAATGTTTGGCGGTGATGATTTATAAACCCCTATCTTCCTATGTGTCTGATTGAAACTTTTTACTTCATAAATATTTCGTGAATGTCACCAATCATAGAAGACTAAATGATACTTGAGTATGTGAACTTGCTAAACAAATCTCTTACATAGACTCTTTTTGAAAATATGATGGATTGTGATTGTTTCAATGACTAAGAACATAGTTTGCTAGTTTCAATGAAGTTTATGATTCATACTTGAGCATGTGAATAGATTATTACTTATTCATGAGAAGTTTTATGATATTATGTCGTTGTTATGATATTGATCATGATGCTTTCATATCCGTATTTTATTTTTATCGACACCTCTCTCTCTAAGCATGTGGTCATGATTATCGAGTTCAGCCTTTGCTTGAGGACAAGCGAGGTCTAAGCATGGGGGAGTCGATACGTCTATTCTGTATCATGATTTCCTATTGTTATTTTATATTGTTTTTGTCCATTATAACACTTTATGATACAATTATAATGCCTTTTCTCTCTGAATTTACAAGGATTATATGGAGAGGAATGTTGTCGACAGCTGGAATTCTCGACCTGAAAAAGCTACATCAGAGATACCTATTCTATTGAACTCCAAATGACCTGAAATTTTACAAAGAATATTTGTGGAATATAAAAAAATACTGGAGCCAAGAAATACCAGAGGGGGGCTAGGTGTCGCCCACAAGGCAACAGGGCGCACCCACTCCCCTGGGCGCACCTTAATGCCTTGTGGGTCCAACATGCAGTCTCCAGTCCCCCTCTTCTGCTATATGATGGGTTTCGACCTAGAAAAAATGAAGAGGATACTTTCAGGATGAAGTGCCGCCGTCTCCAGGCGAAACCTAGACAGGAGCACTTTTGCTCTCCGGCGGAGCAATTCCGCCGGGGAAACTTCCCTCCGGGAGGGGGAAATCGAAGCCATTGTCATCACCAACACTTCCTCAATCATGGGAGGACCAATCTTCATCAACATCTTCAGCAGCCCCATCTCATCTCAAACCCTAGTTCATCTCTTGTATTCAATCTTTGTCTCAAAACCTCAGATTGGTACCTGTGGGTTGCTAGTAGCGTTGATTACATCTCGTAGTTGATGCTAGTTGGTTTATTTGGTGGAAGATTATATGTACATATCATTAATGATATTTAATACACCTCTATTCTTGAACATGAACATGATTTGTGAGTAGTTACTTTGTTCTCGAGGACATGGGAGAAGTTTTTTTATAAGTAATCATGTGATGTTGGTATTCATTCGATATTTTTATGATATGTATGTTGCTCTTCCTTTAGTGGTGTCATGTGAACGTGGACTACATGAAACTTCACCATACTTGGGCCTAAAGGGAAGCATTGGGGAATGATAAGTAGATGATGGGTTGCGAGAGTGACAGAAGCTTAAACCGTAGTTTATGAGTTGTTCCGTAAGGGGCTGATTGGGATCCACAAGTTTAATGCTATGGTTAGATTTATCTTAATTGTTCTTTCGTAGTTGCAGATGCTTGCGAGAGGGGGTAATCATAAGTGGGATGTTTGTTCAAGTAAGAACAACACCTTAGCACCGGTCCACCCACATATCAAATTATCAAAGTAACGACCGCGAATCAACTAAACATGATGAACATACCTAGACGGAAATTCCCATGTGTCCTCGAGAGCGCTTTGCTTTATATAAGAGAACTTCCAGGCTTATCCTTTGCTACAAAAAGAATTGGGCCACCTTGATGCACCTTTGTTACTATTATTACTTCTTACTTATTACGAATTATCTTGCTACAAAACTATCTATCACTGTTACTTATAGCACTTGCAGAGAATACCTTGCTGAAAACCGCTTGTCATTTCCTTCTGCTCCTCGTTGGGTTCGACACTCTTACTTATTGAAAGGTCTGCGATTGATCCCCTATACTAGTGGGTCATCAATCAACTATGCCCGGACTGAAAGTACGCTGCTCGCCCATTAACCGATAGTGTGATACCGACTTTGGAATTAAACAACCGAGTGGTGTCAACTTAACGTCATCCGTCTCGGCTATCCTGGAGAACTTTGAACTTGGCTTTATGTTTCTACAACCAAAATAATTACAGAATATACATCTCGTCTAAGACAAAATGTTAGCCAAGCACGAAACAAACAAAGCTACCCTTATAGATATGAAATTTAACTACAACAATGGGAAAACTTTGGTTGTAATAAGTTGTCAGTATTGGACTTGCTAATGGAAGCATCTAAAATATAATTTTGACCAAATCGGGAAATGAGTAAATTATCTGCTAGACGTACCTCTTCGAAAATGTTGGTGGAATATGATGATTTCCAAACTGGAACAATGCTTTGCTCCGACTCTAGATGATCTTCCAACACATCTTCCTCTTCTTCTGGATCGCGTGCCTTATCATTCAGATTTCTTGTGAAGATTTCACTCGAATTTCTCGAATGGATTTCACTCTGACGCTCTATGGTAGCTGAACTCTGCTCATGTGCATGATCTTGTTCTTGATGTTTGTTAATTTCTTTGGCACGGAACTCATAGGGCAGCATGTAAGCTCCCTCACGTCCAGAAAAATCGAGTACGGAAAATTTGCCGGGTTTAACGTTCCTTTGCTCGGCGAAGCTTGCATCCTTTGTTTTGGTACACTCGACAAAAACTGGCTTGATGCACTCGACATTAGCCAACGCAGCACTCAGATGGCTAGATGCACTCGATTGGCTCGATGCACTCGGTATTAACTCTATGCACTCGGCCTTAACCAACTCAGCATTCAATCCTATTTCAAATGAATCCACCATTATCTTGGCTTTAAACGAACCATTCAACTCGGATGTAGACAACTTAGTCATATTTGAATTGGTTTCAACCGAATCAAAAGTATTAGCCGACCCAATCTTATTTTGTTGATTTGTTTGCAAAGCTTCTTTTTTATCTTGCCTCAACATCGCAGAAGGGCCAACATGGTTGCTGCATGGAGGAAGGGACTTGATGTATTCTTGCAAATATTCCTATTCATGCTTCTTCTTGAGTGTTTCATAAGCTTGTCGATAATCTGCTGGTAATTCCTCAAGAGTCGGTGTGGTAAAACATTCGGCGCTACTCCCTGCAAGCTTTGGCTTGACCTTGTTCATACGAGCGATATGTTTTTCTTTAAGTTCGGCCCTGCGTGGATCGGCCTGCCCCTAATGCTTTTAGGATCTTTCGGCAACGAATTGATGTTGCCGAAATTTTGCAATTGTACAGGGGGTGTATAACATGTTGCAATGATAGGTGAGGACATATGCACTGTTGTTGAATATTTTCTCTCGACAATTTAATCAATTGGCAACACTTCGTCTTCTTTCAAAACCATAGCTCTTATTGTCTCATAATCATGAACCAACCCCTTTTCATGTTGCTCAAGGCAAAGAGCGCTAATCTTCTTATTTTGGGCTAAACATTTTAATGCAGCCAGAGCCACCTCATCTCCTGCAATATTAGGCACAAATGCTCCTGTAGAATCTCCATTCACTCGGCCATAACCACGAAGGTGAGCCGATTCATGAATATTTTTAGTTGCATATGTCATTGAACAATTTATCTGATGAGGTGTAGTATATGATGACTGAGGATAACCGGCCAAATAGCTAATGGAAGCATGACTGATTCTCCCATCCATCGACCTGTTTGGGGATGAACACGCATATTGCGAGCCGGCTGCCGATGGATAAAATTGTGAGACACCCTCCTGTACACGAGGTGTCCTATATTGATCATTCGAACTCATCGTGTTGTTCACCGGCATATTGAAAGGTGTTGCCAATGCACGAAAGTTCGGATCCATAAGTTGCATGTTGCGATTATGTAAATTCCAAGCTTCTCCAATGGAATAATTAGTCGGCCTTTGCTTGTTAGGGCTAGCCGACATGACATGTCCATTGAAAGATCTAGCAACACCAACATAATGGCTATTTGCATCTACGTAAGGGGATTGATGATACATGTTACCTCGTGTATTGAAGCCGCTTGATGACGCTCTCCTCGTAGCAAGAACATGTCGGAGACCGTTCGAAGCTTCGTTCCCCAGCGGAGCCGCCAAAAACTGTGTTAACACACGAACACGTCACCGTGTACCCTAGACATCGAGGGTGATGCACGCAGCTCACGTCGAAGGAGGCCCGACCGGCAGCGCGATACACAAGACAACCGGTGGACGCTTTTGCAAACCCGCAACCCCGCATGCCCGGGAGGGACCCCGTCAGCGAGTGCGGCGGCTATGGGCTGCCCTAGGTCGATTCACTCACCCCTAGAGCCTCAGGATTCGCAGCTCTCAAACTCGAGGAACAACGAAGAACGAGAGAGAAAAATGATGAAGAGATAAAACGTAGATGAAAACGTAATATATTGATGTTTCGATTGTGTGTTGTTCAATCGGCCGCCACCTCTCATCTATTTATGAGGTGGCTGGACTTCCCGTACAAGAAAAGGACTTCAAATCCCATCCAAATCTTTCCAAAATTAACCGAATTCCGATTTAGGTAAGTCTGAGATAGTAGTTCAGTTTTTGGGTCTCACAGTCCGCAAACTACCTCGTATGAAGATGAGCCCAAAAGAAAATTTAATTGTTTCGACGAGACGAACAACTTTCGTGTTGAACGTTTTTTGTTTCGAGGCCGTATTCATGGCTGAACAGCCTGCGCGACCCACCAGACATCACCTAGACTGTTGTCTGATCCCTCACAGCACTTTTTCACTCAGGGTCGGTCCGCGGTGCATTGCCTCTAACTTTTGCATACGAACTTGGATTGAGATGATCTTTATATCAAAATCGATCGCCTCGACGAGACAAAGACAATCCATGTAGCACATTTTCTCATATAAGTCCGTCCTGGGGCATAATTAGCCGAAGAATACTCTGAATACAGAATCTTAGTACTTTGCCCTTTAGATGAGATCGAATGATGATGACCCGAACATCAAAGTTTCTCATTTTGACGATAAGGAACATTCTCATGTTGAGTACTTTTTCATTTGAGGTCATCTTAATTTGGTTTTTGACCATGCCAAAATCTGATGTCAACAAAGTGGTGATCACATCTTTAGTCGGTTACAACCAAACAACGTGTAGTTCGTCTAACAACAACGACCCAGGCAACCAAACAGCGTGCTAACACATTTCTCCCCTCATGCAAGGAGCCTAATGCATGCAACCAAACTACATGCAAAAGTTGGTTTTTAGCATGCATTAGCTCAGGCAGTTCCAACTAGGACGAGTACGCAAAATGCTCTCGAACAAATACGTGAACCAAACACCAAAAAGTCACTTTGGAGCACGGGTGCATTGGAGCCCTATATTTTGAATAGTGACAAAATGCTATTTTAAAGTTTCAAAAAATTCTGACAATAAATCAACGTGTTTATATGGATGTATATTATACATGTGCAAAGTTTGATGTTGAAATAAGTAACCATGTGACTTACACAAAAATGAAAAGATCGTGATTTTTGGGAAGATGAATAGTGAATGTACTATTCACTATTTGGAAATCATCATTTTGTCATTTTTGTATAGCTTACATGTTTAGTTATTTCATCATCAAACTTTACACACATGTAATATGCATCCATATGATCACATAGAATTTTTTTTTGAATTTTTTGAAACTTTAAATGTGATTTTTAAAGTATTTTAAAGTAAGGTCCTCCAATACACCCGGGTTCCAAAAATCCACTCTCAACATTTGTTTAGAGAGGGTCTATCTTCCATGCAAAATGCTCTCGAACAAATATGTGAACCAAACGCGTCCTATTTGTTTAGAGAGGGTCTATCTTCCAACCACATGATACCGATTCTAAGACTGAGTCATTTCTGGCGTACTCGCGCCGGCAACGTATAAACGCGCGCACGGTGTAGAAAGCCACTTCTTCGTGGAAGATTGCCGGTTTGGTGATTTCCGGCCTACGAACCCCTACTGGAGCCGACACATTCTGACCACATGAGACGTGACATGTCAATGCATGTTGCGGGCATCATCTCAGAACTTTACACGTCGAAATTGATCGTGTCACAAGTCACAACATAACACTAGCCTTTTCCACCCGGGCCTGGTGTGCGATACTGGAGTACTACCACCAGTAAAGCCAAACCGATGCAACCACAGAACCTGCATTGCACCCGGCTTTTACATGATTGATGTATGTATGGCACAAGATGAAGACTGATGCATACACAGGGCCTGGAGTACCATGTAGCAGAAGAGCGAGAGGCCGGCCGGCCGGCCACTGATGGAGAGCAGAGAGAAAAGGTCCGGTGCCCCCATTAGCATGTTTTTTTTTTTTTTTGAGAGACCCCATTAGCATGTTGGGCAATAGGGAGGCGCCTGCCCTGGAGGCAGCACGGCGCAGTGAGTGCGAAGGCCAAGCTGCTAAAGCATGCATTTATACGTCGCGAACTTCGAGGTGCATGCATGCATGCATGCTTGCGGTGGTGGTGGTGGTAGTACGTGTACTTGCCCGTGATTATGGTGGTACCGGCTGAGATCCCGCCCTACGATCTTGGCAGCACGGTACTCGTACTGGCCGTTGGCGATTGTCAATGGGTACGCCCGCCCGCCCGCCTGCTGCTATATGTGTGCATGAGTAATGGCGGATATGGGGTGTGCAATATGCTCTGCTATAACTGTCCATTACTGGCCTCCTCATCCTGGGTCAGACTCGTTTGGTGGTGTGAAGTTATGGCAAACGCTCGAGGAAGCTCGCCCAGCGCACGGCCGAGATCTTCAAGATCTGCCGGGGATTTATGGAGCTGAGCTACGGCTGCTCGGCTGGTGGCTACGGCATACTAGCTGCGTAGCTGATGATAATAGATCCATGATGTGATGGCCACGCAGGCTTTGCTTAAATTGAGGAGGCAGTACACTCACTGTACTAGCAGCAGATTCCTAGAGGGCATCAAACAAATTTAGTCTACAGTACTGCTAGGATTTTTGTCGTCCGTAGGTTGGGTTCTTCGTTTTCTTAATTTTCTGACTGATCATGATGGCGGATGCGTCATTTTTTGTTTTTGAAGATGACATTCCAGTGCAAAAGAACAACGTAAAAGCCCAACCAAACCTAGCCCGGATTGGCCCGTATCCCGCTCCCCAGGCCCCACCAGCGGATAACCCGCAATCATGCGTGGACGGGCCCGCCAGTCGGGTTCGGGCCGACAGCACGCCAGGCGCAATCATTAGTACGGTCGCGACCGCTCCGCTCGATCTCGCGATGGGCCCCGCAATTATTTCCCCGTGATTGGCCCGGTTCCGCCTTGCTCCTCTTTTCTCCTTCGCGGGTCGGGTCAGGTCAGGGTTGGCTGGAGAGAGGCTCGGAACCCGCTAGTGCCCCCGAGCCGTACGCGAGCCGCGTGGTAGCGTGATGGGTGCGGGTCACGCCTGCTGCGCTCGGCTCCGAGCTGGTGGATGGCGACCGGCGATGGAATCCAATGCGGTGGCCGTCGACGGCCCCGGCCGCGCCCGTGGCGTGGGTCGACAGGTCTTCCGTCATTGCCCACCACCGTTATAGAACGTGGCTGCAGTGAATACCATTCGGTACACGGTAACAGTATGATCTTGTAGGAGCAAAACGATACGGAGCGTAGGCACATGGCGATGCTTCAGAGGGCGAGTATTTTCTCGATCTGAATCCGACGACGCACAGTGTCTGCTACCGACCGGCGCTGGTTGCCGAGTGGGCCTCTGCGGCCTGGTCGTCCAGGGCCGAGGAATGGCGGCCCCGCCGAGCACGCCTCCGGCCGGACGGCCCGTTCATGATTGCCCTCGTCATCGTCTCGTGCACCATCGCCCCATCATCGCCCTTTTTTCTCGCGGCATGCCCTGGTCGGATGAAATTATTCGGTGGACGTTTTCCACTGACGGTCACGGGCCAGCAGCTTGATCTGATCCATGCATGCATGCATGCCTGCCTGCTCGCGCGAGCATACATACGACATGACTACAGTTGTGTGGCAGGATAGCCTAGTAGTACTTGGACTATGCAAAATTCTGAACCGATGAATAATAGCGGAAACCATATTTTAACGCTTTCTCTACTATCTAGGTTTTAGCTGCGATCGATATAGGCCACACTTGTTTTCAGCTGTTCAGGTTGATCAGGTTTTGACGGCTTGCCCAGGACAAAGTAAAATGGGCGGCAGATTTCGACACGCTCGGCCGTTCACCGATACTACGAGTTAATATTTCGGAACACTGGCACGTGCAAGCGTAGACCTACGCACCGCCGGGAACAGTTCCCCGGAGACCGGCCACCGGCCAGGCAGGCAGCAAACGTAAAAGCCGAGAGAGAGGAAACAGCGACGCCCATGCCTGTCGACAAGCCCGGGGCGGCATTAACTTCCAAGGGTTGATCATGCGGAGGCTGTGCGTGCAATCACTGGTATAGATCGATCTCGGCGCCCCGGCCCGCGCGCGCCGGTGCCGCATGCCACGGCAATGGCAAGCGGCACTGTACGTACTCGAGCAGCTGGGAGGAGCCCAGCCGCGTGAACACGAACAACACCTGAGCCACTCGCGTGACGGGTCACGAGCTACCCCCATGCACAATCATGGCCCTCGTTATGCGCGATATGGAGGGCCTGGCGACGGCGAAACGGATCGGCGACGAACGCAACGGCCCCGTCGGTTCCGTCCAACGCGGTGCGATCATCATACAGGCAGTACGGCTACTCCCCAGCGAAATACTGCTGGAGTACTACAGAACGTCAAGCTGCTAAATCATGGCGTCCTGAGACATTAGCGAGAAATTAAGTAAGGCGACGGGGAACAGATGATTGCGAAAGTCAAACACGAGGATTGGGTTGGCGCAGGCGTGCGTGCAGCGCAGCGCAGCAATCATGTGGGGATCTCAGAGGAAAGGAAAAGGTTGAAAAACTGAGAAAACGATGTGAGGCCAACTCCAGCGCACGACCCCATCCGGTCCGGCCCTGTCCGTTTGGGACAAAACGGACAAACCCTACGGCCCAGCGCGCGTCGCTCTGGACGCATCTTGTCCGTTTTGTGTCCGGGCAGACCCATTTCCGGCGCAAACATGCGCCCGGTTTGGGTCCTGGCGGACAGCGAGCGGACGCGCTCGAGCCCTCCTCTCGTCCGCGTCGGGGACGCGTGGCAGGCGGCCACCTACCTCCCACCGCCCGTATTTACTGCGCACGCCCGGTAGGCCCCAACTGTCATCCACTCAGGCGGGCGGTCGTCGTCCTTCTTTAATGGGGAAGCCGTGGACCGGCACAGTCCACGCGCCCACTCCACTCCTGGTGCCTTCTCGGGACCGACACCAAACCCTAGCTTTCTCCCCCCCTCCCTCGAGCTCTCCGGCCGCCGGCAGCAATGGGGTGGTGGAGCAAGGGGAAGGGGGCGCACGACCACGAGGCTGGGTGCTCGTCCGGCCGCCGCCGCGCCGCAAGCGAGCCGCACCGTTCTTCTCCTCCGCCACGGCCTGCTCCGACAGCCTTCTCCATTGCCCCTCCGGGCGCCCCGGCGCGCTCCCGGCAGTACATCCATGCGGATGTGTGCCGCCGTTATTGGGAGACAAGGACGCCGCTCCCCTGGAGCGACGTTCACTTGCCGAACAACTGGCACCTGTCCGCCGATCGGGTGCCGATCCCGCCGGTGCCAATGAACGGCCGTGCCCGCCGCGACGAGATCCACCGCCGCCAACGCCGCCTCCCCGACGACCTCTACTACGACCCGAGGTACGCCGTGGATTCCCCCCTGTGGAACACTTGGTTCCGTGATGAGCAAGACGTGCGGCGCGCGTCCTATTTTGCCGGCCAGCACAACAGCCCGCGGCGGGCACGTGCAGAGCGCCGGGCGCGCCCTCCGAGCCCTCCCCAGGTGCGCGGGCGTACGCGGGTGCGCGGCCTGACGCCGACCCCGTCGCCGTCGCCCTCTCTGTCGCCACCACCACCTCCTCGCATGACCGACGAGGAGGAGGCCCGGCTCGTCCAGCGTGTCATGGAAGATTCCATGAACACGCACGATGAGCGCCAGTGGGAGGGGCTGGAGGAGATGATGGCCCTCTCCGCGGCCGGCGACGTGGCCATCCCGGAGCTGGAGATGGCCGACGCCGTGGAGGAGCAGCCCGTGGCGGTGAAGGAGGAGGTAAACGAGGAGCAGCCAGTGGCCGCGTTCCACCCGAACCTGGTGGGCCAGCGCTGGAGGTGGTCGTGCACGGCCACGGAGATGGCCCAGGGAGTGGGGGGCGAGCCTTGGTGCCCCACGCCGCCGCGGTCATTGGAGCGCGAGCCATCGCCGCGGGGGGAGGTGGTGCAGGCGCCGCCAGCGCCGCCAACCTTCCAGGGGCCGCCAGCCCACCTCTGGACGATGCTGCCGTACATCGACCTCACTAGCGACGATGACGACAACGGCGGCGCCTGAAGACGGTGACGGGCACGGCAGCAGCGCGGGGCGGCGCATTTTATCTGTTTTTTTTATTATGTTAATTAAGGACCGTGGGCCGTGGGGCCGTTGAACAATGTTTTATTAATTTATAATTATTAATGTTTGCGTTTTATTTACATTTTTCTGTCATTTTTCGTGTATTCCAATTTTTTTTAAATGCCCTGTCCGCCCCGGACTGATTTGGGGTGCGGCCGCGCGTTAGGCGCACCGACCCGGCCACGGACCGATCCGGACATGGGCAGCCCCATTGCCGCCCCAAACGGACAGAATCCGGCCCAAACGGACGTCCGGATGGGGTCGCGCGCTGGAGTTGGCCTGAAGAAGCGAAGAAAGAAAGCGTAGGAAAAGCCTTCCGGGACGCAGCAGCTTTGACCAAAGAGGCAAAGCTCTCGCGTCGAGTGGAGCACCGGCTGCACCGCGCACGCACTGGCACTGCACCGGCGTTTTAATTCGTTCAGGGTGAGAAGATGTGGGTTGGGCTTGCATCAACTCAGCATGCAGGCGCGAATCAACCTGTGGTTGGATGGTTAGAGGGATTGTGGTATCCCAGCCCACCAGGGTTCAAATCCTGGTGCTCGCATTTATTTCTGGAATTATTTCAGGATTTCCGACGATGCGCATTCAGTGGGAGGAGACGTTCCCGTCGACGACGTGGTGCCTACGGTGACTTCGTAAATTTCAAGATGATATGCCGGCTCAGTCTCTCGGAGGTGCTCATAGGAATAGGGTGTGCGTGTGTGCGTTCATAGGGGTGAGTGTATGCGCGTGTATATGAGCGCTTGCGTCTGTACTGTGTTCAAAAAAAAAAAAACTCAGCACGCAGGCGCAGCAGCCAGCAAAGTGGTGCACTGGTCTGGTGTTGGTAGTACGTGCACATGGTAGACCGAGACAGAAATATAAGGTTGCTCAAGGGGTGCTACGATAAAGGTTACTTTGTAGTACTTTTCGTCTCTTTGCTCGCTCTTTTTCCTCTTCCTGGAAAAGCACTCAACTTTTGTTTTGTTGAAAAGGTTAACTAGGTTCACGTCAATGTTAAGCACACCAGATTACACTAACTTCCCGATGATTGTAGATCAGGCGCCCGTGGTAGACCGAGACAATGTTCTTCACTCCAGCAGTCATGTCTAACCACTAAGCTACTACACAACTGATCAGTCTCATATAGTAGTTTGTATCGTATTGGCAAATTGACATGCCTATGGCCCCGCATGTTTGTCCAAGCCTCTAGGCGAAAGCACAGGAAGAGAGACAAGCCAGACTACGTACTGCGGCGCATCATTTCAGCTGAGAAACATGTCTCGGCCTTGGGTGCAAAGCGAGGCAAGATACCTTCCACCAGTGTACTTGTGTTTCGACGAGCGCTTCGGCTTGGGCCTTGGTGCGATGTTTCTCCGGCGGTCCTTGGCAACCTTTTTCTCCCGGGTAGAGAACATAGTGAATTGCTGGACTTCCGCAGGGCCCCTTCATCTGGACATTTTGTTTGTGTGGAAACACCTTCATATGAACATTAAAAGATTACTTTTCTGTGGCACCTAACGCTGATGATGACACTGGCATGGAAAAAACGACCACAAATATCGAGTAAATCCACATACTTAGAAAGTAATGATGGGCGAAATCATGGTGATGGTACTTTCTAGGCAATTTGTGAATTTTGACCCGTGGGCGAGAGAGAAAAAGGACAATGCAGTTTTTTAACTCCAGGGGTAATAACATCTTACTGCATTACTTTCCTCAAAACAAACATTGTACGGCTGAAGCACGGCTGCAAGGCCTTTCCTTAGAAAAAATCACCATCGACAACGACAACCATTAGGATCATTCTTCTAAACATGGTCAGTGCAAAGAATAATAGATTAAAGAGCATATATGTATATAAACTATGAAGCAAAGAACTCAAAGAAACCAAATATAAATCCATATATAATTCGATCATAAATTAATAATTCATCACACCGCAAAAAAACACAACATAAATTACACCAGATTGATCAAAATCATGTAGAGGAGCACATGCGATCTTTGTATTGAAGAACGTGAGAGAGAAGATGATACTCAAGGATGACTACTCACCCATGAAAAGTGGCAGATGCATTACATAACCCAAAAGGCATCCGCCGACAAGCATACATACCATACCGGAATGTGAATCTCATATTTTCTTGGTCTTCTGAATGCACAACCATTTGGGATAATTATGAATATCCATCAAGATAACAAAAGTGATAATGCTTAGCGAGTCTCTAGTATTTCATCGATGGACGACAATGAGTCTCCTTATTAAATTTCTTGTAACCAATACAAGTTCGATTTCCGACGATGGTTCTAGTTGGGATTACTTCATTATATTTATTAGATTCAACAATGAATCCTTCCTTTTTGAAAACATAGTGAAATGGACTAACCCACTTAGTATCAGAGATAGGAAAAATAAACCAACATGGAATAGTCGTTTTACCCCCTCTCTTAGCACTTCTTTCAATCCACATCGTTATTTGAAGAAGGTGACAAGATCCTGCTACTCCCATAGGAGTTGTTGGGTTTTGCCCTAAAGAGGAAGGGTGACGTGGCACAGAAGCAAAGTATTTCCGTGAGTTGAGAATCTAGCCAGTAGGAATCACCAAGCTAGCAAGGTCAATAGTGCCTGCACACAAACAAAATAATACTTGCACCCAACTTGACAAGGAGGTTGTCAAGCCCCTTATCTTGCTAGTTGCAAGATTAAAAGCAAATAGATAGATAGTGGTACGGTAAAAGCAAATAGAAATATTGTTCAAGCTTGTATTAATGGAAGAATGGACCTCGGGGGGGGGGGGGGGGTGATGGGGTCACCTACTAGTAGTAGGGTCATGGACCAGACATCCAAGGCCCACCTAGGACCCCACACCATCATTGAGGTCCAAGAACCGTAGATGCATTCGGATGCATATATCAGGATCCACTCGGATCTGCTAAGTCACTCGGGCGTCTCCCTGTCAGTCGGCCAGGTTCCAGCACTCGGACAGAGACAAGACATGGGCGACGTGGGAGCTGCAATGGCTAGATGACTTAGTGGATACATCAACTGTAGCCGTAGCTACCGTTACCAGTAACTGATGTAGTTAAAGGCTATCGTTACCAGAAATTGCCGCCATAATGACATTAACTCACCCTTGTAATGACGCCCGGCGGGTCCTCGCAAACTCTATATAAGCCGCCCCCGAGCTCCTGGACAAGGGTTCAACACCCTCTTGTAATCACACACCCCTGAGAAAAAACAAGCCTCCGGGCACGAGACGTAGGGTTGTTACCTCTCCGAGAGGGGCCCAAACTCGTAAAATCCGAGTGTTACACTTGCGCTGTAGCTAGGCTCCGCCCCTCGTTCGTACCCCTAGTACTCATTGTCAGGATCGTTGCCTCGACGGTTGGCGCCCACCGTGGGGTAGTGCGTCTAGCGATATCTGACGCAAGTGGGATTTTCATCTTCATCGCCATGATCATCGGTGGAGAGATCCGATTCGGCTCCTTGAGCTTCGTCGCTGATGATTCGGCGTGACTCCAAGAAGCTCCACTGGACGTGGAGGCGTTGCCCGTCCGCGGCGCGGCACACTTCCGCACGTCTTCGTTCGGAGTTCTACTCCGGCAGCCGCCGGTCATGCACCATTCGGCATCTCCCTTTCCAGTCGGATGTCGTCCCAAGCGCTCCGGGCGCTCACGGCTCCAACGCTGGATCAAGCATGCAATGGCTCTCCAAACCACGACCGAGTAGGTGGCGATGCTCAACTCAGATGAGCCCACCCTCGATTTATTCTCCTCACCGCACAAGTACTCTTTCGACGAGTCCGAGTGCGAGAGTAGCGAGTCCACTGTAGAGGTCCTGATGGCGGGGACTGAGCTGAGGAACGAACCTCCCGGATATGACGCGGGCTCCTCCCTCGGACGAGCAGGCGACGACCTGGGCGGCACTCTCAACCCTGGCGCCGAGCCGTACATCCCGCAACCCCTCAATAGGGAGCAGCGGGAAGAACTGAGGCAGCGGAATGAGCAAGCCCTTCTCACCCCTATCACAGGAAAGACCCATGAGGCATTGGCCCTGGAGGCCACGCGCCTGGCCACTTTGGCCGAGCGCGAACGACTTGAGCGGCTGTAGAAGTCACTCGACGACCGGGCTTCCCGGTACCAACACAGCTCCAGTCGGAACCGCCGACCTTTGTTTCCGGATGACCACCCGCATAACTACCGAGTGATGAGCACTCCGTTGCAAAACTTGGCCGCGGCAACGCGGATAGCTGACTCCATCCAGCTGTCTGGTTCGCGGCGGGAGAAGGCATTCGGCAGATCTAGGCGCTCCTAGAGACCGCCCTGGCTCAGAACATGTTTGTGTCTCAGTCCCATAACCGCATCCATAGCAAATCAGTACGGGCGGACACGGTCCAGTAGGCCCACAGTCCGACTGCGACCAGGAGGCGTTGATATACTCCCCCCACCGAGAGATCTGTACGGGGATAGGAGACGTGATCAGATCACTCCTCCACGATAGCGTGGCGATCCGCGTCACACTCGGTCGGCCCCTCCGAGGGATGTCTCCTACGGACGCCAGTCCTACGATGGCAAGCGGCTGTACGATGACGACCGGAGGCGTAGCCCCACTCTGTAAGTGCATCTAGTGCCCCTTAGTGATTTTGGTGTATTGAAGACTTATAGGTTAAGGGACTAATATGTTTGTGAGTGTACCCAGGCTCTATAAGTCGATGAGGAGTTTGATATATTCGAAGAATGTCGACCCCTAAAAATGAATGTCTTCAACTGAAGACTTTGGTGAAGACTTTGCTGAAGACTTTGGTATTCCCTGAAGACTTTGAAAATGAAGAAGATGGTGTGACCTTGAAGATATGAACGAGGACTATGAAGCGTGAAGACTTTTGTTTTCGTAGTTTCATTTCCTTTCTTTGAGTCATAGGAAACACCGTACTGTTAAAGGGGGTCGAGGTAATACTAAGGAAAATTTTCCATCTGATGCTCAACTCAAAAGCCTCAACATAACCCAATCCTTCGAGTGAAGCCTTTGGAAACCTCTTGCAGTTCAGTCAAGTTCTTCAGTGACAGAGATGATGTTCTTTTGATCTCTGAGGAAATTGGTCCGACTGAGGAGTTAGGATTTCGCCAGTGCGAATTGCCTACAAGTGAGGAATATGATAAGCCCTGAGGAATTTGACAGTTCAAATTCCGACCATTGTTGTGCTTTGCGCCAGTTGTCCAGATATTTTATCCACCTAACGGTCATATCATTGGGGGGGGGGGGCATTCATGTCTTATCATGTCGGGATGCACCCTGGCTATAAATAGCCGCCCCCACAACCACTAGTTGGTTGGCTGCTCCGAGAGAGAACTTGACACTTGTCATTTGAGAGCATCCCTTTCCTCGAGGACTTTGAGCGAAAATCATCAGTGAGGAAAAACCCGAAAACCCAAACCATCAAAACCCAAAGTGATTGAGCATCACTGAAGAAATTATTCCTGTGTGGAACCGACGCTTTTTACCTTTGAAGACTGTGTATCTTCCAGACGGTTAGGCGTCATGGTCTAGTGCATCCTGCAGTCAATTGGGGATCGCCGGGGGACCGTGGTCTAGAGCATCCAGTAGTAAATTGTGGATTGCCGGGTGACCAGTTTGTGAGGGTTTTGGAAGTCTACCCTAAAGACTTACCACGAGTGTTGGGCGAGGTCTGTGTGACCTTAGCTCAAGGAGAATACGGTAAGGACTGTGTGTCCTGGGACTTTGTGTCCTTTGGTTTAAATACTAGGCCGCTCCGAACCAGACGTACGACTGTCACAGCAGTTGGAACTGGGTTATCAAACCATTGTCTTCATCGAGCTACCTGGTTCTATTTCCTCAACCCTTTCATTTCCTCATATACCTGTTGATGAAATTGATCGTTACTGTTTGAAGAATTTGACTGAAGACTTTCTCAATTTCCTCACCTCAAATTCTTCAGTCACCTTATCTTCTGCCTGCTTATCCTGTTCACGCTACTCATGCTTTGTGTATGTTTCATTTCATCATGATGACTATGCTACTGCTATGTTTCGCATGCACTTGAGTACTTATTCCGCTGTGAGTAGTTCGCCACTTAGCAAATTCCTCAACGAGTATTTCTTCAAGTGACGAATTTGTAAAAATCGCCTATTCACCCCCCTCTAGTCGATATAATGCACTTTCAATTGGTATCAGAGCAAGGTACTCCCTTGTTCTGTGTGATTTTGGTTTAACCACCTGGAGTTTTAGTTATGTCGACTGCAGGCATGATCAAGGTCTCAGCTGGGTGTCCTACCTTCGATGGGACGGACTACCCCTACTAGAAGAACAAGATGCGTATGCATCTCGAGGCAATTGACAACGATCTCTGGTATGTTGTGGAAAATGGTGTTCCCTTTGTCACTCCCACTATCAACGCCGCTGATGTGAAGAGATTCAAGCAACTCGACTCTCAAGCAAAGAATATCATATGTGGCCATCTGAGCAAGGGTCAGTATGGCAGAGTGAGTGCTTTGGAGACTGCTAAGCTTATCTGGGATAGGCTGTCCAAAGTCAATGAAGGCATTTCAACTCAACGTGACTCTCGAGTTGATGTTCTTCGCAATCTCTTCAACCGCTTCAAAAGACTCGACAACGAAAATGTTCAGCAAACTTTCGATCGCCTCACTGATATCTCCAATGAGCTACAGGCTCTTGGTGCCACTGACATCACCGACCATGAGGTGGTGAAGAAACTGCTGAGATCCCTTGATTCCTCATTTGATACACTTGCTTTGATGATCCAAGAACGTGGAGACTACAAGTCACTAGATCCTGCTGATATTCTTGAGAGACTCAATACTCATGAATTCCAACAAGCTGAGAAGAGAGACCTCTACGGGCCAAGTTATGGAAGATCTCGTGCTTTGAAGGCTAAGGCAATTTCCTCATCCGAAGACGAAGAATCTGATAGTAGCCTTGGTGATCCTGAAGAACTGAGTCAGGAGCTAGCAATGCTCGTGAGGAAATTCCAGAAGTTCTCAAGGAGAGGTCGGTTTGGAAAATCATCAAAAAGTGGCATGAAGAAATCAGATTCTTCATCAAGCGACTACAAGAAGAGAACTTGTCACAAATGCAAGAAATCTGGTCACTTTATCTCTGACTGTCCTCTCTGGGAAAAAGAATCAAGAAAGAAGAAGTACAAGGATGACAGTTCTGATGACTCGAAGAAAAAGAAGAAATCTTCAAAGTCCTCATCTGCAAAGTCCTCATCTTCAAAGTCCTCATCGCACAGAAAGAACAACTTAAGGAAGGCTCGGGCACTTATTGGCAAGGAAATGGATTCTGAAGAAGAATCTGAAGAATATGAGGAGGAGGAATCTGAGGAGGAGTCGGACTTTGGTGTGGCGAGCCTAGCTCTCGCTACTGCTTTCGTCAGCAAGTCCATCTTCAATGATGAGGAAAATGACAACTCCAACGACACTGACGTCAGCAATGATGACTATGCTCCCACCTACTGCTTCATGGCAAGTAGCACCCAGGCAACTACAGTATGTCCTATCTTTGATGGATCTGACTATCCCAAATGGAAAGTCCTCATGCGGAAGCACCTCATATCGAAGAACATCGAGCTATGGACTGTTGCTGAGCTTGGACTGACAGATCTCTGCAAGATGGCAAATGCTGATGACATTCTTAAGTACACACAGCTGGACGCCCAGGCGAAGAATATCATCTGCTCTAGCTTGTCAAAGGTCATGTTCAAAAGCATCTATCATCTTCACACTGCAAAGCTCATCTGGGACAGGCTCTCTGATGTTCATGAAGGCTATCGCACTCGTCAAGATCCCATGTTCATCGAATACAAGAACTTCCTCAAAACACAGAAGACTGATCCAACTTCATCTTCCTCATCTATGTGCCTCATGGCAAAAGGATCAAAGGTACACTCATATCATTCCTCTTCTGAATCAAGTGATGGTGAATCTGAGGATTACATGAAACCTAGCTATTCCAAACTTGCTAATATTACTACTAAACAACAAAGTGTCATTGAAAAGCTTCAAAAACAGCTAGACAAAAGCGATGATCTGTTGAATGAGCAAGTGGATCATAATCAAACTTTGACTAAGGACCTTCAAAGTCTTCAGTCCAAGTATGCTAACCTTCAAAGTCGTCATGAGGCTCTCTTAGTCGATCATGAGAAGCTTTCTTATGAATTTTTTCAAAGAAAGC
Source organism: Elymus sibiricus (assembly GCA_039707655.1). NCBI lineage: Eukaryota > Viridiplantae > Streptophyta > Magnoliopsida > Poales > Poaceae > Elymus > Elymus sibiricus. Next base: position 304,664,914 of record CM077671.1, read on the forward strand.
AAGATCTTGAGAAACTAAGGGTGTCTCATGAAGATCTTCAAAGGGACAATGACTCCTTGCTTGCTCAACAGACCAGTACCGCTCAGGAAGATTTTGTTCCACCTTGCTTGAAATGCATCGAACGTGAAACTACTCATTCTTCACCTGAATGTTCAAATGCTTCTATTGCTGCAAATTCTTCAACTATTTCCGTGGTCACAAATTCCTCATCTGAGGATACCACTAGTATCACTGACGAAAATGCAGGGTTGAAGGAATTGTATGTGACAGGCATATACAAAAGCCTCAAAGGGCATCAAACCCTTTGTGATGTGCTTAAAAAGCAGATTCTGAACAGGAACCCTAGAAAAGAGGGTATTGCATTTGAGAGGAAACTCAATGCTGATGGATCCTATTGGAAACCTGAGCAGTATCCCAAAACCTCATGGGTTGCTGCAAAAGGGCCACCTGTAGATCCATCCACTTTATCTGGTTTCACTTGTGAATCTTCATATTCCTCTGATGAGTCAATTGACTCCAACTACAAACTGTTCAAAAATCAGAATGGTGAAGTATTTGCTAGATATGTTGGAACTAACTGCAGGAATGGTCCCCCTCTGAGGAAAATCTGGGTTCCCAAAAGGTACCTTGAAAATCTTCAAGTGAATGTCCTCATGACACCACCAGTGAAGAACAGGAACCCCAGATCAAATTCTTCAATTGGACCAAAGTCTTCAAAAGGACCAAAGTCCTCACATGGACCAAATTGCTCATATGGTCAAAAATCATATCATTCTCGTGCTAATGCTTCTGTTTCGCAGGGAAAATCTAAGGGTCATGATATGCTCATTATTCTTCAAATCATTATGTTCATAAGTCCTCAAAGAATTTCTCTGCTTATTCATATGAGTACTCTAACCCCCGTCCTGTGAAACGAAGTGCACTTGCTTCTATGCCACCCTTCTCATATGGAGCTCCCAGAATGATGAACTCTTTGCCACCCCTCCAGATGTGGGTGGTGAAGAAATTGAACTAATCTCTTATGCAGGGTCAGGTCTCCAGACGAACTTAAACGTCTGATGAATTTGCTGGAGACCTGAGGAAATGCTTGAAAGGACGCAAGCTATTCATGAAGAAATGAATCATTCATTTCTCACGTCCTCATATTACTTTGCTTACTATTCTATGTGATGAAATTCAATCTGATGAATTTGAAGTCATATTCTTCACTTTGAAGCATATGCGTTCGTAAGCTGTACTAATTCATCTGCAGGATGAAACACCCAAAGCTACTGAGTGGGTCCTCGACAGTGGATGCACCAATCACATGACTGGTGACAAGAACCTATTGATGAACATCCCACTGGCTCCCTCTCATCTGAAGCATATCACCTACGCTGACAAAGGAAAAAGCAAGGTATTGGGTCTAGGTAAGGTTGCAATCTCAAAGGATCGACACATGGATAAGGTGATACTTGTCGAGTCCCTTGGGTTCAACCTCATGTCTGTCTCAATGCTTTGTGATCTTGATATGGTTGTCATCTTTGGCAAATATCGTTGTGTTGTCATCATGGAATCTGACAAATCCAAAGTCTTCGAAGGCTTTAGGAGAGGAGACTTGTATATTGTTGATTTCTCTACAGGTCCTCAGCCGGCCACTTGTCTACTTGCAAAAGTTTCAGAAGGCTGGCTATGGCATCGACGACTCGGACACGCTGGGATGAGGAACTTGCACACGCTCGCGAAGAAAAAGCACGTTATTGGTATTGAGGGTGTCAAATTCCTCAAGGATCACTTGTGTGGGGCTTGTGAATCTGGAAAGATGACCAGATCCAAGTATCCATCCAAGACCATTATGACTACCACTCGTCCTTTTGAATTGCTTCATATGGATCTCTTTGGCCCCACTCACTATGCCACACTAACAAAAATACTCCATGCTTATATGGCGTTGTTATTGTTGATGATTTCTATCGCTATACTTGGGTGCACATTATCCTGTACAAATTTGAAGTGCAGAATGTCTTCAAACGATTTTCTTCAAGGGCTTCGACGAACTTCGGCGTCAAAATCAAGCATATCAGGAGTGATAATGTGACTGAGTTCAAGAACACTGGTCTTGATTATTATCTTGATGAACTTGGTATTACTCATGAGCTATCTGCTCCTTATACTCCTCAGCAAAATGGCGTTGTGGAGCGCAAGAACAGGACTCTTGTTGAGATGGCTCGAACCATGCTTGATGAATACAAGACTCCTCGTCGCTTCTGGCCTGAGGCAATCAATACTGCTTGCCACATCATCAACAGGGTATATCTTCACAAATTCCTCAAGAAGACTTCATATGAACTCCTCACTGACAAGAAACCCAATGTGAGTTATTTCAAAGTCTTCGGTGCAAAATGTTGGATTAGAGATCCTCACCACAGTTCTAAATTTGCATCGAAAGCACATGAAGGTTTTATGCTTGGTTACGGAAAGGACTCGCACACCTACAGAGTCTTCAACACCTATCACAACAAGGTTGTTGAAACTGTAGATGTGCGGTTCGATGAAACTAACGGCTCGTAAAGAGAGCACCTACCTCCTGTGCTAGATGAAATTCCTCCTGAGGAATCCATTAGGTTCAAGGCCACTGAAGATGTGATCCCTACTGAAGAACAACTACTCTCTGAAGAAGTTGTACCCAACGCTGAAGACCTTCATACCGATACACCTGAAGACAATGGTGCTGAAGAAAATGCTCAGCCTCAACAAAGTCTTCAACCTACTCATCCACGACTTGCAAATGAAGTGCAGATCGAGAAAATCCTCGACGACATCAATGCACCAGGTCCTCTCACACGCTCAAAAGCTTCACATTTGTATAACTTTTGTGGGCACTTTGCTTTTGTCTCTATCACAGATCCCACCAAAGTTGATGAAGCTTTCCTGGAGCCTGAGTGGATACAAGCCATGCAAGAGGAATTGCATCAATTCAAGCTCAACAATGTGTGGGAACTTGTCAAATGCCCAGATCCTCGCAAGCACAATATCATAGGTACCAAGTGGATCTACCGCAACAAACAAGATGAACTTGGTCAGGTAGTGAGGAATAAGGCTCGACTTGTGGCACAGGGCTACACACAGGTTGAGGGAATTGACTTTGATGAAACTTTTGCACCTATTGCTAGACTTGAAGCTATTCGCATATTGCTTGCTTATGCTAACCATCACAATATCATCTTATGTCAAATGGATGTGAAGAGTGCATTCCTCAATGGTAAGCTTGAGGAAGAAGTATATGTTGCTTAACCCCCAGGTTTTGAAGATCCTAAGTATCCTGACAAAGTCTTCAGACTCAACAAGGCTCTCTATGGCCTCAAGCAAGCCCCTCGGGCGTGGTATGACACACTGAAGGAATTCCTCATGAAGAAAGGCTTCAAACCCGGTTCACTTGACCCAACTCTTTTCACTAAGTCATACGATGATGAACTATTTGTGTGCCAAATATATGTGGACGATATTATCTTTGGATGTACTGACAAACGTTACAGTGACGAATTTGCCTATATGGTGAGTGAAGAATATCAAATGTCTATGATGGTAGAGCTCAAATTCTTCTTAGGGTTTCAAATTCGTCAACAACGCAATGGCATCTTCATATCTCAAGAGAAATACCTCAAGGATGTCCTGAAGAAATTCGGCATGCAAGATTGCAAAGGCGTCAAGATTCCTATGCCCACATCAGCTCAACTCTGCTCTGACAAAAGTGGTAAAGATTTCGATTAGAAGGTATACCGTTCCATGATTGGTTCTTTATTGTACTTATGTGCATCTAGGCCAGATATTATGCTTAGTGTTTGCATGTGTGCCCGATTTCAAGCAAAACCGAAGGAATCACACCATAAGGCTGTGAAACATATTCTTCGATATCTAGCTCACACTCCAACACTAGGATTATGGTACCCCAAGGGCTCAGATCTTGACCTCATTGGATATTCTGATTCTGATTATGCTGGTGATCGTGTGGACCGCAAGTCAACGTCAGGCACTTGTCATTTCCTCGGACGATCCTTAGTCTGTTGGTCCTCGAAGAAGCAGAACTGCGTGTCACTATCAACTACTGAAGCTGAGTACATTGCTGCTGGTTCTTGCTGTGCTCAATTGCTATGGATGAAGCAAACCCTTAAGGACTACGACATCAATGTGAAGAATGTTCCTCTCTACTGCGACAATGAGAGTGCCATCAAGATTGCTCACAACCCAGTTCAGCACTCCAAGACCAAGAACATCCAGATTTGTCATCATTTTCTTCGTGACCATGTGATGAAGGGCGATATCTTCCTCGACCACGTGAAGACTAAAGAACAACTGGCTGATATCTTCACAAAGCCCTTGGATGAGAAGAGATTTTGCAAGTTGCGGTGTGAGCTAAATATCTTAGAATCTTCGAATGTTCTTTGAAAGGACACACATCCTAACACTTATGCAAAATTGATGACTTTGATGTGCAACACACGAAGTAATGGTTTTCTTCAATCAATGAAGACTAACTCTCTAAGTGTGAAGAAATTTATGAAGAATTTGATCCTCAGAACCCTACGACAATTGTACGCGGTGTCTGAAATCATCATTCTTACATGGTGGGTAACGCCACCAACAACAGTTGAAATTCTTCAAGTTTGAGTATTTCATCATTTTGCAAATTCTTCAAAATTGTGAAATTCTTCAAGTCTGCAAATTCCTCAAAATTTCAAATTCTTCAAACTTTTCAACTGATGTTCCTCACATGAGTTTTTCTTCATTAACTATATATATATATATATATATATATATATATATATATATTAAGTTTTTCAATGTCCTCAACAGCATTCACTTATAGCTATTTCTTCAAGTTGATTTTCTTCTAAGTGAATGTGATCGGACCCGTTCCCCCTCTATGCTAAACTTGACCAAGTCTGTTCACAAATTCTTCATATGCGTTCTACTTTGACACTCGTTCAAAGTCTTCACTGTGTCCTTGACAGCTGAAGAATTTGCGAACGAAAACTTTAAAATGCTCAATCTCAAATTTTTGGCGATTGCCGCTCAAACCGTTCTGATTCCCACGACTGGATAACCCACTATCTCCACTACACAGTACGTGGGTGACACATGTCGCGTGGATGGCAAGGGTCAGGGGCACACTGGTCCAAAATCTTCGGGCCAGTTGGTTTTACTGCCGTTATAAATACCCCTCCCTTCCACTTGCTCGGGTTACTCCTCACTCCCATCTCTCCCGAGCTTCAGACCTAGCGCCGCCGCTGACGTCATCGTCGCCGGAGAGGAAGAGCTTCACTGCCTCGACCTCGCCGTCGTCGTACTCGCATCGGCCGCGGAAGTCTTCACCTCGCCGCCGCTGTAGCTGTCTTCCTCTGCCAAGCTAGGGCGTGGGAGATCTAGACTGACGAACTCCTTCACCTCACTGTTCATCGTGATCATCGCATACGGTAAATAAAATCTAGTTTTATTGCCATTTTTGATTCCGATGATTTTCACTAAATCCTCAAAAGGTGTTTATTCTTCAAGCAATCCATCTCCTAAGCACCAAACAATATCCTTCTCTTGATCTATTTCGCTAAGTTATGATTTTCTTCAAGATTCCTCAATTGTGTGGATCCTCAAATCTGCACAACTCTGGAACCTAAGTCAAGAACACTTAGTGAAATTCTTCAAGGCATCTATGGTCATATTCCTCAAACTTGATAGTTTTTTTTGCAAAAATTTCTGCGAACGCATATGACCTCTTCAAATTCCTCGCACCTATACTCTATTCACAGGTACAAATGTCAGCTGATGAATCTCTTGGTTCTCATCAACTTAACTCATTTGCAGCGTTCCTCGAAGAAAAGTTACACACTTCCTCAGAAACTTCAGCAGCTCATAATCCTCAGTTGAAGAAAATGGCTGATGGGAAAAGACCTCAGAAAGGAGGAAAGAAGCTTGAATCCAACACTGCATTTGAGATCCCCGAGGAAATCTATCCTGAGTATTGCACACCTGATGAATAAATCTATGGGAAAGAGACCAAAGAAAAGCGAAAAATTCGCATCCAAAAGATTGAGAAGAGATGGATGAAGGAATGGCGAGAATATCGCTATGTCACTCCTAATTATATGAAGAAGTTTGCACTGAAACCACCTTGCAGAAGACCTCCACTGGGAAATAACCAGGCAGCTGACCCCTCTAGCCTCATGAGAGCTGAGGATTTTCCTGAAGAATGGGCAAAACATCAGAGAAAGCTTCAAAAGATCTCTAAAGAAGCTGTGAGGCAATTCAATGTGGACTCTGCTGCTGCTACTGCCTCTGCTAGTGCACCTGCTGCGAAAAAGTCAGTGGTGAAGAAATCCGCATCAAAGTCCTCAGCCCCAAGTTCCTCACAACAAATGCCTCAGGAAAAATCTTCAAGGGCTCCTGCAATGCCCTCAGTGGCTGCACAATCTTCAACGGCTGCTGCCAAGTCATCAACACCAGTGCATCTGGCATCTTGTCAGAGGACTGCCAGTTTTTCAATTGCTTCAGGGGCATCTGCAACTTTATCTACCCAAGCACATTCCTCAAGCAGGCCCACGTTGCTGAAGGTGAAGGCAACAGCTGGACGTGGTAGGAGGCCAAGTCCTCATAAGAAGCAAGTGGTCTTCAATATTCCCTCAGCAACTGAGGAAGATGAAGCAAGTGATGGAGAGCTTGCTGCCATTGTCAGAAATAAGCAAGAAAGAGTGGCTCAAGCCAAGGGCACTTCAATTCCTCTTCTGCTGGATCCAAGGACTGTGCTTGACTTCATTGACATATGGCACAATGATCCAAATACTCCAATTGATGACTTGAAGCTTCCTCCCGGTCCTAGCCATGTCCTCACCGCATTCATCGGTGAAGAAAAGTAGAAGTTCGAGAAGGCCAGAAAGGCAAAGAAGGCTCAGTTCAAGAAAGAGCGCTTCATGAAGAACAATGTTCTCAATCTAATGCCTGACCAACTCGTCTCTGTCCAAAAGGACATCAAAGGCCTCAGCGATGAATTCAACAAGTACTATGCTGACTGGAAGGGGCCAAGGTTCTATTTGTCAACATTGCTGACAAAGTCATCAAAGATCACAACTCAAGGGTTGCAGCACGATCGCAACCACAAATTCCTCAGGATGAAACTTCTCCTCAGCCCGCTGAAGAAACTGCAAGTGCAGCTGAAGAAATTCATGCTGCTGAAGAAATTCCCAGGGCAACTCCAAATGTTGCGCCTGAAGAAATTGAAAGGCCAGCTGAAGAAACTGTTGTGCCTGAAGAAACTGATAGGGCGACTGCATCAGTCGTGCCTGAAGAAACTGCTCCAACTTCACCTCAGGCTCCCCCAGCAAAATCATCAAAGGTGAAGACTGTCACACTTCCTTCTGCATCAGAAGTGAAGAAAACTAAGGCTGCGGAAAAGGTAGCTGCTCTAAAGAGGAAAGCATCACCATCTGCAGATCCCTCAGCTGCGAAGAAATTGAAGACTTTGCCAAGTTCTTCAAATGAACCAATTGATGCTGTTCCTATTTCATCAGTCCCAGCCTACGAAGTAGTTCTATTTGGTGAAGACTATGTCATCCCAAGTGAGGACGATGATGAAGAAACTCAATCTGCTGCTTCCTCAGAGCAGATCGATGAAGAAATCGAGGTGGATGCAAATGCTTCAACCCCTCGCATGTCACCACCCCAGCCTCAGTTCACTGCTGAAGAGACCGGTGTTGAAGAAATCGATGAGGATGTGGACATTGGATCTACCACTGCAGTCATCCATGATGAATACTGGGATGCAGCACACCCAAATTCTCCAATGACCACTCCTCTCAAACAGATTCCTCAGTCTCCAGCCCCAACTGAAGAAATTCCAACAGAGACTGCTGAAGATATTCCAGCTGTATCAACTGATGAAATTGCAGCACAAGTTCCTCAAGTCGAAGAAACTGCCATTGTTCCAATCGAGACTGGACGACGCTTCAAGCCAAATCTTCAGCCGAAGCCAAAATTGTCATTCAAAGGCACAAAGCGCCCCAAATTCATCAAGGCGAATTTCTTCGACGAGCACATATTCTTCACAGGACCAAATCCATATGCCTCAGCAAGGACCGGACGCACAAGATTCTGGACTCCTTCGCAGATGAATTTCTATGCATCAGTACTATTTGACAAAGAGAAAGTCTTCGAGCATCGGCAAATTCCTCATGTGGATATGGAATCCATTCCGTGCTTCACACCTGTGCTCGCAGTTCTTCATGATGTTGGGATTCTTCCCTTCTGCGTTGACATATGCGACTGGAATGAAGAGCTAATTCTTCAATTCTATGCAACCTTACATATCTCAGGTGATGCTTCTGATGTCAATTCATGGATTCTGGACTGGATGACTGGATCTACTCACTACACTGCCTCAGCCACTGAATTGCTTCGGGCTGTGCCAATAGCAATTCCTTCAGAGGGAGCACGCTGCATCTATGATGAACCTGAACTGCCCAACCACTTGATGCAAGTGCTGATGAAGCCTTTGGCTCCTGGCAAACCTCAAAGGACCACCTTCCTAGTGAAGGATTTGCTCTATGTGCCCAGGACCATATACCGCATACTGACCAAAACCCACAATCCTATCAAGGGTCACAACTCTGAAGAAGAAGCTGTTGAAGGAATCATGAAGACTATGCTATTCAACATCATTCATGGGATTCCCATCAATTACCATGATTTCTTCATGAGGACTTTGGCAAATGCAGCTATGTCACCATTTGAATTGAAGCCCTATGCTCCCTGGATAATGAAATTCATCAGATCAAAGTCTTCAATTCCATTCAAGGCTGATCTTCAGAATCACTTTAGTTTCTTGCCTCCGATTGAAGTCCTCAAGAAAACATTTTCTTCAGTTGAGGGAAAAGGCAAGGCTGTCATTGATGAAGGTACTCGTCCATTGGATGGCCAATTTCGCAAAGCTGCATCCTATTCCACCAATGATGACTCTGCTACCCAAGATTCTGCTGCAAAAGCCTCAACGCAAAATCCTCAAGTTGCTGCCCCTCATGTGATGACCGATCGCGAGCTTCTCCTAAGTCTTCATCAGAAGGTTGATCGCAATCACAAGTGGGTCAAGCGTCAATTTGGTTCACTTCTTCGTGACATGACTGTCACGCATAACTCTGTGAGGAAAAATCATTACTATGTGCATGAAATCTTCGATCGCACTTGGGCCATTCTGTCACACCTCAAGACTCCTGAAGAACTCAAGGAGATGGACTTTCAGATGAACTTTTACTGGTCGATTCCTCCAAAGAAGAAGTGGAAGAAAGTTCAAGTTCCTCAGCTGGTGACAAGCTCATTTTCTTCATCACGTGATATAGATGAAGCTGAGGACATTGAAGATACAGCTGCAGGCCCTGCTACACCAACCGACCCCGACAACGCTGGCGCTCCTCCACCACCTTCAAGATGAAATTCTTCAGGGGCGTTAGTCCTCAATTTCGTCCCTTTTGGTCACTTGATGACAAAGGGGGAGAAATTTGAGTTAGTCTTCAAGCGGGTCTCCTTATATGGGCTGTGTTTTTGTTCAAGTTACAACTCTCGCTCTTCTGAAGCTTTTGTTGATTGAGTTGTAAACTTAAGTCCGATGGTGGTCTGATACTTTTGAACTGCTTTCTGCATGCTTAATTTCCTCAAGTATCTTAATGCACGCATGCTGAATTTCCCCAGACCCTATTTTTCATCATGCATTTCAATTTCCTCATGATATATATAAAATGCATGTATGAATTAGAAGATATAGGGGGAGATCTCCAAGATTTTATCCTGCCATGTGCATTTGCAGACCAAAGCAAATTCCTCAAATATGCACATCTTCAGGGGGAGTTCCTCTATATCTTGAAATCAAATTCCTCAAACTCTGTACTTACACTTCATATGTTTATCCCCGTTGAAAACTTAACCTATTTGTCATCAATCACCAAAAAGGGGGAGATTGTAAGTGCATCTAGTGCCCCTTAGTGATTTTGGTGTATTGAAGACTTATAGGTTAAGGGACTAATATGTTTGTGAGTGTACCCAGGCTCTATAAGTCGATGAGGAGTTTGATATATTCGAAGAATGTCGACCCCTAAAAATGAATGTCTTCAACTGAAGACTTTGGTGAAGACTTTGCTGAAGACTTTGGTATTCCCTGAAGACTTTGAAAATGAAGAAGATGGTGTGACCTTGAAGATATGAACGAGGACTATGAAGCGTGAAGACTTTTGTTTTCGTAGTTTCATTTCCTTTCTTTGAGTCATAGGAAACACCGTACTGTTAAACGGGGTCGAGGTAATACTAAGGAAAAATTTCCATCTGATGCTCAACTCAAAAGCCTCAACATAACCCAATCCTTCGAGTGAAGCCTTTGGAAACCTCTTGCAGTTCAGTCAAGTTCTTCAGTGATAGAGACGATGTTCTTCTGGTCTCTGAGGAAATTGGTCTGACTGAGGAGTTAGGATTTTGCCAGTGCGAATTGCCTACAAGTGAGGAATATGATAAGCCCTGAGGAATTTGACAGTTCAAATTCCGACCGTTGTTGTGCTTTGCGCCAGCTGTCCAGATATTTTATCCACCTAACGGTCATATCATTGGGGGGGCATTCATGTCTTATCATGTCGGGATGCACCCTGGCTATAAATAGCCGCCCCCCACAACCACTAGTTGGTTGGCTGCTCCGAGAGAGAACTTGACACTTGTCATTTGAGAGCATCCCTTTCCTCGAGGACTTTGAGCGAAAATCATCAGTGAGGAAAAACCCAAAAACCCAAACCATCAAAACCCAAAGTGATTGAGCATCACTGAAGAAATTATTCCTGTGTGGAACCGACGCTTTTTACCTTTGAAGACTGTGTATCTTCCAGACGGTTAGGCGTCATGGTCTAGTGCATCCCGCAGTCAATTGGGGATCGCTGGGTGATCGTGGTCTAGAGCATCCAGCAGTAAATTATGGATTGCTGGGTGACCAGTTTGTGAGGGTTTTGGAAGTCTACCCTAAAGACTTACCACGAGTGTTGGGCGAGGTCTGTGTGCCCTTAGCTCAAGGAGAATACGGTAAGGACTGTGTGTCCTGGGACTATGTGTCCTCTGGTTTAAATACCAGGCCGCTCCGAACCAGACGTACGACTGTCACATCAGTTGGAACTGGGTTATCAAACCATTGTCTTCATCGAGCTACCTGGTTCTATTTCCTCAACCCTTTCATTTCCTCATATACCTGTTGATGAAATTGATCGTTATTGTTTGAAGAATTTGACTGAAGACTTTCTCAATTTCCTCACCTCAAATTCTTCAGTCACCTTATCTTCTGCCTGCTTATCCTGTTCACGCTACTCATGCTCTGTGTATGTTTCATTTCATCATGATGACTATGCTACTGCTATGTTTCGCATGCACTTGAGTACTTATTCCGCTGCGAGTAGTTGGTCACTTAGCAAATTCCTCAACGAGTATTTCCTCAAGTGACGAATTTGTAAAAATCGCCTATTCACCCCCCTCTAGTCGATATAACGCACTTTCACACTCGTTCGCCGAGTGAGCGCCGTCGGAGAGACTACTACGACTTCTTCCAAGAACCCCTGCAGAACGCAAGGTTCATCCTTGCAGAACTTGGTCGATAGAGCTCGAGCCAACAGAGAGAGGTCGAGTAGCTCCATTGCCTCTGGCCTTGAGTGTTTCAGCAGATCCATTCGGGAAGCCGACATCCCCTCCAACTACAGGTTGGCGACAGGGGTGTCAAAATTCAATGGCGAGTCCAAGCCAGAGACTTGGTTGGAGGAATACCGAGTGGCTGTCCAGATCGGCGGTGGCAGCGATTATGTTGCAATGAAGCACTTGCCACTGATGTTGGAAGGGTCCGCGAGAGCCTGGCTCAACCAACTTCTTGTTGGCGGCATATACTGCTAGGAAGACCTGGCCTGAGTGTTCGTCAAGACATTCGAGGGCACGTATAAGCGGCCGGGTGGACTGACCGAGTTCCAACACTGTTTTGCAGAAGAGCAATGCGACTCTCTGCAAGTACATTCAGCGTTGGACCACTCTACACAACTCAGTGGAGAACGTCACCGAGCACCAGGCGATCTGTGCCTTCCGAGACGGAGTGAAGTACCGGGAACTCATCCTCAAGTTTGGCCGAACCGAAACTCCGAACATGAATCGAGTGGTGGAGTTGGCCAACCGGTACGCCAACGGCGAGGAGGAGGACCGACTGAGGAACGACAAAGGGCGGACCAGTGAAGCCCACCAGTCGAGAGATAAATCCAACAAGAAACAAAAGTGGAAGGCTGACCAAGCTGTTAAATCCGAGGCAGCGGCTCTGGCCGGGCAAAGCAAAGTCAAAGGGAAGCAGAAGCAGAAAAAGGATTGGGCCACCAAGAAGAAGAGTGCCCCCAAGGGCGATGTCCTAGATCAGCCCTGCCAGATTCACATCAAGAAAGATGAAGATAGAAATCTGGTCCTCGCAAAGCACACCACTCCGGAGTGCCAACTGCTCAAGCAGGAGATTTGCGAGGATCCCTCCGGGGAGAAAGATGAGGACGAAGATGACAAGGAGGGAAAGAATGCCGATGGTTACCCTCATGTCGATTGGTCTGATCACCCAGCCCACATTCCGACCCCCGGGCGGCAGGCGCTAGTGGTTGATCCGGCTATCAACGGGGTCCGACCGCGCAAGGTCCTTATGGACGAAGGCAGTGGACTAAATATCATGTACGACGACACCCTGAATGCGATGGACATACCCCTGTCCTGACTGAGCAAGAGCATGTTGCAATTCCACGGGGTAATCCCTGGGAAGAAGGCAAGGTCACTCGGTCAAATCGCACTGAATGTGGTATTCGGCGGTGAGAAGAACTATTGGAAGGAGCGGCTGGCTTTTGAAGTGGTGGACTTCCGCAGTGCATATCATGCCATCCTGGGTAGGCCTGCCTACGCACGTTTCATGGCCAGACCATGTTACGTGTATCTTAAATTTAAGATGCCACATCTGAGAGGCGTGATCACCATCACAGGCAATCGGAAGATAGTCGAAGAGTGCCTACAGAAGGGTTCCCAAATTGGTGATGAGCAAATCGCAGTGACGGAGTTGGACGGGTACAAGAAGATGGTGGACACGGCCGACCTGCTCAGGTCAAAGAAGTCGACTGTGGAATCCACTTTCCAGTCGGCCGGAGAGACGAAGACTGTTCACGTCCATCCGACTGATCCAGAGGCAGTGCCTACCAACATCTTCATCACCCTCGACAGCAAATAGGAAGGCGAGCTCATCCAGTTCCTTCGTGAGAACTGGGACAACTTTGCATGGAAGCGATCTGATATGTAGGGTGTTCCCAGGGAGCTGGGTGAGCATAGACTCCGTGTCGACCCGAAGGCCAAGCCTGTGAAAGAGTACCCGCGACGCTCTTCCACGGAGATGCGCAAGGCAATTGGCGAGGAGATCGCTTGGCTCCTAGCTGCCGAGTTCATCCAAGAGGTATACCACTCCGAGTTGCTCGCCAACATTGTCATGGTGCCAAAAAAGAACAACTCTCTACGGATGTGCATTGATTTTAAGCACATCAATCGGGCCTGCCCGAAAGACCACTGCCCCCTCCCCCGCATAGATGAGATAGTAGATTCTGCTACAGGGTGTGAGAGTTTATCGTTTCTGGATGCATACTTCGTGTACCATTAGATTCAAATGTATGGGCCTGACGACATAAAGACATCGTTCATGAATGCACAACTTCTACCTAAGTGGTTTTGGTAATTAACAACAACATATAGTTCATTGAACTAATAAGCCTATCAAGTATATTTCAGGAAAATTCAATGAATGGTTCGGCTAAGATTGTGAGATGGTCCCCCTAGATGCAATGAACACAAGTTGGCAAGAGCTTCAAGCTTCAAGACTCTACATTTTCTTTTATGTGAGAAATCACAATTGAGTCCATAGGAAAAGCCAATACTATTAAAAGGGGTTGAGGTATTGATAATGACCTGGTTGCTCAAGTGCTTAGAGATTTGCCTCCAAAAGCGTCAACCAAACTATCAAAAAAAATATTTTGTCCAAAATCAAAATGCCAAAATCGGTGCCACCAAGTTTTCCATTTCGGCCCCACCGAGTTTGCCAAGACAGAACCCAGAGCCAAAACCCTAGCATCTCGGTACCAACGAGACCTCATTCGGTACAACTGAAAAGTGGGTGCCAACTCTTTGTAATCGAAGCGTTAAACTTCGGAATTCCCGAGTTTCTCATTTTGGTGCCACCGAGATTTGGATCTGCCCTAGGTCACCTGAATTGGTCTCAGCGAGTTGTTCCTATCGGTCTCACTGAGAACCTGAAAGCTCCAACCTTTTGCACTAGTCGGTTTAACCGAGTTTTTACTTCGGTTCCACTGAGTTGGGCAATAATGTTGTAACGATTGTATTTTTGGAGAAGGCTATTTATACCCCTCCACCCCTCTCATTTGTAGAGAGAGCACTCAGAACAAGCCAACACTTTCACCCTTCATTTTCCGAGAGAGAACCACCTACTCATGTGTTGAGATCAAGATCTTCCACTCCAACCATATGATTCTTGATTTCTAGCCCCCCCCCCCCCCAATTTCTTTCCACCCAATCACGTTCTTCCACCAAGCCAAAATTCTACGAGAGAGTGATTGAGTGTTGAGGGGACTATCTTTTGAAACACAAGAGCTAGGGGTTCATCATCTATATACTGTCTATTACCTTTTGGAGAGTGGTGCATCCTAGATTGGTTAGGTGTCGCTTGGGTGCCTCCGGATCGTGTGGATTTGTACCAAGAAATTTGTACGGGGAAGTGATGACCCATAAGTATAGGGGATCCATCGTAGTCCTTTCGATAAATAAGAGTGTCGAACCCAACTAGGAGCGGAAGGAAATGATAAGCAATTTTCAGCAAGGTATTCTCTGCAAGTGCTGTGAGTAACAATAGTAGATAGTTTTGTAGCAAGATAATTCGTAACAAGTGACAAGTGACAATAATAACAAAGGTGCAACAAGGTAGACCAATCCTTTTTATAGCAAAGGACAGGCCTGAAAGTACTCTTATATCAAGCAAGTGCTCCCGAGGACACATGGGGATTTTCTGTCTAGTCATGTTCATATTGTTGAGTTGATTCACGTTCGCTACTTGATAATTTGATATGTGGGTGGACCGGTGCTAAGGTGTTGTTCTTACTTGAACAAACAACCTACTTATGATTAACCCCTCTCGCAAGCATCCGCAACTATGAAAGAAGAATTAAGATAAATATAACCATAGCAAGAAACGTGTGGATCCAAATCAACCCCTTATGAAGCAACGCATAGACTGGGGTTTAAGCTTCTGTCACTCTCGCAACCCATCACCTACTTGTTACTCCACAATGACTTCCCTTAGGCCCATAACATGGTGAAGTGTCATGTAGTCAACGTTCACATGACACCACTAAGAGAAGTAACAACATACATATCATCAAAATATCGAACGAATACCAACTTCACAAGATTACTTATAACAAGACTTCTCCCATGTCCTCAGGACCAATAGTAACTACTCACACCTCATCAACATGTTCAAGATCAGAGGTATAATCATAATGATTAAAGATCTGAACATAATGTCTTCCACTAAGTAATCCAACAAGCATCAACTACAAGATGTAATCAACACAACTAGTAACCCACAGGTACCAATGTGAGGTTTTGAGACAAATATTGAATACAAGAGATGAACTAGGGTTGAAGATAAGATGGTGCTGGTGAAGATGTTGATGAAGATTGGTCCTCCCACGAAGGAGGAAGCGTTGGTGATGACGATGGCTTCGATCTCCCCCTCCCGGAGAGGGATTCCCCCGGCAGAATCTGACTGCCGGAGTGCAAAAGGGCCTCTGCCCGGGTTTCCGCCTCGAGACCGCGGTGCTTCGTCCCAAGAGGTTGCTTATGATTTTTTTCTAGGGTAAAACACACCATATAGGAGAAGAGGGGGTCGGGAGGCCTGCAGGGGGCCCCACAAGCCATCTTGGTGCGGCCAGGGGGGGTGGCCGCGCCCTGTTGGCTTGTGGCCAGCAGGTGGGCCCCCTCTGGTATATTTTTGGCCCAATAATTATTAAATATTCCATAAAAATTCTCCGTGAAGTTTCAGGTCATTTGGAGTCTGGTGATTTTTCTGCCTTTTTCTTGGTTTCCCGGTCCAGAATTCCAGTTTCCAGATATTCCCCTCTTTGTAATGTACCTTGCATATTCAGAGAGAAAGGGCATACGAATTGTATGATAATAGGGAATAATGGCTAAGAATAACACAAATATCTATAAGAAATCATGATGCAAAATGGACGTATCAACTCCCCCAAGTTTAGACCTCGCTTGTCCTCAAGCGAAAGTCGAGCTCGAGAATAATGACCACATGATTTGAGAGAGAGAGAAGTCGATAAAAACAGAATACGGACATGAGAGCATCATGCATATTAACATGCCAGCAAGTTTTCCATCATATAGCTTCTCATAAACAAGTAACAATCTATTCACAAATGAAGTATGAAGCATAAACTTTATTGGAAACTGACAAACAACGCCATTAGTCATTGAGATAATCATAATCCATCATATTCAAGAGAATAGTCTATGTAAGAGCTTTTATTTCTAGCAAGTTCACATACTCAACTATCATGTAGCCTTATATGATTGTGCACACACATTGCATATTTTTGGAGCTAATGTTTCCGCTGGACACATAGGAAGATGGGGAATTTATTATCTTTGCCTCCCAACTTACTTACCTTAAGGATAATGTAAACAATAATAAGTCATGATCACCTACATTCAACTGGATATATTTGTCTGGATCTTTCCTCAACACATAATGCTTGCCGGCTAAAGGAGTTAATAAGTAGGAACAAAGAGTAAATAATATTGACTCTTTGCATGAAAATAAATTCTTGTGAGAATATAAAAGATAGGCCCTTCGCAGAGGGAAGCAGAGGTTGGCATGCGCTTTTATTTGTTTTGAATGTGCAAACTCTTAGTGCAAAGGAACGTCACTTTGTATTGCCCCTTGTGATAGTGAACTTTGTTATGCACTCTGTCGCTTTTATTTCTTCGCTATCACAAGATCGTACGAAGCTTATTTTCCCTTACAATAAAAGATCATACATATTTAGAGGCAATTTTTATTGCTTTGTGAACCGGTGACAACTTGCTTGAAGGATCTTATTCAATCTGTAGGTAGGTATGGTGGACTCTCATGGAAAGAAACTAGGTTTAAAGGGTTATGGATGCACAAGTAGTATCTCTACTTAGTGTGGAAATTTTTGGCTATCAAAAGATCCAAAGCAAACATCACATGTTAAGGGGTCCATGACAATATAACTTCTATGCAAATATAAACAATCATGGTCATTATGTTGTCTTCCATGTCCAACATCAACATTTGATCATTATATAATATTTGATGGGGGTTCACAATCATAAAAGGTGTCCAAGATAGTATATTTATATGTAAATCTCCTCTTCTCTATCATAATCTTGCATGGATTATATCGATTACTAATGCTATGCTTGTCAATTCCCAACATCTTTTATCACTTATACTTTTTTCTTTGTGAAGTCATTACTCCTCCTGAGATAAGTATACGATCTTTTCTATTTCTTTTATTGCCATGCTATGATGATGGGTGTATGAAAGTAAAGCACACAAACTCAACTAATCTTTATTATATAACTCTCACACCCAATTACAAAGATAGATAGATCTCGAAGCAAAAATTCTTAGTGAAGCAAATCTGAAATTTTATTTCTGTAAATCACGAAAGACTAGGGATCGAACTAAGATAGATAGTAGTGGTAAAAGTGATGGTGATACGATACCGGGGCACCTCCCCCAAGCTTGGAACAAGCTAAGGGTGGTGCCGATACCTGTGTACTCAAGCGTCCTTCTTGGGTGATGGTCGTGATGATGTAGTAGACATGTCTTCCATCTTCCGAGGCATAGGCTTTCCATCATAGAAAGAGGATCTTGTCTCCGGAATCCTGAAATCGGCAGCGAGGCTCATCCTTTTAAACCTATATTCATACTCACAGTTTTGGCTTTGCAGGTCAGAGATTTGAGCTTGGAGATGCTCGATCCACTTTTGAAGCTTGAAAAGAAGCTCTCCCACGTTCCTTGTGTCCATCTTGTTTTCCCGGATGAAGTCCGTGATCATAGAGTGATTAGCACTCAGACCACGCTCAACCATTGACGGTGTCCGAGACTAGGGGTACTCACCACGTCGTCTCCCGACCAGTGCGTCGGGCCGAGGACCCCCATGACGTATCACTAATGGGCCACTTTGGGTAGCCCATGATGCATACAAGGGAGATTCTACAAGAATTGGCACACAAGAAAATGACTCCTCTAAACCTTAGGCCTCCGGTACATTATATAAACTGAGGCTGGGCTAGTCGATACACAACCTCATATTCACTACAACAATCTCGTGGTAGATACCCGTACTATGTACTATCCCCCATATGAATACAATCAAAAGCAGGACGTAGGGTATTATCTCTTCGAGAGAGCCCGAACCTGGGTAAAATCCTGTGTCCATGTTACCATCGCTCAAAGACACCTAGCTTAGGACCCCTACTACGAGATATGCCAGATTAAGAACCGACATTGGTGCTTTCATCGAGAGCCCGCAAGGTGTTCATCACGGATTGATGGGAATCTAGATCAACGATCAAGTGATATTTTTCCAGTCAGATATGTTTTATATAAATTTTCTCTCTTGCAAAATCGTTGCCGCCGTGTCGTGCTATCTGTTCGCAATCAGATTGAGATCAAGAAAATTCGAGGGGCCATATGTGGCGTCAAGACGTTCTGTTCGAGGCATCCCGGCGAGGCGTTCCAGATGACTCGCACCATAGCTGAACTCAAAAAGAAAAAAAAGACGTGGTCTGACCGGTGGTTGATATGTCTCCAACGTATCTAGAATTTTTTATTGTTCCATGCTGATATATTATCATTCTAGGATATTTTTTGGTCATTATTTACCAAATTATAATATTTTTGAGCACTAACCTATTGACCCAGTGCCCAATGCCAGTTGCTGTTTTCTGCATGTTTTTTACTTTTCAGGTTTACAGTACCAAACGAAGTCCAATTGCCACGAAACTTTTTGATGATTTTTCTGGACCATAAGAAGACCTGGAAGCTTCAGAAGGAGGCCGGGAGGTGCACGAGGGCCCCACCACACATCAGGGCGCGCCCTGGGGGGCGCCCTGATATGTGGTGGCCCCCTCGGCTGCCTCCCGACGCCCCTCGCTGGCCTATAAATTCTCTAATATTGCAAAAACCCCAGAAGCAGTCCCAAAACCCTTTTTTCGCCGCCGCAAGTCTCTGTTCCATCGTGAGGCCATCTGGAGCTCCGTTCCGGCACCCTGCCGGAGGGGGGATCGATCACAGAGGGCCTCTACATCAACCTTGCTACCCTCATGATGATGTGTGAATAGTTCACCACAGACCTATGGGTCCATAGCCAGTACCTAGATAGCAATCTCTCTATCTCTTGATCTTCAATACAATGGTCACCGCATCTTCGCTTTGATCTATCCGATGTAATCCTATTGTGTGGTGTGTTTGTTGGGATCTGATGAATTGTGGGTTTATGTTCAGATTATTCATGAAAAGTATTTGAGATGCCTCTGGATTATATTATCTCTTAATTGCATGATCATTATAGCTTTGTAATGCTCTCCGATTTATTGACGTGTATTGGCCAAGTAGATTGATATTTCATCGGTGGGAGTGGTGCGTTGTGGTAGGTTCAACCTGACGAGTTTCTATATCCCAGTGAAAAGTAGGGGACAAGATGCGTCTTTGTGTTATTGCTACTAAGGATAACACAATGGGGTTCATTCATATTGCTTGAGTTTACTTTGTCTACATCATGTCATCGTTCTCCATGCATTACTCTGTTTTACTTAATACTCTAGATGCATGCTGGATAGCGGTCGATGAGTGGAGTAATAGTAATAGGTGCAGGCAGGAGTCGGCCTATTTGTTTATGGATGCGGTGCCTATATACACATGATCATTGCCATGAAAATCGCATAACTATCTGCTTTTCTATCAATTGCCCAACAGTAATTTGTTACCCATCGTATGATGCCTACATGAGAGATGCCGCTAGGGAAAACTATGGCCCCTGGGTCTATTCACTTATATATATACAAATGCTACTATTACCTCGCTGCCTTTATTTACCTTTTATTTTATGTTCCAATTTATATTTATCAACAATTATCTACACAACTCATTTGCTTGCAAATAACAAGATCAAGGGGATTGACAACCCTCTTGCCCGCGTTGGGTGCAAGTTGTTTGTTCATTTGTGTGCAGCCGCTGAAGACGGTTGAGAATTGATATTCCTATTTGTTCGATAAACCTTGGTTTCATAACTGAGCGAAATACTTACCCACTTTGTGCTGCAATTACCCATTCCTCTTCACGGAAAACCCAACGCAGATCACAAGTATCAGGAAGGATTTCTGGTGCCGTTGCCGGGGAATATCATCATCAACTATCAACTAACTTCACACAAATTTTCATTCACTTGTTCTTCTTTTTATTTGCTATTATATTTAGCTTGTCTCATAAAAATTAAAAATATAAAAATATTTATCTTTTCTTGTTACTAGTTTACTTCTTCGTTTGCTAGTTTACTTGTCTTGCTTGTTACTTGGCTTTCTCGGTCACCATGTCTCAAGATACTACTAAGTTATGTGACTTCTCAAATACTACTAATAATGATTGTATTAGTACTCCTATACCACCCGCCACTAGTGCGGAGGCTTTTGATATTAATGTTGCATTGCTAAATCTTGTCAAGAAAGATCAATTTTTGGGAAGTCCTAATGAGGATCCCGCGTCACATCTTAATACTTTTATTGAATTATGTGACATGCAAAAGAAAAAGGATATGGATAATGATGTTGTGAAATTAAAATTATTTCCTTTTTCACTAAGAGATAAAGCTAAAGCTTGGTTTTCATCTTTACCTTGTAATAGTATTGGAACATGGGATAAGTGTAAAGATGCTTTTATTGCTAAGTATTTTCCTCCTGCTAAGATCATCTCCATTAGAAATCAAATAATTAATTTTAAACATCAAGATCAAGAGCATGTTGCACAATCTTGGGAGAGAATGAAATTGATGATAAGAAATTATCCAACTCATGGTTTAAACTTGTGGATGATTATCCAAAACTTCTATGCTGGACTAAACTTTGTGTCTAGAAATCTTCTAGATTCTGCTGCAGGTGGTACCTTTATGGATGTGACCATAGGAGAGGCCACAAAACTTCTGGACAACATTATGACAAATTATTCTCAATGGCATACCGAAAGGGCTCCAACCAGTAAGAAGGTAAATTCTGTTGAGTGAAAAAGTGGATGCTCTTATGAATATGGTTGGTAGTAAAAATGCTCATGTTGATCCCAATGATATGCCCTTGTCTACTTTGATTGAGCAAAATAATGATGCTATTGATGTGAACTTTGTCTCGCGAAATAATTTCAACAATAATGCTTATAGAGGAAACTTCAATTCTAGACCGTATCCCGGTAATTCCTCTAACAACTATGGAAACTCTTGTGGTAATTTTTATGGAAATTCTTCTACAAATGCTAATAGGATACCCTTTGATCTTGAGAACACAATTAAATAATTTATTAATTCTCAAAAGGTCTTCAACACTATGGTGGAAGAAAAATTGCATGTAGTTGATACTTTGGCTAAAAACATGGATATAATTGCTCTTGATGTAGAAACTCTTAAAGGCAAAGCTTTGCCACACAAGCATGATTTTAATGATGCTATTAAATCTATCCAAATATCTATTAATGAAAGTAAGGAGAGGACCGCTAAGTTGAGAGCTAAGCGGGAATTCTTAGAAAAAGCTCTTCCACCCGGTTTTTACCGGAATCATGATGAAGACCTTAAAATGATTGGTATCTCTCCTATCGAATCTTTATTTACCTCTCTGAATATAAATGATAAATGGACTGGAGATGAGTCAACTTTAATTGAGAAGCGTCCCGTTTGCTTGGAGGGTGATGATTTTGATGCTAAAACTGAAAAATGTGGGTTTGGAGAGGTCAAAACTTTAACTAGTGATGTGCCCACTATTTTAGAATACAAGGACTTTAATTATGATAATTGCTCTTTAGTAGAATTTATTTCCTTTTTGCAATCCATTATTAGCCCACCCAATGCTTATGAACAAAATAAAGCTTTTACCAAACATATAGTAGAAGCTATGATAAAAGCGTATGATGAGAAACTTGAGCTTGAAGTTTCCATTCCTAGAAAATTGCATGATGAGTGGGAACCTACTATCAAGATTAAGATAAATAAATATGAATGCAATGCTTTGTGTGACCTTGGTGCTAGTGTTTCAACTATTCCTAAAACTCTTTGTGATGTGCTTGGTCTCACCAATATTGAAGATTGTTCCCTTAACTTGCATCTTGTGGATTCTACCATTAAGAAACCTTTACGTAGAATTAATGATGTGCTTATTATTGCAAATAAAAATTACGTGCCTATAGATTTCATTGTGCTTGATATTTATTGCAATCCTACTTGTCCCATAATACTTGGTAGACCTTTCCTACGAACTATAGGTGCAATTATTGACATGAAAGAAGGAAACATAAGGTTCTAATTCCCATTGAATAAAGGGATGGAACACTTCCCTAGAAATAGAATTAAACCACCTTATGAATCAATCATGAGAGCCACTTATGGGTGGAGTGTCAAAGATGACAATACTTGAGACTATGCATTATTCCTAGCTAGGGGCATAAAACAATAGCGCTTGTTGGGAGGCAACCCAATAGTTATCTTTAAATTTTTGCTTTAAACTTTATGCTTATTTTTGATAACATGATTATTGCCTCTGTAATTATTTTTTTTTGTATTTAAATTAGTGTTTGTGCCAAGTAAAACCTTTGGGATGACTCACAAGATGAGTAGAATCGATGCTGAAACAAAATAGATACTTTTGACTCTAGTGCAGCAATTTTCATTTTTGACTGGAGCGTGATAATGATCTGAAAGTTTTACACGGTGTTTATATACACATTTTCGAGGTTTTAATAAGTTTTCAGAATTTTTAGAGTTACATAATTATAGGTTCTCTACAGATTGCTACAGACTGTTCTGTTTTGGACAAATTCTATTTTTTTGCTTGCATAGTCGCTTATTTTGATTATGCTATGGATTGTATCGGGGGGTATAAGCCATGGAGAAGTTAGAATATAATACCTATTATGAAATTATGAAATAAGAATCAATTTACAACAGTACCTAAAGTATGCAATATGTTTCTTATACTAACGGATCTCAGGAAGTTTTGTGTGATTGAAGTTTTCAAGTTTTGGGTGCTATTATGATGGACCACGGAATAAGTAGTAGCAAGAGCCTAAGATTGGGGATGCCCAAGGCACGCCAAGGTAATATTTTAAAGGATACTCAAGCGTCTAAGCTTGGGGATGCCCCGGAAGGCATCCCCTCTTTCGTCTCAATCCATCGGTATGTCACTTGAAACTATATTTTTATTCGTCACATGATATGCGTTTTACTTGGAGCGTCGTTTGCTTTTGTTTGCTTTTACTTTCAGTTTTCACAATCATTGTTTTCTGGACACACCTATTTAAGAGAGACACACCTTCATCACAATTTGTTAGAATACTCTATGTGCTTCACTTATATCTTTTGAGCTTAGCAGTTGCTCTAGTACTTCACTTATATCTTTTTGAGCACGGTGGCGTCTAGATTTTATAGAAATGATTTCACTCTCGTTCTTCACTTATATTTGTTTGAGAGTTAATAAATAGTGACGGTAATTTTCATGGGTCATAATACTAGTCCAAAAATATTAGGTATTCAATGAGTGATAATCAAAACCATCATGTAGCACATATAGAGAAATTGTGGGTCAATGATATTGATATGATAATATGAAATAGGTGTGAGTTCATAATTGTTGACCGGTAGAAGTGTCGATATTAAGAGAGGTTGACCTTTTTATTCATCTAAAAAATTAAAGAGGCATGGTGTGATGATGTGTGAGCATTTCTATTCCTCGTTGAAATCCTAGTGTTGTTTCGGGTCGGAAGCGCGCGATGGTTCACTCCTACCAACCTCTTCCCCCGGGGCATGCGAGTAGTACTTTGATCTATGATAAAACTAATAAAACTTTGCAATAAGTATATGAGTTCTTCATGACTAATGTGAAACCATGGACATACGCAATCTCACCTTCTCATATTTGCTAGCCTCTTCGGTATTGTGCATTGCCCATTCTCACCTCGAGGATCGGTGCAACTTTCGCCGATGCATCCAATCCCCGTGACATGATACGCTCTATTGCACATAAGCCTTATTATATATTCCTCAAAACAGCCACCATACCTACCTATCATGGCATTTCCATAGCCATTCCAAGATATATTGCCATGCAAATTCCATCGTCACTTCACATGACTAGTTTGTTCATCGTCATATTGCTTTGCATGATCATATAGAGTTGACATAGTATTTGTGGCAAAGCCACCGTTCATCATATTTTTGATACATGTCACGCTAGATCATTGCACATCCTGGTACACTGCCAGAGGCATTCATACAGAGTCATATCTTCATATCAGTTCTCCATATTGAGTTGTAAGTAAATAAAAGTGTGATGATCATCATTATTAGAGCATTGTCCCAGTGAGGAAAGAATGATGGAGACTATGATTCTCCCATAAGTCGAGATGAGACTCCGCACGAAAAATAAAGATGGGGGAGGCCAAATGAGCCCACCATTAAAAAAAAGAAAAAAGGGAGAAAATGAGAGAAGGGACTTTGCTACTATCTTTTACCACACTTGTGCCTCAAAGTGGCACCATGCTCTTCATGTAGAGAGTCTCATGATATGTCACTTCCATATGCTAGTGGGAATTACCTATTCATTATTCCAAACTTGGCTTGTATATTCCTATGACGGGCTTCCTCAAATGCCCGAGGTCTTCATGAGCAAGCAAGTTGGATGCACACCCCACTTAGCGTCATTTGAGCTTTCATACACTTATAGCTCTAGTGCATCATTTGCATGGAAATCCCTACTCCTCGCATTGATATCTATCGATGGGCATCTCCATAGCCTGTTGGTATGCCTAGTTGATGTGAGACTATCTTCTCCACTTTTTACCCCTTTGATATCTATCACCATACTCTATTCCACCTAAATGATATGTCCAATGGCTCACGCTCATGTATTGCGTGAAGAATAAAAAGTTGATCCATATTGAAAAAGTACGATCCAATTGCCTGACTTGGACATCGTGGTGCTTAACATTTATATTAATGTGGTGAAGATGGAGCCATGCCTTGCTAATATAATAAGACGAATGGGGGGTAAACATTTCTTAAGGATCGTACACTTTTAAGGATTAATGATTTTGTTTCTTACACTTTGAATATTGATGTATTGATATTTGTTGATTCATCTTTTCTCAATGAGCATACCTGCATAATATTACATAATGGATAGCATGTCACATCAAAAATTCTGTTTTTATCATTTACCTACTCGAGGACGAGCAGGAATTAAGCTTGGGGATGCTTGATACGTCTCCAACGTATCTATAATTTTTGATTGTTCCATGCTGATATATTATCATTCTATGATACTTTTTGGGTCATTATTTACCAATTTATAATATTTTGACCACTAACCTATTGACCCAGTGCCCAATGCCAGTTGCAGTTTTCTGCATGTTTTTTACTTTTCAGGTTATAGTACCAAATGAAGTCCAATTGCCACGAAACTTTTTGATGATTTTTTCTGGACCATAAGAAGACCTGGAAGATTCGGAAGGAGGTCGTGAGGTGCACGAGGGCTCCACCACACATTAGGGCGCGCCCCCAGGGCGCGCCCTGATATGTGTGCCCCCTCGGCAGCCTCTTGACGCCCCTTTCTGGCCTATAAATTCTTTAATATTGCAAAAAACCCAGAAGCAATCCCGAATCCCTTTTTCCGCCACCGCACGTCTCTGTTCCGTCGCGAGGCCATCTGGAGCTCTGTTCCGGCACCCTGCCGGAGGGGGGATCGATCATGGAGGGCCTCTACATCAACCTTGCTGCCCTCATGATGATGTGTGAGTAGTTCACCACAGACCTACGGGTCTATAGCTAGTACCTAGATGGCAATCTCTCTATCTCTTGATCTTCGATACAATGGTCATCGCATCTTCGCTTTGATCTATCCGATGTAATCCTATTGTGCGGTATGTTTGTTGGGATCCGATGAATTGTGGGTTTATGTTTAGATTATTCATGAAAAGTATTTGAGATGCCTCTGGATTATATTATCTCTTAATTGCATGATCATTATAGCTTTGTAATGCTCTCCAATTTATTGACGTGTATTGGCCAAGTAGATTGATATTTCATCGGTGGGAGTGGTGCGTTGTGGTAGGTTCAACCTGACAAGTTTCTATATCCCAGTGAAAAGTAGGGGACAAGATGCGTCTTTGTGTTATTGCTACTAAGGATAACACGATGGGGTTCATTCATATTGCTTGAGTTTACTTTGTCTACATCATGTCATTGTTCTCCATGCATTACTCTGTTTTACTTAATACTCTAGATGCATGCTGGATAGCGGTCGATGAGTGGAGTAATAGTAATAGGTGCAGGCAGGAGTCGGCCTATTTGTTTATGGACGTGATGCCTATATACACATGATCATTGCCACGAAAATCGCATAACTATCTGCTTTTCTATCAATTGCCCAACAGAAATTCGTTACCCATCGTATGATGCCTACATGAGAGATGCTGCTAGGGAAAACTATGGCCCCTGGGTCTATTCAATTATATATTTACAAATGCTACTATTACCTTGCTGCCTTTATTTACCTTTTATTTTATGTTCCAATTTATATTTATCAACAATTATCTACACAACTCATTTGCTTGCAAATAACGAGATCAAGGGGATTGACAACCCTCTTGCTCGCATTGGGTGCAAGTTGTTTGTTCAT
Source organism: Elymus sibiricus (assembly GCA_039707655.1). Taxonomy (NCBI): domain Eukaryota; kingdom Viridiplantae; phylum Streptophyta; class Magnoliopsida; order Poales; family Poaceae; genus Elymus; species Elymus sibiricus. Next base: position 304,691,986 of record CM077671.1, read on the forward strand.
TTGTGTGCAGCCGCTGAAGACGGTTGAGGATTGATATTCCTATTGGTTCGATAAACCTTGGTTTCATAAATGAGGGAAATATTTACCCACTTTGTGCTGCAATTACCCATTCCTCTTCACGGAAAACCCAACGCAGATCACAAAAGTATCAGTGGTGTTCCAGCCAAGGACAACGCAGGGCTAGTACCAGCGCACGCGGACTAGAGAGTTGATAGCTTTTCTGTCGGTCACTGGCAGCATTACAGGGAGACCTGATCTCTTTTTCCTTTCTTTGATTATTTAATTAAGGCAGTCTAAGCTTTTTTGCTAATCGTCTCTTTGATGCACTTCTCACGTGCTACTACCATTAGTAGCTTGGCCAGCATCCGCCTGCACAAGCAAATTCATGAACATTCACATGTGTTTCTTGGGATTGCTACAACGACTGCTGAACAAATAAACTAGTGTTATTCTCTGTATGCAGGTCTCTCAAATTGAGGAATTATCACTCCGGCCAGTTTTCTGTCCGCAGTTCGGTGGACACCGTGTCCCTAACTCAGATTGCTATGTGAATTTAGACTTCATCACAACATTATCATCTCACGCTCACAATTTGTGTCGACATCGAACTCTGAGCTGGGCTACCTCTCTTCAATAATTTACTTTGCATAAATTCATTATGCAAAGATTATGTTTAATATATTATTATTATCATTATTTGTTATTACCCTTGTCGTGCACTACTTTATGTGTATAGGTAAATGATCTAGACCGGGCCTCGCTATCACCTCAGCGTGTCGATGTTGTCATGCCGCCTCGGTCGGTTAATTTGGGCCGTCACCTTGGCTCATGGCCCTGCGTCAGCATCCCCGCGCCACGTCACCATAAACCGGTGTCAACCGGTCTCTATCGCCACCTCGGCGATCCGACGTCGTCGTCCCTCCAACGTCGGGCAAACCACGTCGTCAGCTCGGCTCGACCGGAGGCTTCACCATCGCTTCATCAACCTACCCCGGGGACTTTGGCGTCACCAGCCGATCAGCTTCATCACCACGGCTGGACCAGGGGTTTCGCCTCGTCACATTGACGTGTTGCGTCGTCACTTTATCAAGCCGAGCTCTTTGATCGGCCACCTCTGGACCGGCTTGGGGGCTGGGACCTCGATCCACTGCAAGCTCGGCCCACGTTATCAACACCGAGCACATTAACCAGCTAAGTCGTTTTCATGCTCAGCTCTCTTTGAAATTTTACTTTTTGTTTGGTTCAACCGAGCGTTATGTTTTTGTCTCAAAACAAAAACTTTCTATGTTAAAAACGTTGTTTGTTCAAAAAACAACCTTCTTTTCCCATGTTACCTGGGGCTCTCAAATTTATACGAGCCACTTTATAATAAATGTGTTTTCTTCTTGGTCGCTGCAAAGTCTTTATCTACCACTCCTTTTTCCGACGCGAGTGTGTAGTCAATAGCCGGGTAGCCTAGTTTCTCTCTAGAGCCGCTCGCGTTTAGTTCGCTAAACTGGCCTCGGAGAAACACTCCGCCTTCAAGATATGGAGGTTGAAGCCGAAGGGTGACCCGCTTGAAGTCTGGAGATCGGATGTATCTTGTTAAAGCGCAATCGAAGCACATGTTAATTTTAAGACCAATTTTTGGATTGGCACCAAGAAACTTGATTTAGTTTGGATATAAAGTTTTTGCTAAAGTTTGTTGGTTTCCCGAGCTTATGAAACTTTCAACCTCTTGTATGTTTTTTTAGGAGGAGGGACATCGTCTTGATCGAGGTGCCCTACGTAATAATTCAGCACGGGAAATCTTTTTCCGACCCACAGTTCGACATCTTCCCTGCCAACCTGTGATACGTCTCCTACGTATCTATAATTTTTGCTTGTTCCATGCTGCTATATTATCATTCTTGGATGTTTTACAATCATTTTACTACAACTTTATATTATTTTTGGGACTAACCTATTAACCTAGAGCCCAGTGCCAGTTTCTGTTTTTTTCCATGTTTTTGAGTTTTACAGAAAAGGAATATCAAACGGAGTCCAAACGGAATAAAAATTTACGGTGATTTTTTATGGACCAGAAGAGACCCACGGGGCATCGGAGTTGGGCCAGAAGACCCACGAGGCAGCCACAAGCCTCTAGGGCGCGCCCCCCCTAGGGTGCGCCCTGCTGGCTTGTGACTTCCTCGTGCCCCCCCTGGACTTGTTTCCACCACCAAAAATTCCTATAAGTAGAGAAACCCCCAGAAACAAACCTAGATCGGGAGTTCCGCCGCCGCAAGGCTCCAGAACCACGAAAAAAAAATCGGGAGCCCGTTCCGGCACCCTGCCGGAGGGGGAAACCATCACCGGAGGCCATCTTCATCATCCCGGCGCTCTCCATGACGAGGAGGGAGTAGTTCACCCTCGGGGCTGAGGGTATGTACCAATAGCTATGTGTTTGATCTCTCTCTCTCTCGTGTTCTTGAGATGGCACGATCTTGATGTACCGCGAGCTTTATTGATATAGATGAATCATATGGAGTGTTTCCCCTCTCTATCTAGTTGTGATGAATTGAGTTTTCCCTTTGAAGTTTACTTATCGGATTGAGTCTTTAAGGATTTGAGAACACTTGATGTATGTCTTGCGATGGGATATCCGTGGTGACAATGGGATGTTCTATTGATCCACTTGATGTATGTTTTGGTGATCAACTTGTGGGTTCCGTGACCTTGGGAATCTATGCATAGGGGTTGGCACATGTTTTCGTCTTGACTCTCCGGTAGAAACTTTGGGGCACTCTTTGAAGTTCTTTGTGTTGGATTGAATATGATGAATCTGAAATTGTGTGATGCATATCGTATAATCAAGCCCATGGGTACTTGTGGTGACATTGGAGTATCTAGGTGACTTTAGGGTTTTGGTTGATGTGTATCTTAAGGTGTTATTTTAGTACGAACTCTAGGGCTGTTCGTGACACTTATAGGGATAGCTCATAAGATTGATCGGAAAAGATAACTTTGAGGTGGTTTCGTACCCTACAATAATTTCTTCGTTTGTTCTCCGCTATTTGTGACTTTGGAGTGAACTCTTTGTTGCACGTGAGGGATTTATATATGATTCAACTATGTTAGTATTGTTGAGAGAACTTGCACTAGTGAAAGTATGAACCCTAGGCCTTGTTTTCAAGCATTGCAATACCGTTTTTGCTCACTTTTGTTACTTGCTACCTTGCTGTTTTTATATTTTCAGATTACAAAAACCTATATCTACCATCCATATTGCACTTGTATCACCATCTCTTCGCCGAACTAGTGCACCTATACAATTTACCATTGTATTGGGTGTGTTGGGGACACAAGAGACTCTTTGTTATTTGGTTGCAGGGTTGTTTGAGAGAGACCATATTCATCCTACGCCTCCCACGGATTGATAAAACTTAGGTAATCCACTTGAGGGAAATTTGCTACTGTCCTACAAAACTCTGCGCTTGGAGGCCCAACACAAGTCTATAAGAATAAAGTTGCGTAGTAGACATCAAGCTCTTTTCTGGCGCCGTTGCCGGGGAGGCTAGGAAAGCGGCACTCACATCCTGTCAACGAAGCTCTTTTCTGGCGCCGTTGCAGGGTAGGTGAGTGCTTGAAGGTATATATTTAGATCTTGCAATTGAATCTTTTAGTTTCTTGTTTTATCACTAGTTTGGTTTTATAAAAGAAAACTACAAAAAAATGGAATTGAGGTTGCCTCATATGCTTCATCTTTTTAATGTCTTTCGTGAAAATGATGGAAAGGAAAATTGTGCTCAATTGTTAGACGAAGAAGTTATCAAAATGTTTGGCACTAAATCTTTGTATGATGAGCATGATTGCAATGTTGTTAGTATGAATTCCGTGAATATTCATGATGCTAATGATATGCAAAGCTACAAACTTGGGGATGCTATGTTTGATGAAGAAGATATGTTTAGTCCCCCAAGTTTTGATGAGCAAATTTATTATGATGAAAGCATGCCTCCTATTTATGATGATTATTGTGATGACATGTATGCTATAAAGAATAATGATCACCATGAAACTTGTCATCATGATTTTAATTTTCAATTGGATTATGCTTCACACGATAGTTATTTTGTTGAGTTTGCTCCCACTACTATTGATGAGAAGAAAATTGCTTATGTGGAGAGTGACAAATTTTCTATGCTTGTGGATCATGAAGATAATGCTTTATGTGATAGTTATGTTGTGAAATTCCTTCATGATTCTACTGAAAACTATTATGAGGGAGGAACTTATGCTTGTAGGAATTGCAATAATATCAAGTTTCCTCTCTATGTGTTCAAAGTTTTGAAGTTATGCTTGTTTTGCCTTCCTATGCTAGATGATTCTTGTTCTCATAAATTGTTTGCTCACAAAATCCCTATGCATAGTAAGGGGGTTAGGCTTAAATGTGCTAGTCATATGCTTCATGATGCTCTCTTTGTGTTTCAATTCTTATCTTTTATGTGAGCATCATTGAAATCATCATGCCTAGCTAAAAGGCATTAAAGAAAAGCGCTTGTTGGGAGACAACCCAATATTTAAACTTACTGTTTTGGTGTGTTCACATGATTAAGCTACTGTATTAATCATGTTTTGTGTCTTTTATTTCAATAAAGTGCCAAGTAAAGCCTTTGGGATAGTGTGGATGATAGTTGACTTGATTCTGTGCAAAAACAGAAACTTTTTCTCTCAGTCCAGGAATTTTATAAATTCACTGGTACGTGATTTTGATCTGAATTTTTTACACATGATTTATATACAAATTTCCTAGATTTTCCTAATTTTTGAGAATTTTTAGAGACAGGGAAGTATGGCTACACTACAGATATTCACAGACTGTTCTGTTTTTGACAGATTCTGTTTTGCATGCATAGTTTGCTTGTTTTAGTGTTCCCATAGCTTATATTGAGTGATATAAATTATGGGAATGATATAATACAGTAGGTATCATGTGGTAACAATTATGAATCTTGTCTTGACAGTACCTAAGTGAATGGTCTATCTTTATTATACTAACCCATCTCACGAAGTTCCGTTAAGTTTTGTGTGATTGAAGTTTTCAAGTTTTGGGTGAGACACCGATATGAGGAGAATAAGGAGTGACAAGAACCTAAGCTTGGGGATGCCCAAGGCACCCCCAAGGTAATATCCAAGGAAGACTCAAGCGCCTAAGCTTGGGGATGCCCCGGAAGGCATCCCCTCTTTCGTCTTCAACATTATCGGTATATCTTACTTGGAGCTATATTTTTATTCGTCACATGATATGAGTTTTGCTTGGAGCGTCATATTATTTTGTTGTTCTCTGTTAGGAGATATTTTTAATCTTTTTTTTCAATAAAAAGTTCCAAGAATTGCCTTAGGATGCTTGCATTGCATGTTTTGATGAGTGCTGTGTAAAAACAAAACTTTGGCTGTAGTGTTTGAATTTTCATATTTTACTGGAACGTGGAAAGTTTCTGAAATTTTTACACAGTGTTTTCATATAAATTTTATAGCATTTTCTAAATTTTCATAATTTTTTGAGTTACAGAAGTACACTGTTTTCATAAATTTCTACAGACTGTTCTGTTTGGACAGATTGCTGTCATAGTTTTGTTATCTACTTATCCTATAGTTTCCATAGCCTATATTGGTAGATATAAATTGTGGAAATGATAGTATAAATTACCTAATGTTTGAAAATTATTATGCAACTTGTCTTGGCAGTACATAAAGAGTTAATTTATTATTATGTGTACTAACCTATCTCACGAGTTCTTTTCGAGTTTTGTGTGGATGATGTTTTTGAGAATAGGTGAAACCATGATATGAGAGGATTGAACGAGATACAAAAGCTCAAGCTTGGGGATGCCCAAGGCACCCCAAGCAAATATTTCAAGAAGTCTGAAGCATCTAAGCTTGGGGATGCTACGCATCCCACCTCTCTTCATCAACAATTATCGGTTAGCCTGTGTTGAGCCTAAATTTTTATTCGTTCACATGATATGTGCTATTCTTGGAGTGCTATTTTTCTTTTGCTTGCTGTTTAATAAAATACTTAAAGATCTGAAAATATTTATTGAGGGAGAGAGAGTCCTCACATAGCTCCTTAATCGTTTGACTACTCATTTATCTTCACTTTTATCTTTTGAGAGTAGCTTGTCATTTCCTCTCATGCTTCACTTATACCTTTGTGAGAGATGAAATTTTTATGCTCATGTGCTTCACTTAAATTTGTTTGAGCTTGCCAAAAGCAATGGCAATATACGAAACTAGTCCCAAAGTGATAGATATCCAAGGAGGATACAATAAAAACTTTCATGAAGATCATTGAACAAATTAAACTTGATTCCTTGTAATAGTTTTGAAACATGATGATAGTAATATGTGAGTCATGTTAGTGAGTAATTATGCTTAGTAGGAATATTGGTGTTAAGGTTTGTGATTCCCTATGCATGCACGAAAGTCAATAGTTATGCAATGAAGTTACATCCTACTTGTGGTGCATTATTCGGTGTTAGTTATGACTCAATGCTCACTTATGAGATTTTCCGTTCCTCGGTTTGGTTGGTTCCCAATCTATTTGCTAGCCTTCATTTGTACTAAGTAGAAATACTACTTGTGCATCCAAAATCCTTAATCCAAGTTTTGCCTTATGAGTCCACCATACCTACCTATATGCGGTATTTCCATGCCGTTCCAAGCAAATTTGTATGTGCCATCTCTAAACTTTCAAAATAAATTTTCTCTTTTGTGTGCCCGTACCGCTCATGAAACGGTGGGGAGTATCCAATATTTTTCCATGCTAGGTGTGTTATTCTCATGATATGTGTTGATTCACTATCATTCACGAGAAAGTGGCTGGTATTCGGGATGCCCAGTCCCATGCTCAAAATTCAAATCAAAAAATAATTAAACAAAACTCCCCCAGGATTGTTGTTTGTATGGACGGTACCCGTGGATTCGGCTCGCCGTGGAGTGTGATTGATTGGTGGAGGGGGAGTAAAAACTTTACTATTCTGTTTGGGAACCGCCTATAATGTATCTAGCATGGAAAGTATTGTGAGCTACTTCGTCATTTTCGTTGACAGGAAAAGCATGCCACCCAAAATATATTTTTCTCTCTCAATTTAAAACTTTGAGCTCTGGCACCTCTACAAATCCCTACTTCCCTCTGCAAAGGGCCTATCTATTTACTTTATGCAATTTTTATTTTTGCTTTGAGTCTCCATCTTCTCTTATAAGCACCAACTAGGGGGCACTATGATCGTACTTGAGCATTGGGCATAGCTAATATTTGAGTGTGTTTCATGAATGGATCAATGATTGAGCATGATGGGCTAGGGATAACTTTCTTTAGTGTTGATATTTTGAAAGATATGGTTGCTTGTTGACATGCTTGAGTATTGAAGTCATTATGTTAATACTAGACTATTGCTTTGAATCATTTACAAGTCCAAATGTCCATGCTATACAAACAAGAAAAGAATATGATGAACATGTTAGGCAGCATTCCACATCAAAAATTCTGTTTTTATCATTTACCTACTCGAGGACGAGCAGGAATTAAGCTTGGGGATGCTGATACGTCTCCAACGTATCTATAATTTTTGCTTGTTCCATGCTGCTATATTATCATTCTTGGATGTTTTACAATCATTTTACTACAACTTTATATTATTTTTGGGACTAACCTATTAACCTAGAGCCCAGTGCCAGTTTCTGTTTTTTTCGTGTTTTTGAGTTTTACAGAAAAGGAATATCAAACGGAGTCCAAACGGAATAAAAATTTATGGTGATTTTTTATGGACCAGAAGAGACCCACGGGGCATCGGAGTTGGGCCAGAAGACCCACGAGGCAGCCACAAGCCTCTAGGGTGCCCCCCTAGGGCGCGCCCTGCTGGCTTGTGACTTCCTCGTGGCCCCCCTGGACTTGTTTCCGCCGCCAAAAATTCCTATAAATAGAGAAACCCCCAGAAACAATCCTAGATCGGGAGTTCCGCCGCCGCAAGACTCCAGAGCCATGAAAAACCAATCGGGAGCCCGTTCTGGCACCCTGCCGGAGGGGGAAACCATCACCGGAGGCCATCTTCATCATCCCGGCGTTCTCCGTGACGAGGAGGGAGTAGTTCACCCTCGGGGCTGAGGGTATGTACCAGTAGCTATGTGTTTGATCTCTCTCTCTCGTGTTCTTGAGATGGCACGATCTTGATGTACCGCGAGCTTTATTGATATAGATGAATCATATGGAGTGTTTCCCCTCTCTATCTAGTTGTGATGAATTGAGTTTTCCCTTTGAAGTTTATTTATCGGATTGAGTCTTTAAGGATTTGAGAACACTTGATGTATGTCTTGCGATGGGATATCCGTGGTGACAATGGGATGTTCTATTGATCCACTTGATGTATGTTTTGGTGATCAACTTGTGGGTTCCGTGACCTTGGGAATCTATGCATAGGGGTTGGCACATGTTTTCGTCTTGACTCTCCGGTAGAAACTTTGGGGCACTCTTTGAAGTTCTTTGTGTTGGATTGAATATGATGAATCTGAAATTGTGTGATGCATATCGTATAATCAAGCCCATGGGTACTTGTGGTGACATTGGAGTATCTAGGTGACATTAGGGTTTTGGTTGATGTGTATCTTAAGGTATTATTTTAGTACGAACTCTAGGGCTGTTCATGACACTTATAGGGATAGCTCATAAGATTGATCGGAAAAGATAACTTTGAGGTGGTTTCGTACCCTACAATAATTTCGTCGTTTGTTCTCCGCTATTTGTGACTTTGGAGTGAACTCTTTGTCGCACGTGAGGGATTTATATATGATTCAACTATGATAGTATTGTTGAGAGAACTTGCACTAGTGAAAGTATGAACCCTAGGCCTTGTTTTCAAGCATTGCAATACCGTTTTTGCTCACTTTTGTTACTTGCTACCTTGCTGTTTTTATATTTTCAGATTACAAAAACCTATATCTACCATCCATATTGCACTTGTATTACCATCTCTTCGCCGAACTAGTGCACCTATACAATTTACCATTGTATTGGGTGTGTTGGGGACACAAGAGACTCTTTGTTATTTGGTTGCAGGGTTGTTTGAGAGAGACCATATTCATCCTACACCTCCAACGGATTGATAAACCTTATGTCATCCATTTGAGGGAAATTTGCTACTGTCCTACAAAACTCTGCGCTTGGAGGCCCAACACAAGTCTACAAGAATAAAGTTGCATAGTAGACATCAACCTGCACCTCGGCACGGTTAGATCCGGACTCTTGGAGAGCTCAAAATATCATCAGCGTTTGTGTTCAATATACAAGCGCTGCCTTCCGTAATGATCGTTATAAAGCCATAAATATGCATCGATTTGACTTAAGGTTTTGGCCAAAGCTGGGTTGCCTGGCTCCTATGCTTGTCCCCTACGTTCCCGATAGTTCGACTAGGGGGTAAAGGGAGAACCTTTGTGATTGTTACTACTGGGTCATCCGGGTTTGTACCTCAGACGGGTGAAGCCGAAAGCTAGCTGTCTTAAGAATATAATTAGTCGGCAATGAAGGAAGTGAAAATTTAGGTTCATTAAAGACAACACAGTTTGGGAACTTTCCCCAAACTAAATCCTCAGTGTTTTCCTCCCACATTGATCGGAGGTGAGGTTTCATTATCATGGTCAACATGATAGCCTGGGAAAAGGAACTTATAAAGTAACTATTGTTCCCAAAAGATGTTTCTTATGTTACATAGTAATATAACATATCTCTTCGCGTAGCTTTGTTTATAAAACCGTATGATTGGATTGCCTTCTTTTCCATAAATCTTTGCCCTCAAAAGCTTTATAAAGTAGGAAAACACTCCCTGGCTACTAGCCGAGGAGGTTGAAGCCGATGGTCGGTCAACAAAGTTTGTACAATGCGGATCCGAGCATTAATGATGTAAAGTACTTGAATACATAGAATCATTACACATAAATTGTGTCAAACGTAACAAAGTTTGTGTCAAACAAATATCGATCCTTAATTCGACCATCCGTGCCCAAATTAAGGCTCGGGGGCTACTACATTGCCTATTCAATGCGGCAAATTCAAAGTGCAATACGATTTCCTAGGAGATTCGATCCTCAAGTCGGTCGGCCGCACCCAACCTGAGTCTCGGAAGCTATGGCGCACCGCATTTCTAGTTCTAAGTATGGTGTTGTCGTGGTTTTGTCATGGCAGATGTCCTCGTAAGAGAACTTAGGTGTGAGGCCATCGCAACTAGGTGGCGACTTGAACGGGGTTGATCGGGAACGAGAGACAAGGTTTTACCCAGGTTCAGCCCCTCTGATGGAGGTAAAAGCCTACGTCCTGCTTTGTGTATATTGATGATGATCTCGATTACAAGGGTGTGGAATCTCTAACCTAGCTCTCGAGGGTTTCTTTCTTTCTTGATCTTCCTTATCTCAGGGGCTCCCCTTTATATACAGGTTGAGGCCCCGAGAATACAATAGGGTCCGGGTCAAAATACAACCAGTGACCTAATCTAACACTACCTACTCATCTTGTTCTTCAAGTAAAGGAATACTCCTGTCTTCTCCTGTCAATCCGGCTCGCCACGTGACGTCTCATGAGCCGGCCTCAACCTAAGCCGCCTTCAGGGCTTCGAGCTTCTGTAGGAATCTCCCTTATAGGCCGCCTAGCAGTTGTCGGGTCAAAATGTTGGGCGGGTCATACCCGTGGGATATATCCCCAACATTAGCCCCCAGTTTAATTTGGATTCATCCATGTTAAACTCCATACAAACATTTCAGCTGGGAAAGACCAACCTTAGCTTCATCTTCCACTTGATATCAAACTTTCTTCCGGGTCAACTTTCTACTGGGTTATCTTCCTTTGTCTCAAGACTTAGTATCTTTTAATCAATGTCCTTAAGATGAAGATGATGATGTTGCATCTTCTTCTTCCAACTCTTAGCTTTCTAGGGCTCGGTAGTTGTCATCTCTAGATTTTGGTGTGCTCGATGTCAAAGGGGAGAGATGTGTATAAATGGCTCTTAATTTATGGGGGGCAGGGTAGTGTTTCTGCATTTGAGAGTTAGAATACTTGTATTTTATTGCAAGATCATGTGTGATCCTCTATTTGTTGGAAATATACTCAAGATGTCTGGGTTGCATAACCGCTTGACTCAGTTGGGAGTTAATCTTCCAGATGATTCGGTTATTGACAGAATTCTCCAATCACTGCCACCAAGCTATAAGGGCTTTGTGATGAACTATAATATGCAAGGAATGGAAAAGTCTATTTCCGAGCTCTTCGCTATGCTCAAAGCTGCGGAGGTAGAAGTCAAGAAGGAGCATCAAGTGTTGATGGTAAAGAAGAGCACTAGTTTCAAGAAGGGCAAGGGAAAGAAGGGGAACTTCAAGAAGAACGGCAAATCAGTTGCTGCTCCCACGAAGAAACCCAAGTCTGGACCCAAACCCGAGACTGAGTGTTTCTACTGCAAGGGGACTGGTCACTGGAAGCAGAACTGCCCCAAGTACTTGGCAGATAAGAAGGATGGCAACGTCAACAAAGGTATATTTGATATACATGTTATTGATGTGTACCTCACCAATGCTCGTAGTAGCACCTGGGTATTTGATACTGGTTCGGGTTCTCATATTTGTAACTCAAAACAGGAGCTACGGAATAAACGAAGATTGCCTAAGGACGAGGTGACGATGCGCGTCGGGAACGGTTCAAGAGTTGAAGTTATCGCCGTCGGCACACTACCTCTACATCTACCTTCGGGATTAGTTATGAACCTAAATAATTGTTATTTGGTGCCTGCGTTGAGCATGAACATTATATCTGGATCTTGTTTATTGCGAGACGGTTATTCATTTAAATCAGAGAATAAAGGTTGTTCTATTTTGATGAATAATATCTTTTATGGTCATCCACCACTTGTGAATGGTTTATTCTTGTTGAATCTCGATCGTGGTGATACTCACATCCATAATATTGATGCCAAAAGACGCAAAATTGATAATGATAGTACCACATATTTGTGGCACTACCGCTTAGGTCATATCGGTGTTAAACACATGAAAAAACTCCATGCTGATGGACTTTTGGAATCACTTAACTATGAATCATTTGAGACGTGCGAACCGTGCCTTATGGGCAAGATGACTAAAACTCCGTTCTCCAGAACAATGGAGCGAGCAACAGACTTGTTGGAAATAATACATACCGATGTATGCGGTCCAATGAGTATTGAGGCGCGCGGTGGATATCGTTATGTTCTCACGTTCACAGATGATTTGAGTAGATATGGTTATGTCTACTTAATGAAACATAAGTCTGAAACGTTTGAAAAGTTCAAAGAATTTCAGAGTGAAGTAGAGAACCATCGTAACAAGAAAATAAAGTTCTTATGATCTGATCGTGGAGGAGAATATTTGAGTTACGAGTTTGGCACTCACTTAAGACAATGTGGAATTGTTTCACAGTTAACGCCACCTGGAACACCACAGCGTAATGGTGTGTCCGAACGTCGTAATCGTACTCTATTGGATATGGTACGTTCTATGATGTCTCTTACCGATTTGACACTATCGTTTGGGGGTTATGCATTAGAGACAGCTGCATTCACTTTAAATAGGGCACCGTCTAAATCCGTTGAGATGACACCGTATGAACTGTGGTTTGGAAAGAAACCTAAGCTGTCGTTTCTGAAAGTTTGGGGCTGCGATGCTTATGTCAAAAGGCTTCAGCCTGATAAGCTTGAACCCAAAGCGGATAAGTGCGTCTTCATAGGATACCCAAAAGAAACTGTTGGGTATACCTTCTACCACAGATCCAAAGGCAAAGTTTTCGTTGCTAAGAATGGATCCTTTCTAGAGAAGGAGTTTCTCTCGAAAGAAGTGAGTGGGAGGAAAGTAGAACTTGATGAGGTAATTGTACCTCCTCTGGATAGTAGTACGCCACAGAAACAAATTTCTGTGACACCAACACAGACCAGAGAAGAAGATAATGATGATGATCATGAAACTTCGGAGCAAGTTGCTACTGAACCTAGAAGGTCAACCAGGACACGTTCCGCACCAGAGTGGTACGGAAATCCAGTCTTGGAGGTTATGTTGTTAGACAACGGTGAACCTTCGAATTATGAAGAAGCTATGGCGAGCCCGGATTCCGAGAAATGGCTTGAGGCCATGAAATCCGAGATAGGATCCATGTATGAGAACAAAGTGTGGACTTTGGTAGACTTGCCCGATGAACGGCGAGCTATTGAAAATAAATGGATCTTTAATAAGAAGACGGACGCTGATGGTAATATCACCATCTATAAAGCTCGACTTGTTGCTAAAGGTTATCGACAAGTTCAAGGAGTTGACTACGATGAGACTTTCTCACCCGTAGCGATGCTAAAGTCTGTCAGAATTATGTTAGCAATTGCCGTGTTTTATGATTATGAAATCTGGCAAATGGACGTCAAAACGGCATTCCTTAATGGATTCCTTAAGGAAGAATTGTATATGATGCGGCCGGAAGGTTTTGTCGATCCTAAAGGCGCTAACAAAGTATGCAAGCTCCAGTGATCCATCTATGGACTGGTGCAAGCATCTCAGAGCTGGAATACTCGCTTTGATGAAGTGATCAAAGCGTTTGGGTTTATACAAACTTATGGAGAAGCTTGTATTTACAAGAAAGTGAGTGGGAGCTCTGTGGCATTTCTCATATTATATGTAGATGACATATTGTTGATGGGAAATGACATAGAATTTCTGGAAAGCATAAAGGGTTATTTGAACAAAAGTTTTTCGATGAAGGATCTCAGAGAAGCTGCTTACATATTAGGCATCAAGATCTATAGGGATAGATCAAGACACCTCATTGGACTTTCACAAAGCACATACCTTGACAAGATTTTGAAGAAGTTCAAAATGGATCAGTCAAAGAAAGGGTTCTTGCCTGTATTGCAAGGTATGAGATTGAGTAAGACTCAATGCCCGACCACGGTAGAAGATAAAGAGAAGATGAGTGTCATCCCCTATGCTTCAGCCATAGGCTCTATTTTGTATGCCATGCTGTGTACTAGACCTGATGTATGCCTCGCTATTAGCTTGGTGGGAAGGTACCAAAGTGATCCAGGAGTAGATCACTGGACAACGGTCAAGAATATCCTGAAGTACCTGAAAAGGACTAAGGAAGAATTTCTCGGGAATAGAGGTGATAAAGAGTTCGTCGTAAAGGGTTACGTCGATGCAAGCTTTAAACACCGATCCGGAAGACTATGAGTCTCAGACCGGATACGTAAAGTGGGACAGTCGTTTTTTGGAGTAGCTCCAAGCAGAGTGTGGTAGCAGCATCTACATATGACATAGAGATTTGCCAAGAACACACGGATCTGAATATTGCAGACCCGTTGACTAAAACCTCTCTCACAAGCAAAACATGATCAGCCCTAGAACAGATTGGATGTTAATTACATGAAGATGTAAACTAGATTATTGACTCTAGTGCAAGTGGGAGACTGTTGGAAATATGCCCTAGAGGCAATTAATAAAGTGTTTATTATCATATTTCTCCGTTCATGATAATGGTTTATTATTCATGCTAGAATTGTATTGACCGGAAACTTAATACATGTGTGGATAATAGACAAATACTGAGTCCCTAGTAAGCCTCTACTAGACTAGCTCGTTGATCAAAAGATGGTCAAGATTTCCTGACCATGGACATGAGTTGTCATTTGATAACGGGATCACATCATTAAGAGAATGATGTGATGGACTTGACCCAACCGGTAGCATAGCAAATGATCGTTCAGTTTATTGCTATTGCTTTCACTATGTCAAATACACGTTCCTCTGACCATGAGATCATGCAACTCCCGGATACCGTAGGAATACTTTGGGTGTATCAAACGTCACAACGTAACTGGGTGATTATAAAGGTGCACTACAGGTATCTCCGAAAGTGTTTGTTGAGTTGGCATGGATCGAGATTGGGATTTGTCACTCCGACTATCGGAGAGGTATCTCTGGGCCCTCTCGGTAATACAGCATCACAGAAGCCTTGCAAGCACCGTGACTAAAGAGTTAGTTGCAAGATGATGTATTATGGAACGAGTAAAGAGACTTGCTGGTAACGAGATTGAACTACGTATTGGATACCGGCGATCGAATCTCGGGCAAGTAACATACCGCCGGACAAAGGGAACAACGTATGTTGTCATATGAGGTTCACCGATAAAGATCTTCGTGGAATATGTAGGAACCAATATGAGCATCCAGGTTCCGCTGTTGGTTATTGACCAGAGAGTCGTCTCGGTCATGTCTACATCATTCCCGAACCCGTAGGGTCCGCACACTTAAGGTTCGATGACGATATAGTATTATATGAGTTATGTGATTGGTGACCGAATGTTGTTCGGAGTCCCGGATGAGATCACGGACATGACGAGGAGTCTCGAAATGGTCGAGAGGTAAATATTCATATATTGGAAGGCTATATTCGGACGTCGGAAAGGTTCCGAGTGATTCGGGTATTTTTCGGAGTACCGGGGAGTTACGGGAATTCACCGGGAGAAGTAATGGGCCTTATTGGGCCATACGGGAAAAGGAGAGGCAGGCCACGTGAGGAGGCACGCGCCCCCCCCCCCCTTGCCCAAACCGAATTGGACTAGGGGAGGGGGCGCAACCCCCTCTTTCCTTTCCCTCTCCCTTCCCCCTTTCCTACTCCGTATGGGAGGTGGAATCCTACTAGGACTAAGGAGTCCTAGTAGGACTCCCCACTCTTGGCGCAGCCCCTAGGGCCAGCCTCCTCCCCTATCCCTCCTTTATATACGGAGGAGGGGCACCCCTTGGAGACACACAATTGTCCCATAGCCGTGTGCGGTGCCCCGATCTCCGTTTTCCACCTCGGTCATATTTTCGGAGAGCTTAGGCGAAGCCCTACCGGAATCACTTCACCGTCACCGTCGCCACGCCGTCGTGCTGACGGAACTCATCTACTACCTCGACGTCTTGCTGGATCAAGAAGGCGAGGAACGTCACCGAGCTGCACGTGTGTAGAACTCGGAGGTGCCGTACGTTCGTACTCGATCGGTGGAGCTCGAAGGATTGTTCGACTACATCAACCGCGTTGTGAGACGCTTCCGCTAACGGTCTACGAGGGTACGTAGACACACTCTCCCCTCTCATAGCGATGCATCTCCATGGATAGATCTTGCGTGAGCGTAGGAATTTTTTTGAAATTCATGCTCCGTTCCCCAACACTATTATGTCATGTAAAGACCATTCTTGTGTTATGTTTGTCATGCGTCCTCATGCTACTATTACACTCTAGCATATTAATGTAGCAAATTTGATGAGTGAAAATTTATACACATCACACCGTTGTTTGAACCGAATAATGCCAGAAATATCAAGAAACCACTGCGATATTGCCAGTACTGATTATTGAATGTGAGAAATCACAAATCCTTTGTTTAATGTGCTTTCATAAAAAGGGCCAAAACATGGAAGGAATATCATCATACATCAAGTATACAAAATCCTTTAACATGGAAGTTTGTTGAAAGAGGCAGCTCAATTGAAGGCACACCGGGCTCAACAGAGTGCAAGACGACACACGGTACGAGCGCGCCCTCACGTACCACAACTCGTACCACGTGACGTCAACACCAGATAGCCCATGTAACCAACTTCTATAAAGGGGTCGACGCTAGAATATCAACACGGAGAGTACCATTTGCAAAACGGAGAACCAGAATCAATGCTCCAAGCCTATCTAGCCACCGCCATTTCCCATCTCATCTCCATATCCACTGCCACAATCATTCTCTCCAAATTAGTCATACTTGTAATCGGTGTATCTCGTCTGACGAATATTGTAAAACATATTATCAATCAACCATCCATCTTTTATGTCATCTTCAATGAGTTCGTCTTGTGATCCAATCGCCATGTGTGAGTAATTCGGTAAGGCAATTTGTTAACCCTATGCGACGGTAAGTGCCCTGGTTGTACAACTCACTCTTGATACATGTCATGCACGACGTACTTCAGACACATCTCCCACATCACATCGGTTATCTTCGAGAGCTATGTTTACCATCAAGATAAGCTCCGACGGACAAGTATAAGGTTGTGAGAGTTAGAGCTTATACCATGTGTGTTTTAAACTTTTTATACTAGTGTTCACACCCAAAAGGTTGTTAAAGATCTGGTTAAAAAAGCTGGAATAGAGCCTTGGTCGTACTGCACATTCTCTCGCGGGTTCGATAACTCATGGTCACTTCTTAAGGAAAAGGCATGGGAACCTTCTGCTATCCAAACTAGATCTCAAAGGGCATCAACCTTATGTTATTTGATGCTATGTTGCTTGTTGCATATGCTATGCTCTTTATGTATAATTTTATACTTCGTTTTAAAATAATGTAATTCAAATCTTATATTGTTATCTTTCTATACCTGTTGCACATTCTTGTTCTTGTGTGTGCTTTTTCCGAGATCTGTTTTGACAAAATGAAATATCTCATGAATCGTAAGTCCAAACTACATATTGTTTCCATCGTTACAATCCTCGCATCAAATTTGAAACTAGATCCCACGTTGATAGGTTTGACAAACTTTTTCTCCGTTGAAATTTGTGCTCCCAACTACACTAACATGTGCCCCAAAATGAACTAATCTGTGCTCCCACCTAGTAATAACTTATGCTCCTCAGCTTTGTGCTTCCAAGTACAATAATATCTGCTCCCATCTTGAACTATCATGTGCTCCCACTCAGTACTAACATGTGCTTCCACCTAGTACGAACTCGTGCTCCGAATTTGAAGTATATGTGTGCTCCAATCATGAAGTAAACCATGCTCGCAATTAGTAGTAACTCGTGCTCCCGCACAAAGGAAACTTGTGCTCCACGAATAAAATCACGGAAAAAAATAAGAAACATAAAAAACTTTAAAAGAATAAAAAATATCCCTATGAAAGAAGTATCCAATATGCGACACATGGTGGCAATGCGATGTGCCACATGTACGACTAGAGCGCTCCTGCGATGCAGAAAGTGCACCCGGTTGGGGGCACCGTGGGTTAGTTTCCCCCTTCTTGCAACTCATGGAGTAGGCTGGGGCTGCTAAGCATGCATGGGTGGCGGCGTGGTCCAAGTTGGTTGGTGCCACCGCCGATCCAGCTGTGAGGCCTAGTTGATGTGCGGGACCTATATCTCTCCTACTACGACTTGGTACTCTGTCTCGCAGTAGGCGGTCACCAGATGGGATGGCCCAATATAAGTTCCTGGGGCGTGGTTTTAGGAAGAATCTATGGCCGATTCATACCGGTTTTAGAAGCTTCCACGCCCCCCCACTTCTGTATGTTTTCTGACGTGGTTTTTATCGGGGTTTCTTTCGGAGTTTTTAGGATTTTTTTTCCAATATATGTCTACTTTTCTCAATACATGTTCTAAATTTTTTGTGTTTCTTTCTTTTCTTATTGTTTTCTAGTTTTTTCTTTATTTTGTTATTCTTTCAATACATGTCTACTTTTATCAATACACGTTCTACATGTTTTGTTATTTTTTCTTTTCTCAATACATGTCCCAACATTTTTTGATACACTTCGGACATTGTTCAAATACATGATGATTTTTTTGAAATATTACAAGCTGTGATTTTTTTAATATGTGTTAAATATTTTTCAAATACATTTTTTTCTCTAATATGCAATTGTTTTACATTCTATTAATATTTTTTGACAATGTTTACAAACTTATACTATGAAACATGTGGATCTTTTTCAAGGTCACACACAATTTTTTAATGGTAGGACACATTTTTCGAAATCTACGCAATCATGTGTTTACATTGTATAAACATCTTTTTAAACATGACGAAGATTTTTTTGGAGTGGTACAGATTTTTTAATTGGATAAACATATTTTATACTGCATTGTACAAACTTTTTTTTAACATCAATAACATTGTGTTTAAACACATGATTTTTTTGATGTCAGTTTGTTGGATGGTATGAACAATTTAAAAATAATCACAATTAAAATTTTGACACTGCCGTTAACATTTTTCAATTCTAGAAGTCTATGCATTTAGAATATTTTAAAACACAAGCAAAACGATTGTATGTGCCTACATTTGGGTCCGTGATTATGAGTTGGACCATTTAGTGACAGCCTAAGGCGAAGGGCGCGAAGCACATCATGCCTGCAGTACTACGTGAATGGGCCAGTAAAGCGCGGGGGAGGAGCATCGGCTCCATAGCACATCCTCTTTTTTTTTATAAATGTTCATTTCTAAAATGGAAACAAATTTTGTTTAAAAATTTAAAACTTTCATCTCATGTTCCAAAATGTTAACGCAGAACTAGAAAAATATTATGCAAATTTTTAAAAATGTTATAGCATTAACAAATATTACTGACGTCCAAACTATGTTTTCATATTTTATACAAATGTACATGAAATTATTAAAAGTGTGTATAAAGGTATTTTTTTGTATAATGCAACATGTTTCATACCAATAAGAAAATTTACGTGACATTTAAAAAGAATATATTTCCAAAATATGTATGTGAAATTTCTAGAAAATATTTTTAGAACTTAAATAAATGTTTGATACCAATTGAAAAATGTACTTGACATTTTAATGAAATATTCTCATGTTTCCAAAAAAATTCCGTGACATTTTTTAAATGGTTATACAATAACAGAAATGCTCGAGTGTTTTACGAAAGTAAATCATGCATTTAAAAAAAATCAATGTATATTGGCAAAATATTTAGCATGTATAAAAAGTTCAGAAATAGTACTATAAAATGTTTAACGTACCAAAAAATGGTCCATATGTGTATGAAAAATGTCCAATGTGTTTTCAAAAAATAGCCATGTGTTTAATAGAAATAAAAAAAACACCAAGAAGAAAACCGGTGAAGAAACGCCAAAAACAAGAGTACCAAAGAGAAACAAAGAAAATCAAAGAAGCTAGTGAATAAACACACAAAAAACCTGAAGAAAAACGAAGAAACCAAGTGAAGAAACAAGGAAATCGGTCAAAACCGAATAAAAACTAATGAGAAACGTAAAGAAAATACAGAGGAAAAGAAAGAAAAGAAAACATTGAAAACAAAAAACCAATGAAGACCATAAAGAAAAACACAGGAAATGGAAAGAAGAAAAAACCCAAGAAAACCGGACTACTTCAACCAGTGTATAACAAAAATGAGAACAGAAAAAACAACCTACAACGACTCAACTAGCGAACATAAGAATTACAACAACTGAGAACGCGCTAGTGGGTCAGCCAAGAAAACGCCTCCACAACTAAAACGTTGAGGCGGGACATATGGGCCGTTTGGTTTGTGTCCTCGTCAATATGGCGGGAGCAACTAATCAACGAGTATTCTTTCGAGAGCCCATGCAAGGGTCACTTTTGGTGGGTTAAGAAAACACCCATTGGCGCGCTCAACCGCCGTCATGTGTCGCCCTCTAGGAGCTTCCTTCTTTTTTTGTGTACGACTTTTCAGCTTTTAGATGTTTCTTTACTGTTTCTTTCAGTTTTCTTAGTTTTTGGTTAAAACATTTTTCAAAAAAAAAAATTGCATGGAAAAACGCGTGTTTTTCTTCCGCGAGAGGCGTAGATTTACTTCTCGTGGAGTCACGGATTTTCTTTCGTTGCCTCTGGCAAAATGAAAAAACGCGTTTTTTTTTGTTTTTTCCTTTCACGAGAGATTTACTTCTCACTGAAGCACGGATTTGCTTCCGCGATGGGCACAGTCATACCACTCGGAAAAGAAAAAAACATATTTTTTTCTTCGGCGAGAGGCACATATTTACTTTTTGTGAGGCACGGATTTGCTTCCGCGGGACGTACATTCGTGCCAATCGGAAAAGAAAAAAAACAATTTTTTTTTCCTTTCGCGAGAGGCACATATTTACTTCTCGTGGAGGCATGAATTTGCTTCCGCGAGAGGCACAATCGTGCCTCTCGGAAAAAAGAGAAAAAGTGTGTTTTCTTCCGTGAGAGGCATGGATTTGCTTCTCGCGAGAGGCATCGATTTGCTTGTCATGGAGGTACAAATTTGATTCCTGGAGATGCACATTTATGCCTCTTCGGAAAGAAAAAAAAGTGCTCCCGGAAGGTTATTTTCGTCCGTTTTTTTGTGAACAAAAGTTCGTCGAAACCTATCAACAAGGGATATAGTTTTGAAGATCTCGACGCGAGGAATCCAACGATGAAAATGGTTTGAAATTTGGACACACGGTTTAAGAGATAAAACGTTTTGAATAAAGGAATCTATGAGTGACGCACATGCAGGAAGTGGGAATAATCTTTGCAAAAAGTACATTTTTTTAAGAATATTCGAAAAGTACTCCTTAATTACTGATTTTGTAGTGTGCCTCAAGAGAAAATTCATGCCTAGAGTGGCCTGAAAAACCTGTTTTTGGTGTGGCCACGCTAGCCCGAGTGAACAATGTTTGATTTTTTTTTTGAGGGGTTAACCAAATTTTATTCATCAAATTACACAGTTTTTATGATACAAAACGGATCGTGGGGTTCGACAAACCAAGTGTGTCGACGCTGACCCAGAAAATGAGAGAATTTGGCTAACAAAGTATTACACGTAATTTTATAGGGTCAAGAACGTGTACTAGTGTGGAGTCCACCAGCCCATCCAAAAATTTAATACTAATCGAGAGCGTGGCACGCACTAGACATCCGAAATAGATGGCCTACCCAGGCTAAGCGACACTCCTTTTTTTTTATGAAAAGGAATGCTTTATTACTTAAAAGGTATATGTATTATGTTTGACCTCTGCATAATTAAGATACACACTGCCAAATAATATCCTCTCATGTAAACGGAAAATAAAACGACATAATATAAAGAAATATCTAGAGTCTGTATAAGGCCTAAAGCGAAGGAGGGCCAATTCTAAGATCATGTTGCCATTCATGATAAAAAATTCCCTTACCGTAGCCTCCAATCATGTACACACCTTTATAAACAGGTATTGATTCTCTACACACTATAAAGAGAACCATAAAAAAAGAGTTCCGATACATGTGACTATACAATTCAGGCTAACTATAGTACAGGAAACCATGCCAGGGTGCATACATTTTTTTAGGGTAGCAAGAAAACGCACTCCAGATATCAGGTATTTTCTAGCTAGGACACGGTTCAAAATAACTTATTTCTTTTTTGAGGGATATTCAAACACACTCAAAGTAGTACTAGCGATCTATGGGTGTTCCTATTTGGCGCGCGGGTCGCGTGCACTCACCGACCTCCCGATCCAGTCTATGGGCTGACCCATTTGTGGTTTATTCCCCATCGGTTTGGAATGGTTCTACAATCTTACCCGAACAAGCTTTTTCATATTTTTGTTTTTTTGCTACCTTTTCCTTTTCCAATACGTTTCTTTTTCGTTTATGCGTTCCTTTCTATTTTTTCTTTTTCCTTCTTTTCTTTTCTTATGTTTTAATTTTTTTATGAGACTCTTTCAAATTTTGAAACATTTTCGAATCCATGATCATTTTTTTAAAATTCGTGAACTTGTTTTTAAATCATGAACAATTTCAAGTTGGTGAACATATTTAAAAATTCATGAACAATTTTTTAAATCACGATTTTTTGTCGAATTCGTGAAGTTTTTTTACTGATTCAAGAACATTTTTTGAAACTCATGAACAATTTTTGAATCGACAAACATTTTTCGATATTGGGAACAATTTTTTAAATTCATGAAGAATTTCTGATTTTTTTACGAATATCATGTCAAAAATGTGTGACCATTTTTAGAATTCATGAACATGTTTTCAATCAAGGAATTTTTTTGAACAGATGAAGTTTTTTTGGTATTTTTGGGAACAATTTAGATATTCGTGAAGTTTTTTCCTTTTTTTCCTTTTTAATATATATGGACATTTTTTGAATTAGCTATTTTTTTTCAAATTCATGAACATGGTTTTAATACACGAATTGTTTTTAAAATCGTGAATGTGTTTTCGAAATTGCGAATATATTTTTAGTCTTTGAACATTTTAGGATTATCCTGAACATTTTTTCAAAAATATGAACATTTTTCTAAATCACGATCATTTTATGTTCCTTGAACATGTTTTCAAAATTCGTATTTATTTTTAAATTGGAATATTTTAAAATTTCCAAATTCTAAGAAAAATCTAAAACTAAGAACAAAAAACCCGGAAGCCGTCCTTCCCCGCGCATGGGCCGGCCCAAGAAGGCGTGCTGGGGGCGCGAGCGTGTGCGCTTTGTCTCCCCCAGCGTGCCACGCGCTGTATAAGAGCGCCCGCGATCCATAACCTATGTGATGGCTCGCTATAAGCGATACAAACCTAGTTTGTGGTCTGCGACCGGTTGCAAGGGTGGTTGCATGAGTGGCCAGACGGACTGGCCCAAGACGCAGTGGTCCAATCGAAACGAGGAACGTAGGTGGAGGCATTCCCTATTCATCGCCTGTAGAGCCGTTTACTTCCTTACTCGTACAGGACACACAAGTCCCTTCACTTTGTTTTTAAGCGGACCGTCCCAAACTAGCATTTTTTCTTGCACCGGTTTTAGGAGCCTTCTAGAAGGTCCATAATTTTTTCAGGGTTATATTATTTTGGTTCGTTCGGGGCCGAAGTTTTCTTGAAGTTTTAGTTCTTTTACCTTTTAAAAAATGCTGATATTTTTCAAGTTCATCAACATATTTTGAATCAACGTTTTTTTTTTCAATTTGTGAACATGTTTTTTCAAGTTCATGTTTTTTCCCCAAATTCGTAATATATTTTTAATTTGTGATCTTTCTTTTCAAATTTTGATTTTTTCTTTTCGAATTTTTCAATTAATGTTTTTTCAAATCCACAAGTTTTCTCTTAAAATTCATGAACTTTCTATAAAAAAATCTAATTCGTAAACCTTTCCAAAAGTCAGTGACCAATGGTCAAAGGTTAAGAATCAACAGTCAATGGTCAGTGTTCAAACTATAGCTGATCAAGTGGTCTCGTGGGCCGAGGCCCATCTAGCGCGTGCGTAAGCACGAGAAATCTTAAAAAGCGCTGTAAGTATTCCATAGGAAGTCTCGTAGGTGGATCCAAATGTTGGGCGAAGCTGCAACGCAAGGCACGAGCTCTACGGGCCCACGAGGCATGTTATGCGAAAGAGCTAGTGTGCCATGCTGTTCTAAAAAAAACTAGTGTGGCCATGGATGTTGGATGGGGGAACTATTCTGAACATGTGATTTTTTTGAAAAAATATCTTCGCATTTAGAGAAGCTTTAGGTAGAAGGTGACAAGAAAAGAACTGTGTAGGATGGGTCAACTTTGCATTGAAGATTCTTTTGGGTCAAACTTGTTTAGAAAACTTGGGGCATGTGTGGCGTGGACGATGACGCATGCATAATGCTTGTGAATCCAGAAGCGCGTCGCATAATCTGATAAGTTCAGCTGGGGCAGGCAAAAAGGAGGCGTCCTAAATAGAAGACAATGATGATATCGACAACAATGACATAAGAGTGTGATGGTGAAGATGACCGACTTTTGCGCGCGAAAACACGTGGCGCAACCCGGAGGGCTTTCGCGCTTCAACAAGCCAATGACACGGGTTGATTGAAGACGGAACGCATGAGAGCTTTAAGACAACGAACACGAGGATGAGCTAATCATTTACCATAGAGTCATGTTGAAGGTGGCTGATGGAGGACTATGCCGTAAGATGTCAAAGATTCAAAGCTTATTTTAGTGAAAGAAAAGCAAGGACATGTTCTCACTAGAGCTTAGTCATCCAGGGGATACGTGAAACTCGACATCGGCCAACAATGATATGCGGTTCTTATAGTAGGGGTGGAGGAGGTGCAGATTCACGACACAACACACTCATCCAGGACAACAGAAGGCTTGATGCGGTGAAAGCAGCAAGGCGTACGATTAGGACGGAGGACGGAACACAACGATAAACTAAGACACTGGTGTTCATGCACGGGATCGGACAAAAGTGTGTATAGGTTGTTGAAGCAGTGTTGGTGAGTATCTGGTTCATGTTGGTGACTAGATTTGTCGAGTTTCATGTATAAAATGGATGAGAGTTGACTACAAAGAATCTGAGAAGGTAGAGAAAAGTCTGAACGTCAAAAATATCGAGAATACATGACTATATCTATGGGGTTCAGTGCACATGGCAAAGTACGGATGACTAATATAGAAAGAGGCAGAGTGCTACTAGTGGGACATGCAAAAGGCTATCTAAAAACAAGATTATTGGAATGCAAATTTGAGGTGTGACTAAAGGGCAACACAAGATTTCTTTAACTTCAGACATGTATCAACAATAGTGATGATGATGAATTCAAAAAATCTTATATGTGGTATTGATACGACTCAAACATATATATATAACTTTTAATTATTTCATGCTATGTTTATATCATTTTGGCATCAATTTTTATTATTTTTTAGGACTAACCTATTAACTAAGTGCCTAGTGCCACTTGTTGTTTTCTGCATGTTTTTGGGCTTACATGAAAATCAATTTATGGGGATCCAAAAATCGCGAAAAATTCATAAAATATTTTGAGTCGAAAGCTTCCAAGGGATTCATGCTGCCATGGGAATGGCAGCCTGCTGAACCCGCATGGGGCACACAAGCCTCCATTCTACCGCCCATGGACACCTATATTTTTCACTCGGTCCAAAAACCCTAACCATTGAGTTTTTTTCTTCTGTTTTCGCGGTCGCACCTCTCCGTTCTGTGGTGATCCAATCTGGAGGCCTTTCCGGTACTATGTCAGAGGGGGAAATCATCACGGTGGCCATCTCCATCAACTTGAAGGTCACCATGATCGCTCATGAGTATTTTCCTTTGGACTATGGGTCCATAGTAGCTTAGACTCTTTTCTCCCCCTTGCTTCTAAACACAAAGATCAGATGAGTCGCCCTACATGATTGTGATCCATCCGATGTAATATTATAGTGTGTTTTTCTGCGATGTGATGGATTGCCACGTTATGATCGGATATATTCATGAAATCTTTTGAGATCAATTTGTTTCTTTGATGCATAATTCTTATTCATATATGCTTTTCAATCTATTTGTCCTTTTTGGCCAAGTTTGATGGTCTCCAAGAGGGAGTTGTGTATGATAAATGAGTTCAATCTTGCAAGTAATCTAACATAGTGGTAAAAAGGCGAAAAACTTGTATTGTGTTTGTCACTAGGGATAAAACGATTGTTGTATAGTTGTCATTTGAACGCAGGGTGAAAACAATATATCATCTACTTCATGTCATCATACTTAACATAACACTCTTTTTTTATTACTCAGTACTTTAAGATACATGCTGGATAGCAGTCTTGGGTGGAGTACTAGCTATAGATGCGGTTGGATAACATTATATTGATGTTTGCACGTGATGCTCCTATGTAGTTATGCCATATATAATCATAGCCATAGAAGCTGCAATTTAGTAGATACGCAACTTTAATTTATTTACCACACCACGCTACTTTTGGAGAAAAACCATGTGTGTATCTATGGATCGTGGTCCATTCTGTTTCCTAATTTTTCCAACCTCGATCAACACACTCTTACAATTCATTGTTTTTTACTTTTTCGTTGCGGTGACTCTTTCATACACACTTGTGCTTAATCCTTATGACCAACAAGGCTAGTGAGATTGAGAATCTCACTAGTTTTGTTGGGGGCCAAGGCTGTTTGTATTTGTCTATGTAGGTAATTATTGTTGGCTTCTTAGTAAATTCCTACTGGTTCGATAAACTTAAGGCCATATACTCCGATGGAAAATTGTTGCTTGCTACAAATCCTTACACTTACGGCTCCAACTCCTTCCAAGTTGAGAAGAGATAAATATCCAAATGCGAGTTGTTCACTCTCATGCATATTAGAGAAGGAGAAATCATGGTGACGATACATCAGTGTTGTTGGATATGGTGACCCGGCGATCGATGTTTGATGACTTTGGCACAAATACAATTGAGAAATAACTTATTTTTTGTGAGAGGATTGATGGTGATCGAGAAGAAAAAAGGGAGTATAGTTGCAAAAATCCAATTTGGCTCTGAGAAACACATGCTCCTACGCGTGAAAATGATTTTTGAAATGCCAAAAAAAATCACAACAAATTTTTGATGTACTCATAGTCACATCCAAATGCTACCTGCAAAGTTTTAGGCAAAAGGGTTAAACATTTTGGCATGTGCAAACAAAAAAAAATTGTACACAAAATGTTATCCCAAAATGCCACCCCAAATTCATGGAGGCATATGATGTCAAGAAAGTTGCAGCGAAGCTCATGATTAATGATTAAAGTCCACGGTACACGAAGGTTCATGCCTTGTGGCTTCAAGAGGGTGAGAACATATTTATTGAGATGACGTGTTTAATATGTGTATGTGTTACACAACAATTCAACTTGTAATTAGCGGTGGTTTAAACCCGTACATATTATATAAAAACATCCCAGGGTAGCCAAAGCAGACAAAACATAAGCTTGTAGGTTATAAAGAGATCACGCGAGAGATGGTCGAGATTCCCATGGCAGGGGTGGTCGGATCATACATGACGGGTGGTTGGAGATGCTATCTGATGATCTCGACGAGCTTATCATCGATTATCCTATGTTGATTTAGGGTGTCTCCAAAGGAGACCTTAAATCTCCACTATATTTCCGAATTGTGGTGTCCGGTGTGCCAACTTTTGTCATCCAATGGGACCCCTATCGGTCCGCAAAGTGGTCTGGATGTGCATTTTCCTGCAAACCGAAACTAAACTGGGTGAGCTATGCAAGATTTCGGACATGCAATTGACCAACAAAAAGCCCCCATGTGGTTTTCCTCTCTTTTCTCTATCTTCACATGCATGGCCCCCCTTTCCTCTATGTCCTCCCAAGTGGACACCACACCATAATAGCCCACCATATGCAAGGCCCCCCTCTACTCTCTCTCCTCCCAACCGTACTAATTTATGAATAGCGGTGGATAGCTCCCTCCTGCAACTTGTTCGTGGACCACGTTGATACGTACCCAACGTATCTATAATTTTTGATGGTTTCATGTTATTATATTATCACTTTTGTATAATTTAGATGTCATTTTATATTTTTTATGGACTAACCTATTAATTTGGTGCCCATTGCCAGTTCATGTTTTTTGCATGTTTTTGATTTCACAAAAATATTATACCTACCAAAGTCCAAACACGATGAAAGTTCACGAGGATTTTTTCTGGAATATATGTGACACTAGAAGCTCCGGGAGGTGGCAAGAAGAGCTGCCAGGGGCCCACATGCTCGAGGGGCGCGCTCCTAGGGGGTGGCACCACCGAGGCTTATGCCCCCTGGCCCTCTATTTGACCTATTTTCGGCTCCCATAAATGCCCCAATATCCAAAAACCTTGGAGCAGGACCCGAAACAATTTTATCGCCACTGCAAGCTTGTGTTCTTCTATGATCTAGTCCGGAGCCTTATTCTGGCAGTCTGCCGTAGGGGGTAATCATTGGGGAGGCCATCTTCATCAACCTTGTGGCCTCCATCATGATGTGTGAGTAGTTCCTACAGGACCTGTGGGTCCACATCAGTAGCTAGATGGATTTCTCTCTCTTTTGATCTTCAATACAATGATCTTCATTGAGATCTATCAAATGTAATATTCTTTGCGGTGCGTTTATTGTTATCCGATGAATTGTCACTGTATGATCAAAAATATTCATTAACTTATATGTGATCTTCCCTAAAATCTTTTATATGTAATTTCATAGCTATGTATGCTTTCTGATCTATTGATTCCTCTTTGGCCAATTTGGTGATTAGATCTTCAGAGGGAGTGGTGCATAGTAGTTGGTTCAATCTTTCTGTGACTCTGTCTAGTGAAAAAAGGGATACACACGCGTATTGTGTTGTTTCCACTAGGGGAAAATGGAGGGGTTTGATCATATTGTTTGATCTCTTCATTTCTACATTATGTCATCATACTTATTGCGTTACTCCGTTTTATGAACTTAATACTTCGACATGCATGTTGGATAGCGGTCTTCGGGTGTAGTAGTAGTAGGCGTTAGTAAGTTTACCGGTCTAGTTTTCACGGACGTAATGCATATATTAGATTATGCTATGGATGATCATCATAATTATTCGCCATTCGCTCAAAATCCCTACAGTATTTTGTCTACGCAGTGTTGCTATGCTTTCGAGAGAGATGCCACTAGTGAACCTATGGCCCCTGGGTCTATTTTCTCATTAATACAAACTTGCTACAATTGTTATTTTATTTACCCTTTTATTTATTCTATTATTTATTATCCTGCAAACTATTATCATACCATTATTTGTTTTAACCTTGCAACTAGCGAGAAACAAGGGGATTGCCAATCCTCTTGCCTTTTGTTGGGTGCAAGC
The DNA here is from genome assembly GCA_039707655.1 of Elymus sibiricus. NCBI lineage: Eukaryota > Viridiplantae > Streptophyta > Magnoliopsida > Poales > Poaceae > Elymus > Elymus sibiricus. Next base: position 304,721,364 of record CM077671.1, read on the forward strand.
ATCTATTATAGTTGTGTGTAGGTGCTGCTAACGTTGTTAGTACGGTGCCTCCTACTGGCTCGATTAAACCTTGGTTTTTAACTAAGGGAAGTACTTTCTACTGCTGTGCTACATCACCCTTCCTCATTGGGGAAATCCAACAACTCCCCAGGGAGTAGTAGAAGAATTTTTGGTGCCGTTGTCGGGGAGTCATTGATAATCCCCAAGTGCAAGGAATCATCATAGCACTTCCAAAGATGGAAGTGACAATATGGAGTGTCGAACCCACAAGGAGATAAAGGTAAGATCAATATTCTCTCAAGTCCTATCTTCCATCGATACGACTCTACATACATCGAACGTTTGCTTCTATCTAGCAGCGAGAAATAAAACTACGTTGTGGATGTGAAGAGGATAGCTTTTCATGATATTGGAGAACTAAAATATGAAAAATAGTTGCTGCTCTAAATGGAGTTAGAATATATTACAATATATTACAAATAGCGAGTGTAAAATAATGATGGTATGGTGTGCGGAATCATCCTAGGCAATTGATAACAAGATCGGTAATCATTCTTGCAATTTTATATGAGGGGGAGGCATGAGCTAACATACTTTCCGTACTTGGATCATATGAACTTATGATTGGACCTCTAGCAAGCATCCACAACTACTAGAAATCATTAAGGTAAACCCAACCATAGCATTAAACATCAAGTCCCCTTTACTCCCATACGCAACAATCCCCTTACTCGGTTGTGAGCTTCTGTCACTCTAGCCCCCCACTGTAAGCAAATCATGAACGTATTGCAACACTCTACAGTGAGAATTCCCTCACGTGTGCGCGGCACAGAGGGCACCATAGGACAGCACCAAAATAAAACATACACTCAAACCAATCAAGATCATCAATCAACCCAAAGGACAACATAAATCTACTCAAACATCATAGGATGGCAACACATCATTGAATAATAATATGTGGCATGAAACACCATGTTCAAGTAGGGGATTACAGCAGGGTGTGGGAGAGTGGACCGCCATAGATAGATGAGGGAAGGTGATGGAGACGGTGATGTTGGTGAAGACGATCACCGCGGCGATGGTTCCCCCGGCGGCACTCCGGCGCCACTGGAAGAGAGGGGGAGAGAGTCTCCCCCCTTAGGCTTCCTCCTCCATGGCCTCTCCCAAGATGGGGAGAGGTTCTCCCCTCTGGTCCTTGGCCTCCATGGCTCCCGGAGGGGCGAGAGCCCCTCCGAGATTGGATCTCTCTCTTTGTTTCTCTCCTGTTTTCGCTCTTGTTTTTTCTCCAGATTGGTTTTTCATCGATACAAAGAGCTGCGACAACGAGGCAGAGAGTCTCTCCTGATTTTTGAGGGTTTCTCTATTTATAGGATTTTTTTAGCGTTGGAATCACGCAAAGAGGAGTTACGAGTGGGCCATGAGCCATCAGGGCCCTGTTGGCTTGTGACCAACAGAGGGCCCCCCTACAGTGGTTCTTCTCTCCAATGTTGCTCATATGTTCTCGAAAAATTCACCAAAAACTTTTGGGAAATTCTGAGAACTTTCATTTTCTGCACAAAAAAACGACACCACGGTAATTTTGTTGAAAATAGCGTTAGTCCGGGTTAGTTCTAATTAAATCATAAAAAGTGCATCAAACCCATATAAAAAAGTATTGTAAACATAGGCGAATATGGCATGAATACTTCATAAATTATTGATACGTTGGAGATGTATCAGCATCCCCAAGCTTAATTCCTGCTCGTCCTCGAGTAGGTAAATGATAAAAGAAATAATTTATGAAGTGTGAATGCTAGCATAGTATATAAGTTTGATCAATGTTACTTCCAATCACTTTTTCTAGCATCATAAACAACAACTCTTTTCTCATAAAACTTCTCATGATCAAGTAGCAAGCTATTCACATGTTAAAGTATAAACTGTAAACTTTCTTGAAAACTAGCAAACTATGTTTTCAGTCATCAAATAATTACAATTCATCTTATTTTCAGGAAGGGTCTATGTAAGAGCTTTGATTTAGCAAATTCCCCATAGTCAACTATCATTTAGTCTTCCATGATTGCTAACACTCAAAGCATATTTTTAGAACAAGCAGTTTCAATGAAACACATAGGAAGATAGGGGCTTAATATTCCGCCTCCCAACTTATTTATCTCAGGGATAATGTCAACAATAATGAATCATAATCACCTATATCCAACTGGATATATGTGCCTGGATCTTTCCCCACCACATGATGCTTGCCAACTAAAGAATTAATAGATTGGAATAAGGATGAACATTATTGACTCTTGCATAAAAGTAAATATAGAAAAGTAAATACATAAAAGTAAAAGATAGGCCCTTCGCAGAGGGAAGCAGAGGTTATCATGCGCTTTTTATTTTTGGATGTGCAATCTCTTGAGAAGGAACGTCACTTTATATTGCCCCTTGTGATGGCAACCTTTATTATGCAATCCATCGCTTTTATTTCTTCACCATCACAAGTTCGTACAAAGCTTATTTTCCCATCCAATAAAAGATCATACATATTTAGGAGAAATTTTTATTGCTTTTTGCACCGATGACAACTTACTTGAAGGATCTTATTCAATCCATAGGTAGATATGGTGGACTCTCATGGCAAGAAACTTGGTTTAGGGGTTTTTGGATGCACAAGTAGTATCTCTACTTAGTATGATTTTTTGGCTAGCAAAAGATCCTAAGCAAGCACCACATGTAAGAGGATCCATGACAATATAACTTAGGGATTTCTATTCTTGTGCCCCTGGTTCCTTAGTTGTACTCATTCATCCCCACGTCCTTAACTTTTGCTCACTTTTCCCCACTACCTAGTCCGAAACCCCCACGAATGTTCACAACGGAGGATGCCGTCGGGTCAATGGTTTGACCATTAACTGCTGACGAGTGGGGCCGCGCTGGACTGTGTCGCCCGTTGGACCTGCCAAGTGGGGCCGTGTTGAAGGGTGGCTCTGGTTGGACCGTTGAGCCGTGATTTCGTTGGACTGTTGGGCCGTTGCATGAAACGCCTGCATGCATGCACTGATGCACGCCGCCACGATAAGCCTGCTATGCATGCGCGGCATGATCCAGCTAGCCTGCCTGCATGCGCCGATGCGCGCCGCCATGATTGCTCACTGACGAAGCCTTCCTGTGAGCCGCCACGGGCGCAGAGACGGTCGCTACTGCTGGTTCGTCTCTTCTCGCACGTGTCTCCTCGATCGATTCATACTAGTTCACATCGTTTCAGCCTTTAACATCCGCAACATCAATTCAGCGTAGTAATTTAAGTCTAGGGCATACCGATCGCCGCGCGGCGTTTGAACATAGTAACATGCGGCCGATGCCCTTATTTAAACCACCCACCCCTCCAACTATTATCCACACATCCATTTGCACCGCTCCCCTTCTCTTCTTCCCCCAGATCCAGAGCGCTCTCCAAGCTAGGTGAAGATGGAGTACTACGGCCCCACCTTCCAGATGCCACCAGTCAGGCCGGAGATGCGGTACCCCCCCGACGTCGTCATGGAGAAAACACTCTGCGTGTGGACAATCTCACGCTGGAGGACTGGCTTGGATTTGGCCGAGTGGTTCCTCCGTGCGGGCTCGCCGGTGATGTTCCGACTGGAGGAACTGCGTCCAAACTCCAGCTCTCCGCCGTCAGGGCTCATCGTCAACTTCCACAACAGGTTTGATGCGTTCCACCTGCTCGGCAAGGTGTTTTGGTGTGGGTGCGAGCTCATCGCATTCACAACCTACAACATCTTCACGGATGTCGATAGGATCTTCTCCAACTGTAACGTCATCCACAGCCTCCCCTACCACCTCGGCGAGAACGACAGGGAGGTGGAGCATTGAAGAGGAGGCGCAGAGAAGCTTGTCTTGCCCTAGGGTGTTAGACCCTAGGGCTTTTTTATATATTTCTACGTTATGTCGTTGGGTGTAACATGAACTATTTACCTATGTCGTGTTATATAGTATTTTATGTAAGAATTATGTTATGCTTTCTACTTACCTTACCCTATTTATATATCTATGTTATGCTTGCTACTTTTATTTGTTATTTTGTAGCCCATTCGGTGATATTTGTGTTTTGGTCCTATATTTTATGCGTTCCAAAGTTTTGGCACGCGCGGCTAATGGGCTATTTGAAGTGTCAAAAAGGAAAGGGTACCCAAAAGAAAACTAAAGCTAGAAAAATGAGCCATGTTGATGTTGAAAAGAAGAAGAAGGAAACAAAATATAATTTTTTTGAATTGTCGCCGGCGGGCTAGGGTTTGTCGCCGGCGGTCTAGTGTTCGTAGACCCTGCCGGGGTTGGAAGGGACAGGCTAGGCTTTGGAAGGGTGGAAGCTACTGTCCACGGGTTTCCACTTAAAGAAGGATGACGACCCGAACAGAGGTGGCTGACGACCGGGGCCCGTCGCGCATGCGCATTTACTTTGGGTTGTGTGGGTAGTTGGAAGGCCAGCATGCGTCCCCGAGGTGGACGAGGAGAAAGCACGTGCACGTCCGTTTGGTTGGTGGCCATATAAAAATTTCAGATTTCCATAATATTAGGCTCATTTTGAGTCTAACTGAGTTAAGATGCTTTGAGTCTCACGCCATATTTAATTCATGCTTTTAGTTTAACTGAGAAAGAGGGTGGTACATTTATTGCCTTGGAAATTGAATATGAGAGAATTATTCCATTGGCTAGTTAAAACTAGTGCCATCCACTTAGAATTCACCTTGGTTGATGAGATTTCAGATTTGAGCCCTAGAAACCGGAAAGGAGGGAGTATATCCCTATATATTATGAATAGAAAGAAGCTTTTTTGAATAGTTTGTGGCCATTTTGCACACTGTAAACTAATTTTTGGTGGCCATATTTCAAATCAATCAGCAAAAAGGAAAACAGAATCAACGTGCACTCATTCTCTGTAGGTGCAATCAAATCAATAAGGAAAAAAAAGAACCAGCGCGTGCACCATTTCGTAGGCCTCTTTTATCTTTGGGCCTTCGACAGTCAACGCTATGCGACAACCCAACCAGAGCTGGAGAGCCATCAGGGACATAGTTTAAGCAACCCAGAGAGCACATGGTCCACAAATTAAGCTTACACCGCAGTAATAACATCTCTAACGAGTGATGACCATCAAGTAAGCAAATCCTAGGGCAACTATACAAAAATAAAATCGTAAAGCTATCAGATTTGCCTACTTGTTCAATTGAATCATCTACCTCAAGTTCTTGTTCATCTTCTTTAATTCTCCCTTCAGACCCGCATCCCCAACTGTCGGAGCAGCACTTTCACAGACCAAATTCCGCACGGCTGACGGCAGATTGAGCTCCTAGGTTGCGGCCCCATTGAATTGAATCAAGCCCTCCCCTTGAAGCCTTAGAACGTAGTCACCCAGCCATTCAAAATGTGTGCACTTCTTCACGATCTGAAACGAAATCATGAGCCCTAAATCCCAGATCCAATGAAAAAGAATTAAATGCAAAGAGGAAAATCATGAGATCTAACCTGCCCCTCTGACTTGCTCTCGCATTTCACTAACTCGCGCCCAAAGTTGTCGTTCCTGTCCTCCTTCGAAGTCAACCGCTTCAGTGGCGCGGTGCATGGGCAGTCAGGACATGGCTACATGGGCAGTTGACCATACTGGGTCCACGCGGGGTGGGATGCTGAGGTGGAGCTTGACATATCTCGTCGCCAGGGAAGACGAAGCAGACGAGGGGCTCCTGTCGTCGCTGCAGAAGAAGAAGCAGAGGAAAGGGGGGCCAGTGCCGCAGTGGTGGGCGAGCAGAACCAACCTCTCGCCATCTCACGGATCGCCCAACGATCCAACGATGCGGAACAGTCCATGTGATCCAACGGCGCGCGGCCTGCCCTCAGAATTCCTTCTAGAAGACCATATCTGAGGGCTGCCACTTGGCGCTATGGTATGATCGGATGGCTATAGCTTGACGCTAGGGTTTGGAGAGATGCCGTGGGGTTTTGAGCCGGTCAGCGGGGTTATCTTAGGTTTGACCAACTTTTCAATGACCTTAACTAATTCAAAAAAAAATCAAAAAAATATGAAACCTTCGCGGTTCATCGTTTTATAAGACATAGTCACCATAAAAATTATAAACTTGGTTTAGGGACATTTTTATGAAAACTCCTTCACAAAAATGAGCTATTACGTACGAGGTTGTATAGAGTTCGAGAAGAGAGTGATAGTGGGTATAGGTTTACGATTTTTAAAAAATAATCAAAAAATGACCAAAGCTTCATTTTAGTGTCAATAAGAAGGATCTAAACTTATTTTTTCATTATTCAAATTTTGCCACATGTAATAATTAAAATTTTGCCAACATCAACGACAACAACAACAAAGCCTTTAGTCCCAAACAATAATTTAAATTTTGCAAACATCACATCACAGAGCAATGGACTTCAAATGTTGCCTCCAATTTCGAATTATTACAAATACTTAAAATTCAAAGGTTAGTTCAGATTCAAATCTTGCCTCCAATTTTGGATTATTACAAATCCTTAAATTTTAAAGTTTACAACTTGCATTCAACGTTTAAAGTTCACATCTTTGCCTTGCTCCTTGTGTTCCTAGATGGTTTAACAGACTTGCTCCTAGTTTCCCTAGCCGGGATATCCACCTTTTCCTTCTTCCTTTTGATCTTCACTTCAGTTGGTGGCTGTCGAGGTGCTGGCGGAGAACTTCCACTGGCCAGTTGACAGGGTTCAATAGCTTCAAAACCTTCTGTCGGATTTCGGGCTCCGCAAAACCCAAAGAGGTTCAAACTCAGGGGCGTGTGCAAAGATCTCCACCAGCTTCGACCTCAAGCTCACAACTTCACAGCCTATCTTTACGAACTCACTCAATCGCGGGGAAGAAGATTAGCACACGAGGATTTACCCAGGTTCGGGCCGCTGCGAAGCGTAAAACCCTACTCCTGCCTTTTGGTGGATTGCCTCACGAGGAGGTTTGTGGATGAACTGGTACAGTGGTGAGCGACCTCGCGAGGGCTCTCTGGTGGTTTCGGACCCCCCTCTATGGAGCAGCCTAGCCTCTATTTATAGTGGCCCGGGTCCTCTTCCCTTATCGCAATGGCGGGAAGGGATCCCACAACGGCCAAGTTCGAAGGGGGACAAGGAGTACACCTTATCCTGACAAAAGGTGGTCTTCGCCTGCAAAGTAGCCGGTGGTGATGCAGAGGTGGGCTCGGCGATGACGTCCGTCCTGCGAGGCTCGTGGTCTTGGTCTCGTTGCGCCGGAATGGAAACCTTTGGGGGGAACCTTGCGAACCTGCGTACGCCTTTGCCGCACCAAAGAGGAAACTGTCTCCTCTGCGCGCGCTGGTGCCCGCCTGACCCGGCTTGCATCACCCCCGACCTCCCGAGGCTGAGCGCTGCATAGGGATCTCCGCCCCTCAGGAGGCGACCTAGGAAGGCCTCCTCCCTCCGAGGGTCTTGGCGTTGCCTTCCTTGCGGGGGCAGGGCACCCGCGAGGGCCTTGTTCTTGAGCGATCCTGCACCGGGCCGTACCAGGCCATCGAAATGGGCCACGCCCTGGGCCGCAGGCAGGCAGTTCTGGGTACCCCCGTTCCTAGGACGCCGACAGTAGCCCCCGGGCCCAAGGCGCGCTCGAGCTGGCTTTGGGGCGAAGCCGAAGAAGATGGCCCGAAGCGCCGCGGGCCCCAATCGCCTGCGAGCCCAGCCTGTCGCATGGCAAGTAATGAGGCGCGGACGCCTCCACTTCCCCATGACGCCTCGACAAACGCTCCGGCTGACCAGCAATCGGCGCGCGTCGCAGGGCCATCATTGCCCGGGATGGGGAGGGGTGCCGGTTGGCCTCCACCCGGCTATAAATGGGCGGAGGGGACGGAGCCCCCAGCCCATTCCTACTTCTCGCTCCCACGCTTTCGTCCTCCGCCTCCTCGATCATGACGCCGGTGAGGAGGTTTTCTGCTGCCGAGAAGGGGAAAGCCTGCCAGTTGGGGCCGGACCAACAGCTTCCCAAGAGGAGCCGGGGCCGTCCTCGCAAGTATACCGTGGCGTCGACGGTGGCGCCCCGTGGGCGCGGCCGTACCTCCGCGAGGGCTGGTGCCTCCGCTGGCGCAGGCAGAGGCGGCGGGCGCGGCGGCCGTGGCCAAGGAGGGAGACCCGCAGTAGGTGCTCGGCCACCGCGCCCGCGGGCCCACACGGCCGATACGGGCCAGGAGTTCCTGGTGCTGGTGGAGAGGCCGGCGGTCACCTAGTTGCAGTTCCCGCATTTCTTCGCGGAGACGCTGAGGGCCAACGAGCCCGCCGGTCTGTGCTGCAAGCCGATGGTTGCTGTAGCGGCGCGTTGTGGGTGGAGGTCGAGGTTACCCCCGCAGGCTATGCCTTCCTGAGCCACGGGTTGCAGACCTTTACCCCCGTCGACGGCCTGGAGGGGAGGCTCACGCTCCACTTCAAGCACGACGGCGCCGCGATGCTTTTCGTCAAGATCTTCGGGGAGGACAGCAGGCGCTTGGGGTGCTGCCCGGAGGGCGACGGCGGCGGTGACCTTGGAGGTGAGCTTGTCCTTGGCGACGGCCGTCATGCTTCTAGCGACAATGACACCTCCTCCGCGGAGAGTCCGAGCGACGACAGCTACGGCACACCACCGCGTCGGTGCGCCCGGACTTTGGGGGGTAGCCAGCCGTGACGGCGCCGCTCCCCCACCCGGGAAGCGGCTACGCCGGCGTGCCACCATGGGCCCGTCAAGGAGGAGGAGGACTCTGACTGAGCGCTGGCGCGTCGGAGCCAGGGCCTCAGGAGTGGCAGCCCCCGAGTGGGGCTCCTTCGCCTTCTTCTTCCTTTCCCTGTAATCAAAAAATCATGGAAGGCCCCTCTGGGCGTGTGATGAATTCTGACGCTTGCGCCCTTACATTAGCACTCTCATCATGTATCCCGATCCCTGTGTTAGTGTTAATTGAGGCTTCCTGTTGGTCGTGATTTGGGTACTTAGCTCAATGCGTCCGCGGCGGGCCTATGCGTCGTGAGGTCTGGCAATGGCACCTGGGGAGCTTGGGGGTCTTGGGGGGGGGGGGGTTCCTCTTTCTTGCGAGTGAGGCAGTTTGGGAGCCCTTTCGGCACTCTACGTCGGTGGGGCCCAAGCCCGCGCATACCTCGACCGCTGTTGGGGTGTCCGGATCACCAGGACGAGACCAAGGGGCGAGGAGCTACGCGATCAGTGAGGCTCCTGAGTCGCGTTGCTCAGGAGTCCCCCTTGACACTCGAGCGGCGCTCTACGTCGGCGGGGCCCAATCCCGCGCATACCTCGACCGCCGTTGGGGCGTCCGGATCACCAGGACGAGACCAAGGGGCGAGGGGCTACGTGACCAGTGAGGCTCCTGAGTCGCGTTGCTCAGTAGTCCCCCTTGACGCTCGAGCGGCTCCCATACCTTTTCTTGCCGGTTCTTGACTCGAGAGGTGTGAGCCTCCAGAGGCTCCAAGATGGCGCGCCGGGCCGCGGCGGAGCCCCCGAGCGTGGGTGAGGCGACACGCGCCTGCTAGCTCACTCGAGAGCGCCACGCGAGGACCAGGACGCCAAGGCTTTGGCGAGGTGTGCGCACCGTGCCCGTAGCCCCCGCTCGCGGGGCGCGAGAGGGAGAGGCTGGCAGGTGTAAACCCGAAGAAAGAAACTTCAAAATAGAAAGCTGCAAGGAGAAAAATTCCCGCCCCTTTTTTCAAATACGGTTGAAAGGCCTCGAGTTTCATTCCAGAAAAATGGCAAATTCGAATGCAAGAAAAGCAAAGAACAGCCGCGTTCGACACCTAGGCTAGTCTTTGTCTTCCCCCAGCGCGGAGCATGGGGCTTCCACTTGGGCGTGGGTGGGAACCCCTCCGCGTCCTCGGGGGGCTCCGGGCGTATACAACCCACTCAGTATTACGTGAGAGTGTCACGGGTAGAACTTGCGGAGGTGCTGGATGATCCAGGCATTCTGGATGGGGACCCCGTCCTGAGTCTCCAGGCGCACGACGCCAGGCCTGGAGACGCGGGCGACCCTGAACGGGCCCTCCCACATGGGCGAGAGCTTGTGCAAGCCCTCCCTAGAAAGGACCTGCCTCAGGACGAGGTCTCCGACTTCGAGGGTCCTGGAGCGGACGCTACGGCAATGGTAACGCCGCAGCGCCTGCTGGTACCTCGCAGCTGGGAGCGAGGCTTGGCGATGGGCCTCCTCCCCAAGCACGAGGTCTGTCCCCCGTGAGGCATCCTGACGCTCCTCGTCGAATGCCAAGACCTGCGGGGATAAATGCTTGACCTCGTGTGGGAGGACGGCTTCAGCTCCGTAGACGAGGAAGAACAGGGTCTCGCCGGTGGGCTTAGTCGCAGTGGTGCGGATGGACCACAACACGGACTGAAGCTCATCGAGCCAACCCCTGCCGCAGGCCTGAAGCTTCTTCTTGAAGCTCCTTACCTTGAGGCCCCGCAGGACCTCCGCGTTGGCGCGCTCGGCCTGACCGTTGCTTCGTGGGTGCACCACCGAAGCGTAGCATATCTGCGTTCCAAGGTTAGTACAATATGTCCTGAAAAGGTTGCTTGTGAACTGCAAACCGTTGTCGGTGATGATGTGGTTGGGGACGCCGAAGCGGCTCACGAGGCCCTTGATGAACTTGACGGCCGAGCCGGCGGGGATGGTGCGGACGGGCTCCATCTCCGCCCACTTGGTGAACTTGTCGATGGCGACATAGAGGTAGCGGTATCCGCCGGCCGCTCGCGGAAAGGGCCCCAGTATATCCAGCCCCCAGACCGCGAAGGGCCAGGAGAGCGGGATGGTCTGGAGGCCCTGCGCGGGCTGATGAATCTACTTGGCATGGAACTGGCAAGCCTCGTAGGACCGGACCAGCTCGGTGGCGTCGTTGAGCGCCGTAGGACAGTAGAAGCCACCGCGGAAAGCCTTCCCTACAAGGGTGCGTGACGAGGAGTGGTGCCCGCAGTCCCATCCGTGGATGTCGGCCAGCAGCTCGCGCCCCTGTTCTCCGGACATGCATCGCAACGCGACATCGTTCGGATGCCTGCGGTATAGCTTGCCGTCCTACAAACAATAAGCTGTGGCCTGACGTACCACACGCTCTGCGTCTTCCTCCTTTCCTGGTAGTGTGCCGTGGAGCAGGTACATCTTGAACTCCTGTGTCCAGTCGTCGGCCTGGGGCTCCAGCGCGAGGAGCAGTCGGGCTCCTGAGGCCGGGCCACAAGTTGGAGCCCTCGAGGGTGGTGCTAGGGGCAGCTCTTCACTCTGCGGCGCCTGGTCCGCGGTTGGAGGTGCCGCGGATGGCTTGAAGAGCCTTTCCTCGAAGACGCCTGTCTCATGAGGCTCGCGGCGCGACGCCCTCTTTGCGATATCATCGGCCTCCTTGTTTGCGCCACGTGGAATGTGCTGCAACTCCAAGCCCTGGAAACGTTTTTCAATCTTACGTACCTCTTCCAAGTATGCCTCCATGTGGTCGTCCTTCGGCGTATACTCCTTGTTGGAGAAGTTCACGAGGAGCTGGGAGTCACCCTTGATGATGAGGCACTTAACCCCCAAGGCCGCCGCGGCCTTGAGGCCAGCGATCAAGCCCTCATACTCCGCGATGTTGTTGGAGACCTTCTCGCCGTGCTGGAAGCAAAGCTGTATGGCATAGTAGAGCTTGTCCCCGGTCAGGGAGATGAGCACAACTCCGCCCCCCGCTCCCCTGCGCGCGAAGGCCCCATCGAAGTGCATGATCCAACCATCAGGTGCCTCGTCGCCGGGGGTGAGAGACTGGCCCTCGTCCAGTCCTTGGTCGGGAGCGTCCGTCCACTCGGCCACAAAGTCCGCCAGGGCTGCTCCCTTGATGACCCTGGTCGTACTGAACTCTAACTCAAAGGCCTGAAGCTCGATGTTCCACTCTGCGACCCTCCCCGCGGCGTTGGGGTTGCGCAGCACCTTCTCCAAGGGGTATGCAGAGACGACCTTGATGGGGGTGGCACTGAAAGTAATGGCGCAGTTTCCTTGAAGCGACGAGGAGCGCGAGCAGGAGCTTCTGCTGCTTAGGGTAGCGCGAGCGTGCGTCCCGCAGTATGGTGCTGACGTAGTACACCGGGTGCTCGACGAGGGACAAGCCATCCGCGCCGCCCCGCTCTGCGGTAGGCACACAAGATCCCGATGTTCCCTGGGTCGCCGGGGCGGCTGAGGCCTCTGGAGTGCCATCTTGAGGAGGTGAGGGCTTCGGGGCATCCTGTGATTCACCTTGCTCCTTGCCCGGGGACTCGCTTGCGCCTGAGGATGTTACGTGCGCGCCGGCGCGTTCCTTCCTGACCGCCACGAGTGCATCGCCGGCGGAATGCGGGGTGGCAGCCAGGTACAGCACCAGGGGTTCACGAAGGCGGGGTGCCACCATCACCGGTGGACTCGTGATGTACCGCTTGAGGTCTTCGAATGCCGCGTCCGCCTCCGGAGTCCATTCGAAGGGGCCCTTCCTCTTCATGAGCTTGAAGAACGGGAGGGCGCGCTTGCCAAGCTTGGAGATGAAGCGCCCCAAGGAGGTCACACAGCCCGCCAGCTTCTGCATTTCCTTGAGGGTCTAAGGCGGGCTCATCTTGCTTATAGCTTTGATTTTCTCCGGGTTTGCCTCGATTCCCCGGTGCGACACCAAGAAACCGAGTAGCTTACCCGACGGGACCCCGAAGACACACTTCTCGGGGTTTAGCCTTAGGTTCACCCGCCGCAGGCTGGCGAATGTCTCCTCCAGGTCTTCGATCAGAGTCCTCGCCTCTCGCGACTTGACCACGATGTCGTCGATGTAGGCCTCCGCGTTCCTTCCGAGCTGCTTCCCCAGGGCAATGTGCATCAACCGCTGGAAGGTCGCGCTAGCGTTCCGCAGTCCGAATGGCATGCACGTGTAGCAGAACACACCGCACGAGGTGAGGAAGGCTGTCTTCTCGACGTCCTCCACCACCATCTTGATCTGATGGTAGCCAGAAAAGGCGTCGGGGAAGCACATGAGGTCACACTCGGCGGTGGAGTCCATGATCTGATCGATGCACGGCAGCGGGAACGGGTCTTGGGGCAAGCCTTGTTGAGGTTCGCGAAGTTGACGCACATGCGCTCCTTCCCGCACTTCTTCGGGACGACCACCGGGTTAGCTAGTCACTCCGGGTATCGCACCTCTCGGATCACCCCGGCCTCCTTCAACTTGCCGACCTCTTGGGCAATGAACGCTTGCTTCTCCTGGGCCTGCCGCGTCACCTTTTGCTTCACCGAACGTGCGTTGGGGCACACCATGAGGTGGCGCTCAATCACATCCCTCGGGACCCCCACCAGTTCGGATGCTTTCCATGCAAACGCGTCCTTGTTTGCACAGAGGAAGGCGACCAGCGCCTCTTCCTGCTCCGGAGGAAGGCCGGCACCGATGGTGAAGGTGAGGCCAGAGTCTCCGTCGCCTACGGGCACTTGCTTCGTCTCAGCCCGGTTCTGAGAGAATAACTGCTTCTTCTTCACTGGCGCGGCGTCCCCGGCGTCCCCAGCGTCCTCCAAAGTCTGCGCGGTGTCCCCAGTGTTGGGGTGCACCGCAGCCGTGGCCTTGTAGGCGAGCTTGAGTGCTTGGACCGCGTCCTTGGCGTCTCCGGCGACGGAGATGATGCCGTTGCTCCCAGGCATCTTGATGACGTTGTAGCCTGGGTGCGTTGCCGCCATGAACTTGGCGAGGGCGGGGTAGCCCAGGATCGCGTTGTAAGGGAGGTGGATGTGGGCGACGTCGAAGTCGATCTGCTCGGTGCGGTAGTTGTAGTGGGTGCCAAAGGTGACGGGGAGGTGCACCCACCCCAAGGGGGCGACGGAGCCCCTGGCCACCCCAGAGAAGGGCCTTGAGGGTGCGAGCTAGCCGTAGGGCACCTGAAGTGTGTTGAAGGTCTCCACAGAGAGGACGTTGAGGCCGGCTCCGCCGTCGATGAGGGTCTTGGTGACGGCCATGTTGCTTATGGTCGGTGTGCACAGCATGGGGAGCGTACCGGCGGCGGCCGTCGTCCTGGGATGGTCGTCGGGGCCGAAGGTGATGTCAACCTCCGGCCACGATCGAAGCTGCGGGGCCTCGAGCCATGGCCGAACTGTGCTCGCCTGGCGGAGAAACTTCTTGACCCGGTGGCTGGAGGTGGGCGCCTGCGATCCGCTGAGGATGCACGCGACCGCGGGATCGGCTAGGCAAGTCATGGCGCTCCCACACGCCATGGGCTGCCTGGCCTAGGAGGCGACGCCGGCCATGGAGCTGATGAATCGAGGCCTGACTGCAGCCTCGGATGGAGAGGCTTCGACACGCCCCCTACCTGGCACGCCAAATGTCGGATTTCGGGTTCCGCAAAACCCAAAGAGGTTCAAACTCAGGGGCGTGTGCGAAGATCTCCACCAGCTTCGACCTCAAGATCACAACTTCACAGCCTAGCCTGACGAACTCACTCAATTGCGGGGAAGAAGATTAGCACACGAGGATTTACACAGGTTCGCGCCGCTGCGAAGCGTAAAACCCTACTCCTGCCTTTTGGTGGATTGCCTCACGAGGAGGTTTGTGGATGAACTGGTACAATGGTGAGCGACCTCGCGAGGGCTCTCTGGTGGTTTCAGATCCCCCCCTCTACGGAGCAGCCTAGCCTCTATTTATAGTGGCCCAGGTCCTCTTCCCTTATCGCAATGGCGGGAAGGGATCCCACAACGGCCAAGTTCGAAGGGGGACAAGGAGTACACCTTATCCTGACGAAAGGTGGTCTTCGCCTACAAAGTAGCCGGTGGTGATGCAGAGGTGGGCTTAGCGATGACGTCCGTCCTGCAGGGCTCGTGGTCTTGGTCTCATTGCGCTGGAATGGAAACCTTTGGGGGGAACCTTGGGAACCTGCGTACGCCTTTGCCTCCTTTGCACCAAAGAGGAAACTGTCTCCTCTGCGCGCGTTGGTGCCCGCCTGGCTCGGCTTGCGTCACCCCGACCTCCCGAGGCTGAGTGCTGCATAGGGATCTCCGCCCCTCGGGAGGCGACCAAGGGAGGCCTCCTCCCTCCGAGGGTCTTGGCGTTGCCTTCCTCACGGGGGCAGGGCTCCCATGAGGGCCTTGTTCTTGAGCAATCCTGCCCCAGGCCGTACCAGGCCATCAAAGTGGGCCATGCCCTGGGCCACGGGCAGGCAGTTCTGGGTACCCCTGTTCCCAGGACGCTGACACCTTCATAAGCCATGGCTTCAAATTCTGCATCGGATGATGACTGAACCAAAGTTTCATTCTCTCTTGGCCATTTATGTCCTTTTCCTTTAATTATCCTAGAGCTAGATCAAATAGAAAAAAGAGCATAAGCCATCGATAAAAATAGAAGAAATGCATAAAAAGGAAAGGTTGTTGCACACATACCAAGCTACCGGCAGTGCTAATTTAGTTGCTTCATGCTCCTCTGCATTAGCTACAATCTGCTCTAATGCTCCATCCTCCTCTGCATTAGCTGCAATCTTCTCTAATGGTTCATTCTCCGCTGCAATAGCTGCAATCTGCTCTAATCCTGCATTGTCCTCTGCATTTGTTGCTACCCATTGTTCCTCTTCTCCAAATGAAGCATCCACCTGGTTGGTACATTTCCTACCAATGTGCCCTAAGGTTCCACATTTTTTGCACTTACGCTGTCTTTTTACACGACCTTCTTCACCTCTTCTGTACCTGTTCTTCCTTGATCTTCCTAGTGGTCTAGTCAGTACAGGAGAATGTAGTTTGAACCCTGGATCTACTATGTTCCATTGGTCTTTTCCCAAGAGTGCAGGCACATTGGAAGCATAAGCAACCCTGAATTTGGCAACAGAAAAATATTCAGAGATGTATTGATCAACTTCACCATCTTCATCACCGATAACAGTCATCAGATGTAGGTCATGTATGCATGGCTTCCCATGGAGCTGCCATTGCGTACAACTGCATTCCCTAGTTGCTAGGTTAACTGGATATCTCCATTCCCTATTTTTACTGTCAGTATATGTTACCTTAGCCTTGTGTGCCGCCGCTCGAATGCATTTCATTCTGCTCAGTCCTCTTGCCTTGGCATGCAATGCCTTAATTAGAGATGGGAGCATAAGATGGCCAACATATTCTTTTTCTGCAATTCTTTTGCGAAGATCCATCTTTATCATGATCATCTGCTGAATCTTATCAAATATTTGCCATATCAGAATCCCTTTCAATGACTTGATCTTTGCATTGAAACACTCTGCCAGGTTACTGGTCACATAGTCTACTTTGCATATTGTATTGAATTTGCTTCTTGACCACAACTTTCCATGATGTGCATCTAGGTACTCCTTCACCAGAGGATTGTGAGCATACAACACTCTCAAATGATGCTCATGCTTCCTCTCACTGCATGTGTATGATGCTGGCCATAAGTTCTCATCATAAAATTTACCATTGAACTTGCTTCTGAAATTCTACGCTAGGTGTCGCATACATTCCCTATGCTCCACTCCAGGGAATACAATTTCCACTGCAATCTCCAAACCCTTGCAAGCATATGTGTGTATAGCTAAACCTGGGGGTGTACCTATAAGGTTGCGCAACTGCTGCAAAAACTAGACCCAACTTTCCTCGGACTCTGCCTCCACCACACCAAATGCAACTGGGAATAGCCAGTTGTGTCCATCAACTGCAGAAGCTACCACCAGTTGTCCTCTCTACCTTCCATTCAAAGCAGTTGCATCAACAGCCAAATAGGGACTGCAACCATCCAGAAACCCCTTCCAACAAGCCTTGAAACAAACAGAAGCCCTCCTGAAGCACTCCTTCTCAAATGACTTCCCTTTTATTTTGTATGGAACTATATGCTTCTCAATCTCTACAACACTCCCTGGACTAGCAGCTTCCACTTCAGCTTTAAATGTGTAGGGCAACTGAAAGCTCTCATTCCAAGGACCGTTAATCCTGTCAAGAGCTATTTCCTTACCATAAAAAATCTTCATGTAAGGTACAACAATCTTGTACTTATCAAATAGCTTCCCTTGGAGTTCTGTTGGACCAAGTGTTGGTTTTTCTCTCAACCAATCCAAAATTGCATCTGCCACCCATCTACTCTTTGCTAGCTTTGTTTTAGCCTTCCCCCTCCCCCTCCAGGTGGACAAGTGTGATGGTGTGGGTTCCTTTTTATCTGAAAAAATATGATCTGAAAACATTACACAATGATCTAAAAATAGAATCTGTATATACTGAAATACACAAACTTGAATGAATTTGCTCCTCAACATACGTGATGCATGCAACCTCCATCTACACATATCATTGGGCAACGAACAGTGAACCTTGATGGCTCACTCCTTTCAATCAGATATGTATTTTGTGTGAGAATGCAGTATGTAGTCACTGCATTACGGTAGTCTACCATCGACTGGAATATGGTGCCGACACCAAGCTAAGGATCTTCCCTGTTCCACTCAATTGTTGGCATGTCCTCACCATCATATTCATCTAAAACTAAGCTGTCGATGTTCTCCTCCCTCACTTCATCGTCAGTGTTATCAAATCTAACACGGCTGATAGGTTGCTCCTGAAATTCATCTTCCATTGCTTGTTTACTGGCAATATCTACAAGGTCAGGGAACATATTCTCATCCTCGTCATCATGTCGAGGCACCTCTTCGTCTGGCTCTCCATCCTGTACTACTTCGGCTGCGGCAGCGATAGGAGAAGCGGCACAAGAAACGTCAGCAGATATATTGTGACTTTCAGAACCACTAGCTCTGCTTGGTTTCGACCTACAAGGAGTGCCGGGGTGCTCTCCGTTAGCAAAGGCAGAAGATTCCTGAACACCCTTCCCCTTCCCACGTTCATTGCGTGGATGAAGCACCTCGATATGGATTTTACTGAAGCGGCTTTCAGCATTCAAAGAAAAGAGCAATCCCAGATGCTCATCGCAAGTTAATGGAATAAATTTTTGCTCGGTACTGCTGAAAAAATTTCAGTTCAACATCATCGGCAGGGCTCCATCCATATGGAGAATTTCGGAGCGCCGCGAGCAAATCTTTGAACGAAATACTGGTTTCTACCACCTTCGGATAGAAAAATCCAGTAAGCATATGTGGTTTTCTACCGTGCAACACACTAACTTCCATCCTAACCGACAGCTGGAAAGCAAGCGCAGGATCAATCCTATTCGATACAAATAAGGGGTGCTGTTAGGCCGGGAACAATTCAACAAAATTTGAACGATTCAAGCGACTAGCGGTAAAAAAGGGCCAAATGTACGAATCAGCAAATCAGTTAGAGGGGAAAACGATGCTTACCCATGTGTAATCCATGAATTATCCGCCGTCGATTCCACCCAATCCTCTCCATGGTCGACGGGCTTGAGAGCCTGCTCCCCCGACATCGCTTAATCCAGATGGGGATGTGGGGGTATATCTGGCGGAGGGCACGATGGCGGCAGAGGCGGAATGGGGTTAGAGCTTGGAGGGCACGACGGCTTTGGAGGGGGTGAAGCACGGCGGCGGAGCGGAGTGGTGCTGTAGGGCTCAAACTCGAGGTGCAGACAAGCCCATCCGACATGTCTCAATGCGGCCCACACGTCAGAATGGTCAAAGGAGGAGCCGTTTCGACACAGCCCCACTCGTCAGAGTTAACAGTCAAACCATTGACCCGATGGCATCCTACGCGGTGACCATATCTGAGGGTTTCAGACAAGGGAGTGGGGAAAAGTGAGCAAAAGTTAAGAGCGTGGGGATGAATGAGTACAACTAAGGAACAAGGGGCACAGATGTAAAAAACCCTATAACTTAACCATTACGTTGTCTTTCTTGTTCAACGTCAACTACTTGATCAAGTTTGAAAATAAATAATGGGGGCTCACAATCATAGAAGATGTCCAAGATAGTATATTTATATGTGAAATCTCTCTTCCTTCAATAATCTTTCATGAATTGTTCAAGTGACCAATGCTATATTTGCTAACCTCCAATAAATTTTATTGCTTACACTCTTAGTATGTGAAGTCACTACTCCCCATGGGACAAGCATATGAAGCATATATAATTTCACGTTTTATGACATCCAATTCATTCAACATTTTCTCTTAGGATATAAGTGAAGCACAAGAGTGATCATAAAACTACTCTCAAAAAGACATAAGTGAAGTTCATAGAGCATTGTACAATGAATATAGAGAGATCAATATCCAAGCTCAAAGTATATAAGTGAAGCACACGAAGCATTCTATAAAGCCATACTCAAAAGATTTAAGTGAAGCGCATGAAGCATTATATAAATAAGATAAGAATTTTCTCATACCAGCATGGTGCATAAAATAAAAGGGAATAATAAACATAAAGGGTGCTCCAAGAATAGCACAAGTGGACGAATAAAAACTTATGATCATCATAGGCTAACCGGTAATTGTTGACGAAGAGGGGTGGGATGCGTAGCATCCCCAAGCATAGATGCTTGAGACTTCTTGAAATATTGACTTGGGGAGCCTTGGGCATCCCCAAGCTTGAGATTTTGTATCTTGTTCAATCCTCTCATATCCCGGTTTCACCTAGGTCGCAAAAACTTCATCCACATAAAACATGAAAAGAACTCGTGAGATAGGTTAGTACATATAAAAATAAATCAACACTTCAAGTACTACCAAGACAAGTTGCATAATAATTTTCAAACATTAGGTACTGTATACTATCATTTCCACAATTTATATCTTCCAATATAAGCCATGAAAACTCTAGGATAAGTAGATAATAAAACTATGACAACAATATGTCCAAACAGAACAGTCTGTAGCAATTCATTTATAAAGTGTACTTCTGTTACTAAAAAAATTCTGAAAATTTAGAAAAAGGTAAAGAATTTGTATGAAAGTACTATGTAAATTTTTTAGGTACTTTCCACGTTCCAGTAAAATATGAAAATTCAAGCACTACAACAAAAGTCCATAAAAGAGCTTGATAATCCCCAAGTGCAAGGAATCATCGTAGCACTTTCCAAAGATGGAAGTGATAAGTATGGAGTGTCGAACCCACAAGGAGCTAAAGATAAGATCAATATTCTCTCAAGTCCTATCTGTCACCGATACGACTCTACATACACCGAATGTTTGCTTCTATCTAGCAACGAGAAATAAAACTACGTTGTGGGTGTGAAGTGGATAGCTTTGCATGATATTGGAGAACTAAAATATGAAAAAAGTTGCTGCCCCAAATGGAGTTAGAATATATTACAATATATTACAAATAGCGAGTGTGGAATAATGATGGTATGATGTGCGGAATCATCCTAGGCAATTGATAACAAGATCAGTCATCATTCTTGCAATTTTATATGAGGGAGAGGCATGAGCTAACATACTTTCCGTACTTGGATCATATGAACTTATGATTGGACCTCTAGCAAGCATCCGCAACTACTAGAAATCATAAAGGTAAAACCAACCATAGCATTAAACATTAAGTCCCCTTTACTCCCATACGCAACAATCCCCTTACTCGGTTGTAAGCTTCTGTCACTCTAGCCCCCCCCCACTGTAAGCGAATCATGAACGTATTGTAACACCCTACAGCGAGAATTCCCTCACATGTGCGTGGCACGGAGGGCACCATAGACAACACCAAAATAAAACATACACTCAAACCAATCAAGATCATCAATCAACCCAAAGGACAACATAAATCAACTCAAACATCATAGGATGGCAACACATCATTGAATAATAATATGTGGCATGAAACACCATGTTCAAGTAGGGGATTACAGCGGGGTGCGGGAGAGTGGACCGCCATAGATAGATGAGGGAAGGTGATGGAGACGGTGATGTTGATGAAGACGATCATCGCGGCGATGGTTCCCCCGGCGGCACTCCGGCGCCACTGGAAGACAGGGCGAGAGAGTCTCACCCCTTAGGTTTCCTCCTCCATAGCCTCTCCCAAGTTGGGTAGAGGTTCTTCCCTCTGGTCCTTGGACTCCATGGCTCCCAGAGGGGCGAGAGCCCCTTTGAGATTGGATCTCTCTCTCTGTTTCTCTCTTGTTTTTGCTACTGTTTTCTCTCTCGATTAGTTTTTCATCGATACAAAGAGCTGAGGCGGTGAGGTGGAGAGTATCTCCTAATTTTTGAGGGTTTATCTATTTATAGGATTTTTTAGCATTGGAATCACGCAAAGAGGAGTTACGAGTGGGCCACAAGCCATTAGTGCCCTTTGACCCCCCTGGGCGCGCCCTTTTGGCTTGTGGCCAACAGGGCCCCCCTCCGGCGGTTCTTCACTCCAATGTTGCTCATATGTTCTAGAAAAAATCACCAAAATCATCAAAGCCATATTAAAGTATTGTAAACATAGGTGAATATGGAATGAATACTTCATAAATTATCGATACGTTGGAGACGTATCAGTCATCATCTATCAAATCAGGTGCATTCTCACAATTACTTTTATTTGCTTGTCTAGCTGTTTTTTGTGATTTGCCTATTTCTTTATTTGCCATTTTTGCTGAAAAATACCAAAAATATCTTATGTTGTTATATCTACATATTTTCTATCATGGCTAGGTCTTTAATTGTCGTTTCCAAGCCTGAATTGGTGGTTCTCAATTTTAAACAAAGGGGTGGAGAAAGTTTAAAATCTGATTGGTACAGGATTTGCGATGCTCAGAATAGATCTACCCATAAGCACTCTACCATCGTTCTTCTTCGAAATTTTTATGTTGGTGTTTCTACTTGGTATAGATTTGTGCTTGATACTATTACTGGAGGAAATTTCTTGAGTAGTCACCATTGGGATGCTTGTAATGCTATGAGAAACTTAGTGGGATCACCACCTATCAAAGTTAACAAAACGGAGTTAACCATAGAACATATTATGCAAAGACTAGACATCATTGAAAATATAATGCCAACTATCAAAAAATTCGAGAATTTAGATAAAAAGGTGCATAAGCAAATTACTAAATTAGGCTCCACAGTCGGTAATGTGCTTAAGTTGCATAAAGAAAATCCCACTAGAATTGATAATTGGAAGAGGTTATTAATGCTTGTGGTTCCATTTTTTGCTTCCATTAAAAATAGGGAGGAAATTCCTATGAATAAAAATTTGAAACCTACCTACATGCCTAAGGTTCCTAAACCAAATAAGGATGCTTTATCTAGTTAAGAAAAGAGAGACCTTAAGATGATTAATGTTCATCCTAGCTTCGTTAGAATAAAAAAGAACCTACTTTTGACACTCATTTATTAAATTTTGTGCCTAGGAGTTTTATTCATAATATGCTTTCCAAACCTCCTAGGAAGACAGGAAGCCTTATTGAGGAATTAAAAGATGATAAAATTTGATATATTGCAGTATGCCTAGCTAGAGGGCATTAAACAATAACGCTTGTTGGGAGGCAACCTAATATTTATCTTTACTTTTTCTTTATGTTTTAGTGAGTCAACATGAATATTGCCTCTTTAGTAATTATGTTTGTATCTTTTATTTTGCTTTTGTGCCAAATAAAGCCTCTGGGACATTGAAACACGTTTGTTTACTAAGTTCTATGCGAAAACGAAAACTTTGCGTTCAGTGATTGAACTATTGCTTTGTACCGGAACATGACAAATTGCTGAAATGTTTACACATAACTGAATTATAAATTTTCTATAGTATCCATTTTTTTAGAATTTTCGGAGTTACAGAAGTATGACCAGGAACTCAATCTTTACGCACTTTTCTGTTCTAGACAAATTCTGTTTTGGTTTCCATGTTTGTTTGTTTTCATTGCTTGTATTGGGGATATAAGTTATAAAAATGATTGGATATAGATAAAATTGATGTGAAATCATTACGAATCTTCTTTATACAGTACCTAAGTTAAATACTTATTTTATTATACTAATGCTTCTCACGAAAGATTTGTTGAGTTTTGTGTGAATGAAGTTTTCAAGTTTTGGGTGAGATAGCGCTAGGCGAAGAAAAGGACCGGCAAGACCCTAAGCTTGGGGATGCCCAAGGCACCCCAAGGCAATATTCAAGGACAACCAAGCATCTAAGCTTGGGGATGCCCCGGAAGGCATCCCCTCTTTCGTTATCGATATACCTGACTCGAGACCATATTTTAATACTTCATATGATATGTGTTTTGCTTGAAGCATCTTTTGCTTTTATTTTTTATATGTTTGCTGGTTGTCACAATTATTGTTTACTGATTATATTTATATGAGAGATAGACATTCATCTTAAATTTATAGAATGCTCATTTGTTCTTCACCTATATCTTTTTGAGTTAAGGAAGTTGCTCTAGTACTTCACTTATATCTGTTTGAGCATGGTGATATGTTTTAGAAATTATTTGCACTCTGTTGCCTCAGTTATATCTTTTTGGGAGTTGAATATGAAGTGGTAATTTGCATGGGTTATATAATTGGTCTAAAAATGATAGGTATATGATGGTGGTATAATAAAAACTAGCATGATCTTATAGATCACTGAATACAATCATTTGATTCTTTGCGGTAGATTTGCTGCATTGAGATGGTAATATGTGGGAATGCTAGAAAAATAATTAAAGTTGAGTATTAATGATGAAATAATGCATGGTTGCACACAAAATGATATTGTCTTGTTGTCCTATCATCTTACCAGTCAAAGTACGAACAATGTCGCAACCAATGAAAAATCAATCATTAATAATTGAAATTAATAGAGAGGACCATATGAATTTAATGTGGCAGTCAACCTGGTTTGTTAATATCACCATGGAGGTACATACCATTGGAGAGGTATTCATAGTGAGGAGAAGTAGGAAATATGATATGGAGATCGTTTTTTAGTCAAAGTATACAAACATTCAGAACGATTATCGATTTCAGTTCAGAGAATTTTTGTAGGCCAGGCGGACATTCAAAGCAAAGAAATTCTATGAAGCATGCATATCCATGGTTCCACAAAGTCCCACCCAGCTCTTCCCAAACCTCACCATCAGGTGCAGTTTTGTACTTAATACCCTCACCATGGTTGATATGTCTCTAACATATCTTTAATTTATGAAGTATTCATGCTATATTTACATCAATTATATATGGTTTTGGTGCACTTATATATTATTTTTTATGGACTAACCTACTAATCTAGTGCCCAATGTCAATTCCTATTTTCTACATGTTTTTTTGTTTTACAGAAAACAATATCTAGGAAGGTCAACACACCCCAGCAATTGAATATGAGTTTTTATGAAATATTTGTGATTTTGGGGGTGAAGAAATCAACGCAAAAGGATGCCCGAGGGCCCCACATGGGTAGGTGTCGCGACCACCCCTAGCGACGCCATGGGCCCATGTGGGCAGCCCTTAAGTCGGATGGACCCCTTCTTTCACCACAACAAAGCTATTTTCCATAGGAAAATCCCCTCAAAATTTCATCCTAATCGGAGTTACAGAACCCCGTCTATAAATGAAACAGTTAAGACAAAAGAGAGATCCAATCTAGGGGAGAGCTCCCTCCTAACCTTGGAGGGCCAAGGAACAAGAAGAAAGAGGGGGCCCCTTAACACTCTCCTCCGGTGGCGCCGGGACGCCGCTAGTGAGATCTCCTCAATCACCATCACCACCAACTTCTCCTCCATTCTCATACTGATGTGTGAGTAGTCCATCCTCAGACTGAGGGTATGTATTAGTAGCTAAGTGTTCGAAGTGTCTCTCTTATGTTCTTGATGGATTTAATCTTTGACATATCATGAGCTTTGTTAATAAAGTTCAATCTTATGATGTTCATCTCCCTCTATCCTTTTTGTGGTGAATTGAGTCTTGCTCTTCGAAGTTTCTTTATGTTGGATTGAATACTTTGGATTTGAGATTACATGGTGCATGTGTAGTAATTAACTTGCGGATACCTGAGATGACATTGAGTACTCTTAGCATAAAGGTTGAATGAGGCGTATCATATGGTATTGTCATAGTACGATCTCTAGGGCTATGCGTGACACTTGGGCGGGGGTCAATAGATTGATTGCAAAAGACAACTTTGAGGTGGTTTTCTACCTACACAATTTCATCCTACTTTCTCAGATGGACTAGAAACTTTGGAGTGATTCTTTGCCGTACTTTGAGGGATTATCATGGGGTTTAATTATGCTAATGATGTTGAGAGTTCACACTAGCGAAAGTATGAACCCTAAGCTTTGTTTCCAAGCATTGTGACACCGTTTTTGCTCACTTTTGTTACTTCCTACCTTGCTATTTTTATTTGTTCATATGAAAAAAGCTATTTCTACCATCCATATTACACATCTATCATCATCTCTTTGCCGAACTAGTGCACCTATGCAATTGACAATTGTATTAGGTGTGTTGGGAACACAAGAGACCACTTGTATTTGATTGCATGGTTGTTGTTTGACAGAGAACCACCTACATCCTACACCTCTCGTGGATCCATAAAGCTTAGGTAATCCATTTGAGGGAAATTTGCCGCTGTCCTACAAAGTTATATGCATGGAGGCCCAAAAAAGTCTAGAAGAATAAAGTCGCGCAATGGACATCAAGCTATTTATAACGCCGTTGCCGGGGAGGTGAGTGATTGAAGGTATCTCTTTATATCTTGCAATTGAATATTTTAGCTTCTTGATTTTCACTAGTTTGATTTTAAAAATAAAACTACAAGAAATAGAAGTGAAGTTGTGTCAAATTCTTTATCTTTATGAAGTTTTTCTTGAAATTATGAATGTGATAATTGTTATGAAGTGTTAACAGAAGAATTTTAATTTTTTTGGCATGAGTTCCTTGAATGATAAGCATGATGGAAATGTTGTTAGTATGTATTCTTTGAATATCCATGATGCTATGTTTGATGAACATGATCTTCTTAGTCCTCCAAATTTTGATGAGAATATTTATTACGACGAGAACATATGCCTCCTATTTATGATGATCACAATGATGAAAGTGGGTTTGGAAGAGTGTCAACTTTATGTAGCAATGATCCCACTATTTTGGAGGGTGTTGATTCTTATTGGAATAATAATAAAAGTGGATTTGGAGAGGTCATGACTTTATTTGGTGATGATTCAACTATTTTGGAAGATGTTCCAGTTGCTTATTATGAGAACAAATTTTCTATCTATGACGATTATTTTGATGACACTTATGATATAAAGAATAATGATAACCACGAAACTTGTCTTTATGATTTTAATGTTGAACTGAGCCATGTCCATCAAGTTTCACATGATAGTTATTTTGGTAAATTTGCTCCCACTACAATTAATGAGAAGGAATTTGCTGATATGGAGAGTAATGAAATTCTATGCTTGTGGGTCATGAAAAGAATGCTTTTATGTGATATCTATATTTTTGAATTTGTTCATGATGCTACTGAAAATTATTACGAGAGAGGAAGATACGCTTATATATATTTCAACCACATCAAGTTTCCTCTTTTTATGTTGAAATTCTTAAAGCCGCTCTTAGTTTGCCTTCCTATGCTAATTGATTCTTGTCTCAATAAATTGTTTGATTACAAAATACCTATGCATAGGAAGTGGGTTAGGCTTAAATCTATTTGCTATATGATTCATAATGCTCCCATTATGTTTTAATTCCTACTCTTATGTGAGCATCGTCAAAAATCGTAATGCCTAGCTAAAAGGCATTAAAAAAGCGCCTGTGGGGAGGCAACAGAATATTTATATTTTCTGTTTTTCAGTGTTTACATGATTAATTATATTGTAGTAACCTTGTTTTGTGTATTTTCTTTCAATAAATTGCCAAGTTTTAGCCTTCGGGATGTTGCAAATGCATGTTTGTTAGGTTTTGTGCAGAAACATAAACTTTTGCGCCGAGTAACTGAATTTTTTTTCTATACTGGAACATGATCAATTCCTAATTTTTTTACACAATACTTAATTACAAATTTCTAGTACTTACTAATTTTTCAGAAGTTTTGGAATGATAGAAGTATAGTTTATCCCTCCTTTATAGACTGTTCTTTTTAGATAGACTGCTGTTATAGTTGCATTATTTGCTCATGTTTGCTTATTTAATGTTTCTATTAGTGGATGGATATTTTAAATATATGTTAGAATTTAGTATGCAATGTTTAGTTATACTTTTTGTGATTTACTATAGTAGAGAATGTTAAGGTTTATAATATATTTTGTACTAACCTATGTCACGAGTTCTGTTGAGTTTTGTTTGAATGCAGTTTTTAAGTTTTGGGTGAGATAACGATATGAGGAGAATGTAGAGCGACAGGAGCCTAAGAATGGCGATGCCGAAGGCACCCCAAGGAACTATCCAAGGAATATTCAAGGAGCTAAGCTTGGGGATGCCCCGGATTGCATCCTCTCTTTCATCTTCGAAACTATCAGTATGTCTCACTTGGAGCTATATTTTAATTCTTCACATGATACATGTTATGCTTTGAGCGTCTTTCATTTTTTGTTGTTGTTTGATACAATATTTAGATCTAAACTTTTCATTGGGAGAGAGTCTATACATATCTACATATTTACTTAACTACTCTTGTTCTTCACTTATATCTTTTGTAGTAGTTCACTGTTTACTCTTGTGCTTCACTCATATCCGAGTAAGAAATTTATGAATGAATTGAATGTCATGTGCTTCATTTAGTATATTTATATTGAGAAGTAAATATGCATCCTCCATTTAATCTGTTAAAGTAAGAGTGAGACTATGATAGGACATATCTTTAATCAACTAAGGGAGTTATATTATAATGATAATGTGCATTAGCCTTATTAAGTTGAATGTATCATGTTGTGGTGGTAAGTATCTCCTAGTGAAGGACAGATGATTGGCTTGGCACACGTTTACACATGTTTGATAAATTCCATATTCAACATTCGTGGAATTCGGGTCTGTAGATTATCATCTTGATTATATTTTCTCAGTAATGTTACTATTAGAGAATGCAATAAAGTGATTTTTGTGGTTGGTGAAGTGGTTGCCCCTATCTTTTGCTAGCCTTTTCCTGTACTAAGAGGAAATACTACTTGTGCATCCAAGAAGCTTGAAACAAGTTTATGTCATAAAGTGTCCACCATACCTACCTATGCATGGTATTTCACTGCCATTCCAAGTAAATCAGCATGTGCCATCTCTAAACCTTCAAATAAACTTATGTTTTATGTGCCCGTACAACTCATGGAGCGGTGGGGTAGTTATTATTCATTATGTTCCATGCAAAATGTGTTTTACTCATGACGAGAGTTTATTCATCTTCTCAAAATTATGAGAGAGGCTGGTAATAGGGATGCCTAGTCCCAATAGTAAATAAATAAATAATTGGAAAAAAGACACCCCCTAAAAAAGTTTAAAGTTGGAACACACCCGGTTATTCGTCTATGGTTTGTGTTCGTTATGGTGGAGGGAGGGTGTCAAAGCACGGGAATCACCATTAACATGTTTAGCATGGAAGATATTGTAAACCTTTTTCGTTAAACCATTGACAAGAAAAGTAAACCTCTCAAAATAAATGTACCTATGCTTTAAACGAAATGAGTTGTGGCATATGTTAATCCCTGCTTCACTCTGCGAGGGGCCTATCTGTTTACATTTCATGTTGAGTCAGTTCCACCTTTCTCTTTTGGCACCACGTATTGAGCATGGGGATCACTCTCAGCTTTGCATGCATTCTTCTAATAGCAATTTATTGATCATTGTATCAATATGATGGTTATCTTCAAATATGGGTACCTACTCGTTATATTTACCTCATTGATTGCTTTATGTTTGCAATATAGTATGGAAATATTATGAGACACTTCATTACCACTTTATAGTATGTTGAACTTAATGGAAAGATGCTACCTGTCATGAGAATTATCATTGCCTATGTGATCAAAGATTTGTTCTATTCTATTATTCACACTTCATAAATTGTTTCTTTTATCATTTACCTACCCGAGAATGAGTAGGAATTAAGCTTGAAGATGCTGATACAGTGATACGTCTCCAACATATCTATAATTTATAACGGATTTATTTTTTATTTACATGAATTATATATGGTTTTGGAGCACTTTTATATTATTTTTATGGACTAACCTATTAATCTAGTTCCCAATGCCAATTCTTGTTTTCTGCATGTTTTTTGTTTACATAAATCAATATCTATGAAGGTCAAAACACCCTGGAAATTTAATATGATTTTTTGGAATATATGCGATATTTTCGAGAATAAATCAACAGAAAAGAATGTCCGAGTGCCCACATGGACAGGTGGCGTGGACACTCCTTGAATGTGCCATGGGCCCTTATGGGCATCACTTAAGTCGGATGGGCCCCTTCTTTCACCGCAAGAAAGAAAATTTCCGTAGGAAAATCCCCTCAAAATTTCACCCAAATCGGAGTTATGAAACTCCAACTATAAAAGAAACGACGAAAGGCCAGAAGACGCAAAAAATAGAAGACATAAGAGAGAGCCAATCTATGAGAGAGCTCCCTCTCACCCGGAAGGCCAAGGAAGAAGGAGGGCTGCCTTCCTCCTCACCCGCGGTGGTGCCGGCATGCTGCCGAGGAGATCTCCTCCATCACTATCACCACCAACTTCTCCGTTCTCATGGTGATGTGTGAGTAGTTCATCCTTGGGTCGAGGAAATGTACTAGTAGCTATGTGTTCAATTTCTCTCTCTATCTCTCTCATGTTTCTTGATGGATTTGATCTTGATGTGTCATGATCTTTGTTAATAAAGTTGGATCTCATGATGTTCATCTCTCTCTATCTTTTTGTGGTAAATTGAGTCTTGCTCTTTGAAGTTTCTTTATGTTGGATTGAATACTTTGGATTTGAGATTACATGATGCATGTCTAGTAATTAATTTGCGGATCCCCGAGGTGACATTGGGGTACTCTTAGCATGAAGGTTAAACGATACATATCATATGGTGTTGTCATAGTACGATCTCTAGGGCTATCCGTGACACTTTTGGGGTGGTTCAATAGATGGATTGCAAAATACAACTTTGAGGTGGTTTGCTACCTACACGATTTCATCCTACTTTCTTCGATAGAATAGAAACTTTGGAGTGATTCTTTTCTGCACTTTGAGGGATTATTATGTGGTTTAATTATGTTAATGATGTTGAGAGTTCGCAATGAACCCTAAGCCTTGTATCGAGCATTGAGGCACCTTTTTTGCTCACTTTCATTACTTGTTAGCTTGCTGTTTTATTTGTTTTCATTACAAAAAGCTATTTCTACCATCCATCTTACACATCTATCATCATATACGAACTAATGCACCTATACATCTGACAATTGTATTAGGTGTGTTGGGGACACAAAATACCACTTGTATTTGATTGCAAGGTTGTTTGAGAGCGAACCACCTTCATCCTTCACCTCTCACAAATTGATAAACCATAGGTTGTCATACACTTGAGGGGGATTTACTGTTGTCCTACAAATCTCTTCGATTGGAGGCCCAACAAAATCTACAAGAATAAAGGTGCGTAGTAGACATCAGTGGTCATGCGTGTAGATCCACTATACCGTCACGTTCGATAGGAAGCCCACATCAGATCATCAATTTAGAGTGCGTTGTAGTCTCATTTTAATGAACAAATGGGCTTCAATTCATAAATGCATGACACACAAATCAAATTTTAACAAATTGTCATAGATACATCTATGTGTATCCCACAAAGGGCAAGAGGAAAGGGGAGCTATTGCAATTCGGAACAAAGCTTAACTGAAAGCACGTTTGCTCAGTTGGTGGTTTTGGTAATTCATATCAACATACATATTGTTGATCTAATGTTCTCCTTGAGTATATTTCAAGAAAAGTTCAACTTAGGCAATTGTTTGGAATGAGAAGTGAACCCCTGAAGCTACTAGGGATATATGTTCGCAACGGTTGAAGACTATACATTTTTTGTTAAGGATATATGTTGGCAAATACTATTAAAAGGGGATGAGGTTTTGATCATGGTCTAACTGCTCAAGTGCTTAGAGATATTGCTCCAAAATCCCCAGCCACTCTCTCACATTCATCTATGTCCAAAACCCTACAGTCTTCCTCAGTCCCACCGAAACACATCTACCCAGACTCACCGATATGCACTTAACATAGCCACTGCCTAAACCCTAGGAACTCGGTCTCACCAAGATGACCCATCGGGCCCATGGAAGATCACTTGCCATCTTTCTGTTACCAATTGGTTTCACTTCGAACTTTCCGAGTGGTTTCAATCGGTCTCACCGAAGTATGGAAAGTGATTAGGCCATCACCATTCGGTCCCACCAAGCTGTTTCATCCGGTCTCACCAAAAATACTAAAGTTCAAACCTTTTGTACTAGTTCGTCTCATCGAGTGTTTTCACCCAGTTCCACCAAGTAGAGCATAAAGGTGTGTGACGGTTGGATTTTTGGTGCTACCTATATATACCCCCATCCATTCCACCAATTCTCAGAGAGCAACCAGGACAAAGCTACCACTTTCCATATCCATCTTCTGAGAGATAACCACCTACCCTTGTGTTGAGATCAAGAGGATTCCATTCCGTCCTTGGATTCTTGATCTCTAGCCTCCTCAAGTTGCTTCCCACTCCAATACTTTTCAGACCACATAGCCAAAATCTGTGAGAGAGTGTTTGAGTGTTGAGGAGACTATCTTTTGAAGCACACAAGCAAGGAGCTCATCATCAACAACAACATCTATTCCCTTTTGGAGAGTAGTGTCTCCTAGATTTGTTAGGTTTCACTTGGGATCCTCCAAGTTTATGGAGTTGAATCAAGGAGTTTGTAAGGGCAAGAAGATTGCCTACTTCGTGAAGATTTACTCCGACTGAGGCTAGTCCTTCTTGCACGTAAGCCATGATGGCATAGACAAGGTTTCTTCTTCATGAACCTTTGTGGGTGGAGCCCTTCATGTACTCGCGTAGCCATTACCCTCTGTGGGTTGAAGTATCCATCAACGTGGACGTAGAATAGCACCACCTATCGGAGCCAAGCCAAAAATCACCTTGTCTTCATTGCATTTGATCATCTCAAGAATCCACCCATACTTTATTGGACTTGCCTGTCATTTACTTTCTGTTGCCCATACTCTAGATATGCATGTGTTGATTGTATTTCTAGTCACTTAACTTGTGCTAAAGTGTTCCTATATTACCAAAGAAATTAAAAATTGCACCTTTTGCCTGGTTAGTGTTTATCACTTCCCCTCTAGACCTATCCTTTCAATCCTACAGTGGTACCGGAGCTTTGGTTTAAACACCTTGGAGAAGGATGGATGTGTCTACCTGGAGGAGTATTAGTTGTAGAGTGCCTATTCTTGATGGAGAGTATTATCATGCTTGGAAGGATGAAATGCTTGTTATATTTGATGTTTGTAACTTCAACAAGTATATTCATAGTCCTTACAAACCTATTATTGATCATCACTTTCAACTCCTGATGCAGAACCTGATGTCGGGGCAGGATACACACGATCACCTATGGGACCATGGGTCCCTTTGTGGTTCGGCGGGGGAGAGGCCACGTTGCACAAAGAGCAGAGGCCATGGGACAACACAACGATGGGACGCTGGTGTTTTCCCCAGGTTCGGGCCACTGGGAAGTGTAAAACCCTACTCCTGCTTTGGTGGATTGGATGGGGGAACACGAAGCATGCACAATGCTCAAACCCGGCAAAGGATGCCTTCGGGTGAGCTACTACGCCAGTACAAGTGTCCAAGGGTCCGAATCTTGAGCTAGGTTGCCTCGGGCCTCCTTTTATAGGTCAAGGGGCAACCACAGTGGCAAACCAGACATTACCTAGTGATTAGATAGCCAACAGTGCTATCATACCTAACTCTGGCGCTTAGGACAAAATGCCATAAATGCTAGCCTAGGTGGCGTGCGGGGGCGCATCCCCGGCAAGCTTCAACGACCGCTTGGCTGCCTGGTGCTTAGTGTCTTGACACACCTCTGGACGGGTGTCATATGGATATAATCTGTCTTCCGGTGCGTCGCCACGTGCTTAGCGAGAGCCACATAGTCACCTGAGGGCTCGACACCGCATCGACAACTGACTGGCGTTGCGATGCGGTGGAGCGGTGGCCGATCGGCTCGTGCCTGCCGGGGGGTGGCTTGTCGGGTCTTCTTGGAGATGTGCGCGCCTTGGTCCCCGGCAGGTACCGGGGACGTGGTTGTCGTGGTTTGGGCCCCTTCTGGGCCGTTGCCTTGAGCTTGCCAGCGTTGCTAGCCAGCATAGGCTGCATCTACCGGGGTCTTGGTCTTCTTGATGCGCTCCTTGATCTCATGTAGAGCGGCTTCTTCGGTTTGGGCCAAGTCTTGACGGGGTTGTAGTTTTCCCCGGCAGGCTTGGGCCATCGGGTCGGAGGCTCGTCGTCTGTGCACAAGTTAGGGGAAAATAAACACCCCTGTTTGTGTACCCCGACAGAAGCCCCCGGGCCTGAGCCATACGTGTCGCTTGGCATCGTTGGGTTAGGCCCCAAACAGTGCACGTACACGTGTCGAGGAAATACTGCCCTCACGTCCTTGGTTGCAATTACTTATCAAACCCACGTCCACTCCGCGTAATTACTGCAGGTCGTGGGGTCGTGGAACAGTAGCCGTTGCCAGCTTAAGAAATGGAATTATTCTGAAAAGATAGCGAAGAGCCAGCCCCCGCGCGGGTTCCCAAATAAAAGAGGTAACGCGCAGGGGCGCTGCTCATTCGCGTCCGTTTCTCCTTGCTTCATCTTCCTCCTCAAGCCAAGAAAACCGCTCCTGCCGCCGCCACCCACCCATCAAACGCTACTTGATCCTCCGTCGCCTTGGAGAGCCCAAGAGATGGGGAAGAAGACGAGCGCCGTGAAGGGGAAGTAGGCGGCCGCATCGGCGGACCCAGCAGTTGAGGAGAGGAAGAGGAAAGCAGAAGAGCTGGAGAAGCGGCGACAGAAAGATGTGGTTTTCTCTCCGTCGAACATGGACGACAACGCCTTGATCGCAAGGTATGCCTATATGCGGGGGAGAGAAACAAGCGGGCACGGAGTGCCCGCAGTTCTCCCGGACAGCCCCAAAGAGAAGACACCATCAAATTCGTATCGCTTTTTCTGCGCGTACTTTCTCTGTGGTCTCTCCCCCCCCATTCTCTGACTTCTTCTGCGCCATGATGACGGTGTTTGGATTCCATATTCTGAATTTCACGCCCAATGTCATGGCGTGCATGGCGATCTTTGCCCATTTGTGCGAGAACTTTGTTGGTGTCGTCCCCAATGTGGATTTGTTCAGGCATTTCTTCGTCCCTCGGATAGAAGACAAATCCCATCGCTCGGGGAACATAAGCTGGATTCCTCGGTGTAAGAGGGAAGATAGGGATTATCTCCCTAGCCAGCGCGCGGGAAGTGGGAGGAGTGGACGGGCGACTGGTGCTGCATTGAGGATGAAAATCTCCCGAATTCTGCTCGACGCGGGCTGGATCCATCACGCGCGGAGGCGACTGGAGCAAGTTAGGCCTCACTGACGACAAGCTCCGCCCGGCGCTGAACAGGATTGCTCGCCTGAAAGCTGCCGGGCTATCCATCGAACATGTGGGGGCCGACTTCCTCCGGCGCCGCATTGCGCCGCTGTAGAGAAGGGACATGTTTGCATGGGAGTTCAAGGGTGCTGCCAACAGGATGCGGCTGTACCCAGGCCCCGCCAACAACTTGACGGTTTACGACCATGGCTGGCTGTGCGAGCAATTGTTTGGCCATCTTGGGCCGTTCCACTTGCCGGCAAGGTTTGTTCCCCTGCATCTCAATTCCGCCCGGAGCCAAATTCTGCAATGGATGCCCGACTGCAACGCCTCCGGGGTCGAGCCCGATTGGGAGCTGCCTGCCCTGGATGACGAGATGGACTAGGTCTCTCGCTTGGAAGAAAGAGCTTCCAAGGCAGAGGACAATCTGATCAAGCCAACCACTAGAGCAGAGGAGGCATTCATCGCTGCTCGGATTGCAGAGGACAAGGAGGTCAGAGCCGCCAAGAGAATGGGCTCTGGGGAAGAGGAAGAGGAAGAGCCTGAGGGCGATGATTCTTCGGAAGAGGAGGGCAGAAAGCATGCCACGGAGGAGGCTGCCGGGTTCGAGTCTGCCGGGGCCGGGGCCTCCCAAACCGCGGCGACAGGAACCCAAGAGGGGAGTGAGATGGAGGAGGCGAAGGAGCCGGAGGCGGAGGAAGGAGAGCTCGAAATGGCCCCTGAAGCACTAGAGCCAGGGTGTTGCCTCCGTGAGCGCGTCAACCGCAAGGCAGCAGCCCCCACGTCTTCACGGAGTGCTCAGAAGGTGAAGAAGACGACCACCAGGGGAGGCAAGCATGAAGCAACATGCCGCCACTCCTCCCGCCTTTCTCAGGCCAAGCCTCCCCCCGCCAAGCGACGAATGGTCATGGGGGTGGACCCCAGCCCCCCGGCAAGCCCAACTTCTCCGCCAAGTTCGACCCTGCCGGAGGTCCCGGTCCCTTTGCCAAGCCCTGCTCCTCGAACTTTGAAAAGGGACAGATCGACTCCGCCGCCTGTGTCATACGAGCTGGGCTCCATGCTCATTGCCTCAGAGTAAGTTACTCAATTAAGGTCCTTGCCAATGCTTTCTGTCTGTGATTTCTTGACTAATCTTGTATAGCTGAACCTGATAGGGATAGGGAGACCCTTCCACATCGAGCCAAGCGGGCCAAACCCGCGGCAGAGCCGGGTTCCGCGGCAGGCATGAGCCCGACAGGAGGTGCGGAGGAAGATCCTGCACCTAGCCCCCAGTCCAGCCCTCTTCACGAAACTCTAGGGTTGACCTCGACTGCTGGTGGGGATGAGGAAGGGCATCTCCCCACACCTGACAGGGAGATGGGAGAGAGCTGTCTAGGAGGGACTCGCCTGGGGGAGCCCTCGTTCCAAGGTCTCTCGTCGGCCATCGCCCGTGGGGAGGAATCGCCGGCAAGGGCCTCCACCGAGGGGTTTGCCCGTGCTGAGTCTGCCGTCGAAGGACGGGGACAAACCGCGTGCCGGCAACGGACGTTGCCGGAGGAGAGGATGTCCCTCCTCAGCAATCCCCATCGGGTAACCCACTTGCCTGCGTTTTTACTTCCCCCTTTCCTTTCTTCTTGTGTTTCTTGTTGATTTCTGACTTTAATTTTTCTGCTTTTTACTTTTGTCCGCAGCTTCGCCACTTGAGGAGCCTGAGTTGCTGGAAGAAGTGGCTAGCATCGGGAAGGATGCTGCTGAGGAGGCGATGAAGATTGCTGTCGCGGAGGGCCACAGGCAGGTTGCCGGGGATGCTCAGGAATCCTTAGAGAGGACAGAACCAGCCCCCGGCAGTGCATCTGGCCCGGGTACAGTTATCGAGGAGAAAACCCCTCTCCAGTCCATGGAGCCCTCCACATCAAGCTATCCTCTAGCTTCGGCCCTGCAGTCTCCCGTGAACAAACTGGCGCTAGTCACTGCTCAGCTAGGTCCCACAACTCCTGGCTCACCCTTCTCTGCGGGCACAAACCTTGATGAGGAAATCAGAAGGATACTGGCGCCGCTGTCTCAGAGGGTTGAAGAAGCCGACGGTTCTGCTGATGACACCAAAGACTTGGCTTTCTTGGAATCCATGGCGGCAGGGCTCAAGGATGTGCAGAGCAAGTACAGCCTCAAATGGTAGGCGGTCAAGGAGCAGCGTGACTCAGTAGAGCTCGTGGACCAGCATCTGAGGGACAAAGGGAACGAGCTGCGAGAGTGGTACAACCGGCAGGTCTTTTATCTGAAGAGGCAGTATGAGACGCTATCCATGTGCAAGGAGGACGTTGCAGCCCGGGAGGCTCGACTGGTGGAGCGCGAAGCGCTTCTGGACACCAAAGAGGCGAACATCTCCTCCCAGGAGGAGGCCCTCGAAGCTACTCTCCACGACAAGGACGAGGAATTGGAGGCCCTCGTCCAGCAACGTACCAAGGAGCTGGAGGATGGGCACAAATCCACTCTCGATGCGCTTTCTCTGGAGTCCTCAGCCCAACTGAAGAAAGTGGCCGACGAGCTCGCTGCCGCATCTGCCGCCAAGTCCGATATCGAGGCCCAAGTGAACAAGCTGACGAAGGACCTTGCCGGGAGTAGCAGGGAGATCGGGACCCTCAAGGAGGAAGCGCGGAAAGCAAAAATCACTCTAGAAGAGGTGCAATCGCAGCTTTCGTCCAAGAGCCAAGATCTCAACGCCGCCAATGATACCATCTCCAGCATGAAAGCTAGGCTTGCCTCCTTGGAGAAAGACCTTGAATCTGCCGGTGTCCGTGAGAAGCTGCTGCTGACGGACCTGAATAACGCGAAGTCCCTCTAGAAAGATGTAGAAGAAAACGAGAGAACCAAATTCAGCAGCGCGACCTCTGGATCAGGAGCATGGCTGACATCGCCGAGCGCCTCACTGCCCAGATTGCAAATATGGATATGAAGAGCTGGGCCTTCTCGGTCGGCAAGCACGAGGTGCCAAGTGTCAAGCTGACACTCTTCTTTGAAGGCTTGATCGAGGGGTTGTAGATGTACGAGGATGCCAGGGCCGCTTGCTTCGCCAACGAATCCCGGAAGCTGGCTCGCGACGCCCTCTTCCTGGTTCTGAGCAACCTCGCCTTCTTCCACCCGGACCTCGACCTCTCTGATGGTTTCAAGAAGCTGCCATCGGGCGCCGACACCTCTGCTGCCGTGAAGAAGGCCGGTCCTCTTGCTGACAGGGTCCTCTCTGTCCCAAGGACCCAGGTGCCGGTGTCAAAACCGGCGGATCTCGGGTAGGGGGTCCCGAGCTGTGAGACTAGAATCGATGGTAACAGGAGAAGAGGGAGACGATGTTTACCCAGGTTCGGGCCCTCCTATGGAGGTAATACCCTACGTCCTGCTTGATTATATTGATGGTATAAGGGTTACAGAGTTGATCTACCTCGAAATCGAATGACTAAAACCCTAGATGAGTTCTCTTACCCTACAACCTAAAAACCCTCTGGCTTATATAGACGCCGAGGGTACCTAGGGCTTACACATAGTCGGTTGCACATTAAAGGGAAAAAACATGCCTATCTACTATCGACAACTTGGAGGACACGCCATGGCTCCTTGAAATTTCCACCTTGGCGACGGGGCCCCTGATCACCCAATGCTCATCTAGTGGCCCACATAATCCGGCCCATGAGAAACAGGTCGGATATCCGAGGACCCCTTAAACTAGGACTCCCTCAGTAGCCCCTGGACTAGCCTCCAACGTTGAGGTATATCCGGATAATCTTGTACACCGAAGTCTTCAGCTTGCAAGGCGAGTCCCTCCATCCCTTCTTGTTCGGCAACCATCCTGTCATCGGTGAAATCCCAAACGTCACGGGATTGCTGGGTCCATAGTAATAGCATTTCTTGATCTTCGCGCGTCGTGGGGAGACGAGCGGTTCAGTAGCCTTTTACAAAACTACCCCTCCTACAAAAGAGGCACCACCCATTTAAACAAACTGAATCGTGGTCCAAGCCACATCTTCTTCTCCTCCATCGGAAAAAGCCTCCAGCAAAAGGTCTCCACCAAAAATGGCGAGCGCCCCCAGTTCTTCCTCGCACCCTTACGGATCCCGTCCCGGGAACTGGGCAAGTTGCTCCGTATCCCTTCTTCGACTACGCGACCTTGAGACCCAAGGGTACCTTCCCTCCTCGGATCTGGCAGCAATCCACGCCGGTCTGTCTTCATTCAACGGCGAGGCCCTCGCGGAGAATTTCCCCAATCCTCAAAAGGGGGAGTGTATATGTCTCGTGCCCTTTCTCCTGCGGGGTCTCGGGTTTCCCATTCATCCGTTCTTGAGAGGGCTACTGGAGTTTTATGGAATCCAGCTCCACCACCTCACCCCAGGGTCTATTTTGCAAATCTCGAGCTTCGTCGCCCTCTGCGAGATGTTCCTGGGCTGCGAGGCACACTTTGAACTGTGGAGGAAGTACTTCTGCCTCGTCCCTCGCACTCGAGACAAGACAATTTATGAGGTCAGCGGAGCCGAAGTATGTCGCATAGCGGGGATGGGATATCCCGTGGGGACACCGAAGGAATCCGAAGAATGGCGTTCGGAATGGTTCTACATCGAGGACGTCCCCCTATTTGATCCAGCTCAGAGGAGTTTGCCCGAATACTCCGACGCCCCTTTGAAGAAAAGGTACAACTAGCGCCCGAAGAGCCTGTCCCAAGAGGACATCGTTGAAGTGCAGCGCTTAGCAGCCCGTGTGAGGGTACTAGCCCATCACAAGCTGACCATGATAGACGTCATGGCCGCCGCCATCACCCGGTGCGTCCAACCCCTCCAATAGAGGATAGACCCCTTGTGGTGTTACAATGGGACAAGCGACACTACTCGCTCCCAAAGACTGGGCCCTGTCGATCAAACAGCATTAGCCGCCGGACTTGCCGACCTATACAAAGGGGAGCAAGAAGATTTTATTCGGCGGTCGACAAAGGAGGGATACTCAAGCCACAATCCTATCGAATGGGTGAGCCTTTCAACCCCGTGACCACAATTCGGGTTCTCAATTTGTCCCTCTTTGACCGAAGCCTTTAACTTTATGTGAACAGGAATGGAGGAGCTTTATCGAGACAGTTAACTGTCCGGCCCCTCAGCCCGAGGACTATTCCAGTGATGATGATCCGGGCTTCCATGATGACCCGGATTTGTCAATCGAGCTCGAAGACGGGGTTTTCTACCAGGAGAGCCTTGACGGTTCCAAGGTGGCTATCATAACTGATTACCCCGGATCCTTCCCTTCTCCTGCGATAAGCAAGAAGAAGAAAAATTCGTCCCGCAAAAGGCAAGTATCCTCCAATGACCCAAACGCGCCGGCTCCTACTCCCAAGCGCCGTAGATCCGCGCGACATACATCGGCAACGGCGGCAGTGCCTGGGTCGGAAAGCAACAGGGATCCGACAAATGAGCCGGTCGCGGGGACGAGCCTGCCCACGAGTTCACCCCAAAGGTATTTCGCTCGACCATCTGATTTAGTATCATGATTGATAAAGCCTCACAAGAGACCTCTTGTCAACATATTCAGGCAAAGAGTTCGGCCGTCCCCCGCCGAGGACGTCGCCAGGATGTCCGGCGGTGCTCCAGATGCCAGGCCTTCCGCTCATGCTGAACCTGCTACGAAGGTTCCCATGGTCAATCCAACCCCAGCCGATTCCGGTGACGCCATATCTGTGACCAAATCCGAGGTTGGAAGCGCTATACATCATCGGTGGCGACGAGAAGCCCTGCGTCACCCAACCTTCTCTGAACAGGAGTTCAGTGCTTTGCGCACGGTGGACGCGCACATCGGAGCTGCCCGAGCTGGGTTCGGGGAGGCCATGAAATTGATATCGTCCGGCCTGCAGGTGAGTAATCGGTTATTAGAGTCCGAACACTCGTGTGAACCCAGTAGCCCCCGAGCCTTGAATTGGTCGGCACGAACGAATTAAGGATCCTTGTATTTTTTTACTGCTAATGCAGGCCTCGAAGCAACAGAACGAGCAACTGGCGAAGGAACTGGAAGCCAGCCGAACACAGGTGGAATCTGCAAAGGCCGAATTGGAGCAAGTGAAGAGCTTTACTCGGGAGGCACATGGTGAGTATATCTGTTCTGCTGATCTTAGTATATTCCCAAGCTGACGCAAGGGTACTATGTAGCAGCTGAATCAATAGGGCAATTACAAAGAGATTTGGATGTATCCCGAGAATCTCAGCGATATGCCGAGTCCCAGCAGGAGGCTGGCTGTCGTGTTTTGCAACGACACCTTGAAGAGAAGAACCGCCTGAAGGAGGAGAACAAACAGCAGGCCGAAGAAATTGAGAGCTTAAAGACTCAATTGGCCCAGGCCCAAGGAGAGAACCAAAAATTATGGAGGGGCATGTTCGGTAAGTGTGATTCTAACATCAGAAGATATTTCTTATGAATGAAGCATAATACGCATGCCGTGACTCATGTACAAGTCTCCTGTCTGGGCGACCCGAAGAAGAGATCGGATCCTACCAGGGAAGCCTTCTGAAAGAGCTGTCCGCCCTTCATGAGCGGGCTCGGAAGGCCATGAAGAACATGGTGAAAGCATTGTGGCCCGCCGAGCAACCTCCGGAGGGGATGACCAAACTAGTCGATTGGTTCAAGGGAGCCCGAAGTAGGTTCGAGCTGTGGAAGACATTGGCTTGTCGAGAGGGAGCACGAGAGGCGTGGGCGATGATCAAGACCCGCTATACCGGACTTAACCCCGAGCGTATGGCTCAGGTTGGGCCAGTAGGGTCAGATGGACAAGAAGTGCCGCTCCACCTGGTATACGACCAAGTGATGGCTGCCGCCCGTCTCTCACAAGAAGATTGCTCCCTGGACACCATAATCGACAATCTGGATAGGCAGCCAGATGTATGATTATATGTAACTATGTACTAATAATCGAGGAATTGCTCCGTCTGTGTTGTAAACTTTGTCTTAACCGGCCATCGGCTTCGGCCTCCCGCGCTAAGAGCTTGGGAGTGTTCCTTATAAATTATCACCCTAGGGGAGTGAATTATGTTCGGGGAACCAGGCAATTCGGCCATGTGGTGCGAACAGACAGAAAGCACACAGGGAGATATGTTATATTACTGCTTAGCGTAAGAAACATCTTCCGAAGAAAATAGTACCTCTATCGATACCTTTCTTCAGGGTGCTACGTAAATCATAGGTAGAAGGCCGTATACTGTTAGTATGCGACTAATGGCTTTTGTGAGAGAAGAAGCCCGAGTAATGGTCATAACGACCATAGTCTTATTAGTTGATTCCGTCGTAGCCGATCAATTGTCTACTGAAGATAGCTAGCTTTTGGCTTCACCCGTCTGAGGTACGTATCCGGATGACCCGGTCGTATCAATCGCAGAGGTGCTCCCTTTACCCTCTAGCCGAACAATCGGGAACGTAGAGGGTAAGCACAGGAGCGAGGCAACCCAGCTTGGCAAAGTCTTAGGTCGAATTGATGCATATGATGGCTTTAAAAAATGACAAGGAAAATATGCGTACACAATAAATGTGAATAAGTGCTTATTATAATATAAAAGCATTGGCTTCGGAAAGAAGCCCCCAGGTGCTGTGTTCGGATTTAACACTTAAGGGTGTAGGCCGAAAATCTTAGTACAAGATCGGTTGAGCCGAACATAGAGTTGGGAAGAAAAGGGAAGAATTCAAACCTGCCAAAAATCAAGGTGGGAGGGAAAGTAGAAAATAAAGAAGGAAAAAGGAAAATGAAATAAAGTGTAAAGAGTGCGACGACACCGGTTTATCCGTAGAAGCGCCGAAGACGAGCTGCGTTCCATGGGTTTGGTTCAAGGCGGTGATCCGACGGGTCCCGTAGACGGTAAGCCCCTCCCATGAGTACTTCGTCGATTACGAAGGGGCCCTCCCATTTGGGTTTGA
Source organism: Elymus sibiricus (assembly GCA_039707655.1). Classification (NCBI taxonomy): domain Eukaryota; kingdom Viridiplantae; phylum Streptophyta; class Magnoliopsida; order Poales; family Poaceae; genus Elymus; species Elymus sibiricus. The sequence continues at coordinate 304,763,659 of CM077671.1, forward strand.
GTTTATGCTTCTGTTTCTCCGGAAGTCGTAAGACGAGCTCACCCACGTTGTACGCCTTTGCCCTGACCTCCCTACTCTGGTAACGTCGAGCCTGCTGTTGGTAAAAAGTGGAGCGAGCCCGAGCTATGCCGCGCTCTCCTTTTAGGGCGTCCAGGTCGTCCTGCCGATCTAACTCGGCCTCCCTTTCTTCGTACATGCGCACCCTTGGCGCATCATGAATAATGTCGCAGGGGAGGACTGCTTCTGCCCCATAGACCATGAAGAACGGCGTATATCCCGTTGATCTATTCGGGGTGGTGCGCATGCCCCATAGAACGGAGTCGAGCTCCTCAACCCAATGACAGCCAGACTCGTGAAGAGACCGGACCAAACGTGGATTAATGTCGCTCATAATGAGGCCGTTTGCTCATTAGACTTGTCCATTGGTCTGCGGATGATAAACTGATGCGTAATCGAGCTTAATGCCCATTTTTGTGCACCAGTCTTTGACCTCTTGGGCCGTGAAATTGGATCCATTGTCCATTATTATACTGTGCAGTACGCCGTAACGGTGTACCACGCCGGATATAAAGTTGATTACTGGTCCGGACTTGGCTGATTTGACAGGTTTTGCCTCTATCCATTTGGTGAACTTGTCCACCATGACCAGTAGGTATTTATTTTCTTGGTCCCCCCTTTAAGTGGTCCGGCCATATCCAGCCCCCAGACCGCGAAGGGCCAGGTAATCGGAATAGTCCGAAGAGCTGTTGGGGGCATGTGACTTTGATTTGTGAAAATTTGGCATCCCACGTAGTGCTTGACAAGCGACTGGGCGTCTGTCCGAGCTGTGGGCCAGAAAAAACCAGCCCGGAAGGCCTTGCTGACCAAGGCTCTTGCTGCGGCGTGATGGTCGCCCATCCCTGCGTGGACTTTGGCTAAGAGCTGCCGACCTTCTTCCTCAGATATGCACCGCTGTAGTATTCGAGTGGTGTTTTTCTTGTATAACTCACCCTCGTGTACTTTATAGGCTTTGGATCGCCGGATTATGCGCCGCGCCTCCGTCTGATCGTCGGGGAGTTCTTTGCGAAGAAGGTAGGCGAGGAAGGGCTCGGTCCATGGCGCGATTACTGCCATGACCTCGTGAGCCGAAGGCGCTTCATCCATTACGGAGCCGCCAATGATTTGATCGTCTGGTTCATTTATAGGGGGAACAACCTCGTCCGCACTGGTTAGATCGGCGCCCTTGTGATTGTCCTGCCAAACCACGGATGGCTTAAAGAGCCGTTCCAGGAAAGTGTTTTTTTGGGACAGGGTCGCATTTGGCCCCCAGGCGAGCCAGTATGTCGGCGGCTTGGTTGTTGTCTCTAGCGACGTGGTGAAATTCCAGCCCCTCGAACCGTGCGGATATCTTGAGGACAACATCTCTGTATGCCGCCATCCTCGGGTTTTTGGCATCAAATTCGCCATTGATTTGGGAGATGGCCAAATTGGAGTCTCCCCGTACCTCCAGCCGGCGTATGCCCATTGATGCTGCCATCCGAAGACCGTGCAATAGTGCTTCGTATTCGGCTGCATTGTTGGAATCGGCATACATGATCTGCAACACGTATCGGACGTTGTCGCCTGTGGGGCATGTGAGGATAACCCCAGCCCCCAGTCCGGCCTAAGTTTTGGACCCATCGAAGTACATTGTCCAGTGGGAGTATGTACTGTATTCCCTTGGGAGCTCGGCCTCTGTCCATTCGGTGAGGAAATCTGCCAACACTTGAGACTTGATAGCTCGTCTTGGCTTGTAAGCGATTTCAAAAGGAAGGAGCTCAATGGCCCATTTGGCTATGCGGCCGGTGGCGTCCCTGTTGTTGATTATATCGTTCAGGGGTACTTCAGATGCCACCGGGACCGAACACTCTTGGAAGTAGTATCTCAGTTTCCGTGATGCCATAAATATTGTATAGGCTATCTTCTGGTAGTGCGGGTATCTTGACTTGCATTGCGTTAGTACTTCTGACACGTAATATACCGGCTTCTGTATCTGGAATTTGTGTCCCTCCTCCTCTCGTTCGACGACGAGCACTGCGCTAACAACTTGGTTGGTGGCCGATATGTATAATAACATGGGATCACCCGTGCCTGATGCTGTGAGTATGGGGTTACTTGCCAGGAGTGTTTTAATTTCTTCTAACGCAGCCTTTGCTTCATCGGTCCATTCGAAATTCTTGGTCCGTTTCAGCAATTTGTGGAGCGGTAAAGCCTTTTCACCGAGGCGGGAGATAAAGCGACTTAACACCGCCACGCAACCAGCCAACCTTTGGACATGCTTTAGCTCTGTGGGAACTGCAAGTTCTGATAAGACGCGGATCTTGGCCGGATATGCTTCTATTCCTCTATGGGAAATGATGAATCCGAGCAGTTTACCAGCGGGAACTCCGAAGACACACTTCTCCGGATTGAGCATTATATCGTACTCGCGTAGGCTGGCAAAGGTTTGCCTTAGGTCATCGATCAAATGGCTGACGTGTTTGGTTTTGATTACCACATCATCTACGTATGCCTCGACTGTTTTACCTACTTGTTTTGCGAGACAAGTCTGGATCATGCGCTGGTACGTAGCCCCAGCGTTTTTTAGCCCGAAGGGCATGGTGTTGAAGCAGAATGGCCCATAAGGGGTGATGAATGCTGTTGCCGCTTGATCGGATTCCTTCATTTTAATCTGATGGTATCCGGAATAAGTGTCGAGGAAACACAACGAGTCGTGTCCGTCTGTGGCATCAATAATCTGGTCTATGCGTGGTAGGGGGAAAGGGTCCTTAGGGCAGGCCTTGTTGAGGTCTTTAAAGTCGACACACAGCCGCCAGGATTTATCTTTCTTTGGCACCATAACCAGGTTTGCCAACCATTCGGGGTGCTTAATCTCCCGAATGAATCCGGCTTCTAGCAGTTTAGCTAGTTCTTCGCCCATAGCTTGTCGTTTGGGTTAGGAAAAGCGGCGCAGAGTCTGCTTGACGGGCTTAAAGCCTGTGATGATGTTCAGGCTATGTTCAGCCAGCCGCCGTGGGATTCCGGGCATGTCAGAAGGATGCCAGGCGAAGATATCCCAGTTTTCTCGTAAGAATGTTCGCAGCGCTTCGTCCACGGTGGGATCGAGCTGGGCTCCGATGGACGCTGTCGTGTTGGGGTCCGTCGGGTGCACCTGAAATTTAACGACTTCCTTTGCCGGTTTAAAGGACATGGGTTTGGGCCTTTTACTTAGGATCACATCGTCCCTGTCTACTGTTGACCGAAGTGCGGTCAGCTCTTCTGCAGCAAAGGTAGCCGCTGGGGAAGGGCACGATGTGGAAGAGGAGTTCTTCGGGTCGGTAGTTGTCGGGCGTGCCGAACACTACGTCTAGGACGATACGTCCTGAACAGCGCGCCTCTTTCCCCGGGATGATTCCCCGGAAAGTTGTGTTGCTATGCTCGATGCGAGATCGGTCGAACTGCATTTTTTCTAGGGTGTCTTCGTAGATCAGGTTCAAACCACTGCCGCCGTCCATTAGCACCTTGTGTAACCTGAAGCCATCAATGATGGGGTTCAGGACTAGTGCGGCCGGTGAATGACCGGGAAGAATGGCTGGTCGGTCAGTATCTGTGATGGTAATGGGTATGTCTGTCCATGCACTTGTTGCTGCCACATGATATACCTGCTCGAGTTCTTTAAGAGCTTTTTTCCTCCTGTTCCTCGAGGGGAACGTTTTGTAGATCGTCAGGACTTCGGCATTGTATTCTGGTGACGATGTAGAGCGCCTGTTCGGCAGTGGTGCCTCAAGAATGGCTTCACCGCTTTTTGCGATCTGCCTGACGACCCAGCAAGCTCTAAGGCTGTGAGTCGGAGCTGTGTTTAGCAATACGGAGTGTATAGGGCAAGGTTTATCCAGTAGTCCATCCAGGATAGTACTGTCCCCTGAAAGGGGCCTGTTTCTCTTTTTGGCGGGCGCAAGTTTGGCTGGCCGCTTCAGAGGTATCCTCTTTTTCCGATCTTCTCTAGGGTATTCGATAAAGGTTGGTTCTGAAAACAGCCGATCGGTTTGCCAAGCGCTTTCCATGGCACAATACTTTTCTACCAAAGCTGACAGCTCGGTGAAGTCACGGATGTGTCGACGCGCCAGGGCATTGAGAATCCCTTCGTCATGGCAGTTGCGATTGAAGGTTGCCATTATCTCCTGATCACTGAGGCCCCGTACTTTGTTTCTAGTGAGGAGGAGTCTAGCCCAGTAATGATGAACCGACTCTCCTGATAACTGCTTAATGTCCTGTAGGTCCGAAGACTTGGGCTCTGCTGCGGTGCTTGAGTGATCGGCTTGGGAGGTGGGTGGGAAAAGATTTGACTCCATACCACGGGGGGAGTTCGGAATCTCGGACTACGAACTATGTGATAGATCAGGGACCGATACCAGTCTGTTTCCGGAGCGAACTCCAGAGTCTGGGTTGCCGGCGAGGTCTCGGCGATCGGAGACTGGAGTATAAACCATTTTTAATTCCGGTCGCTGGGAGGACGAGCCCCCAACCAGACACTCGACGGTGGCGACGAGGTGGGTGACCGTGGGGATGTGAATCTCCCTATCATCGGGTTTAAGCCCGAGCCGGTCATAGACCGGGATCTGGTCATCAGCCATATGCATGATCTCGATCCGATCAAATAGCTCGTTCAGAAATGAGGCGATGGTAGGATGCGTGTCACCAAAGCGAGTGGGTCAGTATGCGGCGTCGCAGTTCCGGAGTCGCACGAAAGCGGACCTGGGTCCTGTTTAACCATGGCAGATTCGATCATAACGACCGGACTGGGCGGTCTAGACGACCCGGGGATAACGACTTCATCATCGGAGGCGGGGCCCGATGTCTTCGGCGTCAAGGCGTCGGGATCTGCAGGCTCCTCCGTAGGAGTCGAGGGTTCTATCAAGACGAGTTCTCCCCGTGAATCAGCTATGAACTCTAGGGTTCCGAGCCTGATTCCTTGATCGGTGGAAAAGTTTCCGATCTGGCCTAGACGGCCGATCGGGTAAGCGTGCGACAAGATGTCGCCGCTTGCGGGGATCTGATCCGGGGCGAGAGTCCCCCGGGTGCAGATCTCGTTGCTTGTGACAAGGCGAGACATTGATTCCTTTGGCGATCACAGCGGAACTCTCAATGAAAGCACCAATGTCGGTGTCAAAACCGGCGGATCTCGGGTAAGGGGTCCTGAGCTGTGAGACTAGAATCGATGGTAACAGGAGAAGAGGGAGACGATGTTTACCCAGGTTCGGGCCCTCCAATGGAGGTAATACCCTACGTCCTGCTTGATTATATTGATGGTATAAGGATTACAGAGTTGATCTACCTCGAGATCGAATGACTAAAACCCTAGATGAGTTCTCTTGCCCTACAACCTACAAACCCTCCGGCTTATATAGACGCCGAGGGTACCTAGGGCTTACACATAGTCGGTTGCACATTAAAGGGAAAAAACATGCCTATCTACTGTCGACAACTTGGAGGACACGCCATGGCTCCTTGAAATTTCCACCTTGGCGACGGGGCCCCTGATCACCCAATGCTCATCCAGTGGCCCACATAGTCCGGCCCATGAGAAACAGGTCGGCTATCCGAGGACCCCTTAAACCAGGACTCCCTCACCAAGGGAGCCATCGGGGTTAACTATGAGCCTTCCTTGCAGTCATGCTGTCCTGTACTTAAGACACAATAGGTATCCCGTATTAGGCCATGCACTATCTTTGTTTTAATGCTTGCTGAACTGATGTTTTTATGTAAACATATGCTATCCCCTTCGGTTCCCTACTGGCATTCGTATGGTCATTTTCTTTGCGTGTTCTGGTTACCTGCCAACAACGTGCTACCGCGATTGCTCTGAGGAATGGGTCCTTAGCATTCTGCTGGCATGGACACGCTGCCGGTGAGTTTTTTCTTGGCGGTGTTTGATGCTGCCGCATGTTTCATTGAGCAGGCTCAAAACAAAACATGGGCGCAAACAAATACAATAAGGTTCCATCACGCACAAGACTTGCCATACGAAACCTTTGGTTGATGAGGGGATATGCAAATGTGAACTCTAATGAAAGTTGATAATTATGTCAAATTAGCTTTCATCACGGTTCCTCTTCCGTCCTGGTGCGTATTTATTCGCGTTCATCGTCCCTTCCTCCATTCATGGCCGCCCCTCCTCTTCGCATTTATAGGTGAACCCATACACGTGTTTAGCCTTTGCCCTGAGATGAAGAGAAAGCGAAGAGGGGCAAATGGAGGAACTTGGAAGCCCGTTAGTTGTGAGTGCAATCCTCGATACGAGCCTGTCGGGTTAACGTAAACATTCACAACTAATTGAAAAACGGGGGAGTAAGCATAAATGGCCAAGCTTTCTCTCCCTTCCTTCGCGTCTAACAGTCCCGTCACGGCTAATGCGACAGGGGCGTTGTCGAATGGGTCCTTGCCGTAGTTCGCCTGCCGGGGGCGCCAACCGATGGATTCGCTCTAGCATTCGGCTCGGGATTTTACCCTTGGCAGGGAAAATGCAAGACCAAGCCTCATGTGAGCTTATCGACATTGGCAGCACCACTCCCAGGCAGAACTGATCATAGGCGGGGAAGGAGAGGGGAGAGGAGCATAGCCATGTACCTCTTTCTTTTCTTTTGCTGGATCGAGCTGTACCTCCCTCGGATTGGGCGGCTTTGCTCCTCTTCGGCATTCCTCGCTCTAGCTTCGGCCGCGGGGGACACGACGGTGGCGCCGCTTGCGCCAGTTGCGTCGCCCACGATGCCCACCTCACTCGCCGCCGCCATGGTGCCAGTGGCGCTCGCTGCTGCGTGCGAGGGGGCCTTCGAAGGGGAGGGATGCGCTGCTGCGCTGGTCTTCTTCTTGGGAACCATGGATGAAGAAGATAGTGATGAAGATCGACACGCCGCTCACGAACTCAGGTTCCCACAAATGACGCGCCCCCTACCCGGCATGCCAAAGATGTCGGGGCAGGATGCACACGATCACCTATGGGACCATGGGTCCCTTTGTGGTTCGGCGGGGGAGAGGTCACGTTGCACAAAGAGCAGAGGCCATGGGACAACACGACGATGGGACGCTAGTGTTTTACCCAGGTTCGGGCCGCTGGGAAGTGTAAAACCCTACTCCTGCTTTGGTGGATTGGATGGGGGAACACGAAGCATGCGCAGCGCTCAAACCCGGCAAGGGATGCCTTCAGGTGAGCTACTATGCTAGTACAAGTGTCCAAGGGTCCGAATCTTGAGCTAGGTTGCCTCGGGCCTCCTTTTATAGGTCAAGGGGCAACCACAGTGGCAAAACAGACATTACCTAGTGATTAGATAGCCAACAGTGCTATCATACCTAACTCTGGCACTTAGGACAAAATGCCATAAATGCTAGCCTAGGTGGCGTGCGGGGGCACATCCTCGGCAAGCTTCTATCACCGCTTGGCTGCCTGGTGCTTAGAGTCTTGACACGCCTCTGGACGGGTGTCATATGGATATAATCTGTCTTCCGGTGCGTCTCCACGTGCTTAGCGAGAGCCACTTAGTCACCTGAGGGCTCGACACCACATCGGCAACTGACTGGCGTTGCGATGCGGTGGAGCGGTGGCCGATCGGTTCGCGCCTGCCGAGGGCTGGCTTGCCGGGTCTTCTTGGAGATGTGCGCGCCTTGGTCCCCGGCAGGTACCGGGTACGTGGTTGTCGTGGTTTGGGCCCCTTCTGGGCCGTTGCCTTGAGATTGCCAGCGTTGCTAGCCAGCATAGGCTGCATCTACCGGGGTCTTGGTCTTCTTGATGTGCTCCTTGATCTCATGTAGAGCGGCTTCTTCGGTTTGGGCCAAGTCTTGACGGGGTTGTAGTTTTCCCCGGCAGGCTTGGGCCATCGGGTCGGAGGCTCGTCGTCCGTGCACAAGTCAGTGGGGAAATAAACACCCCTATTTGTGTACCCCGACACCTGAGATGATTCTTAACTTAAGAGCTATCAATCTTATTGTTAGAGGTATTCCTAATAGTGTTCTCCGATGCATGAATAACTTTGAATGTGCTTATACTTTGTGGCATGACTTGGAGAAATGATATGTTGATTACTCTCTTAATAATCTTGATGAAATTCTTCATAAGGCTATCACTTTTCGTAATGTCAAGTATGATAATCCTAAATTTTATAAGTGCTTCTTTGAGCTTAGAGATGTGATGCGTGCTAAAAGAGATGTTGGAATCATTAGCATGATCACAATTGAAGCTATTATAATTCATTCCCTTGAACAACATCATACACATGTTTTTAATGAAATCAATGCCCTAGGTGATGATGACGTTGGTGAACATGGCTACTATGATGATAGTGTTGTTTTTGATGAAGAATATGAGAAGACTATGAGGAATCTTAGTCCATGGCTAAATCTTCAAAGAGACTATATGTCCGGTGGAAAAGAGTCGATTATTGGTAGTGGATGCACCGATCACATGACCGGAGACAAAGACATGTTCCGTGAGCCTTCAAGCAATGATGTTGCACACGAGTATGTGACTTTTGGAAATATCTCCAAGGTTAAGGAACTTGGCCTTGGTAATGTGGTTATATCCCTTGATAGCTCAATTAAGAATGTCATGCTTGTCGAATCCCTTGGCTACAATCTTATTTGTGTATCTAGACTTGATGAATTTGGTTTAAATGTTCTATTTACAGAACTAGATTGTCAAGTGTTTAATCGAGATAATCATAACATGGTCTTTACCGATATCCGTAGAGGGGATCTATACATTGTTGATTTCACTAAAAGGTATCAACCTCGCACATGTCTCATTGCAAAATATACTAAAGGTTGGTTATGACATAGAAGTCTAGGACATGTTGGTATGCGTAATCTTGACAACCTTATTAAAGGCGACAACGATAGACTTTGTAGTGCTTGTCAAGTAGGAAAACAAGTTGGAGGAAGTTATCCCATAAAGAACATCATGACTGTAAGAAGGCCCCTTGAGCTAAATAATATGGATCTTTTCGGTCCCAATGGTTACAAGAGTCTTGGTGGTAACTCCTTTAGTTTAGTCATATTTGATGATTTTTCCAGATTTACGTGGGTATTATTTCTTGATGAAAAATCACAAGTTCAAAAGATCTTCAAGACCTTCACTAAGAAAGCCTAAAATAAGTTTGAGGTGAAGATCAAGAGGGTTCGAAGATACAATGGAACGGAGTTCAAGAACACAAATGTGGATACCTTTCTTGACAAATAAGGCATCTCACATGAGTGCTTGGCTACGTACACACCTCAACAAAACAGAGTTGTTGAGAGAAAGAACTGAACACTTACATAGATGGAGAGAACGATGCTTGATGAGTACAATATGTCGAAACACTTTTGTGCGGAAGTTGTGGAAGCAGCTTGCCATTCCACAAATAGGCTTTATGTCCGCAAGCTTCTTGTTAAAACAACATACAAGGTACTTACCGGTAACAAACCCCAAGTTGGATACTTTGGAGTATCTGGTCCAAGTGTTACATTCTTGATAAGCATCATCGTTCCAAATTTTCTTCCAAATCACATGAAGGTTTTCTCCTTGGTTACTGATTGAACTCTCACACCTACCGTGTCTACAATAAATTTACCCCAAAAGTTAAAGAAATGGTAGATGTGAAGTTTGATGAGACTAATGGTTCGCAAGTCGAGCAATTTCCAATTGATGTAGGAGACAAAGAACCTTCGGAAGCAATTCAAAACTTGTCTTTTATCAAGATTCGCCCCATGAAGGTGAAGGAGAGTACTTCATCTATACAAGTGGAAGGCCCAACTTCATATCAAGATGAACCACAAAACGACATGGATGCATCCACAAGTGGTACACGTCAAGATGAAGGGAACGATGAAGTACGAATAGAAGATCAACCTCCATCTCCACCACCTCAAGGAAATGACAACGCCAACAACAATGAAGAAGAGGAAGATGATGATGAAGCTCCACCACCATTCAAGAAAAATATTTCCCGTTTTATAGAAAGATTTGACAAGAATCGTCTTGTCGGCCAAATCCTTGACGACATCAACTCTGGAAGAATCACCCGCTCTAAACTCATTTAGCTAATTTTTGTAAGCACTACTCATTCATCTCTAGCATTGAACCTATGAAGGTGTAAGAAGCTCTTAGAGATGTGGATTGGGTGAATGATATGCATGAAGAGCTACATAACTTCGTGAGGAACCAAATTTGGACGTCGGTTGAGAAGCACAAAGATGAGAAAAATATCATTCAAACCAAATGGGTGTTTCACAACTAACAAGATGAGGATGGACAAGTTTTCTGCAACAAGGCTCGCCTAGTGGCCCAAGGCTACACTCAAGTGGAAGATATGGACTATGGTGAGACCAATGCCCCGTTGCTAGACTTGAGTCCATTCACATCCTTCTTGCTTATGCCAATCACCATGATATTACCCTTTACCAAAAGGATAGTAACAACCCATGGCTTTATGAATCTAAGAAACCTAACCACGTTTACAAGCTTCGTAAAGCTCTTTATGGCCTTAAACAAGCTCCTAGATCTTGATACAAATGATTGACACAATTTCTTATTATAGTGTTTTGAAATTGGTAAAATTGATTCAATCTTATTCACTGAGAGAGTTAATGGTGAACTATTCGTGTGCCAAATCTATGTTGTTGATACCATATTTGGATCCACGAACCCTCATTTTAGTGAAAAATTCTGAAGGTTGACGTTGTAGAAGTATGAGATGTCTATGATGTGTGAACTCAAAGTCTTCCTTAGTTTGCAAATCAAGTAAACAAGAGAGGATAATTTTGTTTCTCAAAAAAATTATACCAAGGACTTATTTAAGAAGTTCAACATGCAAGAGTGCAAAGGCATGAAAAAACCTATGCTTACTAGTGGACATCTTGACCTCACTAAGGAGGACAAACTGCTTGATCAAAAGGTTTATTGATCAATGACCGATTCATTGCTGCATATATGTGCCTCACGTCCCGACATTATACTAAGTGTATGCATGTGTCAGCCCAGTGGAGCATGGGGTATCTAGGGCTGGCGGACCAAGGTCTTGACGGTGTCATTTGTCAAGAAGCTATGTTTACTCATGGAGGACGGGGTCGCCTAGGAGCACCAGCAAGGGACGATGCGCCCCAACAAGGGCTTCCCGAGAACGACCAGAAACTCCCTTGCACTCCATATGACTATGCAAGTGACGGTGTCCTGGACTATGGGGGTATTAACCTATACGGCCCATTGTCCATGGGCCGGGCCGATTACCCATTAATCATAAGTGGAAGGCTAACCGAAGATGTAGCCCTCGGGATGATGAAGAGGGACACTACCAAAGACTTGCCATGTACTTCAAGGAGAGTTCTACTAGGCGGTGTGTTTATTCTTAGTTGACAACCGACCATATTTGTAACCTAGGTACCCCTGGTGCATATATAAACCAATGGGTTTAGTATTTATGGACAAGATTACCAGCCTTAGGGTTTAGAACACAATCACCCGATTTCGATGTAGACCATCTCTGTACCCAATCCCATCGATACAATCAAAGCAGGACATAGGGTTTACCTCTTTGAGAGGGACCGAACCTGGGTAAAACATTGTCTCACTCGTCTCTTGTTACCATTGTTCTAGATCCACACAGCTCGGGGCCCCCTACCCGAGATCCACCAGTTTTAGCACCAACAGCAGGGAGAGAGAGACAGACTGACATGTGTGTCCATTGCTGGGCATGCTGCTATAGTGGATGGCATTAGGAGTTGTGACGGGGCGTAGCTATGGTGCCTTTTAACTTTTGTCTATGCAAAGGGACGCCTTATCGAAGGTCATCCACAATGATCGTGAGAGATTCACCTGCCGTGCATGGTGAATAGGGTTGTCTTGTAGCAGCCTACATAGGATGGTCAAAAGGCCTTCTTGCCCTTTGGACAAGGGGGAAGGGTGAGGCGTCCACTCATCTGCCTTGGGTGATGCGGATATGTGGCAATGACCCGTTGGAGGGAGAGAGGTAAGAGTCCAGTATAAATGGGAGATGACTGCTACTCGGGCAGGGGACTCACATTTTTCACTACCACGAAGACATTTTGTAGTTCAACACACAACAATATCAAACCAGAACATGAGTAGGGTATTACACCTCACCGGTGGCCTGAACCTGGGTAGCTCCGGTGTACTCTTGCGTCCTTTTCATATTCCCAGCGAGCGATGACTTAGGAAGAATAACACGTTCAGTCCAGGACTCTGAAAGGGTTGTAGTCCACAAACCAATGTCAGGTTCTTAGACACCGACAACATGCGTGCATGAATCAAGCGATACCTATGGAATGCCACTTATCCACCGTGAAAATAATTGTGAGATACTTGATACATACACCAAACTTTGGCATATGGTATTCCAAAGGATCATCTTTTAATCTTGTTGGCTGCTCTGATTTAGACTATGTCGGTGAGAATATTTATAGAAAGTCCACTTCGGGTACTTGTCAATTTCTTGGAAGGTCCCTTGTATCTTGGTCTTCCAAGAAGAAAAACTTGGTATCTCTATCTACCGCCGAAGTGGAATACATTACCGGCGGATCATGTCATGCTCAATTACTATGGATGACTCAAACTCTCAAAATTATGGGATAAATGTGAAAAATGTCCCATTGCTTTGTTACAATGAGAGTGCCATTAAGATTACACACAATACCGTTCAACATTCTCATACTAAGCATACCGATGTCACCATTTCCCGATCATTTGGCTAAAGGTGACATTAACCTTAAGCATGTTCGAATCGACAAACAAGTGGCAGATATCTTCACTAAACGTCTTGATGAGAAGATATTTCGTCACTTGAGGAGCGAGTTGAACATTCTTGATACTTCAAATGTGAAGTAGAAACTCACTTTGGTGCTTGCGAGGACATGAGCTTACATGACTAATCCTTGATATTTCTCTTATCATGACTTATCTTGTATCTTGGATATATTGCCTTCTTGTATTGCATCTAACCCGTGTAGGTACTTGGACAAGCTACACTCTACGAGATTGCTCCAAACTCCCATCTTGAGCAATTCTACATGTACCAAGTACCTATGATCAAATTTGTTTTGATTAGGAAGAAGACAACACCAAAAGTATCCTTTGACAACATTTGATATAACTCTTCACTCTTGTCAATTTGGATATACATATTATTCCTTGCATGGCTAACCCATGTAGGAAGATGAACTTCAAAGAACATGGATTGCTCCCAACTCATGATGGATATCATCCCACTTGAGCCTCCACACCAAGTTCAACTAGATGACTGTGTGAACATCACACCCCAATGTAAGTCCTCACATCTTATAGAAGCTTTACTCCAAGTCATGAGTTAAAGAAACTCAAGGAGATGTGAACAAATTGAAATGCTTAATTGAAAAAGGGCAACCCATGTTGAACTTAATGATGAGTATGACCTATGATCAAGTGCTCTCACTTGACTCCTATGTCAATGTATTGAAATATACATGGCTTGGTTGCCATTTTACCTTTTGTTTTATTTGCTACTATTTGTTCTTGTTTTTCACTACCTTTTGAAAATATTTACACAAAAAAACGAAAACTTCTTCTATTTTCCTTTAATTTATTTCCATCAATTCATTGCAAATCTTATATGAATTCCTTGCAAATCCTTCAGTAATTTTATTCCAAAGTGAGATGAGTTTGACAAATCTTTCTTTTTGTCGTGCAATCGGTCACTCCAATCCAAAAACATCGGTACCACCGAGTATACAAGATACTTTGTTTGGCGGTTCATCAATCAATCCGAGTGGAACTGGCTCGAAATCCCTGATGTGATCAACTAGTGACCCCAGGCTCGCTTTGGAACCACCGATTGATCTCGCGCGGAGACACCAAAGTGTACAAGAAAAATAACTATTTGCCAAAATTACCTTTAAATATTTATCCAGCGCCACTCTATGATTCTTTCCCATCTATTGCATTCCCAGCAACATCTCAGCTAAATGTGCCCATCCAGGACCCTTCCTTATGATCAATGACCAAAAAGCCAACCCTTCTTGGTAATTACTGTCAAAGGGCCAAAGATGCACTCATCAAAGTCTTATCGAAAGACCTATTTAAAGGAAGAGAAATACACATATATATGAGGAGACACAAGTATATGTTTCTAAGTGGTTAGAAACATATGTGTTTGAATTAATTTGCTTATGCTTTAATTGTTTGATCATTTTCTGTTCTGATTTTGTCTCACCCTACCCGCTCCCATTTCTACAATTTCAGATTTAGCGGGAGAGGAAGTTCAATTTTAGGGGAGAAAATCCTTTGAAATTCTATTGCAAATCTTTATTGATTTCTTGGGGACATGTCAACTTTCAGGAAGTAATTTTTTCGATGAAAGGGAGGAGCTCCTCGGCTCCTTTTATTTATTAAAATAAGCCAATAAACCCAAGTACCACAAGACTTTTCAGAAAGGCTGCCCACACACAACCCAAATTAAAGAAAGCTCCACCATCAGGAGTCCTAAGAGAAGAGGTTCACACCGATCAAAATGAAATAAAAGAAAAAAATCCAACAACCATGAAATAGGTGAAGCCCAGATACACCAACTCTGTCTCTCTCTCCCAACCAAATTGGTGATGCCAAGATGCCAAAGTTGAGCATGGAGACTAGGCTTAGCGCAGTGGCATCATCAGCTTTAGCAGCAGGTGGCTCGCAACTTTTCTTGTGCTCCATTGGAGGAATGTCCATCAACATCACCCCCATGTGAGCGGGTACAACCTTTTGATCAGCTGGAGCAGCCGCTGCTCGAAGAGCCTCCATTTTTTTGACGAGCTTTAAAGTCATCCACCAAATCTATTTGATATAAATCCAAGGCATCCCATTAAAGACCATGTGATTTCTATGTTTCCATATAGCCCAAAGCATAGCAGAGCAGATGGTGTGAACATGATATAATGGCTTGCCAGTAACCCAAAGGGAAGCCACAGATTTTAAGTTATCACCTAGTGGTCTCTCTAGCATCAAGCTAGCAGCAGACTAGGTTTGCTTAGCTATGATATGTCTCCATCGTATCTATAATTTTTGATTGTTTCATGCCAATATTATACAACTTTCACATATTTTTGGCAACATTTTGTATGATTTATTGGACTAACCTATTGATCCAGTGCCCAGTGCCAGTTCCTGTTTGTTGCATGTTTTTTGTTTCGCAGAATATCCATATCAAACGAAGTCCAAACGCGATAAAAATTTACGGAGATTTTTTTTTGGAATATTTTTGAATTTTGAGAAGTGGATTCAACGCAAACGGAGGCCCACAGCCTCCACGAGACACCAGGGCGCGCCCCTAGGGCCCAGGCGCGCCCAGGTGGGTTGTGCCCAGCTCGTAAGTCGGTTGGAACTCTCCTTCGGGCTCAAGGAAGCTATTTTTTGTATAAAAATCCCCTCAAAATTTCAGCCCAATCGGAGTTACAGATCTCCGGGAATATAAGAAACGGTTTTCGACCAGAAAACAGGAACGTGAAACAGAAGAGAACAGAGAGGGAGATGCAATCTAGGAGGGGCTCCTGCCCCTCCGCCGCCATGGAGGCCATGGACCAGAGGGGGAACTCTCCTCCCATCTAGTGGGGAGGCCAAGGAAAAAGAAGAAGGAGGGGGGCTCTCTCCCCCTCTCTCCCGGTGGCGCCGGAACGCCGCCGGGGCAAGCATCGTGACGGCGATCTACTCCAACAACTTCACCGCCGTCAACACCAACTCTCTCCCCCTCTATGCAGCGGTGTAACTCCCCTTTTCACCGCTGTAATCTCTACTTAAACATGGTGCTCAAATCCATATACTATTTCCCAATGATATATGGCTATCCTATGATGTTTGAGTAGATCCGCTTTGTCCTATGGGCTAATTGATGATCGTGGTTGGTATGATTGTATATTTTATTATGGTGCTGTCCTATGGTGCCCTCCGTCTCGCGCAAACGTGAGGGATCCTCGCTGTAGGGTGTTGCAATGTGTTCATGATTTGCCTATGGTGGGTGGCGTGAGTGACAGAATACACAGACCCGAGTAGGTGGGTTGTTGCATATGGGTTTAAAGAGGACTTGATACTTAATGCTATGGTTGGGTTTTACCTTAATGATCTTTGGTAGTTGCGGATGCTTGCTAGAGTTCCAATCATAAGTGCATATGATCCAAGTACGGAAAGTATGTTAGCTCATGCCCCTCCCTCATATAAAATTGCAAGAATGATTACCGGTCTAGTTATCAATTGCCTAGGGACAAATAACCTTATTGTTTGACAAAAGCTCTCTACTAAACAACTAACTTTTATTATCTTGCAATTTACTCGTAGTTTTATTCCCGCTAAGTACATCTAGTTTTATTTGTGCAAACTATCCTATCACCTACAAAGTAGTTTCATACTTGTTCTAGGTAAAGCAAACATTAGCGTGCGTAGAGTTGTATCGATGGTCGATAGAACTTGAGGGAATATTTGTTCTACCTTTAGCTCCTCGTTGGGTTCGACACTCTTACTTATCGAAAAACGCTACAAACGATCCCCTACACTTGTGGGTTATCAAGACCTTTTTCTGGCGCCGTTGCCGGGGAGCAATAGCGTGGGGTGGATATTCTCGTGTGTGCTTGTTTGCTTTATCACTAAGTAATTTTTATTTTCTGTTATTAGTTGTTTTATATCTTTAGTTATGGATATGGAACACGAAACACCAAAAAAATTAGTGGTACTTGCTACTCATGGAGATGGGGAACCTCCTAAAACCCTCGATGCTAGTTATGTGCAAAGTATTAAATACTACTTTGATAATCCTGAGAAGACCCCATTCAACTTGATAATGGGAGTAATGTTGGATCAACGTGAATACTTTAGAGATTATCGCTTGACTCAAAAAGGGAAATTGTTATGGGATCAAATTCATATGTTGCATTGGTATGCTCGGGAGCTATGCTTGAGATATGATAATACTTGTTGCTCTAGGATGAACGCTCCACACCTTCCCTTTTCATGCAAATTTAATGATAATGAAACCTTAGCTTCTTATGCTAAAGGTATTATGATTACTATGATGTGGAACGAATAGAAGAATCTGTTGCTTTTAAAGGTGCTTATGAAGTTGCTTCTTTGATGGAAAATTATGATGATGTTTCTTACGAATCTGAAAATCTTGCCATACTTAAATATTGCTATGAGAATTATGATTGCAATGCTGATATTATTGAATTTATTGAAAGAATGTCCGCTGCCTTGGAAGAGACTAATATTTTGCAGGGACCTATGGAAGAAGAAGTTGCTGAAACTGTGAGCTCATTAGATGAAGAAGATGAGGAGGAGAGCGAAGAACAAAAGGAGGAAGAGCGGATTAGCTACCCGTGCCCACCTTGTAATGAGAGTAACTCTTCAACTCATACATTGTTTAATTACCCTTCATGCTTACCGAAGGATGAATGCCATGATGATTGCTATGATCCCTTGGATTCGTTTGAAATATCCCTTTTTGATGAACTTGATGCTTTCTATGCTTGTGGCCATGATGCCAATATAAATTATGCTTATGAAGATGAACTTGCTATAGTTCCTTATGTTAAGCATGAAATTGTTGCTATTGCACCCACACATGATAGTCCTATTATCTTTTTGAATTCTCCCAACTACACTATATCGGAGAAGTTTGCTCTTATTAAGGATTATATAGATGGGTTGCGTTTAGCTACTACACATGATGATTTTGATGAATATAATATGCATGTGCTTGCTGCTCCTACTTGCAATTATTATGAGAGAGGAACTACATCTTCACCTCTCTATGTTTCCAATACAATAAAATTGCAACAAACCGTTTATACTATGCATTCGCCTTTACTTAATGTGCATGAATTGTTCTTGTATGACATGCCGATGCATAGGAAGAGAGTTAGACTTTGTTGTCACATGATATATATCACTTTGTGCTCACTACTAAATTACAAATCATTGTTAATTAAAATTGGCTTCGATATACCTTGGGATCCGGGTGGATCCATTACTTGAGCACTTTATGCCTACCTTAATGGCTTTAAAGAAAGCGCTGCCAGGGAGACAACCCAGAAGTTTTAGAGAGACGTTTATTTCTGTTCTGTGCTTTTATAAAGTTTAAAAACAAAAAAAATATAGAGGGAAACCTAAAACTTCACAAAAGGAAAGGTGAAAGTGAGAAGTGATGATGAGCATCGTTGAAGTGGGGGCTAGCCTTGAACTTTTGTTCATGCCCATGGAAACTTTGTGAATCTTGAATCATGGAAACTTTTACAACAAAAATAATTATCGCCTTGTACAAATCTATTGTATTATAAAAATAATGTGCCAAGATTTGCCTTTAGGATGTTTGAATTGCTTGTTTGATGTGTGCTGTGCAAAAACAGAAAATTTTGCCGTAGTGTTTGAATTTTCATATTTTACTGGAGCGTGCAAAAATTCTGAAAGTTTTACACGGTACTGTTATGCAAATCATTTCTCACGTCCTAATTTTTCAGAATTGTTTGAGCTACAGAAGTATATGTGTATACAAATCTTTACAGACTGTCCTGTTTTTCACAGATTGTTGTTATAGCTGCTTTGCGTGCTTATGTTTGAATTCTTGTTGAGCCCTATTGACTTGGGAGCCATAGAATTGTGATAGCATACAATGGGTAATGTTAGCTTATAATTATGTAATAATGTTATGGCAAGACATGATGGGATTTGGTGTTATGTGTACTAACGGATCTCACGAATTTTCTGTTAAATTTTGTGTGATTGAAGTTTTCAAGTTTTGGGTGTTATCACGATGAGAAGGAATAAGGAGCAGCAAGAGCCTAAGATTGGGGATGCCCAAGGCACCCCAAGGTAATATTCTAGGAAGACTCAAGCGTCTAAGCTTGGGGATGCCCCGGGAAGGCATCCCTTCTTTTATTCCAAATCATCGGTATGTCACTTGGAGCTATATTTTTATTCATCACATGGTATGCGTAAATCTTGGAGCGTCTTTTGTGTTTAGTTTTCACTTTTCTTTTATCCACCATGCTGGTATGAGATACTCCATGGTTGATTTATAGAATGCTCATTGCACTTGACTTATATCTTTTGAGTATGGCTTTATAGAATGCTTCATGTGCTTCACTTATATCATTTGAAGTTTGGATTGCCTGTTTCTCTTCACATAGAAAACCGTTATTCATAGAATGCTCTTTTGCTTCACTTATATTTATTAGAGCATGGTATTTTGTAGAAAGAATTAAACTCTCTTGCTTCACTTATATCTATTTACAGAGTCAACAGGAATTGGTCATCCACACGGTTAGTCATAAAATCCTACATAAACCTTAGGAATCACTGAATATGATACGTTTGATTCCTTGCAATTGTTTTGCGATATAGAGATGATAATATGTGGGAGGTACTAGTGGATGATCGTGTTTAGTAAGATATTGGTGTTAAGGTTTGTGATTCCCGAAGCATGCACGTATAGTCCCCCGTTATGCTAGGAAGTTGGAGCACAATTTATTCTTGATTGTCTATCTTTGTGTGAAGGTCGGGGGCGCGCGATGGTTAACTCCTACCAACCTCCCCCCTAGGAGCATGCGTAGTAATACTTTGCTTCGAGAGAGCTAATAAAACTTTTGCAATAATTATGTGAGTTCTTTATGACTAATGCGAGTCCATGGATTATACGCACTCTTACCTTTCCGCAATTTGCTAGCCTCTACGGTACCGTGCATTGCCCTTTCTCACCTCGAGAGTCGGTGCAAACTTCGCTGGTGCATCCAAACCCCGTGATATGATACGCTCTGTCACACATAAGCCTTATTATATCTTCCTCAAAACAGCCACCATGCCTACCTATTATGGCATTTTCATAACCATTCCAAGATATATTGCCATGCAACTTCCACCGCCTCCGTTTTGATGACTTGTGCATTCATTGTCATATTGCATTACATGATCGTAAGATAGCTAGCATGATGTTTTCATGGCTTGTCCGTTTTTTGATATCTTTGCTACGCTAGATCATTGCATTCATATAGAGTCATACTTTGTTCTACTATCGTTGTAATATTGAGTTGTAAGTAAATAGAAGTGTGATGATCATCACTATTCATTATTAGAGCATGCCCCAGTGATGAAAGGATGATGGAAACTATGATTCCCCCACAAGTCGGGATGAGGCTCCGGACAAAGAAATAAAAAAAATAAAAAGGAAAAAAAGAAAAAGAAAAAAAAGAAAAGAAAAAAAAGAAAAGAAAGAAAAAAAATGAAAGAAGAAGGAATAGGGGCATGCTAATTCCACACTTGTGCTTCAAAGTAGCACCATGTTTTTCATATAGAGAGTCTCCTGTGTTGTCACTTTCATATACTAGTGGGAATTTTTCATTATAGTTAGATGCATACCCACTTAGTTTTCATATTGAGCTTTCATACACTTATAGCTCTTAGTGCATCCGTTGCATGGCAATCCCTACTCCTCGCATTGATATCTATTGATGGGCATCTCCATAGCCCGTTGATACGCTGAGTTGATGCGAGACTTTCTTCTCTACTTTTTCCCCTTTGAAACCTACCACCGTATTCTATTCCAACCACATTGCTATATCCATGGCTTGCGCTCATGTATTGCGTGAGAGTTGAAAATGTTGAAGCGCGTTAAAAAGTATGAACCAATTGCTTGGCTGACACCGGGGTAGTACATGATTTATACTTTGTGTTAAGAAGACAGAGCATGACAAGGCTATATGATTTTGTAGGGATAGCGTTCTTTAGCCTTGATATTTTGAAAGACATGATTGTTTGTTGGGATGCCTGAGTATTAATGTCTTCATGTCAAAACTAGACTATTGCTTTGAATCACTTGTGTCTTAATATTCATGCCATGATTAAATATATGATCAAGATTATGCTAGGTAGCATTCCACATCAAAAATTATCATTTTTATCATTTACCTACTCGAGGACGAGCAGGAATTAAGCTTGGGGATGCTGATACGTCTCCGTCGTATCTATAATTTTTTATTGTTTCATGCAATTATTATACAACTTTCACATATTTTTGGCAACATTTTATATGATTTATTGGACTAACCTATTGATCCAGTGCCCAGTGCCAGTTCCTGTTTGCTGCATGTTTTTTGGTTCGCGGAAAATCCATATCAAACGAAGTCCAAACGCGATAAAAATTTACGAAGATTTTTTTTGGAATATTTGTGAATTTTGAGAAGTGGAATCAACGCAAACGGAGGCCCACAGCCCCCACGAGACACCAGGGCGCGCCCTGCTAGGTTGTGCCCAGCTCGTAAGTCGGTTGGAGCTCTCCTTCGGGCGCAAGGAAGCTATTTCCCAATGATATATGGCTATCCTATGATGTTTGAGTAGATCCGCTTTGTCCTATGGGCTAATTGATGATCGTGGTTGGTATGATTGTATATTTTATTATGGTGCTGTCCTACGGTGCCCTCCGTCTCGCGCAAACGTGAGGGATCCTTGCTGTAGGGTGTTGCAATGTGTTCATGATTTGCCTATGGTTGGTGGTGTGAGTGACAAAATACACAGACCCGATTAGGTGGGTTGTTGCATATGGGAGTAAAGAGGACTTGATACTTAATGCTATGGTTGGATTTTACCTTAATGATCTTTGGTAGTTGCGGATGCTTGCTAGAGTTCCAATCATAAGTGCATATGATCCAAGTACGGAAAGTATGTTAGCTCATGCCTCTCCCTCATATAAAATTGCAAGAATGATTACCGGTCTAGTTATCAATTGCCTAGGGACAAATAACCTTCTTGTTTGACAAAAGCTCTCTACTAAACAACTAACTTTTGTTATCTTGCAATTTACTCGTAGTTTTATTCCCGGTAAGTACTTCTAGTTTTATTTGTGCAAACTATCCTATCACCTACAAAGTAGTTTCATACTTGTTCTAGGTAAAGCAAGCATTAGCGTGCGTGTCGATAGAACTTGAGGGAATATTTGTTCTACCTTTAGCTCCTCGTTGGGTTCAACACTCTTACTTATCGAAAAAGGCTACAAACAATCCCCTACACTTGTGGGTTATCAAGCTACAACACATTCAAATAATAGATTATACACTATTTCTTGACACAAACAGAAGTCACAGTCTTCTGGTTTTTTCATGTTTGTTTTTAACAGGTTTTCTCTACTCATAAGTTTGTTATATAACAACAACCAAAGAAAGATGTGAACCCTGGAAGGCACAACTAGTTTCCATACTATAGGTAAGAAGACTGGGGTCACCCCTCTAAACTTGATGATGGCATATAAAGAGCTAGATGATTATTGTCCAAAAGCTTCATATTGCCAGACTAGTGAGTCATAGTCTCGAGAGAGGACAATACTCTGTGCTATCTCCAATAATTCATACCACCTAAGCATCATTTTCTCATCAAAGATCCTTCCAAAGGAATTTTTTTAGGGTTTTTCCATCCCAAACCTGGTGAGTGGTACTACATTGCTCTCTACAAATACTATAAAGGTCCCATAATTGAATAGCTAGAGGGGAAGTACCAAACCAAGAATCTTCCCAGAATTTGATATGTTTGCCATCCCCCACCACCCATATAGACCCCATTTTTACTACCTTGGCAGCCCACATGACTCCTTTCCAAAGCCGTGAGGCTCCAACCTCTTTCCCACAACAGATGTTGGGGGCATTATTAAGGTATTTGGAGTCCACAAAGCTTTTCCAAATTTTCCCTTCTCCAGACATGTATCTTTTGACGCAAGAGCCTAGCAAGCAAATATGTAAGTCATGGAGGTTTAGAATGTCCAAACCTCCAAATTATTGTTTCATACAGACTAGTTGCCAATTGGCTAGGTGGATTTTCCTATGTCCGTCGTAGTCATTCCAAATGCAGTTTGCCATTTGAGAAGTCCAATGCCCACTTTGGGAACTTAAAGAAGGAAAGCATGTAAATGGGAATATTGGCCATGCAAGCTTTAATGAGGACTAGCCTCCCTTTATAAGAGAGAAGCTTTGCCTCTTCACCCAACAATTCTCTAGAGGATTTTGTCTAGTTGAGGTTGTAGGTCCTCTCTAGACAGCTTATCCACATGCAGGGGGACACCTAAATATTTAATAGGAAATTGACACATAGGACAATAAAAATTTTCAGCTAAGCAAGTAACCTCCTCAGCTATTACATTTAGAGGAATTAATTCACTTGTGTCAAATTTGATCCTCTTCCCAGAGACTTGCTCAAAGCAGGTCAAGATCTACTTCATGTTAGTGGCCATCTATGGGTCACTATCTACAAAAATTATTGTATGATCTACATATTGAAGGCTAATTAAACCCCCAGGGCATGCGTCATAGCACAACCATTTGATCAAATCTGATTCAGATGCTTTAAAAAACATTCTAGTGAGCACATATGCTACTAAATTGAAGAGTAAGGGAGATAGAGGACACCGCTGCCTCAGTCATTTTCAAGTGGAAAAGAAGTTACTCTTCAAACTATTTAGTTTCACACCCATGGATCCTCCATGAGAGATTTTGTGAATCCAGCTTATCCACTTCTGACTAAAGCCCCCTTTTAGAAGTAGTTCTTCTGGAAAATGAAGATCTATTTTATCAAAGGCCTTCTCATAATCTAACTAGAACACAACACTCGCGCTCCCAAATTTAGACAAAGAGTATACGGCCTCATGAGTAGCAACTACACTTCCTAGTATATGTTTGCCTTCAATAAAACCAGATTGATTGCTAGAAATAAGTATGTCCATGATCATGGACAACCTACAAGTCAGGACTTAAGTAAAAAATATATAATTAAGCAGACTAATGGGTCTAAACTTCTTCATCACGATTGCATTTGGTTCTTTTGGGATGGGAGTAAGCATGACAAAGTGTAATCTATATATGTCCAGAGTTCCAGCATGAATATCTTTGAACATAGCTAGAATATTATGCTTCACCAAACCCCAATCTTTTTGGTAGAACAGAAAAGGAATGCCATCTGGGCGAGTGCCACCATCAACTTATGAGTCAAAAACAATTTTTTTGACATCCTCTTCAGTAAAAGGTGAGTTTAACATATCATGATCTGCATCGGAGACATATGACTACCTATCAAAAAACCCTTTAGATAGGGAGAAACCCCCTATCCTCCTTACATAATTGGGTTTTATAATAGTTTGCAGCTAGTACAAGCATATCACTATGATCAGAGTTATCTAGTGATGCTATCTCCTTTACATGTCATCCCAGTATCGGTATTCTTGGAGTTCCTAAATTTTATTGAAGAAAGATTATTGTGTTATCTAACCCCATTTTCTCAAGACTGTCTCTCAAGGTATAATGCTCAAGCACCTCAAGGTAAGTGTATGCATCATACTCATGTGCATGATGATCCCTTGCTTGTTGTACATACTTGTTTGCAAGAAATGATCACGAGCACATGAGGATTTCCATTCCTATCTTTTGCTCTTATGCATACTTCCAAGATGCATGTGACATATATAGTCTTCTTTTCTATTCAGTCGTGCATCTGCATTCCATAAGAAAATTAGTAAAATATGCACAATTGTAGGGGGAGCTTTTACATGTTGCATGTTTTTCAAAGCTTTAATGTATTTGATGGTATATCCTTCATTTTAAACTTTAATGTATTTTGTCATCAATTACCAAAAAGGGGGAAATTGAAAGCACATTTGCTCCCTTGGTGGCTTTGGTAATTCTTGTCAACATACATATTGTTGGACTAATACTTTACTCGAGTATATTTCAGAAAAAGTTCAACTTAGGCAAGTGTTTGGAATCAGATGTGAACCCCTCATGCTACTAAGGATATATGTTGGGAAAACTTCAAGACTCTATATTTTTGGTTAAGCGATCCAAGATCATATTGAGTCCATAGGAAAGCCAATAATATTAAAAGGGGATGAGGTTTTGATCATGGTCTAACTGCTCAAGTGCTTAGAGATAGTGCTCCAAAACCCTCAGCCACACTTTCACATTAATCTATGTCCAAAACCCTAAAGTCTTTCTGAGTCCCACTAGAACATATTTACCCAGACTCATCGACATACACTTGACATTGGCACTGCCCAAACCCTAGCAACTCGGTCTCACCGAGATGACCCTTCGGTCCCACCGAAGATCACTTGCCAACCTTTTGTAACCAATTGGTTCCACTTTCGAATTTTCGAGTGGTTTCAATCGGTCTCACCGAAGTGTGGAAAGTGATTAGATCATCACCATTTGGTACCACCGACTCGTTTCATCTGGTCTCACCGAAAAGCCTAAAGTTCAAGCCTTCTGTACTAGTCGGTCTCACCGAGTGTTTTCACCCGGTCCCACCGAGCAGTGCATAAAGGTGTGTGATGGTTTGATTTTTGGTGCTACCTATATATACCCCCATCCATTCCACCAACTCTCAGAGAGCAACTAGAACAAAGCTACCACTTCTCATATCCATTTTCTAAGAGAGAACCACCTACCCTTCTGTTGAGACCAAGAGGATTCCAGTCCAACCTTTGATCCTTGATCTCTAGCCTCCCCAAGTTGCTTTCCACTCCAATCCCTCTCCTTCCACATAGCCAATATATGTGAGAGACTATCTTTTGAAACACAAGAGCAAAGAGTTCATCATCAACAACAACATATGTTACCTTTTGGAGAGTGGTGTCTCCTAGATTGGTTAGGTGTCACTTGGGAGCCTCAAAGCCTGTGGAGTTGAACCAAGGAGTTTATAAGGACAAGGAGATCGCCTACTTCATGAAGATCTACCGTGAGTGAGGCTAGTCCTTTGTGGACGTAAGTCATGATGGCATAGACAAGGTTGCTTCTCCGTGAACCCTTTGTGGGTGGAGCCCTACGTTGACTTGCGCAACCGTTACCATCCGTCGGTTGGAATCTCCATCAACGTGGACGTACGATAGAGCCACTTATCGGAACCACGCCAAAAATCACCGTGTCTTCATTGTGTATGATCATCTCAAAGCTATACCCTTACTTTCTTGCACTTGCATGTCATTTACTTTTCGCTGCCCATACTCTAGATATGCATGTGTTGTTTGTATTGCTAGTCACTTAACTTGTGCTAAAATCTTCCTAAATATCAAAGAAATTAGAAATTGCACCCTTTTCCTTGTTAGTGTCTATTCACTCCCATCTGGACCTATCTTTTCAATCCTGCATTAACGGAAAACAAAAAAATGCATATGTTTTGGCAAGACACCACATGTGTAAAAGGGGTCAGGTGACAAAGAAAGCCAACATCCCCGACATGGTATATTAACTGATCCGATTAGATTATCATTTTTTTTAAACACGTACCCTATGATTTAGGAATTTAAATATTTGAAAGATGCCCCTACTTCATGATATGTAATGTTCCAGACATCACATGATGTACTTGCTACTGCCACGAGATTCAAGGTTGCATATATCCTTTCTCTAAAATTTGATGTGAAACCATGAAAAGTTTAACAAGTAACACATACGAATAGCTGATACATCAAACAACCTAGATAAATAATCATCAGACTCCAACTACCCACATAAAGTGATCAGAAAAACCATAGTAACGTTCACCTAGAGCTCAACCTTCACATACATCCATGTGAATTCCAAACTAATGGGACAACATTAGCCTGCATATATGAAGTTAGCAAGAGAAGCAAATCACGGGCACAATCTTCTCCTTGATCTGCACCTCCCATCCCTCATAGGGATGGAACTCCGCGTGAATGCCCCTTTTTGAAACACACCCGACACAATATCTATAAGAAACCAAGTATTGTAACATGAAGAACATCAGAGATGAAGCAAGAATAGAAACATCGGTGGTACCTGAATGAACTGGACGGTCTGGGCGAAGCTAATTGGCAGCTTGAGGTCATTGGCATTTTTGCTGAAGGTGATGATCGCAGGGTGTGCACAACACAAGCATTGCACCATCGAGAACGAACGGACCTATAAGGTAGACAATGCCATCACACGAGGCCGGTTGTGCAAGGGAAGAAGCACAATACAACATTAACGTTGTTCAAAATGATGGTTTCTCCCTCTACCTAGTCTGTAGCGCTAGGAGCGAACCATAACACCCACGCCTTGGGCTGCCCGGGCCGTGGCTTGGAGTGTGGAGAGAAAAAGCTGCATTTATTGTAGCTACAGTCGCACGCTGTAGCTACAAGGATGGCCCGAGGCGTATGCATATTCTAGCTACGACACTGCCCACGCCGCAACAACACACACCACGTCAGGAGCCCCGGATCCCATACATTTGATCTCACTAAGATCTGCCTTGCCCCCGAAGCATGCAACCCATGGCAATGTCGTCGGCCTTGCTGGGCCCACTCTCCCCTCACCATGATCAGGCATTGCATCTGCCGACACCGCCCTCCGTCGTTGGACTTCGGCTACCCCGCGTCCCTCGCCGTGGCAAGCTTTCTCCATGAGTGCCTCGCTACCAGTGCACCCTAGATACCCTCCTCTATGCGGTCCTCATCGGGCACCCCAATCTCCATCCGAAGCAAGCAACACCTAAGAAGCTGATGCAAGGGAAGAGGAAACAGGCGGCACAAGACCCGCCCCGACGAATATGCAAGCATCGAACCCACAACCAAAGACTGTCGTGTTCCCCTCTCATCGGAGAGACCAATGCCGCCACCCTCTCTCACAAAAGAGACATCGCCATGTGCACGGTGGCATGTACCCAGCTACCACGTCCACCGGCGAATCGAATCGACAGAGAAACAAAGACCCGCACCCAAGACACTTACAAGGAGGCCCACCAAGAAACTTAGAGACCTGATCAATCAGTATACCTCCTTTTCCGAGAGCTTAGAGCATCTACAACCGGACCCCCATACTCGCCCAAACGCCCGGACCGGCTGCCCGGTCAGTGTTAGGACGCAAAAATGTCACCAATCGGCCTCCCCGTAGCTGGCCCAAATGCCCAGACTGACCACACTCCCCATATCCAACCCAAATATGCAGCAAATATGAGGACGCCCGGACGTGCCTGGGCATGTCCGCCACATCAGACTGGGCGCACGCCCGCCACATCAGACTGACGAGGAGGGCCCATGCCAATTTGGTTGTATTCGTCCCCCCTCCTTGCCGCTGAAGGTCAGCGCCCCGTACAACGCCACTGGACTTTCAGATTCAAACGAAGATGTCGAAAATGATTAAACTTTGAAAAAAGAAAGGCCATCAATGCTAGTTTTGTAAGGGATATGGACAGTCACAATGAATCTTCTCTGTCTATGAACAGAGAAGATTCATAATGACACACCACAACCTTCAGAAAGGATATGTTGATAGCCGAAGCTTACAATTTTGGGAGGACGCTGCTATCTAAGCCGGCCGCGTCGCTCCTCGCGCGACGAAGTAGGACTAAACCCCCAACCAAGCCGATCAACACTCGAAATCTGAAGTACACAAATTTATTTGGTGTTTATAACAATCCGGCCGGCCCAATATGGAGAAAATAATCGATGTGCATGTCCGTGCATGTATTTGGTGTTTTGGGGTGGTTTGTGGTTACAAATGATAAAAATTGAGGCCCACCCGCTCATTGTCCACGGGGACGTCCAGGCGCTTCCGCGGATGTATATGACTGGAGTAGGCAATTCCGGTTGTAGATGCTCTTAAGAGATTTAGTGGATAGAAAAACTCAACTAGGACAAGTGGATTATCTAGTTATGTCACATTCCTATCCGTTAATCTTCTGGTTTTACTGTCACTCTCCCACCCCTTCCTTCGCGTCCAAGTCCCACAAACAGCCCGAGTAATTTTACCCTCGCCGGAAGAGTCAGAGGGAGAGTAGCCGGTCGCCGTCCGCCCAGTTTGTTTAACTGCAACTCGCATGTCGGCCTTGCAAGGCGACACGTCTGCCGGCCGTCGGCTCCGCTGGTCGGCAACTCCGCGAGACTGGCAGCGATATGATTTTGAAAACACAGCGCCGCGCCGCTCGCGCAAAACTGGGAGCTAATTAATCCACCTTCTGGGCGGTGGGAGAGCTCGTATTGTATTCGCCATCGTGTTCCTGCGCACCAGACGGGAGCCAGTCCAGCACTACACCATGCGTCCAATCACGCCCGGGAATCCTCCGGTGGGCGGTTGGGTGGGCGGCCGGGGAACATGCTTCTACGATCAAAAGTCAGAGCCATGTCCGTAATCAAACACTAGTGGTTTTGCACAGGTAACATGGATGCCATCTGCAACTAACATTGCGGAGCAATATATATTGGTGTGGGATTTGCTGGATCTGGAGAATCGGAGGATTCTGTGGCTTTTCACGCCTCTCGTTGATTGCTACTGGAGCTTGGCAAACTTAAACGTCGTATTGATGTTTATATATATATATACTCCATCCGTTTCAAAATAAGTGTCTCAATTTTAATATAACTTTGTACTACTTTATACTAAACCTAGTATAAAGTTGAGACACTTATTTTAAGACGAAAGAAGTATACCACACTAAAGGAACAATGGCGTCCAAGATTAGTGATTCTGTTTCTTGTAATTTGTATGTGCTGATTAGTTTATTGGTAGTACCGAAAATTATGCTTGCGCCGCTATATAAGACCGTGCATAGTACTGCTCAACGATTCTACCAACTGCCGTAGCATCCTAACTTCCTAAGTGCCGAATTAAAATGGAGACTTCTACTATACTATGGCTCCTCTACGTCTCGGCCGCTTGTTGCGTCCTCTACAAAGTCTTCCTCCGTGGCAGAAACAGCCCAAAGACGAGCTCCAGCAATGCGCGACGGCCGCCGGGCCCGGCGCCAATCCTTTTCATCGGCAACATCTTCCACCTGCAGGGCGAGCCGCACCACGCCCTGGCAAGGCTCGCCGGGGTGTACGGCCCCGTCATGTCCTTGAAGCTCGGCACGACCACTGCCATCGTCGCCTCCTCGGCGTCGGGCGCCCGCGACATCCTCCAGAAGTACGACCACCTCCTTGCCGCGCGGTCCATCACCGACGCCGGGCGCGCGCTGGGAAACCATGAGCGCTCCATCGTGTGGCTGCCGTGCACCAGCCCGCTGTGGAAGCGCCTCCGCGCCGTGTGCACCAACCACCTCTTCTCGGCGCGCGGCCTCGACGCGACGCGTGCCGTGCGGGAGGTGAAGGTGAGAGAGCTTGTCGGCTCCCTCCGTACCCACCACGCCGGCGAGGCCGTGGACGTCGGCCGTGTCGTGTTCTCCGGCGTGCTAAACCTCGTGTCCAACGTGCTATTCTCCGAGGACGTGGCCGACATGAGCTCGGACCGGGCGCAGGAGCTGGAGGTCCTCATCAGGGGCATGGTGGAGGAGTTCACCAAGCCCAACTTGTCGGACCTCTTCCCGGTGCTCTCCCCGCTAGACTTGCAGGGCCGCCGCCGGCGCACCACTCAGTATCTGAGGCGGTTCAATGACTTCTTCGGCCCGATCATCGGCCGCCGTATGAAATACAAAGGTGAAAAGAAAGATGATTTCTTAGACGTGCTACTCCAGCTTCACTCCGTGGATCAGCTCAGCCTCGAGGCTCTCAATTGCTTTCTTTCGGTACGTACGTAAGTCATTTTCATACTAGGAGTGCTTAGCTAGCCAGTATATGCTGGTAACCTAGTACTAAATGGTGTTGTGTCCGTACAAAAAGTACTCCACAATTCAAAGGATAAAATCTTCCCGGGCAATTTTTCCCTTTGCAAAAATTATCATCTGAATCGGTTGCAAAAAGGTCATAGCAAGAGAAAAATCAGATGCAAAAGGTGAAACTAGAGGCAATGGTTTTAAAAAAGAACTTTAGTATAACGGTGTGCTATATCAAGGATCTTTTTATTGAGTTTGTTTTAATTTCTTCGGTCTAATCTGACGCACTCTGTAGATATAGTGCAAATCAAACATCTCCATTTTACATACTTCACATATGGTTTAGATGGAATTGATAACATCGTCACAAAAAAATATGTCATATAGCTTTAGTTTACTAGTATTTTGTACCCCTCTGTCTCATAATATAAGAGCATGTAGTGTAAAAAATGTTCTAATATTATGGGATGGAGGGAGTATCACTCATACGAGTAGGCAATTTTGGAGGATGAGCTCCAGGAAGCTCTTTTTTTTGGAAAAAAATTATATCAAAATTCATCTTTTGAAGCTTCAAAGAATTCTGAAAATAATAGCACGCGTTCATATGGATGTATACTATATTTTTTTAAGGACAATACATTCGAAGTCGCTTACATACATAAGCATACAATCACTCATATGAACGCACGCACGCACACCTTACATCTATGATCACCTTCGAGAGACTGAGCCGGCATATCATTTTAAGACTGACGAAGTCGCCACAGATGTCTTCGCAGTCATCAGGAACGTCTCCTCCCACTGAACGTACATCGCCAGCATGAAATAAATCCAGAAAAAGCGAGCACCAATGTCAAGTCCAAGACTTAAACTCTGGTGGGCATAGGATACCACTGTCCTCCTAACCATCCAAACACATGTTGGTTCGCCAGATGTATACTATATGTGGGTAAAATTTGAAGATGATATACACTATGGCGAGGACTACACAAAATGACAAAACTCATACATTTTTAAAAGTGAACAATACGTGTACTATTTACCACTTTCAAAACCATTATATATTTTTAGTGTACCTCTCACTATAAGTATAATGTATATCATCTTTAAATTTTACACACATATAATACACATCCGTATGAACATGTGTGATTGTTTTCTGATTATTTTGGAAGTTCCAAAATATAATTTTCAATTTCTTTTCAGAAAGAGCTCCATGGAGCTCGACCTCCATTTAGCATTTTCGTACATATGCAAAAATATAATGGTGAAAATTGTGTATCAAAGATAATGAGGCATCAGGCATGTAACCGGATAAACTGACAGTGCCCTTACACGCTGCTCCCGTCACGGTGCACCTCTTATCTTTAGAGATTTTTAATGGCGGCAGTGATCGATCAAGGTTTTGTTTCTTTGGTTTTCTATGTCAAGTGCACGTGCGTAGGCTGCCGGATATCAATATGTAGACTTGTAGTGGTCTAGTGGATAGAGCGGCCGCTATCGTGCCTAAGTCGATCATTTGACCTGTCAACATTGACTAATCATTTTTCATGCAGCAGCAGGATACGCACTCCATCTATATTAATTATGCAATTAGATATGTATCACCACTAGGGAACGATATTAACGGTTCATATGAAGGTTAAAAAGCACCGGGAGTAAGCGTCCAGTTTGGCCTTCGGCTATTTCTAGGTGACGCTCAGACAACTAGGCTTTCCCCATACAGTCGTATAGTTTTGACTATCAGCGATGTGTTTATGGTATTATATGTGTATTATATATATAAGAAGTTCATTCCTACTATCTTACTCCATGCAGGTTCTCCATCTTACCACATAGCCCTCATATGCCATTTTTTATTTAAATAAATATGCAAGCCATCCACATCGTTAAGCACATGCAATCAATCAATTTTTCACTTTCCCCTGCAAAAAAAAAAAATCAATTTTTCACTTTATATCACATGCAAACCCTACATCCTCAAGCACCCATGCAACGATTCGACTTTTTTACTTTTCACTTTCTACCATGTCCATGTCCTTCACTCGTTAAAGAAAATGAAAACCCTCACATCATTAATTTTATTTTTATTATCAACAATAAATAATTGAACTTGCGTTTCAACAATGTAACATGCATCTACGCTCCATTTACCTCTAGATTAAATGTTGTGTGATATTGTTCTCACATATTCTAATTTATTTTTGATAAGTTCATCGCTAAAAGTATCCGCAGCAATGTTCGAGGCGTTATCTAGTTGATACTAGTTTAGAGCACATAGAGTAGTAAATTACCAACAACTTTCATTAAAATATGACCCATTTGACATAAACTTCCAATTAGGCCTAGGCAAGGCGTTTCGTCATTGCCTACGTGTAAACATGCTTAAGCGGATCCTAGGCACCACCTCTTCCAGCAGAAGCTTGTACTAACACTCCAACAGGGACCTAAACTAACGAGAAAAATATCTGTGTCTACAGGATTTGTTTGTGTCAGGGGCGGAAACTAATTCAATCACGGTGGAGTGGACGATGGCCGAGCTACTCCGGCAACCGGCCGTGATGTCAAAGGTTCGCGCCGAGTTGCGAGAAGCTCTCGGCTCGAAGCAGCACCCTGATGAGTCTGACGTCGGCAGGATGCCATACCTGCGGGCCGTGGTGATGGAGACCATGCGGCTCCACCCGCCGAGCCCGCTCTTGATGCCGCACGAAGCCATGGCCGATGGCGCCGAGGTCGGCGGCTTCGCGGTGTCCAAGGGCACCAAGCTGATCGTCAATCTATGGGCCATCATGCGCGACCCGGCGCTGTGGAAGCAGCCTGAAGAGTTCATCCCTGAGAGATTCCTAGGGGCGGACATGGATTTCCGGCGCAAGGATCAGGGGGAGTTCATGCCGTTCGGGGCAGGAAGGAGGGCGTGCCCTGGGACACCCATGGCGACGAGGGTGGTGACGCTGATCCTTGCGTCCGTGCTTCACGCGTTTGAGTGGAGGTTGCCCGACGGGATGCAGCCATGCGACGTGGATGTTAGGGGCCGGTTTGGCACGTCGCTCAAAATGGTTACGCCGCTCAAGGCCGTACCGGTGCCGCTGTTCTGGTAGCTAGGTTATCTGATTTCAGGTTGATTTGAAAACCATACTTAGGTGATATTGTGAGACAAGTGATCACAGTCATGTAAAAATACCAAGTGACCACAATGAAGGATACATCTTAATTTCAGTAGAAGCTTCAGCTTGACACGTAGATCACCAAGGGCTGACATCTATACAAGATTCTGGAGTGACATCTTGTTAGGGGATGCGCCTCTTGGAACAAAATATCATTCAGTGAAAAGATGTTCCTCTAGATTTTAGGTCGGGACTCCGGAGGGCTGTTTTGGCTCGGCGAGCACAAGCTTCTGGATGAACAGTAAATTTATAGTAAACATTCTCTCTAAAAATTATAATTTTCTTTTAGATAGTTGTGTTGGTATAACAAGTGTGCTTGATAATTTTCGTGTGAAACAAGATAACAGTGCTTCAAAAGTAAGTAATAATTGAAAGTAACATTTTGGTGTTCGACTTATTTTTGTCCTTTTGCACAGGTCAAATGCTTAATCTTTTCTTCTATAAATATGCAAGTTGCATTTGGATGTGACCATGAACATATCTATTTTTTTCAGATTTTTTAATATTTGGGAATTTTTTTGGCACAGATGAGCATATGCTCCTCGGAATTAAGTTATGATGTTTAGCTTGTTAGCTCTATCTACTTTAGAAAAGTAGGTAGTTTAGAAAAAAATAGTAGGCTGATGACAATCAACCTCTCAGAAGAAAGGAGATGTAGGTCTTCCATTAGAAGTTACGTACATAGAGTGTCTTCACCGTCAAATTTATGCAAATCTTACCAGGGATGGCCAAGTTTTCCATAAGAATATATTTTAAAACTATGGAGTCCCATTAAAGATCAAGACTTCATGTGGTATTTGGATAAGCAAGTTGTCTTGACTATTATACAACCTTATGGCAAGGTTGCACAAAACAATTACAATGATGAAGCAATCTAACATCTATTTCTAGATTGCCTTTTGCCACCCCCTCTCACATACTGTTCACGTAGCATATAATCTACCAACGCCTGTAAATATTACCAATTTTTTTTGAAAATGAGTATGTGAGAATTCATCATAGCCCGAGGGATTAAGTTCGTGATTGTGCCATGCCCCATGGGCGTAGGTACGGAGGACAAAACAGGCCCATCGACAGTAGCGCGGCCCAAGAGTCCACAAGTAGGCGTCCACCAATAATCCGAAGTGCATCATCACCTTCATGG
The DNA here is from genome assembly GCA_039707655.1 of Elymus sibiricus. Classification (NCBI taxonomy): domain Eukaryota; kingdom Viridiplantae; phylum Streptophyta; class Magnoliopsida; order Poales; family Poaceae; genus Elymus; species Elymus sibiricus. The sequence continues at coordinate 304,798,505 of CM077671.1, forward strand.
ACAAGGCGGAGACTCCTCTCCGTATTAGGCTAGCAGTCGTCTGGCTATGACATGTACTAACCGACCATGGTTAGCTACCAAACGTAGCACATAACAACTCTTCCTATGACCTACGACATGTAATGTTGCTTCGTCCACCTATATAGGGCCCGGCAGCCCCCCCCCCCCCCCCCTAATAGGCACATTATTCTAGCAGACACCTAAGGATTCAACCTCTATATGATCTTGCCCTTGTAAACACAAAATACTAGTTCTCATACGAGGCTAGATAATCAATAAGACAAGCAGGTAGTCAGGTATTACCTCGAGTCAACGGCTTAAACCCGGGCAAATCGCTTCTCGTGTGCACCATTCGGATCTTTGACGCATTCTCAGTCCTCAGATGGCTATTGTCGGTAAATTACCACGACATTTGGCGCACGTGGTAGGGACCGTGTGTGTCCGAATAATGGCCGTGTGCCTTTCAATCTTCATAATGTCCAGCTTGTTCAAGGCAAGAGTTTCACTTTCAGCTTTCTAAACTTCACGACTAACGCAACTGGACACCTCGTCCCCACTGCTACTCTGACAGAAGGTTGCGCCTTCTCGTTTGGAGATCTATCCCAACAATATGTGATGAGGCTTACGGCCGTAGCAAAGATTCCGCATCGAGGAAAAACCTGGATTCTTCTAACTCCGACTATTACCGGTTTCACAACTAGTAGTAGTCATCGACTCCATCTTGCATCTGTTTGATTATGGATCATAGGAGGAAGGGGATGGTGTTGCAAGCTGCGGTTCCGCACATGTCCTCGTTACCCAAGGAGCCTTCATGCTCGACGTCTCTAGAAAAGGAGGCTCTGGAGAGGATGACAAGGCCATCACAGCTCGCAAGCATCTTGTTTCTACGCCCCTTTCGGGCACGGACCCAACCAACGTCACCCTAGACAAGGCTCGCAATGCTTTCTTGTCTCACTAGGAGCGCCTCGAGACAGACTGCAATTCTAGAGACCAAGGAGTGAGAGCTCCACAACACCATCTGACGGTGTCCTGGACTAAGGGGTACTAACCTGTATGGCCTGTAGTCCATTGACCGTGCTTATGGCCCGTCAATCATCAAAGAAAGGACCAATGAAGCTTCAAACCTCGGCGTGATCAGGATGGAAACATCTAAAGACTTGGCACGTACTTCAAGGATTACTTTGTAGCCCGTGTGTTGACAACCGACCATGTGTATACGTAGGTACCCCTCGGTGCATATATAAGCCAGGGGTTTAGTTGTTAGAGGCACGATTACGAGCCTTAGGGTTTAGAACACAATCATACAATCTCGAGGTAGATCATCTTGTACTCTATACCCCATCACCTCAATACAATCAAAGTAGGGCGTAGGGTTTTACCTCTTCGATAGGGCCCGAACCTAGGTAAACATTGTCTCCGTTCCTCCCCTGTTACCATTGTTCCTAGACCTACAACTCAGGACCCCCTACCTGAGATCTTCCGGTTTTAGCACCGACATTGGTGGCCCATATAGGTCCCGCCGTACGGTCGCTTCGGAATAACGGAGGCATCAATCAACAATCAGACCCAAAACGACATATCTTTTGCGCCGGACTTTCAAGTCATCGGGCCAACCGAAAACCAAAAACACATCGAATCGCCCATCGTTCCTCAAGAGCCGAAGGGTGACGATCTCGAACCTATGTCCAAGTCATGCGGCCTATCTCCTAACTTGACCGAGATCCTCACGTGTAGATGGACCAAGAATGTGCACGCCAACCGATTGTGCATGACAAGCCTAACCAATCAGAGGGAGCCTGGAGCTTGGACTCGAAAATTAGCCCTACTAGTTCGGCCTCAGCATTGCATCCTCTGGAGGAGCACTTGGGAGCGACAACCCCGCAACAAGCCAAGGTCAAGTTTTTGATCCCACCCATCCCCCAAATCGAGTACTGTCTGAGAAACTCAGGACCACCCGATGTCTGGGATCTAATCTACGTCAATCAATAACCTAACGAGACAATACAACAATTCTCGATGTGTTTCCTATTAGTCAAGAACAAAATACTAGACTGCTGCGACTTACAAATCTTGGCGGATTTCTGCCAAAACTGTCGAGATGAGGGCATCTTGAACTCCCTCGCTCGTCGATATGTTCAAAAAAATTCGAGTTATCAGACTCGGTATCAAGATTTTGTGTCATGGAAGATGTCTGGTTGGCTCAAAAGGAGCAGAGGGATTCAATCTACGTCAAAGCAAGAAACCATGATAGGCATATACGTCTAAACGAGCGCCTTCCATGCTCTAGGGTAGACGATCCATCATGGAAAATAAAGAAGCCCGTAACCGGGCCAAAAGTTGCCCTCGACAAACTCTTGGACCAGCCATGCCCCATCCACTATGTTTTGTTACACAAGAACCCAACTTGCATTCTCTGGGATTGTTGGGTGGTTAAACAGGTGGCAACAGGAGGGGAGACCTCCTCAACAGTACTAACATGCACAACAAGCATGCAACAATGTCCTCTGACGAGGACAAAATATTCATGATCTACGAAAGTCATCCATCAAGGAATCAAAGGAAGTGAGCCCTTCACGAGATAAGCCACGTTCATCATGTAGCGACATCGACTTAATGGTCAGACATGCATATCACTTTTGGGCAACAGGATCAGTCGAAGACCAGCCCAAGGGGTGGAACGGCATCCCTAATCCTCGACCTTATAGTGAACGGATGTCGACTACGTAAAGTTTTAATGGACGGTGGCAGCAGTTTAAACCTCATATGCGAAGACACTCTGCAAAAGATGCAATGTGACCGATCATGCATCGAACCCAGCTATGCCAAGTTTAAAGGGATCATCCCAGGAAGGGAAGCGTGATGCAACAACAAAATCACCCTTGATGTTCAGAGCGCCCGACAAATACCGCTCCAAGGAGTTGACCTTCCACATTGCGCCCTTCAGAAGTGGTTACCACACTCTTTGGGCCACGACGCATTCACAAAATTCTACGCTATCCCACACTACTCCTGCATGAAGCACAAGATGTCGAGACTCAATGGTGTGATCAGTATAGCAACCAACCATGATAGAGTGCTTAGAGCCGAGAATAAAGTGGCATCACTTGCCCTAGAATTCTTAGCCGAGTCCTTCGCGACCGAGGAACTAACAGCTCTGTGTGCTACTGTTGATAGAGACGATGTTATCCTCGATAAGAGATCTAAATCTACATCATTCAAACAAGGTGATGAAATAGTCAAATTTCAAGTGCATCCAACAGATGCCAACAAAACGGCATCCATCGGCACACAGCTGGACCCAATCGTGGATCAGGCATTATGCGCTTTTCTCCGGGAAAATTGGGATAGCGATCGGTGGGGAAGGAAATGAGGGATTTCTTTCCTCCCCCTTGGCCAACGACCCTAGGGGCTTGGAGGGCAAGCCACCAGCCCCTACCACACCTATATAAAGGTGGGTGTCCGTGTCAAAACCAACGGATCTTGGGTAAGGGGTCCCGAACTATGATTCTGGGATCGATGGTTAATAGGGGACGAAGGAGACGATGTTTACCCAGGTTCGGGCCCTCGTGAGGAGGTAAAACCCTTTGTCCTGCTTGATTATATTGATGAGTATGATGGTTACAGAGTCGATCTACCTCGAGATCAAATGAGCTAAACCCTAGATGAATTGACTTGTTCCTCTACGAACTAAGCCCCCTGGTTTATATAGACACCAGGGGTACCTAGGGTTACATGTAGTCGGTTGCTACCGAGGGTTTAAACACACCCATCCGTTACTTGACGGACGCACCACGGCACCTGAGATTTCCTTCCTGACCACGGAGCCCCGTATAGTTCGGTATCCCCACAGCGGCCACCGAGTACCTTATTAGTTCGGCCCACTTGAGATAGGTCAGCATCCCGAGGACCCCTTAATCCCGGACTCCCTCAGTAGCCCCCGAACTTGCCTCCAACGCCGAGGTACTCCGCCTTCTGCAGCTTCGCCTGCCCAAGGTCTTCGGCTTGCGAGGCGAGTTCTCTTCCCCTTTGGTTCATCGGACAATAACTTGGCCACTGATAAACCTTCATCTGCCGCAAATGTCACGGGCCCACAGTATTAATTTCTCTGTCCAAGGGTCAATGAAACCCCTTGATTCTTGCGCACCAATGGAGGGCAGGTACCCCAACAGTCTTTTACAGAACTGCCCTTAACAAGCTAAGGGAGGAAATGCCTATTTTAAGCAAGTTAAACCTGCCGCGGGCAACACTTCCTTCCCCCTCACCACCAAGAGGCCCTAGAATCAACGAACTTGGAGATATGGCGAGCGCTCCAGGTTCCTGCTCGCGCCGTCATGGTCCCCTTCCAGGTGACTGGGCAAGCTGTTCCGTTTCCCTCCTTCAGTTGCGCAATCTTGAGGTACAGAGATATCTCCCTGCTTCGGATCTGGCAGCCACTCGCGTTGGATTGACTTCCGTGAACGGCGAGGCCTTTGCGGAGAATATCCATGCTCCCCGCCAGGACGAGAGGGTATGCTTCACCTCCTTGCTCCTAAGAGGCCTAGGCTTCCCCATTCACCCCTTCTTGAGGGGTTTACTGGAGTTCTACGGGATCCAACTCCACAACCTCACCCCCTGGTCTATCCTACACATCTCGGGCTTCGTTGCCCTTTGCGAGATGTTTCTAGGTTGCGAGCCCCACTTTGATCTATGGAGAAAGTATTTCTGCCTCGTCCCTCACAGTCGGGGAGGGTCAATCCAGGCAGTGGGTGGATCCGAAGTGTGGCGTATAGCCGGGACGGTGTATCCCATCGGGACCCCAAAGAAGGAATCCGAAGAGTGGACTTCAGAGTGGTTTTATATTGAGGACATCCCCTTATTCGACCCAGCTTGAAGGGGTTTGCCCAAATACTCCGAGGCTCCTTTAAAGAAACGATTCAATTGGCGTTCGAAGAGCTCTCCGCAAGAGGAGAGCGCTGAGGTAAAGTGTCTAGCCGCCCAGGTGAAGCTGCTAGCTCACAACAAGCTAACCATCATCAACGTGATGGCCGCTGCCTTTACCTGTTGTGTTCAACCTCTGCAATAGAGGATCCATCCCCTATGGCGCTACAACGGGACAAGCGACACAACCCGTTCCCGTCGACAAGGGCCTGCTGAGCAGGCAGCGTTGGCGGCCATATTGGCCGATCTCTTTAAAGGAGAAAAAGAAGATTTTGCTCGCCTGGAGATCAGCGAAGGCTACACAACTCATAACCCCATTGAATGGATAAGTTCATTCACACTTCCCTAGCTTGGACCACTAATTTTTGATTTTACTGATCGGAACTCCGTGTCTTTCTGAACAACAATGTAGGCGTTGGATCGAGACAGTTAACTGGCCCGCCCCACAACCGGAGGATTATTCACGTAGCGATGACCCCGAATTTGACGACGATCCAGAGATTTCAATTGATTTTGAGGATGGGACCTTTTACCAGAGGAGTATCGATGAATCTAAGGTGGCCCTTCAGGCCGATCACCCTGGATCGCTCCCTTCCTCCGTAATAAGTAAAAAGAAGGCTTCTTCTTGGAAAGGACGTGCACCTCCCGTCATTCCATTCATATCGACTTCTACCCCCAAGGGTCGTCGGACTACGCGCCGGACAACCTTGAGGGCTATCCTAGCAAGGTCTGCGCCCAATAGCGGCAAGACTCCCGAGCGAGAGACGACGGCGGGAGTCACATCGACTGCTCCCCCTGCCAAGAGGTCTTTAACCTTGCAATCTGATCTTTGTTTTATCCGTTTTAAACACTCATGGTTTCTGACCGACATACTCAGGAGGCGAGTACATCCACCTCCATCTGAAGACGTTGAGAAGGCGTCGGACAGTCCTCATGGACCGAGGTCTTCGGCACGCGCCGAAGCGGATGCGGGAGTCCCTGTTACTGGCCAACCTCCCGAGGACTTGGGGGATGTCTCGGTTACCAATTCTGAGGTTGAAAGCACGATGAATCATCGGCGGCGGAGGGAGTCATTGCGTCACCCAATATTTTCTGACCAAGAGTTTAATGCTCTTAATTTAGTGGACTCATACCTCGGAGCCGCTCGAGCGGGACTCGATGGAGCCGCTAGAATAATGTCCACCAGACTGCAGGTGAGTGGTCGGCTTTGACGACCAAACACAATTCCTAACCCAGTAGCCCTCGAGCCTTAATTTGGACGGGACAACCGAATTCAAGGGTCTAAATATTATTTTTGTGTATATGTAGGCTTCAAAGCAACAAAACGAGAAGTTGTCGGCAGACCTCGAGTCGAGTCGGGCGGAGCTGCGAGATATTAAGGCCGAGCTTGAGCAGGTGAAAAAGTTCACCAGAGAGGCGCACGGTGAGTAAAAAGTATTGCTTATGTGCTGGAGTTGTTTAGGACATATTTCCTGATGAAAGATTGTTTCGTAGCAGCCAAGTCCATAGGGCAGCTGCAGAAGGAGTTGGATGCCTCCCGAAAATCTCAAAGGTATGCTGAGTCCCAGCTGGAGGCTGGACATCGTGTATTGATTCGAAGTCTGGAGGATAAGAACCAACTCAAGGCGGAAAATGAGCGACAAGTCGAAGAAATTGAGAGCTTGAAAACTCAATTGACACAAGCCCGCGAAGAGAACCATGGATTAAAGTGTGGCATGTTCTGTAAGCGAAATTCTAACCTAGAACTTCGTAAAGTACTTTTATCGTGCCGAGTGTAAGGAGCTTCTTTGATTTCCTGCCTAGGTCTCCTGACCGGGCGTCCCGAGGAAGAAATCAGCTCATTCGGAGGGGACCTGTTAAAGGAACTGTCCGTTGTGCACGAGCATGCTCGGAAAGCTATGAATAGCATGATCAAGGCACTCTGGCCAACTCAGACGCCTCCGGAAGGGATGGCAGAGCTGGCCGATAAATTTAGAGGCGCTCGAAGTCGTTTTGAGCTATGGAAGACCTCAGCTTGTCGAGAGGGAGCGCGAGAGGCATGGGCCATGGTGAAGACCCGTTTTACCAAACTCAACCTAGAGCACTTGGCTCTGGTTGGGCCGGTAGGGCCGGATGGTCAAGAGGTACCTCTGCACTTGGTTTATGACCAAGTGATGCCCGCCGCTCGTATGTCACAAGAGGATTGCGCCCTGGACGCCATAATAGATCATCTCGACCGACAGCCTAGTGTTTGATTCTATGTAACTTTGTACTTTATATCAAACCGACTCCGCCCATTCTGTAAACATTGTCTTAACCGGCCATCGGCTTTTGCCTCCGTCGCCAATAGCTAGGGAGTGTTCCGTACTATGCATCATGCGATAACAGGGAATCATTTCAGAGAACTAGGCAATCCGGCCTTCTGGTGCGAACAGACGAAATGCGCATAGGGAGGTATGTTATATTACTGTTTAACGTAAGAAACATCTTCCAAAGAAAATAGTTCCACTATGGGTTCCTTTCTTCAGGTTACTACGTAGATCGTAGATGTCATAGCCATGTACCCGTATTATGCGGATAGTTTGCTACTTTGGGGGAATGACCCCTGTTTATGGCGAAGAGCACCTACTATATTTAATTCCTCTATGGCCGACCAATTTGTTTCTTAAGAATGCTAGCCTTCGGCTTCACCCATCTGAGGTACGTATCCGGGCAATCCGGTCGTAACAATCGTAGAGGTGCTCCCTTTACCACCTAGCCGAACAATCGGGAACATAGGAGGTAAGCACAGGAGCAAGGCAACCCGGCTTGGCTAAATCTTAAGCCCAATTGGTGCATAAAACGGCGCAAAACGATGCTGGAAAGGTGCATACAAGACAAATAGCTGGAGAAAACAATATAGCTTTGCTTCATTAAGAAGCCCCCAGGCGTTACCGGGTAAAACATTTGAGAATGTATGCCGATGAAATCTTAACATAGTTCGGTTTAACCGAACATAGCCTGAGAAAATCTAACCAATCTTGTAGAAGCAAGCAAGGAAGGGGAGGAAAATACAAGGGTTTTAGAGAGGGTGACAACACCGGTCTAACTGTAGAAGCGCCAAAGGCGAGCTGCGTTCCATGGGTTCGGTTCGAGGCAATTGTCCTGCGGGTTGCGAAGGCGATAAGCTCCTCCTGTCAGTACTTCATCAATTATTAAAGGGCCCTCCCACTTGGTGATGCGGGATGCCGCTAGAAATGATCTTTCATGGTGCCAAAGAACTCACAAGAACATCCACTATCTCACTCAAATGGCAAAGAACAAGAGGAAACACTCTCAAATAAATTGCAGCGGATAACTAGCTTGGTTTACAAGGACGCAACCCAAACCATGAAACTTGTGAACCTATGTAGAATCACAAGAGGGAACCACAAGGATCCTATATGAATTGAGGACAGGCCCTCCAATCCACACACACGAGCTAACACTCAACGGTACTAGTGCTCTTAGCACAACACAACCTCACCGGCTGTCTACAAATATAAACTCAGAAATCTCATCCCCCTTCACATGGAACAGCTGGGGAGTACTTATACTAGAAGCACCTACTAGTTAGGTGTGAAAACAACTCAAAATGAAGGGTAAATTCGTTAGCCCTAAGCTGTAGTAGGAGCAAAGTTGTTGAGCCTCGCGCTATAATTAATTCCTGGACAGCTTGCATGGGAACTTGCACAACTTTTGACTCAAGACCTCAAATGATGCACCGTTTTTTTTTTAATGAAAGCTGACTTCAAACACCATCTCATGCAGTCACTAAAATGTGCTAGGCCCTTCTAGAATTAATTAGGTTTAGGTGGGAAGTTGCAGCTGAAAATCTGATGTGTGATTTCTCCCAAAATAGGCACCGGAAGCTTCCCAACTAAGATAAAGGTTTTTCCCATGTCTTCCTTTGGCTGCTCTAATGGTTTAACATTTGTGCTAGCATGAACCTCACTCTTTGGTTCCTTGGTCATGATCTGGTCCACATCATCCTCCCTTCCTTCGAACAAAACCGTCCTCGGTTTTGAGGTATTCTTTTTGGGCTTCTTCACTTGTGGGAATTGCTCAACCTTGAGTTCTTGATCCACCATAGGTTCCAACACATGGTTCAGACCTTGATGCATGAAGGAGTATTTGTTAGACCTCCCATGGTGAGTAGCATTGTGATCAAACTGCCATGGCCTTCCCAAAAGAAGATGACAAGCTTGCATTGGCACCACATCACATGCCACCTTGTCCACATAACTTCCCACTGAAAATTGCACCCTAGCACGATGTGTAATCTTCAGCTTACCAACACCATTTAACCACTTAACATAATATGGCTGGGGTTGCCTCCATGTTGATATCCCAAGAGCATGCACAAGATCAGTACTGATGATGTTATTGTAGCTACCTCCATCGATGACTACCTTGCAGTTTTTGCCCTTGATCTTGCAAATGGATTGGAACACATTTTGTCACTGGCCCTTCTCAACAATAGGAGCATCATCATGATCCACTTTGCGAACCATGAGATTAACACCATCCCCTCCATCTGAACTCAGAGGTGCTCTAGTCTCAAAAGTACAATATTTTGCATCTTTCTTCTCAGATTCAGATTTTTCGCTTGACTCATCAGTGACATATCCATCATTTGTGAGCAGCACCCTCTTCAAATTAGGACAATCCTTCTTGAAGTGACCTCTACACTTGCATGTATGGCACTGAATATTACTAATGCGAGTGGCATGAGTATTGGAAGATTCAAGCTTTGATGCATTAGCTTCTTTTGCAGATGTCTTGTTGTGTAAGGGAAAATCTGCAGCAATGCTTCCATCTACTTCTAGCTGAATTGAACATCTCCAAGTGCTTGATGTGTTGGTTTGGCTGCGATTTTGGCGACGCTTGAGGTGCTGTTCTACACGAATAGCTTGATGCACAAGTTCTTGCAAGTCTTGATATGTAACCATCTCTATTCTTTCTTGCACTTCTTCATTCAGTCCATGAAAGAATCTTGACATTGTGGCCTCCTCTGGCTCATTCACCGCTATCCTAATCATCAAAATCTCCATCTTTTTATAATACTCATTAACACTAGATTTACCTTGGCACAACCGTTGGAGTCGATTGTACAAGGTTCTTGTGAAATGTTCAGGAACAAAACGCCTCCGTAACAGATTTTTCATTTGCACCCATGTCTCCGGACGACCTCCAACATGACACAATTGGTTCCACCAAATCAAAGCATATCCGGTAAATTCAATGGATGCATATCGTACCTTCTTCACCTCTGTATAGCGATGGGTATCAAAGATCTGATCCACACGCATCTCCCACTCCAAATAATCATCGGGCTCTGTTTTCCCATTGAACGATGGTATGGTAAGTTTGAATTTACCATTCCCATCATCGTCATGGTCATGATGAGCATGTCCATGGCCGCTTCCTCCAACAACTAAGCCTTCTTGGCCTTCTCCATGGCGATCATGATGAGCATGCCGAGGTCGTGGCTCGTAGTAGTTTCGAGCATCATCGGAGTGGTCGCACCAATGGTCTCCATGGTGGTCTCGTTGTATGGGGTGTTGTCGATGTCGACCCCGTGCAGCAAGCCCATCTCTTGGTGGAGATGGTGGTGCCCAAATAGCACCTCGCTGGTCGTGGCGAGCACGTCGAGGTGGTGCGGCGTAGTAGCTATGGGCATCGCTGTAGTAGACGTGGATGTGCTCTCCATGCCCCTCCTCAAGGTGGCGTTAGCCCTGCTATTCGGGGAGTTTTCGATGTCGACCCCGTGCAGCAAGCCTATCTCGACGGAGTTCCTCGGTGAGGGAGTCGATTCTCCGACCAAGGTTGGTCTCCACGGCCGATATGCGCCTCTCCACCTTGTTCAACACATACTCTCGTGTATCCTCCAATGCCAACACATAGGCGGGCTGCAAGCTACGATCATACACGGGAAGTGGCACTTCCTCCTCCACGAGGTGCCCACCTCCATGCACACCATCAACACTGCTGGACCTCCTCGAGCCCATGGAAGCTTCTCAAGAACAAAATTAGCAAGAGAGAAAACAGCACCGTGGACAACCTAAAGCTCTGATGCCAAGATGATGCGGGACGCCGCTGGAAATGATCTTTCACGGTGCCAAAGAACTCACAAGAACATCCACTATCTCACTCAAATGGCAAAGAACAAGAGGAAACACTCTCAAATAAATTCCAGCGGATAACTAGCTTGGTTTACAAGGACGCAACCCAAACCAGGAAACTTGTGAACCTATGTAGAATCACAAGAGGGAACCACAAGGATCCTATATGAATTGAGGACATGCCCTTCAATCCACACACATGAGCTAACACTCAACGGTACTAGTGCTCTTAGCACAACACAACCTCACCGGCTGTCTACAAACATAAACTCAGAAATCTCATCCCCCTTCACATGGAACAGCTGGGGAGTACTTATACTAGAAGCACCTACTAGTTAGGTGTGAAAACAACTCAAAATGAAGGGTAAATTTGTTAGCCCTAAGCTGTAGTAGGAGCAAACTTGTTGAGCCTCGCGCTGTAATTAATTCCTGGACAGCTTGCATGGGAACTTGCACAAGTTTTGACTCAAGACCTCAAATGATGCACCGTTTTTTTTTGAATGAAATCTGACTTCAAACACCATCTCATATAGCCACTAAAACATGCTAGGCCCTTCTAGAATTAATCAGGTTTAGGTGGGAAGTTGCAGCTGAAAATCTGATGTGTCATTTCTCCCAAAATAGGCACCGGAAGCTTCCCAACTAAGATAAGGGTTTTGCCCATGTCTTCCTTTGGCTGCTCTAATGGTTTAACATTTGTGCTAGCATGAACCTCACTCTTTGGTTCCTTGGTCATGATCTGGTCCACATCACTTGGGGTTGAGTTTATGCTTCTATTTCTCTCGGAGGCGTAAGACCAACTCGCCCACATTATATACTTTTGCTTGAACCTCCCTGCTTTGGTAGCGCCGAGCCTACTGTTGATAGAACGTAGATCGGGCCCGAGCTATATCGCGCTTTCCTTCCAAGGCGTCTAGGTCGTCTTGCCAATCTAACTCGGCCTCTTTTTCTTCGTACATGCGCACCCTAGGTGCGTCGTGGATGATATCACAGGGGAGGACCCCTTCGGCCCCATACACCATAAAGAATGGTGTGTATCCCGTTGATCCATTCGGGGTGGTACGCTAACCCCACAACATGGAATCAAGTTCCTCCACCCAAGGATAGTCAGATTCTTGAAGGGATCAAACAAGACGAGGTTTAATACCACTCATAATGAGGCCGTTGGCCCGTTCGACTTGTCCATTGGTCTGCGGATGATACACCGAGGCATAATCAAGTTTGATGCCCAAGTTAGCGCACTAGTCCTTTACCTCCTGGGCGGTGAAGTTGGATCCATTGTCCGTTATTATACTATGTGGGACACCATAACGGTGCACCACGCTGGATATGAAGTCGATGACCGGCCCCGACTTAGCTGAACTTACTGGCTTTGCTTCGATCCATTTAGTGAACTTGTCAACCATGACCAGTAGGTATTTATTTTTCTTGGTCCCCCCTTTAAGTGGTCCGACCATGTCTAAACCCTAGACCGCGAAAGGCCATGTAATGGGTATCGTCCGAAGAGCCGTAGGAGGCATGTGGCTTTGATTTGCAAAGAGCTGACAACCGACACAATGTTGGACGAGTGTGTGGGCGACTGCTCGGGCGGTGGGCCAGAAGAACCTGGCTCGAAAGGCCTTGCTTACCAGGGCCCACGCTGCTGCGTGATGTCCGCCCATGCCTGCGTGTATCTCTGCCAAGAGCTGCCTTCCTTCTTCTTCGGATATGCACTGTTGGAGGACTCCAGTAGTGCTTTTTTTGTATAATTCTCCTTCATGGACCTTGTAAGCTTTTGATCGCCGGATTATGCGTCTTGCCTCCGTCTGGTCGTAGGGGAGTTCTTTGCGTAGAAGGTAAGCAAGAAAGGGTTCTGTCCATGGTGCGATTACTGCCATGACCTCGTGGGCCGAGGGTGTTTCTTCAATTGTGGAACCACCAATGATTTGCTCATCTGGTTCGACTGTGGGGGGGATGACCTGTTCTGCTCCATTAGCTATAGCGTCCTTGCTGTCGTCCTGCCATACCACGGTTGGCTTGAAGATCTTCTCTAGGAAGGTGTTCTTAGGGACGGGGTCGCGTTTGGCGCCCATGCGGCCGAGGACGTCGGCAGCTTGATTGCTGTCTCTGGAGACATGGTGGAATTCTAGCCCTTCGAACCGTGCGGATATCTTGACGACGACATTTCTATAAGCTGCCATTTTTGGGTTTTTAGCATCGAATTCGCCATTGATTTGCGAGATGGCGAGATTAGAGTCTCCCCGTATTTCGAGCCGTTGTACACCCATTGATGTTGCCATCCGAAGTCCATGCAACAGTGCCTCGTACTCAGACACATTGTTTGAGTCGGCGTACATGATCTGTAGTACATATCGGATGTTGTCTCCGGTGGGGGATGTGAGGATTACTCCAGCCCCCAGTCCGGCAAGTGTCTTGGATCCGTCGAAGTACATTTTCCAGTGTGAGTATTCGCTGTAATCTCTGGGGAGCTCGGCCTCCGTCCATTCGGCAAGAAAATCGGCCAACACCTGACATTTAATAGCTCGACATGGCTTGTAATTGATTTCGAATGGGAGAAGTTCGATGGCCCATTTGGCTATGCGGCCGGTAGCGTCCTTGTTGTTGATTATATTATTCAGGGGTGCCTCGGAGGCCACCGTGATCGAAAACTGTGTAGGCTATCGTAGCTTGCGTGATGCCATGAAAACTGTGTAGTCTATCTTCTAATAATGTGGGTATCTGGACTTGCACGGAGTAAGCACCTCCAATACGTAATAGACTGGTTTCTGTACTCGGAATTTGTGGCCCTTGGCCTCCCGTTCTACCACGAGGACCGCACTGACGACCTGGTTGGTGGCTGAGTTGTATAGCAGCATCGGTTCACTAGTACCAGGGGCTGCTAGTATGGGGTTTCTGTCCAGCAGTGTCTTGATTTCCTCCAGCGCGGCTGCTACTTCATCCGTCCACTCGAAGTTTTTGGTTCGTTTCAACAGCTTGTAGAGTGGCAGAGCCTTTTCACCAAGGCAGGAGATAAAGCGGCTTAACGCCGCCATGCAGCCTGCTAGTCTTTGAATGTGTTTTAGCTCCGTGGGGATCGCTAGTTGGGATAGAGCTCGGATCTTGTCTGGATTGGCCTCTGTTCCCCTGTGGGAGACAATGAATCCGAGCAGTTTACCGGCAGGGACTCTGAAGACACACTTGTTCGGGTTGAGCCGTATGTCGTACTCCCGCAGACTAGCGAAGGTTTGACCAAGGTCCTCCACCAACTGACTGACATGTTTAGTCTTGATGACCACATCGTCTACGTACGCCTCGACTGTTTCGCCGATTTTTTTTCCAGACATCTTTGAATCATGCGCTGGTATGTGGCGCATGCGTTTTTTAACCCGAAAGGCATTGTGTTAAAGCAGAATGGCCCATAGGGGGTGATGAAGGCAGTTACAGCTTGATCGGACTCCATCTTGATCTGATGTTATCCGGAATAAGCGTTGAGGAAGCAAAGTGAGTCGTGTCCGGCAGTGGCTTCGATGATCTGGTCAATGCGGGGTAAAGGGAAAGGATCCTTAGGGCAGGCTTTGTTGAGGTCTTGAAATCGACGCAAAGCCGCCAGGATTTGTCTTTCTTCGGCACCATGACCAGATTTGCCAACCACTCAGGGTGTTTGATTTGTTTGATGAATCCGGCTTCAAGTAGTTTGGCAAGTTCTTCGCCCATAGCTTGACGCTTGGGTTCGGAAAAACAGCGTAGCGCCTGTTTGACCGACTTGAAGCCAACGATTATGTTCAGACTGTGTTCTGCCAGCCTTCGTGGGACTCCTGGCATGTCCGAGGGGTGCCAGGCGAATATGTCCCAATTTTCGCGCAAGAATGTGCGTAGTGCTTCATCAACCGTGGGGTCCAGCTGAGCTTAGATGGATGCCGTTTGTTGGGGTCCGTTGGGTGTACCTGAAATTTTATGATTTCATCTGTAGGTTTGAACGATGTGGATTTTGGCCTTTTGCCGAGGGTCACGTAGTCCTTATCTACAATAGAACGGAGTGTGGTCAGTTCCTCTGCAGCGAGGGTCTCAGCTAGTGCCTCGAGGGCAAGCGATGCTGTTTTATTTTCGGCTCGAAGGGCTCTATCCAGGTCACTTATAACTGTGATCACACCGTTGGGTCCCGGCATTTTGAGCTTCATATAACCATAATGTGGTATGGCCTGAAATCTTGTGAAGGCGTCGTGCCCTAAGAGGGCGTGATAGCCACTGTGAAAGGGCACGATATGAAAAACAAGTTCTTCGGATCTGTAGTTGTCGGGAGTGCCGAATACTACATCGAGGGTGACTCAGCTAGTACAACGTGCCTCTTTTCTGGGGATGATTCCTTGAAAAGTCGTGCTGCTTCGTTCGATTCGAGATCTATCGAACTGCATCTTGTCTAATGTATCCTCGTAGATGAGGTTTAGACCACTGCCACCGTCCATTAGTACCTTGTGCAACCTGAAGCCATCTACTATTGGTTTGAGGACCGGGGCGGCAGGTGCTCGCTCTGTGCGGGTTATCGGTTGGTCATCCTCGCCGAAAGCTATCGGTGTATCTGCCCATGATTTCCTTGCTTCCACCTAGTGTATTTGATCGAGCTCTCAAAGAGCTCTCTTCCTCCAATCTGGCCGAGGCGGCCGGCGGGATCGGCATGGAGCACGATGCTTCCGATAGCGAAGATCTGACCAGGAACGGTCCTTGTTACAGACTTCATCTCTAATGATTAAGTGAGCCATCGATCTTTCGGCAATTCACAACGGTACTCTCAATGAAAGCACCAATGTCAGTGTCAAAAAAGCGAATCTCGGGTAGGGGGTCCCGAACTATGAATCTGGGATCGATGGTTAACAGGGGAAGAAGGAGACGATATTTACCCAGGTTCGGGCCCTTGTGAGGATGTAAAACCCAACTTCCTGCTTGATTATATTGATGAGTATGATGGTTACAGAGTCGATCTACCTCGTGATCAAATGAGCTAAACCCTAGATAAATTGACTTGTTCCTCTACGAACTAAGCCCCCTGGTTTATATAGACACCAGGGGTACCTAGGGTTACATGTGTCGGTTGCTACCGAGGGTTTAAACACACCCATCCGGTACTTGACGGACGCACCATGGCACCGTTGATTTCCTTCCTGACCATAGAGCCCTGTATAGTTCGGTCTCCCCACAGCGGCCACCGAGTACCTTATTAGTTTGGCCCACTTGAGATAGGTCGGCATCCCGAGGACCCCTTAATCCTGGGCTCCCTCAATGGGGAGGCGCAAGGGGGTAGCACACTGATACGTCTCCAATGTATCTATAATTTTTGATTGTTCCATGCTGACATATTATCATTCTAGGATACTTTTAGAGTAATAATTTACCAATTTATATAATTTTTGAGCACTAATCTATTGACCCAGTACCCAGTGCCAGTTTTCTGCGTGTTTTTTACTTTTCAGGTTTACAGTACCAAATGAACTCCAATTGCCTCGAAACTTTTTTATGATTTTTTCTGGACCAAAAGAAGACCTGGAAACTTAAGGAGAAGACCGAAGGCCACATGAGGGAGGCACAAGCCAATAGGGCGCGCCCAGGGGGGTGGCCGCGCCCTGATGGCTTAACCCTCCCTGGTGGCCCTCCCGACCCCGTTCTCTGGCCTATATTTTCACATATATTCCAAAAACCCTAAATGGCATCCCAAAACTCTTTTTCCGCCGCCGCAAGTCTCTGTTCCGTCGGGATCCCATCCGGAGCTCTGTTCCGACACCCTGCCGGAGGGGGGAGCAATCACGGAGGGCTTCTTCATCAACCTTGCTGCCCTCATGATGATGTGTGAGTAGTTCACCACAGACCTACGGGTCCGTAGTTAGTACCTAGAGGGCTCTCTCTCTCTTTTTATATTCGATACAATGATCATCGCATCTTTGCTTTGATCTATCCGATGTAATTCTTTTGTACGGTGCATTTGTTGGGATCCGATGAATTGTGGGTTTATGTTCAAATTATTAATGAAAAGATATTGAATACTTGCTGGTATTTTATTTGCATGATTATTATCGCTTCGTAATCCTCTCCGATTTATTGAAATAGTTTGGACAAATAGATTAATACTTCATCGGTGAGAGGGGTGCGTTGTAGTGGGTAAATTTGGCGGTGCTCTATATCCCAGTGACAGAAGGGGACACGACACGTCTTTGTATTGTTGCCACTAAGGGTAAACGATGGGGTTAATTCATATTAATTGAATTCTCTTTGTCTACATCATGTCAATGTTCTCCAAGCATTACTCCGTTTTACTTAATACTCTAGATGCATGCTGGATAGCGGTCGATGGGTGGAGTAATAGTAATAGGTGCAGGCAGGAGTCGGCCTATTTGCTTATGGACATGATGCCTATATACACATGATCATTGGTGTGAATATCGCATAACTATGCGCTTTTCTATCAATTGCCCAACAGTAATTTGTTTACCCATCGTATGCTTACTTTGATGAGAGATGCCGCTAGGGAAAACTATGTCCCCCGGGTCTACTCAATTATATATTTACGAAAGCTATCAATACCTTGCTGCCATTATTTGTCTGTTATTTTATATTGCAATTTAAAATTCTCTACTATTATCTACACACTTCACTTGCTTGCAAATAACGAGATCAAGGGGATTGACAACCCTCTTGCTCGCGTTGGGTGCAAGTTGTTTGCTCTTTTGTGTGCAGCCGCTGAAGACGGTTGTGGATTGATATTCCTATTGGTTCGATAAACCTTGGTTTCTTAACTGAGGGAAATACTTACCTGTATTGTGCCACAATTACCCGTTCCTCTTCATGGAAAATCCAACGTAGATCACAAGTATCAGGAAGGATTTCTGGCGCCGTTGCCGGGGAATATCATCACCAACTATCAAGTAACTTCACATAAATTATCATTCACTTGTTCTTCTTTTTATTTGCTGTTATATTTAGTTTACTTCATAAAAATTAAAAATACAAAAATATGTTTCTTTGCTTCTTGTTATTTTGCTTTGTGCATGTTACTATGTCTAGTTCTCCTTGTGTTCTCGTTGCTCCCGATAATGAGGTACTAAATTTCAAACAAAGGGGAGGAGAAAATTTGAAGGATGCATAGTATATGATTTGCAATGCTTAAAATAAATCAACACATAAGCAATCCACCACTACCTTGCTTCGTAATTTTTATGCGGGTGTGACAACTTGGTATAGGTTTATTCTTGACACCATTACCGGTGGCAATTTCTTAATGTGTCACACCTTGGATGCTTATAATGCTATTGAAAATCTTGTAGAGGAACCACCTATTATCATTAATGAAACTATTTTGACTTTGTAATATGTTATGCAAAGGCTTGATGCTATTGAAAAGAAAATAATTACTAGTGAACAAATGGAGGAGTTAGATAAAAAACTTCATAATCATATTACTCAATTTGGATTACGGGTCGGAACAACTTTGAAAACTTTAAAGGAGAAGGACACAACTATTGATGAGAGGGTAGAACAAAGTTTGAAAAGGATTGATAAAATGGAGGAAGTCATTGATAAAGTAGGCTCCGCTTTCACACCTTCGAAGGCAAATGCTAGCACTTCTCGAAATAAAAGCCCCAAGTTTATCTATATTCCCAAGAGCATTAGTACTCCTCCTAGCAAAAGAAACGAAGATCTCAAAATGATAAGTGTGCATCCCAACTTTATAAACCTGATAAAAGACACTATTTCCAGCCTCCTGTTGTTCCTAATAATCATGGTTGTGTTATTGCGGAGCTTGATGTCAAAGATGACAATACTTGAAACTATGCATTATGCCTAGCTAGGGGCATAAAACGATAGCGCTTGTTGGGAGGCAACCCAATAGTTGTATTTATTTTTTCTTTTTACTTTCTGTTAGTGTGTGATAACATGATTATTTCCTCTGTACTGATTGTTTTTTTTATGTTTTAATTAGTGTTTGTGCCAAGTAAAGCCCTTGGCATGACTCACAAGATGAGTAGAATTGATACGGTGCAAAAATAGAAACTTTAATGTCTAGTGCAGAATTTATCTGATTTTACTGGAATGTCTTTTTGATCTGAATTTTTTACACCATATTTTTATACAAATCCTTGAGGTTTTACTAATTTTTCATAATTTTTAGAATTACATAAGTATAGGTTATTTACATATCTTTACATACTGTTCTGTTTTAGACAGATTCTGTTTTTGCTTGCATAGTTTGCTTGTTTTGATGATGCTATGGATTGTATCGGGGGGTATAAGCCATGGAGAAGTTAGAATACAGTACCTATTATGCAATTATGAAATATGAATCAATTTATAACAGTACCTAAAGTATTTTATATGTTGCTTATACTAACGGATCTAACGAAGTTTTGTTGAGATTTGTGTGATTGAAGTTTTCAAGTTTTGGGTGTTACCACGATGGACGAAGGAATAAGGTGCGGCAAGAGCCTAAGCTTGGGGATGCCCAAGGCACCCCGAGGTAATATTCTAGGAAGGCTCAAGCGTCTAAGCTTGGGGATGCCCCGGAAGGCATCCCCTCTTTCGTCTCAATCCATCGGTATGTCACTTGGAGCTATATTTTTATTCGTCACATGATATGAGTTTTGCTTGGAGCATTGTTTGCTTTTGTTTGATTTTATTTTTAGTATGCCAGAATAATCATTTTTCTTGACACACCTTTTTGATAGATACACACCTTCATCATAATTTATTAGAATACTCTATGTGCTTCACTTATATCTTTTGAGCTTAGCATTTGCTCTAGTACTTCACTTATATCTTTTTGAGCACGATGGCGTATAGATTTTATAGAAATAATTTCACTCTCATTCTTCACTTATATTTGTTTGAGAGTTAATAAATAGTGATGGCAATTTGCATGGGTCATAACACTAGTCCAAAAGTAATAGGTATTCAATGAGTGATAATCAAACCATCATGTAGCACATATAAGAGAAATTGTGGGTTAATGATATTAATGTGGTAACATGAAAAAGGTGTGAGTTCATCATTGTTGATTCGTAGAAGTATCGATATTGAGAATTGTTAATTTCCCATTTGACTAAATATTAAAAAGGCATGGTGCGGATGTTTGAGCATTTCTATTACTCGTTGAAATCCTAGTGTTGTTTCGGGTCGGAGGCGGGCGATGGTTAGCTCCTCCCAACCTCCTCCCTCGCGGCATGCGAGTAGTACTTGATTTTTGATAAACTAATTAAACTTTCCAATAAGTATATGAGTTCTTCATGAAACCATGGACATACACAATCTCACCACCTCATATTTTGCTAGCCTCTTCGGTATCGTGCATTGCCCATTCTCAAATCGAGGATCGGTGCAAACTTTGCCGGTGCATCCAAAACCTGTGGCATGATACGCTCTATCACACATAAGCCTCATTATATCTTCCTCAAAAAGGCCACCATACCTACCTAATATGGCATTTCCATATCCATTCCGAGATATATTTCCATGCAAATTTCCACTATCACATCATATGACTAGTTCGTTCATCATCATATTGCTTTGCATGATCATATAGAGCTGACATAGTATTTGTGACAAAGTCACCGTTCATCATATTTTTGATACATGTCATGCTAGATCATTGCACATTCTGGTACACTACCTGTGGCATTCATATCAAGTTTTCATATTGCGTTGTAAGTAAATAAAAGTGTGATGATCATCATTATTAGGGCATTGTCCCAGTGAGGAAATAAAAATGGGGGAGGCCAAATGAGCCCACCATGATTTAAAAAATGAAAAAAAGAGAGAAAAAGAGAGAAGGGACTTTGCTACTATCTTTTACCTCACTTGTGCCTCAAAGTGGCACCTTGTTCTTCATATAGAGAGTCTCATGTTATGTCATTTTCATATGCTAGTGTGAATCACTTTTTCATTATTATAAACTTGTCTTGCATATTCCGATGAAGGGCTTCCTCAAATGCCCGAGGTATTCATGAGCAAGCAAGTTGGATGCACACCCCACTTAGCTTCATTTGAGCTTTCATACACTTATAGCTCTAGTGCATCATTTGCATGGCAATCCCTACTCCTTGCATTGAAATCTATCGATGGGCATCTCCATAGCCCGTTGATACGCCTAGTTGATGTGAGATTATCTTCTCCACTTTTACCCCTTTGATATCTACCACGATACTCTATTCCACCCTTATGCTATGTCCAATGGTTCACGCTCATGTATTGCATGAAGAATAAAAAGTTGATGCACTTTGAAAAAGTACGATCCAATTGCCTGACTTGGACACCGTGGTGCTTGACATTTGTATTAATGTGGTGAAGATGGAGTCATGCCTTGCTAATACTATAAGATGAACGGTGGTAAACATTCTTTTAGGATCGTATACTTTGAAAGATTGATGATTTTGTTACTTGTGCCTATAAATATTACTATGTTGATGTTTGTTAATTCATTGTTTCTCAATGAGCATACATGCAAAATATTACATATTGGATGAGCAGGAATTAAGCCTGGGGATCTTGATATGTCTCCAACATATCTACAATTTTTTATTGTTCCATGGTGACATATTATCATTATAGGATACTTTTTGAGTAACAATTTACCAATTTATATTATTTTTGAACACTAAACTATTGACCGAGTGCCCAGTGCCAGTTCCTGTTTTCTGCAAATTTTCACTTTTCAGGTTTATAGTACCAAACAAAGTCCAATTGCCCCGAAACTATTTTTTGATTTTTTATGGACCAAAAGAAGACATGGAAGCTTCGGGAGAAGACAGGAGGCCGCATGAGGGAGGCACAAGCCAACAGGGCGTGCCCAGGGGGGTGGTCGCGCCCTGATGGCTTGTCCCTCCGTTGTGGCCCTCCTCACCCCGTTCTCTGTCCTATAAATTCACATATATTCCAAAACCCTAAAGGGCATTCCGAAACTCTTTTTCCACCGCCGCAAGTCTCTGTTCTGACGAGATCCCATCTGGAGCTCCATTCCGGCACCCTGCCGGAGGGGGGATCGATCATGGAGGGCTTCTTCATCAACCTTGCTGCCCTCATGATGATGTGTGAGTAGTTCACCACAGACCTAGGGGTCCGTAGTTAGTGCCTAGATGGCTCTCTCTCTCTCTCTTTTGATCTTCAATACCGCATCTTCGCTTTGATCTATCTGATGTAATTCTTTTGTATGGTGCGTTTGTTGGGATCCGATGAATTGTGGGTTCATGGTCAGATTATTCATGAAAACATATTGAATACTTGATGGTATTTTATTTACATGATTATTATAGCTTCGTAATCCTCTCCGATTTATTGAAATAGTTTGGCCAACCAGATTAATACTTCATCGGTGAGAGGGGTGCGTTGTAGATGGTTCAATCTGACGGTGCTCAATATCCCAGTGACAGAAGGGGACAAGGCCTGTCTTTGTATTGTTGCCACTAAGGGTAAAACAATGGGATTAGTTTATATTAATTGAATTCTCTTTGTCTACATCATGTTAATGTTCTCTAAGCATTACTCCGTTTACTTAATACTCTAGATGCATGTTGGATAGCGGTCGATGGGTGGAGTAATAGTAATAAGTGCAGGAAGGAGTCGGCCTATTTGCTTATGGACGTGATGCCTATATACACATGATCATTGTCGCAAATATCGCATAACTATGCGCTTTTCTATCAATTGCCCAACAGTAATTTGTTTACCCACCATATGCTTACTTTCATGAGAGATGCCGCTAGGGAAAACTATGGACCCCGGTTATGTTCACTTATATATTTACAAAAGCTATCAATACTTTGCTTCCATTATTTGACTTTTATTTTATTTTGCAATTTACAATTATCTACTATTATCTACACACTTCACTTGCTGGCAAATAACGAGATCAAGGGGATTGACAACCCTCTTGCCCGCGTTGGGTGCAAGTTGTTTGCTCTTTTGTGTGCAGCCGCTGAAGACGGTTGTGGATTGATATTCCTATTGGTTCGATAAACCTTGGTTTCTTAACTGAGGGAAATACTTACCTGTATTGTGCTGCAATTACCCGTTCCTCTTCATGGAAAACCCAACGCAGATCACAAGTATCACACACCTTCCCACGGCTGTGGTCTGATAACCCACAAGTGTAGGGGATCACAACAGTCTTCACGGGTAGTATTTCACCCTAATTTATTGATTCGACACAAGGGGTGCCAAAGAATATTTATTGGCCTTGATAGTTGAGTTGTCAATTCAACCGCACCGAGGATATCTCTCTGCAGCAAAGATTTAGTAGCACGGCAAATAGTAGTAGCAAAAGTAACAGTAATAGTGACAGTAGCAGTTTTGTAGCAAGTGTGACAGTAACAATAGCAATAGTAACTTGGCAAGATCCAGTATATGTAACGCATAGGCACGTGGATCGGTGATGGATAATGATTTAGATGACATTGATCATATAACAGTTAGACACTAGGGCGACACAGAACTAGCTCCAATCCATCAATGTAATGTAGGCATGTATTCCGTATATAGTCATACGTGCTTGCGATAAGAACTTGCATGACATCTTTTGTCCTACCCTCCCGTGGCAGCGGGGTCCTGTTGGAAACTAAGGGATATTAAGACCTCCTTTTAATAGAGAACCGGAACAAAGCATTAACATATGGTGAATACATGAACTCCTCAAACTACGACAATCACCGGAAAGAATCCCAATTATTGTCACCTTGGGGTATGTGGATCATGACATGTAATAGGTACATATAACTTGCAAGGTAGGATCCAAATCACTCTTATATTCATGAAAACATAATAGGTTCAGATCTGAAATCATGGCACTCGGGCCCTAGTGACAAGCATTAAGCATAGCAAAGTCATAGTAACATCAATCTCAGAACATAGTGGATACTAGGGATCACGCCCTATGAAACTTAACTCGATTATGTGATCAATTCCATCCAGTCCTATCACTGTCCAGCAAGCCTACAAAGGAATTACTCACTCCCGGTGGTGAGCATCATGGCGGTTTTGATGGAGAAAGGTTGGTGATGACGACGACGACGATTTCCCCTCTCCGGAGCCCAAAACAGGCTCCAGATCAGCCCTCCGGAGGAAGAACAGGAGGTGGCAGCGGCTCCGTCTCATGAAACGCGATGAACTCTTCTCTCTGATTTTTTTCTCCACAGATGTGAATTTAAGGAGCTGGAATTAGGGTCGGAGGGGCCACGAGGGCCCCACAAGCCATCTGGCTGCGCCCCTAGGGGGGCGGCCGGTTGCATGGTGGCCTTCTAGTCCACCCCCTCCGGTAGCTCTTCGTTCCAAAATTCCTTATATATTCCATAAAAATCCACAAAAAGTTTTGTCCAATTCCGAGAAATTTTATTTCTGCACAAAAATAACACCAAGGTAGTTCTGCTGAAAATAGCATCAGTCTGGGTTAGTTTCATTCAAATCATGCAAATTAGAGGACAAAACCAGTGCAAAAGTGTTTGGAAAAGTAGATACGTTTGAGACGTATCATGTCCCTCCTTCCGTCACTCCCATTTCTTCCTCGTACGTCGTTCCGGAGGCGCTTTGTGAAGCCCTGCCGGCACTTCGACACCACCATCTCCACCACACCGTCGTGTTGGTCGATATCCCATCAACTTCTCCTACCTCACTTGCTGGATCAAGAAGGAGGAGACGTCACCGAGCCGCACGTGTGCTGAACGAGGAGGTGCTGTCTGATACGTCTATATTGCATCATGATTTCCTACTATTATTTATAATGTAATTATGCATAATAATGCTTTAGGGAGTGATTCCAATGCCTTTTATCTCATAATATGCAAAGTTTACACAAAGAGGGAGAATACCGACAGCTGAAATTCTGGACCTGAAAAAGCACATCAGAGATACCTATTCTGCACATCTCCAAATAAGCTGAAACTTCACGGAGAATTATTTTGGAATATATAAAAAATACTGGAGCAAATAACTACCGGAGGGGCCACCCGGTGAGCACAAGACACCAGGGCGCGCCTTGGTGGGTTGTGCTCAGCACGGCCCACCTCCGGTGCCCATCTTCTGGTATTTAAGGTATTTTGACCTAGAAAAAATAAAGAGAGGAGTTTTGGGACGGAGCGCCGCTGTCTCGAGGCGGAACTTGGGTAGGAGAGCGATTCCGCTGGGGGAACTTCCCTCCCGGAGAGGGAAATTGAAGCCATCGTCATCACCAACACCCCTCTCATCTTTGGGAGGCCAATCTTCATCAACATCTTCAACAACACCATCTCCTCTCAAACCCTAGTTCATCTCTTGTGTTAAATATTTGTACTGGAACCTCAGATTGGTACCTGGGGGTGACTAGTAGTGTTGATTCACTGGTGCAGCGACGTGCTATACAAACGGTTTTTAACCCCTTTCCGCGATGTAGTTCCAAACCGTCGCCTTGCATATGTGGGCGATAGGGGGGGTCCATCCCACACGACACCGCAAACCCATCGGCGATGGTGGCCAATGAACGCAAACGATCGGCAAATATAATCATATGCGATGCAGGAACATATCGCACACATAATCTTTTCGGCCTACGAGTGGGATTTGGGATCAATCACACACGTCCAAGACGAGTGAAACGCGTCTAATTGCGCATGGAAAACAAACGGAGTTTGACCTTTGACTGTTTGTGAAACGTTACCTAATCCACACGGGCCATTGTAGACACTGTGTGTGATTTCTTCATCATTGCACACGAGATTTCTCTGGAAACCGTGTACCATGTATAACATCATCGGACACGTTTCCCGAATAATGTACGCGTGGGATCGTCTTTGCATCGGGCTCGGTTTCCTATTGGCTCACGTGTGAGATACCGTGCTATCGCAAACGATTGAGTAGCTCCTATGCACACGTGCAAGTGTTGCAAACCGTTTGCGATTTCTTATGTATCACCGACGTTTTAGATTATATCTCGTGTGCTTTTCCTGTGGATCACAGGCGGTTGCGCTATGAGTTGCGTGTGCTTTCCATTCTGGACCGCACACGC
The DNA here is from genome assembly GCA_039707655.1 of Elymus sibiricus. Taxonomy (NCBI): domain Eukaryota; kingdom Viridiplantae; phylum Streptophyta; class Magnoliopsida; order Poales; family Poaceae; genus Elymus; species Elymus sibiricus. The sequence goes on from CM077671.1 coordinate 304,824,530, forward strand.
TTAGTTGCTTGAATCATGTGCGCTGAAATTGCCAGGTTATTGTAAAATATCGCATTTAATTCACCCTGCAAATAGCAAATTTGCCACAATATGCAATCAACAAATAGTGTCCACATGAAGAACATTCATCATAATTCGCCACAATATGCAATTGAACGAATAGTATCCACAAGCAGAGGATTCATCATAATTCATGACAATATGCAATTGGGAAAATGCTAGCTAAATTCCACAGCTGTTAAACCGACAGATCCATTACATAATCATAGTGTACGAAATACGAAGACATGATCACATGGAAAATAATGCATCCATGTGTATATGTTTAGCTGATAACTCTATATGAATGCGTACTTATTTTTAGGAGATTTGAATCTGGAAATCTTCGATGCCTTTAGAGGGCTTGATATAGTGTTTCACAAAGAAGGTGCTGATAAATTTCCTAACAGACAACAATTCATCGGCGGCAAGCGGTTCAGAAGTCATCGGTGCCAAGATCAGCTGCATGAATTTAAGATCGGAATGTGACATACGTGTGGAGTACAAGATAGTAATTAAGAAGCAGACTTACTAGTTTTATCGTGTCAGCATCGACACCACATTCAGCATGTCTGCATCGGTTCATCATGTGTGCACAAACGTAGTATCCACATAGGCTGGTACCTTGTTGTTGCTGAGGACACTGAAATTTTTTGTACAGTATTAGTCATGTATTTGCCCTGTTAGGAACAACCTAACCAGTGTAAGTTGTTTCTTCTTTTTTCTATGGAGAGAAATAGAAAGAGGTTTACTTAGAAACTTGAGCATCTGACTAGCATTTTCTGAAAATAACGGATTTCGTTGTCTTACCGGAGAAACGATCACGTGCTGCAGTGGTAGTTGGCAGTCGAACCGATTCCCTCCTAAAGTTATGTTCTTTGACAATACACTGGAAATGAAGATGATTTTTCACACACTCAATTCTGGAACCAGATACGAACACAACGCATTAACATCAAAGATTTCAATACCTATCAATGAAATCCTGAAGATGACTCAGATCCTGAGGCGCATTTGACTCTATGAGAGAATCCATGTAGTAAACTGTGTTGCGTTTTGGAACAATGACCACCAAGATCCAGTGACCTCTACAGTTTAAGAAAACCATGAACGTACGAACTATGTCTAAAACTGAAAGACGATCAATGTATGCGTGGTTGTATATTTATACTTACTGTTCATGATATGGCCACATGAAGAATTCTCCTATTTGTAAGTTGAACAAGATCTTGGCGACATAATCAATGGAAGCCGTGCGTGAGTCATTATCTTGTAACAAAACGCCGTTTGCTAAATCAAGATCTATGAAATATGCATGCACCCTTGTTGTTCTCTGCGTCGTCAATCCCCTGAGAGGAATAGAGTACAGTTAGCTGCTTTGTCATTTACAGCCTTGTATGGAGAAGATGATCAGAGTTTGTGAAGTACTTACAACATCAAGCATTTGACAAGAGTGGCAACAAGCTCATCGAAGTTGAAGAAGAGATGAAAGTCCTCGAATTCCACACTGATGGTACCTGGAATGTGAGAGAAATGCCATTGGTCGTAGTGCAATTCCACAATGTTAGTATCTTCTCCTTCCGACATTCTTTCCATGCAATATTTATGTAACTTGCGAGCACTAGAACTGCACTCGTCCCAGAAATTGCCAACAAGGAATGGTTGGCCATGTTTGTACTTGCGTTTCTCAAATGTGTCTACTTCCATACTAGAAAGTTGCTTTTGAAGGTCTGCTTCAGACATGTGGTCAGAACCGGGATTACCCAGCCCTTCGAAAACCTTATTGTTAATTTGGGTAAGGTCGATGATTGTTTGTAGAAGGAGGATCTTGGTCCCATCCCACCTCGTTCTTTGGAGGACCAACTTCCTGTGTGCAACTGTGCCCGCTTCTGTCTTCTTAGCTGAAGCACTTCTTGTTTGATGTCTGGTTTCATCAACGACATGCTGCTGAGAAGCGTGTGAAGGTACAATGGACTGCTGAACAGATGATGCCGCTGTGACGGACTGCTGAGCTGTAGTGCCAGAGTCGACAGATAGCTGACCAGCCGTTGAAGCTATTCTGGGCTTCTGAGCAGCTGGTGCCAACGTGTCGGTGTGTTCATGCGGCTGTGACAACGTGTTGGTTTGCCGAGCAGGCAGTGCCGACACATCGGTATGCTTATCAGGCGGCTGCGAAACGCTGGACTGATGAGCAGGTTGTTCCTGACTTTCAGAGTGCTTAGCAGGCGGTCCCAAACTTTCAGCCTTCTTAACAGGTGGTTCCAGACATTCAGACTCATTAGCACGCGGTTCAGTCGGGTATATCTGGTGAGCATGCAGTGCCAATGTGTCTGCACTTTTTGCTTCAGTGTCCGGCAACTGAACCGATGATACGTCTTCAGCAGTTGTAGGCCTTGCCATAGGCTGCTCAAGACGGGGCGATGACCTGGCCTCTATGGCAGGAAGTCGGTAGGGCTGATCACAGGTTGATGCCTCGGGCATCTGATTCCCAAGAGTATGTTCATCGGGGGAATCACACAAGATCTACTGTGGCGAGATGAGAGTCACCGGTTCGAGGGCGACATTGGTTGCTTTTGGGGGGGCTAGAGAGGTCTCATCCAGGAAGTATATTTCTTCCCGTGGCCACTGGATATGATTTAACCATGTTTCTTCCAAGGTCCTCTGCTCATCAGGGTCCCCAAGGACATTCTTCAGGGCAAAATCACTGAATCCAGGCTTTATTTCAGTCACGTAGCACTTCACACAACCTGGCTTCAATGGCACATTGTCCAACAAGAGACCCCCGTCAAAGTCAGGGTTGTAAACCCACACTGTTGCACATTTTAAAGTACCTTCATAATGTGTAAGCATGGCCCTCACTCTCTCCCCCCGTCCATATAGATCAGATATAGCACCATCATGTCCAGCTGCAGCATTATTGTCGCTGGGGTCAGCTGATGCACATCTACTCTTGTGCGGTGTTGCCATACAATAAGTGGCATCATCCATGCCGACATCCCCTTGCGTCTCCTGGCTATCTCTCAGCATTTGTGTCTTCTCCTGCATATATGACTCCTCAACTTCCTTTCGAACTACAGGATACATGTCCCTCTTAATCTTTTTGTGCAAGTCTCTCTGCTTATAATCACTCCTAGCTTTTTTCATGCTGAGCCTCTCTTCTTTGCTTAGTGAGAAAGCCCTCTTGTGTGGGACATTGACCCCAATACCCCTAGCATGGCCAGGGGGCTCTTTGGTAGTCAAAGCCTCGGACAGAATGTCACATGGCCCTGAGTTCCTGTACAACCTTCCAGTGTTTTTGGAAGCCTTTGCCATCACATCATATAGTTCTTGGTTTGCTGAGTTTACAAAGTAATAAGAACCGTCTCCATGCCTCTTTGCACGTGCCCGCAAGTAGTCCCTAGCGCGAGTGCCCCTAATTTTACTAAAGGCCGGTTTGCCACCCGCAGCTACTGCTTCTTTGTCCTCCTGCTCCCCTATCGGTTTCATGCCATAGTATCATGCCACACCCATACGGTGGGGGTGTGTGTTCTTCTTCTGAAGTTCCGATTGCATGGCACTCTTCTTAATAAACTCTTCACTGGCCCTGACCCTTTTGAATTATATCCAATCTTCCTTTGTAATTTGGGGGTACGAGGGGATTGGGTCCTCGCCTTGACTCGAGAACTTCTTATACAACACATGCTTCCAGTTTCTCCAAGCATCCCTGGCCTTCTTCAGTGCAGCGTGTTCCACCTGCTCTCTCCACTCCTCGGGAACGTTGAAGTGCACCATGATCTCACGGACTATCCTCTGCCATGTTTCTGTACCAGCCTTCTGAAACCCCGGCAGATTAATGTTGAGCCTTGCCCTGCCAACAAATCCACACACACTCCTAAACCTCGTGCGTGCTTTATCAGGTTTAGTTGGAGCCCAAGACTTCAAATTGATGTCAGTTACTTTGTATAAACCTTTAGGCTGGTGTGTGGGCTTTCTTGGAGCGCTCTTCCGGCTCTTGACTGGATGGGTGATTGTGGCAGCTCTATCCCGTTCATCATTTCTTGGTACACGATCATCTATTGCAGACATGTTGGCTTCGGACTCAGATGAAGATACATCGCCAGACGTATGACTATCGTCGCTGCTAATAAACATCTACAGAGTACACATGCGAAATTCAGAAAAGGGGGATAAACATAAAAAAATGTAACAGCTTGGAAGCTAGCTGTCTAAACATGGCATGTGATCATTTGGAAATGTACGGCTAATCTGTTCGTTTAGTGTGACTCGTGCGTACATGATATGTAATTCGACAATAACTAATTGGAACAAATACAGTTTATATGTTAGAAGGTAGATGATGAACATAAATATTCTCTCCATTATTTTATAATCATTTTGGGAACAAACCGAACCAAATAGGAAAAGGGATCGCAGGATAATAGACCTCACCGCGATGAAGGGCAGCAACTGATCGGTTTTTTTCGTTTGCAAATCCGGTAGGAGAGGCAAGGGTACAGGATCGATATGCTCGACGGCGGCTGGCGAGCTAATGAAGACGGTGAGGCATTGGCAGCCGCGTGTTCGGAGCGGCAGTGAAGCACGGGAAGAGGGTACACGGCCGGGTTGAGCACGACGGTGCTGGAAAGGGTTCTGGTGTGGATCTGGGGGACGGGAGGGGGAGGGAGCTAGCTGTCGATGGACTGTGGGTAGAATACGCGGACAGATGAGCGAAATGGGGGAGGGCGCGGGTTTGGGGGGAGGGGAAGGGGGCATGTTGGCGGCTTCGGTGAATCGGTGAAAAGGGTGAAAAAAGATCGCCGTGCGCCCCGCGGAAAAACGTTGCAAGTGGTTTCATATAGTAACCCGTGTGCACAAGCAGCACAAACCTGTTCGAAATGAAAACCTGAAAACTTTGAAATGTAGACGTGACCTCATCGTTTTGTCTCGAAATTTTTCCCACGGTACGCAGCTATCGCTGTACCCTAATATTGATTTTCTGGCGCATTTCTGGGCTCGCCTCCTATATTTTTCAGCATTTTTTATCATTTACGGGGCATTTATTGCATATAAATCAAATCCCAACTTCAACAGTGTGTGTTGACGAGAGGTATAAGGACCGCCGTTCGATCTGGGTGAATCCTACGGTGCAGACGCACGATCTGTGTGGTTTGGGTTTTGTCCAATCAGAAAGCAGGACTCACGTTGCATGCATTAGGTTTCATAGGCCGCGGTTTAGAAAGCACACAGTTCTAGTGAACGAACCGTGTGAGATTTGTCCATGCAGAACAGTCATATTTTCATTTCAAATGAGTTTGGGACTTCATCATTTCGCCTCGAATTATTTTCATCCGCAGACAATCAACTATTAGCCCCTGTATTGATTTCCGATCGCATTTTCATGACTTGTTTGCTAATTTGAATACATTTTTCCACCAACATGTGGCTTGTTAGTAATTTAATTGGAGGAAATGCAGATGCATTACGAAAATTACAAAAATGGGTGTGTCACTGTGGCATGGTGTGAAGACCCCGTGGGAAAAATTGGTAATGTCTGGCGGAAGTTGTCATGGCCTGCCCTTTGAAAACAAATGCATCTCACACAAAGGATTATGGTTTACGAAAAGTAGAGTTGGCATTTCGGACTCCAATCGGTGTCAACCTCATCCTTTCGCCTTGGTTTTTTCCATGGTATGCAAACATCATTGTACTCCTAATATTGAGCTTCTGGTGGATTACATGTCTCGTTTGCTATATCGAAGTCATATTTTGCAGTTACAATGTTAATTAGTTCTTATAAATAAAATATCCCAACATGAATTACGTGTGGATGGTGGCAAAGAATCTCTTACAAATCATTTGTGTGTCGCTTTGCGTGATTTTCGTCATTGTTCAACGAATGAGAAGAATTGTCAAGCATTTCGTACGGGAGATGTGTCCACCTAAATAAATGTCAGTAATTTAATTACAAGAAATGCAGATGGACTCAGAAAATCACGAAAATCGGTGTGTCATCGTGGCGTCATCTCGAGACACCGTGGAAAAAATTTGGTAAAATTTGGCACAAGCTACAATGATCGCTAATTGGAAACCATACCATCTGAGTAGAAGTATCATAGTTCCGAGGGGAGAAGTGGAAAATCGAACTCCAATCGACGGTGTCTTCATCGCCTCTCCTCCAAATTTTATCCCACGGTAGTCAATCATAATTATACGTCAGGTTTGATTTTCTGGCGCATTTCTGGGCTCGCCTGCTATATTTTTCAGCATTTTTTTATCATTTACGGGGCATTTATTGCATATAAATCAAATCCCAACTTCAACAGCGTGTGTTGATGAGAGGTATAAGGACCGCCGTTCAATCTGGGTGAATCCTACGGTGCAGACGCACGATCCGCGTGGTTTGGGTTTTTTCCAATCAGAAAGCAGGACTCACGTTGCGCGCATTAGGTTTCATAGGTCGCGGTTTAGAAAGCACAAGGTTCTAGTGAACGAACCGTGTGCGATTTGTCCATGCAGAACAGTCATATTTTCATTTCAAATGAATCTGGGACTTCATCATTTCGCCTCGAATTATTTTCATCCGCAGACAATCAACTATTAGCCCCTATATTGATTTCCGGCCGCATTTTCATGACTTGCTTACTAATTTGAAGACATTTTTCCACCAACATGGGGCTTGTTAGTAATTTAATTGGAGGAAATGCAGATGTATTACGAAAATTACAAAAATGGGTGTGTCACCGTGGCATGGTGTGAAGACCCCGTGGGAAAAATTGGTAATGTCTGACGGAAGTTGTGATGGCCTGCCCTTTGAAAACGAATGCATCTCACACAAAGGATCATGGTTTATGAAAAGTAGAGTAGGCATTTCGGACTTCAATCAGTGTCAACCTCATCCTTTCGCCTTGTTTTTTCCATGGTATGCAAACATCATTGTACTCCTAATGTTGATATTCTGGTGGATTACATGTCTCATTTGTTATATCTAAGTCATATTTTGCAGTTACCATGTTAATTAGTTCTTATAAATAAAATATTCCAACATGAAATTACGTGTGGATGGTGGCAAAGAATCTCTTACAAATCATTTGTGTGTCGCTTTGCGTGATTTTCGTCATTGTGCAACAAATGAGAAGAATTGTCAAGCATTTCGGACAGGAGATGTGTCCACCTAAATAAATGTCAGTAATTTAATTACAGGAAATGCATATGGACTCAGAAAATCATGAAAATCGGTGTGTCATCGTGGTGTTATCTCGAGACACCGTGGAAAAAATTTGGTAAAATTTGGCACAAGCTACAATTATCGCTAATTGGAAACCATAGCATCTGAGTAGAAGGATCATAGTTCCGAGGGGAGAAGTGGAAAATCGAACTCCAATCGACGGTGTCTTCATCGCCTCTCCTCCAAATTTTAACCCACGGTAATCAATCATAATTATATGCTAGGTTTGATTTTCTGGCGCATTTCTGGGCTCGCCTGCTAGATTTTTCAGCATTTTTTATCATTTACGGGGCATTTATTGCATATAAATCAAATCCCAACTTCAACAGCGTGTGTTGATGAGAGGTATAAGGACCGCCGTTCGATCTGGGTGAATCCTACGATGCAGACGCACGATCCGCGTGGTTTGGGTTTTGTCCAATCAGAAAGCAGGACTCGCGTTGCGCGCATTAGGTTTCGTAGGCTGTGGTTTAGAAAGCACACGGTTCTAGTGAACGAACCGTGTGCGATTTGTAAACCAAACTGCACATGTTCAGTTCGTACATACCGGAGTCAAATGAACTGAGCGTTCTAGCTATATACAGTACATGCGAAACTAGATCAACATAAGGACGTGCATACCTCGCAATACAGTAACTCAGTACACATCCCTCACAATTCAGTACATGCAACAATTCAGTACAGTAGACATAGTGACTAGTTTTTTGAATCAATTCCCATGTACATGGGGTGATCGCGATCATTAGGTTGACCCCTAATGAACTTAGGATTTCTGATGATTTTACGCTTCTCCTCCTCATCACCAACATTCTCGACGCCTAGTACCCTCCTCTTCCCATAGATCACTACATGGCAGTGCGTATGCATGAGGTCTGGCACAAAGAAAATCTGGGTAGCATCGCTGGCAAGAATAAATGGGTCCTTGTGATCTGCCATAACTCTGCGGTCAACATATGTCTTCCTGCTGTAAGCATCAACTTTTACGCTACTAAGAGGGACCCATCTGCACTTGAATAATGCCACCTTCATTTGCACATAGTCAAGCTCCCAAATCTCTTCAATGGTTCCATAGTACACCTGTTTATCATCTTCCTCTACAGTTAGGCATTCTATTCGAACAGAGCTGTTCTGATACGAGGTCTTAGCATCACGTTCCTCAGTGTAGAACGTGTTGCCATTTATGTGGTACGCTTGGTACTTCATAATCGTCGTTGATGGCTTTTGTGCCAACCACGTTGCAGGGTCATATTGGGGTCCATTTGTCAAATGATCCTTCAGCCATCTTATATAGTCCCTATTGTGTGCATTTGTCTCGGCAGCTGGTGACAGCACATTGGGTAAGTTGCTTCATCGTATCTCCTCCATGTGTTCTGCAGCATGAGCGTCGAGTATCGGGATGTTAAGTAGTACCGTCAAATGGGCTTGATCGGCCATATCTCTAGGTGCATGAAACTGCGAACCAGCAAGGACCGGCTTACCAGCCAGCCTTCCCTCATGGCGAGAGAGGGGCACACCTATAGGTCTTAGTTTCATGTATTTGGTGCAAAACTCAACCACCTCCTCCGCGGTATAACCTTGTAGGATGCTTGCCTCTGGATGACATCGGTTCCGACAATAGTGCTTCAATATTCCCATGTACCACTCGAAGGGATACATGTTGCGAAGAAACACAGGACCACAATACTTTATCTCGTCCACAAGGTGCATGGTGAGATGGACCATGACATCAAAGAATGACGGTGGGAAGAACATCTCTAAGTTTGACAATATCCTTGTAATATCAGCTTGCATATTATCCAGCTCTTCAACATCTACCACCTTCTGCCATAGTTTGTTGAAGAAATCACAGAGATCAATCAGTGTGTTTCTTATGTCTGTGTCCATCATATTCCTTATGGCCACCGGGAGGATTTGTGTCAACATTACATGGCAATCATGTGACTTCATGTGAGACAACTTCTTTTTACCCAAGCTATCATCCACGAGACTTTTGATGTTTGCGGAGTAGGAAGAGGGTGTCTTAATTGACAACAAAAATGCGAAGAACTCTTTTACTTCTGCTGCAGTGAAATTGTAACTCTGGTGTTGGTGGAGCAATTTGCCATCATCTTCTGCTTCATTCATGCGTTGTGATTGATCACCAAGCATATCGAGTCGTGCATCGTCACCATCCTTTCTTTTGCCTTTAATCTTGAGCAGAGTACCAAGGATGCTTTCACAGGCATTCTTCTCTATGTGCATGACATCAATGCAATGACGTACACTTAGGAACTCCCAGTAAGGTAATTCCCAGAACACTGATTTCTTCTTAAACACTTGGTCCCTGGGTGTTATTTTTGACGTCGAACCGGATCCCTTGCCAAGCACAACATTAATTTTTTTAACCATGATGTGGACATCTTTCCCATCATAGGGTCTTGGGCCCGTTCCTTTCTCTACCGTGCCATCAAATTCAGCAGTCATTTTTTGGTAAGGGTGATTTCTCCTTAAGAACCTACGATGACGCAAATACACGGTTTTGCACGAGTTGGAAAGAAATCTACTCTTTGTTTTCTGCCCCGAACGGTTGCCTAATGCCGGCATATCTTGAATGGTGTGCAGCAGCAACGCATGTAGCCGAAAAAACTCCTTTGTGTTGGCATCATAACAGCTCACACCGGACCTCCACAATGTCTGCAGTTCTTCTACCAGTAGCTGAAAGTAAATGTTGATATCATTTCCAGGTTGCTTCGGGCCTTGGATAATCATCGACATCATGATGTATTTTATCTTCATACACAACCAAGGAGGAAGGCTATATATGCACAGAAGCACCGACCAAGTGTTGTGTTTGGTGTTCATATCGCCAAATGGATTAAATCCATCAGTACACTCCCCTAGCCATATATTTCTTGGATCCTTTGCAAAATCTTTAAACCTGTCAGCGATTTGTTCCCACTGAGCCACATCTTTCGGGTGCCTCATATACTTACCCGCAGTTCGCTCTTCATGATGCCACGACAACCTCTTTGCCTCTCTAGGGTTTGCAAACAAACGCTTCAACCTTGGAATTATAGGCAAGTACCAAACAACCTTGAACGGGATTCCTGTCTTGATCTCTTCGTCCATTTTGTACTTGTCATGTGCTCTCATGCGCTTGTATCGTGCGTGCTTGCATATGGGACATGAACGCAAATCTTTGTAATCACCGGGGTACAACATACAATCATTCACACAAGCGTGTATCTTCTGGACTTCAAGTTCCAATGGACAAACAAATTTCTTCGCTTCGTTCGTGGTTTTGGGGAGCACATTATCTTCTGGAAGAATGTCTTTGAAAAGACTCAACAACTGTGTGAAGGCCTTGTTTGATAGACCGCTTTCTGCTTTAAATCTGAGAAGCGTCAGTGTGACACTCCACTTGGAATATTTCTTTTTGCAACCTGGATACAAATCTTTCTTGGAGGCCGCATCAATGCTTGGCAGCTCCTTGTACCCGGCTATATCTTTATCTGGGCCCTGGAAATCTGCAATCATAGCAGCAAAATCTGGCATATCATAAGGTCGGTGTTATATGCTTCACACTCTTGGTTTTTCTTTGGGTTTTTTGGCATGCCAGTCTTCTGTCTATAGCTTGACGCCTGAGCCCCGAGGTTAAATTCATCACCCATGCAACTCTGATCGGGGTTTGGCACCTCGCCGACACGCAGGATATTACCTTCATCCATAACCGGTTCTTCACCATGTTTAGTCCATCTTGTGTATCCACCCATGAATCCCCTTTTATATAAGTGTGACTCGACCTCATCAATTGGAATTGACACCATATTGCTACAATCCTTGCATGGACAGAGGACGTAATATTCTTTGCATATTCTCTTCTTTGTCCGTTCAGCCAAAGCCATGAACTCCTTCACGCCATCCCTATACCTTGAGCTTGTCCGATCCCCCATCCATTATGATCATTCCATCTGCACACGTTGCATCCTTAATGGATGCACAAAGATGGGTGAATAAATCACAAGATTTTATTTTCAAAATTTATGGAGGGCGCTGCATAATGTTACCCAGCCGTGTAATGACACTAATCAACCAGTCAATTTACACGCATCGTCAGTAGTGCCATTATATGAATTTAATACATTAATTAGTCCACTCAAGGAAAAGAATACCTTAATTAATTAGCAGCGGCACGGCGAGACAGCAGGGTCGAGGAGCAGAGCTTAGCGGGGCACGTGCCTGTAGTCCGGGCTCCACTATCCCGCCTACGACCGCGAGGGACGTGCTCCAGTCACGCCGGCGCTGACCACGAGGATTGAGATCCTCTTATATTTCCCGCCGTCGACCGAGGATTGACCTCCTGTCACGCCGCCACTGCCGACTGAGCATTGACCACCTTTAACGCCGCCACCGCCGACCGACCGAGGATGGACTCCCTATAACGCCGACACCGGATTGACCTCCTATCCGTCAGCCGCTGCCTCGGTTGCCGCCGACATCTCTATCAGCATAACGTTTTTTGGGTTTTGGGAGAGCGGCTGTTTACCGCACCCATATGTACCAGGAAGCACATCACAAACGGTAATGTTACGGAAACCGTGTATCACGCACATTCCATCTCACACGATTTGATTTGGGAAACCGTGTGCCGTATACAACAGAATGCGATAAATAGTTCACCCGACCATTATCATCAGATCCCCATAGTTTCCCCGTCTTCCCCAAATCCCAAAATAGCTTCCAAATCCCTAGCGCCCAAATTCCCTAGCGTGGCGCTGACATTGGGGAAATGCGGACGAGTGGTGCTGATGGTTTCAGGGCGGCTGCACTGGTTCGTACAGTCGCTCTTGGCAGCGCCATTGGCAACGCAACCACGACGGCGGTCCCCACCGAGCACTTGCCTAAGGTTACCAGGAGGCCGGTGTACTACTGATCCGAATCGTCTTGTCTGGTCCCAATCATTCCTCATCTTTTTAGCACGACACACACACAGGAAATCGATCAAATGCCGGATCCAGAGTTTGACTCCAGCAGACTCCCGCAACATGAGTTCGATTCCGAGTTTTGCGCCACCGAGAAGTACCAAAAGCTGAGTTGTGTGCACGGACACACTCCCACTCGACGTGTATGCATGGAGGGATTCGACATTGGCAGACGGTTTCTTGGTTGCCCCTTAGAGGTTAGTGATAAGTTCATCCCTTTAAGTTCAGTTAATGCCCCCACTCATCCTGATTATTTAACATTCGCCGGGATATGAGGCTTGTGCCTTTGTTAACTGGCTGGATGATGAATGGCATGGTAGGGCTCGGAGTGTTATCACCAAGCTTGCAGAAGATAACGTAAAGCTGAAGAAGAAACTGACTAATCTAGAGTGTACAATCACTACGATGAAGCAAGAAAGAATCAATCACAGGCAACAGATGAAAGCAAGAGACAAGAAGGAACTAGCATGTGTAGTTGTAGTTGCCGCATTAGCCATCTTCTATGCACTGTTTGCAATGATCATTAGGGGTTTTGATTGATTATTAATGGCTACATCAATAAGCAGAGCTCATCTATTGCTTACCAACTGTCCTATGTTAAATGCTTACTATTTCACACCCGTTGTGTTTCATATAAGCGTGTGTGTAGTTAAACAATACATCTAGCGAACCGTGTGAACTCCTAAAATGTACACATGTGAAACATTTGGCATATTGAGAACTACACAATAGCGGGAATTTAGAGCGACGGGCCGGGTGCACACAATTGCGGTTGATTATATCGGAATTCTAACCGCCTGCCAAGGTGCCAATATAATCCGTCAATCCCCCGCTTCAATTGCCATTCCTCTTGTCTTCACACCATTCTTCAGTTGCCACCATCTTCATCGTCCCGGCCGGCCACATTATACTTCCACGCACTCTGCAATCTCGCTTTCTCGCTGGTTGTTTAATTACGTAGTGCAGCAATGTCGACCGACAGCGAGGACGACAGTTCCGCCAGTCTGGGGTCAACCACAGAATCATCGCACTCATCTTCCATGAGTCCGGCGTCAAGCCCTGACCTCCATTTTATCCGGCTCATGGAAGGGCCGCCGCCGCCGGAGTCATCGGACGACGACCAGACGGATGAGGAGCCGCCGATGGATGAAGAAGACGACAATGATGAGGAGGACGAGGAATGGTCGGACAAGGAGGATGACGACGAGGAGCCTCCGAAGGACGAAGAAGATGACGACGATGATGATGAGGAGGAATGGTCGAACAAGGAGGACGACGACGAGGACATCAACGACGATGGTGATGAAAATCCATCAGTCAGCGGCAAGAAGCGTCCACTAACAGGACATCAAGACGATGACGCGGGGCCATCTAACAAGAAGGAGAAGTAAAACAGATTGTAATCCTTAAATCTGTTGTCGTTTGCTCATATTTATTCCTTAACTCTATCTATCTTCTCGATCTCATCGCAAACGGTTAAGAATACAGATTCATCAGTGATCATTCACAATATCGCACACATTTGGTTTCTTGAATTGTGTGCCATGTTGATCACACAATTCAGAACAACAAATCGTATGTGTTGTCCAGAATTATAGCACATAGTTCTGATTATCAAACTGTTTGTAGCCTATCACACACACCTTGTTACGCCGCACCGTTTGTGTTCTTACGTATCATCGCAAACAGTTCATATGAGGGACCTGTATGCCGTACATCACACACATGTATATTTGATTAACCGTTTGTGCCATTTCTCCTCATCACAAACAGTTCTTAAAAGTCAACTGTCTGCCGTAGATCGCACACGCAAATATTTTCTGAATCGTATTTGATGGATCCTACATCGCACACAGTTCATGTCATTGGCGACCAAGCTTGAACTATACCGTTTAAGATTCATGCATCACACATAGTTTCGTCGAAGGGTCTCTGATTGCAGTGTCGCATTAGCAGCATCCTGCAGTAGTGATTACATCTTGTAGTTGATTACTATATGGTTTATTTGGTGGAAGATTATATGTTCAGATAGATTATGCTATTGAATACCCCTCTGATCTTGAGCATGAGTATTATTTGTGAGTAGTTACCTTTGTTCCTGAGGTCACGGGAGAAGTCATGTTGCAAGTAATCATGAAATTTTGATATGTGTTCGATATTTTGATGATATGTATGTTGTGATGCCCTTAGTGGTGTCATATGAACGTCGACTACATGACACTTCACCATCCTTGGGCCTAAGGGAATGCATTGTGGAGTAGTTATTAGATGATGGGTTTCTAGAGTGATAGAAGCTTAAACCCTAGTTTATGCGCTACTTCGTAAGGGGCTGATTTGGATCCAAACGTTTAATGCTATGGTTAGATTTTATCTTAATACTTTTCTCGTAGTTGCGGATGCTTGCGAGGGGGTTAATCATAAGTGGGAGGTTTGTTCAAGTAAGAACAACACCCAAGCACCGGTCCACCCACATATCAAATTATCAAAGTAGCGAACGCGAATCAAACCAACATGATAAAAGTGACTAGATGAAATTCCCGTGTACCCTCAAGAACACTTTGCGTATTATAAGAGACTGTTCTGGCCTGTCCTTTGCCACAAAAGGATTGGGCTACCTTGCTGCACTTTATTTATCGTTACCGTTACTTGCTTGCTACCAATTATCTTGCTATCAAACTATCTGTTACCTGCAATTTCAGTGCTTGCAGAGATTACCTTGCTGAAAACTGCTTGTCATTTCCTTCCGCTCCTCGTTGGGTTCGACACTCTTGCTTATCTAAAGGACTACGATTGAGCCCCTATACTTGTGGGTCATCACTGTCCGTTCGACGCTAGATTTGATTGGATCATGATTGGATCGCTAGGAATACGACTACATCAACTGCATTATAAATGCTTCCGCATAACAGTCTACGAGGGTACGTAGACGCACTCTCCCCTCTCATTGCTATGCATCTCATATATTAGATCTTGGGTGTTTCGTAGGATTTTTTTTAATTTTCATGCTATGTTCCCAAGAGTGGCATCAGAGCTAGGTCTATGCGTAGATGATATGCACGAGAAGAACACAAAGAAGTTGTGGGCGTTGATATTCAGATTGCTTACCTCTATTTGTCTTCTTTGGATTCGGCGGTATTATGGGATGAAGCGCCCCGGGCCAACTTTACTTGTCTTCGCACAAGACACTGGTTCAACCAACTGACATGCAACTTGTATTGCATAAGGTGTTTGGCCAGTGTGTGTCTCTCCCACTTTAGTTTGATTTGATTTGACATTAGCGGTCCTTGTAGAAGGTTAAAAGGCAACTTGAATATCACCATTTTGGCTTTGCGTAGGTAAGAACGGTTCTTGCTAGTTGCCCATAACAGCTACGTAAAATTTGCAACAACAAAGTAGAGGACGTCTAACTAGTTTTTGAAGGGCATGTTGTGATGTGATATGGCAAAGACGTGATTTTATATATGGTTGATGTATGAGATGATCATGTTTTGTAATAGTTTTCATGACTTGCATGTCGATGACTACGGCAACCGGTAGGAGCCATAGGGTTGTCTTTAATTTATTGTATGACCTGCACATCAATCATTAAACGCCATGTAATTGTTTTACTTTATCGCTATGCGTTGGCAATAGTTGTAGAAGCAATAGTTGGTGGAGACAACTACATGATGATACGATGATGGAGATCATGGTGTCATGCCGGTGACGATGGAGATCATGCCGGTGCTTTGGAGATGGAGATCAAAAGCACAAGATGATGATGACCATATCATGTCACATATATTGATTGCATGTGATGTTTATCTTTTCTGCATCTTATTTTGCTTAGGACGATGGTAGCATTATAAGATGATCCCTACACTTAATTTCAAGAAAAATATGTTCTCGCTAAGTATGCACCGTTGCGAAAGGTCGTCATTTCAATGCACCTCGTGATGATCGGGTGTGATGGACTCTTCGTTCACATACAACGGGTGTAAGCCAGTTTTACACATGTAGAATACTTGGGTTAAACTGGACGAGCCTAGCATGTACAGACATGTCCTCGAGATACGGAGGACCGAAAGGTCGAACATGAGTCATATAGTAGATATGATCAACATGGAGATGTTCACCATTGCAACCACCTCATCTCACGTGATGATCGGACTTGGGTTGGTGAATTTGGATCATGTATCACTTAGAAAATTTAAGGGATGTTAGTTTAAGTGGGAGTTCATTTGTAATTTGATTAACTAAACTAATTATCATGAAAATAGTCTAAAGTCTTTGCAAATTATAGTGTAGATCAATAGCTCGCGATGTAGCTCCCCTGTATTTTAATATGTTCCTAGAGAAAGACTAGGTTGAAAGATAATATAAGCAATTATGTGGACTATGTCCATAATCTGAGGATTATCCTCACAGCTGCATAGAAGGCTTATGTCCTTGATGCACCGCTCGGTGTGCCAACCCCTCCAGCGTCATCTCTAGATGTTGTGAACATCTGGTAGGCATGTTCTGATGACTACTTGATAGTTCAGTGCGCCATGCTTTACGGCTTAGAATCGGGGATCCAAAGATGTTTTGAACGCCAGGGAGCATATAAGATGTTTCAAGAGGTGAAATTGGTATTTTTGGCTCATGCCCGTGTTGGGAGGTATGAGACCTCTAACAATTTCTTTGCCTGCAAGATGTAGGAGAATAGCTCAGTTAGTGAGCATGTGCTCAGAGTGTGTGGGTGCTACATTCACTTGAACCAAGTGGGATATAATCTTCTAGATAAGATAGGGATTGTCAGAGTTCTCCAGTCACTACCACCTAGCTGCTAAAACTTCGTGATGAACTATAACATACAAGGGATGAACAAGACGAGCCCTGAGCTATTCGTGATGCTTAAGGTCGCGGAGGTAGAAATCAAGAAGGAGCATCAAGTGTTGATGGTTGACAAGACCACTAGTTTCAAGAAGGGCAAGGGAAAGAAGGAAAACTTCAAGAATGGCAAGCCAGTTGCCGCTCCAATGAAGAAACCCAAGCCTGGACCCAAACCCGAAACTGAGTGCTTCTATTATAAGGGGAGCGGTCACTGGAAGCGGAACTGCCCCAAGTACTTGGCAGATAAGAAGGTTGGCAACGTCAACATAGGTATATTTTATATACATGTTGTTGATGTGTACCTTACTAGAGCTCGTATTAGCGCCTGGGTATTTGATACAGGTTCAGTGTCTAATACTAGTGACTCAAAATAGGAGCTATGAAATAAATGGAGACTAGCTAAGGGCGAGGTGACGATGTGTGTTGGAAGTGTCTCCAAGGTTGATATGATCGCCATCGGCATGCTCAATGTACCTTCGAGATTAGTCAAACCCAAATAGTGCTTATTATTGGTGTCTGCGTTGAGAATGGACATTATATCTAGATCTTGTCTATTGCGAGACGGTTTTTCATTTAAGTAAGGGAATAATGGTTGGTCTGTTTATATGAATAATATATTTTGTGATCATGCACCCAATGTGAATGGTTTATTGAATCTCGATCGTAGTGATACACATGTTCATAATATTGATGCCAAAATATGCAAAGTTAATGATGATAGTACCACATACTTGTGGCACTGTTGCTTAGGTCATATTGGTGTAAAGCGCATTAAGAAACTCCATGTTGATGGACTTTTGGAATCACTTGATTATGAATCATTTGAAACATGTGAACCATGCCTCAGGGGCAAGATGACGAGAACCATGTTTTCGAGAACAATGGAGCGGGCAAGCGACTTGTTGGAAATAATACATACTGATGTATGTGGTCCAATGAGTGTTGAAACGCGCAATGGATATCGTTATTTTCTTACCATCATGGATGATTTGAGTAGATATGGGTATATTTACTTAAAGAAACACAAGTCTGAAATGTTTGAAAAGTTCAAGCAATTTCAGAGTGAAGTTAAGAATCGTCATAACAAGAATATAAAGTTTCTGCAATCTAATCGTGGTCGTGAATATCTGAGTGACGAGTTTGGTATGCATTCAAGACAATGTGGAATTGTTTCACAACTGTCAGTTTCCAAGAACCTACATATGAGTTGTGATCAACAACCCTTTGAGAATTCGGCCAGGGACTGAACACGTCCAACTATCCTAAGCCCATGAACAATGTATAGTGGATGAACACGAAGAACTACCCAGGTGGTGTAATACCCTACTCCTGCTTTGTTGTATTGAATTGGTAGAGAGGTACAATATGTCTTACAATGGTGAAGTCGACCTTTGCCTCTATTGCTTGTGTGAAAGATCGACCCCTTGAGAAGTATCGGGCGCCTCTATTTATAGTGTCAAGAAAGGGCTTGCCGGAGGCTCCTATTGGTCAGGAGTATACTCATGTAGGCTATAGTAGCTAGTACTACGGTGGTATGGCTGCCCGTGGCACGCCGGTACCAAGGATGACGTCGCCCCTCTGGGGCCTTGTTCGATCCGCCGGATACTTACCCGTCGCCACACTGTCCTAATACTGTAGCTGTGTAAGCAGTAGGTGAATCTTACTCTAGCCGCTATGGATGCCTTGGGCCTCACGGGTCAATTCAGAGCCCATACTCATAGGCTAGTCATTCAATACTCATATGGCCCCAAACGTCAACACAGTACTTGCCCATACGGGCCTTGGTACCCCTCCGAGAGCTCACGCTTGTTCTCCAACAGGTGTGGGCGGTACCTGGTCATCTTCTTCCCAGGAGTGCTCCCCGGAAGAGGTCTTGAATGGAGATCGCCTCTCTCCTATTGAATTCATACTGATATGCCAAGTCGTAGGCCACCAGGTGCATCAGGGCCTTCGTGAGTACCATCTTAGATGGGAGAAAGTGTTTCAGGTGGCTCTTTGTTGGTTTCCGATTTTAGAGAATCTATGGAGGTGGAATTAGGTCAGACGGAGCCACAAGGGGCCCACAAGGCATTACTCGCCTACTCCCCTGGGCGTGCCCAGTTATCTTACCGTCTCCTCATCTGGCTTCCTGACTCCGCTTGAAGCTTCCTCGGTCTCTTTAGTGCAGAGAAAAATCGTCTAAAAGTTTCGTAGCGTTTGGACTTCGTTTGGCACATATTTCCCAGAAAACCAAAAACAAGCAAAAAACAGCAATTGGCACTTGGCACTGTGTTAATAGATTAGTTCCCAAAAATGATATAAAATAACATATATTTGCATATGAAGTATCTTAGATTGATAATATAATAGCATGGAACAAAAAAAATTATAGATACGTTGGAGACGTATCAGCATCCCCAAACTTAATTCCTGCTCGTCCTTGAGTAGGTAAATGATAAAAACAATTTTTTTGATGTGACATGCTACCCAACATGTAATCTCTTTTAAGTATGATCACTGAGAAATAATGAACTAATTGATATCAACATAATAATATCCATAAACATAAATAACATAACCATTACTTTTCAAAATATACGATCCTTAAAGAATGTTATTCCCTACTCATTTTATCATATCAAGCATGGCATGACTTCGTCTTCACCGCATAAGTATAAATCATGACCACCCTGGTGTCAAACCTGGCAATTGGATTGTACTTCAAACGCGCTTCATCATTTTCAGCTTTATGCAATACATGAGCGTGAACCATGGATATAGCATATTGATACGTCTCCAACGCATCTATAATTTTGGCTTGTTCCATGTTGTTATATTATCATTCTTGGATGTTTTACAATCATTTTATAGCAACTTTATATCATTTTTTGGGACTAACCTATTGACATAGTGCCAAGTGCCAGTTGCAGTTTTTTCCTTGTTTTTTACTTCGGAGAATATTAGTTCCAAACGGAGTCCAATCGCGACGAAACTTTTTGGAGAATTTTTTTGGACCAGAAGAAGGCCAGTGGGCCAAAGAAGTAACCAGGAGGGAGCCCAGGCCGCCCACAACCCTCCAGGGCGCGCTAGGGGCCCCAAGCATGCCCTGATGGGTTGTGGCCACCTCGGGAGTCCTCTCCACCGCCTCTGAGCTCTATTAATACCCAAATATTCTAGAAACCCTAGAGGAGTCAACGAAAAATACATCTAGCCACCGCAAGTTCCAGAACCTCGAGATCCAATCTAACACCATCACAGAGGGGTTCATCGTCCTCATTGGTGCCTCTCTGATGATGCGTGAGTAGTCCACCGTAGACCTAAGGGTCCATAGGCAGTAGCTAGATGGCTTCCTCTCTCTCTTTTGATTCTCAATACAATGGTCTCTTGGAGATCTATTTGATGTAAACTTTTTGCGGTGTGTTTGTTGGGATCCGATGAATTTTGAATTCATGACCAGTTTCTATCCATGAATATTATTTGAGTCTTCTTTGATCTCTTATATGCATGATTACTTATAGCCTGGTATTTCTTCTTTGAATCTTTGGTTTAGTTAGGCCAACTAGATCGATTTTTCTTGCCATGGGAAGAGGTGCTTTGTGATGGGTTCGACCTTGCGGTGTCCTCTCCCAGTGACAAAAGGGGCAGCGAGGCACGCATGTATCATTGCTATTAAGGATAAAAAATGGGGTCTATTCTACATGAATAGATCTTGTCTACATCATGTCACCATTCTTATTGCATTACTCCATTTTTCCATGAACTTAATACACTAGATGCATGCTGGATAGCGGTCGATGTGTGGAGTAATAGTAGTAGATGCAGAATCGTTTCGGTCTACTAATCTTGGATGTGATGCCTATATAATGATCATCGCCTTGGATATCGTCATGATTATTTGATCTTCTATCAATTGCCCAACAGTAATTTGTTCACACACCGTGTGCTATACTCATGAGAGAAGCCACTAGTGAATCCTACGTCCCCCGGGTCTACTTTTCCAAGATATTGCTTTCCGATCTATCTTTTTGCCGCTTTTGTTTTCAGATCTATTATTCCAAAAAAACCAAAACTACCTTGCTGCACTTTTTATTTGCCTCTTTTATTTTGATTTCTTGTGAGATCTATTTATCCAATCTATCACTACCTAATCTATCTTTTTACTGTAGAGAGATTGACAACCTCTCTTTCGCGTCGGGTTGCAAGTATGTGTTCTTTGAGTGCAGGTGCTGTTTACATAGTGTTGGTGATCCTCCTACTGGTTCGATACCTTGGTTTCATAACTGAGGGAAATACTTACCGTCGTTGTGCTGCATCATCCCTTCCTCTTTGGGGAAATACCAACGCAGTCTCAAGCCACGTCAAAGGAATTTCTAGGGCCGTTGCCGGGGAGGAAGCGGTCTCTTCAACGTGCCAATATCTGGCGCTGAGGAGACACCATCAACATCTATCAGGTTCCTAATCACAAATCTCATCTCCCTGCAATTACATTATTTGCCATTTTCCTCTTGTTTTCCTCTCCCCCACTTCACCAAATTTGCCGTTTTATTCACCCTCTTTTTCGTTTGCCTATTTCTTGTCGGATCTCTTGTTTGCTTGTCATCATGAGTGATTTTGGTATGGCAGAAACAGATGATGGCAGGACTCCTAATATTGGACGTTCTCGCAATCTGGATGCTAAAACTTTTGTTTTTGGGCAAGGGAACGTTATAGGAAAAGAAACTATCCAAGAATTTTTCAATTGCGTTGGAAATTCGACTCTCGATGATACTCCTATACTGAAAAGAACTAAAACTTATGCAGAAGCTATTTCAACGCTAGTTCTGAAACTTGAAAATAGGTTCATTCGTACCCATCCTACCTTGCAAAGATTGTTTTATGAGCTACCCTTCATAAAGGATCCCAAAGCTAAGAAGTTATCCACCCTTGTTCTCATGAATGAATTTGATCACATAGTACGAGAAGCTAGGGAGATTTTCGATTTCTTTGCTATGAGCTGTGAAAAACCGGTAATAGGAGAGATCCTTTACAATAGTGATTACATGTTGAGACATTTGCTTGGAAATAATCAAATTTTTGATGAGAATCTTTAAAAGGAAGTCCCCGTTTTAGATATGATCCAACAAGTTTTCAATGATGTTAATCAACAATATTCTTGGATTGTGGCCGAGAATCAGAGAGGGTACGTAGATGGACAACTTGATAGTGATAAGGTTTCTATGGATGATGTGTTTCAAGTTTTATTTGCAAAACCTCTTGATAAAAATACCTCTACAAGAACCAAAGATGACAATACTTGAATCTATGCATTATGCCTAGCTAGGGGCATAAAACGATAGCGCTTGTTGGGAGGCAGCCCAATGAAAAAAAAATCTTCTTTTTCTTTCTGGTTTTGAGTGTTGACACAATTATGCCTCTGTTATGAATATGTTTTTATGTTTTATTTAGTGTTTGTGCCAAGTAAAGCCTTTAGGATGATTCATAAGATCAGTAGAAACAATGCTGAATCTGAAACAGAAACTTTGCCTCCAGTGCGCGAATTTTCATTTTTTTACTGGAGCGTGATAATGAGCTGAAATTTTAACACAGTATTTCTATACAAATTCGTTACGTTGTCCTACTTTTTCAGAATTTTTGGAGTTACATAAGTATGGTTAGAGTACAGATTACTACAGACTGTTCTGTTTAAGACAGATTCTGTTTTCGTTGCATTGTGTGCTTGTTTTGATGAATATATGGTTTGTATTGAGGGGTATAAGCCATGGTAAAGTTAAAATACAGTAGGTACAATGCAATAATAAAATTTGAATAAGTTTGCAACAGTACTTAAAGTGGTGATTTGCTTTATTATACTAACAGATCTCACGAAGATTTTGTAGAGTTTTGTGTGATTGAAGTTTTCAAGTTTTGGGTGAGATCGTGAAGGATGAAGGAATAAGGAGTGAAAAGAGCCTAAGCTTGGGGATGCTACAACATCCCCAAGATATATCCAAAGAGAAACAAGCAACTAAGCTTGGGGATGCCCCGAATGGCATCCCCTCTTTCTTCTAACGACCATCCATATTTTACTTGGAGCTATATTTTTATTCGTCACATATCATGAGTTTTGCTTGGAGCGTCTTGTATCATTTGAGTCTTTGCTTGCTTTTCTTTTTAGTTTGTCACAAGTATCCTTGCTGGACAGACCTATTTGAGAGAGCCAAAATTATGCTATGATTTGTTAGAATTGCTCTATATGCTTCACTTAAATTTTTGAGGTATGGAATTGCTCTAGTGCTTCAGTTATATCTTTTTGAGCATGGTGTGCTTTGAAATTTTGAAGAAATACTCTCATGCTTCACTTAGATTAATTTGAGAGTTAGTAAATTTTGAAGAAATTCTCTCATGCTTCACTTATATTATTTTGAGAGATGAAATCTTTACGCTCATGTTCTTCACTTAACTTTGTTTGAGCTTGTCAAAAGCAATGGCGATATATGAAACTAGTACCAAAGTGATAGATATTCAAGGAGGATATAATAAAAACTTTCATGATGATCATTGGACAAATTAAACTTGATTCCTTTTAATAGTTTTGAGACATGATGATAATAATATGTGAGTCATGTTGGTGAGTAATTATGCTTTAGTAAGAATATTGGTGTTAAGGTTTGTGATTCCCTATGCAAGTACAAAAGTCAAATAGTTATGCAATGAAATTACATCCTACTTATGGTGCATTATTCGGTGTTAGTTATGCTCAATGCCCGTTTATGTGAATTTTCGTTTCTGGGTTGGTTGCTTCTCAATCTATTTGCTAGCCTCCACTTGTACTAAGTAGAAATACTACTTGTGCATCCAAAATCCTTAAACCCAGTTTTGCCTTATGAGTCCACCATGCCTACCTATATGCGGTATTTCCATGCCGTTCTAAGCAAATTTGTATGTGCCATCTCTAATTTTCAAAATGAATTTCCTTTTTGTGTGCTCGTACCGCTCATGAAACGGTAGGGGGTATCCAATATTTTTCCATGCTAGATGTGTTATTCTCAATATGAGTGTTTATTCACTTGTCATTGCACGAGAGTACGGCGGTAATAGGGAAGCCCAATCCCGAAATGAAAAAGAAATTTACTTTATGTTGTCAAATAATAAATTCCTTGGAAAGTGTTGGTATGGAATGCAACCGTGGATACGGCCAGCCATGGATTGTGAAAGAATGGTGGAACGTTTTTGTTGACAGGAAAGGCATGCCACCCAAAATATTTCTCTCTCTCAATTTAAACCTTGAGCTCTGGCACCTCTACAAATCCCTACTTCATTCTGCGAAGAGCCTATCCATTTACTCTATGCAATTTTTATTTTTAATTTGAGTCTCCATCTTCTCTTATCAAGCACCAACTAGGGGGCACTATGATCATAGTTGAGCATTGGGTGTAGCTAATATTTGAGTGCGTTTCATGAATGGATCAATGATTGAGCATGATGGGCTAGGGATAACTTTCTTTGGTGTTGATATTTTGAAAGACATGGTTGCTTGTTGGCATGCTTGAGTATTAAAGTTTTTATATCAAAACTAGACTATTGCTTTGAACCATCTAAATGTCCAAATGTCCATGTTACAAAAGAAAATAATATGTGATGAACATGTTAGGCAGCATTCCACATCAATAATTCAGTTTTTATCATTTACCTACTCGAGGACGAGTAGGAATTAAGCTTGGGGATGCTTATACGTTCCAACGTATCTATAATTTTTGCTTGTTCCATGCTGTTATATTATCATTCTTGGATGTTTTACAATCATTTTATAGCAACTTCATATCATTTTTTGGGACTAACCTATTGACATAGTGCCAAGTGCCAATTGCTGTTTTTTCCTTGTTTTTTTACTTCGCCGAATATAAGTACCAAACGGAGTCCAATCGCGACGAAACTTTTTGGAGAATTTTTTGGACCAAAGAAGGCCAGAGGGCCAAATAAGTAACCAGGAGGGAGCCCAGGCCGCCCACAACCCACCAGGGCGTGCCAGGGACCCCGGGCGCGCCCTGATGGGTTCTGGCCGCCTCGGGAGTCCTCTCCACCGCCTCTGAGCTCAATAAATACCCAAATATTCCAAAAACCCTAGAGGAGTCGACGAAAAATACATCCAGCCGCCGCAAGTTCCAGAACCGCGAGATCCAATCTAACACCATCACGGAGGGGTTCATCATCCTCACTGTTGCCTCTCCGATGATGCGTGAGTAGTCCACCATAGACCTACGGGTCTGTAGGAAGTAGCTAGATGGCTTCCTCTCTCTCTCTCTTGATTCTCAATACAATGGTCTCTTGGAGATCTATTTGATGTAAACATTTTGCGGTGTGTTTGTTGGGATCCGATGAATTTTGAGTTCATGATCAGTTTCTATCCATGAATATTATTTGAGTCTTCTTTGATCTCTTATATGCATGATTACTTATAGCTTCGTATTTCTTCTTCGAATCTTTGGTTTAGTTAGGCCAACTAGATCGATTTTTCTTGCCATGGGAAGAGGTGCTTTCTGATGGGTTCGATCTTGCGGTGTCCTCTCCCAGTGACAAAAGGGGCAGCGAGGCACGCATGTATCGTTGCTATTAAGGATAAAAAGATGGGGTCTATTCCTACATGAATAGATCTTCTCTACATCATGTCACCGTTCTTATTGCATTACTCCGTTTTTCCATGAACTTAATACACTAGATGCATGCTGGATAGGGGTCGATGTGTGGAGTAATAGTAGTAGATGCAGAATCGTTTCGGTCTACTAATCTTGGACGTGATGCCTATATAATGATCATTGCCTTGGATATCATCATGATTATTTGATCTTGTATCAATTGCCCAACAGTAATTTGTTCACCCACCGTGTGCTATACTCATGAGAGAAGCCACTAGTGAATCCTACGGCCCCCGGTCTACTTTTCCAAAATATTGCTTTTCGATCTATCTTTTTGCCTCTTTTGTTTTTCAGATCTATTATTCCAAAAAAAACAAAAATACCTTGCTGCACTTTTTATTTGCCTCTTTTATTTTGTGTTCTTGTGAGATCTATTTATCCAATCTATCACTACCTAATCTATCCTTTTACCGTAGAGAGATTGACAACCTCTCTTTCGCATCGGGTTGCAAGTATTTGTTCTTTGTGTGCAGGTGCTGTTTACATAGTGTTGGTTATCCTCCTACTGGTTCGATACCTTGGTTTCATAACTGAGGGAAATACTTACCGTCGCTGTGCTGCATCATCCCTTCCTCTTTGGGGAAATACCGACGCAGTCTCAAGCCACGTCACATATGCGTGGAATAGAGTATGGTGGTAGATATCAAAGGAGTCAAAATGGAAAAGAAAGTCCCGCATCAACTAGGCGGATCAGCAGGCTATGGAGATGCCCATCAATTGATATCAATGCAAGGAGTATGGATTTCCATGCAATGGATGCACTAGAGCTATAAGTGTATGAAAGCTCAACGGAAGATAAGTGGGTGTGCATCCAACTTGCTTTCTCATGAAGACCTCAAGCATTTAATTAATCCCGTCACCGGAATATACAAGTCTAGTTCTATAATGAGAAATTACCACTGGCTGATAACCCACAAGTGTAGGGGATCGTTTGTAGCATTTTTTGATAAGTAAGAGTGTCAAACCCAACGAGGAGCTAAAGGTAGAATTAATATTCTCTCAAGTTCTATCGACCACCGATACAACTCTACGCACGCTAATGCTTACTTTACCTAGAACAAGTATGAAACTACTTTGCGGGAAAGAAACTAGAAGTACTTAATAGTTGTAACAGATAGTTTTGCAAGAGAATAAAGGACAAGTAAATAAAATTTAGGGGATGTTTAGATAAATATTAAATAGGTTAATTGTTTAGTAGAAAGATTGTTGTAGCACAAGAGAAAGATTTGTCCCTAGGCAATCGATAACTAGATCGCTAATCATTATTGTAGTTTTATATGAGGGAGAGGCATACGCTAACATATTTTCCGTACCTGGATCATATGCACTTATGATTGGACCTCTAGAAAGCATCCGCAACTACTAGAAATCATTAAGGTAAACCCAACCATAGCATTAAACATCAAGTCCTCTTTACTCCCATACGCAACAATCCCCTTACTCAGGTTTGTGTTTCAGTCACTCACCAACCCACTATAAGCGAATCATGAACATATTGCAACACCCTCCAGAGGGATTCCTTCACGTGTGCGCCTCACGGAAGGCACCTTAGGACAACACCAAAATAAAACATACAACTCAAACCAATCACGATCATCAGTCAACCCATAGGACAAAAGAAATCTACTCAAACATCATAGGATAGCCACACATCAGTGGATAATAATATATAGCATTAAGCACCATGTTTATGTAGTGATTACAGCGGGGAAGAGAGGTTTTACACCGCTGCATAGAGGGGAAGAGAGTTGGTGGTGACGGCGGCGAAGTTGTTGGTGTAGATCGCCGTTATGATGGATGCCCCGGCGGCGCTCCGGCGCCACCGGGAGAGAGGGGGAGAGAGCCCCCCTCCTTCTTCTTCTTCCTTGGCCTCCTCCCTAGGTGGGAGGAGAGTTTCCCCTCTGGTCCATGGTCACCATGGCTCCCAGAGGGCAGGAGCCCCTCCTAGATTGGATCTCTCTCTCTGTTTCTCTTCTGTTTTCTCGACTCTTAACTGACCCCTTCACCGTTTCATAAATATCCGGAGATCCATAACTCCGATCGCGCTGAAATTCTGAGGGGATTTTTATCGCGAAAATTGTCGGGGATATTACCCCGTGGTATAACCCGGCCGAAAGTATGACCCGGCCGGGACTCAGCGACTCACTGCTGCGCCAGCCGAGTTTGGCGACTCATTGGTGACCCGGCTGGAGGTATGACCCGGCAGGAGGTATGACCCGGCCCATCGTATGGCGGCTCATAGGTCACCTCTATTACCGGGTCACAGGACGACCAGATCCAAGGCCCAACGTGTAAGCCGGCGCAGGCGGCTCATAGAGAAGGCCCAAAGGAGAGGAAGGATTCCCCTACAAGAGAAACAAGACCCGGATTAGGACTCAAGAGAGACTAGTCCTAATCCTAGTCCTAGTAGGACTCTACATGTAAACCTACCCCTTCAACTTATATAAGGAGGGGTAGAGCACCCCTAGAGGGACAAGTTCAAGTCATTAGAGATAGACAAATTAGAGGCTCTCGAGATTAGAGGTAGCGATCCCGCACCCTTGTAATCGAGATCACCCTGATCATCAATATACACAAAGCAGGACATAGGCTTTTACCTCCATCGGAGGGGCCGAACCTGGGTAAACTCGCGTCTCTCGATTCCGACCAACCCCTCTCAAGCCGCCACATAGTTGCGATGGCCTCACACCTAAGTTCTCTCACGAGGACATCTTGCCATGACAAAACCACGACAGTTGGCGCCTAACGTGGGGCTCAACGCACGGTGGTTTTGTGTTCTTGACGGGAATCCTACAAGGGATCGAGGGCTACGCGGTCGTCCTGATAAATAAAGAGCCGACGCGAAGGATCTACATCGTCTATGTGACGAACACTCAGAACACCATATATCATACTGAGATCGAGAAGATTAGGGCGGCATGAGCCGCCGTTGCTCAGCGGTCAGTCAAATCCGACTTTCTGTTGTTTTGCCACCACGTGCGGCTAGGCGATCCGTTTGGATCAATTTCCTCTGCGGTGCCTTACCAAGAAACTGAGTCGCGGAGATCGCGAGATCTTTTGCTTTTTGACATGTTGACCCGCCGTGTATCCATCGCTGTTGCTCCTATTTTCCTGAGTGAACCAGAGATGATCGGCTACAATGCTACTACGTCACATCCATGGTGATCTGCCAAAACCGAGACGAGAGTTTTTTGGGGATCCATTAGTCGCAGGTTACAGCGAGACAAACAAGAAATGTCCGCTACAGCCCGCCGAGCTGCAGCCGCTGTTCCACGTCTCCAAGTCGGCTTCAAAGTCCAAGGCAGTCTGCTAAATTCTAATGCATCTCGGTGTGAAGGACGAATCAGTTAAATACTCCAATTAGTACTATTTCAACTAGTATTTCTTACGTGCAAAACCGAACCAACAACAAGACATATTGGAGGAGCAATACGTCGATCTTTAAAGGCTGTCAAATCATATTAGCATGTCACTTTGGATGTTTCTCCGATGCTACTACTAATCAAGGCACAAAATAAATTCATCTGAGGTCAGATGGGCTCGTGGCCAATTTTTCAGAGCACAAGGCTGAAGCCACATGCATATGAGCCATTAGCCACAAAGATTGAGAAGTTAGTCCACGCCAACGGAGCAGGACCGAGGCTCCTCGAGGTACCATTGCGCATGTCCGCCATGGACGCCACCAGAGCTGCGCTGCGTCTTCGCTTCCTGTCCAGGGAGCTGCGGGACGGTGAGCTAATCGCCCTCCCGGCGCTCCGCTCCTGGTCCACTACCCGCGCGCCGTCCGGGGCGGCCGCCGCACTGCGCGCCGCTGGGTCACCTCGCCTTCTTGCCCCGGCCAGTCGGCCTCGACTCGCAGCCCCGACCGCTGCACCACGGCTGCTGCGCCCCGCTGCGACTTGCCGCGCCCAGCCGCACCCCGGCCCGGCTCCACCTCACCCTGCTCCGACCTGCGGATGTGTCTCCGAGCCCCCGCAAGCCGCCTCTCGCCGTGCGCCTCCGCCGCCGCAGTTGCTCGCCCTGCGTCGGCCTCGCCTCTGCCGGCTTCGGCCGCTCCGCCCCACCTGCTCGCATCGCCTCCGCCGCTGCGGCTGCTCGCGCAGCTGCGCTTTGCGCACTGCCTCCACTGCCGTGGCTCGCGCTGCCGTGTTGCTCCTGCTCCGCCCCGCCACCAGCTTGCCGCGCCTCGCCGCCGCCGCTGCCGTGCCCCGCCGCTGGCTCGCGCTGCTGCGCTTTGCGCGCCGCGCCGCTCGCTCCGAGCCGGCCTCGCCTCCACCGCGCCTAGAGCCGGACTCGCCACCGTGCGCCGCCGGCTTGCCGTGCTGCCTCGGCTGGCTCCTCCCGTTTCCCTTCATACAAAATTCGTATGCATACTAAAGAGGAACAACGAGTACTGACTAAACCGGATGGAACCTGCGGACGTGTCCAGCATTATCCTGCGTCAGTGTCTGCGTTCGTCCGACAAAAGAAATCAGGTGGTGTTTCCCCTATTTATTTTTCCATATATATATTAAATTTCTTCGAAAACAATTACTCTGTCTTTGTAATATTTTTTACACAGGACAATTATTCATTGCCAAAGTGGCATTATACCGCGGAGATGGAGGCGCGCCAATATCATTTTGCACCAGTGTTCGGCCACCTCTCGGGACCGCGCCGGCTTACAACGCCGCGGCCACCTCTCGCGACCGCGCCGGCTTACAACGCCGCGGCCACCTCTCGCGACCGCGCCGGCTTACAATGCCGTGGCCACCTCTCGCGACCGCACCAGCTTACAACGCTGCGGCCGTCTCTCACAACCGCGCCGTCTTCAAACGCGCGGCTGACTTCTACATCTACATCGACATGCTGGTGCTGTGCTTGCTCGTTCAAGCCGCCCGACAAACGCTCATGAGTCGCCGCCCTGCGGTCCGGTCTACATCGACATGCTGGTGAAGTGCTTGCTCGTTCAAGCCGCCCAACGGATTCTCATGAGTCGCCGCCCTATGATCTGGTCTATTCCAACAAATTCTGAGCAAGTCATGATATATTATCAGCCTCTGCCTCCACCAGATGGTTCAATGGATAGGCGTGCAAGTCACCGCCACTGCATTTTGGTTAACTTCAACAACCAGGTGGGATGAACCGCTGGCCGGATTACTGACAAAAATCATATGGGATCATTAATAACCCACCGTCTCAACATTCCACGGGTTCATGTTGCGTTATCAACGCCAAGGACATACAATGAGTGTCGCGAAGATCATCAACTCGCCGCACGCTTTTGGATTCAATAAATTTCAGTTATCAGCCGTCAACCATATACCGTCTTATGCCGTGGCCAAGTGTGAAGAATCTCAAGCCGCCTCTTCGAGTCGACTTAAGACTCGGGGGCTACACAGACATAACTCGGCAGATACAACCGGGCTCAAATATTCTGGAACCCCGGGTCATTGCAGGGAAGATAACCTGGTCCCGGGGGCTACTACATTATTGGCGGAAGATTTAAAGTCGCCCAAGAGGACGAGCCGCCATTATGCGACCGTTCAAACATGGGTGCACTACCTTATTGCTGGAAGATTCAAAGTCGCCCAAGAGGACGAGCCGCCATGTTGCGACCGTTCAAACATGGGTGCCCGGATTTATTGGATCATCATATGGTCACTTGGGGGCTTTCATACCCTCTTGGCCGGGCTCTATATGCCATGAATTACATATAAAGGAGTTGATCCTTAATCAAGTCACTTGGGGGCTTCCAACCCTATGGGTTTAGCTTACATACCCTCTTGGCCAGGCTTTATATGCCATGTTCGAGTTAAACCTGCCTGTTTGCAACTTGCTACTCCGCTATGTGACCCGCCGAACTCTTGACAGTTATTCTTGATAAGAGACCCTGAACTTTTATAAGTTATTCTCGCACGAAGACCCTGAACTTGTCAAGGTTTAAACGGCGGCTTTTGTCATGAGAGAGCCGGCTTATAGTGAGCGAGGATAAACTCATCTTGTCTACCGTAATCCCTCCTCTATGTGGCCCGTTCGTACTCTTAGCAATGTCAATCTTTTAAAGACCCTGAACTTGCTAAGGTTTAAACGACGGATTTATGTCATGTGAGGCCCGGTTTACAAGTTTTCAGGCTTTCCGCCTAGTTTCTTCGGAAACAACACCAATTTTTTCATAAAAACAAGAGTTATCTTGTCCTACCGTGCCTTTAAAGCCGGCTTATAGGACGAGACATACATCATCATACATTGCATCATACATTGCATCATCATTGCATCATCATATCATGCATTATATTTGCATGGATATCCTGGTTTATATTGCAGGAACCGGTTGTCAAACCGGGTTACATATTCCAATCCTTAATAGCCAACATGGCAGGATTTTCATTATGGTTGTTATAACCAGTATTGAGTAATTGAGGTTTTCAAACCGGGTTATATTATTCAAATCTTAAATAGCCAATGTGGCTGGATTTTTATTATGGTTTTCATAACCTATATTGGATGATTGAGTTTTTCAAAGCCCCTTCAGAGTAATGGCTGTTATTCCCTCATCCAGAAATACCAACTCACAGCAGGGAGCATGGTTCAACATTGATATGCCAAGCATTCAGTAATATCATCCATATAATGGATATGATTTATTCTGCAATGGAAAGAATAGTCCCGAGTCGCTGCGGGCATATGACCCGGCACATGGGGGCTACATTATTCAAATCAATATTATATCAAGTATGCAAGTCCCATGTCGCTGCAAGCATGCACCATGGCACTTGGGGGCTAATGCAAGTTGCTTTTTCAACTCATCACATTATCAACGAACCCGGTTATCTCAGGGAGATGAGACGGCCTTCAATTATTTTCTAAGTTTCAACCCAGTATTATTTTACTGAGCCGACCCTTGGGGGCTACATATTGCTCATCAAGTCTACATAAATCAGCTCTACAGAAGTCTCGGCTCATTATTGCATAATGACCCGGTCCTTGGGGGCTACACTACTCAGATCAAAATTTCTAAAAAGTCCCAAGTCGCTGCAGGCATGCGACCCGGCACTTGGGGGCTACAGTATTCAGCTGTCTAAACAGATTATGAGGTCCAAATTGAAGACCCGGCCCATCACACACTGATGAGCCGGCCCTTGGGGGCTACACATGTGAAATTCAAGTCATTCAACCACATCAGGCGACTTAGATGACAACCCGGATTTTCTCCAAAGCTATATATCTACAACATTCAACACCAAGTTCAAAGTCCCAGGCTATTGCAGGCAAAGCAACCCGGCACTTGGGGGCTACACTGGCTGAAATTTTATAAGTATAAGATAATTACAAGTCCCAGGCTGCTGCAGGCAAGACAACCCGGAACTTGGGGGCTACATAGTCCAATATATTATTTCAAAGCACCAAGTCATCATGGATAAACTTGGAGATTGGGGGCTACAAGTAATATGGAGATAAAAAAAATAGAAGAACGTCTTCAAGCTATCAATTTTGAGTGAGCTAGGTCTCATGTTTTGGTGGAGCGGAAGCATTGAAAGCCGGCTCAGCATCACCCGGGTTTGTTTATTCCCAATAATGTTATCAAGTCAACTGGAGTCCGCTTGTTTTGACCCGGTGTCACCAACGATCATGACCCGGCATTGTCAAAAATCATGACCCGGCAGATTCTATATAAACAACCCGGCTCTACAGGTTGAAGTGGTTTAACAATGGATGAAATTCTGTTTCCCAATATTTTTATCAAGCCAAAGCAATGGAAGCCGGCTCGACTTCATATGGTTTTCTTATCTCCAACAATTTCATCAAGCCAAAGCATTGGCGGCCGACTCAACGGCATATGGGTGTTTTATTCTCAATATTTTGCAAATGACATGGACCTGCAATATGATCGTGAAGACGTCTCATTAATATGAAGAAACCTAGATCTTCAAGGAGCTACTTCATTAAGCCGGCCAGTGGAGCAAGCCGGTCCTTTAACATATTTGTTATTCTTATTTCAGGAGCTTACCATGAATAAATTCAAGCTAACCTGGGGGCTAATGTAGGGGATATTACCCCGCTGTATAACCCGGCCGGAAGTATGACCCGGCCGGGACTCGGCGACTCACTGCTGCGCCAGCCGAGTTTGGTGACTCATTGGTGACCCGGATGGAGGTATGACCCGGCAGGAGGTATGACCCGGCCCATCGTATGGCGGCTCATAGGTCACCTCTATTACCGGGTCACAGGACGACCAAGTCCAAGGCCCAGCGTGTAAGCCGGCGCAGGCGGCTCACAGAGAAGGCCCAAAGGAGAGGAATGATTCCCCTACAAGAGAAACAAGACCTGGATTAGGACTCAAGAGAGACTAGTCCTAATCCTAGTCCTAGTAGGACTCTACATGTAAACCTACCCCTTCAACTTATATAAGGAGGGGTAGAGCACCCCTAGAGGGACAAGTTCAAGTCATTAGAGATAGACAAATTAGAGGCTCTCGAGATTAGAGGTAGCGATCCCGCACCCTTGTAATCGAGATCACCCTCATCATCAATATACACAAAGCAGGATGTAGGCTTTTACCTCCATCGGAGGGGCTGAACCTGGGTAAACTCGCGTCTCTTGATTCCGACCAACCCCTCTCATGCCGCCACATAGTTGCGATGGCCTCACACCTAAGTTCTCTCACGAGGACATCTTGCCGTGACAAAACCACGACAAAAATATCTTTCTTGCGGCGGAAGGAGAGCCCCAACCCACATAAGGGGGAGGCATAAGCCATCAGGGCGCGCCCCCCTTGGGTCACGCCCTGTTGGCTTGTGCCTCCCTCGGGCACCGTCTTGCATTGATTCAGACTCCCAAAATTCACATATATTCAAAAAACTCTCCGTAAATTTTTATCGCGTTTAGACTTCGTTTGATATGGAATTTATGCGAAAGAAAAACACACAAAAAATAGGAACTGGCATTGGGCACTGGATAAGTAAGTTAGTCCCAAAAATAATATAGAATGTTGCCAAAAGTATATGAAAGTTGTAGAATATTGGCATGAAGCAATCAAAAATTATAGATACGACGGAGATGTATCAGCATCCCCAAGCTTAATTCCTGCTCATCCTCGAGTAGGTAAACGATAAAAAGATAATTTTTGATGTGGAATGCTACCTAACATAATCCAGAACAAATGTCTAATCATGGCATGAATATTAAGATACAAGTGATTCAAGGCAACAGTCTGACAAAAAGACATCCATACTCGGGTTTACTAGCAAACAATCATGTCCTTCAAAATAACAATGCCAAAGAATGTTATCCCTAAAAAAATCATATAGCCTGTCATGCTTGGTCTTCCTAGCATAAAGTATAAATCATGAGCACCCCGATGTAAAACCAAGCAATTGGATCGTACTTTTTCAACGCGCATCAACTTTTTATTCTTCACGCAATAGATGAGCGTGAACCATGGACATAGCATAAGGGTGGAATAGAATATGGTGGTAGATATCAAAAGGGTTGAAAGTGGAGAAGAAAGTCTTGCATCAACTCGGTGTATCAACGGGCTATGGAGATGCCCATCAATAGATATCAATGCGAGGAGTAGGGATTTCCATGCAACGGATGCACTAGAGCTATAAGTGTATGAAAGCTCGACTGATGCTAAGTGGGTGTGCATCCAACTTGCTTGCTCATGAAGACCTCGGGCATTTGAGGACGCCCATCATCGGAATATATAAGCCAAGTTCTATAATGAAAAATTCCCACTAGCATATGGAAGTGACAAAACAAGAGATTCTTTATATGAAGAACATGGTGCCACTTTGAGGCACAAGTGTGGTAAAGGATAGTAGCAAAGTCCCTTCTCTCTTTTTCTCTCATTTATTTGTTTTTTTAAGGTGGGCTCCTTTTTTTCTTTTTTTGCCTCCCCCATTTCTCTTTTTTTTGTGGTGCGCTCATTTGGCCTCCCCCATTTTTCATTTTTTTGTCAAGAGTCTCATCCCGACTTGTGGGGGAATCATAGTCTCCATCATCCTTTCCTCACTGGGACAATTCTCTAATAATGATGATCATCACACTTTTGTTTACTTACAACTCGATATGAAAAACTGATAGGATGATATGACTCTATATGAATGCCTCTGGTAGTGTACCAGGATGTGCAATGATCTAGCGTAGCAAAAGATATCAAAAAACGGAAAAGCCATGTAAATACCATGCTAGCTATCTTACGATCATGCAAAGCAATATGACAATGGAAATACAAGTCATATGAAGTGACGGTGGAAGTTGCATGGCAATATATCTCGGAATGGCTATGGAAATGCCATGATAGGTAGGTATGGTGGCTGTTTTGAGGAAGATATAATGAGGCTTATGTGCAACAGAGCGTATCATGTCACCGGGTTTGGATGCACCGGCAAGATTTGCGCTGATCCTTTCGAGGTGAGAACGGGCAAGGCACGGTACCAAAGAGGCTAGCAAATATGAGGTGGTGAGATTGCGTATGTCCTTGGGTTCACATTAGTCATAAAGAACTCATATACTTATTGCAAAGTTTTATTAGTTTTATCACAAATCAAAGTACTACTCGCATCCTCCTAGGGAGGAGTTTGGGAGGATTTAACCCTCGCGCCCCCCCCGATTCAACAGCACAAATGATTTCAATCAAGGATAAATTATGCTCCAACTTCATCGCATAACTAGAGACTATACGTGCATGCTTCGGGAATCACAAACCTTAACATCAATATTCTTACTATTCCACAATAATCAACTAGTGCACCCACATATTACAATCTTAATGTCTCAAAACTATTGCAAGGAATCAAACATATCATATTCAGTTATCTACAAGTTTTATGTAGGATTTTATGACTAACCATGTAAATGACCAATTCCCATTGACTCTGTAAATAGGTATAAGTGAAGCATGAGAGTTTAATTTCTTTCTACAAAACACCTGGACATGCTCTAATAAATATAAGTGAAGCAAAAGAGCATTCTACATAACGGTTTTCTATATGCAGAGAAACAGGCATCCAACTTCAAATGATATAAGTGAAGCACATGAAGCATTCTATAAAGCCATACTCAAAAGATATAAGTGAAGTGCAAAGAGCATTCTATAAATCAACCATGGACTTTCCCAAACCAGAATGGTGCATTGCTAAAAAGGAAAATAAAAGGCACACGACGCTCCTGGATTTTACGCATATCATGTGAACAAAACAAAAACCGAAACATACCGATAGTTGTTGAAGAAGAAAGATGGGATGCCTTCCGGGGCATCCCCAAGCTTAGACGCTCAAGTCTCCTTGAATAT
Organism: Elymus sibiricus; assembly: GCA_039707655.1. Classification (NCBI taxonomy): domain Eukaryota; kingdom Viridiplantae; phylum Streptophyta; class Magnoliopsida; order Poales; family Poaceae; genus Elymus; species Elymus sibiricus. The sequence continues at coordinate 304,861,517 of CM077671.1, forward strand.
TTACTTGGGGTTACTTGGGCATCCCCAAGCTTGAACTCTTGTCTCTCGTTATTCTTCTCATATTGATACCTCCTCGACCTTCGAACACTTCATCCACACAAAACTTGACAGAACTTTCATTAGAAACGTTAGTACATAATCATCAAATCTCATCATGTCCTGCCATAACATTATTGCATAATTATAATCTAACATTACCCACTGTATGCTATCACAATTCTATGTCTCCCAAGTCATTGGGGCTTAGAAGAATTCAAACATAAGCACGCAAAGCAACTATAACAGCAATCTATGAAAAACAGGACAGTCTGATGCAGATGGAACGTATACTTCTGTAACTCAAAACATTCTGAAAAATTAGGATGTAGTAAATAATTTGTATAACTGTATTGTGTAAAAATTTCAGAATTTTGGCACGCTCCAGTAAAATACGAAAATTCAAACACTACAGCAAAAGTTTCTGTTTTTACACAGCACATATTAAACAAGCAATTCAAACTTCCTAAAGGTAATTCTTGGCACATTATTTTTATAATACAATGGATTTGTACAAGGGGATAATTATTTTTGTTGAAAAGTTTCTGTAATCAAGATTCACAAATTTTCCATGGGCATGAACAAAAGTTCAAGGACGCCCCCCAATTCAACGATGCTCGTCTTTCTCACTTTCACTTTCCTTTTTGTAAAAGTTTTAGGTTCCCCACTTTTTTTATATTATTTTAAAAGCATACAACAGAAATAAATGACTCTCTAAAACTTACGGTTGTCTCCCTGGCAGCACTTTCTTTAAAGCCATTAAGCTAGGCATATAGTGCTCAAGTAATTGATCCACCCGGATCCCAAGGTATATCAAAGCCAATTTTAATTAGTAATGATTTGTAATTTAGTAGTGAGCACAAAGTAATATATATCATGTAACAACGAAGTCTAACTCTCTTGCTATGCATTGGCATGTCATACAAGAACAATTCATTCACACAAAGTAAAGGCAAATTCATAGCATAAGTAGTTTCTTGGAATTTTATCGTATTGGAAACATAGAGAGGTGAAGATTTGGTTCCTCTCTCATAATAATTGCAAGTAGGAGCAGCAAGCACATGCATAATATATTCATCAAAATCATCATGTGTAGTGGTAAAACGCAACCCATCAATATAATCCTTAATAAGTGCAAACTTCTTCAATATAGTGTAGTTGGGAGAATTCAAAAAGATAATAGGACTATCATGTGTGGGTGCAATAGCAACAATTTCATGCTTAAAATATGGAACTATAGCAATTTCATCTTCATAAGCATAATTCATACTGGCATCACGGCTACAAGCATAGCAAGCATCAAGTTCATCAAAAAGGGATATTTCAAATGAATCCAAGGGATCATATCATTCATCCTTCGGTATGTGCGAAGGGAAATTAAACAATGTATGAGTTGAAGAGTTACTCTCATTATAAGGTGGGCGCGGGTAGCTAATCCACTCTTCCTCCTTTTGTTCTTCACTCTCCTCCTCATCTTTTTCATCTAATGAGCTCACAGTTTCAGCAATTTCTTCTTCCATAGATTCCTACGAAATATTAGTCTCTTCCAAGGAAGCGGTCATTCTTTCAATAAATTCTTTAACATAAGCATTAGAAGCATAGTTTTCATAGCCATATTTAAGTTCGACAAAAATTTCAGATTTGTAAAGAGTAGCATCATACTTTTCAATTAAAGTAGCAATTTCATAAGCACCCTTAAAAGCAACAAATTCTTCAATTTGTTCAACATCATAATAACACTAGGCCTCCTTGGCATAAGAAGATAATAATTTATTATCATTAAACGCACATTGGTAGGGAAGGTGGTTTTCAATGCCTTCATAACAACAAGTGAAATCATATATTTCGCATAAATTTGAAGAGTAGCAACGTAAAGTATTAATTTGATGCCAGAAGAGTTTCCCTTTTTGAGATAAGCGGTGTCGCACATAATAAGAATGCTCATCTAAAGATTTTCCATAAACTAAGCTAGTTGGGGTTTTCGCACGAGCACAAAGGGATCGAAGATGATCCAAGTAATATTCTTCGGTAGTACGGAACACTAGTGGTTCCTCAACTTTTGGAGTAGCAAGTACGTCTAATTTTTTTGGTATTTTGAGTTTCCTACCCACATCTAAAGATAGAAAACAACTAATAACAGTAAATAAAATTACTTACAGATAAAGCAAACAAGCACACATGAGAATATCAACCAGTACGCTATTGCTCCCCGGTAATAGCACCAGAAAAAGGTCTTGATAACCCACAAGTGTTGGGGATCGTTTGTAGCCTTTTTTGATAAGTAAGAGTGTCGAACCCAATGAGGAGCTAAAGGTAGAATTAATATTCTCTCAAGTTCTATCGACCACCGATAATACTCAACGCACGCTAAGGCTTACTTTACCTAGAACCTAGAACAAGTATGAAACTACTTTGCGGGAAAGAAACTAGAAGTACTTAGTAGGTGTAATAGATAGTTTTGCAAGATAATAAAGGACACGCAAATAAAAGTTAGGGGCTGTTTAGATAAATATTAAATAGGTTAATTGTTTAGTAGAAAGCTTTTTGTAGCACAAGAGAAAGATTTGTCCCTAGGCAATCGATAACTAGATCGGTAATCATTATTGCAGTTTTATATGAGGGAGATGCATACGCTAACATATTTTCTGTACTTGGATTATATGCACTTATGATTGGACCTCTAGCAAGCATCTGCAACTACTAGAAATCATTAAGCTAAACCCAACCATAGCATTAAACATCAAATCCTCTTTACTCCCATACGCAACAATACCCTTACCCGGGTTTGTGTATCAGTCACTCACCAACCCACTATAAGAGAATCATGAACATATTGCAACAACCTCTAGCGGGATTCCTTCACGAGGGCGCCTCATGGAAGGCAACTTAGGACAGCACCAAAATAAAACATACAACTCAAACCAATCACGATCACCAATCAACCCATAGGACAAAACAAATCTACTCAAACATCATAGGATAGCCACACATCATTGGATAATAATATATAGCATTAAGCACCATGTTTAAGTAGAGATTATAGTGGGGAAGAGAGGTTTTACACCGCTGCATAGAGGGGAAGAGAGTTGGTGGTGACGGCGGCAAATTTGTTGGTATAAATCGCCGTCAAGATGGATGCCCTGGCGGTGCTCCGGCGCCACCAGGAGAGAGGGGGAGAGAGCCCCCTCCTTCTTCTTCTTCCTTGGCCTCCTTCCTAGGTGGGAGGAGAGTTTCCCCTCTAGTCCATGGCTGCCATGGCTCCCAGAGGGCAGGAGCCCCTCCGAGATTGGATCTCTCTCTCTGTTTCTCTTTTGTTTTTGCGACTGTTTTCTGAGCCCTTCACCATTTCTTAAATATCCGGAGATCCGTAACTCCGATCGGGCTGAAATTTTGAGGGGATTTTTATCGCGAAAATATCTTTCTTGCGGTGGAAGGAGAGCCCCAACCGACTTAAGGGGAAGGCACAAGCCATCAGGGCGCGCCCTCCCTGGGTCGCGCCCTATTGGCTTGTGCCTCCCTCGGGCACCATCTTGTGTTGATTCTGACTCCCAAAATTCACATATATTCCAAAAAAAATCTTCGTAAATTTTTATCGTATTTGGACTTCGTTTGATATGGAATTTCTGCGAAACAAAAAACACAAAAAAAGCAGGAGCTGGCAGTGGGCACTGGATAAGTAAGTTAGTCCCAAAAATAATACAGAATGTTGCCAAAAGTATATGAAAGTTGTAGAATATTGGAATGAAGCAATCAAAAATTATAGATACGATGGGGATGTATCACTGGCATATGAAAATGGCAACTCAGGAGACTCTCTATATATGAAGATCATGGTGCCACTTTGAGGCACAAGTGTGGTAAATGGATAGTAACACTACCCCTTCTCTCTTTTCTCTCATTTTTTCATGGTGGACTTTTCCTTTTTTTTGCCCCCATTTCTTTTTTTTCCGTCCGAAATCTCATCCCGACTTGTGGGGGAATCATCATCTCCATCATCCTTTCCTCAATGGGATAGTGCTCTCGTAATGATGATCATCACACTTTTTACTTACAACTCAATATTACAACTCAACATAAAACAATATGACTCTATATGAATGCCTCTCGCAGTGTACCAGTTTGTGCAATGATCTAGCATAACTTGTAAACAATGATGAACGATATCTTTGCCATAAATACTATGTCAGCTATATGATCAAGCATAGAAATATGATGACGAACACACAAGTCATGTAACGGAACGGTGGAAGTTGCATGGCAATATATCTCGGAATAGCTATGGAAATGGGATGATGGGTAGGTATGGTGGCTGTTTTGAGGAAGATATAAGCAGGCTTATGTTTGATAGACAGTATCATATCATGGGGTTTGGATTCACCGGCGAAGGTTGCACCGACTCTCGAAGTGAGAATGGGAAATGCACGGTACCAAAGAGGCTAGCAATTACGAAAAGGTGAGAGTGCGTATATCCTTGGTTCAAATTAGTCAGAAAGAACACACATACTTATTGTAAAGCCTTATTAGCTATCTCAAAGCAAAGTACTACCGCATTCCCCTAGGGTGGAGTTAACCATCGCGCACCCCCGATTCAAACAACACGATAGGATTTCATTTCAGACATTAAAATGCCCACACATCATCACCATGCCATAGTTAAAACTTAGATGAATAAAAAATAACAAGATCTAATTACCGATATTTCTACTAACGAATAATCACGTACTCATGCCCTTTCATATTACTACATCAATATAATCAACTCATGTTTTTTCTTTAGTGAGCTACATGAAAGTTTTTATTATATACCCCTTGAATACCTATCCTTTTGACTAGTCTTATAACACGTGCCCATTATCGTTGCTATTTCTTATATACTCTTAAAAAGATTTAAGTGAAGCATGAGATTTCAATTATTTCTACAAAATCAGAATGCCGCCATGCTCTGAAAAGATATAAGTGAAGCATAGGGAGTATTCTAACAAATTATGATGACCGCGTGTCTCTCTCAAATATGTGTGTCCAGCAAACAATGATTATATCAAACTAAAATAAAAAATATAACACATGACGCTCCAAGCAGAACACATATTATGTGATGAATAAAAATATAGCTCCAAGTGACATACCAATAGATTGGTGACGAAAGGGGGGATGCCTTCCGAGGAATCCCCAACTTAGACGCTCAGTTATTCCTTGAATATTACCCTGGGGTGCCTTGGGCATCCCCAAATTTAGGGTCTTGCCACTCCTTATTCCTTCATCCATCGTTCTCTCACCCAAAACTTGAAAGCTTTAGCACACAAAACTCAACAAAACCTCGTGAGATCCGTTAGTATATTACTCATATCAAATACTTTAGGTACTGTTATAAATTGACTCATATTTCATTATTGCATAATAGGTACTATATTTTAACTTCTCCATGTCTTATACCCCCCGATACAATCCATAGCATCATCAAAACAAGCAAACTATGCAAGCAAAAAACAGAATCTTTCTAAAACAGAAAAGTTTGAAATGAGCTGTACGAAAACCATACTTCTGTAGCTCCGAAAATTCTGTAAAATTAGGAAAACCTGGGAAATTTTAATACCAATACTATGTAATAATTTCATATCAAAAAGATGTCCTAGTAAAATCAGAGAAATTCTGCACTAGACGCAAAAGTTTCTGTTTTTGCACAGCATCAATTCTACTATCTTCCAAATCAACCCAAAGGCTTTACTTGCCACAAACACTAATTTAAACATAAAAACACAATCATTATAGTAGAAACAATCATGTCAACACACCAAAACAGAAAGTGAAAGAAAAATTTAAAGAAAACTATTGGGTTGCCTCCCAACAAGTGTTATTGTTTTATGCCCCTAGCTAGGCATAATGCATAGTATCAAGTATTGTCATCCTTCAAATTTATTCCATAGGTGGCACTCATTATAGATTCATAATGTGGTTTAATTCTCTTTCTAGGGAAGAGTTTCATCCCTTATTTAATGGGAATTGGAATCTTATATTACCTTCCTTCATGTAAATAATAGCACCAATAGTTCGTAGGAAAGGCCCACCAAGTATAATAGGACAAGACGGATTGCATTCAATATCAAGCACAATAAAATCCACGGGCACATAATTGCTATTAGCAAGAATAAGAACATCATTTATTCTACCCAATGGTTTCTTAATAGTGGAATCCGCTGAATGCAAGTTAAGGGAACATTCATTTATATCGGTGAGACCTAGCACATCACATAAAGATTTTGATATTGTGGAAACAATAGCACCAAGGTCACACAAAGCATTGCATTCATAATATTTAAGTTTAATTTTAATGGTAGGTTCCCATTTGTCATGCAACTTTCTAGGTATTGAACCTCTAACTCAAGTTTCTCCTCGTGAGCTTCTATCATAGCTTCTACGATATGTTTAATAAAAGCTTTATTTTGTTCATGGGCATTAGGTGATATACTGACGGATTGCAACAAGGTAATAAATTTAACTAAAGAACACCTTTCATAATTAAATTCCTTGTAAGCCAAAGTAGTGGGTGCATCACTAATTAAAGTTTTGACCTCTCCAAACCCACCTTTTTCATTTTTATCAATAAGATCATCACCCTCCGAACAAATTGACGCCTTCTAGCTAAATTGACTCATCTCCAGTCCCTTTATCATAAATTTTCAGATTAGTAAATAAGGATTCAATAGGAGAAACACCAATCATTTTCACATCTTCATCATGATTACGATAAAAAATAGGAGGAATCACTTTTTCCTGGAATTCTCGCTTAGCTTTCAACCTAGTGGCCCTCTCCTTACTTTCATTGATAGATATCTGGATGGATTTAATAGACTCATTAATATCATGCTTGGGTGGCAAAGTTTTACATTTAAGTGTTTCCACATCATGAGTAATCCTATCCATGTTTCTGGCCATATCGTCAACTTTATGTAGTTTTTCCTCTTTCATAGTATGGAAAATCTTTTGAGAACTAATAAATTCTTTAATTGCGTTCTCAAGATTAGAGGGTATCCTATTATTATTATTATTGGAAGAATTACCATAAGAATTTACATAATTATTAGAGGAGCTACCTGGATAGGGTCTAGGATTGAAATTACCTCTATAAGCATTGTTATTGAAATTATTTCTTGAGAAAAAGTTCACTTCAATATCATCATTATTTTGCTCAATCAAAGTAGATAATGGCACATCATTAGGATCAACATGAGCATTCTTATTTGCAAACATATTCATAAGAAAATCCAACTTATCACTCAAAGTAGTGATTTCTTCGACAGAATTTACCTTCTTACCAGTTGGAGCTCGTTCGGTGTGCCATTGAGAATAATTTGTCATGATATTATTGAGTAATTTAGTAGCCTCTCCCAATGTAATCTCAATAAAGGCACCACCTACAGCAGAGTCTAGAAGATTTCTGGACACAAAGTTTAGGCCCGCATAGAAATTTTGTATTATCATCAATAAACTTAAGGCATGAGTGGGACAATTTCTAATCATCAATTTCATTCTCTCCCATGCTTTTGCAACATGTTCTTTCTCATGTTGTTTAAAATTCATAATTTTGTTTTGGAGAGATATAATCTTAGCAGGAGGAAAATACTTGGCAATAAAAGCATCCTTACACTTATCCCATGTTCCAATACTATTGCGGGGCAAGTATGAAAACCAAGTTTTAGCTTTATCTCTTAGTGAGAAAGGAAATAATTTTAGTTTAAGACCATAATTATCCACATATTTTTTTCTTTTGCATATCACATAATTCAACGAAGGTATTAAGATGTGAAGCAACGTCCTCATTAGGACTTCCAGCAAATTGTTCTTTCATAACAAGATTCAGCAAATCGACATTTATATCAAAAGCTTCCGCACTAGTGGCAGGTGGTATAGGAGTACTAATAAAATCATTGTTATTAGTATTTTAAAAGTCACATAATTTGGTATTTTCTTGAGACATAGTGACCAAGCAAGTAATATTAGCATGCAAACAAGTAAGCTAGATAACTAAGAAAACAAGCAAATAAGAATATTTTTGTATTTTTTATTTTTATATAAAGCAAAATATAACAGCAAATAAAAAGTAGAACAAGTGAAAGATAATTTGTATGTAGAGACCTGACTAGAGTTTGATGATGTCTCCCCTGCAACAGCGCAAGAAATTGGCAAGTTTACGGGAAACTACTTTCGTACCTCATCCCCGACAACGGCGTATGAAATTCTTCCTGCTACTTGTGAGCTGCGTTGGGATTTTACCCGGAGAGGAGAGGAGATGCAGCACAATAGAGATAAGTGTTACCCTTAGTGAGAACCAAGGTTATTGAACCAATAGGAACCAAGCAAACTCCCTTCGACAACACCTACACACACAAAACTAAACACTTGCACCCAACGCAGGCAAGAGGGTTGTAAAGCCCCTTGAACTCGTTACTTGCAAGGATTAAATCTTGATAGAGATGTATATTGTAAAGGAAAAATGAAATAAAAGTAAATAAATTGCAGAAAATTATTTTTAGGTTTTTTGTATTTATGTTTAAGTAGACCCCGGGGGCATAGTATTCGCTACAGGCTTCTCTCTCGAAAATAGCATACGATGGGTAGACAAATTACTGTTGGGCAATTGACTGAATTGCGCATAGTTATGACATGTTATTCACGCCAATGATCATGTATATAGGCATCACGTTCATAAACAAGTAGACTGAAACGATAATGCATATACTACTATTACTCCACCAATCTACCGACTCCTGCCTGCATCTATAGTATTAAGTTCATGACAAACTGAGTAATGCTTGGAGCAAGGTGACATGATGTAGAAAAAATAAGACAAGCAATATGTTCAGATCCCGTCATTTTAGCCTTAATGGCAGCAATACTAATATAGAGCACTGCAAGATTGAACCCATTACAACGCACCACTCCCGCTGAAGATAAATCAATCTAGTTGGCCAAACCAAATCGATAGATCAGAGAGAAATACGAAGCTATAACAATCATGCATAATAGAATTCAGAAAAGACACAATTTGATGGGGGGTTAACCCCGGGGTAGCCTCAGCTGGGCCTTTGCTCTAGATTTTCGAAAAAAGACTACAGGGCGAGCCGCCTCCCCCTGTAGTCCGGCTCCGCATGGACGGCTGCGACTAGCCAGCCGGCTAGAGGCGGAGACGCCAGGCCTTCGGGCCGGCGGGTCAGCTCCCGTCATGTCACCGCGCCTCGCAGGACAGTGACCTGACGCCCGGCGTGGAAGCAGTGCCTCTGGTACCGTGGTCAGGGCACGCATGGCTACAGTGGCCCCCGTCGCGTCGGGGGTCAGCGCCCGCACGGCCACAGTGGAGGCAATAGTGCCCCTGACTCCGGCCGACCACGACCAGGCGGGTGGCACAATGCCGGCACACCCTCAACCACTCCATTACCTGCCCGGGCGTGGCTACAGCACCGCTGGCCGTACCGCTGACCGTGGCCGGCTACCATAAGACGACACCAGGCTGGGCGACCCGTATCGCGGCGTGACAAGCACGCGCCAATGGCGAGGGACCGTCAGTGGGCCCGCCCACCGGCTCCCGATGGGACCCGGCAGCCGACGGGCCCTGCCAACGACAAGATCTTTCGATCGGGGGTCCCCCTGGCCGGCTATAGAGGCCGCCAGCCGGGTCCCCCCACGGTACAACATATGTATATTGTAAGTCGGGGGGTTGGCCTATAAAGCCCCCCGACGCCCCCATGCACGAGGAGGCATTCTCACCTGGACACACTCACACCCACATAGAGAGGTAGAAAGAGCCAGCAGGCTTCTTCTTCCTCCTCTAGCAAACAGCTCAAGGAGCATCATTGTAGTTCCCTCGGTCTATCAACTAGACAAGCAGGACTAGGGGTGTTACCTCTCACAGAGGACCCCGAACCTGGGTACATCGCGTGTCTCTCACCACTTGTCCCCAATCTCGTCACCGGAGACCGCCGGCATCCTTCGGCCCCAACCACTCTCGATAAGCCACCCTATGGCATTTGTTGTGAGAAAACGATGACAGTTGGCGCCCACCGTGGGGCCGTCCGCGGCGCTGGCCAGAGTCACGCTCCGGGCAGGACCCTTCGCCAACCCCCCCGGCCGCCCCGCGTCCGGGCGAAACTGCCCGCTGGTGCGACCTGCTGTCCTTCCTGGACGCCTATTCCGGCTACCACGAGATCAAGCTGGACCCAGCCGACTGGCTGAAGACCTCCTTCATCACCCCCTTTGGGGCCTACTGCTACATCACCATGTCCTTCGGCCTGAAGAATGCAGGCGCCACCTTCCAGCGCTGCATGCAGAAGTGCCTCCTGCCCTAGATCGGTAGGAACATCCACGTCTATGTGGACGACATCGTCGTCAAGACCAAGAAGCATTTCAGCCTTCTTGACGACCTCCGGGAGACCTTCTCCAACCTGCGCGAATACAAGGTCCGGCTCAACCCGGAGAAGTGTGTTTTCGGCGTGCCAGCTGGCCAGCTCCTGGGTTTCTTCGTGTCCGCCCGCGGCATCGAAGCCAACCCAGAGAAGATCAAAGCCATCGAGTGCATGCACCGGCCGGCCAAGCTCCGCAACGTCCAGAAGTTCGCCGGCTGCCTCGCCTCGCTCAGCCAGTTCGTGAGCCAGCTGGGCGAGAAGGCGCTGCCTCTTTATCATCTCATGAAGAAGACGGCCAAGTTCGAGTGGACCGACCAGGCGGACGAAGCATTCCGCGACCTGAAGCATGCTCTCTCTAGCGCACCCGTCCTGGCGGCTCCGGCGGAGAAGGAGCCTTCGCTTGCGTACATCGCGGCCACCACGCGCGTGATCAGCGTCGTTCTCGTAGTGGAGCGGCCGGAGGAAGGCAAGGCGCTACCGGTCCAACGCCCCATCTACTACCTCAGTGAGGTCCTCTCCGCCTCCAAGCAGAACTACCCCCACTACCAGAAGATGTGCTACGGCATATACTTCACCACCAAGAAGGTCAAGCAGTACTTCCAGGAGCATACCATCACCGTGGTGAGCACGGCGCCGCTCGGAGAAATCATGAGCAGCCGGGACGCCACCGGCTAGATCGCCAAGTGGGCTATCGCCCTCGCCGACTACGAAATCCAGTATGAGCCGCACACCGCCATCAAGTCGCAGACGGTGGCCGACTTCCTCGTCGACTGGGCGGAGACCCAGTTCGTGCCGCCGCCTCCAGACTCCACGCGCTGGCGCATGCACTTCGATGGCTCGAAGATGCGGACCGGCTTGGGAGCCGGCATCGTCTTATCGTCCCTGAAAGGGGACCAGCTCAAGTACGCACTCCAGATCCTCTTCGCCGCCCCCAACAACGTAGCTAAGTACGAGGCGCTCGTCCACGGCCTCCGGCTCGCCAAGGAAATAGGCATCCGGCGCATTCTCTGTTTCGGCGACTCGAATCTTGTGGTGCGGCAGGTCTCTGGCGAATGGGACGCCCGGGACGCCAACATGGCTAGCTACCGCTTCCTCGTCTAACAACTCACCGGCTCCTTCGAGGGGTGTGAGTTCCACCATGTCCACCGGGCAGACAACGAGGCGGCGGACACGCTGGCCAAGATCGGCTCCACCCGGCAGGCAATCCCAGCCGACGTCTCCCTCGAGCGGCTGCTCAAGCCGTCGATCAAACCCTCCGCCGAATCGGAGTCCATCTTCGTGCCGGCTGACCCCGCCGGCACCTCGTCAGGCCCGGCGGCTGCGACGACCCCGCCGGCTCCAACCGTCGCTTCGACTCAGCCGGCTCTGACAACTGACGACCCCGCGGTCGTCCTAATGGCAGTCGATCTGCCGGCCCCGGGGACTGACGGCTCGGTCCCGGGGACTGACGGCTTGGTCCCGGGGGATCCGCCCCCGGGCACGGGAACTACGGCCGGCCCCGAAGTCCACCTCGAGCCGGTGCCGGCTCTCGTCACGGCCCCCACCTGGGCCCAGCCCATCCTAGCCTTCCTCCTGTGCGGCGAGCTCCCTCACGATGAGGCTATGGCCCAGCAAATCCAGCGCCAGGCCCCTGCCTACAGTATCATCAACCACGAGTTGGTCCGTCGCAGCGCAACCGGCGTGTTCCAGCGCTGCGTCGAGCCGGAGAAGGGGCAGAAGATCCTTCAAGACATCCACCAGGACGAGTGCGGGCATCACGCCGCCTCCAGAACCCTGGTGGCCAAGGCATTCCACCACAGTTTCTACTGGCCGATGGCCCTAGAAGAAGCAAAGCAGTTGGTCGACAAGTGAGAAGGGTGCCAACGCTTCAGCACGCAGAGCCACCTGTCGGCTACGGAGCTCCAGACCATCCCCCTCTCTTGGCCCTTCGCGGTCTGGGGCCTCGACATGGTGGGACCCTTCAAGACAGCTCGAGGCGGCATGCCACATCTATTGGTGGCCGTCGACAAGTTCACCAAGTGGATCGAGGCCAGGCCAATCAAGAAGCTGGACGGCCGCACGCCCGACCGGTTGATCAAAGATATCACGATCCGCTACGGTGTCCCCCATAGCATCATCACCGACAACGGCACAAACTTTGCCAAAGGCGCGATGACGCGTTTTTGCTCCCAGGAGGGCATCCGGCTCGACCTCGCACCGGTGGCTCACCCACTGTCGAACGGCCAGGCGGAGAGGGCAAACGGCTTGATCCTGGCCGGCCTCAAGCCCCGTCTCGTGGCGCCACTCGTGCGATCGGCCGGCTGCTGGATCGAAGAGCTGCCGGCTGTCTTGTGGAGCCTCAGGACCACGCCCAACCGGTCAACCGGCTTCACCCCTTTCTTCCTCGTGTATGGGTCCGAGGCGGTCATCCCTACGAACATAGAGTTCGATTCGCCTTGGGTCTCCCTGTACACGGAGAAGGATGTGAAGGAAGCAAGAGAAGACGGCGTCGACCTACTCGAACAAGCACGCGAGCTGGCCCTGAGCCGTACAACTATTTACCAGCAGAAGCTCCGGCACTACCACAGCAAGCGGATCTGGCCCCTCTCCTTCCGCGAGGGGGACCTGGTGCTCAGGCGGATCCAGCGGACCGCCGGCCAGCACAAGCTCTCTTCCACATGGGAGGGCCCGTTCATCGTCAGCAAGGCTCTGCACAACAACGCGTACTATCTAATAGACGCCCAGAAGCTGTAGAAGCGCAAGAGAGATGCCTCCGGCGAGGAGACGGAGTGCCTGTGGAACGCGACGCTCATTCGTCCATTTTACTGCTGAATCCAGTGTATGTATGTATCCTCCCTTTTTGGTCTTATGAATGAAACGGGTGCCCCAAGCCGGCTCTTGGGGCATACCCTTCTCATTTCTATCAAAAATTCAGTTGGTTGCAAAGAACCGGCTCCCGAATCTGGCTCCCCGGTCCCGGGGACTAGCCGGCTAGCCATGACGCCACTCCCCGAAAACGGCTAAAGTAATGTGAGCTAAGCAAAACCCCTCCCGCCTCGCCCGGCTACAGACCGGCTCCCGGCTGTCCGGCCGGCAGGTTGCTGGGGCAAAAAACTTAGCGCACACGAACACCGTTGGCAGGCAGGCTGTCGTCTACGGCTAGCCGAGTCTTTACCTTTTCCTACCGGCCTCTGACGCGCTCAACCTGGCCCAACGTTCTTGCGACTCCAAAATACCCCACGGCCGACTCCCCAGAGGCTAACGCTCCGTCCCAGCTACAGACCGGCTCCCGGCTGTCCGGCTGGCGGGGCCGAAGCTGAAGGGAAATTTTTCTTGGGCAAAAAAGGAGTCAAAGGAACGGCAGGCCAGGGGCGAGCCGGCACACATTAGATTTCATTCACAAGAACATGAAAAACACAAGTCCACACAAAAGCATAAAGGCCCGAGGCCACATGTTCCTTACATTACGCCCCTAGTGGGTGGAACTATAGTCTAACAAAAGCAGGAAAACAAAAGGGCCCTAACTAGTGGCGGCATTGTCTCCTCCCCCTGCGCTCTCCACAGCGGCCGAGGTAGAAGCCCCGTCCTTGGCCACGGCACGCTCCGTGTCGCCCCCCGCGTCCAGGTCCTGAGACGGCTCAGAGTCGACATAGTCGTCGGTGCTAGACTCGGCGTCTTCATCGTCCGTCTCACCGGTGCTACCCTCCGGGTCGTCGAGGGCAAGCGCGTACCGATCCTCCGGGATCACCTCGCCGTCTGCCGTGCGCTCCAGGACGTAATCGTCCCACGGAGCAAAGGACGCGAGGTCACTGGCCCGCACGGCCAGCGTGTCGGCAACCTCCTCCAGCTCCGCATCGGTGCCGGCACACTGGGCCGTAAGCAGCCCCAAGTCTAGCTCGAGGTACCATGACCTCGCAACGCGAAGCGCCATGGCCGCTCCGGCGCGTGCGGCGGAAGCCCTCCAGCGTTCACCCGAGCGGACCCGTCTTCCAGCCACCTCGATAGCCGGCTCATGGAGACCGGCTCCATCGCGTCCGGCCAAAGGGTGCGAACCAGCGTCGAGCCGGCCCCCTGAAGCCGCTTCATGGCCCGGACCACCTCGGTCAGGCGCACCTTGGCGGCGATCTGCACCTCGTCCACGGTCCAGGCGGCAAGCCGCCCGACGTGGACTCCCTGCGCCCGCTGATCCTCGCGGTGGGCCTCCATGGCCACTTCCGCGACCTCCTGCGTGCCAGGAAAGAGCCCTGAAGAAGAAGGGGGCGCATGGTGTAAGACAAAGGAAACGTCGGCCCTGATTCGAGACACGAAGACAAGCAAGATGACAAAACTTACCGGCCAGAAGACGGTCCACCGCGTGCGCCTGCTCCTGTAGCGCTGTCTCCCTGGCCGACCACTCCTGGATCTGGTGGTCGTGCTCGGTCCGCGCCGTCTCCGCCTCCGTGGCCGCCTTCGCCAGCAAGGCGTCCTTGGCCCCCAGCGCCTCATGATGGGCCGCCTCACGCTCCTCCAACTCGCGCCGATGGGCCGCCTTGAGCCAGTCCTTCTTCGCCTGTGCGCGGTAGGCCGCTTCGCGCAGCCGGTCGCACTCCGCGGCGTGGAGGTCCCGCTACTCACCAAGTTGTATCACTTGGCGGCGGAGGCAGACCGCCTCGGCAGCTGAGGCTTCGCAACACAAAGACGCTTTCGTCAGAAAGGAAGCAAACATAAGGATTAGACCCGCCTGCACAGCAGCCGGCCCGGATCCCGGGGACTACACCCAGTGGGTGCGCTCGCTCGCCCCCACTGGAAACTTACAAGACCCCTGTACCTCGTAGGTCCGCGGACATAATGGCCAGCCAGTTCTCGGCCCCACGATATAGGCCTAGCAGCGCGTTGTACGCGGCCACCCGGCGGTCGTGGACAACCTGCAAAGAGCGAAAACGAAGAGGCAACGCAGTTAGACTCGACCCGCCTGCGCCCCAGCCGGCCTGAGTCTCGGGGACTACACCCAGTGGGTGCGCTGGCGCGCCCCCACTGGAGAAAACCAAAGCAAAAAGACAAGGACCTCGAGCCCTTACCGTGATGGACTGCTCGAGATGCGTCAGCCGGTTCCTAGCGGCCTGGGCTTCCTGCGCCGTCTGGTCACGGCAGACGGCAAATTCGACGACAACCGCGGCCACCGCGGCTCCAAGGACGCTCGGCGCGTCGTCCATAGGCATGCCGCCGTCTGCGGCCCAGGTCTCTTGCGGCTGACCTCTGTCGACGGGGCCGGGCGGGCCCCGCACCGCGGCGACTATGGGACCCAATCCCCCTGGCGCCTCGTCTCCAGGTGACCTGGCTGACGAACCGGAGGCGGCCGCTCCTCCAAGCACCGCGGGCTCGATCTCCGGCACGCCGCCCCCAGCGGCACCTCCCCGGCTCGCCTCCGGAGCCGGGACCTCCGGCTCCATAACGACGACCTCCGGTGGCTCGTCGTCGGCGCCCGGAGGCACGTCATCAGCTACCGACGGAGCGCCGCTGCGGTCCGGCTCCGTCCCCTTGGCGGCGTCTGCCGCGCGCGCCTCCTCCTCGGCATGCGCATCCGCTTCCGCCCGCCGTGCGGGGTCGTGCGTGCCCTTGGAGTGCCTCTCCCGGCCCGGGGGATAAGGCTCTCATGGCTGGTCCGCCACCTCCACATGGGCCCTCCCTGGCGGCTGCTTCTGCGCCGCCTCCTCCCACAGGCGGCGCTTCTCCTCGAGCCGCTCCTGCTCGGCCACCTCCAGGTCCCGCCACGCCTCGCGCTCCCTTTCGTCGGCGGTGGTCTTCTGCACCGTCGCCGCCGTGTCGTCGGTCGCGGTCCTCCCCAGGGCGCGCGGCTCCCTAAACAACAAAATAAAGAAAAGGGTCCAACTAGAAACCAATCGGAAACCCAAAAAAGAAACTTACCCGATGCTAACGGGGACCGCCCGCCTAGCAGGGCCCGTCGGGGCAACCCGCGGCTTCTTCCCGCCACCTCCGCGGCTGCCGCCAGGCTGCCCGCCGGCTGCCTGTTTGGGAGCCGGCCTGGAGCTGGCCGGCTGCTTCCCCCGTTCATCCGCGGCCGTGTCGCCTCGCCCCAGCTCGCAGTCGACCCGGCGAACACGCCTCCTCGGCGCAGTGGCGTCGCCTCCCGAAACCTCGGGGTCCTCCGGGGCTGCTGCGTTGCGCATCTCCCCAGGATCAGCATCGTCATCGGACCAGTCCCGCAAAAGAGACTGGGGGAGGAACTCACCCGCCGACTCGGTCCTCTCCGCTTCCGTCCCGCCGGTCCCCAACGCACCGGCTCGCTCCAATTCAGCCTGCACCACGTCGTCGACTTCCTCGGGGTCCGACTCCGCCACGTCGGGTGCCGGCTCCCCGTACTCCTGCAGCAAAGGGAAGACCTGCAGGCAGAGGCAGCCCCTCCGACGTCAGGCTAGGGAGGAGCGCCAGCTTCAGAAGAAAAAAAAGGTGTTGGGGGACGGCTCGCCACGTACCCGCGGAGCCGGATGGTCCCGGCTGTACGGGGCCTTCCCCAATTGCCACCCGCATTCGTTCATCTTGGCGGCTGAAGAATGTGCTCGCCGGCTTCAGCTCGTTGGTGGAGAGCCGGCACGGGTCGCGCCGCCCTCCCATCTGGCAGATGAGGTGCGGCCGGCGCTGCAGCGGCTGCACCCGGCGCGCCACCATCGTGGCCAGGAGATCCACGGCCGTGAGCCCCTCCGTCTTGGTCATCACCAGCAGCCGCTCGCAGAGCCGGTCCGCCATCTCCGGCGCTTGGGTCGGAGGCGTCCTCCAGTTCTGCATCGCGACCGGCGGCTGGTTGACGAAGTCGGGGAGGTTGATGTAGTCCTCGGCCGGCTTCACGTTCTTCACGTAGAAGAACCCCTTCTGCCAACTCTTCACCGAGTCCTGCAGAGGGAGCTGGGGAAAGCCGGCTCCGGGGCAATAGTGCACTAGGGCGGCCCCGCAGGCGGTCATGACCGTGTCGCCATTGGCCTTCTTCCACGTCTGGCGCTTCAGGTAGACGAGCCGGCACCAAAGGTCAAGGCACGGCTCCACCCCCAAGAAGCCCTCGCAGAGGGCGACGAATGCCGCCAGCTGCAGGATGGCGTTGGCGCTGAGATGGTGGGGCTGCAGCCCGAAGCGCGAGAGGAAGCGCCGGAAGAATGTGCTCGCCAGCAGGCCGAGCCCGCGGGCGAAGTGCTCGGCGAAGACCACCACCTCGCCTTCTCGAGGGGCCAGCGCGTTCTCCGCCCCGGCAATTCGCGCCTCCACGTTCTCCTCCAGCGGCAGCTTGCGGCGGTGGCGGAGGTGCTCGATGTAGGCCTCGTCGATGTCGCTGCCGTCCCAAGCACCCTAGCCCGCCATTTCGCCTCGGAGGTGACTCGACGGTGGCGGCGAGGCGTGCGGGCTCGGTCACGTCGCGGGTTGCTGTGACGGCGAGCGGCGGCGCAACGGACACAGGACTTTTTCTCTCTCTCTCTCTCTCAGTGCGGGGAGGGGGACGGGCGACGAAGACGATGTGCGGGGGCAGGGGAGCGAACGCCCTATTCCGCTCCTCTCCCCTCCCATTTAAACCCCGCGCAGGGGTAGTGGGGAGCGGATTCGTCGCGCACGACCCCCACTACTTCCGCCACGCGCGGGAGGGGCATTAAGGCGTTTCGGGAACGCCAACCGCCGGCCCTGACCGTAGAGGATCCACGCGCGTGGCCCGCTGCGCTCCCCACATGGCGTGTCCCCTCTGCCCCTCGGGGTTGCCGAGGCGCCCAGCGGAGCGTTGGCCGGCTGCGAGGCCGGCCATCGCAGCCCCGCGCCTCCCGGTTTCGGGGCTACCGACGGTCCCCAAGTGCAATGATCACCATCAATTGCTTCCTCTTCACTTGGTGTAGGCGTCGCAAAAACATTTTTAAGCGTCGTGCTACTATCCAACTGAAGTGACGGTTCAACAACCTCATCAAGTTCTACTTTCCTCCCACTCAATTCTTTCGAGAGAAAACTCTTTCTCGAGAAAGGACCCGTTTCAGCAACAAACACTTTGCCCTTGGATCTGAGATAGAAGGTATACCCAACTGTTTCCTTAGGGTATCCTATGAAGATGCACTTTTCCGCTTTGGGTTCGAGCTTATCAGACATAAGCGTCGCATTCCCAAACTCTGAGAAATGACAGCTTAGGTTTCTGCCAATCCTAAATGCATACGGTGTCATCTCAACGGACTTAGATGGTGCCCTATTTAAAGTGAATGTACTTATCTCTAATGCATAACCCCAAAACGATAGTGGCAAATCGATAAGAGATATCATAGTATGCACCATATCCAATAGAGCACGACTACGACGTTCGGACACACCATCACATTATGGTGTTTCCTAGTGGCGTGAGTTGTGAAACAACTTCCACATTGTCTTAAGTTGTATACCAAACTCGTAACTCAGATATTCACCTCCACAATCATATCGTAGACATTTTATCTTCTTGTCACGATGATCTCAAACTTCACTCTGAATTTGCCTAAACTTTTCAAATGATTTAGACTTGTGTTTCATTAAGTAAATATACCCATATCTACTAAAATCATCAGTGAAGGTAAGAAAATAACGATATCCACCGCACGCTACAACACTTACTGGACCGCATACATCAACATGTATCATTTCCAATAAGTCACTTGCCCGCTCCATCATACCGGAAAACGGGGTCTTAGTCATCTTGCCCGTGAGGCATGGTCCGCATGTCTCAACCGATTTGAAATCGAATGACTCCAAAGATCCATCAGCATGGAGTTTCTTCATGCACTTTACACCAATATGACATTTAGCAGCAGTGCCACAAGTATGTGGTACTATCATTATTAACTTTGTATCTTTTTGGCATCAATATTATGAACATGTGTATCACTACGATCAAGATTCAATAAACCATTTTCATTGGGCGCATGACCATTGAAGGTATTATTCATGTAAACAGAATAACCATTATTCTCTAACTTAAATGAATAACCATATTGCAGTAAACATGATCTAATCACGTTCATGCTCAACGCAAACACCAAATAACATTTATTTAGGTTCATCACTAATCCCGAAGGTAGAGAGAGCGTGCGATGGTGATCACATCAACCTTGGAAACACTTCCAACACCCATCGTCACCTCACCCTTAGCTAGCCTCCGTTTATTCCGTAGCTTTTATTTCGAGTTACTAACATTTAGCAACCGAACCGGTACCCAATACCCAGGTGCTACTAGGAGTATTAGTAAGGTACACATCAATAACACGTATATCAAATATACTTCTATCGACGTTGCCAGCCTTCTTATCTACCAAGTATCTAGGGTTGTTCTGCTTCAGCGACCATTCTCCTCATAATAGAAGCACTTAGTCTCGAGTTTGGGTTCAACCTTGGGTTTCTTCACTGGAGCAGCAACTGACTTGCCATCCATGAAGTTTCCCTCCTTTCCCTTGCCCTTCTCGAAACTAGTGGTTTCACTAACCATCAACACTTGATGCTCTTTCTTGATTTCTACCTTCGCGGTGTCAAACATCGCGAATAGCTCAGGGATCATTATTTCCATCCCTGGCATTTTATAGTTCATCACGAAGCTCTAGTAGCTTAGTGACAGTGACTTGGAGAACTATATCAACCACTATCTTATCTGGAAGATCAACTCCCACTCGATTCAAGCGATTGTAGCACCCAGACAATCTGAGCACATGCTCACCGATTGAGCTATTCTCCTTCATCTTGCAGGCAAAGAATCTTGTTGGAGGTCTCATACCTCTCAACACGGGCACGAGCCTGAGATCCCATTTTCAGCTCTTAGAACATCTCATATGTTCCGTGACGTTCAAAACGTTTTGGAGCCTCAATTCTAAGCCGTAATGCATGACGCGCTAAACTTTCAAGTAGTCATTAGAACGTGCCTGTTAGATGTTCACAACATCTACAGACGACGCTTGAGGGGGGTGGCGCACCGAGCGGTGCATTAAGGACATAAGCCTTCTGTGCAGCAATGAGGATAATCCTCAGATCACGGACCCAGTCCACATTATTGCTACCATCATCTTTCAACTCTATTTCTCTAGGAACATATAAAAAATCACAGGGGAGCTACAGCGTGAGCTAGTGATCTACAACATAATTTGCAAAGACATTTTGACTATGTTCATGATAATGAGTTCAATTAATCATATTACTTAAGAACTCCCACTCAAATTGACATCCCTCCGGTCATCCGAGTGTTACATGATCCAAATTCACCAACCCAAGTCCGATCATCACGTGAGATGAGGTGGTTTCAATGGTGAACATCTCCATGTTGATCATATCTACTATATGACTCATGTTTGACCTTTCGGTGTCTTGTGTTCCGAGGCCATGTCTGTACATGCTAGGCTCGTCAAGTTTAACCCGAGTGTTCCGCAAGTGCAACACTGGCTTGCACCCGTTGTATGTGAACATAGAGTCTATCACACCCGATCATCATGTGGTGTCTCGAAACGACGAACTTTCGCAACGGTGCACACTCGGGGAGAACACAATTTTATCTTGAAATTTTAGTGAGGGATCACCTTATAATGCTACCGTCGTCCTAAGCAAAATAAGATGCATAAAAGGATTAACATCACATGCAAATCATAAGTGACATGATATGGCCATGAACTTGTGCTTTTGATCCCCATCTCCAAAGCACCGGCATGATCTCCATTGTCACCGACATGACACCATGATCTCCATCATCTTGATCTCCATCAGCTCGATGACGTCTCTGCCTCCTCGATCCAGCGAGCGAGGTCGGAGTAGTAGATGAGTTCTCCGGCAACACGACGGCGTGGTGGCGGTGGTGGTGGTGCTATCCCGGCAGGGCTATGCCTAGCGCTACCGAAACCGTGAACGGAGGAGAAAACGATCTAGGGAGAGAGAGGGGTGCTAAGGGCTTCGTGTGTGCTCTTGGGGCCCCCCCTCCCCTCTATATATCGGTGGAGGGGCGTGGAGATCAGCCCCTCCAAGCCCTAGGGCACAGCCAAGGGGGAGGAGTTGGACTCCTAGTCCAATTCCCTCCCTTTCCATAAAGAGGTGGACTTTCCACCTCTCCCAAGCCACATGGGCCTTGAGGGACTTGTGCGCCTGGCCCAATAAGGCCAGGGCGCCTCCCCTCAGCCCATGAAAACCCTTGGGACGTGGTGGAACCCTTGGTGGACTTCCGGACTCCTCCGGAAGTTTCTAGAACCTTCTAGAAGCTTCCCGGTACAATACCAAAAAAACCCGAAACTTTTCCGGTCGCCAAAATATCACTTCCCATATATAAATCTTTACCTCCGGAGCATTCTGGAACTCCTCGTGACGTCCGGGATCTCATCCGGGACTCCGAACAACCTTCGGTCACCAACATACATAACTCAACAATACCAAATTGTCACCGAACGTTAAGTGTGCAGACCCTGCGGGTTCGAGAACTATGTAGACATGACCGAGGCAACTCTACGGTCAATAAACAATAGCGGGACCTGGATGCCCATATTGGTTCCTATATATTCTACGAAGATCTTTATCGGTTGAACCTCTATGTCAAGGATTCAGTTAATCCCGTACGCTGTTCCCTTTGTTCTTTGGTATGTTACTTGCCCGAGATTCCATCGTCGGTATCTCTATACCTAGTTCAATCTCGTTACCAGCAAGTCTCTTTACTCGTTCCGTAATACAAGATCCCGTGGCTAACACTTTAGTCACATTGCTTGCAAGGCTTATTGTGATGTTGTATTACCGAGTGGGCCCTGAGATACCTCTCCGTCATACGGAGTAACAAATCCCAGTCTTGATCCATGCCAGCTCAACAGACACCTTCGGAGATACCTGTAGAGCATCTTTATAGTCACCCAGTTACGTTGTGACATTTGATACACACAAGGTATTCCTCCGGTGTCAGTGAGTTGCATGATCTCATGGTTATTGGAACAGATACTTGACATGCAGAAACAATAGCAATAAACTGACACGATCATATGCAACGTTCATTGTTTGCGTCTTGTGCATCACATCATTCTCCTAATGATGTGATCCCATTATCAAATGACATCTCATGTCTATGGCTACGAAACCTTAACCATCTTTGATCAACGAGCTAGTCTAGTAGAGGCTTACTAGGGACATTTTGTTGTCTATGTATCCACACATGTATTTGAGTTTCCAATCAATACAATTATAGCATGGATAATAAATGATTATCATGACCAAGGAAATATGATAATAACTAAATTTTTATTGCCTCTAGGGCATATTTCCAACAGCCTCCCCCTGTAGTCCGGCTCTGCATGGCCGGCTGCGACTAGCCAGCCAGCTATAGGCGGAGACGCCAGGCCTTCGGGCCGGCGGGTCAGCTCCCGTCATGTCACCGCGCCTTGCAGGATAGTGACCTGATGCCCGGCGTGGCAGCAGTGCCTCTGGTACCGCGGTCAGGGCACACATGGCTACAGTGGCCCCCGTCGCGTCGGGGGTCAGCGCCCGCACGGCCACAGTGGAGGCAATAGTGCCCCTGACTCCGGCCGACCACGACCTGGTGGGCGGCACAGTGCCGGCACGCCCTCAACCACTCCATTACCTGCCCGGGCGTGGCTACAACGCCGCTAGCCGTACCGCTGACCGTGGCCAGCTACCATAAGACGACACTAGGCTGGGCACCCCGTACCATGGCGTGACAAGCACGCGCCAATGGCGAGGGACCGTCGGTGGGCCCGTCCACTGGCTCCCGATGGGACCCGGCAGCCGGCGGGCCCTGCCGACGACAAGACCTTTCGATCGGGGGTCCCCCTGGCCGGCTAGAGAGGCCGCCAGCCGGGTCCCCCCACGGTACAACATATGTATATTGTAAGCCGGGGGGTTGGCCTATAAAACCCCCCGATGCCCCCCATGCACGAGGAGGCATTCTCACCTGGACACACTCACACCCACATAGAAAGGTAGAAAGAGCCAGCAGGCTTCTTCTTCCTCCTCTAGCAAACAGCTCAAGGAGCATCATTGTAGTTCCCTCGGTCTATCAACTAGACAGGCAGGACTAGGGGTGTTACCTCTGACAGAGGGCCCCGAACCTGGGTACATCACGTGTCTCTCACCGCTTGTCCCCAATATCGTCACCGGAGCCCGCCGGCGTCCTTCGGCCCAAACCACTCTCGATAAGCCACCCTATGGTATCTGTCTTGAGAAAACTACGACACAATTACTTTCAATGAATGATCTGATCAAAAACGCACAATTCATCGGATCCCAACAAACACACCGCAAAAGAAGATTACATCGGATAGATCACCGCGGGAACCGCGGTGAACATGGTATTGAAGATTAAAGAGAGAGAATAAGCCATATAGGTACTAGCTATGGATCCATAGGTCTGTGGTTGACTACTCACGCATCATCATGGAGGCAACAAGGTTGATGTAGATGGCCTCCGTGGTTGATTCCCCCTCTGGTAGAGTACCCGAAAAGGTCTCCATATGGCCTCCCGTCGGAACAGAGGCTTTCGGCAGCGAAAAAAGTGTTTCGGTTGGCTCTCTGTTGGTTTATCGATTTTAGAGAATTTATGGAGGTGGGATTAGGTGAAACGGAGCCATGAGAGGCCGATAAGGCATTAGGGCATGCCTACCCCCCTGGGCACGCCGTGTTGCCTTGGCGTATCCTCGTCTTGCTTCCTGCCCCCCCCGCCCCCCGAAGCTTCCTGGGTCTCTTTTGTCTAGAAAAAAATTGTCAAAAGTTTCGTAGCGTTTGGACTTCGTTTGGTACTGATTTCGTGGAAAACCAAAAATAGGCAAAAACAACAACTGATATTTGGCACTGTGTTAATAGGTTAGTTCCCAGAAATGATATAAATTGCAAATAATTGCATATAAAGTATCCTAGATTGATAATATAATAGCATGGAACAATAAAAATTATAGATACATTGGAGACGTATGAGGAAGCAACGTAGGAAGGCATCTGGATAAATGAGTTCCTGACCGATCTAGGAGTTGTGCCTAGCGCGTTGGATCCGATGACTATCCGTTGTGAAAACACTAGAGCCATTGACATTACCAAAGAGCCTAGGTTTCACGAGAAGTTCAAGCATATTAAACATCATTTTAACTCCATCCATGATTGGATCAAGGAGGAAGTCATGGAGATTTGCAAAGTACATACGGATCTGAATGATGCAGGCCCGTTGACTAAATCCACTCTCACGAGAAGAACATGATCAACCCCAGAACTCGTTGGGTGCTAAATACATTGTTGTGTAAACTAGATTATTGACTCTAGTGCAAGTGGGAGACTGTTGGAAATATGCCCTAGAGGAATACTAAATTGGTTATTATCATATTTCCTTGTTCATGATAAATGTTTATTATCCATGCTAGAATTGTATTGACCGAAAACTTAAATACATGTGTGGATACATAAACAACACCGTCTCCCTAGTGAGCCTCTACTAGACTAGCTCGTTGATCAAAGATGGTTAAGGTTTCCTATCCATAGACATGAGTTGTCATTTGATAACGGGAACACATCATTAGGAGAATGATGTGATGGACAAGACCCAACAGTAAGCTTAGCATATGATCGTATCACTTAAGTTTATTGTTGCAACTTTCTTCATATCAAGTATCTATTCCTAAGACCATCAGATCATGCAACTCCCCGAGACCGGAGCAATACCTTGTGTAATATCAAACGTTATGTCGTAACTGGGTGATCGTAAAGGTGCTCTACAGGTATCTCCGAAGGTGTCTGTTGGATTTGCATGGATCGGGACTGGGATTTTTCACTCCGTATGAGGGAGAGATATCTCTGGGCTCTCTCGGTAATACAACATCGTAAAGAGCTTGCAAGGCAATGTGGCTAATGAGTTAGTGATACTTGTGATCTGCGTTGGGTTTTCCGTGAAGAGGAATGGGTTATTGCATCACAAAGTGGGTAAGTATTTCCCTCGGTTATGAAACCAAGGTATATCGAACCAATAGGAATATCAATCCTCAACCATCTTCAGCGGCTGCACACAAAAGAACAAACAACTTGCACCCAACGCGGGCAAGAGGGTTGTCAATCCCCTTGATCTCGTTATTTGCAAGCAAATGAGTTGTATAGATAATTGTAGATAATTGTAAATTGCAAAATAAAATAAAAAGTAAATAAAGGCATCAAGGTAATAGTAGCATTTGCAAATTTATAAATGATTAGACCCGGGGGCCATAGTTTTCCCTAGCGGCATCTCTCATGTAGGCACCATACGGTGGGTAACAAATTATTGTTGGGCAATTGATAGAAAAGCAGATAGTTATGTGATGTTCACGGCAATCATCAGGTGTATATAGGC
Source organism: Elymus sibiricus (assembly GCA_039707655.1). Taxonomy (NCBI): domain Eukaryota; kingdom Viridiplantae; phylum Streptophyta; class Magnoliopsida; order Poales; family Poaceae; genus Elymus; species Elymus sibiricus. The sequence continues at coordinate 304,887,245 of CM077671.1, forward strand.
ATCACGTCCATAAACATATAGGCCGACTCCTGCCTGCACCTATTACTATTACTCCACTACAATAGCGCTTCTATGCTTGCCTCTCTACGTATTAAGTTCATCACAAACAGAGTAATGCATGGAGAACGATGATATGATATAGACAACATAAACTCAATCAATATGAATAAACCCCATCGTGTTATCCTTAGTAGCAACAACACCAAGACGCATCTTGTCCCCTACTTTGTCACTGGGATATAGAAACTTGTCAGGTTGAACCTACCACAACGCACCACTCCCACTGAAGATAGATCAATCTACTTGGCCAAAGCACATCAATAAATCGGAGAGCATTACGAAGCTATAATGATCGTGCAAATAAGAATCTTAATATTCAGAGGTGACTCAAATACTTTTCATGAATAATCTGAACATAAACCCACAATTCATCGGATCCCAACAAACACATCGCACAATAGGATTACATCGGATAGATCAAAGGGAAGATATGATGATCATTGTATTGAAGATCAAGAGATCTAGGTACTAGCTATGGACCCGTAGGTTTGTGGGGAACTACTCACACATCATCATGAGGGCAACAAGGTTGATGTAGAGGCCCTCCGTAATCACTCACCCCTCCGGCAGGGTGCCGGAATGGAGCTCCAGACGGCTTCGCGACAGAACAGAGACTTTCGGTGGCGTAAAAAGGGTTTCGGGACTGCATCCAAGGTTTTTGCAATATATGAGAATTTATAGGCCACAGAACAAGGTCGGGAGGGCCGCCAGGGAGGCACAAGCCATCAGGGCGCCCCCTAGGGCGCGCCCTGTTTGCTTGTGCGACCCTAGTGTGGCTCCCGGCCTTCTTCCGAATCTCCCAGGTGTTCTTTTGGTCCAGAAAAAATCATCAAAAAGTTTCGTGGCAACTGGACTCCGTTTGGTACTGTAACCTGATAAGTGAAAAAATATGCAGAAAACCGCAACTTGCACTGGGCACTGGGTCAATAGGTTAGTGCTCAAAAATATTATAAATTGGTAAATAAATAACCAAAAAGTATCCTAGAATTATAATATATCAGCATGGAACAATCAAAAATTATAGATACGTTGGAGACGTATCAAGCATCCCCAAGCTTAATTCCTGCTGGTCCTCGAGTAGGTAAATGATAAAAACAGAATTTTGATGTGACATGCTATCCATTAAGTAATCTTATGCATGTATTCTCATTGAGAAACAATGAAGCAACAAATATTAACATAGCAATACTTATAAGTATAAGAAACAAAATCATCAATCTTTCAAAGTTTACGATCCTCAAAGAATGTTTACCCCCCAATCATCTTATTATATTAGCAAGGCGTGGCTCCATCTTCACCACATTAATACAAATGTCAAGCACCGCGGTGTCCAAGTCAGGCAATTGGATCGTACTTTTTCAATATGCATCAACCTTTTATTCTTCACGCAATACATGAGCGTGAACCATTGGACATAGCATTAGGTGGATTAGAATATGGTGGTAGATATCAAAGGGGCAAAAAGTGGAGAAGATAGTCTCGCATCAACTAGGCGTACCAACGGGCTATGGAGATGCCCATCAATAGATGTCAATGCAAGGAGTAGGGATTGCCATGCAAATGATGCACTAGAGCTATAAGTGTATGAAAGCTCAACTAAAGCTAAGTGGGGTGTGGATCCAACTTACTTGCTCATGAAGACCCCGGGCATTTGAGGAAGCCCGTCATAGGAATATATAAGCCAAGTTTGTAATAATGAAAAACTGATTCTCACTAGCATATGAAAATGACATAACATGAGACTCTCTCTACATGAAGAACAAAGTGCCACTTTGAGGCACAAGTGTGGTAAAAGATAGTAGCAAAGTCCCTTCTCTCATTTGCTCTCATTTTTTTAAGATTCAGAATGGTGGGATCATTTGGCCTGCCCCATCTTTATTTCCTCACTCGGACAATCACTACTGCAGGATCCTGCTAAAGTGATACATCAATCAGAGACTCTTCGACAAAACTGTGTGCGATGACCAAATCGCAAACGGTATATTTATAGCTCCGTCGCTAATGACGTTAACTGTGTGCGATGGCGTATCCATCAAATACGATCTAAAAAGTAGTTGCGTGTGCGATGTTTGGGAAACAGTTGGCCTAGATAAATTGTTTGCGATTGGGTAATATAACACAAACGCTTATAAAAATACAAGTGTGTGCGATGTACGGCATACAGTTCACCCCGATAAACTGTTTGCGTTGATCAAGCAGAACACAAACGATTGTCCAGATGATCACGTGTGCGATAGACGGCATACAGGTCACTCGAATGAACTGTTTGTGATGAGGTAAAATAACATAAATGGTTACATAGATCAAGATGTGTGTGATAGACAGCATACAGGCCACTGGGATGAACTGTTTGTGATAAGCAAAAATAACACAACCGGTTTCTCAGATCAAGATGTGTGTGATGTACACAGGTCACTCGGATGTGTTGCGGGCAAACGGTTCCAGATAAAAACTGTCAGGGACTGATGAAATCATCACCGATGGATTTGGTTGTTTATTCCGTATGCGATGTGATTTGCTCAATCTGCCCACAGACATTTATGCTCTATTTAGAAGAACACGATTGCATAACCAAATTAAGCATCCAATACACACATAACATTGGCGCACACCTTAATAAACTATTACATGCATAATAAACTTATCCCTCTAAAACTACGAATATTTCTGCATAGAGGGAGTATGAGAATTGAGAAACGATCATCAAATCATCTACTTCTTGTGACGCTTGCCGCCAGCGCTCTGCTTGTGGCTCGATCCCTCGTTGTCTTCAGATAGGAGGCACTTCCTCATCTCAATGATCCGCCTGAACATATCGTAGCATGTGTACGCTTGCTTGGCCGCGGTCTGGAGGTGATATTCATCCGGTTTCTTCACCCAGCCCCTATACCAGACAGGCATGTTCTTGTCGCACTTAGCCTTCATGTCAACGTAGTAGGGGTCGATGATGGCCTCGGCCAGGTCAACATGGGAGTCCATGTGCTTCTTGCTGCCCCAGACCCTGTAGTGGCCGCGGATGTCGACAAGCTTTTGGCAGGCCAAGCCCGAAGTCTTGAGCACCTTTGGATCGTCGGTGGTGTCCACTGTAGCGAACCTGTAGTTGGGGCTGTTGACAAACCTGGTGAAACGCTTGCAAGGCACTGTGGCCAGGCAGCAGTGGTAGAGGAGGACGTGATGGCCGACGCACAACTGGGCGACGGCAACCTTCTGATCATGCCCGGCACGACCGCCGGTGTAAGCGAGGTCGAAGCCGACCACTTTGTACTTGTCATCCGCATCAAGCAGTCGCTCCATGGTGTCGATGGAGTCCTCCACCATGCCCGGGTCATTGGTGTACACCACCGTGAGGTCCGTCCTCCTCATGTGGGTCTCCACATGATGCACGCCGAACTCCATTGGAGCGCTGCTGGACATCCTCTCTGTATGCGTCGTCCAGGGTGTGCTTATTGTGTTGTGGGGCGCGATCGAAAGCATGAAGAGACTATGGTTAATTGCCGTGGGTATAAATGGGGGCCGGACGTCCTGGAAAACCGGCACGTCCGGATGACAGTTTTTGCAGCGCGTGATTCAGTCGTGGAGCACGAAACTGCATAGGGCGACGTGCGTGGCGCAACTGCATGCATATGAAGCCCCGAACATGATCGTAGGCCGGCCCCAACCACTGGCTGGGCGCTCGCGGAGGGGCACGAGAGCAGAGCACGCGCAGGGACGCGAGAGCAGAGCACGCTGTGGGACGCGAGGTCGAACGAGACCACTCTGTACTTGTCCTCGTCAAGTAACAGGTCCATGACGTTGGAGTTCTCCATCCAGATCGGATGTTTGGTGTACAGCACGAACGGACAGGGCGTGTCTACGGCATGCATGGTCCAAACACGACACATCAATCAGAGAACCTTCGACGAAACTGTGTGTGATGCATGAATCGCAAAAGGTATAGTTCAAGCTCCGTCGCTAATGGCACGAACTGTGTGCGAAGATGGATCCATCAAATACAATTCAGAAAGTAGTTGCGTGTGCGATCTACGGCAGGCAGGGCCCACCTCTCATAGAGGCAGGGCCACGCATCTACTCGATGAGCCTGTTCCCAAATGGTTTCTAAAAACCATAAAGCGTTCCGTGCTTGGGTACTAAAACCATCAATAAATATTGAGCTTGTTTCCTTTCACATTCCAAATTACCACGCGCTAAATTTTTTCGCAAATCAGTTCACACCTACCAAACCTAAATGTGTTCTCACTTAGCAGCTGTTTACTGTAGTAGGCTATAAAAACACAAACTCATACTCGAAAATTACCGCACATTCTTCACCCCCGCCACAAAAAAAACAGGCCTTTCTTTGTTAGTCCTTCATTCCGTCTGCCATGGCCGGTAGGGGGGTTTCTTGGTCGAGATATAACCAGGGAAGAATGACCAAAGCCGCGGAAGCAACCGAGAGGTCCCGCCGCCGCGCCGCGGAAGCGCCAGAGAGCTCCAGCCACACCGCTTTGGCCGTAGCAGAGATGTCTGGTGGCGCCGCGGACGCCCGGGAGGATCTTCCGCGGAGAGGCGACGGCTCTCACAGTCACAATCGCATTTGCCTCAGAGGCGAACTAGACGATTTGGCAGTCTTTGATTCCTCAGCCAGCGACGACATGCACACTAAGCTTGATAGGAAGGACGCCATGATCGATGACCTGGTGAAGCTGCTGGAGAAGAGCGACGCATCGGTTGACAGGGCGACCGGCCTCATGGAGAAACTTATGGTAGAGAACGACGCCTGGAAGAAACTCCTCGGGAAGAAAAGTGCCTCGGAGGGTAGGCTGAAAGAACTCTCCGAGGAACTTTTGGAAGACTTGGGGAAGCTCTACATCGAGCGGGAGGGGCTGTTGAAGGTATCCGTGGAGCGTGTGAAGGAACTTCATGCGTACGCGATGCAGGCCATCGACGCTTTCAAGCAAAGAGCCCGCTCCATGGCCGCAATGCAGAAGATGTGGGATGAGAGGCGACATGAGATGGAGGTCGTGGAGGCGATGAAGAAGGAGATTGAGGAACTCCGCGCCCAGCAATCCATGAAGAATTTGATAGTAGCGGGCCAGATTGTTTTCTTTGTCTTCCTTCTTCAACCTCTTCCTTCTTCTTTTGCCCCTGTGTCCTTGGGAAGTTGCCACATGTGGCATTTTTTATTACCATGCATATGTAAGAAAATTATTATCTTTGCTGGTGCTAATTTGTGGTTATATTATTTCGTTCGTTTGTTCATGTATACGAGTCGAAAATAGACGAAACGTCAAAGTTCTCGGCTAGGCACGAACAAAACAGTGATCACAAGCAAACTAGTCCCTCCGTCCAGGCGATTAACCACATGATAAAACAACGGGTAGGACGCCATTAATTCAGAAGTTGGGAGCGAGGCGAGCAGGGGGGTGGAGGTCAAAGTATCGCTTCCCGATGAGCATGCGCAGTAGACTCTCATGCGTCCCGTTGAGCATGCATGGCGGACAGCTCTCACGCATCCTGTCAAGCCTGCGCGGCGGACAGGTCGCACGCGTCCCGTCGAGCCTGCGCGGTGGAAAGTTCACATGCGTCCTGTCATCAACCCGCAGCTACACGCACGGCTCCCCCATATCAAGTACTAACTCCGTTTCTTTTTAGTTAGCATATAAAATTTGGTCAAATTCAAAAGGAAACGGAGGGAGTAAAAAATGGACGTGTGGCACCAAATGGTTATCATACAAGTTTTGTATGTACAGGAATTCAATAAACCAATATTATCAATGATTGTGGCCGAGCTATCATGCCTAAATGTTTCTAATTCATTCACATTCGTATGAAAAGAGCCCTAGAAAACTCAATTGATGTATAGAAAGGGCCGAATTGGTGCACTAGAGGACACGTTGAATGTAGTTTCGTCACAAAAGGTGTCACGTTCCCTATCGAATCCACGAGGTTAGAGCATGTGCCTCTAGTTCAAAATTTGAACTACGCATATTAAATCCCTAGAAAACTCAATTAATGTATAAAAGGGGCCGAATCGGTGGACTAACGACTCATTGAATGTAGTTTCACCAACAAATGTTCCCTATCGAAATCACAAGGCTTCTTGAGGAAGCTTTGGCTTGTAAGATGCATGTCCCAATATTTGTCCCAAATTCGTCAGAAAACAAAATGCACACTGTAGATGTGCCATGGCATGACACTGTGTAAGTTTCGTGAATTCATGGCGAGCTTTGGGTTCTCTTGGACTTTGAAACCAAGATTATCAATGTTTGCGGTCTAGTCATGACACCGAGATGTTTGTAATTCAGTGACCATCAGTGCATGGGATATAAACATGGACCCAATGACAGAAAATGGTTTTTAATCCATTTTGGTGCACTCGAGCCCGTGCTTGTAATTCAAACTTAAGTTCTTCACATTAAGTGCATGCCTAGAAAACTCATGTGTCGTTTCGACCACAAAGGTGACATGTTCCATATCGAAACCACCATGCTTGTCGTGGGAAGCTCCAATTTGTAAGAGGTTTGTCCTAAAACTTATATACCATGTCCTATAAGTGTAGTGTCGACACACCAGTTTCAATAATTTCACATTTTAGCATTGCACTTGTATTAACCTATGTTGCATGTAGAAAAAATATCAACGCAAGAAGAGACATCGAATGCCGTTCCCTCCACAGAGGTGACAACTTCCGTATCGAAACCACGATGGTTCTTGAGAGAAGTTTTGGTGTGCAAGAGACTTGTCCCACATTGGACAAAAAATTATCATGTCGTATAAGTGTTGTGTCATGACACCGGGGTAAGTTTCAAGAATTTCAGACGAGTTGTGGATTGATGATGATTTAAGAGCCAAGTTATGTTTGTGGCCTCATCATGACTTCGAGATGTTTGCAATCCATTCACGTTCATTTAAATGGGACCTAAACAAGGAACCCAAGGAAACAAATACCTTTTTTCAACCCATTTTGGTGACACGAAGCATGTTCCTTTAGTTCAAATTTGAATTATGCACATTAAATGTCTAGAAACTTGATTAGTGTAGTATACAAAAAGCTAAACGAACCATGAATAATTTAAAGCAGTTCTATACGCCCGTCTGAAGCTCGTGCGTGTGTAAGCACGGTGTGCGCGTGTCGTGCTAGCTCGAGCTTCCTTCTTTCAGAAGTTATCCAATTTGTATTAAAATGATGTTCTATCCAAACATGCTTCTCCAGCCACTCCCCCAATCGGTCTCCCTCCACTCCCCCAATCGATTTCCCGCCGAAGCACCGGCCCCGTTATCAACCTCCTGGATTAGGAGGACGAGACGGAGCAGGCCGGAGAGCAGGCAAAGGTGGTATCACGCCATCGAGCATCAGCAAGACGTCATCATCAGGCCCCATGCCACCATCGCACACGGTTTCCAATACTACCAGAAACGTCTGAGATGCGTGTCTGGTCCCACCAGGTGCCCATCGGGGCACGCCTTGTATATGATAGGAGGCAACCATTACCAGCAAGACGCGGCTTTCCAGCCCGTAACCCATTCGAATGGAACTCGGAAGTTAAGCGTGCTTTCGGTGGAGTAGTCAAGGATGGGTGACCGGTTGGGAAGTTGTTAGATTTCAAGGTTCATTTAGGCGGTGTGATATGATCACTATAGCCATAAATAAAATGTCTGTAGTGATATGTCATTCCGGCTAAATAAATCTTGAGATCCTTGTTTTGAAAATATCCATGATTTTCTTTTGCATCTTTTGCTATTTTGAAAATGTCAAGGATCGAGTGAGTGTGTGTGTGTGTGTGTGTGTGTGTGTGATACGTCATTCCGGCTAAATAAATCTGATCCTTGTTTTGAAAATATCCATGATTTTCTTTTGCTTCTTTTGCTGTTTTGAAAATGTCAAGGATTGAGTGTGAGTGTGTGTGTGTGTGTGTACCAATGCCTGTGTGTGGACCATGTGCCTACATTGTGCGGTTTCTGATGACAAACCTATCGGTGGGCCCTTAGGATCTGCCATGCCTTTTACTAACAACGCTGGAAGGCCAAGGATGGGTGACGATGTGTGTGTGTGTGTGTGTGTGTAAACACATATGCTTGTGTGTGGACCATGTGTACATTGTGCGGTTTCTGACGGCAAACCTATTAGTGGGCCCTTAGGGTGTGTCATGCATTTTATTGACAATGCTGGAAGGCAAAGGATGGGTGACGGTGTGTGCGTGTGTGTGGGGGGTGCGCGTGTGTGCGTGTGTGAACCCATGCCTGTGTGTGGACCATGTGCCTACATTGTTCGGTTTCTGACGACAAACCTATCGGCGGGCCCATAGGGTGTGTCATGCCTTTTACTGACAACGCTGGAAGGCCAACGATGGGTCACGGTGTGTGTGTGTGTGCGTGTGTGCGTCTCTCTCTCTGTGTGTGTTTGTGTGTGTGTGTGTGTGTGTGTGTGTGTGTGTGTGGACCATGCATGCGTCCATTGTGCGGTTTTCGACGACACGCTTATATACCAATGGGCCGCTATATATCATCCATTTGAGTGACAACGCTGGAACATCACCCTGCTACGTGTCATGTGTGTGGGGGGGGTGGGGGGAGGGTAATGATATATATACTGGACATATATATATACGTCCATAACGATCTAGGTAGTATATATATAACCAATCTTAAGGGGGGTATATATATATGTCCAGTTATCTCGGCCTAGGTGCATGCCACATCATAGATAGTGTACCATTGTGTATTAATTGTTGAAACACCGGACCACACCATTTTCGCATATACATTTTGCCATATGCAGGGGGATGGTGTTCTTCTAGCCCCGCTCAACTGATCTTCGACGACGTGCCAAGTCGTGGGACCGCGTGATCTATATATCCCTATTGTCCGACAACAATATGTGATGGTTTGGCCATATTAAGGTATAAATTCTCCTGGTTGTCTTACGAAAATTCAGACATGGATAAATGTGTGACAAAGTTTGAACCAGGTCATGTGTTCATAGGACCCCATATATCCTCCGGCACATAGTGTAGGGGGCAACACCCTATATTATGTCTGTCATGCAACCCTTTTCTGTCACATTGGACACTTTTAGGCATGCACATATGCAGCATGTGCCACACATTAAAGTTGCGCATTGCGAATTTACACATGACAACACCATGTTCGTACATATATATACTTCATCCGAACATAATTACAAGTCTTTTTTATAGATTTCACTATGAAGTACATATATATTTAGGAACGGAGGGAGTATATATTTGGGTCACTAGCGGGCGTGGTTGTGTTTTGACCCTCTCTTGCAGTTTTTTTCTCGTGTATCTCAAAGATGCTAGTATTATGTAAAATAGCAAACAAAACTGACGAAACAACCGTATGCGATTGTACCCCGAGCAGACATGAGTGTGCTACCCTAACCGTGTGCGATGCTCGTACACAGCAAAATCGGCCTTGCCTAGTGGTGCCAACCGCAAGCGTCAGCCAGTGCAAAGGGGTAATGTGCACAATACAAACCCAAACCCGACAGCGACCTATAAAAGATCTCGCCGGCGGCAGCTAACAGCTAATTTTTCCGCCGATAGCTCGCCACCAACACCACACACACCAAATGGAACCATTGCTCAACCATGGGGATGTGCATGGCGCCGTCCTGATAGTGTTGGACGACGATGTGATAGAGGATTCCGACGCGTTGGCCGCCATGGCGGGCAACGGCAAATAGCCAGTTGTCGCGGCCGACGATGACGGGATAGAGGATGCTGACGCGCTGTCCTCCATGTCGGTCAACGGTCAACCGTCATCTACCGCGGCCGCCGATGACGACGACGACGGCCCCAAGTTTCAGCGTTGGATGCAGATGGGCATCGCTCTGTTCGTCCAGGAATCGGGTCTCGATGCGTTCCTGCGCGACGAGGATGAGCGCCATCTCAGTGTCGGTGTGGAACAATCTATCGCATCTGCGGATGCCATCCGCAACGTGGCTAGGGATCTGAAGCGGCAGAAACGGCGGGAGAGTGCGAAGAGGAAGCGGAACTCACATGCAGAGGGCAAAAAGAGGCGGGAGCAGGACCAGAAGGCAGCGGAGCAGGCCGCCGCATGCTTCTCAGCCGCGTTGGAGGCCAGTGCAGGCCTTGCAGCTGCGGCGACAGCCCTGGCAACAGCGGCCACGGTGACCAGGGAAGCAGCTCTAGCGAGATTGGCGCCCGTCTGTGTCCCGATGGCCCACCTGGACACCACGACATCTTCATCGACAGTGGCAGACCTAGCGAGGGCCGCCGTGGTCGCTCCGGCCGAGGTAGCCCCGCCGGTCTCCACCGTGGAACCAGTGGAGCTCATCGACTTGACGAGCTCCTCTGAATACTCGTTCTGAGGCGAGGAAGATCATGACGATGGTGGAGGCGCGGCGTTTGTATACATCCATGGCGTAGTGAATATTTTGTGCAGTTCATCTTCATGTAAATTGACGAACTGTTTGTAAATTACTGAGCGTATGAACTAATGTCAACTAATCCGCTGCAAAATAAGGCATTTTGCGTTGAAAATTTGCCAAATGTTTGTGTCATCTGTTTGTGGGCATGTGGAAATTTAGGATGAATTTGACATCTGCGACTGAAATTGAGGATGAACCGTGTGAGATGAACCCGCCTTGAGAAATCTCAGAAAGAGCTACCCGCCTCGAGCGATGCAAAAATTCGTGGTTTCGCGGCACGGCATTTTGTTACAGCATAGAGCGTACACACTTTATTATGTTTGGACCATGTGCGATCTTGGTTGCTCGTGCCCAGTTCGTTTGCCAAAATTTAATTGGAAGCAGTATTTCAACTGCATGCCGCCTTTCCTCGTCCACCGCACCTACCCTATAGTAAAATTTCAGCTGCCGAGGCATTTGAACCGTCGCCATCCCTCGTCCACCACCATCTCCACCCACACCATTACTACTAAAATTTTCAGCAGCAGCAGCACATCCGCAAACACCCCCCCGTCCGCACAACACACCCCTCCCCCTTCCTCCCCCGCTTGAACCCTAGCTCGCCCCCACCGCCACCTCCCACCACCAACCTCAGCCGGTCTGCCCGTGCCTCATAGCTAAACAAGTTCAGGGTCCCCACCGATCCACATACACCATCGCTGCCCTGAGTTTTTAGATGAGGCCGGCGGTGTCCCTTTCCCCCTGATCCCCATCCCGTACTCCAGAGACTCGCAGCCTAATCAGCCCGACCACATCTCCCATGGACCTCGAGGAGTGTACGAGCAAAAAGAGGTCTATCATGGCCTCTCTGCCGTATGCTGGCGAGGTGGGCGCCGTTCGCGCCGACCCTTCGATCCCGGACGAACACCTCGCCACGGGAGCCGGTGAGGACGCTGCCTACGTTGCCATGCCGAAGGCTTCAAGTCTGCGGGAACGCGTGTTCCTGTACCTCAGGAGATACGGCTATGACATCAAGCTCGTCAACATCACCGGCTTCACCCGGGCCATGTCACAAGTTAAGTGGTCCACCTGCAACGCCTCTGGTTCAACCGCCGTTGATCTCTCCAAAGGCCTCACCGCTGATCTCCTTCGCCTCGCGGTCATGGATTTGCGATCCTTCTACACCATCGAGCCCCTTTTGTCATTTTTGAAGGAAATGTTCTACGGCTGTGGCTTGGGATCCTTAGCTTCAAAGTCAGATCTCATCCACCAAGATAATGGCACACACTACGGCTATTACAAGGGGAAATGTGCCATCTGCGACATCAGGGAGCGCACCGTGGCCACCTCATATCCCAAGTGGAAGGAGCCCATCCATGACAAGTGAGGTAACATCCTGTGAGCAAATCATACCTTTTGTAGCTAGCCGTCTCGTACCCATTATTGTAGTAGCTTTTGCCATGCGATAATCATGCAGTATTTAATTGAGCATTTGTCCAGTTGTCAAGTAGATGCCTTGCTTTTCTGTATCTGGTTGTTAGGTTGGTTGCATTGAGTATTTGTCCAGTTTTCAATGGCTATAGTTGGTTGTTATAGTGAGCATGAATGCCGTGTTTCTTTTAGTTATTCACAATGTGATGTTCATTATGTGCAAGTATGAACTGTGCAGTTCAATTTCATTAATACCACCTGTTATGCCTGGTGTTGTTAACATGTGCCCTTAACTCCCGCTTTAAACATTTATGCCTTGTTTCTCTGAATTTGGTTGCCAGGTTGGTTGCAGTGAGCATTTGTCTAGTTTTCAAGCAGATGCCTTGCTTTTCTGTATCTGGTTGTTAGGTTGACTGCAGTGAGAATTTTTCTAGTTTTCAAGCAGACGCATTCCTTTTCGTTATCTGGTTGTTAGGTTGGTGTCATTGAGCATTTGTCCAGTATCAAATGGCTATATTTGGTTGTTATAGTGAGAATATATGCCTTGTTTATTGCAAGCAGATACCTCGTATACTTGGTTGATGTTAAGCCTGATGTACTTATCATGACTTTACATGTACTTGCACAGGACAACAATGGGAGTGGCCAGCGTTTTCCACCGAGGTTCTTTTCATCCCTCCGCTTATACTCCATCCGTTCGATCATGTAGTGCATATAGATTTTTGTGATTTATCTACATATACCATCTAAAATGTATACAATATACAATTTTGTGATGTATCTAATGAAATGGAATTGCAATTCTAGATGTTAATGTTTTTCTTTACAAACTTGGTCAAAGTAAGTAAATGTTGACTTCTCAAAATGTTTATATGCAACACATTGTGGAACTGATGGAGTAATATATTAGACCATTCTGCAACCGCATTTTAGCTTCTAATATTGGCTTCTTGCTTGTAGGTACATATGTCTTAGGTAAAGATCCATTCCAGGACCCTTTTTGCATGTGGGGTAATGAAATATTCATGAACCAGCATCAAGTGAGGAAACTGAAAATGATTGTTATGGAAAAGAGACGAACAATGCCAATTAGACTATTTCTTTACGCTCTATCCAACACTAGAGTGAGCTGTAGGATGGTAACTACGAACTCCGTAGGCTTCTATTAGTACTGCCCATAATGAGTTATGACACAACAATGTCTGAATCTTTTTCTTTTGCAGTGTTTCCCAAAGCAGTTTACTCAAGATTGCCTCGCAAAGTACATGATTGCTGGACATGCAATGAAGGTTAAAATATATAATCGAGACTACAATGAGCATCGAGAAGTCATAATGAAGACAGTGAAGGATGGGTGGGCGGCTATCACTAGGGGCTGGCCTAGAGTCGTTCGTGCGTTAGGCATGGAGGAGGGCACAATATGGGCATTCCGCTTCACCTTCTGCAGCATACAAAATGTCTTTCGGCTCTCTCTTTACCGTCTTTAGTACAACCGTGCTTTCGTCATTCTTTATTTGTCCCTTCTGTACTTTCCTTTTTTTTGAGAATTGATGCTTATATAGTTCTTGAGTATATGTACTTGTTAATCGAATTATGCATTCGTTCTTAAACCTAAACATGATTCGATATGAAATACATGAATTCCTACTTTCTAATTTAAATTATGTGAATTATGAACAAAGGTATTTAATTAGGGGAAAATCCTGCTCTGCAGGCCATTACAATGCACACAGTTTGAGAAAGCAAAACGTCTATGATCAACTCCAACATCTCACACGTTTCTCCATTCGAGGCGTGTGCGATGAATCTCGTCTTCGCGCACGGTCAGACGAGAAAGAACGTGTGAGATTAACAACACCAGCGTTTGTGCTAGTCTCCTTATCACACACGATTTCGTATTTTGAATTGTGTACCATCGTAAACGTTGGTCAAAGAAGAACGCGTGCGATAGGCCTTCATCCGACACAGTTATTCTGGATGACATGTTTGGGAAGTATGGATCACACGTTTGGGACGTTTTATAAATCACAAACATTTATCAGAAGCCCCGCGTGTGGGATATATTCAACCTTCGCATACGGTTTTACAATGATAAACGTATGCACTCTTATATCATATCACAGACGGTCAAAGTGGAACTAAATGTGTGCGATTGTCTCCTTATCGTACACGCTTTATAATCGTGAATTGTTTGCGATTTGGTGCACATCGTAAACGGCGTTTCACAGAATAGTGCGTGCGATGTTGTGTGATCTCACACGAGTTGCAAGGATGAACCGTATGGGAAATACACATATCTCAAACGATTATCCGGTGACCCTCGTTTGTGATAGATGCGGACATCCCATACGCTTAGTATTGCCAAACGTTTGCGTTCGTTGGCCAACATCGCCGACGAGTTTTCCCTGTCGTGTGGCCTATCTCCCACACATGCAAGGTGACGGTTTAGAACTACGTCACAGAAAGGGGTTAAAAACCGTTTGTATAGCACGTCGCTGCACCAGTGAATGCTCTAACAATGATGATCATCGCCCTTTTATTTACTTACAACTCGATATGAAGAACTGATATAAAGATATGACTCTATATGAATGCCTCTGGTAGTGTACCAGGATGTGCACTGATCCTCTGGTAGTGTACCAGGATGTGCAATGATCTAGTGTGACATGTATCAAAAATATGATGAATGGTCGCTTTGCCATAAATACTATGTCAGCTCTATATGATCATGCAAATCAATATGATGATGAATGAACTAGTCATGTGATGTGACGATGGAATTTGCATGGCAATATTTCTCGGAATGGCTATGAAAATGCCATGATAGGTAGGTATGGTGGCCGTTTTGAGGAATATATAAAGAAGCTATTGTGCAACAGAGCATATCATGTCACGGGGTTTGGATGCACCGGCGAAAGTTGCACCGATCCTCAAGGTGAGAATGGGCTATGCACGGCACCGAAGAGGCTAGCCAATATGAAAAGGTGAGATTGCGTATGTCCATAGTTTCACATTAGTCATAAAGAACTCATATAATTATTGCAAATTTTTATTAATTTTATCACAAATCAAATTACTACTTGCATGCCCCATGGGAAGAGGTTGGTAGGAGTTAACCATCGCGCGCTTCCGACCCGAAACAACACTAGGATTTCGACAAGGAATAGAAATGCTCACACATCATCACCATGCCTCTTTAATTTTTAGACGAACGAGAAGTTAACCTCTCTTAATATTGACACTTCTACAAATCAACAATTGTGAATTTACACCTTTTTCATATTACCACATCAATATCATTAACCCACAATTTCTCTATATGTGCTACATGATGGTTTTTATTATCACTCATTGAAAACATAATATTTTTTGACTAGTCTTATGACCCATGCAAATTACCATCACTATTTATTAACTCTCAAACAAATATAAGTGAAGAACGAGAGTGAAACCATTTCTATAAAATCTACACGCCGCCGTGCTCAAAAAGATATAAGTGAAGTACTAGTGTAACTGCTAAGCTCAACAGATACAAGTGAAGCACATAGAGTATTCTAACAAATTATGATGAAGGTCTCTCTCTCTTAAATAGGTGTGTCCAGCAAATAATGATCGTGGCAAACTGATAATAAAGGCAAACAAAAACAAACGACGCTCCAAGCAAAACTCATATCATGTGACGAATAAAAATATAGCTTCAAGTGACATACCGATGGATTGAGACAAAAGAGGGGATTCCTTCCGGGGCATCCCCAAGCTTAGACGCTTGAGTCTTTTTTAAAATATTTCCTTGGGGTGCCTTGGGCATCCCCAAGCTTAGGATCTTGCCACTCCTTATTCCTTTGTCCATCGCGATAGCACCCAAAACTTGAAAACTTCAATCACACAAAACTCAACAAAACTTCGTGAGATCCGTTAGTATAAGAAACATATTGAATACTTTAGGTACTGTTATAAATTGATTCTAATTTCATAATTTCATAATAGGAACTGTATTCTAACTTCTCCATGACTTATACCCCCTGATACAATCCATAGCATAATCAAAACAAGCAACTATGCAAGCAAAAATAGAATATGTCTAAAACAGAACAGTCTGTAGCAATCTGTAGAGAACCTATACTTATGTAACTCTAAAAATTCTGAAACATTAGGACAGCCTCTAAAATTTTTATAGAAACACTTTGTAAAATTTCATATCATTATTTGCACCAGTAAAAAAATGAAAATTCATGTACTGGAGTAAAAAGCGTATGTTTTGTTTCAGCATTCATTCTACTCATCTTGTGTGTCATCCCAAAGGCTTTACTTGGCACAAACACTAATTTAAACATAAAAACATAATCATTACAGAGGCAATAATCATGTTATCAAAAACAAACATGAAGGTAAAAGGTAAAATATAATGATAACTATTGGGTTGCCTCCCAACAAGCGCAATTGTTTTATGCCCCTAGCTAGGCATAATGCAAAGATTCAAGTATTGTCATCCTTGACACTCCACCCATAAGTAGCTCTCATGATTGATTCATAAGGTGGTTTAATTCTCTTTCTAGGGAAGTGTTCCATCCCTTTCTTTAATGGTAATTGGAACCTTATGTTTCCCTCTTTCATATCAATAATTGCACCTATAGTTCGTAGGAAAGGTCTTCCAAGTATTATGCGACAAGTAGGATTGCAATCAATATCAAGCACAATGAAATATACAGGTACATAATTTTTATTTTCAATAATAAGCACATCATTAATTCTACCTAGAGGTTTCTTAATGGTAGAATCCGCAAGATGCAAGTTAAGGGAACTATCTTCAATATTAGTGAGACCAAGCACATCACAAAGAGATTCTGGGATAGTTGAAACACTAGCAGCAAGGTCACACAAAGCATTGCATTCATATTTATTTATCTTTATCTTGATAGTAGGTTCCCACTCATCATGCAGTTTTCTAGGGATAGAAACTTCAAGCTCAAGTTTCTCATCATAAGCTTTTATCATAGCTTCTACTATATGTTCGGTAAAAGCTTTATTTTGTTCATAAGCATTGGGTGAGCTAATAATGGATTGCAACACGGAAATACATTCTACTAAAGAGAAACTATCTTAATTAAAGTCCTTGTAATCCAAAATAGTGGGCACATCACTAGTTAAAGCTTTGACCTCTCCAAACCCACTTTTTTCAGTTTTAGCATCAAAATCATCACCCTCCAAGCAAACGGGATGCTTCTCAACTAGAGTTGACTCATCTCCAGTCCCTTTATCATTTATATTGAGAGAAGTAAATAAATATTCACTAGGAGAAGTACCAATCATTTTAAGATCTTCGTAATGATTTCTAATAGGTAAAGATTCCGGTTTAGCGGCCATCCTACTCACTAGAGTGGTTTGCTTATCAGAGATCTTTCCTAATAATTCTTCAGTTTGAGAAAATTGTGATTGGAGTTTAGACACTTCCTTATTAACCTCTTCAAGTTGCGTACTAATAGCGTCGAGAAAGGTTGAATGTTCCTTAATTTCACAAGCAAAGAATTTATTATGCTCATATTGTGAAGTCGTGAAAGTTTTCATAGAACTCTCTATTTCTGACATTCTTTGGTAGTAAGAGATATTGTGGAATCTATCTTGAGACATGGTGACGGAACAAGGAAAGTAACAAGCAAGACAATTAAACTACCAAGCGAAGAAGTAAACTAGTAACAAGCAAAGATAAGTATTTTTGTATTTTTGATTTTTATGAGACAAACTAAATATAACAGAAAATAAAAAGATAAACCAGTGAATAAAAATTTGTGTGAAGTTACTTGATAGTTGACGATGATACTCCCCGGCAACGGCGCTAGAAATCCTTCTTGATACTTGTGATCCGCGTTGGATTTTCTGTGAAGAGGAACAGGTTATTGCAGCACAAAGTGGGTAAGTATTTCCCTCAGTTATGAAACCAAGGTTTATCGAACCAATAGGAATATCAATCCTCAACTGTCTTCAGCGGCTGCACACAAAAGAACAAACAACTTGCACCCAACGCGGGCAAGAGGGTTGTCAATCCCCTTGATCTCGTTATTTGCAAGCAAATGAGTTGCGTAGATAATTGTAGATAATTGTAAATTCCAAAATAAAATAAAAATTAAATAAAGGAAGCAAGGTAATAGTAGCATTTGCAAATTTATAAGTGAATAGACCCGGGGGCTAGAGTTTTCCCTAGCGGCATCTCTCATGTAGGCAGCATACGGTGGGTAACAAATTACTGTTGGGCAATTGATAGAAAAGCGGATAGTTATGCGATTTTCACAGCAATGATCATGTTTATATAGGCATCACGTCCATAAAAAAATAGGTCGACTCTTGCGTGCACCTATTACTATAACTCCACTTCAAGAGCGCTTCTATGCTTGCCTCTCTACGTATTAAGTTCATGACAAACAGAGTAATGCATGGAGAACGATGACATGATGTAGACAAAGTAAACTCAAGCAATATGAATAAACCCCATCGTGTTATCCTTAGTAGCAACAACACAAAGATGCATCTTGTCCCCTACTTTGTCACTAGGATATGGAAACGCGTCAGGTTGAACCTACCACAACGCACCACTCCCACTGAAGATAGATCAATCTACTTGGCCGAAGAACATCACTAAATCGGAGAGCATTACGAAGCTATAATGATCATGCAAATAAGAATCTTAATATTCAGAGGTGACTCAAATACGTTTCATGAATAATCTGAACATAAACCAGCAATTCATCGAATCCCAACAAACACACCGCATAATAGGATTACATCGGATAGATCAAAGCGAAGATGCGATGATCATTGTAATGAAGATCAAGAGATAGAGAGATTGCCATGTAGGTACTAGCTATGGACTCGTAGGTCTGTGGTGAACTACTCACACATCATCATGAGGGCAGCAAGGTTGATGTAGAGGCCCTCCATGATCGCTCCCCCCTCCGGCAGATTGTCGGAACGGAGCTCCTGATGTCTTCGTGGCGGAACCAAGACTTGCGGCGGTGTAAAAAGTGTTTCGGGACTGCCTCCAGGGTTTTTTTCATATATAAGAATTTATAGGCCAGAGAACGAGGTCGGGAGGGCCGCCAGGGAGGCACAAGCCATCAGGGCGTGCCCTCCCAGGGCGCGCCCTGTTGGCTTGTGCGGCCCTGGTGCGGCTCCCGGACTTCTTTCGAATCTCCCAGGTCTTCTTTTGATCCAGAAAAAATGATCAAAAAGTTTCGTGGCAATTGGACTCCGTTTGGTACTGTAAACCCGAGAAGTGAAAAACATGCAGAAAACAGCAACTGGCACTGGGCACTGGGTCAATAGGTTAGTGCTCAAAAATATTATAAATTGGTAAATAAAGACCCAAAAAGTATCCTAGAATGATAATATATCAGCATGGAACAATCAAAAATTATAGATACGTTGGAGAGACATATCAGTTAGTCACGGGATCTTGTATTACGGAATGAGTAAAGAGACTTGCCGGTAAACGAGATTGAACTTGGTATGGAGATACCAACGATCAAATCTCGGGCAAGTAACATATCGCTAGACATAGGGAATTGCATTCGGGATTAACTGAATCCTCGACATCTTGGTTCAACCGATGAAAGATCTTCGTATAATATGTAGGAGCCAATTTGGTATCTAGGTCCCATTATTGGTTATTGACTGAAGAGGTGTCTCGGTCATGTCTACATGATTCTCGAACCTGTAGGGTCCGCATGCTTAACGTTCGATGACACTAGAGTAGTATTAGGACATGTACGTTGGTGACCGAATGTTGTTCGAAGTCCCGGATGAGATCCCAAGCATCATGAGAAGCTCCAAAGTGTTCCAGAGGTAAAGATTTATATATGGGAAGTCACATTCAGGGTTCCGGAAAATGTTCAGGGTTTTTCGGTATTGTACCGGGAAGGTTCTAGAAGGTTTCAGAGTGGGGCCCACCTACATGGGGGTGACCCACATGGCCATGGGTAGTGGGTTAAGGCCCCACACCCCTGGTCTAGGTGCACCAAGATTGATAACCCACAAGTGTAGGGGATCGTTTGTAGCCTTTTTCGATAAGTAAGAGTGTCCAACACAACGAGGAGCTAGAGGTAGAACAAATATTCCCACAAGTTCTATCGACCACCGATACAACTCTACGCACGCTAATGCTTGCTTTACCTAGAACAAGTATGAAACTACTTTGTGGGAATAAAACTAGAAGTACTTTGCAAGATAATAAAGAACGTGGAAATAAAAGTTAGGTGATGTTTTAATAAAAGAACAATAAAAGTAAATAACTTAGTAGAACGCTTTTTGTGTAACGCAAGAGAAAGATTGTCCCTAGGCAATTGAATATAATACGATAGATACTTGTTATAAGCAATGGGGGAGAGGCATACGCTAACACACTTTCCGTACTTGGATCATATGCACTTGTGATTGGAACTCTAGCAAGCATCCGCAACTACCAAAGATCATGGAGGTAAAACCCAACCATAGCATTAAGTATCAAGTCCCCTTTACTCCCATACGCAACAACCCACCTACTCGAGTTTATGCTTATGTCACTCAAGCAACCCACCATAGGCAAATCATGAACATATTGCAACACCCTACAGCAGGAATCCCTCACGTTTGCGCGACATGGAGGGCACCATAGGACAGCTTCATATTAACATACAACTCACATCCATAACATCATACCACAATTAACCCATAGGGAAAAAGAGATCTACTCAAACATCATAGGATAGCCAAATATCATTGGGAAATAATATATGGAGTTGAGCACCATGTTTAAGTAGAGATTACAGCGGGGAAGAGAGATGTTACACCGCTGCATAGAGGGGGAGATAGTTGGTGTTGACGGCGGCGAAGTCGTTGGTGTAGATCGCCGTCACGATGATTGCCCCGGCGGCGTTCCGACGCCACCGGGAGAGAGGGGGAGAGAGCCCCCATCCTTCTTCTTCTTCCTTGGCCTCCCCCTAGATGGGGGGAGAGTTCCCCCTCTGGTCCATGGCCACCATGGCGGCAGAGGGGCAGGAGCCCCTCCTAGATTAGATCTCCCTCTCTGTTCTCTTCTGTTTCACGTTCTTGTTTTCTAGCCAAAAACCGTTTCTTAGATTCCTGGAGATCCGTAACTCCGATTGCGCGGAGATTTTAACATGATTTTTTTTTCCAAAAAATTAGCTTCCTTGCGCCCGAAGGAGAGCTCCAACCGATGTACGAGGTGGGCACAACCCACCACGCCGCGCATGGGCCCCTGGGCGCACCCTGGTGTCTTGTGGGGGCTATGGGCCTCCGTTTGCGTTGATTCCACTTCTCAAAATTCACAAATATTCCAAAAAAAACTCCGTTAATTTTTATCACGTTTGGACTACGTTTGATATGGATATTCTGCGAAATAAAAAACATGCAACAAACAGGAACTGGCACTGGGCACTGGATCAATAGGTTAGTCCAATAAATCATATAAAATGTTAACAAAATTATGTGAATGTTGTATAATATTGGCATGAAACAATCAAAAATTATAGATACGATGGAGACGTATTAGCATCCCCAAGCTTAATTCCTGCTCGTCCTCGAGTAGGTAAATGATAAAAAAGATAATTTTTGATGTCGAATGCTACCTAGCATAATCTTGATCATATATCTAATCATGGCATTAATATTAAGACATAAGTGATTCAAAGCAATAGTCTAGTTTGAATATAAAGACATTAATACTCAGGCATCCCAACAGACAATCATGTCTTTCAGAATATCAAGGCTAAAGAATGCTATCCCTACAAAATCATATAGCCTTGTCTTGCTCTGTCTTCTTAACACAAAGTTTAAATCATGTACTACCCCAGTTTTAGCCAAGCAATTGGTTCATACTTTTTAACGCGCTTCAGCATTTTCACTCTCACACAATACATGAGCGCAAGCCATGGATATAGCACTATGGGTGGAATAGAATATGGTGGTAGGTTTCAAAGGGGTAAAAGTGGAGAAGAAAGTCTCGCATCAACTTAGCGTATCAACGGGCTATGGCGATGCCCATCAATAGATATCAATGTGAGGAGTAGGGATTGCCATGCAACGGATGCACTAAGAGCTATAAGTGTATGAAAGCTCAATATGAAAACTAAGTGGGTATGCATCTAACTCTAAAATGAAAAATTCTCACTAGTATATATGAAAGTGACAACATAGGAGACTCTCTATATGAAAAACATGGTGCTACTTTGAAGCACAAGTGTGGAATTAGCATGCCCCTTCTACTTCTTTCATTCATTTTTTTTCTTTCTTTTTTTATTTTTTTTCTTTTTCTTTTTTTCTATTTTTTTCTTTTTCTTTTTTTTTCTTTCTCCGGATCCTCATCCCGACTTGTGGGGGAATCATAGTTTCCATCATCCTTTCATCACTGGGGCATGCTCTAATAATGAATAATGATGATCATCACACTTCTATTTACTTACAACTCAATATTACAACGATAGTAGAACAAAGTATGACTCTATATGAATGCAATGATCTAGCGTAGCAAAGATATCAAAAAACGGACAAGCCATGGAAACATCATGCTAGCTATCTTACCATCATGTAGGCAATATGACAATGAATGCTCAAGTCATCAAAATGGAAGCGGTGGAAGTTGCATGGCAATATATCTCGGAATGGCTATGGAAATGCCATAATAGGTAGGTATGGTGGCTGTTTTGAGGAATATATAATAAGGCTTATGTGTGATAGAGCATATCATATCACGGGGTTTGGATGCACCGGCGAAGTTTGCACCGACTCTCGGCGTGAGAAAGGGCAATGCATGGTACCGTGGAGGCTAGCAAATTGCGGAAAGGTAAGAGTGCGTATAATCCATGGACTCACATTAGTCATAAAGAACTCACATACCTATTGCAAAATATTATTAGCCCTCGAAGCAAACTATTACTACGGATGCTCCTAGGGGGGAGGTTGGTAGGAGTTAACCATCGCACGCCCCCGACCTTCACACAAAGATAGACAATCAAGAATAAATTGTGCTCCAACTTCCTAGCATAACGGGAGACTATACGTGCATGCTTCGGGAATCACAAAACTTAACACCAATATCTTACTAAACACGATCATCCATTAGTACCTCCCACATATTATCATCTCTATATCGCAAAACTATTGCAAGGAATCAAACATATCATATTCAGTGATCCCTAAGTTTTATGTAGGATTTTATGACTAACCATGTGTATGACCAATTCCTGTTGACTCTCTAAATAGATATAAGTGAAGCAAGAGAGTTTAATTCTTTCTACATAAGACCATGCTCTAATAAATATAAGTGAAGCAAAGAGCATTCTACGAATAACGGTTTTCTATGTGAAGAGAAACAGGCAATCCAAACTTCAAATGATATAAGTGAAGCACATGAAGCATTCTATAAAGCCATACTCAAAAGATATAAGTGAAGTGCAATGAGCATTCTATAAATCAACCATGGACTATCTCATACCAGCATGGTGCATAAAAGAAAAGTGAAAACTAAACACAAAAGACGCTCCAAGATTTACACATATCACATGAACGAAACGAAAACGAAAACATACCGATAATTGTTGAAGAAAGATGGGATGCCTTCTGGGGCATCCCCAAGCTTAGACGCTTCAGTCTCCTTGGATATTTACTTGGGGTGACTTGGGAATCCCCAAGCTTGAACTCTTGCCTCTCCTCCTTCTCCTCATATCGAGACCTCTTCGATGTTCGAACACTTCATCCACAAAAAACTTAACAGAAGACTGGTGAGATCTGTTAGTATAATAAAGCAAATTCCTACTTTAAGTACTATTGCAAACCCATTCATATTTTATATTTGCATTATCCCTTCTGTATTACAACTTTTTCATGGCTTATACCACCGACAAAATCGATAGTTTCATCAAAACAAGCAAAACAATGCATCAAAAACAGAATCTGTCTTAAACAGGACAGTCTGTAGTAATCTGAACTTTGACCATACTTCTGTAACACCAAAAATTCTGAAAAATTAGGAAGAAATAAAAATTTTGTATAGAAATACTGTGTACACATTTCAGAAACTTTTGACGTTCCAGTAAAAAATGAAAATTCACGCACTACAGCCAAAGTTTCTGTTCTTACACCGCACATACCAACAAGCAATCTAATCATCCTAAAGGCAAATCTTGGCACAATTTTTATAATAAAATGGATTTGTACAAGGGGATAATTATTTTTGTTGGAAAAGTTTCCATGATTCAAGACTCGCAAAGTTTCCATGGGCATGAACAAAGTTCAAGGATATCCCCCACTTCAACGATGCTCATCATCTCTCTCACTTTCACCTTTCCTTTTGTGAAGTTTTAGGTTCCCCTCTACATTTTTTTTGTTTTTAAAATTTATAAAAGCACACAACAGAAATAAATGACTCTCTAAAACTTCCGGGTTGTCTCCCTGGCAGTGCTTTCTTTAAAGCCATTAAGCTAGGCATAAAGTGCTCAAGTAATGGATCCACTCGGATCCCAAGGTATATCAAAGCCAATTTTAATTAACAATGATTTGTAATTTAGTAGTGAGAACAAAGTGATATATATCATGTGACAATGAAGTCTAACTCTCTTCCTATGCATCGGCATGTCATACAAGAACAATTCATGCACATTAGGTAAAGGCCAATGCATAGTATAAACAGTTTCTTGCAATTTCATAGTATTGGAAACATAGAGAGGTGAAGATTTGGTTCCTCTCTCATAATAATTGCAAGTAGGAGCATCAAGCACATGCATATTATATTCATTAAAATCATCATGTGTAGTAGCAAAACGCAGCCCATCAATGTAATCCTTAATAAGAGCAAATTTCTCCGATATAGTGTAGTTGGGAGAATTAAAAAAGATAATAGGACTATCATGTGTGGGTGCAATAGCAACAATTTCGTGCTTAACATAAGGAATTATAGCAAGTTCATCTTTATAAGCATAATTCATATTGGCATCATGGCCACAAGCATAGCAAGCATCAAGTTCATCAAAAAGGGATATTTCAAACGAATCCAAGGGATCATAGCAATCATCATAGCCTTTATCATAGCATTCATCATGGCATTCATCCTTCGGTATGTGCGAAGGGAAATTAAACAATGTATGAGTTGAAGAGTTACTCTCATTAGAAGGTGGGCACGGGTGATCAATCCGCTCTTCCTTCTTTTGTTCTTCGCTCTCCTCCTCATCTTTTTCATCTAATGAGCTCACAGTTTCGACAATTTCTTCTTCCATATATTCCTGCAAAATATTAGTCTCTTCCAAGGCAGCGGACATTCTCTCAATAAATTCAATAATATCAGCATTGCAATCATAATTCTCATAGCAATATTTAAGTATGGACAAATTTTCAGATTCGTAAGGAACATCATCATCATACTTTTCAAGCAAAGAAGCAATTTCATAAGCACCTTTAAAAGCAACAAATTCTTCTATTCATTCCACATCATAGTAATCATAAATACCTTTAGCATATGAAGCCAAGGTTTCATTGTCATTGAATTTACATTGAAAGGGAAGGTGTCGAGCTTCTATCCTAGAGCAACAAGTAAAGTCACATCTCGGGCATGCATCCCAAGCAAACCATTGCAATATCCTAATTTGATCCCATAAGTGTTTCCCTTTTTGAGACAAGCGATAATCCCTAAAGTACTCACGTTGATCCAATGTGTCTCCCATTATAAAGTTCGATGAGGATTTCTCAGGATTATCAAAGGAGTAATTAACGTGTTTCACATAACTAGCATCGAGGGTTTTAGGAGGTTCCCCATCTCCATGAGTAGCAAGTACCACTAATTTTTTTCGTGTTTTGTGTTCCATATCCATAACTAAAGATATAAAACAACTAATAACAGAAAATAAAAATTACTTAGTGATAAAGCAAACAAGCACACACGAGAATATTCACCCCACGCTATTGCTCCCTGGCAACGGCGCCAGAAAAAGGTCTTGATAACCCACAAGTGTAGAGGATCGTTTGTAGCCTTTTTCGATAAGTAAGAGTGTCGAACCCAACAAGGAGCTAAAGGTAGAACAAATATTCCCTCAAGTTCTATCGACCACCGATACAACTCTACGCACGCTAATGCTTGTTTTACCTAGAACAAGTATGAAACTACTTTGCGGGAATAAAACTAGAAGTACTTTGCAAGATAATAAAGAACGTGGAAGTAAAAGTTAGGTGATGTTTTAATAAAAGAACAATAAAAGTAAATAACTTAGTAGAAAGCTTTTTGTGTAACGCAAGAGAAAGATTGGCCCTAGGCAATTGAATATAATATGATAGATACTTGTTATAAGCAATGGGGGAGAGGCATACGCTAACACACTTTCCGTACTTGGATCATATGCACTTATGATTGGAACTCTAGCAAGCGTCCGCAACTACCAAAGATCATTAAGGTAAAACCCAACCATAGCATTAAGTATCAAGTTCCCTTTACTCCCATAAGCAACAACCCACCTACTCGGGTTTATGCTTCTGTCACTCAAGCAACCCACCATAGGCAAATCATGAACATATTGCAACACCCTACAGCGGGAATCCCTCACGTTTGTGCGACACGGAGGGTGCCATAGGACAGCACCATATCAACATACAACTCACATCCATAACATCATACGACAATTAACCCATAGGACAAAAGAGATCTACTCAAACATCATAGGATAGCCAAATATCATTGGGAAATAATATATGGAGTTGAGTACCATGTTTAAGTAGAGATTATAGCGGGGGAGAGAGCCCCGCTCCTTCTTCTTCTTCTTCCTTGGCTTCCCCCCTAGATGGGAGGAGAGTTCCCCCTCTGGTCCATGGCCTCCATGGCGGCGGAGTGGCAGGAGCCCCTCCGAGATTGGATCTCCATCACTGTTCTCTTCTGTTTCACGTTCCTATTTTCTGGTCGAAAACCGTTTCTTATATTCCTGGAGATCAGTAAATCCGATCGCACTGAGATTTAAACACGATTTTTTTCCAAAAATTAGCTTCCTTGCGCCCGAAGGAGAGCTCCAACCGACGTACGAGGTGGGCACAACCCACCACGCCGCGCCTGGGCCCCTGGGGCACGCCCTGGTGTCTTGTGGGGGCTGTGGGCCTCCGTTTGCGTTGATTCCACTTCTCAAAATTCACAAATATACCAAAAAAATCTCCGTAAATTTTTATCGCATTTGGATTTCGTTTGATATGGATATTTTGCGAAACAAAAAACATACAACAAACAGGAACTGGCACTGGGCACTAGATCAATAGGTTAGTCCAATAAATCATATAAAATGTTGCCAAAAATATGTGAAAGTTGTATAATATTGGCATGAACAATCAAAAATTATAGATACGATGGAGACGTATCAAAGATCCCCCCCCCCCAAAGTAATAGGATCATATCCCGAAGGGATAAGATCAAGATCCCAAAAAAAGGGGGGATAGCGATCGGTGGGGAAGGAAAGGAGGGATTTCCTTCCTGCCCCCTTGGCTAATGACCCTAGGGGCTTGGAGGAAAAGCCACCAGACCGTCCCACGCCTATATAAAGGTGGGGATGCAAAAGGGGGGAAGAACACCTTCCCTTGACCGCGAGCCTCCTCCCGTTTCTCCTGTTTCTTCTTCGTACGTCGTTCTGGAGGCGCTAGGCGAAGCCCTGCCGGCACTGCGACACCGCCATCTCCAGCACGTCGTCATGCTTGTCGAGATCCCATCTACTTATCCTCACTCGCTTGCTGGATCAAGAAGTAGGAGACGTCACCGAGCCGCACATGTGCTGAACACGGAGGTGCCGTCCGTTCGGCGCTAGATCGGATTCAATCGTGAATGGATCGCGAGGAGTACGATTACATCAACCGCATTATAAACACGTATGCTTAATGGTCTGTGAGGGTACATAGACGCACTCTCCCATCTCGTTGCTATGCATCTCATAAATTAGATCTTGGGTGTTTCGTAGGAATTTTTTAGATTTTCATGCTACGTTCCCAACATGCTACGGCTCTTCGGACTATTCTGATCACTTGGCCATTCGCAGTTTTGGGGCTGGACATGGTCGGCCCACTTAGCGCGGGTACGAAGAAAGAGAAGTATCTACTCGTTGCGGTCGATAAGTTTACAAAATGGATCGAGGCAAAACTAGTGACCCCGACCAAAGTGGGGCAGGTACTTGATTTCATCTCCGGCGTAGTTCACCGTTATGGTGTGCCCCATAGTATCATTACATACAATGGGTCCAACACCGCC
Source organism: Elymus sibiricus (assembly GCA_039707655.1). Lineage (NCBI taxonomy): Eukaryota > Viridiplantae > Streptophyta > Magnoliopsida > Poales > Poaceae > Elymus > Elymus sibiricus. Next base: position 304,915,357 of record CM077671.1, read on the forward strand.
AAGGAAGTTAAGGTGTGGTGCGCAAAAATGGTCAATAAGCTTGATTATGCTTCGGTATATCACCCCCAATCCTATAGCTAGGGTGAACGAGCCAATGGTCTCATATTAAGCTGCATCAAACCAAGGCTGGTCCACTGTTTATAGGATCTCGAGTGCAAATGGGTGGATGAACTTGATTCTGCACTATGGGGCTTACTCACCACTCCTAATCGACCCACGGGCTACACACCTTTCTTTGTGGTCTACGGTACCAAGTCCAACATCCCAAGAGATCTCATTCATGATGCACCTAGAGTACGCATGTATGAAGAGCGGGAGGCCGAGCTGGACAGGCAAGACAACCTAGATGCCCTTGAGGAAGAAAAAGATGTAGCTCGGGCACGTTCTACTTTTTACCAGCATCAAGCAATTCATTATCAATGGCGAGAGGTCCAGGCCAAAGCTTTCCATGTTGGAGACCTGGCACTACGGCACCACCCGAAAGCAGAAGCATAAACTATTAGCCAAATGGGAGGGACCATTCATAATTGATCAGGTGCTCACTGGAGGGACATATCACATCTGAAACCCTAAGGAAAACCGACTGGAGGCAAACCCATGGAATGACATGCGACTTCGTTGTTTTTACGGTTAAAACAGAGGTTTCTCCTTTTTTCTTCAGTCATGGATAGCTTAGTTTCCTCATTGCTATCTCTTGGAAAACCTTTTTTTAGTTGGTTATAAGCTTTATTTCAATAAGCAATGCTCGGTCGACCTGAGGTACTAAATAGTTCGGATATCTTTTACAAGTGTTCAGCATGCTATCTTGGGGGCTTCAAACCCACATTTTCTATGCATTGATGCTTTTTTTTATATGTATGTTGTTTTTCATAATCATCGTTCTAAAGCCAAAATATGCATCAATTTGACTTAAGATTTGGCCATGTTGGGTTGCCTGGCTCCTGTGCTTTCCCCTTACGTTCTTGATTGTTCGGCTAAGGGGTAAAGGGAGCACCTCTGTGATTGTTACTTCTAGGTTATCCGGGTTAGTACCTTAGATGGGTGATGTCAAAATCAAGCAATCTTAAGAATTTAATTGGTCATCAACAATGGAAGTGAAAATTTTGGTTTTCGCAAAACCAAAGATTACGAGACTTTTCCCCAAACTAAACTTCAAGATTTTCTCCCACAAAGATTGGAGGTGGGTTTACATCTTCATGGTTAACATGACAACCTGAGAAAAGGAACTTATAAAAGAACTATTTTTCTCGGAAGATGTTTCTTACGTTAAAAAGTAATATAACATATATCTCTGCTTTAACTTTATTTTCAGAACCATGTGGCCGGATTGCCTTGTTCTTCATAAAGCTTTGCCCTTTTACCGGCAGTAATAAAGTAGGAAAACACTCCTCGGCCACTAGCCGAGGAGGTGGAAGCCGATTGTCGGTTACCAAATTATTACATTGCAGACGAGCACACAAAGATGTAATGTAGTTTGATACATATAATCACTACAGCAAAAACTATTGACAGAAGTTCATTTACTCAAGGTTGTCTATTAAAGAGTCAAGAGCAGAGTCTCGTTGAGATAGCCGAGCAACCAAAAACACGTTTTCATACACTAAGCTAGTGGGTATTTCCTTCTCGTCCGTCCCACAAGGACCAACTTTGGCAAGGTTCTCCATATCTAGCTCAGTATAACGTGTCTTTATTATTGCCCAGGGCTCTCAGGCACCTTCTCGGTAGGCCGATAACTTCCATGACTGTAAACGGCGCCGCGCTCCGTTTAGGCGATCGACAAGCTTGGCCATTCCCTCAAGGATGATTTCATTAGGCCATAAAGCCTTGAATACGCCCTTCATGGACCTTCGAGAATATTCGTGCAACTCGACAAGCTCCCCTATGCCATTCTTTATAGAGGAGACATCGGTTTCTTGAGGAGGACCAGTGTCTTGGGGGCTACTGGGCTTCGCGCTGGTTTTTTGCGCCAATAGGTCCTCGGAAATGATAAAATGCTTCTATTAATCTAAAGATCGGATGGCATGCTTTTCTTTGAAGGAATGTTCATCTTCAAAACCCACTCGGGAAGCTCCAAGATAGACATCCACCGAATTCAGAGCATTAAATTCTTCGTTTGAGAAAATGGGGTCCGTAAAAGACTCTTTCCTCCACCTATGGTGCATAGCACTTTCAACTTCGGAAATGATGGCGGAACAAGCTCCAGACGTCTCCAGTGAAGGACCTTCCTTGGTGACCTCGGGAGGAGATACTTACTCTGTGTTCATCCTCGAGGCAGCAGTATTCATGTGGGCATCCTGGACTTCCTCAGACAGGGACACTTGGACAGGTTGCCTATGGGGTACATATTTCGACTGTTAGTAGGCCATTGAATGGTGGTTGTCAAACTTACTTATTGTAGCTGTCGGCATCCTGGGAACGGGGGTACCCAGACTTGCCTGCCTGCGGCCCAGGGCGTGGCTTGCTTCGACGGTCCATACGGCCTGGCGCAGCTTCATTCAAGACAAGGCCCTCACGAGAGTCGCACCCTCGCGAGGAGGACAACGCCAAGGCCCCCGGAAGGAGGAGGCCTCTCCAGGCCCCCTCCCGAGAGGAGGAGATCTCTATGCAACGGTCGGCCTCGGGAGGTCAAGGATGACGCAAGCCGGGCCAGGCGGGCACCAGCGCGCGTAGAGGAGACAGTTTCCCCTTTGGTGCAAAGGAGGCAGGGGCGTACGCGGGTTCTCGAGGCGTCCCACCAAAGGTTTCCATTCCAATGCAACAAGACCGGGCCAGCGGGCTCTGCAGGACGGATGTCACCGGCGATTCCACCTCCGCGTCACTGCCAGCTACTTTGCAGGCGAAGACCACCTTTCATCAGGATAAGATGTACCTTTTGTCACCCTTTGAATTTGGCCGTTGTGGGATCCCTTCCCGCCAGTGCGATAAGGGAAGAGGACCCGGGTCGCTATAAATAGAGACCAGGCTATTCCGTAGAGGGGGGAGAGGGAACACCACCCGAGCACCCTCGCGAGGTTACTCACCACTGTACTAGTTCATCCACAAACCTCCTCGTGAGGCAATCCACCAAAAGGCAGGAGTAGGGTTTTACGCTTCGCAGTGGCCCGAACCTGGGTAAATCCTCACGTGCTAATCTTCTTCCCCGCGATTGAGTGAGTTCGTCAGGCTAGGCGGTAGAGTTGTGAACTTGAGGTCGAAACTGGTGGAGATCTTCACACACGCCCCTGAGTTCGAACCTCTTTGGGTTTTGCGGAGCCTGAAATTCGACATTTGGCGTGCCAGGTGGGGGTGTGTTGAAGTCTTCCTCAAGCTTCGCTTCTTCTGCGCTCCACCGCTCTGATGGCTGACGCTCGCCGAGCCTGCGCCGAGCGCCGGGCTGCTCGTGTCGCCCAGACAGTGCCAGTGGGCCGCACCGCCGCGCGTCGATCCGCCTCTGCTATGGCCAACGCCGCCACGGGCCCAGATGCCGACAAGCAGCAGGACTCGTCACAGCCGGTCACCGCGCGGCGCGACGGCCGCACCGCCACTCCATCGATCATTCCAGCTACTGGGTCGTCCTCCCACGCTCGCCCCGTGCAGGCGTTACCGCCCTGCCCCCAACCGCTATCACAATTGGCTCGGGCGCATCGAAGAGCTCGTCAGCGCCGCCGGCGATGCCTCAGCGCTCTCCTACTCGTTAAGGCCCCCGCCCTCTCTGGCAGGCGACGTGGCCCATGATGCGCCGCCCCCTCCTCCCCGGTGCGACGTCGACCCTGAGCCCTGGCGTGAAGCACACCCGCGCGACCAGCTGCGCGGGCCCCCGGCGAGGGTGAGGAACGAAGTAAGCTGCTAGGTGGTGCCATGGCCGTGCGCTGACATGCGAGCGCTCCACGCGCCGCTGCGCCAGCGTCACGACTGTGTGCCTCTGGAGGCCGCGGCACAGCAACGCCAGGACCGGGCCCCTCCTGTGCGCGCGGCGCCCGTGGGTGCAGTGGGGTACCGTGCCATCGCCCCGGAGCTACGTCGGGTCGCCTAGCCCGGCAAGTTCAAGCCGGACCTACCTCCCCGCTATGACGGCACCCCGGACCCCGCAGAGTTCCTACAGCTCTACTCTCTGAGCATCGAAGCAGCCGGTGGAGACGACAAGGTCATGGCGAACTGGTTCCCTATGGCCCTCAAGGGTGGTGCGCTCTCCTGGCTCCTCAACCTCCCGGAGGGGTCAATCACCTCCTGGGACGAACTTCGCGAGCATTTCGTCGCCAACTTCCAAGGCACCCACGCCTGCGCCCTCGCTGTGACTGACCTGCGTCGCGTGAATCAACAGCCGGGCGAGACCTTGCACAAGTACATACAGCGTTTCACGACTGTCCACCTCAAGATCCCGAGGGCGTCGGATGAGGCCATCATCTCGGCATTCACCGACGGCGTCAGGGACCTCGGGATGAGGGAGGAGCTCGCCATCAATGACGACCTGTGCTCTGCTTTGGAAATGTTCAACCTGGCGAACAAGTGCGCAAAGGCCAAAGAGGGCCGCCTCTCCCACCTCGAGCTTTCGGAGGCGGACCCCGAAGACAAGAAGACCAAGACCAAGGAGACGAAGCGCAAGGCCCCCGCGGTGCTGGCGGCGGAACCTGAGGCGAAGTGCAGTCGAGACGAGGAACCCCCCGCGGGAGGGCGACCGTTCTGCATCTTCCATGGCACCAATAGCCACAACACCATCGACTGTCAGGAGCTCAGGTCGGTCCATGACGAGCACTTCGGTCGCCGCCCTGGGCGCGGCGATCGTGGCTATGGTCGTAGTGGAGGCCATGGTGGAGGCCACTGGGACCGTCGAGACCCGCGCCAGGAGTGGCGTGACCGGCTTCGGGAGGACCGCTGGCGCGATCAGGCTCGGGAGGACCGCTGGCATGACGAGCCTCGGGAGGGGTCACATCGCGATCAGCCACGTGAGGCTCGCCCTCGAGAGGCCGGCCTCCCCCGCTGCTGCCGCCACCCAGGAGGAAGGAAGAAGACAGGCGAAATGACGGGGCCGGGGGTTTCCAAGAGGCCAGGGCAATCGCTTGCATCCTGGGCGGCGCTCAGGCCCCAGCATCGAACCGAATCTTCAAGCAGTTCTCGCGGGAGGTGAACGCAGCTCTCCCGAAGCTTGAGGCTGCGCGTCTCCTCAAGTGGTCCCTGTGCGCCATCACCTTTGACTCCAAGGATCAACTCAAGTGTTCGGCCATGGCAGGTGCGCTCCCCATGCTGTGCACGCCAATCATCAGCAATGTCCTCGTCACCAAGACCCTTATCGACGGCGTCGCGAGGCTCAATGTCCTCTCCATCGAGATGTTCGAGACGCTCCAAGTGCCCTACGACCAGCTCATGCCAACCAAGCCTTTCTCAGGGGTCACTAACGGCTCCACTGTCCCCATCGGACAGGTCCGCCTGCCGGTCTCTGTCGGATTTTGGGCTCCGCAAAACCCAAGGAGGTTCGAACTCAGGGGCGTGTGCGAAGATCCCCACCAGCTTCGTCCCCAAGCTCACAGCTCAACAGCCTAGCCCGACGAACTCACACAATCGTGGGGAAGAAGACTAGCACACGAGGATTTACCCAGGTTCGGGCCGCTGCGAAGCGTGAAACCCTACCCCTGCTTGTCGTGGATTGCCTCACGAGGAGGTTTGTGGATGAATTAGTACAGTGGTGAGTAGCCTCGCGATGGTGCTCGGGTGATGTTTTTCCTCTTCTCCTCTACGGAGCAGCCTAGCCTCTATTTATAGTGGCCCGGGTCCTCTTCCCTTATCGCCATGGCGGGAAGGAATCCCACAACGGCCAAATTCGAAGGGGTACAGAAGGTACATCTTATCCTGACGAAAGGTGGTCTTCGCCTGCAAAGTAGCTGGCGGTGACGCGGAGGTGGTCTCGCCGATGACATCCATCCTGCCGAGCCTGCTGGCCCAGTCTTGTTGCACCAGAATGAAAACCTTTGGTGGGACGCCTCGGGAACCTGCGTACACCCCTGCCTCCTTGGCACTAAAAGGGAAACTATCTCCTCTGCGTGCGTTGGTGCCCGCCTGGCCCGACTTGCGTCATCCTTGACCTCCCGAGGCCGAATGTTGCATAGAGATCTCTGCCTCTTAGGAGGGGACCTGGGGAGGCTTCCTCCTTCCGGGGGTCTTGGCGTCATCCTCCTCGCGAGGGTGGGGCTCCCGCGAGGGCCTTGTCTTGAGTGAGGCCGCACTTGACTGTTGAAGAGGGTCACGCCCTGGGCCGCAGGCTGGCAGGTCTGGGTACCCCCGTTCCCAGAACGCCGATAGCAGCCCCCGGGCCCAAGGCGTTCTTGGGTTGTCTTTGGGGTGAAGCCGAAGAAGACGACCCTAACGCCGCGGGCCCCAATCGCCTACGGGCCCAACCTGATGCATGGCGCATAATGAGACGTGGACGCCTCCGCTCCCCGAAGGCATCGGGAGCCGCCCCGAGTCAGGCTGACGCGAAGCCTACGCGCCGCGCTGGTCATCATTGCCCTTCCTTGAATGCGGCTGTCTCCTTGTGTCTTCCCCCCCTCGGTCCACGCGGATGTGACCCGCCAAGAGCAGATGAAGCGAAGTGAAGCAGGGCTGCACACCGACCGAGTCTGGCATGCGGCGCCCGAGGAGCGCACGGCGCCTCCACTCCCCACGACGCCCCATTGGCAGCGGTTGCGCCTATAAACCCACCCCGCCCGGGGGTCATGCCATCCTGACACGCCCTCTCGCTTCCCATCCTTCCAAAGATATCTCCCTCATCTTCCTCTCTTCCCTTACCCTCCATGGCATCTGGAAGGAGCGCAGCTGGTGCGGGGAAGCGCACGGGGTCTTTGGCGCCACCGCCGGCCTCTGGAGGCAGCGGCGGGGGGCCTTCGAGACCGGCCCAAGCACGCCGGCGCTGGGCCCTCATCGACGAGTAAGTGTTCCGTCACCCACCCCCTTCTCTTGCAACCATGCCCGGCACGCCGGACCTGATTGTCTCCTCCTCCCAGGGTGCCTGCGCCCAAGAGGGGCAGGCTCGACGAGCTCCAGGAGGAGGCGGACGCGTTGAGGGCCCAACTGGCGGGCAACGAGGCCGCCCTTCAGGCCGCGCTCAGGGGCGAGAAGGAGGCCAAGGCGGAGCTGGCGTCCCTTTAGGCCCAGATCAAGGGATCAGCTGATGCCGCGCAGGCCGCCCAGGACGAGGCGGCGCACGCAAAGATGCTGGAGGTGCAGCGCGCCAAGCAGTACCTGAGCATTGCCCACCGCGCAATTGGTGCGGTTGGCCGGTTCGTCGGGGAGGCCCCCGCGCTGCCGTGCGCGCACGGCCACGGGGGCTACCTCAACTTCTTTGGCAAGGTGGTGGAGGCGCTGGAGACCGGCGTCTCCCGGGTGGATGAGGACAACGTGTCTAGCGCGCGCGACCTCCTGGACATCGCGCTGAGACGCGTCTTCTCCAACCTGCGCCGCCACATCCCGGAGCTTGATCTCCCCCGTGTCATGGAGCCGGTGCCCGAGGAGCTTCAGAGGCCCCTCGGGGATGAGGTGCGCCTGCACATGGAGTCCCTGGTGGAACGGTTCGTCCAGGAGCCTTCCTCCGACGAGGGCGACGACTTCGGCGCCGTGGCTGGCGGGGGTCTGGATGGTGACAGCGGCTCCTCCGCCTAGGCTTCCCTTGTTTTCTTCCTCTGGCTCCTGTTACATCAAGAAGCACTTGGCCCCTGAGGGTGTTAAACTTTTGTGTTTTACCTTTGTCTTCCTCCCTCTTCTTTTAAACCGTCGGTTGCTTGTTTTGTGCGACGCGCCCTCGTCCCTTCCACGGAGTTTTGTGTCATTGTCAGGGCGGCACCATGCACTCCCTCCTACCTTCGCTCGTCCCGCTGTGCCACTGCTCTGCGCCCGGCGCTCTTCGTGAAGTCGGCGGAGGTGCCACACTACGCCCGGTGATGTCGGCCTGCCGTGGCCTCATGAAGCGGACCCTCCTGAGGGGGAGCGTGCCGCCCCAAGACCAGGGTTTTAGCGACGATGCCTAGAAAGGCCGGACTCCTTCCCTTGCTCTGCCCTTCCCCGTACCTGGGGCCACAGGAGGCCTGATAGGGGCACGTGGTAAACCGTAGCACCTGAATTCTCATGTTAGCGTTCCTGTCTCATACCCAGCATTCGGGCTATCATTGAATCAAAAGGTTTTTGCTCTTTATTGTTGGGGTACTTAGCTTGGCAGGCCGTGGCGAACTCATGCGCTGTGAGGTGCAGTTGGACCGCCTAGGGGGCTCTAGGATCTCGCCAGGGAGGGCTTCTTCCTTGCGACCACAACGGTTTGGGGGCCTTCTTAGTGCTCTGCGTCGGTGGGGCCCAGGCCCGTGCATACCTCGACCACGGTTGGGGCGTCCGGATCACCAGGACGAGACCAAGGGGTGAGGGGCTATGTGACCAGTGAGGCTCCTGAGTCACGTTGCTCAAGTGTCCCCCTTAACGCTCAAGCGGCCCCCATACCCTTCCTTGCCAGTTCCTGCCCCGGGAGGAATCTGAGCCTCCTGAGGCTCCTTGATGCCGTGCCGGTCGTGGTCGATGCCCCCGAGCGAGTATCGGCCGCCAAAAGATGGACGCTTCTGAGGCAACAGGCGCCTGCCGGCTTGCCTAAGGGTGCCGCATGAGGGCCAAGGTGCCAGGGCTTCAGCAAGGTGCGCACACCGAGCCCGTGCCGCCCCCGCTTGCAGGGCGCGTGAAGGGGAGACCGACAGGTGCCGGTTATAAAAAAACGAGATTTCAAGATCAAAAAAGGATTGCAAAGAGAGAAAATTCCCACCCCTTTTTCAAATAAAGCTGCGAAACTTCGAGTTTCATTTCAAAAAGTGGCAATTCGAATACAAAAAGGGGCAAGCAACGGCCGCGTCTGGCACCTAGGCTAGTCTTCGTCTTCGTCTTACCCCCAGCGCGGAGCATAGGGCTTCCACTAGGCGTGGGCATAGTCATTGGAGGACAGTGTTGTCCGCCAGCGCGGAGCTTGGGGCTTCCACTTGGGCATGGGTTGGAACCCCTCCACGTCCTCGGGGGGCTCCGGGTGTATACAGCCCACTCATTATTACGTGAGAGTGTCACAGCCGAAGATAGCTGGGCAAGCCCCCAGGCGCACGGCCTAGGTGCTCCCAACTCAGTCATGAGCCATCCCGCGCATTTCTGCGTGGTTGCGTGCCCCTACAGCCCAAACCTGAGTGCATTGTTCCCTGCGTAGCTGCGGGATTGCACTCCCGCGGCCCAAACATGAGCACAATGCACCCAGCGCAGCCATAGGAGTGTTGTGTTGGTGAAGCCGCCTCGTGAGGCGTCGGGGCACCGGCCAGACCATGACCCGAGGACCTCGCAAGGCCCTACCTCCTGAGGGCCGTGCCGGCGCCCTCGTTGCCGCACATGGCCCGCGCTGCTTGTGTCCTGCCGACCCCCCCTAGCCGGTTGATCCTGCGGCCCAGAGGGCTCGGCTGCGTGCTGCTTGCTCGCGAGGGCGGTGGCTGCGCCGCGCCCCTGTGCATCCCGGGACGCCCCCACGTTTGCACCAACCTGGCCCGGTGCCCCCTCAGTGGAAGCCCCCAGGCCCGGCTTGGAGAGGGCGTCCGAGACATCTCTCTACTCCGGGAGGATGCTGGCACCCGCGGGGGGCGCGCGATCCACGACGCCGTCCGCAGGTACGATACTGCTCGGACATAGGCCTTTGTGTAAAGGCATTGGCTTCCTCCTGAACCATCTCCGCCCGCCCCATGGGCAGCCCCCCTGGGTGGCAGGGCGACGCCGCTCTGGAAGCGCGGCCCACAGACCCTCCTGCGCCGAGCCTCCGCCCGAAGCTGCTTACCTTTGCCGTCACCGCGAGGTTGGTCACGCACGTCTTGACGTGGGTTGCCTCCCTGGTTATCCACCGCGCCTCCATTATGGTTACCTGCCTGCTCGAAAGCCTGAGCCGCCTGGTCCTTGCGCCGGTTGGCGCGCTCGTGTCGGGATGACCCAGGTTGTTGATGATCCATCGGGATATGGGTGCGCACGTTGAGGCGCGCGCGGAGCGTCCCGTCACCTTCTTCGAAGGCACCACCGATGGGGTTGGATGGCGCCCCGAAGCCGGTCACCAGAATCTGGAGGAGAAGGAGCACGACGTGCGGCGGGCCTTGCCCGGGCTCGCCCGGGCATGGGGCGGGCACGCCGTCTGCCGATGAGGTAAGCGGTACGTTGAGCGAGCCCCCGGCGCCCAGCATCGGGGGTCGAGAGGAGTGGTGCGGAACCCAGGCCCTCCTCGTGACAGTGACCAACTCGGCGATGTGGTCGGCCCAGGCGTCGAAGCCCCCGTGCGTCTGGCGATGGTGAAGCAGCTCACTCGCCATCAGGAGCACGTCATGTGCGTTGAGGTCTCCCACGTGTGTACAGGGTGATGTCGGTCCCGCGGGCACCGCACGCCCGCCGCGCGCCTAGCCAGCATGAGCAGCGACGGCGGTGGAGACAACGCTGGTGGCCTGATAAAGACCGCCCAGCACCGAGCTGCCAGGGCATGCGTCATGGGTAGTAGCGGCGAGGTTAGTGAAGGTGGATCTGCCGGGGCCGAAGGAAACTTGACGGGCGTCGGCCATCGAAACAACGGAACGGAGAAAAAGCAAAGCTTGTGGAAGACTCTGACACGCCCCCTACCTAGCGCCCCAAATGTCGGATTTCGGGCTCCGCAAAACCCAAAGAGGTTCTAACTCAGGGGCGTGTGCGAAGATCCCCACCAGCTTCGTCCCCAAGCTCATAGCTCAACAGCCTAGCCCGACGAACTCACACAATCGTGGGGAAGAAGACTAGCACACGAGGATTTACCCAGGTTCGGGCCGCTGCGAAGCGTAAAACCCTACTCCTGCTTGTGGTGGATTGCCTCACGAGGAGGTTTGTGGATGAACTAGTAGAGTGGTGACTAGCCTCGCGAGGGTGCTCGGGTGATGTTTTTCTTCTTCTCCTCTACGGAGTAGCCTAGCCTCTATTTATAGTGGCCTGGGTCCTCTTCCCTTATCGCCATGGCGGGAAGGGATCCCACAATGGCCAAATTCGAAGGGGGGCAGAAGGTACATCTTATCCTGACGAAAGGTGGTCTTCGCCTGCAAAGTAGCTGGCGGTGACGCGGAGGTGGGCTCGCCGATGACATCCGTCCTGCCGAGCCCGCTGGCCCAGTCTTGTTGCACCAGCATGGAAACCTTTGGTGGGACGCCTCGGGAACCTGCGTACGCCCCTGCCTCCTTTGCACTAAAGGGGAAACTGTCTCCTCTGCGCGCGCTGGTGCCCGCCTGGCCCGGCTTGCATCATCCTTGACCTCTCGAGGCTGAGCGTTGCATAGAGATCTCTGCCTCTCAGGAGGGGACCTGGGGAGGCTTCCTCCTTCCGGGGGTCTTCGCGTCGTCCTCCTCGCGAGGGTGGGGCTCCCGCGAGGGCCTTGTCTTGAGTGAGGCCGCACTGGGCCGCACTTGGCTGTTGAAGTGGGCCACGCCCTGGGCCGCAGGCTGGCAGGTCTCGGTACCCCTGTTCCCAGAACGCCAACAGTCACCTTCGGCGGGCGCAAAAACTACCACACCGAGCTCATCGTCTTCGACGTCGCCCACATCCACCTCCCGTACAACACGATCCTCGGGTACCCCGCCCTCGCCAAGTTCATGGCGGTGACTCACCACGGCTACAATGTCCTCAAGATGTCGGGGAGTGGTGGCGTCATCACCATCGCCTACGATGAGAAGGACGCCATTTGCTCCCTCGAGCGTGCCTACCGTGCCGCAGCGGCCTAGCACTCAGACGACGAAGGAGACGTCCTGCTTCATGAGGATGTCCCTAGGAAGAAGAAGCAGCTCCTCTCCAAGGGGTGCCAGGGGGCTGAAACCTCTAAGGACGGCGCCTCAGGCTCCGCGCCCGGAGCCAAGGCCCCTTCCTTCCTCGCATAGGAAGGCACGCTCGGCACTTCCCTTGGGTCGGGCTTGGGGGCTTCCATCTGGAAGGCTACCGACCTGACCAGTGAGACGAGGGAGGTGTTCGGGCGCAACTTGGAGGCGCGTTTCGGCATGCGGCCACCCAAGCAAGGAGCGCGGCGTGAAGCACCAAGTTCGCGGGAGTTCATCACCAGCGCAATCGAGGAGCTTCAGGAAGCACAGGCCATGCGAGGTAGGCGTCGCCCTGCACCACCAAGCGCAGCTGCCGTCATCGGCTCGGGCGGCATCCCGCGCATCTGCGTCTACATACCGAGCATCAACAGGGCTGCATCCCAGGACCTCTTCTGGCCGTCGCGCGTCGGTCGCAGCGGGGTCTACCCATGCCACTACATCCGCATGCATTTTGGTCACGTACCAGCGCCTTGCTCAGGCCATGCTCGCGCCCTACGAGGTCAGGCGCCGCGTGGTGCTGGAGGAGGTGCCAGGCCCGAGCGAGGGCCTCGAGCCTCGGGAGGCATCGGGCTCATGAAGGCCAAGCTCACGGAGACACAAGGTCAGGCTCCGACGACTACCTCGACGCTTCAGCGGTATTGCCGCCAGGTGACTTTTTGGTTCGTACCAGGTAACTTTTTGGTTTTCTTAGTTTGAGGGCGCCCATCGGGCTGCATTATCCTCAGGCGGTTAGGGCCCGTCCCCGCAGCCGCGTCGTTTACGCATGTATCAGAACCTTTTATGCATTTGATCAATTTCCTAAGTATTCCAACCTGCATGCTCCGTGCTTCGCCACCATGAATGTCGTCACGCCCTAATGATCCTACCTTGGACCGCCTCGTGACTAAGGGCTGGCATGACGTCTGTGCTCGGGTCCGTCCCTGCAGCATTGACAAATCCAAGTCGTCAAGCTCTGTCTCGCGGGCCAGTCCCATTCACGTCACCTCCCGTGGCCCTTGGTGCTGCGTCCTCGCATGAGCTAATTGGAAGTGGGTGAGTCAGGGCACGCGGCACGGTTCCTACAACCACAGTCGGCCTTTCGCCGCCGTGGGAGCTGCGCGCCGGGTGTTTTCTCCTCGGATTTGTCGCATGAGAAGACTGGGCACGGCGTCTGTGCTCGGGTCCGTCCCTGCAGCGTCGATAAATCCAATGGCTGAGCTCTGTCTGGCGGGCCGTCCCCGTTCACGTCACCTCCTGGGGTCATTGGTGTTCGGCCTTCTCATGCGATGGCCCTTGGAAATTCATCTGGCGCAGGTTTCTCCAAAATATACAGGACTTGCAATGGCGCCTCACACCGGAAGACTCAGGCGCAACCCGCCTGTGGCACCCCGGCTCAGAGGAGATCGGGACGCCCCGTATTCCAGCCCAGGAACAAGTCTTCTGGAATACGGCACTGTTGGTATAGAACAAATCAGCTCTTTATTACTGTGAATAAGGTTACAAGGGTACATGGATTACAATGGTACGGCGATCCTACGCTTGCCTAGGGTAACACTAACAGCGAAACAACTACGGTGGTGATGGACTCCACTCCGCAGGGACTCTGGCTGGAATGCGTATCCTAGCTCGCAATACTCGGGATCCTCGTCATGCAAGCAATCATAGCATGACCTGCAAACTGGCATGACACGCCAGGTGAGTACTTTGAATGTACTCGCAAGCTCACAACAAACATTGGCATTAAGGCAAGACAACATCATAGCAATCAAGATTAGGTAAAGATTTATTAATACCGAAGATATAGTGGAAAATAACAATAACAGGCTACTCTCACCGTACTATGGTGACCACCTCGTGATCTCACCAAGAACATTCAGCGAATATCCTCAAGACGGTCACCAAGACTTGTCACCGGCATGATGTCCAACTGATAACATACTCAGGCGAGTTCTTCCATTATTATTGTCACTACTATGGTTGTGGTTGACCAACTAATGAGTTCTGGATGGGCTGTCCAATACCGTGGACGCGGCTATTCGAATAGATTTTTACACTCTGCAGAGGTTGCGCACTTTACCCACACCATGGAGCACCTGGCCTTGAGATCCCCTTCGGGTGGACTAGCGTTGTTCCAACGAAACCTGCCTGACCCGTGTCTCTCCCATCGTACCACCGGCATTCAACCTCCCCCGGAATCCTGCCTTGGGTGGCCCCTGTGTCCTCATGACACCTGTGTCCTCATGACACCTGCCACCATCGTGGCCAAACTAAACTGTCCTAAATGGGGACCGCGCGTAAACAAACAAACAACTGGGCTCACAAGGTTATCGTCGCCTACCGGGCCAGGGTAGCGCACGCGCATAACCTTCCCTCTTTGGTGGTACCGATAAAAGAACATGCGATCAGACCAAGTCAAGGCCGTCCCATACCGGCAAATGTGGTTGCACGGATAAGCCCGGACAGGTGACTCAAGATCACCCACTAAATATATTACATCCAAATAATATTTCTATCATAGCTGACACTCCGATATCATAGTAATCCAATAACCAATAAGCTCAAGCCACTGCTATCGATTCATATCCACAAACTGCCGGATGAAACCCAAAATAATCATAGACAGTAAACTTCAACATCACGGCATCACAAGTGGGTAAAAGACTCGTCACTAACAATCCTATACTCAAGGTGGTAGTTACCTATTTGAGAATTTACTCAAACATTGCATATTCTAATCCATACTACAAATAATTATACTTGCGATCAAATTAATTGGTTAAACTATGATATTGTAATGCAATTATGCAAATGAGGGTTGTGGCTTGCCTAGGGATGAAGGAACCATCGGGGAGAGGTGCGGAGAGTCCGTAGAATTGATTGCCGGAAACAGTTCCCTCTCGGAGGGGCTGTTTACGGGCAAGGGCAACATGGTCATTTCCACTATGTCAATGCATTATGTAAATGGTACCATCGGAACGGGCTCGACGAGACGAAGAAGTGGGCTTTGGAATCACCTTGATCGGAGTAGAGAGCAAAAAGATACAAGGGTTTGACTGCCAGGGACTGATCTGCAATAAAAATATTCACAACTGGGTCCCTGAGCAGTGCGGCTGGGCAGAGGGTGAAAGCGCATTTTAGAAAATACGCCTTCGGTGCAGAGAGACGGCTTTGAGGAAGGGCGCCTCCACTTATCCATCCTGGCAGGCCTCCAGTCGCCGATAGGTGGGCCCTGACCCCACCTGTCGGGTCTTCTCTCTCCTCCCTCCTTCTCTTCTTCCTCCTCCCTCCTCTTTCTCTTGACTGGCAACAGAGGGCTACCGGTCGCCGGCATTGCCGTGGCTCCGGTGGGCGAGGGCCCGCGGCGAGGGGTGGGATGGACGCGCCGGTCGACGCCGCGCTCACCCGTACCGGTGTTTGAGGCGGGGGTGAACGGTGGTGGCCGGTCGTCGGATTGAGGCGGACGGCGACTCCAGCGAGCTCGGGGCTCGGGCTGCGGCAGTGGAGAGGTAGGGAGGAGGTTGGTCAGGGCCCCGCCGTGGCGGTGGTGGTCCTCTGATGGAGATAGAAGGGGAAGGGGAGTCCCGGCCGACTCAAATTTGAGCCGAGGCAGGGGCAGCCATGGTGGCGATTGGAGGCGAGGAGAGGCTCCGGCGATGGTTTGAAGGGTTGGGGAGGGCCAGAGGAGCGGGGAGAGGAGGATGGTGAGGACGGAAGCGCTGGGGGCGGCCTTATATAGGCGCGGCGACGCAGGGCTCGGGCACGGCCACGGTGACGTGCGCGCTACGCACCGAAGCTTCGAGGACGCTCATGGAGGATGGGAGAGGCGTCCAGGGAGGTCAGAGAGAAGCTCAGGAAGCTCGGGCGAGGCCAGGAAGGATCGGGAGGGCTCGGGCAAGAAAACGACGATGGCGGCCACAGGCAGAACAGGGGTGGAGCTCGTCGCGGCGCAGCGAGGAAGAAGCTGGAGGGGGAGAGGGGTCCAGGGAGAAGAGGACCACGAGGGGGAGCTGTTGGACATGACGAGCCGCGCGGAAACGACGAGCAGAGGAGGGGCCCAAGCAAACGACATCCAGCTCACGTCCATGGCATGCCAGGGCGGTGGTCACCGCGTGTACTTGCTCGGAGGGGACAAGAGGCTGGCACACCTTGTCTGGGGTGTAGTCCTTGCTCCCAAAGGCAGCCTGGAAGAGATAGATCAGCAAATGGGTAACTCGTGTGATGGCAAAGGTTACTGAAAGTTTGCTGTATCAAACTTGTCTGCACCTCTGTGATCCACAGGAAGGTGATAAGAGCCAATCAAGATGTCTGGGAGGTTTAGGTTAGGAAGGACTATAATCCTGTGCAATTTGAAGGGTTTTGAGCAAGAATTTAGCGTAGTTGCTTTGCAGCTGACCAATCTAGTCCAGAACACAAATCTGGATGTGGCACTCATATAACAACAGGGATAGAGCTGAAATTTTGAGGAGAAGAGTTATTTGATCATATGAGAGTGCCATAAAAATTTCATACCATTTGCATGAGCACAAATGGTACTTCCATCATACAGCATCCCTCTGAACAGAATCTCAGGAAAATTCCTAAGGGAAAATGGCTAGATGGAATGAGCCAAAATTTGGTGGAGCGAGGTTATATAAGTAGGGGAATTCTCTGGTAAATTTTCAGCAATTATGAAGCAATATAAAATAATTGCTTCACAACAGGAAAATATGACCAGAAGCCAAGATTTGAAGGGATGATGCTCAAATTTTGTGGAGAGTCATGATTTGAGCATATGAAGATGCTTGCAAATTTTCAACTCATTTGCATATTCTTAGCTAGCACTTGCTTCACAAAGCTTCCTTTGGATCAGAAACTTTGGAAATTTGCCAAGAAATATTTCCTAGCCAAATTGAGTTAAATTTTGGCATGGGGCAATGATATGAATAGGAAAGAGTGCCCACAAGGTTTGAGAGCAAGCAAGCAGATATAAAGGGTACTTGCTTCACAACTTGACAGCTAGGGCAGAATCAGAAAAGGAATATTTGGGGAATATTTTTGAACATGGCAAGGAAGGATTTTGTCATATCTGAGGAATATATGACCCAAACAATTTATGCGAATTATTAGGGGATTTTTGGAATGATGGAAATGTTGGTTGCTTCACAACCCAGAGCAAACAGGGTTATTCCTTTAATAGAAAAAGGAATATTCCCAAGAGAAAGAATATTGGGATTGGTCCAAGATGGAAATGACAAGATCTTGGAAGGGTTTAGAGGTTGGCAAGCCACTAGGGAAGAGAAATCAAGGGTGACCCCTTCAGGTTCCAAGACTACCAAATCACAGAAAAGCAAAACCAGACCAAAATTAAAAGAAAAAGAAATGGGCAAAATCCAGGGTGTTACACCGCCTTTGAGGTAGGGCCTCGTGAGACCCGTGCGGGCTCACGAGTGCCCAGCTACACCTCCCAGTTCTATCGTGCAAGCCACGCGTACGAACTTAATGGGATGTACACGCCCGGGGGGCTCAGGAGCCGGGGCCCCCTTCCCACGCCCAAGTGGAAGCCCCATGCTCTGCGCTGGCGGATAACACTGTCGCCCAGCGGCTATGCCCACGCAACGTGGAAGCCCCATGATCCGCGCTGGCGGACAACACTGTCGCCCAGCGGCTATGCCCATGCAACGTGGAAGCCCCATGCTCCGCGCTGGTGGATAAACAACTGAGGGCGCCCTAGCGGCTGCATCCAACCTCAGGACGGTCCCTCGCTACCCCGTCTTGCAGCATTCCCCTGGGATGCCCGCGTGAGGGGGCTGCATGGGGGCTACGATCAGGCCAGGCCTGGCGCACGCCACCTTCCCAGGTCCATGATACCTGGTCTTCACGCGTCCCTCTTAGGCGAAAGCTGGCGAGGAAAGGTATGGGAGCCGCTCGTACGTCAAGGGGGACCCCTGAGCATCGCGACTTAGGGGCCTCACTGGTCATGTAGCCCCTCACCACTTGGCACCGTCTTGGTGATCCGGACGCCCCAACGGCGGTTGAGGTATGCGCGGGACCGGGCCCTGCTGACACAGAACTCAAGGCGCTCCAAATCTCCAAGTCAACCCCGTCTTCGCCATGTTCCCTTAATGAGGGCTGCTCGTACGTCGGGGGACTCCTGAGCATCGCGAATCAGGAGCCTCACTGGTCACGTAGCCCCTCGCCCCTTGGTACCGTCCTGGTGATCCGGACGCCCCAACGGCGGTCGAGGTATGCGCGGGACCGGGCCCTGCCAACGCAGAGCGCTACAGCAAGCAGGCAGGAAACAAGGCGAGGTAGGAAACCACATAATTTAGCAGTCATTACAAGCATTAAATGTCTCTGGAAATGCAAACAAGTCTAACACCTCCGCGAGGCACGATGAACGTTATAGGAAAGGACCCAGGAAGAGGAGCTAGGAGGAGCTGGCACCACCGCTCGCCCCGACCACCGGGAGCTCGTCGTCGACATCGCTATCGTTGTCATCATCGTCATTGACCCTTGCAGCTGCAGGAGGTGAGGGAACGGCGACGCAGGCGAACTTCTTCATCAGTGCCTCCACGGTGCCCTCCACGGCCGTCGTCGTAGCGGCGCGAACCCCAGGATCAACCGGGCGGATCACGGATCCGAAGTCGAAACCCGGCTCGCGAAGGTAGAGTTTGCTGAAGACGCACGACGTGGACGCGGAGAAGAGGTCGCGGCACTCACTCTCCAGGACTGTCTCCACCCTGGCAACGGCACCCTCAAGCACCTCGGCGAGCTTTGAAGAGAGCCCCGCGAAGCCGCTCTCAGGAGCCACCAGGGGTTCCGTGAATCCCCCCGCCAGATGGAGTGCAGCGCCTGACAGAGCCTGAGCTCGACAGAGGGGAGGGCATCGAGCTCCGCAGCCTTTCTCTCCTCAGCCGCAACAAGGGCCTTCTCCCTGGAGTCAAGCCGAGCCTTCTCCGCAGCTACTTCCTCCTTCAGCTTGTCCAGGAGCTTGCGCTCCAATACTTGGTCGGCCACCGCCTTGGACAGCGCGGAGTCGCGGTCGGCAAGCTTGGCCTCGCAGGTCTTGAGGTCTTCCTCCCACTGGCGAAGCCGTTCCGCGAGCACAGTCCTCTCCTCCTGAAGAGCCTTCAGGCTGACCTCCGCCTCACCGCAGCGCTTCACAGCAGACGCTGCATCGACTAGCGTCACATCGCGGGCTGCCTTGGCTGACTGCGCTTCCTTCCTGCTCTGAGTAGCAGTGGCCTCGGCTTGGCTCGAAACCGCCACGGCACAGGCGTCGGCCTGGAGCCACAAAGAAAGGAGCCCCAAGCGCTCCTTTGCGAGGCGACCATCGGCACTCCCGAGAGCGTCCCGGACCTGATCCAGAGCGGTGTAGGCCCCATCTAGGGCACCTAACACGACCAGAAGGCCACAAGTCGGAGGCGCCAGGACCCGGCCCGGAGGTGGCGCCTGCGCGGTAGCAGGAGCTGCCCCCGGGGGGGCAGAGGCATGGAGGGCAGAAGTAGCCGGAGGCTGCATTACCACCACAGACAAGGCAGGGACAGACGGTCCCACGGCCTGCCAGCCCTCGGGGGCTGGCCTCTCAGGCAGCAGCGCGGATGCGCCCCCAAGGACAGAAGTAGCCTCTGCAACGGGCGTCGGGGGCTCCGCGGCCGTGACGAGGAGAGTCGCTCCGCGAGCCTCCTCGCCCATGACATCACGCACCTCATCAGGCGTCAGCAGGGCACCAGGAACGGACGTCACGTCGGAAGCCACCTTCGGCTTGACACCCGCCTTCTTCTTCTTCGCCTTTAGCACGGCGGCGCTCCTGGTTACCAAGCAAAGAAGGGACCATCAGCACACAAGCCACCGGCGGGCGGCCAAAAACAAAGCAGGACTACATACTCTTCGACGTCGACCCACTTCCTCTTCTTCTCCACCTCGGCGAAGGCGGGAATGCCCTCACCCTTCTCTGGGGAGGCGCCGCTGCGCGGGGGAGTAAAGGCACCGCACGCAAGGGCCACGGCCGAGGAAGCCGCACCAGCCCCGGACGCGGCCGCCTTGCCCAGAGGCTGCAGCTCGGGCAGGGGCGAGACAGGTGCCTCAGCCACCTTGCTGGCACGACCTGGGTACTCCGGAGGAGGCCCGGCCTCGCGTTTCCTCGGGGTCGCCCGGCCGACGGTCCGTGCGGCCCGAGGTGTGGGCCCCGGCCCCCTGAGGACCCTGGTAAGCCGCGATGGACTTGCAACAGGAGGTTCGCCGGCATCATTGTCGTCTTCGAAGGCACGGAGAAGCGCATTCCGCGACGGAGGGGAAAATTCCTCCGGATCATCATCTGCTGTCCCCTCCGAGTCTTCCTCATCCGCGGTGTCGTCGGAGGACACCGCCACTGGGGAGCCAGGGCACTCGTCCGGAGAGATCCCTAGTTCGTTGAAGGTGGGCATCGCTGTAGGTGTCGAAACCGGCGGATCTCGGGTAGGGGGTCCCGAGCTATGAGTCTAGGATCGATGGTAACAGGGGACGAAGGAGACGGTGTTTTACCCAGGTTTGGGCCCTCCTATGGAGGTAAAACCCTACGTCCTGCTCGATTATATTGATGGTATGAAGGTTACAGAGTTGATCTAAAACGAGATCGAATAGCTAAAACCCGAGATGAGTTTCTCTGTCCTATAATCTAAAACCTCCCCGGTTTATATAGACACCAGGGGATACTAGGGTTTACAAATGATGGGCCTCCTGCCGGGGATGGAAATGCCAATCTCTTCGTCTTTACTTGGAGTGCACGACGCACCTTCGAGGCTTCCTTTTGAATGTGGGGTCGCGGCATATCCGGCCGTTCTTAGCCAGAGAGCAGCCCACCAAGCCGGCCTATCAGGAGATAGGCCAGCGGCCCGAGGACCCCTTAGTCCAGGACTCCCTTAGTAGCCCCCGAACTAGCCCCCAACGCCAAGGGTCATAGCGCCTGCAGTTCCACGCGATCGGAGTCTTCGGCTTGCGGGGTGAGTTCTTCTTCTCCTTAAAGATCGGCTGATACATGTCCGGCTTCCGGTCATACGATAGCCCGAACACTATGAGTTGTTCAGTTCCGAAGGCCAAACGTCAACATGTAAACAATGTTTTTTTTCTTGACAACCTTTCTGACGAAGGGTCGTGGCCTACCACGACCGCTGAACCAGTGACGACAACCCGATTCGCGGTTCGAGGCCGTTTTTACATTAGCACAACTCATCAATGTATAGATCGTGCTCCGTTTCACACGGGATATGATTAGCATCCCAAGCTCCTTTTGCGCGTGCGTAACGGTACACACGTCTTGGGAAGCGGAGAGATTTGCGGCCTAGTAAAGGGAGGTTAATCGGTGTCACGCCCCATAAAAAGGGTAAAACCCCAAGGCTTATTCACGCATCCCATTCGCATCCTCTGCTTTCCCAATTTCCCCAAGCCCCAAGAGCCCAGATCCAGTTCTTCCTCAACTTCCCTTCCGAGCCTAGCCATGGCGAGTTCGGGCTCTATGGGCAAGTGGGAAGGCTCCACGGTCACCAACAAGGATATTCGGGAGCTAAAGCTCGCCGGCTACCTCCCCACCAACGTCTTCCACTGTGCTCCAGAGGCGAACCAAGTCGTCCCCACCCCTAATCCAGGCGAAAGGGTGGTATTCCTTCCCCATTTCATCTGGGGACTGAGCTTCCCGCTCCACCCCTTCGTTAGGGGCCTCATGTTCTTCTACGGGTTGGACTTCCATGATCTTCCCCCGAACTCCTTTATGCATATCTCGGCTTTCATCATTCTTTGCGAAGGCTTCCTACTGGTCGAACCGCACTTCGGCCTGCGGCTCAAGGTTTTCAACGTCAAGCCGAAGACTGTCGCGGGCGAGCACGCAGACTGCGGAGGGGCGGTAATCAGCAAGCTCCCCCACGTTGAGTGGCCAACTGGCACCTTTATTGACACAATCAAGATCTGGCAGAAAGAGTGGTTCTACATCACCGAGCCAAGAGATGAGAGCTGGGCAGCGCCTGCCAAGTTCAGATCCGGACCCCCTACGAGATTGACCTCGTGGCTCAGGAAGGGCCTTGACTGGGGGTCGGATGCTGAGGTGAAGTTGCTGCAGAAGCGCATTACCTCGGTGATCGAGGCCAAGGTTGAACTGGTCAATGTGGTCCAGGTCATGCTTCGCCGCCAGATTCTCCCCTGTTAGCGCCGGGCCTCCCCAATATGGGCTTACCGGCTTGAGGATGAGCCTACCGTGCGCCAGCTCTTCCGGACAACCTCCGAGAAGTTGTGGAAGGCATTATTCAAGCCTCGGAAAAGCTGGACGGCCAAGGAGGAGGATTCGGGCCTAAGCACCGATAACCCACCCACCCAGGTACGGTATAACTTTAATCCATTGACTCTGCTTCTTTGACAAAAGGACCGAACGCCTCCCCCTTCATTTTCGCATAAATGGTTGAGTAAAACCGCGAGACTTAACTGTCCCGCACCACAACCCGAAGACCCCAGATCAGAGTTGTTGACGGCAATGCTCGTCGTGGCGCCGTACTCGGCGCCTGAGAAGAAGGAGAAGAGGAAGAAGACCAGAGAAGGTCTCCGCATAAAGGACCAGCCGGGCGCCATGTCTGAGGAAACCCACGCCTCGTCTAGCCATGAGGAAGAGCATGAAGATGGGGGGGGAAGGCGTTTCCCCTCACAAGAAAGAGGGCGGCGTCGCCGGACGCCGCGGAGGATGTACCTCCTCCCGCACTGAAGAGGGCGTGTCGGCCGAGGTTGATCCTGGCCGACGACAGCTCGGACTCTGATGCAGAGTCCGATGACTTTGAGAAGGTTCCCCAAAGGAACCTAAGGGTCAAGCCCCCAGCTCAAAGGTATGAATCCGAAGACTCGCTGGGTCATTTATGCAAAGTTTTCAATGTTTCAAATGCAAGAACGTCCTTTAATTTGCAGCCCACCATGCGTTCTACCTACTGACCAAATATCGGATGGGGAGTCTCCGCCCGCCGGGCTAGCGGAGAGTGGGACTGCGTCACACCCCACACCTCCCGGGGTCGCGAAGGATGCCGCGGAGGTGTCATCCCTCCAGGCTCCTTTAGAGCCGAACACAGGCGGTGGGGGTGAGCATGCCATGGCCGAGGTCGATGCCTCGGCCGCTGAAGACTAGGGGAAAAAAACTCCCCCGGTCGCTGAGGAGGAAGGGCGGAGGGATGCCCAGTCCCTTCCGAGGACATCTCCAGAGCATGATGCGCCTCCGGAGCTACCGACTCAGTCTCCGATCAGAGATCGGGTTGGCCGGTCACCGCCGGTGCCACCGACGATTGGGTGGCCGGTCATGGACGAGGTTTAAGCAAGCGCCCCCATCTCTGAGGATCACCGCACTCTTATGGGTGCGGTTTTGCAAGGCATTCAGTCCGTCGATAGCGGACTGAAAGAGGCCTTTAATGGTCTCTTGACGGGCTTCAAGGTGAGTCACGTAATACCCTTTTCCCGAACAATCTTAATTTTATTAAGTTTGCACTATCTTTATATATGCGGTAGCCCCCGAGCCCTGGGTGGGTTTGCAAAAACTCACCCGGGGGTCAAATATCCCCGCAGTGACCATCGGTGCATAAGGCCTTAAAAGGACCGAGCACAGGGTCATATTATTAACAGCTTTGGGGTGTGAACCCACATAATTTGATATTGTGCAATTTATATTTTTTGTGCAGACCTCGTCGGCGGCGGTGGCTGGCAACGCTGCGGAGATTGCTGAGCTAAATCGGAAGCTCAGGAGCTCCGATGAGGAGCTCGATCGCCTGAACAAGAGGTTCGACGAAGCGCAAGGTAAGCCGAATTATAATTTCCAGGCTTATTTATCATTATTAATCCGGACTCTCAACCCAGTGTAATAACTCACTTACAACCTCGGCTGTGGAGGTCGAGAACCTCAAGGCCGAGCTAAAAAGGGCGAAGCAAGCGGCCGCGGATGAGAAGGCGGCGGCCGAATAAGCGGCAGCCGCACTATCCGCCTTAAAAATTGAGAGCGAGAAGCATGAGGCCCGTGTGGAGGAGGCGCAGCAGGAGCTCAAGGATGCCAGCACGAAGTGCGAGGCCCTTGAGCGGAAAGGCAAGGAGCAAGCCACCGAGCTATCCGTACTAAAATCCGAGCTCCAAAAGGAGCGGGTGGACAGGCGGTCCTTTGAAGAGGAGGTTCGCCAAGTCAAAGTTGTCATAGATGGTAAGCCGTATTCACTACAATGCGCCTTTGGTGGTAGCAGGTTTGCTTTCTTCACCCAGGTGTGGCGTTCCTTAGGCGTCTGTGCGGATATCCAGAAGAGTGCAGCGGACGCAAACAAGTTCTATGCTTCGCGGGAGGAGGATGATGAGGCTCGGCTATTCTGGGCACAGTTTGTGTCCCCCGAGCGCTCTCCTCTTCTGAGCGAGCGGATGAAGCAGCTGATGGAGCTACACGGGATGGCGGAGCCGGCCATGAAGGATCTCTGCATCCGGCTGTGGCCTGCAGAGCCATTGCCGAGCACTTGGTGCAGAAGCTGTGCGACGCCGCGCCTCGGATTGACGTGCTAAAGCGTTCTACGTGCATCGAGGGAGCTCGGATGGCCTTTGCAAAGACCATGGTGCACTGGCCGAAGCTCAAGCCGACCGGGATGGCCACCGCACCTCCGCCCCCTGGAAAGGAGCATAGGCGCCCCGAACTATACTTCTCCGCAGTCATGGAGGGTGCTCGGGCGATAGAGGCCCAATGCTCTAAGGATGTTTTTTATGAATGACCGCGTTGTAATATGTCCGAAGACTGTTAACGCTTTATAATGAGGCTGCATGGTTTATCATGTCTTTTTTTGAGTTTTGTATTTATGGTGACTCCTATGTGGCCATTTTATCTGAAAGTTGCGAGTCGTCGGCTTCAGCCCCCACGTAGATACTAAGCGAGGTGTTTCTGCCTCCGCACTGTGACCCTTAGCCGAGGTATCGGTACCCGAAGGTGGTAATGCGGGGGGAACCAGGCAATCGGACTATAATGCTTTATTGCTTTCACTTAGCCATAGAAAAAAAAGGCGGGGGCTGATGACTAGCTCCCAGTGTTTTGTGATGTTCGGATATACCGAGGCTCAAGCCGGCATCACATAGTTCGTACAAGTACGAAACCCATCGTATGACACGGAATAACCTCTATCGGTTTGTTAGTATTACACTTATGCTCGGATTTGCAGACTGGTTCTCGCTTACTATGATAGTCAACTTTTGGCTTTCTCCCCTGAGGTGCTTGACCAGGCGAGCTGGAAGCACAATCGCAGTGGTTCTCCCTTTGCCCCTTTAGCTGAACGAGCGGAACGTAAAAGGGCAAACACAGGAGCCGGGCAACCCAACTATTGACCCAAGACATAGTTCGGATCCGATGCATATAAAGCGAAATCCGAGAGGCCGAACACATGATCAATTGTGTCGGGGTGATGCTTAGGGTGACATTTTAAATTCAGTCCCCTGGTCTATTAGCCGGTTGCATCGTAATATATACCGAACAGTGTCGCAAGAAGCATTGATGAGGGAAGAACAGAGTATGTAGCATAAAATACAGCGAAAAAGCCATGTACAATGGTCTATTTATTTGCTCATTAATTCTTATAACTCATAGTGCCGAAGCCACTGTTTACAGGTATTTGAAGAGGAAATATAAATTTTACAGAGGAGAGGTTGTACCGGGGGTCTTCGATGGGTGGCATGACGACCTCGATGTGCCCCGCCGCATGACCGCTCCTGCGTCTCCTAGGGAGTTGTATTCCTTTAAGGGTGATGGTGTCGGCGACCGGACCTTTGGGAAGAAGATCTTGAGAAGTCGCCGATGTATGGATGAGCTTTACGCTTTAGCAGGTCCTTGATGGTACCTGTGGTATGTCCGAGGACATGTACCGGTAGTAGTTCGGTCCAGCCGAACACTTTCCCTTTGATGGTTGTTCCTCACTGCAGCCCATGGAATTTTGAGTGCAAAGTTGTGCCGTCTTGGGACATGTTTGACAGGCACTAGTGCCGTGCAGTGAGGAGTGTGTCCCTATTTCTAGGGAGGATAAGATTCCGGGAGTTCGGACTGAGACCGAGCTCGTTTGTCAGCCTTATGTGCCTTTATGGCAAATTGTGGTGTTGGCCGATCGTCATTGTAATGGAATTTGGCCGCCAGGGCCAATGCATGTTCCTCAGTTCGGAGGGAACGCTCTGTGTTGCCGTTGACAGTAAAATGTGCGTCCCAGGCATCTTGAGCTTGAGGTATGCGTAGTGTTTTGTGATAACCGCTGCGGAAGGGGACAATGTCGAAGATCAAGTCTTCGCTGCGGAAGTTGTCGGGCGAACCGAACACTACTTCTAGGCTAATAGAGCCCGTGCACCGGGCTTCGACACTTGGGATCACTCCTTTAAAGGTAGTGTTGCTAGGCTTGATCCTTGATGGGTCTATACCCATCTTTTTCACCGTGTCTGAGTAAATCAGATTGAGGCTACTTCCTCCGTCCATTAGGACTTTAGTGAGGTGATACCCATCGATAATGGGGTCGAGGACGAGAGCCGCCGAACCCCCATGACGGATACTGGTCGGATGGTCTCGTCGATCAAAGGTGATCGGGTAGGCCGACCATGGGTTAAACTTCGGGGCTACAGGCTCTACGGCGTAGACCTCTCGAAGGGCGCGCTTCCTCTCCTTTTTAGGTATGTGAGTGGCATATATCATGTTCATAGTATTTACCTCTGGAGGGAAAGACTTTTGTCCTCCATTGCTCAGACCGCGGGGCTCCTCATCATCCTTGCTGCGTGGGCCCTTGCCTTTCTCTTCGCCTGCGAATTTTTTGGCCTGTTTGAACACCCAACAGTTATGGTTGGTGTGGGTAGCGGGCTTGTCTTGAGTGCCGTGGATCTGGCAGGGCCTATCCATGATCTTGTCCAGCGGGGTAGGTCTGTCACGGTTGCCTTTAGAAGGCTTCTTCCGCTGCCCGGATCGGGGGTTGCGGAAACCGGCGTTAACAGCCGTGTCGTCGGCATCACCATTGTTGTGCCGGCGTTTACTTTTGTTTCGTCGAGGCTTGCCGTTGCCATCCCGAACTTCAGAGGTGCCGGGGTCTTCAGGGTTGTGGCTTCGTCTAGCTAGCCAGTTATCCTCGCCCACGCAAAAGCGGGTCATGAGCGATGTAAGGGCAGACATGGTCCTAGGCATGTCCTGACCGAGCTGGCGAGCCAGCCATTCATCCCGAATATTGTGCCGGAAGGAGGCTATTGCCTCGGCGTCTGGGCAATCGACAATCTGGTTTTTCTTGGTCAAGAACCGATTCCAGAATTCTCGAGCTGATTCGCCTGCCTTCTGGACGACATTGCTTAGGTCGGATGAGTCCGGAGGCCGGACATAGGTCCCCTGGAAGTTAGATCGGAAAGCGTCCTCAAGATCCTCCCAACTCCCGATAGAATTTTCGGGGAGGCTATTTAACCAGTGCCAAGCTGGCCCTTTAAGTTTTAGGGGCATATATTTGATGGCGTGGAGATTATCTCCCCGTGCCATATGAATGTGGAGGAGGAAATCCTCGATCCATACTGCTGGGTCCGTTGTCCCATCGTATTGCTCTATGTTCACGAGTTTAAACCCTTCCGGGAACTGATGTTGCATCACCTCATCGGTGAAGCAGAGTGGGTGAGCAGCGCCTCTGACCCGGGCTATGTCACGCCGGTAGTCGGCGTCTGATCTGGCCCGGTTTGATTCCCGAACTCTATTGTTGTGGTCGAGCCGAGGCTGGTACCTGTCCCGTATATCGGGGGAGTACCTTCTAGATCCCTAGATGGATCTCGTGCGGCCTGTTCTATAATCCAGGTCGTGTCGCAGGTCGTACCGGTCCTCGGGCTCCATTGGCTCTTTTCCCCTTCTGCGGGGTATCGGTCAGCCGTCCTATCTCGACCTCGGGGAGGGCGGTCCGGCTGGTCGTATGGATTGTATTTGGGCGACGGTGTATTGGAGACCTCGTCGTCGAACTGCGGCAACAGCCTTCGGCGTGGATAGCTCTTGGGTTGGTCCAATAGACCGGTACCGTACCCTTCTTTGGCTGATAGGACCCTTGTCCATCTATCATTGAGGGCGTCCTGTTCGGCCTTAAGCTACCGTTCTTTTGCCTTTAGGCTTTGGGCAGTGGCTATGAGGTGTTGCCTAAACCGTTCCTGACCCTCAAGGTTGTTGGGGATGGTAAGGTCTACGGCTTCCTGGCTGTCCTCCTCCTCGACAGGGGGGAGGTAATTGTCATCCTCGGAATCGTATAGATCCTTGGGGTCGCGCGGATCTTCCGGTCTCTCCTGGTCCTCTAGCGGATGCTCGGAGATATCGGGATCGCCGCGGTCTTCCGGGGTGTCGATCTCCCCGGTGTCAGCAATGGCTTCCCTTCCCTTTTTTGATTTTGACCGTTTGCGGTTTGCGTCACCTTGACGGCTCCTCGCCAGATTTATCGCCATTGTTTTTAGGCATGTGATCGCCTTTATCGGCTGGAGTATCCACCATGTAGACGTCGTAGGTGGAGGTGGCAGTCCATCGCCCGGTGTTGACGGGGGCGGGAGCGCGATCCTCATCATCCATGTCTTCTCCCTCCTTGGAGGCGTAGTCCAACATATCGGTTAAGTCTTCGACAGTGGCTACTAAGTGGGTGGTGGGTGGGATAAAAAATTCCTCTTGACCCGTTTTCAGACCGATCTGAGCGTGGATTGGGTTTGGGTCGTCAGTGATTTTCATTGATAGGATCCGATCTAGAGCCTCGTTAAGTGTCGAGAGCTCGATTGGGTCAATCTGCCTAGAGCTATCGGAGTTAACCTCCGATGCGTCTGAACACGAAGCGTGTTCGGCAGGAACTGACCTCCGAACATTTGGTATTATGACCGGATCCGGACTAGAAGCCAGATCGTCGTCGGGGTTAGTCCTGTGGGCGGGGTGGAGAGTGAAATCCGAGGTTAAGGCCTCGGAGTCCTCGGGCGCGTCAGATGAGATTGTGAGCCCGGTGAGCAAAAGATCGCCCCGATTGTCTACGAAGAACTCTAGGTTCCCGAACCTGACCTCTTGATCAGGGGCAAAAGTCCCGACCCGGCCAAGATGGCCGGTCGGGTCGGCGTGCAGCACGACGCTGCCGAAAGCGAAGATCTATCCGGGGACAAAGGAGTCCATGTTGCGGACTTCCTCGCTGATGACTAAGCGAGCCATCGATTCCTTTGGCGATCACAGCAGAACTCTCAATGAAAGCACCAATGTCGGTGTCAAAACCGGCGGATCTTGGTAGGGGGTCCCGAGCTGTGAGTCTAGGATCGATGGTAACAGGGGAGGAAGGAGACGGTGTTTACCCAGGTTTGGGCCCATCTATGGATGTAAAACCCTACGTCCTGCTCGATTATATTGATGGTATGAAGGTTACAGAGTTGATCTACCATGAGATCGAATAGCTAAAACCCTAGATGAGTTTCTATGTCCTACAATCTAAAACCTCCCCGGTTTATATAGACACCGGGGGTACTAGGGTTTACACATGATGGGCCTCCTGCCGGGGATGCAAATGCCGATCTCTTCCTCTTTACTTGGAGTGCACGACGCGCCTTCGAGGCTTCCTTCTGAACGTGGTGTCGCGGCATATCCGGCCCTTCTTGCGATATCCAGAGAGTGGCCCACCAAGCCGGCCTATCAGGTGATAGGCCAGCGGCCCGAGGACCCCTTAGTCCAGGACTCCCTCAATCGCGGCGACCGAATCGGCTTTGTCGTCGTGGCAGTACAGCGGGGCGTATGCCTCAGGAAGGTCCCCGGGGTCGCCGTTGAGCAAGGTCGCCATAGCCCTGTTCAGTTCCCCGAAGGTCAGGCGTGCGGACCGAAGCCTGATGTCATCACCACCGCCCTGGTAGTCCCACATGGGCCTCGAGTGAGACTGGAGGGGCGCCAGGTGTTGCGCCAGGAACTCCTTCACTATCATCCCCCCGGTCAACTTCCTGGCGCTGATGTCTCGAGAGATCCGCTCCAGGACTGGCTTGGCCCGGGGGTCGGAGAGCTTCGCGGAGCTCCACGCAGGACTCTTCTCCGGCAGCCCCTTCGAAAGCTCCAGGCGGGAGTTGAGGCCCTTGACGTCTAAGAAGACCCAGCGGTGCCTGAAGTTCTCCACCTTCTTCCTGGCCTTTAAGAGCATGTTCCCTCTCTGGACCGCGACAAAGGAGACGCATGCTGACCGATGTGCGCCGTCATGAAGCCGCAAGCTGAAGAAATGGTGGAAGAGGGCCACCGAAGGCTTCACACCCACGAAGGCCTCGCAGTAAAAGGCGAAGATGGACAAGAGCAGGATGGAGTTGGGTTGAAGATGGAGGGCCTGGCTCCCGTAGTGCTCGAGGATGGCGGTGAAGAACTCAGAGAAGGGAGGAACGAGTCCAGAGAAGATGTTGTGGAGGAAGAAAGGGTAGGCAGACTTGGCCAGGCTGTGCTGCTCCGTGGAGCCGCACCATATTAGGGTCCGCCCCCACTCATTGGTGCCGTCCACTGTCGACAGAAGCACCGGGGCAAGGTTCCCATCCTTGGCTATGGTGGACTCCGAGAGCGTCGGCGAGATGGAAGCGGAGGCCGAGCCCTGAGCCTCGGGTTTTGAATTGCCGGCGGGCGCCATCAAGAAGCCTTGAGAACGAGAAAGCAAGAAGGAGGACGGTGCGGTGCTGAGATCTGGAGAGGTTCTCACAAGGGATGGGGATCTGGGCGTAGGAGCAAGAGTACAGGGAAGGAAAGCAATAATGGCTCGACACCGGACGTTAGGCTTTTGTCGGTTCGGGCAGTTGCCGAGGAGACATGGGAGCGGAGACGTCTGCATCTAACCGCGCACCGCGCGCCAGGCCTGGCCCGCAGGCGATCAGGGCCCGCGGCGCTTCGGGCCATCTACTTCGGCTTTGCTCGAAAGCCAACTCGAGCGCGCCTTGGGCCTAGGGGCTACTGTCGGCGTCCTGGGAATGGGGGTACCCAGACTTGCCTGCCTGCGGCCCAGGTCGTGGCCTGCTTCGACGGTCCGTATGGCCCGACGCAGCTTCACTCAAGACAAGGCCCTCACGAGAGTCCCACCCTCGCGAGGAGGACAACGCCAAGGCCCCCGGAAGGAGGAGGCCTCTCCAGGCCCCCTCCCGAGAGGCGGAGATCTCTATGCAATGCTCGGCCTCGGGAGGTCACGGATGATGCAAGCCGGGCCAGGCGGGCACCAGCGCGCGCAGAGGAGACAGTTTCCCCTTTGGTGCAAAGGAGGCAGGGGCGTACGCGGGTTCCCGAGGCGTCCCACCAAAGGTTTCCATTCCGGTGCAACAAGACCGGGCCAGCGGGCTCTGCAGGACGGATGTCACCGGCGAGCCCACCTCCGCGTCATTGTCAGCTACTTTGCAGGCGAAGACCACCTTTCGTCAGGATAAGATGTACCTTCTGTCCCCATTTGAATTTGGCCGTTGTGGGATCCCTTCCCGCTAGTGCGATAAGGGAAGAGGACCCGGGTCGCTATAAATAGAGGCCAGGCTGTTCCGTAAAGGGGGGAGAGGGAACACCACCCGAGCACCCTCGCGAGGTTACTCACCACTGTACTAGTTCATCCACAAACCTCCTCGTGAGGCAATCCACCAAAAGGCAGGAGTAGGGTTTTACGCTTCCCAGTGGCCCGAACCTGGGTAAATCCTCGCGTGCTAATCTTCTTCCCCGCGATTAAGTGAGTTCGTCAGGCTAGGCTGTGGAGTTGTGAACTTGAGGTCGAAGCTGGTGGAGATCTTCGCACACGCCCCTGAGTTCGAACCTCTTTGGGTTTTGCGGAGCCCGAAATCCGACAGTAGCAAAAGCCTACCTATTGGAAGAAGGTGCAACTTGTATTGGCTCCTCGGTAGTCCAACACCTGGCTTCGCATCGGGCATTCTCCGCCTAATTCCCTCGAGATGTCAGACCAGTTTTCTGACACTTGGAATGACGACCCTTGGG
Organism: Elymus sibiricus; assembly: GCA_039707655.1. Taxonomy (NCBI): domain Eukaryota; kingdom Viridiplantae; phylum Streptophyta; class Magnoliopsida; order Poales; family Poaceae; genus Elymus; species Elymus sibiricus. Next base: position 304,947,088 of record CM077671.1, read on the forward strand.
GAGATAAGTCAGAGTGCTCGGGGTCATAGGAGCAGGTGATATTTTTCGAGAGGAAGTTGGAGGAGAGCTTACCATAGAGGATGGGGGACCCTTGGTAGATCAAGAAGAAGGGATACTTCCGAACTGTCAATGCTCTCTTAGTAAAAAATCCCATCTTTAAAGATAATGGACAGCTTGGAGTCTTTGTGAAAACTAGGCTCGTCGTCGCGTGCATAAGACTCCGGCTCTGGAGCCGGACAGCTCACGGTTTCAACTCGGCGTTTCCACCCCTACTCAGATATGTTGAACTTCTAGTCAGAAGTATAAATACACTCCTCGGATGGATGAGGTGTTACAAAAGGACTCACCGCTTCGACGGGTTGATAATAAGAAAAGACATCCATAAAATTTTGATACGTCTCCAATGTATCTATAATTTTTGATTGTTTCATCCTATTATATTATGAATCTTGGATACCTTATATGCAATTGTGTGCTATTTTATATCATTTTTTGGAACTAACCTATTAACCCAGTGCTCAGTGCCAGTTCAAGTTTTTTGCCTATTTTTGATTTTTTTAGAAAATCAATATCAAACGAAGTCCAAACAGGATGAAACTTTACGGGGTTTATTTTTGGACATAAAGAGACCCTAGAAGCTTTGGGAGATGGCCAGAAGATCTACGAGAGGTCCACGAGCTCGTAGGGCACACTCTGGGGGTAGGGCGAGCCGCCTGAGCTTGTGGGCCCCTTGCAACTCTATCTGACATAATTCCACTTCTATATATTCACATATACCCCAAAACCAACAGAGAGACACCTAAAACACTTTTTCTACTGTCGCAAGCCTCTTTTCTTCCGTGATCCCACATGGAGATCTTTTTCGGTACTCTGCCGAAGGGGGAATCGATCACGGAGGTCATCGACATCAACCTTGCTGCCTCCATGATGATGTGTGAGTAGTTTACCACAGACCTGCGGGTCCATAGCTACTAGCTATATGGCTTCTTCTCTCTCTTTGATCTTCAATACCATGTTCTTCACGATTCTCGTGGAGATCTATCTGATGTAATATTCTTTTGCGGTGTGTTTGTTGGGATCCGATGAATTGTGGGTTTATGATCAGATTATTCATTGAAAGTAATTGAGTCTTTGCTGCACTTTATTATGCACAATTGTTATAGGTTTGTATTTTCCTTCGATTTATAAGTTTGGTTTGGCAAACTACATTGATTTATCTTCAACGGGAGGGGTGCATTGTAGTGGGTTCAATCTTGCGGTGCTCTATATCCCAGTGATAGAAGGGGACAAGACACATATTGTATTGTTACCATTAAATATAAAATTATGGGGTATATTCATATTGCTTGTGTTAACTTTGTCTACATCATGTCATCTTACTTAATGTTTTGCTCTATTTGTCATGAACTTAACACCATAGATGCAGGCTGGTGTCGGTGAATTGATGGAGTAATAGCAGTAGATGAAACCTCGTTTCGGTCTACTTATCATGGATGTGATGCCTATATACATGATCATTTCCATGAATAACATCATAACTATGCACTTTTCTATCAATTGCCTAACATTAATTTGTCTACCTACCGTATGCTATGTGTTCGAGAGAGAAGCCTCTAGTGAAAACTATGGCCCCCGGGTCTATTTAATCATATTGCTAAAAAATAAAAAATATCTTTCTGCAATTATTTACTTTCTTTTTACTTTTCCTTTTTATTTATCTATCACTATCAGAATTAATCCTTGCAAGTAATGAGTTCAAGGGGATTGACAACCCTTTTGCCCGCGTTAGGTGCAAGTGTTTGGTTTTGTGTGTGTAGGTGATGACGACGAGAGTTTGCCTTGGTTTTCACTGAGGTAAATACTTATTGCTACTATATTGCTTCACCCTTCCTCTTTGGGGAAAAACCTAACGCAGCTCACAAGTAGCAGAAAGAATTACTAGCGCCGTTGCAGAGGGATATCATCAAATTCTCTTCAGGTCCCTTCATACAAATTAACATTCACGTGTTCTACTTTTTATTTGCCTTTTATATTTTCTTCTATAAAATCAAAACACAAAACTATTCATATTTGCTTGTTAGTTTGCTTGCTTTGTCGCTATGTCTCAAGAAAATACCAAATTTCGTGACTTCTCGAATACTAATAACAACGATTTTATTAGTACTCCAATACCACCAGCCACTAGTGCAGAAGCTTATGATATTAGTGCCGCATTGCTGAATCTTATTATGAAAGAACAATTTTCTAGAAGTCCTAATGAGGATGTTGCTTCACATCTTAATACCTTCGTTGAATTATGTCATATGCAAAAGAAAAGGATGTGAATAATTATATTGTTAAGTTGAAACTATTTCCTTTCTCAGTAAGAGATAAAGGTAAAACTTGCTTTTCATCCTTGCAATATTGGAACTTGGGATAAGTGTAAGGATGCTTTTATTGCCAAGTATTTTCCTCCCTCTAAGATTATTTCTCTTAGAAATAAAATTATGAATTTTAAACAACATGAGCAAGAAAATGTTGCACAAGCTTGGGAGAGAATGAAATTAATGATTATGAATTGTCCCACTCATGGTTTAAGTTTATGCATGACAACACAAAAAATTTATGCGGGACTAACTTTGTGTCGAGAAATCTTCTAGATTCTTCTACAGGTGGTACTTTCATGGAAATTACATTGGGAGAAGCTACAAAACTTCTTGATAATATCATGACAAATTATTCTCAATGGCACACCGAACAAGCTCCAACTGGTTAGAAGGTAAACTCTGTCGAAGAAACTGCTACTTTGAGTGATAAAATGGATGTTCTCATGAATATGTTTTCTAATAAGAATGCTCATATTGATCCCAATGATGTGCCACTATCTACTTTGATTGAGAAAAATAATGATGATATTCATGTGAATTTTGTCTCTAGAAATAATTTCAAAAACAATGCTTATTGAGGGAATTTTAATCCTAGACCGCATCACGGTAATTCCACTAATTCCTATGGTAATTCATCCAATAATAATAGGATACCTACTGCTCTTGAGAACAACATTGAAGAATTCATTAGTTCTCAAATTATTTTTCAATGCTATGGTAGAAGAAAAACTACATAAAGTTGGCGATATGGTTAGAAACATGGATATGATTGCTTATGATGTGGAAACGCTTAAAAGTACAAAATTTCTACCTAAGCATGACATTACTGAGTCCATTAAATCTATCCAAATCTCCATTAATGAAAGTAAAGAGAGGACAGCTAGGTTGAGAGCTAAGCGAGAGTTCCTAGAAAAGGCTATTCCTCCCGTGTTTTATCGTAATCATGATGAAGATATTAAGATGATTGGTGTTTCACCTATTGGATCTTTGTTTAGTAATATATATATTTTTTTTAAAAGGGGCTCGAGATGAGTCAACTTTATGTAGAAGGCATCCCAGTTTTTCGGAGGGTGATGATCTTAATGATAAAAATGAAAACATTGGGTTTGGAGAGGTCAAAACTTTACATAGTGATGTGCCCACTACTTTGGATTACAAGGACTTTAATTATAATAGTTGTTCTTTGATTGAATGCATTTCCTTGTTGTTGTCCATGATAAATTCACCTAATGCCTATGAACAAAATAAAGCTTTTACTAAACATATTATAGAAACTATGATAAAAGTTTAGGAAGAGAAGCTTGAATTAGAGGTGTCAATACCTAGAAAGTTGCATGTTGAATGGGAATCTACTATTAAATTTAAGCTTTGAAGATAATGAATGTAAGGCTTTGTGTTATCTTGGTGCTAGCGTTTCTACTGTATCTAAGTCTTTATGTGATGTGCTAGGTCTCACCGATATAAATGAATGTTCCCTCAACTTGCATCTAACGAATTCCACTATCAAAAAAACATTAGGTAGAATAAATGATGTTCTTCTACTTGCTAACATAACTTATGTGCCGGCGGATTTCATTGTGCTTTATACTGAATTCAATCCGTCTTGTCCTATAATACTTGGTAGGCCCTTCCTACGAACCATATGTGCTATTATTGATATGAACGAAGGTATTATAAGATTCCAATTTCCATTAAAGAAAGGGATGGAAGACTTCCCTAGGGAGAGTATTAAGCCACCTTATGAATCTATTATTAGGTCCACCTATGGAATTAATTTGAATGTTGACAACACTTGAAACAATGCATTATGCATGTCTAGGGGCATAAAATAATAGCGCTTGTTGGGATGCAACCCAATAGTTATGTTAAAAAAAATTGTTACTTTATGTGTTTGTGTGATGACATGATTATTGCTACTGTAATGATTGTGTTTTTATGTTTCGGTTAGTGTTTTGCCAAGTAAAGCCTTTGGGATGATTTGGATGATACTTGAATCGGTTCTATGTAGAAAATAGAAACTTGTATGCCTAGTATTTAATTTCTCTGATTTTAGTGGAGTGTCTTTTTTATCTGAATATTTTAAAAAGTATTGATATACAAATTTCCCAGGTCTTACTATTTTTTCAGAATTTTGTGAGTTAGAGAAGTATGGTTTTAGTACATATCATTACAGACTGTTCTGTTTTAGAAAGATTCTGTTTTTGCTTGAATAGTTTGCTTGTTTTAGTGATGCTATGGATTATATCGGGGGGTAGAAGTCATGGAGAAGTTAGAATACGGTAACTATTGTGAAATTATTAAATATGAACCTATTTACAACAGTACCTAAAGTTTATGATATGTCTATTATACTAACGGATCTCACGAGGTTTCTGTTGAGTTTTGTGTGCTGAAGTTTTCAAGTTTTGGGCGAGACAACGATGGATGAAGGAATAAGGAGTGGGAAGATCCTAATATTGGGGATTCCCAAGGCACCCCAAGGTAATATTAAAGTAAGACCCAATCTTCTAAGCTTGGGGATGACCTGGATGGCGTCCCCTCTTTCGTCTACAATCTACCGGCATGTTCTTGGAGCTATATTTTTATTCATGACATGATATGAGTTTTGCTTGGAGAGTCATGTATTATAGTTAGTTTTCCTTTTAGTTTGCCACGGTTATTGTTTGCTAAACACACCTTTTAATAGAGACACATTATCATCATAATTTGTTAGAATACTTTATGTGCTTGACCTATATCTTTTGAGCTAGGTAGTTGCTCTAGTGCTTCAATTATATCTTTTAGAGCATGGTGGTGGTTATATTTTATAGAAATAGTTGCACTCTCATGCTTCACTTATATCATTTTTAGAGTCTAAGAAATAGGAATGGTAATTTGCACGTGGTATAAGACTAGTCCGGAAAGGATAGGTATTCAAGGGGGGTATAATAAAAACTTTCATTTAGCTCACTAAATAAGAAACATATGGCTTGATTATATTGATTTAGTAATATGAAAGGATATAGGTTTATGATCATTGGCCAGTAAAAATATCGGTATTAAAGATGGTTATTAACTTCTCATCTAAGTATTGGTCATGGCATGGTGATGAGGTGCGAGCATTTTTATGTCTGAAATGAAATCATATCGTGTTGTTTGAATCGGGGGGGGGGGGGCGATGGTTAACTCCTCCCAACCTCCTCCCTATGTGGTAGTACTTTACAATAAGTAGGTGAGTTCTTTATGACTAATGTGGTTCCATGGATTATACGCACTCTCACCTTTCCGCAATTTGCTAGCTTCTTCAGTACCGTGCATTGCCCTTGCTCACCTCGAGAGTCGGTGCAAACTTTGCCGGTGCATCCAAACCCTGTGATATTATACGCTCTATCACACATAAGCCTCCTTATATCTTCCTCAAAACATCCACCATACCTACCTATCATGCAATTTCCAAAAGCATTTCGGGATATATTGCCATCCAACTTCCACCGTTCCATCACATGAATTGTGTGTTCATCATCATCTTGTTTTGCATGATCATATAGAGCTGACATAGTATTTTGTGGCAAAGCCACCGTTCACCATTGTTTTACATGTTATGCTAGATCACTGGACATCCTGGTACACTGCCAGAGGCATTCATATAGAGTCATCTTGTATAGTTTTTATCGAGTTGTAAGTACATAAAAGTGTGATGATCATCATTATTAGAACATTGTCCCAGTGAGGAAAGGATAATGGAGACTATGAATCCCCCACAAGTCGGGATGAGACTCCGGACGAAAAAAAGAATAAAAGAATAAAAAATGGGGGAGAGAGAAAAAAGAGAAAGAAGAAAAGAAAAAAAAAGAAAAAATGAGAGAAAAAGAGAGAAGGGGCAATGTTACTATCCTTTTTCCAAACTTGTGCTTCAATGTAGCACCACGTTTTTCATATAGAGAGTCTCCTGAGTTGTCATTTCATATACTAGTGGGAATTTTTCATCATAGAACTTGTCTTGTATATTCCGGTGATGTGCTTCCTGAAATGCCCAAGGTCTTCATGAGCAACCAAGTTGGATGCACACCCACTTAGTTTTCGTTGAGCTTCCATACACTTATAGCTCTTAGTGCATCTGTTGCATGGCAATCCCTACTCCTCGGGACAATCTTTATCAAGTTTTACGGAAACATCAAAACAAAGTCAAGCTACTGTGGCGATGACGTCTCTCCCACCACCACCACCACCACCACCACCCCGCCAGCGATCTCCCAATCTGACCACCAACTAGCAATTTTTTTTCCAATCAATCTCTCGGGCATCCTCTCTGGATTGTGGCAATACACATCTCTAATGGTTTCTCCCGGTGGATCTACCCTTGGCTTGGACTTCTCCAAGGGGTTGGCGTTTGCGGATGAGATCTATAGATCTACTGGCCTCTCAGTGCATCCTATGGAGGGAGTTGGATCTTTCACAATGATTGTTTCTTTCAGCAGGCATTGTTTTCGTTTATCTGAGGATTCAGTGGCGGCGGCCCTAGAGGCTGCCACTGGAGGATCTGCCATTGAGTTTGGAGTTCTTCAAGTCAAAGATAAAGTGTATTCTTTTAATGTCTCTTCCAAGCAGGTTGGATTTCTTATTATCAAGCTTCGGTCTTATTCTTTTGTGGATTTCAAATGCTTCTTTCATCTTTGGGGGAATGGAGGTCCTAATTGGATTAGAGAGCTCACAATTTGGAGGAAGGAATGTGATGCTGAATGGATTTTGATTAGCCCTTCTAAGTGTCGAGCGGCAATGGGTTTATTGGCTATGCACAAACCTCCTAGCAGATCATCCATTAAACGGGATCATTCTGTGAAGAAACAATTATCTTTTGCTACTTTTCACAATTATCCTGTTTGCTGTGGATATAGATATGCTGCGTCTCAGAGTGAGATTGACACTCTTTCACAGGATGCGGGTTATACAATTTCTGCACATGAAAGGCTCATCATTCATCCTCTACCCTCACCGGACATAAATTGGACGGTTGCCCGGCCGCATATTGTGTTTGGTTCTATTTCTTCTCCGGTGACTGACCCAACTCCGGTGGATGTCAGGAGGACCGCAATTCCCTCCTCACCGGTGCAGGAAGGTGCTGATCTCGTGGCGCCTACCACGCCCGATAACCAAGGCGGGAACGTTGGTGTTTCAAATCCCCTCATTGCGGCCAGGCTGGGCTCTGAGCCTGCGCCCTTTTCGGAGTCGTTAGATTTGGACCAATTGAGGCCCGATATCCCATCCACCCAGGAGGCAGAGAATTCCTTTAATAATATGATTTCTGGTATGGTCAAGGATATGTTAACCTGCCAAATTTGCTCAAAGGTAGGTCACTTTGCGGCTAATTGCCCTGCGGTTATGATCTGTCTAGCATGCTCGAGGGAAGGCCACCATAGGCGGGATTCTGCGGCGCTGGCTAGGGAACTGGGGTTAGTTTGGAGGAAAAAATTGCCCAAGCCAGAATTTGCGGGACCCACTTCTTTCATTGATGCAGTTACTCCAACTAGGCCTACGCCCGATGCTTCGTGCTCTTTTGCTGCCCCTACTCTGTCTAGTCCCATTAGTGACCGACCAAAACCCCCTCTGGCTCTCTGCCGGAAACCCCACCTCCTCCGTCGCCTGAGGAGTACCCACACCTTGCTCCAATGGCCAACTTTCATATTGATCCTCAGCGGTATGCTCCGGCGGGCCATCGGATTATCGATGGTGGAGACCTCCGCCTTCCGCGGACCTTTGTCACGCCGCCATGAGGAGTTCATGATTGCTGAGGTAATGCCTCTCCCCGAGCCAAATGAGATTGGGCAAATGCGAGAGGTTGTGGTCGATTTGCTGGAGCAATGAGGAGTTCAGGTGATGTCTGCCCAGCCTTGGATTTTGAGAGTTGGGTTATTCAGACTTCGGGATGCCGGTGTACATTTCTCTCTGCTTCAACTCCCACCCCTTCCCATGGGCAATGACAGATTTGTTAGATTTATGAAGCATGATTAGGGTATTGGTTTCTGAGGGGCTCAGGGCTTTCGTGATGGTTGCTTGATGTTCTTGGGGGTTCCATTAGATCTGCGCACTACTGAATACCTGCGAGCCGCAGTGAACACATTTGGGAAGTTTCACTACTGGGTCAATGATGATCCCTATCTAGTCAGGAGCATTGTTTTTGCCTCGTTTCCTGACGATATACTTGTTCCTAGAGATGTGGTTTTCAATGATTATGCACACCGAGGAGGAGCCAGAGTATCTTGGATTGTCCCCTGTTACATTTTGGGGGCGAATTTTGCAGAGCAGATGCCGGAGGATGAAGATCCCATGCCCATCAATGGCAATCCGCATCCCCTGCCAGGTCAGCCCATGTTGGAGCATCACAACTTTGTTTTACCTCCTTATCCTCCCATTGGGTGGAATGAGTTGCCACCAATACCGCCACCCATGGATGATCATGTTGATGAAGACAATTGGGGGCATGGACATTGGGGTGATGAGGCACAAGTACAGCAGCAGCAACAGGATCCACCAGCTCAGGATCAAGAATCCATGGTGATTGACCAACCTTCTGGAGGCCAGTTCTTTTGTAGCTTATTTGGAGTTGTGGAAATAAGCTGCCCCCTACCCAGCTTATTCTAAAAGCCCAAACTAAAATTTTATTTTAGAAGCCTACTAATTAAGGTTCAACTAGTAGGCTTCTAAAATAAAATTTAAGTTTGGGCTTCTAGAATAAGCTGGGTGAGGGCAGCTTATTCTAGAAGCCCAAAATAAGCTACAAAAGAACTAGCCCTGGGTCTATGTCAGAAAATGACATCCATCAGCAGCAGCAGCCAGATCATGTTTTAGAGGAAGTATTCCAGCAGCAAGAGAATGCTTTGGCAATAGTTCCATACCAGGCACCTGTGATCAATGTTGAGCAAATCCTGGTGGGAGCTATTAGGATGGTGTATGGCCCCCCTTTGCCGCCAGAACTAGCTTGGAGGAGGACTTTTCAGACGCTTCTGAATGGAGAGATGATATATGAAGTGCCGAAGCCCTTGTCAATTAAACCCTTGTCGCCTGTGGTCCTCTCCAAAAGGACATGGGCCTTAGCTTTTGATGATGTGCAGGTTCTTTCACAAATCCAGTGGAGGGAGGCCAGTTCCAGCAGGCCCATCAGGCCCATTGCAAGGCCCCTGCTTCCACAGCTAGAATCTGCTAACACTAGTACTAAAGCATGGAGCCCATGGAGTCATCTCTGTCAGATAACACAATGCTCACTTCTGGTGTTTCTTCTTCAGAGAATTTCTGCTTCGTTGCAACTCCCAGTAACGGTGGTGCCAACAGGCACAAATCAAAGGCACCAACCCTGCTGGTAGAATCTGAGGTGCGTCGATGCACTAGGGGTTAAGTCAGGCGGGATGGGTTTGAACTGGTGTTCCTTGAGTTAACCTCAGAGCCGAAGAAGAAGAAGCCGCGAAGCAAGCCCCTCCTAGAGTCCAGCACGCCCAAGCAAGGTCCGGAAGGAAAAGAATTCATTCCTCCTCCGACACCCATCAAGGAGATTCAGAAGATTGGTGAGGAACTTGGCATTGAGGCAGAGAAGCTTACGGTGGAGCAGCTTATGGCTGATCCCGCGGGGAAGCAGGATGACACTTCTGATGATTAGCTTCTTCGTCATTCAGTGGGTCTGGCGCGCCCCTAAGTTTGCCTTTATATATTTGCTTATGTCTGCCTGTTGGAACTGTTGTTTTATATTGGTGAACTGTTAGCTAGTCTTTTGGGTTTGTATTGCTACCTTTTATCCTGTGATGCTTATTAGCTTGGCTTGTTACTATGTAGCTCGCTCTCTGATGCTACCTGGCTTGGTTTAAATGAGTAGAAATTCTCATAGAAATTGGAATGTTCTCTGTTGGAATGTACGTGGTCTGAACTCGGTGGCTAGGTAGAGAGCAGTCAAACAAAAGTTGGAGGAAAGCCAATGCTCTGTTGCATGCTTCCAAGAAACTAAGTGTGAAACATATTCTCTAAGGGAGATCAGATCTTTTTGCCTGAAGCAATATGATAATTTTGCTTTTGCTCCTTCGGTGGGAGCCTCTGGGGGACTTTTGGTTGTTTGGAATTCATCTGTACTGCATGGTGAATTAATTGAGGTACAATCATTTGGAATTGTAGTTAAATTTATATCCAAAATGAGTGCAGATGCTTGGACTTTGGTAAATGTTTATGGCCCATGCCAGGGGGAACTGAGAGATAGATTTGTTGATTGGCTTTACAATCTACAAATTCCCTATGATGAAAATTGGCTTCTATTGGGGATTTTAACTTTAGCAGGTCCTTAGATAACAGAAATCTGCCAGGAGGAGATGTCAATGATATGTTCATCTTCAATGAGATTGTTGGACACCTTGGCTTAGTTGAACTGCCAATCAAAGGCAGGACCTATACCTGGTCCAATATGCAAGACAATCCACTGCTGGAACAACTTGACTAGTTCTTTACCTCAACCAACTGGGTCACTTGCTACCCTATTTCAGAAGTTTTGCCCCTAGCTAGGACTGCTTCTGATCATGTCCCTTGTGTGGTAGTGATTACAACCTGTATTCCTAAAGTTAACATTTTTAGGTTTGAAAATTTCTGGACTAAGGTTGATGGTTTTATGGAATGTGTAACCAATTCCTGGAATAAGCCCTCACACAAGTCCCATCCTACAGCAGTGTTGGCTCATAAATTTAAAACACTGAGGCATGATCTCAAGAGATGGAAATTAGGCATTTCCAAGATGAAAATTGCTATTGAGAAATGCAATAAGGTGGTTAAATGGATTGATAGGATGGAAGAACTCAGGACATTGTTCAGGCAGGAATTCAACTTCAGAAATATTGTGAAATCCCATTTGGAACATTTGTTGCACCTGTAGTACTTATATTGGAAAAAGATATGTACGATTAGATCCATTAAAGTGGGGGAAGAGAACACTAAGTTCTTTCATGCAATGGCCTCTGAGAGATATAGAAGTGCCACAGCCCTAGATTAATGCTTGTAGATAGTGCATTGGCATTCATGTCATCATCTTCTTTTCCTGGAAACTTGAAATGGGGATGATCAAACCCTAACACAAATAAAATTCAAATAGGTTAAACTTAAAAATAATTTCAATGAATCCAAAATGCTCTTAAGAAAAGTTCATCATTTTTGATAAGGGTGAAAACCACTGCCAAAATTGATGCATCTATTTTGGATCATCTGTGGATTTTAAATTAAATTATACAGTATTTGAATTGGAGCATTTCACTGCTATATTTTTTTACATGCTCCAATAATTCTAAAAATAGTTGAGGGTCTCTGGAATAATTCAGATTTCCTCCACAATTTATTTCAGGAGTTTTCAAAATGATTTAGTATTTTTACTAAATCAAAACAGAGGAAATAAATAGAAAACAGAAATAAATGGAAAAGCAGAGAGAGAGAAGAACTTACCTGGCCAGCCCAGCTGGAGGCCCAGCCCACCAGGCCCCTGCCGCCTTCTTCAACCTCGTGCCCGTAGGCACGAGGGCGTGGCGCACGCACAGGAGGCGCGGCCACCTCCTGCTTGCCGCCTCCCGGCCTCCCCCCGAGCCTATCTCCTCGCCTGGGGATGCCCAGAGCCCCTCTCTCTTTCCCCCATCCCTGGATCGCTCCCTCGCTCTCCCTTCCCCGGTCCCGAGCAAGGCCGTTGCCGCCGCTCGCTGTGCGCGTGGCCACCAGCCACCCCTCGCCGCACCGTGGTGTCCCCGAGCTCCTCCGTCTCTCCTTGCTCCTCTCCTTCGAAGAACGGAAGTGCGGACGCCTTGCAACCTCCCAATCGCCATCATCTTCCTCGCCTCGGCCGCCGGACGTAATCGACGGATTCGACGCTGCCAGGACCTCCCCGAGCTCGCTGAGCCTCTCTTCTGGACCGCTGTGAGCTCCTGAGCATCTTCCCCCATCTCATCCTCTCGCGCTCGTCCTCTAGGCCCCCGCCCCGCAAGCTCCCGCGCCGTCGTCCGCCATGGCCGCCGGGAACCTAGCTCCTATGGTCCGCTGCTCGATCCAACGAGCCCCAAGTGCTCCTGGCGATCCCAGGAGGCCGTAGAACCCCCTGCCCGGCTCCCCGCAACCCGCAGCCTCACCCGCGCACCACCCCGAGCTCCAGCCGCCGCCGTTATGGTCGCCGCCGTCGCTACGGGCCACCCCAGCACCTGCCACTGCCTCCGTTCGAAGCGCCGCAGCAGCAGCTTCCCAACGAGCCTAGCCACACAAGCTCTAGCCGTCGGAATCGGCCGGACGGTGAGCCTTGCCGCGCCGGATTAGCACCAGCGATGAGCTGCCGACGTGGCATCGTCATTAGGCATTAACCCCGTCCCCTAATTAAGCCCTGGAGACACTGACATGTGGGCCATGGCCCCACTGTTTTTAGTTAGAACTTTAATTAAGCAGTTGTGACACTGACTGACGGGCCCCACGGTCAGTTTTGACCCGGCCATGTCAGCGTTGACCCGGCCCCACTGGTCAGCCTCTGTGTGTGACCTGGTGACGCTGACATGCGGGACCCACAGATCAGGTTTGACCTGGACCGTCCCTGGTGACCTGTTGACGTCACCCTGACGCAGAGCTGACGCAATAATTGATTTCTGAATTTATTTAATTCCAGAAAATAATAAAAACTTTGAAAAATCATAGAAATTAATCTATAACTCGGATGGAAATAATTTATATATGAAAAATGATCAGAAAAATACAAGGAATCTGTTTACGCCATGTTCATGCATGTTTGAGCAAGTTAACATCACCAAGTAGGATATTTCATGATTAGGATAAATTAATAAATAGTGTTGGAGTTGGAATTTGGTATATATTTGAATTCCACTTCACTTAATATGACTACCTATTGCTCTAGGTCAACTCAATGCTTTAACATGCCATATCATACATCATGTTTGTTACATTGCATTGAATGTGTTCCTTTCCTGTTTTGTCGGTAGTGTTCCTTTTCTTGTAGACGATGGTTCCGACGCTGAGATCGTTGTCACCGATGAAGACTCATTGCTATCTTTAGAAGTGTCAGGCAAGAAACCCCTCCTTGAACATCCCGATAAAATCCTACTCTCTCGCTCCTGCTCTCTTTTACTGCATTAGGACACCAACGATTCAACGGTTACATGTTCTCGGTAGTTGAACCCATTCCTTTGCATGACTTGTCCTTGTCACAGTAAATAGTTGAAACCACTTAGCATGAGTAGCAACTGCTTGAGCCTTGTTGTGCTTACTCATCCATGCTTGCTTACCATACCTGCTATGCTTAGAGTCGTGTCGGGTCTGATCCATCTAGGCGATGAATCGGAATGGTTGTGTTCATGTCCTACTGTGTGAGAGCTAAGTGTGTGAACACGATTTGGTAAAGGTAGCGATGAGAGGCCATGTAGGAGTACATGGTGGGTTGTCTCATTGGGACCGTCCTTAAGAACTGAGTTCTGTGTTTGTTATCCAAGACAAGATACTACCGCGCATTGGGGTCCTTAATTGACCCTCTCGGCTTATTAATCGCCTTGATCTCTGTCCAGGAGTTGCAACTAGTTTCTGGTGTTTGTAGGATGTGCTGGCGGCCGTGCATAGTGCTGACCGGAGGGGTAGGCTATGGCGCGGTAAATGCACCGTGGCCCGGTGTACCAAGCGTAGTACCATCCGTCGAGGTGGGCTTGGGAACCCTGCACACATCGTTTGGGGCCGTGATGGAAACTTCGGCCGGACTTCCGTTGCGGGTTCAGTCTCAAATAGGCGATAAACCTGGACTAGAGTCTTGTGTGGTTAACGGTCGTGGCTGACTCCCTCGCTGGGCTTCCGCTTGAAGGTTGCCGAGGTGCCTTTTTACGTGCACATGGCGGTAAGTGGCGGGAGCGTGTGTGAAGAAGTATACCCCTGCAGGGTGAATTAATATGTTCGAATAGCCGCGTCCTCGGATATGGACTACTTGGATTGCTTATGTGGTACATAGACAACTTGAAATGGATACTTCAAAATGCGCAAGATAAGTGTGAGTGCTATGGATGGCCTTCTCGTAGGGAGACGGGAGTGGATCCATGGTGGTGTATTGATATGGTGAATATGTGGACTCGTGTGCGCTATCCTACCTCAAAGAAAGTACTTGTAGTCGGAGTACAGGTTAGCCAAGAGTCAAAGCTGGCTTGCTGCAATAAACTCCACAACCCCCTTTGTTGACAATGATGCATATGTAGCTAGTTCTGATGTAAGTCTTGCTGAGTAGCTTTGTACTCACGGTTGCTTAATTTATGTTTTTGCAGAGGAGACGTCAGTCTCATTAGTGATTCTTATGACGTGAAGTTCGATGTTGATCAGATTAGCTTGGGAATCCCAGACAGAGGACTGGCTCCAATGGTAGGGTCGTTGTAGCTTTTCAGGCTCTTCTAGCCACTTTTAATAGATGTCTGTACCCAGACATGTATCTTCCGCTTGTTGAATGTATGCTCTGAATGATGGGTCATGTGACTCTCTGCTTGTAACATTATACTATGTAGGCTCTCTGGAGCTTTCTAAATAAAGGTGATGTTATAGAGTTATGTTGTGATGCCATGTTGTATCTACGCATATCATGCATATTGTGTGTATGATTGAAATGCATTGGTATGTGTGGGATTCGACACCTAGTTGTGTGCCTTTAGTAGTACTCTTTACGGGGAAATGTCTCTTTGTGCTTCCACTGAGCCTTGGTAGCTTGCTACTGCTCCGGACACATTGATTGACCGGCGTGTATCCTTCTTTGCTGCTGTGTCTGTCCCTTCGGGGAAATGTCTCGCAGTGTAATGGAGTCCATGTAGCCTGTTATGACTCGTCTATGCGCAGTTGATGACAGTTATGTCCCATGGCATAATGGACTCCCTGTAGCTTGCTATGACTCGTCTACACACGCTGAGACCGACACCTGCATTGTTGGGTTACGTATGCATGTCCCTGTACGGATGTGCCACTTGGGTTCTCTGACTAGTCATGTCGACCCGGGTTCTTGGACATTTGAATGCTAGTGACATATTCACATTCGTGAGCCAAAAGGCGCAAACGGTCCCAGCCCAGGTAAGGTGGCAGCCGTGGAGATAACCGTGCGTGAGGCCGCAAAGTAATGGGAAGTGTTACATGCTAGATTCTTATGGCTTAGAATCGGGGTCTCGACAAGAAGGAATTCTATTGCTAATTTGAGGTTGGATGATGGTACAGTGATTTCTGAACATAGCCAGATGGAAGGAATTTTATGGTCTTCTTTTAAGGGGAGAATGGGCACTGCTAAAGGAATTGTTATGGGTTTTGATCTACCCAATCTGATTAAACCAGTTCAGGGGCTTCATGGCTTGACCAAACCATTCACTCAGGAGGAAATGGATCAGGTTGTTAAATGCATGCCTATTGATAAAGCCCCAGGACTAGATGGTTTCAATGGGCTTTTTCTCAAGAAATGCTGGCACATTGTATGTCATGAATTCTATAACCTTGCCAATCATTTTTTCGAGGGGCAGGCAAATCTGGAGAGTATTAATGGCTCATTCATTACTTTAGTCCCTAAAAAATCTTCTCCTGAAAAGGTTGGGGACTATAGGCCAATCTCATTGATAGGGCTGGGTATTAAGTTCCTCACCAAAATGACTGCAAATAGGTTCCAAGAGGTTATCCTAGACTGTGTACATAAAAAACCAGTATGGGTTTATTAAAACTAGAACCATCCAGGACTGTATTGGTTGGACATTGGAATATCTGCATCAATGCCATCAATCTAAGAGACCCATTCTCATACTCAAATTGGATTTTGAAAAGGCATTTGACTCCATTGAATATGAAGTCATTTTAGAAATCCTAAAGTATAAAGGCTTCAATTCCAAACGGAGAGGGTGGATTCATCATTTCCTCTCATCTGGCACATCATCTATTCTTCTCAATGGGGTCCCAGGGAAAAAGTTCTCATGCAAAGCTGGAGTGAGGCAAGGAGATTCAATCTCACCTCTATTATTTGTTTTAGCTGCTGATCTCCTGCAGTTAGTGGTCAATGATATGTTGCAGAAGGGACAAATTCAACTGCCAATACCATGTCATGATAAGGATTTCCCTATAATTCAATATGTTGATGATACATTGATCATCTTCCCGGCTGCAGAGGATCAACTAGTAGCCCTAAAAGAGATGTTGAGGGTTTTTTCACAATCAACTGGGCTGAATATCAACTATCACAAATCTTCAATGGTCCCAATCAATGTCCCCCCAGAGGAAACTGAGAGGCTTGCCCAGGTCTTTGGTTGTAGGGTTGGAACTATGCCTTTCACATATCTTGGTTTACCAGTTGGTATTTCTAAGCCTAAGATGGAGCATCTTATGCCACTGGTCACTTGTATGGAAAGGAGAATGTCCTCTAGTTCTTCCTTTTTAGCTCAAGGTGGCAGATTACAATACCTAAACTCTGCACTATCTTCCTTGCCTATCTTTTTCCTCTGCAGTATGTCTATCCCTCCGGGTATCCTCAAACAGCTGGAAAGGATTCAAAGACAGTGTTTCTGGAGAAGGAATAGGCAGGAGCATGCCCCATCCCTAGCTGCATGGGAGTTGATTTGTAGGCCCAAGAATAAAGGTGGACTGGGAATTCTCAATCTTGGCCTGCAAAATGCAGCATTGTTAATGAAGCATGCCAATAAGTTCCTAAACAGGAATGATCTGCCATGGGTTAAATTAATAGGGTTTTTTACATCTGTGCCCCTGGTTCCTTAGCTCTACTCATTCATCCGCACGCTCTAAACTTTTGCTTAGTTTTCCCCACTCCCTTGCCCGAAACCCTCAGAACAGGTCACAACGGACGTTGTCATCGGGTCAATGGCTTGACCGTTAACTCTGACGAGTGGGGCTGCGCTGGACTGTGTCGCCCGTTGGACCTGACAAGTGGGGCCGCGTTGGGCGGTGTCACTGTTGGGCCATGGTTTCGTTGGGCCGTCCCTTGCATTAAACACCTGCGCGCGCCGCCACGACAGAAGCCTGCTATGCATGCACCCAGCAAGCCTGCCTGCATGGGTCGATGCGCGCCGCCACGATGCGCCGACCGAGCCTGCATGCACTGATGTGTGCCGCCACGATGCACTGACCAAGCTGCTTTTGTGCACGCCAGCCGCCACGGATGCAGCGACGGTCGCTGCCGCTGGTTCCTCTCTTCTCGCATGCTTGTCTCCTCGATTTAGAGCATCGTTTTTTTACGATCAGTTTCAGCCTTTTCAATCCACTCGCATCTGCACCCGTTTTGCTACGACAAATAAATTGAACAATATGTTTTATATTTTTGTGGCTGCATGCACTAGCTAGGTGGCTACATATTTGTGGCTTGTGTAAAAAAAGAGAAGGGTTCGTTGTGGCTGCATGCACTAGGTGGTTACTAACAAAGCGAGCTCTCTAAGAAAACAATCAACAAATATGTAGATAGGGCCAACAAGCCCATAGCACGATCACATAGTTCAAACTAGCAAGAACTTAATAATAGAATAGATATAAAACTTAATAATAGAACTTAATAAAAGGGCCAACAAGCCCATAGCATCTCCAACATAGTTCAATTACAACTTAATTAACATAACATAGATTCAAAAAAAGAAAAATAGATAGAGGGTTTAGAACCCTAGCCGCCGCCTTCTCCACCTCGCTCCTCCTCCGGGCGCCCTTCACTGCTCCTCCGGGGCATTGTAGATGGGGTACGGAAGAGTGTGCATGCGCGACGCGGTGGGGAAGATGTTGGTGTACTCCGTGAACATGTTGTGGGTGGTGAAAGCGATGAACTCGCAGCCACACCAAAACACCCGGCCGAGGAGGTAGAAGGCATCGAATGTGTTGGTGAAGTGGGCAAGGAGAGCAACCACCACCCCGTTTTGGATGACCTCCTCGACGCGGAACATCGTTGGAGATCCCCGCGGGAGGTGGCGGTAGCCGGTCGCGAGGAAGAACTCGGTGAAGTTCCTTGCGGTCCTCCACCTTGATATCGCCCACACACGTAGTGTGCGCTCAACGTACATGCCGGTAGGGTAGAGCCTCTCCGGCACGGTGGGTGGGAAGCGGTAGGTTGGTCCGGTGTACTACATGGCTGAGGGATGTGCAGAAGAAGGAGAAGGGGTCGAAGAGCAAGAAGGGCAGATGGCATAGGATGGGAGATGGATGAGGGATGGCAGAGGCAGAGGGTGGCTTAAATAGCCGTAGTGCTACGTGTTATTTCGCCGTGGCAATAACGGGGTCAAATGTGAAGTAGCCCGTTTTCACACCCACCGCGGCATCGGGAGTGTACAGGCATGGGAAACTGTGGTTTGAAAAGAAGAAGAAAAAGAACCTATATACACGCGTGGGAATCCGTGGTCATATATATTATATGAACAAAAAGAGACAATTTTTGAATAGTTTGTGGCCATTTTTCATGATAAAAATAAATTTGGCCCTTATAAATTTGGTCATTTTGCATTTGTATTGAACAAAAAGAACTAAATTTTCTAGGCAATGTCAATTGTTGTGTAATTTCAAACGATGCAAAAAAACAGAGCCAACACGTTCACTAAAAACAGAGCAAACGATGCAAAAAAAATGACGCAATTCGACGGCCCAACCAGAGCTTGGTTTCCTTTTGGGCCCAATAACTACGTTTTTTTTCACGGAGTCAATGGTGGGCGAGCAACCAAGCACAACCAGCAGGATCGCCTCTCACGGATCGCCCCACGATCCAACGATGCGGAGCCGTCCATGTGATCCAACGGCGCGGAGCCTGCACACAGCCTGCCCACCGAATTCCTTCTAGAAGACCACATCTGAGGGCTGTCGCTTGGCGCTAGGGTATGATCGGACGGCTGACGTTCGGAGCTAGGGTTAGGCGAAACCCAGCGGGGTTTAGAGGGGTTTTGAGCTGGTCAACGGGGTTTCCAAGGCTTTGACTGAGCAAAACTAATTTAAAAAAATCAAAAAAACATGAAACCTTCGCCGTTCGTCATTTTATAAGACACACTAACGAGGAAAAATACTAAACTTGGTATACTGACATTTTCAAAAAAAAAACTAGCTGGCATGATCGAGGTCAAATGAGCACCATTAATTTAAAAAAATCAAAAATATATAAAACCTGCGCACAATGTTGTCTTATGTGACATGTTACCAACCAAAAATCATAAATTTGGTCTATGGTCATTTTCATGAAAAAACCTTCACACATATGAGCTATCACGTACAACATTTCATAGAGTTCAAGGAGAGGAGGTAGGATTACCTTCTGTTTTTGAAAAATTTAAAAAAATCAAAAAAATCACCAAAGCTTTATTTCAAAGTGAATAAGAAGGATCTGAACTTAGTTTTCCATTTTCATATTTTAAACGTGTTTTTAATAGCTTTTATATTAAAGCATATTTTTTCAAAACAAAATGTAAAAATATGAATATTAATTCAAAAAATAGTGAGACTTCGAATCTACACTATATAGATTGAATAGGTGTTAATAAAAAACATTTGGCTCATTTAGAGTAGGTCCAAAAAAAACTTGATAGTTTCATTTGACTACAAATGGGGCTGTTTACCCAAATTCAAATTCAAAAAAGACCAAATAGTCCATCATTTTATTAACACCATTTGGCTCATTTGGCTCATTTAGAGCCTGGGAGCTCATTTGGAGCACATTTCTCAAATTCAAATTTCTTTGACCTCCTCTAAATCACCTCAAATTTTGCACACATGATCTCCTACACAAACATAGATAGATTGCCAAGGTTTTAATTTTTTTTGCATTTTTTTGAATTTATACTGTCCTGTCGAATGTCAGTTCAAAACATCGGATAATGAGACATGGTGGGAAAAAGCATGCATTTGATTAATAAACATGAGACAAATAATTAGGATAATACTCCTTTATTACAAAAAATCATTACATATTCATTCAAATGTTGTTTTTTGCTCTGTTATTGGAATATTTGATAAAATGATGGACTATTTGCTCTTTTTTCTTATTCTTTGCAGCATGTCTGATCAGTGAAGCAACAATGAAATAGCATGTGTGATCATTGCAGCACCTAAACTCAGAAAATAAACACTGAAACAAATCATAGCAGACAAATTTAAAAACACACAAATACCCAATATAGTTAGCCATACCAGCATAGTACCATACCATCCATAGATAGTTCACACACAAAGTTCACCAAACAACCAAAAGTAAGTAAAACACATCATCACATCATCACATCACTTGGGAAGGGGAGTCAGGACTTTCGGGAGGGCACCATGCTGCCCCCTGATCTTGTAGTCCTCGCCATGGATGGCTACATCTTCTGCATGAGCTAGAAGGTGAACGAAGCGGCCGGACTTTGGCTTTGGCTTGGTGGTGCAGTAGGGGCAGCACCAAGTGTTGGTCTTGCTTTTGTAGTAGTAATCATCTCCCTTGGCCCTGATCTTCTCCTCTTCCTTCGCTTTGAAGGACGCGAAGTTGCCGTCGTCCACATCCACATCTTCTCCAGAGACATACTGCACACACGAATGAATTACATTAATACATTATAGATTCATACACCATGTCAAAGGAACTAAATGAACAATCTAAATTTCAAGTAGGCTTACCTCATACTCTTCGTCGTCACTATACCCTGGATCGTACGGGTCCTTGAACCCAGTAAGGTCCAGCTTCCTCTTTTTCCCCCAACCATCATCCTCCTGAATATACAATTACATCCATCACTAGTAAATACAGAAGCCAATTGAAAATTTAGATATGCACACATGACACATTGATCATAGGGCTAATATACTATGATCCTATTTGCATTTTCCATTGTCATGCACACACATTGAACAACAGAGCTAATATAACTACATATTGTGGACAAATTTATATACTAATGAATCAAATAAATTCTTAATCAATGGATTCCATTTGGGCATATGACATTCAAAACCCCAATCTGCGTAGCATTCAAAAACAAATCTAATAGGGACCCAATATAATAAGCATACATGTCTGTAGCATTAAAAACCCCAATCTGTGTAGCATTAAAAACAAATCTAATAAGCATACATCTGTGTAGCATTGAAGCACAGAGATCCCTATCTCTCATACAGATATATCAAGCATTTTTGCAAATAATGTAATCCAGAAAACCCTAGTACAAAAACCCCAATCCCCCCCCCCCCATACAGAAAACCCCGGCCCATCCGTCAAACCAACTACTCTAACCATCTGTACTACCGTATGAATCACAATCTAACCAATGCAACTAACTCTACAAGCTAAATATTGGAACTAACAAGCAAGTGCAAATACCTCCTGCTCCTCGCCAGGCTACGCATCGGGATGGACTGCACCGCTCGACGGCGTCACCTTCAGCTCCGGCAGTGCTGAGGCGGAGTCCGCCACCTCCTTCTCCACATCCGCAGCAGTTGCGAGTTTCCCCGCACCGCCGTGGACGCCGCCAACATCCTTCACTTCATCCGCGGTCACCGCGCCCTGTAGCTCCACTACTAGATCTCCGACCGCTGCTCCGGCTTCGCCACGAGCGTCCGCCATCGGACAGATGGAGGCGATGAAGATGAGGAAGAGGATGCGGTGGGGGAGAGAGAGATGGTGCGGTGGAGGCAGTGGAGGAAAGCGAGACGACGCGGTGGGGGAGAGGAAGACGATGCGGCAGGGAGGGGATTTGGGGGAAATGGTAGGGGCGATGCGCCGGGAGGTGGTTCCCCCTCTTTATACGATGGGACGTTTAGGGCAAGTCCCATGGACACGTGCTACCCCACGACCGCAGTCAGTTGCATGCGCGGGAGCGGCCCCACTCGTCAGAGTTAACGGTCAGAGGCATTGACCCGACGGCAACGTCCGTTGTAACCTGTTCTGAGGGTTTCGGGCAAGGGAGTGGGGAAAAGTGAGCAAAAGTTAAGAGCGTGGGGATGAATGAGTACAACTAACGAACCAGGGGCACAGAAATAAAAATCCCAAATTAATATGGAATACATATTACCATGAGAGGGTACCACAGGGTACTGAGCCTTGTGGATCATATTGGTGGAGGGATATCTTGAAGCTGTTGGATAATTTGAGAGAAGTTACTTGGGTGCAAGTCCACCAAGGAGACACTTTTTTTATTTTGGCGGGATAGATGGAACATTGGAAATTCAATAATTCCACCCAGAGAAAGATTTCCCAGGCTTTTCTCCTATGTTAAGGATCCATGGACAATGGTGAAAGATGGATTGCATTGTAATGACCTATCTAACTGGTTCAATTTGCCTCTTTCTGAACAAGCCTTTGCAGAATTATCAAAACTTCAAATCTTTCTGGGGGAGCTTGATCTGAGTCCCAATCAGTGTGATGTTTGGTCTTGACAGGGAACAAATAAGCCTTATACTCCAAAATCATTCTATTCATATGCCCATAGATAGCAAACATTTAATCCTTTACTAACCTGGATTTGGGCTAGCTGCTGCACCCTGAAGATTAAGGTATTTGCTTGGATGCTTATCATGGATAGGCTAAACACCAAGGATATGGTGGAAAGGAGAAATTGGCATATGGAAGATGGTGTAAATTGCAAGATATGTCATGCAGAGGTGAGGGAAGACAGGGATCATTTATTCTTCTCTTGTCTCTTCAGTCATAGAGTTTGGAATTATTTGCAAATTGACTGGGGGGATAGCAATGACATGTCAGCTGCTGCCTCTCATGCAAGAAGAACATTTCGGAAGCCTTTCTTCTATGAGGTGGTGTTCACTGCTTGTTGGCATATTTGGTGAGTGAGAAACGCCAAAGTATTCCAGAATATCAGGCCCAGGTTTGCTGTCTGGAAATCAGGCTTTGTGACAGACATGTCTCTGTTGGCACACAGGATTAAGCCTCAGTTTAAGGAGGACCTGGTTAAGTGGGTATCATTCCTGCCCCCTTGAATGTATTCCCTTTTTTTCCTTAGCTTAGGTGCATTAGATTTCCTTGTTTCCTTTTCTTTGGGTCACCGAGGTAACTATGTAAATATTTTGTACTCCTGCTTCAATAAAGTTTAAAAAGGCTGTGGGGGGATTTCCCTTACAGTGTTTAGTCAAAAAAAAATCCTACTCCTCGAATTGATATTGATTGATGGGCATCTCCATAGCCCATTGATCTGCCTAGTTGATGCGATATGTTCTTCCTTTTTGACTTCCTTTGGTCTCTACCACTGCACTCTATTCCACCTATTTGCTATATCCATGACTCACGCTCATGCATTGCTTGAAGTTGAAAATGCTGAGGCGCGTTAGAGGTACGATCCAATTGCCTTGTTTGACACCGGGGTGCCCATGATTTATACTTATGCGGTGAAGACGAAGTCATGCCATGCTAATATGATAAAATGAGTAGGGATAACATTCGTTAAGGATTGTATATTTTGAAGAGTAATGATTAAGCTTCTTATGTTCATGGATATTATTATGTTGATATCAATTACTACACGGTTTCTCAACAATTATACCTGAAAGATATTACATGGTGGGTAGCATTCAACATGAAAAATTATGTTTTTATCATTTACCTACTCAAGGAAAAGCAGGAATTAAGGTTGGGGATGCTGGTATGTCTCCAACGTATCTATAATTTTTGATTGTTTCACGCAATTATATTATCAATCTTGGATACTTTGCATGCAACTAGATGCTATTTTATATCATTTTTGGACTAACCTATTAACCCAGTGCCAGTTCTTGTTTTTGACTTTTTCAGAAAATCAATACCAAACGTAGTCCAAACTGGATGAAACTTTACAGGGTTATTTTTGGACATAAAGAGACCCTCGAAGCTTTGGTAGATGGCTAGAAGGTCTACGAGAGGGCCATCAGCTCGAAGGGCACGCCCTGGGGGGTAGGGCATGCCTCCTGAGATCGTGGGCCCCTCGCAATTCCTTCTGACCTAATTCCGCTTCTATATATTCACATATACACCAAAACCGACAAAGAGACACCTGAAACACTTTTTCTGTCACCGCAAGCCTCTGTTCTTTTGCGATCCCATCTGGTGACCTTTTTTCATACTCTGACAGAGGGGGGAATCGATCACTGAGGTCATCTACCTCAACCTTGTTGCCTCCATGATGATGTGTGAGTAGTTCACCACAGACCTACGGGTCCATATATAGTAGCTAGATGGCTTCTTCTCTCACTTTGATCTCCAGTACAATGTTCTTCGTGATTCTCGCAAAGATCTATCCGATATAATCTCCTTTTCTGGTGTGTTTGTTGGGATCCGATGAATTGTGGGTTTATGATCAGATTATTCATTGAAAGTAATTGAGTCTTTGCAGAACTTTATTATGCATGCTTTATATAGCTTTGTATTTCTCTCTGATCTATTCGTTTGGTTTGGCCAACTAGATTGATTTATCTTCAACGGGAGGGGTGCATTGTAGTGGGTTCAATCTCGTGGTGCTCTATATTCCAGTGAAAAAAGGGGACAAGACACGTATTGTATTGTTGCCATTAAGTATAAAACAACGGGGTTTAGTCATATTGCTTGGGTTTACTTTGTCTACGTCATGTCATCTTGCTTAATGCGTGGCCCTATTTGTCATGAACTTAATACCATAGATGCAGGTAGGAGTTGGTTGATTGGTGGAGTAATAGTAGTAGATGCTGGATTGTTTCAGCGTACTTATCATGGATGTGATGCATATATACATGATCATTCCCATGAATAACATCATAACTATGCGCTTTTCTATCAATTTCTGTTGGAAATATGCTCTAGAGGCAATAATAAAATGGTTATTATTATATTTCCTTGTTCATGATAATTGTCTATTGTTCATGCTATAATTGTATTAACCGGAAACCGTAATACATGTGTGAATACATAGACCACACCATGTCCCTAGTGAGCCTCTAGTTGACTAGCTCGTTGATCAATAGATGGTCATGGTTTCCTGACCATGGACATTGGATGTTGTTGATAACGGGATCACATCATTAGGAGAATGATGTGATGGACAAGACCCAATCCTAAGCATAGCACAAAATCGTGTAGTTCGTCTGCTAGAGCTTTTCTAATGTCAAGTATCATTTCCTTAGACCATGAGATTGTGCAACTCCCGGATACCGTAGGAATGCTTTGGGTGTATCAAACGTCACAACGTAACTGGGTGACTATAAAGGTGCACTACAGGTATCTCCGAAAGTGTCTGTTGGGTTGGCACGAATCGAGACTGGGATTTGTCACTCCGTGTGACGGAGAGGTATCTCTGGGCCCACTCGCTAATACATCATCATAATGAGCTCAATGTGACTAAGGAGTTAGTCACGGGATCATGTGTTACGAAAAGAGTAAAGAGACTTGCTGGTAACGAGATTGAACAAGGTATAGGGATACCGACGATCGAATCTCGGGCAAGTAACATACCGATGGACAGAGGGAATTGTATACGGGATTAATTGAATCCCCGACATCGTGGTTCATCCGATGAGATCATCGTGGAACATGTGGGAGCAAATATGGGCATCCAGATCCCGCTATTGGTTATTGGCCGGAGAGGTGTCTCGGTCATGGCTGCATGGTTCCCGAACACGTAGGGTCTACACACTTAAGGTTCGGTGACGCTAGAGTTGTAATGGGAATTGTATGTGGTTTCTGAAAGTTGTTCGGAGTCCTGGATGAGATCCCGGACGTCACGAGGAGTTCCGGAATGGTCCGGAGGTAAAGATTTATATATGGGAAATCCTATTTTGGCCATCGGAAAATGTTCGGGATTTTTCGGTATTGTACCGGGAAGGTTCTAGAAGGTTCCAAAGTGGGGCCCACCTGCATGGGGGGACCCACATGAACGTGGGTAGTGGGGGCAAGACCCCACACCCCTGGTCAAGGCGCACCAAGATCCCCCATTAGAAGGAATAAGATCATATCCCGAAGGGATTAGATCAAGATCCCTAAAAAGGGGGGATAACAATCGGTGGGGAAGGCAAAGGATGGGATTTGTTTCCTCCCACCTTTGCCAACGCCCCAATGGACTTGGAGGGCAAGAAACCAGCCCCCTCCACCCCTATATATAGTGGGGAGGCACATGGGAGCTGCATCCCTTCCCTGGCGCAGCCCTTCCCCCTCCTGCACCTCCTCCTCCTCCGTAGTGCTTAGCAAAGCTCTGCCGGAGAACCACGAGCTCCACCGCCACCACGCCGTCGTGCTGCCGGAGCTCTCCCTCAAATTCTCCTCTCCCCTTGCTGGATCAAGAAGGAGGAGACGTCCCCGAGCTGTACGTGTGTTGAACGCGGAGGCGCCGTCCGTTCGGCGCTTAGAACGGATCTTCCGCGATTTGAATCGCCGCGAGTATGACTCCATCAACCGCGTTCTTTGCAACGCTTCCGCTTAGCGATCTTCAAGGGTATGAATATGCACTCCATCTCTCTCGTTGCTAGCATCTCCTAGATTGATCTTGGTGAAACGTAGGAAATTTTTTGAATTATTACTACGTTCCCCAACGGTGGCATCATGAGCTAGGTCTATGCGTAGATTCTATGCACGAGTAGAACACAAGTAGTTGTGGGCGATGATTTGGTCAATTTGCTTGCCGTTACTAGTCCTATCTTGATTCGGCGGTATTGTGGGATGAAGTGGCCCGGACCGACTTTACACGTACGCTTACGTGAGACTGGTTCCACCGCCTGACATGCACTTGTTGCATAAGGTGGCTAGCGGGTGTCTGTCTCTCCCACTTTAGTCGGATCGGATTCGATGAAGAGGGTCCTTATGAAGGGTAAATAGAAATTGGCATATCACCGTTGTGGCTTTTGCGTAGGTAAGAAACGTTCTTGCTAGAAACCCATAGCAGCCACGTAAAACTTGCAACAACAATTAGAGGACGTCTAACTTGTTTTTGCAGGGTATGCTATGTGATGTGATATGGCCAAAAGGATGTGATGAAATATATGTGATGTATGAGATTGATCATGTTCTTGTAATAGGAATCACGACTTGCATGTCGATGAGTATGACAACCGGCAGGAGCAATAGGAGTTGTCTTAATTTATTGTATGACCTGCGTGTCAATCAAAAACGCCATGTAATTACTTTACTTTATTGCTAACCGTTAGCCATAGTAGTAGAAGTAATAGTTGGCGAGACAACTTCATGAAGACACGATGATGGAGATCATGGTGTCGTGCCGGTGACGATGGTGATCATGCCGCGCCCCGAAGATGGAGATCAAAGGCACAAGATGATATTGGCCATATCATGTCACTTTATGATTTGCATGTGATGTTTATCATGTTTTTACATCTTATTTGCTTAGAACGGCGGTAGCATAAATAAGATGATCCCTCACTAAAATTTCAAGAAATGTGTTCCCCCTAAGTGTGCACCGTTGCGAAGGATCGTTGTTTCGAAGCACCACGTGATGATCGGGTGTGATAGATTCTAACGTTCGCATACAACGGGTGTAAACCAGATTTACACACGCGAAACACTTAGGTTGACTTGACGAGCCTAGCATGTACAGACATGGCCTCGGAACACGAGAGACCGAAATGTCGAACATGAGTCATATAGTAGATGCGATCAACATGGAGATGTTCACCATTGATGACTAGTCCGTCTCACGTGATGATCGGACATGGCCAAGTCGATATGGATCATGTATCACTTAGATGACTAGAGGGATGTCTATCTGAGTGGGAGTTCATTAAATAATTTGATTAGATGAACTTAATTATCATGAACTTAGTCTAAAATTGTCTTTACAATCTATCTTGTAGATCCAATGGCCCACGCTAATGTTGCCCTCAACTTCAACGCGTTCCTAGAGAAAACCAAGCTGAAAGATGATGGAAGCAACTATACGGACTGGGTCCGTAACTTGAGGATCATCCTCATAGGTTCCAAGAAAGCATATGTCCTTGATGCACCGCTAGGTGACGCACCCATTTTCCCAGCAACTCAAGACGTTATGAACGCCTGGCAGTCGCGTAGTGATGATTACTCCCTTGTTCAGTGCGGCATGCTTTACAGCTTAGAACCGGGGCTCCAAAAGTGTTTTGAGCAACACGGAGCATATGAGATGTTCCAAGAGCTGGGAATGGTTTTCCATGCTCATGCCCGGGTCGAGAGATATGAAGTCTCAGACAAGTTCTTCAGTTGTAAGATGGAGGAAAATAGTTCTGTCAGCGAGCACATACTCAAAATGTCTGGGTTGCACAACCGCTTGTCTCAGCTGGGAGTTAATCTTCCGGATGACTCGGTTATTGACAGAATCCTCCAGTCGCTTCCACCTAGCTACAAGAGCTTTGTGATGAATTTCAATATGCAAGGGATGGAGAAGTCCATTCCTGAGTTATAGTCGACGCTGAAATCAGCGGAGGTGGAGATCAAAAAGGAACATCAAGTGTTGATGGTGAATAAGACCACCAGTTTCAAGAAAGGCAATGGTAAGAGGAACTTCAAGAAGGACGGCAAAGCAGTTGCCGTGCCCGGTAAATCAGTTGCCGGGAAGAAGCCCAAGAATGGACCCAAGCCTGAGACTGAGTGCTTTTATTGCAAGGGAACCGGTCACTGGAAGCGGAACTGCCCCAAGTACTTAGTGGATAAGAAGGCCGGCAACGTCAAAGGTACATATGATATACATGTTATTGATGTGTACCTTACAAGCGCTCGTAGTAGCTCCTGGGTATTTGATACCGGTGCGGTTGCTCATATTTGTAACTCAAAACAGGAGCTGCGGAATAAGCGGAGACTGGCGAAGGACGAGGTGATGATGCGCGTCGGGAATGGTTCCAAGGTCGATGTGATCGCCGTCGGCACGCTACCTCTACATCTACCTTTGGGATTAGTTTTAAACCTCAATAATTGTTATTTAGTACCAGCTTTGAGCATGAACATTGTATCTGGATCTCGTTTGATTTGAGATGGCTACTCATTTAAATTCGAGAATAATGGTTGTTCTATTTATATGAGAGATATATTTTATGGTCATGCCCCGCTGGTCAATGGTTTATTTTTATTGAATCTCGAACGTGATGTTACACATATTCATAGTGTGAATACCAAACGATGTAAGGTTGATAATGATAGTCCCACATACTTGTGGCACTGCCGCCTTTGTCATATTGGTGTCAAACGCATGAAGAAACTCCATGCAGATGGACTTTTGGAGTCTCTTGATTATGAATCATTTGACACGTGCGAACCATGCCTCATGGGCAAGATGACTAAGACTCCGTTCTCCGGAACAATGGAGCGAGCAGCCAACTTGTTGGAAATAATACATACCGATGTATGCGATCCAATGAGCGTTGAGGCTCGCGGTGGCTATCGTTATGTTCTCACCCTCACTGATGACTTAAGCAGATATGGGTATGTCTACTTAATGAAACATAAGTCTGAGACCTTTGAAAAGTTCAAGGAATTTCAGAGTGAGGTAGAGAATCAACGTGACAAGAGAATAAAGTTCTTACGATCTGATCGTGGAGGAGAATATTTGAGTCACGAGTTTGGCACGCACTTAAGGAAATGTGGAATTATTTCACAACTCACGCCGCCTGGCACACCTCAGCGTAATGGTGTGTCCGAACGTCGTAATCGCACTCTATTGGATATGGTGCGATCTATGATGTCTCTTACTGATTTACCGCTATCATTTTGGGGATATGCATTAGAGACTGCCGCATTCACTTTAAATAGGGCACTGTCTAAATCCGTTGAGACGACACCGTATGAATTATGGTTTGGGAAGAAACCTAAGCTGTCGTTTTTGAAAGTTTGGGGATGCGATGCTTATGTCAAGAAACTTCAACCTGAAAAGCTCGAACCCAAATCGGAAAAGTGCGTCTTCATAGGATACCCTAAGGAAACTATTGGGTTTACCTTCTACCTCAGATCCGAAGGCAAGATCTTTGTTGCCTAGAATGGATCCTTTCTAGAGAAAGAGTTTCTCTCAAAAGAAGTAAGTGGGAGGAAAGTAGAACTTGGTGAGGTAATTGTACCCCATCTCGAACCGGAGAGTAGCGCAGCGCAGGAAAATGTTTCTGTGGTGCCTGCACCGACTAGAGAGGAAGTTAATGATGATGATCATGAAACTTCGGATCAAGTTACTACTGAACTTCGTAGGTCCACGAGGACACGTTCCGCACCAGAGTGGTACGGCAACCCTGTCCTGGAAATCATGTTGTTAGACAACGGTGAACCTTCGAACTATGAAGAAGCCATGGCGGGCCCGGATTCCAACAAATGGCTTGAAGCCATGAAATCCGAGATAGGATCCATGTATGAGAACAAAGTATGGACTTTGATGGACTTGCCCGATGATCGGCAAGCCATAGAAAATAAATGGATCTTTAAGAAGAAGATAGACGCGGATGGTAATGTGACCGTCTATAAGGCTCGGCTTGTCGCTAAGGGTTATCGACAAGTTCAAGGAGTTGACTACGATGAGACTTTCTCACCCGTAGCGATGCTGAAGTCCGTCTGAATCATGTTAGCAGTTGCCGCATTTTATGATTATGAGATCTGGCAAATGGACGTCAAAACGGCATTCCTTAACGGTTTCCTTAAGGAAGAATTGTATATGATGCAGCCGGAAGGTTTTGTCGATCCTAAGAATGCTGACAAGGTATGCAAGCTCCAGCGCTCCATCTATGGGCTGGTGCAAGCTTCTCGGAGTTGGAACATTCGCTTTGATGAGGTGATCTAACCGTTTGGGTTTATACAGACTTATGGAGAAGCCTGTATTTACAAGAAAGTGAGTGGGAGCTCTGTAGCATTTCTCATTTTATATGTGGATGACATATTGTTGATGGGAAATGATATAGAACTTTTGGAAAGCATAAAGGCCTACTTGAATAAGTGTTTTTCAATGAAGGACCTTGGAGAAGCTGCTTACATATTAGGCATCAAGATCTATAGAGATAGATCGAGATGCCTCATTGGTCTTTCACTAAGCACATACCTTGACAAGATATTGAAGAAGTTCAATATGGATCAGTCCAAGAAGGCGTTCTTGCCTGTATTGCAAGGTGTGAGATTGAGCACAGCTCAATGCCCAACATCGGCAGAAGATAGAGAAAAGATGAGTGTCATCCCCTATGCCTCAGCCATAGGCTCTATTATTTATGCCATGCTGTGTACCAGACCTGATGTGAACCTTGCCATAAGTTTGGTAGGGAGGTACCAAAGTGATCCTGGAATGGAACACTGGACAGCGGTCAAGAATATCCTTAAGTACCTGAAAAGGACTAAGGATATGTTTCTCGTTTATGGAGGTGCCGAAGAGCTCGTCGTAAAGGGTTACGTCGATGCTAGCTTCGACACAGATCCGGATGACTCCAAGTCACAAACCGGATACGTGTATATTTTGAATGGTGGGGCAGTCAGCTGGTGCAGTTGCAAGCAAAGCGTCGTGGCGGCATCTACATATGAAGCGGAGTACATAGCTGCTTCGGAAGCAGCGCAGGAAGGAGTCTGGATGAAGGAGTTCATCAACGACCTAGGAGTGATTCCCAATGCGTCGGGCCCGATGACTCTCTTCTGTGACAACACTGGAGCTATTGCCATTGCCAAGGAGCCCATGTTTCATAAGAAGACCAAGCACATCAAGCGCCGCTTCAACTCCATTCGTGGTTACATTCAGGATGGAGATATAGATATTTGTAAAGTACATACGGATCTGAATGTCGCAGATCCGTTGACTAAACCTCTTCCACGAGCGAAACATGATCAGCACCAGAACTCTATGGGTGTTCGATTCATCACAATGTAACTAGATTATTGACTCTAGTGCAAGTGGGAGACTGTTGGAAATATGCCCTAGAGGCAATAATAAAATAGTTATTATTATATTTCCTTGTTCATGATAATTGTCTATTGTTCATGTTATAATTGTATTAACCGGAAACCGTAATACATGTGTGAATACATAGACCACACCATGTCCCTAGTGAGCCTCTAGTTGACTAGCTCGTTGATCAATAGATGGTCATGGTTTCCTGATCAAGGACATTGGATGTCGTTGATAACGGGATCACATCATTAGGAGAATGATGTGATGGACAAGACCCAATCCTAAGCATAGCACAAGATCGTGTAGTTCGTCTGCTAGAGCTTTTCTAATGTCAAGTATCATTTCCTTAGACCATGAGATTGTGCAACTCCCGGATACCGTAGGAATGCTTTGGGTGTATCAAACGTCACAACGTAACTTGGTGACTATAAAGGTGCACTATAGGTATCTCCGAAAGTGTCTGTTGGGCTGGCACGAATCGAGACTGGGATTTGTCACTCCGTGTGACGGAGAGGTATCTCTGGGCCTACTCGGTAATACATCATCATAATGAGCTCAATGTGACTAAGGAGTTAGTCACGGGATCATGTGTTACGGAATGAGTAAAGAGACTTGCTGGTAACGAGATTGAACAAGGTATAGGGATACCGACGATCGAATCTCGGGCAAGTAACATACCGATGGACAGAGGGAATTGTATACGGGATTAATTGAATCCCCGACATCGTGGTTCATCCGAAGAGATCATCGTGGAACATGTGGGAGCCAATATGGGTATCCAATTGAATCCCCGACATCGTGGTTCATCCGATGAGATCATCGTGGAACATGTGGGAGCTATTGGTTATTGGCCGGAGAGGTGTCTCGGTCATGGCTGCATGGTTCCCGAACCCGTAGGGTCTACACACTTAAGGTTCGGTGACGCTAGAGTTGTAATGGGAATTGTATGTGGTTACTGAAAGTTGTTAGGAGTCCCGGATGAGATCCCGGACGTCACGAGGAGTTCCGGAATGGTCCGGAGGTAAAGATTTATATATGGGAAGTCCTATTTTGGCCACCGGAAAATGTTCGGGATTTTTCGGTATTGTACCGGGAAGGTTCTAGAAGGTTCCGAAGTGGGGCCCACCTGCATGGGGGGACCCACATGAACGTGGGTAGTGGGGGCAAGACCCCACACCCCTGGTCAAGGCGCACCCAGATCCCCCCTTAGAAGGAATAAGATCATATCCCGAAGGGATAAGATCAAGATCTCTAAAAAGGGGGGATAACCACCGGTGGGGAAGGGAAAGGATGGGATTTCTTTCCTCCCACCTTTGCCAACGCCCCAATGGACTTGGAGGGCAAGAAACCAGCCCCCTCCACCCCTATATATAGTGGGGAGGCGGATGGGAGCTGCACCCCTTCCCTGGCGCAGCCCTTCCCCTTCCTACACCTCCTCCTCCTCCGTAGTGCTTAGCGAAGCTCTGCCGGAGAACCACGAGCTCCACCGCCACCACGCCGTCGTGCTGCCGGAGCTCTCCCTCAAATTCTCCTCTCCCCTTGCTAGATCAAGAAGGAGGAGACGTACCCGGGCTGTACGTGTGTTGAACGCGGAGGCGCCGTCCGTTCGGCGCTTGGATCGGATCTTCTGCGATTTGAATCGCCGCGAGAACGACTCCATCAACCGCGTTCTTTGCAACGCTTCCGCTTAGCGATCTTCAAGGGTATGAAGATGCACTCCCTCTCTCTCGTTGCTAGCATCTCCTAGATTGATCTTGTTGACACGTAGGAATTTTTTTGAATTATTACTACGTTCCCCAACAATTTCCCAATAGTAATTTGTCTACCCACCGTATGCTATGCGTTCGAGAGAGAAGCCTCTAGTGAAAACTATGCCCCCTGGTATATTTAATCATATTGCTAAAAAAACAAAAATACCTAACTGCAATTATTTACTTTCCTTTTACTTTTCCTTTTTACTTATCTATCACTATCAGAATTAATCCTTGCAAGTAACGAGTTCAAGGGGATTGACAACCCTTTTGCTCGCGTTGGGTGGAAGTGTTTGGATATGTGTGTGTAGGTGCTAACGACGAGAGTTTGACTTTGATTCTCCTACCAGTTCGATAACCTTGTCTCTCATCAAGGGAAATATTTATCGCCACTATATTGCTTCACCCTTCCTCTTTAGGGAAAAACCCAACGCAGCTCACAAGTAGAAACTTTCGTTTGGCAAAATTCTCCCTCTACCCCTTGTAGATACCAACTAGAACACCTGCGTTGGCTGCTTGAACCTTAAAACCTTTTCTCAAGGACTGGATGGCATCATCGGTCCCATTATATCTCCACATGAGATGTATGCATTGTTGCAGAGGTTGGGCTCCAAGGAGGATGGCGATAGCCATCAGATTAATAATGGTCAGCCTATTACGGGCCAAGCAGGTCACTTGAGTTGCTAAACGAGCCACCTCGGCATCATCCTTTTGAGAGGGACTCTCCGGCCACGAGTTGAAGCGCTTCTTTGGAGGGGCATGGGAGAAGATGGGAAGCCTGGGTCGGACCAGGTCATGGAGCGCGACATCGGCCATGTAAAACCATTCGGTGGCCCACGTCTCGACATCCTCTTTGGGAGTGCTCGGAAGATAACCGGACCCCACGGTACGACATACCTCGGCTCCTCCGACCTCATGGATTTTTCCATTTCGGGAACAAGGCATTAAATAGAAGTATCTCCTCCACATCCTAAAGTAAGCCTCGCAGTCGAGGCACATTTGGCAGAGGGCAAAAACCCCCGCGATATGCAAGATTGAATTAGGGGTAAGATGGTGGAGTTGGATCCCTTAGAACTCTAATGGACCTCTAAGGAACGGATGAATAGGAAATCCAAGACCTCGCAAAAGGAAAGGTACAAAACAAATCCCCTCCCCCCCGTGCGATGAGGGGTGGCTGTCTGCAAGTGCCTTTCCGTCTAAGGATATTAAGCTAGGGCGACTAGACGCAAAATCTAGATCTGGCAAATAGCCCTGAGTAGCGAGCCGGTCTAGTTGCATACAGGTAACAGAATAGGTCCCCCATTCACCGTTGAGAGGCCCATGGGTACGTGTTGACGAACCTAGGGCGCCTGCCATTGCTGGAGCCCTTGAGCTAGCTTAAGGGGAAGATTTTGTGTTGAGGCGACACGGGGAAACGCTGGGGTACGATCTCTGATGTGACCCTAGCCAGTTAAATACCCTTGTAAATAGGGTGATGGGGGACGTTTCGGTATCCATTCATCAATGCGCTCATGCAAAAGTCGAGAAATTTATAAGCAATAATTCCCCGAGGCAAGTCTTCGGATTGCTCGGAAAAAAGGTCTAATGGTCGAGAGTATGTTAAAATGGTCGGATGGTTATTATCAGCGCCAAGGATGTTTTGGAGACCTTAAATCCTATACACAAGTCATGCGAAGTAGGAACTCACCTGCCAAGCCGAAGACATCAACTGAAGAGGCCAGTCGGAGGAGAGAGCTACAGTCTTCATTTCGAAGACGAGTTTAGGGGCTACTGACGGTTTCCTGGACTAAGGGGTACTAACCTATACGGCCTGGAGTCCATGGGTCAGGCTTATGGCCCGCCGATCATCAAAGGAAGAACTACTAAAGCTTCGAACCTCGACGTGATTAGGATGGAAACCTCCGAATACTTGCCGCATACTAAAAGGATTACTTTAGCCGGCGTGTTGACAACCGACCATGTGTATAACCTATGTACCCCCCGGTGCATATATATGCCGAGGCGTTTAGTCTTTAGAGGTGCGATTACCAGCCTTAGGGTTTAGAACACAATCATACGATCTTGAGGTAGAACACATTGTACTCTGTACACCATCACATCAATGCAATCAAAGTAGGACGTATGGGTTTTACCTCTTCATGAGGGCCCAAACCTGGGTAAACATCTTCTTCCTTCGTCCCCTGCTACCATTGTTCCTAGACCTACAACTCGGGACCCCTAACCCGAGATCTGTCGGTTTTAGCACCGACACCATCGTCGCTAGCGCCCACGCTCCGCCAGGGTGGTAGGCCTTACTTCTCACGCTCCTAGCATGGGAGACTCCATCCCCGGGGGGGAAATGAACGACAATGATGTTTATGCAACTCCTATGGCAAACCTCGACTTCATAGAGAATTTGAATCTCAACAAGGATCGTCCTAAGACAACAATTTAATCATGCACTTCTGCCTTTGAAGAGTTTTCTTGTCTGACTACATGGTTGAGTAACCTCGCATGACAAACTTGTGTCAAGGTTGTTACTTGACAAAGATGACGAGTCGACCGGCGGCACTTCAAGACTCCAGCACGAACCCAACCGCAATAGGTCTCTTGCATGCTCTAAAACTCATCATCGGTCTTGTGTGAAGTAACTACATGAAAACCAGCATAAGGTATTATTGTCCCATGAAACGAATATACCCGAGTGGTGGAGAGGATTGAATGTGGCAGCGAGAAAAAAATGAATTAAAAGTAAATAATAAAAAGTAGACGATTGAAAGTAAACGGCTCTTTCCTGCAATAGAGAAAATAGGTGCGGAGAAACTACAAATCATGGTTTACATCAAGTGTGTTAGTGCGACGGTAATACCAGTTACCTTGTATCATGATTCTAATATGTAGATTGCTTTTTCAGTACGTGGATCACCCTTGAGTGGTCGAACTCCTGCACACCAGATTTGTTCTTCTCTATAGTGCTGCTTCGAGGTTGCCATAACATGGTTGTCTCCACAATTAAGGTTGCGAGACTGGAGCAATGCATTAGGTTATGTAGATCACCATTATCTCATATTGTCTTCACTCCTAGTAGTTATCTTCACCTGTCACCTGAAGATCACAGATTCACTAAACAATATGTGTTACCTGTGTAGGTCTTCAAATCATGTTGCCTGGCCCTTAAGTTGGACAACACATTTTATGCTCACCACAAGTAAACAACTTACAACAATCATAAAACTATAACCACGAATGACAACAAATAAAATAGGGAGAAATGAATCTTACCAATCACATACATATCCCATGCCTAGGGAGGACTAGCCACACACAGGAGAGGAATAAATAAACACCATAGGGATAAAAACTAAGAGAAGTTATATCGATAATATCACGAAGATCCACAATAGGATGAATGATCAAATAAGTCTCAATCTTAAGATGAATACAAATAGAGTTATAAACCCTAATCATACAACTTGGAATTTTCTCCCCATGGTGCTGTTATGGTGAATGTAAATGGAGATGGGTGAACGAGAAGGAATGGATCCCAGGTGGTTCTTCTTCTTCGGGTCTCTTGTCCCTCTGTTCTATATGGTGTGTTGGCGGTTGTGTGTTTTTGATTGCATCTCTCTCTTCACGAAATTTTTTCATATAGATGAGGTGAAGCTGATGGTGGCTGGTACGATTAGTGGTATGAGCGCTTGCACTCATTTCAAAGGCCATCTTGTGTTCTGGACACTCTGGTAAAGTTTCGCTCAAAATTGAATTGCTACATTTGACTTTATTTGATGAGATATTTATTGGTTTCCTTCAATAGATATATATTTATGCACATCAATAGGAAAAATAACTTTTCTTATTTCTCAAAGGATTAGCGTTAGAAAGACACGAGAAATAAAAAAAAACTCAGTGAAAACCACATCAAAACCATCTTATAAAAGTGGAAAAATATTGGGCCATCAATGTGTGCTTCACCATGTCTTACATGTGGTAAATAAAACAACATTATTGCAAAGGTTAAACTTGTATAGTCAGGTTGGCTGTGAGAAACTAAACATGAGGGTGAAATAAATGGAAAGAACAGACTAATAGGATGGTTTCAATAATTGTTAACACTATCCATCTAGCAAATCAAATCGAAATTGCTTAAAGGAAGCATCATTGATATATTGCATGAGAGAGTCCATTTGAGGAAATTCTTATTGCTATCTACACATATAAACAAATAGAAGGGTTGTGCTCAGCCAATATAACTAAATAAATTCAGACATCGAAGCTTCATGCGAATATCATTAGCAGATGCATGTTCTTGACTTATCCATTGTAAATAGAAAATCAAGAGATGAGAGTTTGTGTCCCAAGTACCAAGAGTCCTGACTCCTAAGAAGTAACACCTGAAAAACCTAGAGCACTTTTCAATTGGAGTGCAATATGACAAATTCAAAACCATAAGCTCAAAGATAAGAGAAAGTAGGGATAGCTAAACATTGAGAGAGGCCAGATATACCAAGTGCACGGTGGCGGAGATGACGAAGATAGCAGGCGGACACATTGGATGATGATATATGTACATGTTTCTAACCGTGAATTGGCGGCGAGAGGCGAGAATCGAGTTACATGTGTTCCCAGCCTTGATGGATTCTCAATCGCTTGACTCAATTTAAGGAGATTGATGAGCCAGAAGCTGAAACAAAGAGGTTAAAAAGCAATAAGGGGTGCAGAGGGATTGAATAATGGTGGTGAATGGTTTCATATCTAGGTGGGAGGGAGACGAAGGTAAAAGTTCTCTCACTTGTTCATATCTCCAGTTTATATTTCTTTGGATTCTTATATGCACTTGTGTCTTTGTTAAGATGCCATAAGGCTACTTGGAATTCTCAAAATCGGTTACACGGGGACACGAGGAACTCATGCAGGATGTGGGGGCATGAGGAAGTACAGTGGGATTCCTTTGGGGTACAAAAGATTGATCTGTGGTTCACAGCGAGAAACAAATTGTGCATGAGGGCTAGTCTTCTGCTTGTTGTGTAGGACTGTAAATGGAAAGCATGACGCAAGTCATGGCACATCTACATGCTCATACTTGATGATGTGACAAAAATGCTAAGGTGAGAGGGTGCATGTTGAGAGAATTGGAGTAGTGGGGATGAATTATTTAAGTTTATAGGATGGGGTCTTAAGTTTTTTTTAGAACAAAATCATGGCTATTTTATTTACCTCATCCACCCGCCCCCCCACACACACACAACTGTTGGAAATATGCCCTAGAGGCAATAATAAAATGGTTATTATTATATTTCCTTGTTCATTATAATTGTCTATTGTTCATGCTATAATTGTATTAACCGGAAACCGTAATACATGTGTGAATACATAGACCACACCATGTCCCTAGTGAGCCTCTAGTTGACTAGCTCGTTGATCAATAGATGGTCATGGTTTCCTGACCATGGACATTGGATGTCGTTGATAATGGGATCACATCATTAGGAGAATGATGTGATGGACAAGACCCAATCCTAAGCATAGCACAAGATCGTGTAATTCGTCTGCTAGAGCTTTTCTAATGTCAAGTATCATTTCCTTAGACCATGAGATTGTGCAACTCCCGGATACCGTAGGAATGCTTTGGGTGTATCAAACGTCACAACATAACTGGGTGACTATAAAGGTGCACTACAGGTATCTCCGAAAGTGTCTGTTGGGTTGGCACGAATCGAGACTGGGATTTGTCACTCCATGTGACGGAGAGGTATCTCTGGGCCCACTCGGTAATACAACATCATAATGAGCTCAATGTGACTAAGGAGTTAGTCACCGGATCATGTGTTACGGAATGAGTAAAGAGACTTGCTGATAACGAGATTGAACAAGGTATAGGGATACCGACGATCGAATCTCGGGCAAGTAACATACCGATGGACAAAGGGAATTGTATACGGGATTAATTGAATCCCCGACATCGTGGTTCATCCGATGAGATCATCGTGGAACATGTGGGAGCCAATATGGGTATCCAGATCCCGCTATTGGTTATTGGCCAGAGAGGTGTCTCGGTCATATCTGCATGGTTCCCGAACCCGTAGGGTCTACACACTTAAGGTTCGGTGACGCTAGAGTTGTAATGGGAATTGTATGTGGTTACCAAAAGTTGTTCGGAGTCCCGGATGAGATCCCGGACGTCACGAGGAGTTCCGGAATGGTCCGGAGGTAAAGATTTATATATGGGAAGTCCTATTTTGGCCACCGGAAAATGTTCGGGATTTTTCGGTATTGTACCGGGAAGGTTCTAGAAGGTTCCGAAGTGGGGCCCACCTGCATGGGGGGACCCACATGAACGTGGGTAGTGGGGGAAAGGCCCCACACCCCTTCTCAAGGCGCACCAAGGTCCCCCCTTAGACGGAATAAGATCATATCCCGAAGGGATAAGATCAAGATCCCTAAAAAGGGGGGATAACAATCGGTGGGGAAGGGAAAGGATGGGATTTCTTTCCTCCCACCTTTGCCAACGCCCCAATGGACTTGGAGAGCAAGAAACCAGCCCCCTCCACCCCTATATATAGTGGGGAGGCGCATGGGAGCTGCACCCCTGCCCTGGCGCAGCCCTCCCCCCTCCTACACCTCCTCCTCCTCCGTAGTGCTTAGCGAAGCTCTGCCGGAGAACCACGAGCTCCACCGCCACCACGCCGTCGTGCTACCGGAGCTCTCCCTCAACTTCTCCTCTCCCCTTGCTGGATCAAGAAGGAGGAGATGTCCCCGGGCTGTACGTGTGTTGAACGCGGAGGCGCCGTCCGTTCGGCGCTTGGATCGGATCTTCCGCGATTTGAATCGCCGCGAGTAAGACTCCATCAACCGCGTTCTTTGCAATGCTTCCGCTTAGCGATCTTCAAGGGTATGAAGATGCACTCCCTCTCTCTCGTTGCTAGCATCTCCTAGACAGATCTTGGTGACACGTAGGAAATTTTTTGAATTATTACTACGTTCCCCAACAGTGGCATCATGAGCTAGGTCTATGCGTAGATTCTATGCACGAGTAGAACACAAGTAGTTGTGGGGGATGATTTGGTCAAGTTGCTTGCCATTACTAGTCCTATCTTGATTCGGCGGTATTGTGGGATGAAGCGGCCCGGACCGACTTTACACGTACGCTTACGTGAGACTGGTTCCACCGCCTGACATGCACTTGTTGCATAAGGTGGCTAGCGGGTGTCTGTCTCTCCCACTTTAGTCAGATCGGATTCGATGAAGAGGGTCCTTATGAAGGGTAAATAGCAATTGGCATATCACTGTTGTGGCTTTTGCGTAGGTAAGAAACATTCTTGCTAGAAACCCATAGCAGCCACGTAAAACTTGCAACAACAATTAGAGGACGTCTAACTTGTTTTTGCAGGGTATGCTATGTGATGTGATATGGCCAAAAGGATGTGATGAAATATATTTGATGTATGAGATTGATCATGTTCTTGTAATAGGAATCACGACTTGCATGTCGATAAATATAACAACCGGCAGGAGCCATAGGAGTTGTCTTAATTTATTGTATGACCTGCGTGTCAATCAAAAACGCCATGTAATTACTTTACTTTATTGCTAACTGTTAGCCATAGTAGTAGAAGTAATAGTTGGCGAGACAACTTCATGAAGACACGATGATGGAGATCATGGTGTCGTGCCGGTGACGATGGTGATCATGCCGCGCCCCGAAGATGGAGATCAAAGGCGCAAGATGATATTGGCCATATCATGTCACTTTATGAATTGCATGTGATGTTTATCATGTTTTTACATCTTATTTGCTTAGAACGACGGTAGCATAAATAAGATGACCCCTCACTAAAATTTCAAGAAATGTGTTCCCCCTAAGTGTGCACCGTTGCGAAGGATCGTTGTTTCGAAGCACCACGTGATGATCGGGTGTGATAGATTCTAACGTTCGCATACAACGGGTGTAAGCCAGATTTACACACGCGAAACACTTAGGTTGACTTGACGAGCCTAGCATGTACAGACATGGCCTCGGAACACGAGAGACCGAAAGGTTGAACATGAGTCGTATAGTAGATGCGATCAACATGGAGATGTTCACCATTGATGACTAGTCCGTCTCACGTGATGATCGGACACGGCCTAGTTGATATGGATCATGTATCACTTAGATGACTAGAGGGATGTCTATCTGAGTGGGAATTCATTAAATAATTTGATTAGATGAACTTAATTATCATGAACTTAGTCTAAAATTGTCTTTACAATCTATCTTGTAGATCCAATGGCCCACGCTAATCTTGCCCTCAACTTCAACGCGTTCCAAGAGAAAACCAAGCTGAAAGACGATGGAAGCAACTATACGGACTGGGTCCGTAACTTGAGGATCAACCTCATAACTTCCAAGAAAGCATATGTCCTTGATGCACCGCTAGGTGACACACCCATTTTCCCAGGAACTCAAGACGTTATGAACGCCTGGCAGTCGCGTAGTGATGATTACTCCCTGGTTCAGTGCGGCATGCTTTACAGCTTAGAACCGGGACTCCAAAAGCGTTTTGAGCAACACGGAGCATATGAGATGTTCCAAGAGCTGAGAATGGTTTTCCAAGCTCATGCTCGGGTCAATAGATATGAAGTCTCCGACAAGTTCTTCAGTTGTAAGATGGAGGAAAATAGTTCTGTCAGCGAGCACATACTCAAAATGTCTGGGTTGCACAACCGCTTGTCTCGGCTGGGAGTTAATCTTCCGGATGACTCGGTTATTGACAGAATCCTCCAGTCGCTTCCACCTAGCTACAAGAGCTTTGTGATGAATTTCAATATGCAAGGGATGGAGAAGTCCATTCCAGAGTTACATTCGATGCTGAAATCAGCGGAGGTGGAGATCAAAAAGGAACATCAAGTGTTGATGGTGAATAAGACCACCAGTTTCAAGAAAGGCAAGGGTAAGAAGAACTTCAATAAGGACGGCAAAGCAGTTGCCGCGCCCGGTAAATCAGTTGCTGGGAAGAAGCCCAAGAATGGACCCAAGCCTGAGACTGAGTGCTTTTATTGCAAGGGAACCGGTCACTGGAAGCGGAACGGCCCCAAGTACTTAGCGGATAAGAAGGCCGGCAACGTCAAAGGTATATATGATATACATGTTATTGATGTGTACCTTACCAGCGCTCGTAGTAGCTCCTGTGTATTTGATACCGGTGCGGTTGCTCTCATTTGTAACTCAAAACAGGAGCTGCGGAATAAGCGGAGACTGGCGAAGGTCGAGGTGACGATGCGCGTCGGGAATGGTTCCAAGGTCGATGTGATCGCCGTCGGCACGCTACCTCTACATCTACCTTCGGGATTAGTTTTAAACCTCAATAATTGTTATTTAGTACCAGCTTTGAGCATGAACATTGTATCTGGATCTCGTTTGATGCGAGATGGCTACTCATTTAAATCCGAGAATAATGGTTGTTCTATTTATATGAGAGATATGTTCTATGGTCATGCCCCGCTGGTCAATGGTTTATTTTTATTGAATCTCGAACGTGATGTTACACATATTCATAGTGTGAATACCAAACGATGTAAGGTTGATAATGATAGTCCAACATACTTGTGGCACTGCCGCCTTGGTCATATTGGTGTCAAACTCATGAAGAAACTCCATGCAGATGGACTTTTGGAGTCTCTTGATTATGAATCATTTGACACGTGCGAACCATGCCTCATGGGCAAGATGACTAAGACTCCGTTCTCTGAAACAATGGAGCGAGCAACCAACTTGTTGGAAATAATACATACCGATGTATGCGGTCCAATGAGTGTTGAGGCTCGCGGTGGCTATCGTTATGTTCTCACCCTCACTGACGAATTAAGCAGATATGGGTATGTCTACTTAATGAAACACAAGTCT
Source organism: Elymus sibiricus (assembly GCA_039707655.1). NCBI lineage: Eukaryota > Viridiplantae > Streptophyta > Magnoliopsida > Poales > Poaceae > Elymus > Elymus sibiricus. Next base: position 304,990,808 of record CM077671.1, read on the forward strand.
GAGACCTTTGAAAAGTTCAAGGAATTTCAGAGTGAGGTAGAGAATCAACGTGACAAGAAAATAAAGTTCTTACGATCTAATCATGGAGAAGAATATTTGAGTCACGAGTTTGGCACGCACTTAAGGAAATGTGGAATTGTTTCACAACTCACGCCGCCTGGCACACCTCAGCGTAACGGTGTGTCCGAACGTCGTAATCGCACTCAATTGGATATGGTGCGATCTATGATGTCTCTTACTGATTTACCGCTATCATTTTGGGGATATGCATTAGAGACTGCCGCATTCACTTTAAATAGGGCACCGTCTAAATCCGTTGAGACGACACCGTATGAATTATGGTTTGGGAAGAAACCTAAGTTGTCGTTTCTGAAAGTTTGGGGATGTGATGCTTATGTCAAGAAACTTCAACCTGAAAAGCTCGAACCCAAATCAGAAAAGTGCGTCTTCATAGGATACCCTAAGGAAACTATTGGGTATAACTTCTACCTCGGATCCGAAGGCAAGATCTTTGTTGCCAAGAATGGATCCTTTCTAGAGAAAGAGTTTCTCTCGAAAGAAGTAAGTGGTAGGAAAGTAGAACTTGATGAGGTAATTGTACCCCCTCTCGAACCGGAGAGTAGCGCAGCGCAGGAAAATGTTTATGTGGTGCCTACACCGACTAGAGAGGAAGTTAATGATGATGATCATGAAACTTCGGATCAAGTTACTACTGAACTTCGTAGGTCCACGAGGACACGTTCCGCACCAGAGTGGTACGGCAACCCTGTCCTGGAAATCATGTTGTTAGACAACGGTGAACCTTCGAACTATGAAGAAGCCATGGCGGGCCCGGATTCCAACAAATGGCTTGAAGCCATGAAATCTGAGATAGGATCCATGTATGAGAACAAAGTATGGACTTTGGTGGACTTGCCCGATGATCGGCAAGCCATAGAAAATAAATGGATCTTTAAGAAGAAGACTGACGCGGATGGTAATGTGACCGTCTATAAGGCTCGGCTTGTCGCTAAGGGATATCGACAAGTTCAAGGAGTTGACAACGATGAGACTTTCTCACCCGTAGCGATGCTGAAGTACGTCCGAATCATGTTAGCAGTTGCCGCATTTTATGATTATGAGATCTGGCAAATGGACGTCAAAACGGCATTCCTTAACGGTTTCCTTAAGGAAGAATTGTATATGATGCAGCCGGAAGGTTTTGTCGATCCTAAGAATGCTGACAAGGTATGCAAGCTCCAGCGCTCCATCTATAGGCTGGTGCAAGCATCTCGGAGTTGGAACATTCGCTTTGATGAGGTGATCAAAGCGTTTGGGTTTATACAGACTTATGGAGAAGCCTGTATTTACAAGAAAGTGAGTGGGAGCTCTGTAGCATTTCTCATTTTATATGTGGATGACATATTGTTGATGGGAAATGATGTAGAACTTTTGGAAAGCATAAAGGGCTACTTGAATAAGTGTTTTTCAATGAAGGACCTTGGAGAAGCTGCTTACATATTAGGCATCAAGATCTATAGAGATAGATCGAGACGCCTCATTTCACAAAGCACATACCTTGACAAGATATTGAAGAAGTTCAATATGGATCAGTCCAAGAAGGCGTTCTTGCCTGTATTGCAAGGTGTGAGATTGAGCACAGCTCAATGCCCAACATCGGCAGAAGATAGAGAAAAGATGAGTGTCATCCCCTATGCCTCAGCCATAGGCTCTATTATGTATGCCATGCTGTGTACCAGACTTGATGTGAACCTTGCCATAAGTTTGGTAGGGAGGTACCAAACTGATCCCGGAATGGAACACTGGACAGCGGTCAAGAATATCCTTAAGTACCTGAAAAGGACTAAGGATATGTTTCTCGTTTATGGAGGTGCCGAAGAGCTCGTCGTAAAGGGTTACGTCGATGCTAGCTTCGACCCAGATCCGGATGACTCCAAGTCACAAACCGGATACGTGTATATTTTGAATGGTGGGGCAGTCAGCTGGTGCAGTTGCAAGCAAAGCGTCGTGGCGGCATCTACATGTGAAGCGGAGTACATAGTTGCTTCGGAAGCAGCGCAGGAAGGAGTCTGGATGAAGGAGTTCATCACCGACCTAGGAGTGATTCCCAATGCGTCGGGCCCGATGACTCTCTTCTGTGACAACACTGGAGCTATTGCCATTGCCAAGGAGCCCAGGTTTCATAAGAAGACCAAGCACATCAAGCGCCGCTTCAACTCCATTTGTGGTTACATTCAGGATGGAGATATAGATATTTGTAAAGTACATACGGATCTGAATATCGCAGATCCGTTGACTAAACCTCTTCCACGAGCGAAACATGATCAGCACCAGAACTCTATGGGTGTTCGATTCATCACAATGTAACTAGATTATTGACTCTAGTGCAAGTGGGAGACTGTTGGAAATATGCCCTAGAGGCAATAATAAAATGGTTATTATTATATTTCCTTGTTCATGATAATTGTCTATTGTTCATGCTATAATTGTATTAATCGGAAACCGTAATACATGTGTGAATACATAGACCACACCATGTCCCTAGTGAGCCTCTAGTTGACTAGCTCGTTGATCAATAGATGGTCATGGTTTCCTGACCATGGACATTGGATGTCGTTGATAACGGGATCACATCATTAGGAGAATGATGTGATGGACAAGACCCAATCCTAAGCATAGCACAAGATCGTGTTGTTCGTCTGCTAGAGCTTTTCTAATGTCAAGTATCATTTCCTTAGACCATGAGATTGTGCAACTCCCAGATACCGTAGGAATGCTTTGGGTGTATCAAACGTCACAACGTAACTGGGTGACTATAAAGGTGCACTACAGGTATCTCCGAAAGTGTCTGTTGGGTTGGCACGAATCGAGACTGGGATTTGTCACTCCGTGTGACGGAGAGGTATCTCTAGACCCACTCGGTAATACATCATCATAATGAGCTCAATGTGACTAAGGAGTTAGTCACGGGATCATGTGTTACGGAACGAGTAAAGAGACTTGCTGGTAACGAGATTGAACAAGGTATAGGGATACCGACGATCGAATCTCGGGCAAGTAACATACCGATGGAGAAAGGGAATTGTATACGGGATTAATTGAATCCCCGACATCGTGGTTCATCCGATGATATCATCGTGTAACATGTGGGAACCAATATGGGTATCCAGATCCCGCTATTGGTTATTGGCCGGAGAGGTGTCTCGGTCATGTCTGCATGGTTCCCGAACCCGTAGGGTCTACACACTTAAGGTTCGGTGACGCTAGAGTTGTAATGGGAATTGTATGTGGTTATCGAAAGTTGTTCGGAGTCCCGGATGAGATCCCGGACGTCACGAGGAGTTCCTGAATGGTCCGGAGGTAAAGATTTATATATGGGAAGTCCTATTTTGGCCACCGGAAAATGTTCGGGATTTTTCGGTATTGTACCAGGAAGGTTCTAGAATGTTCCGAAGTGGGGCCCACCTGCATGGGGGGACCCACATGAATGTGGGTAGTGGGGGCAAGGCCCCACACCCCTGGTAAAGGCGCACCAAGATCCCCCCTTAGAAGGAATAAGATCATATCCCGAAGGGATAAGATCAAGATCCCTAAAAAGGGGGGATAACAATCGGTGGGGAAGGGAAAGGATGGGATTTCTTTCCTCCCACCTTTGCCAACGCCCCAATGGACTTGGAGAGCAAGAAACCATCCCCCTCCACCCCTATATATAGTGGGGAGGCGCATGGGAGCTGCACCCCTTCCCTGGCGCAGCCCTCCCCCCTCCTACACCTCCTCCTCCTCCGTAGTGCTTAGCGAAGCTCTGCCGGAGAACCACGAGCTCCGCCGCCACCACGCTGTCGTGCTGCCGGAGCTCTCCCTCAACTTCTCCTCTCCCCTTGCTGGATCAAGAAGTAGGAGACGTCCCCGGGTTGTACGTGTGTTGAACGCGGAGGCGCCGTCCGTTCGGCGCTTGGATCAGATCTTCCGCGATTTGAATCGCCGCGAGTACGACTCCATCAACCGCGTTCTTTGCAACGCTTCCGCTTAGCGATCTTCAAGGGTATGAAGATGCACTCCCTCTCTCTCGTCGCTAGCATCTCCTAGATTGATCTTGGTGACACGTAGGAAATTTTTTGAATTATTACTACGTTCCCCAACAACAACCCCACCCAAAATAGTAGTGGCCCTGTTTACGGTCTCTATTGTATTTTGTACGAATGTTCACCTGGAATAACTATATGAAGCGGGGGCTTCCAAAATTTTAAGTTGTGTGTTCTTGAAAGCACATTTGCTCTCTTGGTGGTTTTGGTAATTAATAACAACATATATCTCATTGGACTAATGTTTCCACTAAGTATATTTTAGGAAAAGTTCAATGATGGGATGGCTATAGGATTGTGAGGAGACCCCAAGATGCAAGGAATAGGATTGGCAAAGCTTCAAGCAAAGAGACTCTATATCTTACTTTCTGAGAAATCACTTTGAGTCCATAGGAAAGCCAATACTATTAAAAGGGGGCAAGGTAATGTTGGTGAAAAAAATGCTCCACGTGCACAAGTGCTAGCCACCAAAAACACCCACAAGCTCTCCCACAAAAGTACTCTGTCTAAACCCTACTACACAAAATCGGTGCCACCAAGTTTTCCTACTCGGCCCAACCAATTTTCATCTCAGACAGAACCCAGCAAAACCCTAGCTTCTCGGTGCAACCAAGTTCTATATCGGTGCAACCGAGTTTTGATGACCAACATTCTGGAGTCCCATTTTATAAAATCGGAATTTCCGAGTTTTATGATTTGGTGTCACCGAGTTTGGAAACTGCCCTCAGCCACTCATATCGGTACTACCGAGAATCATATATCGGTCTCACCGAGATTCCTAAAGTTGCCACATTTTGAACAAATCGGTACGACTGAGTTTTACTTCGGTTTCACTGAGTTGGTCAATAATGGTGTAACGGTTGGATTTTTGGAGATGCCTATATATAACCCTCCACCACCACTCACTCGCAAGACAAGCACTCAGAACTATTCCACACTTGCCATATCCAATTTTCTGAGAGAGAACCACCTACCCTTGTGTTGAGGTCAAGATCATCCACTCCAACCATATGGATCTTGATTTCTAGCCACCCCAAATTGCTTTCCACCCAATCAATCTCTTCTACCAAGCCAAATCTGTGAGATAGTGATTGAGTGTTGAGAAATCTATCATCTTGAAGCACAAGAGAAAGGAGTTCATCATCATTACCACATCTATAACCTTTTGGAGGGTGGTGCCTCCTAGATTGGTTAGGTGTCGCTTGGGAGACTCCTACTTCATGTTGTGGAGTTTAACCAAGAAGTTTGTAAGGGCAAGGAGATCACCTACTTCATGAAGATCTACCCATAGTGAGGCTAGTCCTTCGTGGACGGAAGCCGTTATGGAATAGTCAAGGTTGCTACTTCGTGGACCCTTATGGGTGCAGCCCTCCGTGGACTCTCTCGACTGTTACCCTCCGTGGGTTGAAGACTCCATAAACGTGGACGTACGATAGCACCACCTATCGGAACCACGGGAAAAATCTCTGTGTCTACAATTGCGTTTGATCTATCTAACCCTATCCTCTACTACATGTGCTTGTATTTACTTTCCGCTGCTATACTCTTAGACATGCATGTGTAGGGTGTGCTTGACTTGCTATCATTGCTAAAATTTGCCCACAACTAAAATTGGGAAAAGGTAGAATTTTTATTTGGTCAAGTAGTCTAATCACCCCCCTCTAGACATACTTTCGATCCTACAAGTGGTATCAGAGCTTTGGTCTCCATTGCATTGGTTTCACAACCTAGGAGAGTATAGCGTCTAGTGAGGGAAATTATCACCGTAGAGGTCCATACTTTGATGGTACAAATTTTGCTAGTTGGAAGCATAAGATGAAAATGCATATTCTTGGTCATAACCCCGCCGTATGGGCTGTTGTTCGTGTTGGCTTGCAAGGTGATTTCTTTGATGATGGAAAGGAACCGAATCATGAAGCAACCGTGGAAGAATTGAAGATGCTGCAATACAACGCTCAGGCATGCGACATTCTATTCAACTGCCTATGCCCCGAAGAATTCAACAAAATCAGCCGTCTTGAGAATGCAAAGGAAATTTGGGACACTTTGGTTGATATGCACGAAGGTACCGAATCCGTCAGGGAATCTAAGTTGGATGTGCTTCAAAGTTAACTTGACAAGTTCAAGATGAAGGATGGTGAAGGAGTCGCCGAAATGTACTCTAGGCTCGCTCTCATCACAAATGAGATTGCCGGTTTAGGAAGCAAAGAAATGACCGACAAATTCATCATCAAGAAGATCCTTAGAGCCTTGGATGGAAAGTATGACACCGTGTGCACATTGATCCAAATGATGCCAAACTACAAAGATCTCAAGCCTACGGAAGTGATTGGAAGGATTGTTGCTCATGAGATGTCACTTAAAGACAAGGAAGAAATTCACACCAAGTCAAGCGGTGCTTACAAAGATACAAGTGACACTCCTGCTACATCAAGTGACAACCATGTAACCAATCAAGAGATAAGCCTCATGGTCAAGAAATTCAACAAGTTCTACAAGAGTAGAGGCAAAGAGAGGAACTCCAACTCAAGATATGAAGAGAAGCGTTCATCTAGTCGTGACCGGAATTGCTACAATTGTGGAAGGCCCGGACACTACTCCAATGAGTGCACGGCCCCCCACAAAAGAAGGGAAGAGTCACCTAGAAGAAAGAGCTCAAGAGATGAGTCACCTCGAAGAGAGAGAAGGAGTAGAGATGATCGTTATGAACGAAGACCCTCAAGGAGAAGTAGGGACTCAGAGAAGAAGGACAAGTACACCAAGAGCTACACAAGAAGAATACATCAAGCTCATGTTGGTGAATGGGTTTCCAAATCCGACAACCACTCTGAGAGAAGTTATCACTCCGACTCTGACTATAGTCAAGATGAAGGTGTTGCTGGACTTGCACTTGTTTCCTCCAACTCCTATGACATATTTGATTCACCAAATGAAGGGATTGGAAGTTGCTTCATGGCTAAAGGCCCCAAGGTATCACACCCCGAATACATTGACTTTAATAGTGATGAGGATGACTTACTTGGAGATGATGACTTGCTATTTGGCAAATCTAGTGATATTAGTCAAAATGAACTTGTTAGTAAGCACTCTAGCCAAGATAAGTCGTGTGATGATAAGTTGGAAATAGAGCGACTAACTAAAGAAATAAACACTCTTGAGTTAGCCCACGAGTCTACTCTAGAAGATCATAGAGAGCTTGTAAGGACTCATGAGAAGCTACGCTTCGAGAAGCTCAATTTGGAGCAAGAACATGAGTTTCTTAAAGCAATCAATGACGATCTCTGAAAGAAGACTTACTCTTATCTAGCCAAACGACTCCTCTTGTCTATATTCATTCCACAAGTCAATGCTAAGCAAACTAGTAACAAAGGCAAGAAAGGTTCTTCAACTAGTAGCAATAAAAATGATAAATCCAATGATATTGCTTCTAGTAGTTCTATTGCTTCCACTAACGATTCTCTTAGCCAATTTACAATTGAGCAATAAAATGATCGATTGAAGGGATTATAGAAAAAGGTATCTACAAAAGTCTTGCCAGATGTAAGCAATTTGAGGAAATTGTACGCAAGCATGGAGGATACCGGAAGAACCATGGCATTGGCTACTTCAACGCCAATGGAGTTGAATGGGAAGAAGGTCAATAACCCAAGCCCAAGTTTGTTCCTCAAGGGAGAAGTATGAACATACTCTTCCCAAGGGAACAAAATCTCAAGATGACCTTCCACCACAAGACCACAAGCTCAAGGGCAAGAACAGGCTTCGAGAGGAGATTGACTCATATGAAGATGAATCCCAAGCTATAGTCAAGTGGGTTCCTAAGGCTACCACAAGCTCAACTTTGACAAGTGCTACTTCAACTCCAAGGATTCCCATCAATTTGATGTGGGTCCCAAAGAAGAAGAACTAGAGAAGTTCTAGAGGGGTGGCTCCGCCAATGAAATTCACTCACATTCATTATTGGCAAGGACTAGTTGCAATCAACATCAACATTATGTGATAGTTCAAGGAGTCACACATTCCCTCAAAGGTAAGCAAGGGACAAGGTAATTAATGAATCCATGGACATCATCATGTATGCTTTGCACTCCATGTCCATAGATATCCTTGTATTTGTCTCTTGTGTGTGGGACTAACCCATGTAGGTGAGAAGAGTAAGAAACAACAAGGATGCTCCCAACTCAAGATGATCTTCATCAACTATGAGCATCCATCACTACATCACCCACATGAAGTCTTCTACGACAAAACCCAAGGTTAGTTTATCCCTCTTAGGGGGATGTCACATCAAGGGGGAGCTTTACTCTAAGACTTGAGTTAAAGCATCTCTTAAAATGTGACAACATTAACAAGCTTTATGTAAAAGTGGCAACCCCACTTGTGCCTAAAAGATGAGTATGACCTATGATCAAGTATTCTTACTTGGCTCCTAAGGCAGTATACTCATATATAGATGACTACGTCATCGCCAAAGTGCTTGAGAGATGCTAGAATGTTTGTGCATGTTTGCCATGATTTCATTTGACATCTTATTATGTGAGCATGTCGGTCTGCATATCTTTACTCATTCGAGGACATCCAATTGTTGCTATTTGGCTTTTGATTTTCTTTTGCCAATTGGATATACAAGAATGCCTAGGACCCCTCTCTAGCTATCTATGCTTTCTCGTCTCAAGTTATATTCATGCTACATCACAAAACTTGAACAAGCACTTCTCGAACCCTCTGTGTGAGGAGCACTCGGAGATCCGTGTCGACAAGAGCTGCATTCCAAAACTTATCTGTGAAACTCTGTGTAACCAACCCCAAAAACTCGGTTCCACCGAATCACTGAGTTGATCTAGTTTATGATCTCGGTACAGTCGATTGAGTATTCCCAGTCACACCGAATTTCTCTGTCTCCTGACAGTTAGGAAACTCGGTGGCACCGAAATGTTCTAATCGGTTTCACCGACAGTCAGGGGTATTTAATCTGGCAGACCCGACTTTTGAAATTCAATCGTCAAAAGTTCGTTTCTCCAAACCCCGAGCTGCCACACCGGACCCCCTGGTCGTCGCCGTTGATTCCCCGTGCGCCTCCGCCGTTGGGATCATCGCCGTCGACGGAATCTTCGCCGTCGTCGTGGCCTTTGCGGATTCTTCACCAAGTTAGGGTATGAATCCGGCCCCTTTGTGCGCTTCCTTTTCCAATTCATGCGCATTAGGGTATTCCTATCGATAATCCACTGATTGCAATCTTCCTAATCCACCAGAAACTTCATTAGCTTAGAGAACGAGTGTAAGTGCATCTAGTGCCCCTTAGTGATTTTGGTGTATTGAAGACTTATAGGTTAAGGGACTAATATGTTTGTGAGTGTACACAGGTTCTATAAGTCGATGAGGAGTTTGGTATATTCGAAGAATATCCACCCCTAAAAATGAATGTCTTCAGCTCAAGACTTTGGTGAAGACTTTGAAGCTGAAGAATTCGGTGTAACCTTGAAGATATTGACGAGGACCCTGAAGCATGAAGACTTTAGTTTTTATTGTTTCATTTCCTTCTTTGAGTCATAGGAAACACCGTACTGTTAAAGGGGGCCGAGGTAAAACTAAGGAAAAATTTCCATCTGATGCTCAACTCAAAAACCTCAACACAACCCAATCCTTCGAGTGAAGCCATTGGAAATCTCTTGCAGTTCAGTCAAGTTCTTCAGTGATAGAGACGATGTTCTTCTGGTCTCTGAGGAAATTGGTCTGACTGAGGAGTTAGGATTTCGCCAGTGCGAATTGCCTACAAGTGAGGAATATGATAAGCCCTGAGGAATTTGACAGTTCAAATTCCGACCGTTGCTGTGCTTTGCGCCAGCTGTCCAGATATTCTATCCACCTAACGGTCATATCATTGGGGTCATTTATGTTTTATCATGTCAGGTTGCACCCTGGCTATAAATAGTCGCCCCCCACAACCAATAGATGGTTGGCTGCTCCGAGAGAGAACTTGACACTTGTCATTTGAGAGCAACCCATTCCTCGAGGACTTTGAGATTAAATCATCACTGAGGAAAAACCCCAAAACCCAAACCACCAAAACCCAAAGTGATTGAGCATCACTGAAGAGATTGTTCCTGTGTGGAACCGACGCTTTTTACCTTTGAAGACTGTGTATCTTCCAGACGGTTAGGCGTCATGGTCTAGAGCATCCAGCAGTCAATTGTGGATCGCCGGGTGACCGAGTTTGTGAGGGTTTGGAAGTCTACCCTGAAGACTTACCACGAGTGTTGGGCGAGGTCTGTGTGACCTTAGCTCAAGGAGAATACGGTAAGGACTGTGTGTCCTGGGACTGTGTGTCCTTTGGTTTAAATACCAAGCCGCTCCGAACCAGATGTACGACTGTCACAGCAGTTGGAACTGGGTCATCAAATCATTGTCTTCACCGAGCACCTGGTTCTATTTCCTCAACCCCTTCATTTCCTCAAAGTACTTGTTGATGAATCTGATCGTTACTGTCTGAAGAATTTGACTGAAGACTTTCTCAATTTCCTCATCTCAAATTCTCCAGTCACTTTATATTCTGCCTGCTTATCCTGTTCACGCTACTTATGCTCTGTGTATGTTTCATTTCATCATGATGACTATGCTACTGCAATATTTCGCATGCACTTGAGTACTCATTCCGCTGCAAGTATTTCGTCACTTAGAAAATTCCTCAACTAGTAATTCCTCAGTGACGAATTTGTAAAAATCGCATATTCACCCCCCCCCCTCAAGTCGATATAACGCACTTTCAACGAGAAATTTTTAGGTCTAGCCGTCCGCAAACCGAATCTCAGTGACACCGAGTCACAAAAATCGGTTCTCCTGATTTTGGTTCTAGGATTCCTGAGAATAGTCTCGGTGAAACCGAGCGGCCACTTTTAGTGACACCGAAGTGACTGCCAAGTTTCTGTGAAGAAGACTATGAGTCTCAGTGGATCCAAAAAATTTGACTCGGTGGTACCGAAATCCTTTTTGAAGAAAGCTATACTAAAGAATTGTTGTTCAAATTTTGAAAAACTTCTGTGTTTTGTGATACTCAACCCCTCTGCTCTTCTATACTCTATTCACAGGGTCAACATGTTAGGCTCAGAAGACAGTCAGAATGATTTCAGAGAACTCAGTGTTGATGCAGATCCAGGCACTAGTCCTAAGGCCCGTTCTTCTTCATCAGAAGATCTAGGCACCCCAAGTTCTCATGATTTGCCCAAGGCTGCCACCAGGGCAAGGAAGAAGTTAAACTCGGATGAGGAAGATCCTGACTTCGTGCCAGAGAAGGTTCTTGCTAAGAAAAAGCAAGACAAAGCAGAGAGAGCTGCAAAGAAGTCTGCAACAGAGGCCACTTCAGCTAAGAGGCCAGTGAGAAAAGAGTATGCCAACTCTGAAGCTATGAGAGCACCAAAGAGTGCTAGGGCAACCATGATTGTTGAGCCTCCAAAGAGGTCATTGCCCAAGAAGGCAGATGAGAAGAAAAGGAGCAGAAAGAGAATTGTTCATGTAGTAGGCAGACCTACTTCCATGTATGAAGACCCAGCAGAAGCTGAGGAGGAGGAAGAGCCAGCTGCCAAGGCTCCTCCCAAGAAGAAGAAGAATCAGCTTGCTGATGCCATGCCCAGTCAAGCCCCATCCAAGAGCAAGCCAGCTGGTCCTAAGAAGCCCCCAGCTCCTGAGCCCAAGAGGACAACCAGAGACATCTCAGCTGCAGCCAAGAACAAAGGATCCATCTCCAGAGATGCTGCTGAAGAGGAAGAGATGATAGTTTTGAGGAAGCTGAGACCTCACCTTCGAGAGAACAATGACAACCATCCTATTGCTGAGGATATGAAGAAGAGGAAGGATCCAGGGCGGATAGAATGGAGAGTTGTTGATCCATATTCTCAGAGGAGAAGGACTGTTGTAGATTACAGATTCTACACCAAAGAGCAGCAAGATTTTTATGAGACCATTCTTCTAGACAAGAGCCCAGCTGTTAGTGATATGAGATATGTAGACTGGGACTACATTAAGGAGAATGAAGACTATTTTCCCCATGTGCAAGACAACTTCAAGTGCATTGATATTGCAAATTTTGTTGGTAGGGAGTTTACTGCTTGGAGTGATGAGATGATCATGCAATTCTATTCCACTGCTCATTTTTATCGAGATGGCAGGATTGTCTGGATGACTGAAGGTGTCAGGTATGAATCCACAGTTGATGAGTGGGCTACCTGATACGTCTCCAACGTATCTATAATTTATGAAGTATTCATGCCATATTCACCTATTTTTACAATACTTTTATATGGTTTTTATGCACTTTATATGATTTATTTAGAACTAACCCGGGCTGACGCTGTTTTCAGCAGAATTGTCGTGGTGTTGTTTTTGTGCAGAAAATGAAAGTTCTCGAAATCGCCCGAAACTTTTTGATGATTTTTTTGGATCAAAAGAGGCACTAGAAGCTTCGTTGGAGGGCCAGAAGAGCCACGAGGTGGGCACAACCCACCAGGGCGCGCCAGGCCCCACTGGCGCGCCCTGGTGTCTTGTGGTCCACTTGTGGCCCATCTCCGTGTGAAACCGACGCCCAAAAATCCTATATATACAGAAACCACCAGAAATAACCCTAGACGAGAAGTTCCACCGCCACAACTCTCTGTATCGGCGAAAAACCAATCTGGAGGCGTTCCAGTACCCTGCCGGAGAGGGTAGATCATCTCCGGTGGCCGTCTTCATCATCCCGGCGGAGGCCATGACGAGGAGGGAGTAGTCCACCCTCGGGGCTGAGGGTATGTACCAGTAGCTATGTGTTCAATCTCTCTCTCTCTCGTATTCTTGAGATGTCACGATCTTGATGTATCACGGGCTTTGTTAATATAGTCGGATCATATGATGTTATTCCCTTGCTATCATGTTGTGATGAATTGAATCTTTCCCTTCGAGATATCGTTATGTTGGATTGAACATTGAGAACACTTGATATATGTCTTGCATATGGATACCCGTGGTGACAATGGGGTGTTCTATTGATTCACTTGATGTATGTTTTGGTACTCAACTTGTGGATTCCCGAGGTGACATTGGGGTAATCTATGCATAGGGGTTGATACACGTTCTTGTCCTACGTTCTCCGATAGAAATCTTGCGGCACTCTTTGAGGTTCTTTGTGTTGGATTGAGTATTATAAATCTGATTGTTTGATGTGTATCGTATAATTAACTCATGGATACTTGTGGTGACATTGGAGTATCTAGGTGACATTAGAGTTGGTTGATGCGTATCATATGGTGTTATTTTAGTACGAACTCTTGATAGATTGATCGGAAAGGATAACTTGGTGTTATTTTAGTACGAACTCTTGGATAGATCAATCGGAAAGGATAACTTGAAGGTGGTTTCGTACCCTACAAACAATTTCTTCTTATGTTCTCCGCTAGATAAGAACTTTGGAGTGATTCTTCGTTGCACGTTGAGGGATGGTTATATGATCCAATTATATTAGCATTGTTGAGAGATTGCACTAGCGAAAGTACGGACCCTAGGCCTGGTTTTCAAGCATTGCAATACTGTTTGTGCTCACTTTTGTTACTTGCTACCTTGGTGTTTTTATTTTTTCATATTACAAAAACCTATATCTACCATCCATGTTGCACTTGTATCACCATCTCTTCGTCGAACTAGTGCACCTATACAATTTGCCATTGTATTGGGTATGTTGGGGACACAAGAGATTTCTTGTATTTGATTGCAGGGTTGTTTGAGAGAGACCATCTTCATCCTACACCTCCCACGGATTGATAAACCTTAGGTCATCCACTTGAGGGAAAATTGCTACTGTCCTACAAAACTCTGTACTTGGAGGCCCAACAAAGTCTACAAGAATAAAGTTGCGTAGTAGACATCAAGCTCGTTTCTGGCGCCGTTGCCGGGGAGGTGAGTGCTTGACGGTATATCTTTAGATCTTGCAATTAAATATTTTAGTTTCTTTTTCACTAGTTTGGTTTCATAAAAGAAAACTACAAAAAATGGAGTTTAGGTTGCATCATTTGTATCGTCTTTATAATGTCTTTCGTGAAAATAAGGATTCAGAAAATTGTGCTCAATTGGTAGAGAAAGAAACTATGAAAATACTTAATGAGAATTCCTTGAATGATGAGCATGATTGCAATGTTGCTAGCATGAATTCTCTGAATATCCATGATGCTAATGATATGCAAAGCCACAAGCTTGGGGATGCTATGTTTGATGAAGATGATATTTTTAGTCCCCCAATTTGGATGAGAAATTTTATGATGATGATGGCATGCCTCCTATCTATGATGATTATGGTGATGAGATGTATGATATAAAAAGTGATAGCAACTTTGAAACTTGTCATCATGATTCTAATATTGAATGTGGTTATGTCAATCAAGTGTCTCGTGATAGTTGTTTTGTTGATTTTGCTCCCACTACCATGGATGAGAAGAAAATTGCTTATGTGGAGAGTAATAAATTTTCTATGCTTGTGGATCATGAAAAGAATGCTTTATGTGATAGTTATAGTGTGAAATTCCTTCATGATGCTACGTAAAATTATTATGAGGGAGGAACACATGCTTGTAGGAATTGCAATAATATCAAGTTTCCTCTCTATGTGTTCAAAGTTTTGAAGTTATGCTTGTTTTGCCTTCCTATGTTAGATGATTCTTGCTCCCATAAATTGTTTGCTCACAAAATCCCTATGCATAGGAAGTGTGTTAGAATTAATTGTGCTTGCCATGTGATCCATGATGCTCCCTTGCATGTTTCAATTATTATTCTTACGTGAGCATCATTGTAATCATCATGCCTAGCTAAAAGGCATTAAAGAAAAGAACTTGTTGGGAGACAACCCAACATTTTTCCTTTCTGTTTTTGTGTGTTCACATGATTAAGTTACTGTAGTAATCATGTTTTGTGTTTTTTATTTCAATAAAGTGCCAACTAAAGCCTTTGGGATGACTCACAAGATGAGTAGAATTGATGTTGAACCAAAACATAAACTTTTGACTCCAGTATAGGAATTTTCATTTTTTTTTTACAGGAGCATGATAATGATCTGAAATTTTTACAAAGTGTTGATATGCAAATTCTATAAGTTTTCCTAATTTTTCAGAATTGTTAGAGACAGGGAAGTATGGCTATACTACAGATCTTGACAGACTGTTCCGTTTTTGACAGATTCTGTTTTGCATGCATAGTTTGCTTGTTTGAGTGTTCCCATAACTTATATTCAGTGATATAAATTATGTGAATGGTAGAATACAGTAGGTATTATGTGATAACAATTATGAATCTTGTCTTGATAGTACCTAAGTGAATGATCTTTACTTATTACACTAACCCTTATCACGAAGTTCCGTCAAGTTTTGTGTGATTGAAGTTTTCAAGTTTTGGGTGAGACACCGATATGAGGAGAATAGGGAGTGACAAGAAACTAAGCTTGGGGATGCCCAAGGCACCCCCAAGGTAATATCCAAGGAGGACTCAAGCGCCTAAGCTTGGGGATGCCCCGGAAGGCATCCCCTCTTTCGTCTCCAACATTATCGGTATATCTTAATTAGAGCTATATTTTTATTCATCGCATAATATGTGCTTTGCTTGGATCGTCATTATATTTTGTTATTTTTGGTTAGTTGTTATTTATTATCCAGTTTTTCAATAAAAATTTCCAAGAATTGCCTTTGGATGCTTGCATTGCATGTTTGATATGTGTTGTGTAAAAAACAGAAACTTTTGCCGTAGTGTTTGATTTTTCATATTTTACTGGAATGCGGAAAGTTTCTGAAACTTTTACACAGTATTTTAATATAAATTATTTAGCATGTCCTAAATTTGCATAATTTTTTGAGTTACATAAGTACACTGGTTTAATAGATTGCTACAGACTGTTCTGTTTGGACAGATTGCTGTCATAATTTTGTTATCTATTTATCCTATAGTTTCCATGGCCTATATTGGTAGATATAAATTGTGGAAACGATAGTAAATAGTAGATGATGTTTGAGAATTATTACGCAACTTGTATTGGCAGTACATGAAGTGTTTATTTGTTCTTATGTGTACTAACCTATCTCACGAGTTCTTTTTGAGTTTTGTGTGGATGAAGTTTTTGAGACTTTGGTGAAACCGGGATATGAGAAGATTGAACGAGATACAAAACCTCAAGATTGGGGATTCCCAAGGCACCCCAAGTAAATATTTCAAGAAGTCTCAAGCATCTAAGCTTGGGGATGCTACGCATCCCACCTTTGTTCATCAACAATTATCGGTTAGCCTATGTTGAGCCTAAATTTTTATATGTCCACATGATATGTGTTATTCTTGGAGTGCTATTTTCATTTGGTTTGTTGTTTGAATAAAATACTCAGATCTGAAAATCTTTATTGAGAGAGAGCCCTCACATGGCTACTTAATTGTTTGACTACTCATTGATCTTCACTTATATCTTTTGAGAGTAGTTTGATGTTTACTCTTGTGCTTCACTTATATCCTAAGAGTAAATTGTGAATGAATGAAATATCATAAATCTGAAATTATCAATGTGCTATATTCTTAGTAGCAAGTTCACATTTGGTTTAGAAAGTAAAATCTATTGAAGTTTAACAATCACAATATTGGTCATACAAGCAATTCGTGATGATTAGTATAAAGGAAGAGAACTTTCACATACAAATATATTATCTTGGACATCTTCTATGATTGTGAATACCCATTAATTATTTTCAAACTTGAGCAAATTAGTTGAAGTTGGACAAGGAAGACAACGTAATGAGTTATGGTTGTGTACATTTGCATAGAAGTTATATTGTTATGGATCCTCCAACATGTGGTGTTTGCTTAGGATCTTTTGCTAGCCAAAAATTCGTACTAAGTAGAGATACTACTTGTGCATAAAAAAACCTTAAACCCAGTTTCTTGCCATGAGAGTCTACTATATGTACCTATATGCGGTATTACCCTGCCGTTCCAAGTAAATTTGCATGTCTCACCTCTAAAATTTCAAATGAGCATATGTTTTGTGTGCCTGGACCGCTCATGGAGCGATGGGGGGTGGTCAGTATCTTCCATGTTAAACGGGTTATTCTCATGATGAGTGTTTATTCACTCATCCTTGCATGAGAGGGGCGGTAATAGGGATTCCCAGTCCCGAAAAAAAAATGCAAATAATTAAACAAAACTCCCCCAGGAATGTTGTTCGTATGGACGGTACCTGTGGATTCGGCTAGCCGTGGAGTGTGTTTGTTGGTGGAGGAGGAGTAAACCTTTACTTTTACCGGTTGGGAACCGCTGCTAATGTGTTTAACATGAAAGATATTGCTAACTCTTGGTCGTAACGTTGACAGGAAGGGTGCACCTACCAAAATTATAGCTTTGATAACTCTCTGATTTAAGCTTTGAGCTCTGGCACCTCTGCAAATCCCTGCTTCCCTCTGCGAAGGGCCTATCTTTTACCTTTCAGTATTTACTTTTATGCAAGAGTCAATAGTATGCATTCTCATTTCAACCTCAATTATTCTCTAGTTGGCAAACATCATGTGGTGGGGAAAGATCTAGGCACATATGACCAGTCAAATATATTTGATCATGACTTATTATTATTGACAATTATCTCTATGATAAATGAGTTGGGAGGCGAAACATTAAGCCCCTATCTTTCTCTCTGTTCGATGGATGCCATTTGTTCTAAAAATATGCTTTGAGTACTAGCAATCATAAAAAACTATATGATGATTGAGTATGTGGAGCTCTTACTTAGACTTTGTTGAGAATAAGTTGAATTGCAATTGTTTGGTGACTAAGAACATAGGTTGTTAAGCTTCAAGAGAATTCATTATTTGAACCATGACATGTGAATTGATTGCTCTATCATGATGATTTTTATGAGAAAAAGTTGCTGGTTATGATGCTAGAAAATTGACTGAAATTATCAATGATCAAACTAATATATTATGCTAGCATTCACACTTCATAAATTAGTTCTTTTATCATTTACCTACTCAAGGACGAGTAGGAACTAAGCTTGGGGATGCTGATACGTCTCCAACGTATCTATAATTTATGAAGTATTCATGCCATATTCACCTATGTTTACAATACTTTTAAATGGTTTTGATGCACTTTATATGATTTATGTAGAACTAACCCAGACTGACGCTGTTTTCAGCAGAATTACCGTGGTGTTGTTTTTGTGCAGAAAATGAAAGTTCTCGGAATCGCCCAAAACTTTTTGACAATTTTTTTGGAACAAAAGAGGCACTAGAAGCTTCGTTGGAGGGCCAGAAGATCCACGAGGTGGGCACAACCCACCAGGGCACGCCAGGCCCCTCTGGCGCGCCCTGGTGTCTTGTGGTCCACTCGTGGCCCATCTCCGCGTGAAACCGACGCCCAAAAATCCTATATATTCAGAAACCACCAGAAATAACCATAGACGAGAAGTTCTGCCGCCGCAACTCTCTGTATTGGCGATAAACCAATCTGGAGGCGTTCCAGTACCCTGCCGGAGAGGGTAGATCATCTCCGGTGGCCATCTTCATCATCCCGGCGGAGGCCATGACGAGGAGGGAATAGTCCACCCTCGGGGCTGAGGGTATGTACCAGTAGCTATGTGTTCAATCTCTCTCTCTCGTGTTCTTGAGATGTCACGATCTTGATGTATCACGGGCTTTGTTAATATAGTCGGATCATATGATGTTATTCCCTTGCTATCATGTTGTGATGAATTGAATCTTTCCCTTTGAGATATCGTTATGTTGGATTGAACATTGGATTTGAGAACACTTGATATATGTCTTGCATATGGATACCTGTGGTGATAA
Source organism: Elymus sibiricus (assembly GCA_039707655.1). Classification (NCBI taxonomy): domain Eukaryota; kingdom Viridiplantae; phylum Streptophyta; class Magnoliopsida; order Poales; family Poaceae; genus Elymus; species Elymus sibiricus. The sequence goes on from CM077671.1 coordinate 305,009,715, forward strand.
TGGGGTGTTCTATTGATTCACTTGATGTATGTTTTGGTACTCAACTTGTGGATTCCCGAGGTGACATTGGGGTAATCTATGCATAGGGGTTGATGCACGTTCTTGTCCTACGTTCTCCGATAGAAATCTTGGGGCACTCTTTGAGATTCTTTATGTTGGATTGAGTATTATGAATCTGAAATTGTTTGATGTGTATCGTATAATTAACTCATGGATACTTGTGGTGACATTGGAGTATCTAGGTGACATTAGAGTTGGTTGATGCGTATCATATGGTGTTATTTTAGTACGAACTCTAGATAGATTGATCGGAAAGGATAACTTGGTGTTATTTTAGTACGAACTCTTGGATAGATCAATCGGAAAGGATAACTTGAAGGTGGTTTCGTACCCTACAAACAATTTCTTCTTATGTTCTCCGCTAGATAAGAACTTTGGAGTGATTCTTCGTTGCACGTTGAGGGATGGTTATATGATCCAATTATATTAGCATTGTTGAGAGATTGCACTAGCGAAAGTACGGACCCTAGGCCTGGTTTTCAAGCATTGCAATACTGTTTGTGCTCACTTTTGTTACTTGCTACCTTGGTGTTTTTATTTTTTCATATTACAAAAACCTATATCTACCATCCATGTTGCACTTGTATCACCATCTCTTCGCCGAACTAGTGCACCTATACAATTTGCCATTGTATTGGGTGTGTTGGGGACACAAGAGATTTCTTGTATTTGATTGCAGGGTTGTTTGAGAGAGACCATCTTCATCCTACACCTCCCACGGATTGATAAACCTTAGGTCATCCACTTGAGGGAAAATTGCTACTGTCCTACAAAACTCTGCGCTTGGAGGCCCAACAAAGTCTACAAGAATAAAGTTGCGTAGTAGACATCACTACCATCTTAGGAGCCCCACAGGTATAAGAAGGTGATTTGGATGTGTACACTGAGGCCATGATGAATCATAACTCCATGGCAAAGATGTACAAGGAGATTCCTGCAGATTATGTGCATTCACATAAATTTGGCTCGGTATACTACCCGCAAGCAGGACTGACCACCACCAACACCATCATGAGGTATACTTTGATGCCCAAGTCAGGAGATGACAAGATGATCCGAGGATACTCCATCAACATGCTGCATCACATTGAACTTCACACCAGATTTAGGGTCATGGACTTGATAGTTGAGACCGTGAAGTGGACTACTGCTGATCAAAAGAGATCTTGTGGATTGATACGTCTCTAACGTATCTATAATTTTTGCTTGTTCCATGTTGTTATATTATCATTCTTGGATGTTTTACAATCATTTTATAGCAGCTTTATATCAATTTTTTGGACTAACCTATTGACATAGTGCCAAAGTGTCAGTTGCTATTTTTGCATGTTTTTTACTTTGCAGAATATCAGTACCAAACGGAGTCCAATCACGACGAAACTTTTTGGAGATTATTTTTGGACCAGAAGACACCCAGTGGGCCAAAGAAGTGCCAGAGAGGTGGGCCGTGGAGACCACAACCCACCAGGGCACGCCAGGGGCCCCCCAACGCGCCCTGATGGGTTGTGCCCTCCACGGGGCCCCTCTCCACCGCCTCTGTTGCCTATAAATTCCCAAATATTCGAGAAACCCTAAGGGAGTCGATGAAAAACACATCCAGCCGCCACAAGTTCCAGAGCCTCGAGATCCAATCTAACACCATCACGGAGGGGTTCATCATCCTCATTGGTGCCTCTCCGATGATGCGTGAGTAGTCCACCATAGACCTACGGGTCCGTAGGCAGTAGCTAGATGGCTTCCTCTCTCTCTCTCTCTTTTGATTCTCAATACAATGGTCTCTCGGAGATCAATTTGATGTAAACTTTTGCGGTGTGTTTGTTGGGATCCGATGAATTTTGAGTTCATGATCAGTTTCTATCCATGAATATTATTTGAGTCTTCTTTGATCTCTTATGTGCATGATTACTTATAGCCTCGTATTTCTTCTTCGAATCTTTGGTTTAGTTAGGCCAACTAGATCAATTTTTCTTGCCATGGGAAGATGTGCTTTGTGATGGGTTTGATCTTGCGGTGTCCTTTCCCAGTGACAGAAGGGGCAGCAAGGCACGCATGTATCATTGACATTAAGGATAACAAGATGGGGTCTATTCCTACATGAATAGATCTTGTCTACATCATGTCATCATTCTTATTGCATTAGTCTGTTTTTTCATGAACTTAATACACTAGATGCATGCTGGATAGCGGTCGATGTGTGGAGTAATAGTGGTAGATGCAGGCAGGAGTCGGTCTACTTATCTTGGACGTGATGCCTATATAATGATCATCGCCTTGGATATCATCATGATTATTTGATCTTCTATCAATTGCCCAACAGTAATTTGTTCACCCACCGTGTGCTATACTCATGAGAGAAGCCACTAGTGAAACCTACGGCCCCCGGGTCTACTTTTCCAACATATTGCTTTACGATCTATCTTTTTGCCTGTTTTTTTTCAGATCTATTATTCCAAAAACCCAAAAAACACCTTGCTACCCTTTTTATTTGCTCTTTTTATTTTGTCTTCTTGATATATCTATCTCTCCAATCTATCATTACCTAATCTATCTTTTTACCGTAGAGAGATTGACGACCTCTCTTTCGCGTCGGGTTGCAAGTATTTGTTCTTTGTGTTCAGGTGCTGCTTATTAGGTGGTGGTGATCCTCCTACTGGTTCGATACCTTGGTTTCATAACTGAGGGAAACACTTACCATCGCTGTGCTGCATCATCCCTTCCTCTTTGGGGAAATACCGACGTCGTCTCAAGCCACGTCAACGGAATCTCTGGCGCCGTTGCCGGGGAAGAAGCGGTCTCTTCTACGTGCCAATCTCTGGCACCGAGGAGACACCATCATCATCTACCAGGTTCCTAATCAGAAATCTCATCTCCTTGCAATTACATTATTTGCCATTTGCCTCTCGTTTTCCTCTCCCCCACTTCACCAATTTGCCGTTTTATTCGCCCTCTTTTTCGTTTGCCTTTTTCTCGCCAGATCTCTTGTTTGTCAATCTTGTTACTATGACTGGCGTTACTACTCCCCCTTTGTCACCAGATTTTGAAGTTCTGTACTTCAAACAAAAACAAAGGGAAAATTTGAAAGATACCTGGTATAGGCTAATGGAATCCTATCGTATTTGCAATCTAAAAGGAGATGCAAAAATCTTGCTTCGAAATTTTTACATAGGATTAGCCTTGCATCATAGACAACTCTTGGATTTTGCCGCTAAAGGGAATTTTATTGAGCTTGATGCAAACACCTCTTATGAAATTTTGGAAGGGATATTTGGTGACCGACCATAGACCCTGTTCAATAAGTGGAATACATTAGCCGTCCGCTCTCCGGTTGGGCAGTAAGGGTCGGAGAAGGGCAATCACTCGTTCTTATAACCAGCATTCTTAAGTTTAAGATCAAAGAGTCGGGCGGAAAAAGGAGAGAGCTCCCCGTTCCTGGTTCTCCTGTAACTGGATTCCCCGGAACCACAAGAATCCTTAGAATGGGATTCCAACTCCTCCAAAAAAGGGACCTTCTTTTACACAAGAGGGGGTTCAAATTCTCGACAAATTGGGTGACTTACATGAGCACTTGGTCGAGTTGCAAAAATATAATGAACTTGTCGTGGTTTTGTCACGGCAAGATGTCCTCGTGAGAGAACTTAGGTGTGAGGCCAACGCAACCACGTGGCGGCTTGAGAGGGGTTGGTCGGAATCGAGAGACGCGAGTTTACCCAGTTTCGGCCCCTCCGATGGAGGTAAAAGCCTACGTCCTGCTTTGTGTATATTGATGATGAGGATGATCTCGATTACAAGGGTGCGGCATCGCTACCTCTAATCTCGAGAGCCTCTAGTCTGTCTATCTCTAATGACTTGAAGTTGTCCCTCTTGGGGTGCCTTACCCCTCCTTATATAGGTTGAAGGGGTAGGTTTACATCTAGAGTCCTACTGGGAGTAGGATTAGGACTAGTCTCTCTTGAATCCTAATCCGGGTCTTGTTTCCTTTATGAGGGAATCCTTCCTCATCTTGGGCCTTCTCTGTGAGCCAGCCCACCATAACATGAGTCCGCCCTCCCATAAGACGCCTTCTGGGCCGTTGGGTCTTGCCGTTCGTTTGACCCGCCTGTCGGGTCACCAATGAGCCGCCAAGCTCGGCTGGGTCATACATCAGGCCGGGTTATACCGCGGGGTAATATCCCCGACATTAGCCCCCAGGTTAGCTTGAATTTATTCATGGTAAGCTCCTGAAATAAAAATAACAAATATGTTAAGGGACCGGCTTGCTCCACTGGCCGGCTTAATGAAGTAGCTCCTTGAAAATCCAGGTTTCTTCTTCATATTAACGAGCCGTCTTCACAATCATATTGCAGGTATGTGTCCTTTGCAATAAAATATTGGGAATAAAACATCCATATGTCGTTGAGTCGGCCTCCAATACTTTGGCTTGATGAAAACCTTGGGAATAAGAAATTCGTCTGTTGTTGAACCACTTCATGGGACGCGGGGATCTTGTCGGGTCGTCAGATGTAGTGGACGTCAACTTATGATAAAAATATTGCTGATTTATGGATGTAGAACTTGCCAACTGGTGAAGCAGGGTTGCTTATATAAACTCCGTCGGGTCATAATCATTGATGATGCCGGGTCGTGATTGTTTAGTGTTGCCAGGTCAAAACAAGCGGACTCCAGTTGACTTGATAAAATTATTAGGAATAAAGAAATCCGTGTTATGTTGAGCCGGCTTTCGATGCTTCAGCTCCACCAAGATATGAGACCTAGCTCACTCAAAATTTGATAGCTTGAATAATGTTCTGCTATTTTTTATCTCCATATTACCTGTAGCCCCCAAGCTCCAAGTTTATCCATGATGACTTGGTGTTTCTCAATAATATCTTTGATTGTGTGTAGCCCCCAAGTGCCGGGTTGTCTTGCCTGCAACAACCTGGGACTTTTTAGAAAATTTTGATCTGAGCAGTGTAGCCCCCAAGTGCCGGGTCGTTTGCCTGCGGCGGTTTGGGAATCATATGCACTTCTCCTTTGAAAAGAAAAACAGCATATGATGTAGCCCCCAAGTACCGGGTCGTATGCCTGCAGCGACTTGGGACTGTGTGAAAATAATATAACTCGTCATAATTTGTTGAATGAATCCTTGACCGTGGTTGTAATGTAACCCAGTATTAATATCCTGGAATAACGCCATTGTCTTTGAAATGAAATCCCTGCTCGTGGTTACGGTGCAACCCGGCAAATATATGTTTGAGAAATCCATAAGTGTTGTAGTTTACTACAGAGCACAAGTTGAAAAAATCCAAGAGCCGGTCAATTAGATGACATGGCATTATATATGATAGGGTGGCTCTTCAAGAATAGTCAATTCTTCCGAGCTGTCTTAAAAAACCCCAATCATTTAATACTGGTTATGATAAACCATGATGAAGATCCAGCCATTTTGGCTATCAAAGATCTATTTGTTCCTACAGAGGTTACGATGTAACCCGGTTTGATGACCGGCTTGATATGCATGTATGATGCATGATGCAATGCAGGATGATGTATGTATATGATAAAAACAACTAACAGAGAATATATACATGTATATCTCAAATATTTGTAAGTCGGCCTTGAAGGCACAACCAAAAGAGATCAACTCTTGTTCTTATTTTGAAAAAACTCAAGATTTTTGCTTCCAAGAAGGTTGGTATGAACGCCTTTAATCCCGTAAGTCGGCTCTCACGTGACATAAATCCGTCGTTTTAACCTTAACCAGTTCATGGTCTTAAAAAAGATTGCATGTTAAGAGTACGAACGGGCCACATAGCAGAGAGACAAAAGCGGACAGGTGAGTTTATCCTAGCTCTCTGTAAGCCGGCTCTCTCGTGACATAAGCGGTCATTTTAACTTTGACAAGTTCAGGGTCTTATTGAAAGATTGACTGTCAAGAGTACGGCGGGTCGCCTGGTGGAGTAGCAAGTTGCAAACAGGCAGGTTTAACCCATATATGGCATGGAAGCCGGTCAAGAGGGTATGAAAGCTAAACTCATTGAGTTGGAAGCCCCCAAATGACCTATGATCATGGAAAAGCTCGGCCATAGGATATACAGGAGACAATGCTACTACTGCAAAACATCTGGGGTTCAGATGAGCCGGCTTTATTCCATCGATCATAATATGATGATCCAATAAATCAGGGCACCCATGTTTGAACTGTCGCATCATGGCGGCTCGTCCTCTTGGGCGACTTTAAATCTTCCGCCAATAAGGTAGGGCACCCATGTTTGAACGGTCGCATCATGGCGGCTCGTCCTCTTGGGCGACTTTAAATTTTTCTGTTAATAAGGCAGCAGCCCCCGGGATCGGATTATCTTCCTTGTAATGACCCGGGGTTCCAGAATATTTGAGCCCGGTTGAATCTGCCAAGTCATGTATGTGTATCCCCCGAGTCTTAAGTTGATTCGATGAGGCGGCTTAAGAGTCTTCATCCTTGGCTGTGGCATAAGGTTGGCGACTAAACGATGGATTTTATCCAAACTGGAGACGATGTAGTGAGTTGATGATCTTCGTGATGCTCATCATATATCTTTGGCAAATGTCGTGGCCAAAGTGAGTTTATATGCTTCTTGACCCATGCTTTGTTATTCTCGGGTAGTCCGTCTCTCCTGGCTCCTCCAGGGCCATTTTTCTTTTTCTTTGCCGCTGGCTTTGAATTGCCGGCTCAATGATGGCCGACTCAAATTGTAGCTTCTCCAGGGATGTCTCCTTCATGGCAAGCTGTCCTGTTTCTTTGGATATATTGGAAGTAGACCGGGCCGAGGGATCCATTGGTCAACCCGACGCAGGTGAAGGCTGATAATAGATATATATTTCTTTCTTGCTCAAGTGTTGTTAGAGTACACCGGGCCGCGGGGACAGCGGCTTGCGCGCGTCTGTTTGGCGGCTCATGCGGGCGAACGTGGCCTCGACGTGTTGATGCAGACCATACCACGGGGGCGGCGGCTTGCCCGTGGCCGTTGGACAGCTCGTGCAAGCAGGCATAACTTCGACGTGTTGATGTAGACGCAAGAGTCGACCGCGGCTTTGGAAACCGGCGCTGACACACGAGTCGTCCGTGGCATTGTAAGCCAGCACAAACGTACGAGTTAGTCACGGTGTTGTAAATTGGTGCGGATGCGCGAGTCGGCCGCGGCATTGGAAGCCGGTGCGGACGCACATGTCGGCCACGGTGTTGTAAGCTGGTGCGGACGGACGAATCGGCCGCGGCATTATAAGCCGGTGCACGAGTCCATTGAGCAACGCGACACGGACGAACACTAGTGCAGAAATGATGCTGGCGCGCGCTCCATCTCCGCGATATAATGCCACTTTTGTAATGAAGAATTGTCCTGCGTAAAAATATTTCAGGCCAAAGTAATTGTTCGGGAAGGAATTTAATATGCACGGATAAATAGATAGGGCAAAGAGCACCTGATTGCTTTTGTCGGATGAACGCGGATGTTGGCGATGGATAATGTTGGACATGATTGGATGAAAAAAAAACATCATATTTACATAGAGTTGATATTGCATCAGCACCCACGCGGACTTTTTTTATCAGATTCCCAGTAGCTCCCAACAGCTTGTTCCCACATTGTTCCCACATTCCGCTGTGCTTACAGCTTCACTCTTGCAACCGTCTTTGCCGTCTCCGTACTCATGCAGCCAATTTATTTTGGCATAACCCTGAGGACGGATTGAATGGTGTGGAGAGTCGGAACACACAATCTTTGGTGTAGAATTGCTTTCTGGGCGGTGACACCACCGTACTACGACATCTGCAGCCTACCTCCAATGGCAATTAGCTTCGCCTTGGTTGTGCCCTCCTATTCTTATTCGATATAGTAGTATAGCAGTGGCAATCTGGGCACAGTGTACAAGAGCCTGCCCAATTTCGAGCGCTCGTTCAGTGAACCCCCACCGGTCACGGCAGTACGCACAGCCTCTCACACGGCGACGCTGGCCAGCATCCCCATCGGTGATATAGGCATCCGGTACAGACAGCAGTCGCGGTGGGTTGAGACGGAGCGGAGCCGGCGTGGAGCAGCGAGCGAGGCGGGGCGGAGCCAGCCACGGCGAGGCGGGGTGAAGTAGAGGGTTGGCTCGGCGCCAGGCGAGGATGGAGGCCGGGGGCGAGGCGATGTCGTCAGCGGAGATTCCCGCCGCAGGCGGAGCAGCAGGGGCGAGATGGAGGCGAGGCCGCAGCGGTGGAGGTGCGCGGCCAGGCGGCAGCCGAGGCGACGTGAAGTAGAGACGGGCGAGGCCGGCTCGGAGGAGCGGGAGAGCCGGACGATGCGGAGCGGCACGACGGCCGGGTGCGCGAGGAGCGGAAGAGCCGGACGATGCGGAGCGGCAAGACAGCCGGGTGCGCGAGGAGCGGAAGAGACGGCCGGGCGGTTTTGAAGTGACGGTGGTAATGTGCAGGGGCGCGGCAGCGGCCAGGGAGCGAGCCGGCCAGGCGGTTTGAGGCGACCGAGTCCAGGTCGCTGCGCGGTGGGGCTGCTGCACAGGGGCGAGGCTGCTGCGCAGGGGCGAGCGCGGTGAGGTGAGGCTGGCCCAAGACAGGAGGCGAGGTGGGGAGGTGGCCGAGCTGGGGCACTCGGTGATGAGGCGAAACCGGTTGCGGAGCAGCGGCGACAGGAACCGAGTCCGTGGTGGTCTTCTTCTCCTCTCTTTTTTATCCATATGGCGCCTGTGTTCGCCTCGGGACTTGATCTTCTTCTTTTTCTTGTTCGATGATCTCTCGTGAGGAGGTAGCACCACGCGTATTGCCTGAGTAATTCTGTAGCACCTTTTTTCTTCTCTTGATGTACATGATTTGATTCAATTAGGCAAATAGTACTTGTCTAATCCACGCGAGAGAGCAACCTCGAGACTTTGAGCTTGAAACGAAACGTGGAGCAGCAACTTGGGTTGATGGATGTTGCCGAAGTAGTAGCAGCAGCGACTAATCCAATCCTCGGGACTTGATGCGGTACGAGCGGCAGTGGAACTCGGCTACTTCGATGACTAACGCCGGGTAGCCAGAACAAATCAGCGGGTTCGTCTCGATCTCGATGTAGAGAAAAAATAAGCCTTCAAACTTTGATCTGGACACGGAGATGAGCCGTCGAATCCTGTCGAACCAGGTGGATCGCGCGACGCAGCGGCGGCGTGCACAGATAGACGCAACCCTAATCTCTCGAACTCAGATGAATTTGTATCTTCTATTCCGACTGCTCGTCGAGACAATGTAGATCTTTTTCTCGCCGGGTCTTTCTTCATCCGGCCAATTGCGGGCTTCCCGATCCCTGAAGAGCTCCCTCCAAAAATTCAACACCACCATGCACGGGCCCCATAGTGGGCGCCAACTGTCGTCGTTTTGTCACGGCAAGATGTACTCGTGAGAGAACTTAGATGTGAGGCCAACGCAACCAGGTGGCGGCTTGAGAGGGGTTGGTCGGAATCGAGAGACGCGAGTTTACCCAAGTTCGGCCCCTCCGATGGAGGTAAAAGCCTGCGTCCTGCTTTGTGTATATTGATGATGAGGATGATCTCGATTACAAGGGTGCGAGATCGCTACCTCTAATCTCGAGAGTCTCTAATCTGTCTATCTCTAATGACTTGAAGTTGTCCCTCTTGGGGTGCCTTACCCCTCCTTATATAGGTTGAAGGGGTAGGTTTACATCTAGAGTCCTACTGGGAGTAGGATCAGGACTAGTCTCTCTTGAATCCTAATCCGGGTCTTGTTTCCTTTATGAGGGAATCCTTCCTCATCTTGGGCCTTCTCTGTGAGCCGGCCCACCATAACATGAGTCGGCCCTCCCGTAAGCCGCCTTCTGGGCCGTTGGGTCTTGTCATTCGTCTGACCCGCTTGCCGGGTCACCAATGAGCCGCCAAGCTCGGCCGGGTCATACTTCAGGTCGGGTTATACCGCGGGGTAATATCCCCGACAGAACCTCTCAAGCATATTAGTGGGAACCTCAATCGCTTGAATACTTTGATTACCCTTTGCAACAAGCGTTTGGATATTTTGGATCTCAAGATGGTTTCTTCTCTTGAAAATTTGGAGAAGCGTAAAGAGCCCCCCGGATTTGAGAAAGCCCTCACAAAAGTAGCCAAAAACAAAGATGACAATACTTGAAATTATGCATTATGCCTAGTTAGGGGCGTAAAACGATAACGCTTGTTGGGAGGCAACCCAATGAATAAATTTATTTTTATTTTTATTTTTCCCTTTCTGTTTTTGAGTGTTTACACAATTATGCCTCTGTTATGATTGTGTTTGTATGTTTTATTTAGTGTTTGTGCCAAGTAGAGCCTTTAGGATGATCCATAAGATGAGTAGAAGCGATGCTGAATCTGAAACAGAAACTTTGCGTCCAGTGTTCGAATTTTCATTTTTTTAATGGAACGTGATATTGATCTGAAATTTTAACACAGTGTTGCTATACAAATTCTTTACGTTGTCCTAATTTTTCAGAATTTTTAGAGTTACATAAGTATGGTTAGAGTACAGATTACTACAAACTGTTTTGTTTAAGACAGATTCTGTTTTCGTTGCATTGTGTGCTTGTTTTGATGAATCTATGGATTGTATTGAAGGGTATGAGCCATGGTAAAGTTAAAATACAGTAGGTATAATGCAATAATAAAATATTAATGGGTTTGCAACAGCACCTAAAGTAGTGATTTGCTTTATTATACTAACGGATCTCACGAAGATTTTGTTGAGTTTTTGTGTGATTGAAGTTTTCAAGTTTTGGGTGAGATCACGATGGATGAAGGAATAAGGAGTGAAAAGAGCGTAAGCTTGGGGATGCTACAACACCCCCAAGATATATCCAAAGAGAAACAGGCAACTAAGCTTAGGGATGCCCCCGAGTGGCATCCCCTCTTTCTTCTAACAACCATCAGTATTTTACTTGGAGCTATATTTTTATTCATCACATATCATGAGTTTTGCTTGGAGCGTCTTGTATCATTTGAGTCTTTTCTTGATTTGCTTGTTAGTTTGTCACTTGTATCCTTTATGGACACACCTATTTGAGAGAGCCAAAATTATGCTATGATTTGATAGAATTGCTCTTTATGCTTCACTTAAACTTTTTGAGCTATAGAATTGCTCTAGTGCTTCACTTATATCTTGTTAAGCACGGTGTGCTTGGAAACTTTTGAAGAAATACTCTCTTGCTTCACTTAGATTAATTTGAGAGTTAGTAAATTTTGAAGAAATCCTCTCATGCTTCACTTATACCTTTTTGAGAAATGAAATCTTTATGCTCATGTGCTTCACTTAAATTTGTTTGAGCTAGTCAAAAAGCAATAGCAATACATGAAACTAGTCCCAAAGTGATAGATACCCAAGGAGGATATAATAAAAACTTTCATGAAGATCATTGGACAAATTAAACTTGATTCTTTGTAATAGTTTTGAGACATGATGATAGTAATATGTGAGTCATGTTAGTGAGTACTTATGCTTTAGTAGGAATATTGGTGTTAAGGTTTGTGATTCCCTATGCAAGTACGAAAGTCAATAGTTATGCAATGAAATTGCATCCTTCTTATGGTGCATTATTCGGTGTTAGTTATGCTCAATGCTCACTTATGTGAATTTTCGTTTCTTGGTTGGTTGCTTCTCAATCTATTTGCTAGCCTCCATTTGTACTAAGTAGAAATACTAATTGTGCATCCAAAATCCTTAAACCAAGTTTTTCCTTATGAGTCCACCATACCTACCTATATGTGGTATTTACATGCCGTTCTAAGCAAATTTGTATGTGCCATCTCTAATTTTCAAAATAAATTTCTCTTTTGTGTGCTCGTACCGCTCATGAAACGGTAGGGGGTGTCCAATATTTTTCCATGCTAGATGTGTTATTCTCAAGATGAGTGTTTATTCACTTGTCATTGCACGAGAGTACGACGGTAATACGGATGCCCATTCCCGAAATGAAAAAAAATATACTTTATGTTGTCAAATAATAAATTACTTGAAAAGTGTTGGTATGGAAGGCAACCGTGGATATGGCCATCCATGGAATGTGAACGAATGGTGGAAAAAGGAATAAACTTTAATTTTTGTTTGGGAACCGCCTATGATGTATCTAGCATGGAAAGTATTGTGAACTACTTTGTCGTTTTCGTTGACAGGAAAGGCATGCCACTCAAAATATTTTTCTCTCTCAATTTAAAATTTGAGCTCTGGCACCTCTACAAATCCCTACTTCCCTCTGCGAAGGTCCTATCTATTTACTTTATGCAAATTTTTATTTTTACTTTGAGTCTCCATCTTCTCTTATAAAGCACCAACTAGGGGGCACTATGATCGTACTTGAGCATTGGGTGTAGCTAATATTTGAGTGTGTTTCATGATTGGATCAATGATTGAGCATGATGGGCTAGGGATAACTTTCTTTAGTGTTCATATTTTGAAAGACATGGTTGCTTGTTGGCATGCTTGAGTATTGAAGTCATTATGTTAAAACTAGACTATTGCTTTGAATCATCTAAAAGTCCAAATGTCCATGCTACAAAAGAAAAGAATATGGGATAAACATGTTAGGCAGCATTCCACATCAAAAATTCTGTTTTTATCATTTACCTACTCGAGGACGAGTAGGAATTAAGCTTGGGGATGCTGATACGTATCCAACGTATCTATAATTTTTGCTTGTTCCATGCTGTTATATTATCATTCTTGGATGTTTTACAATCATTTTATAGCAGCTTTATATCATTTTTTGGGACTAACCTATTGACATAGTGCCAAAGTGTCAGTTGCTGTTTTTGCTTGTTTTTTTACTTTGCAGAATATCAGTACCAAATGGAGTCCAATCGCGACGAAACTTTTTGGAGATTTTTTTGGACCAGAAGACACCCAGTGGGCCAAAGAAGTGCCAGAGAGGTGGGCCGTTGAGACCACAACCCACCAGGGCGCGCCAGGGGGCCCCCGGCGCACCCTGATGGGTTGTGCCCTTCACGGGGGCCCTCTCCACCGCCTCTGATGCCTATAAATTCCCAAATATTCCAGAAACCCTAAGGGATTCAACGAAAAATATATCCAGCCGCCGCAAGTTCCAGAGCCTCGAGATCCAATCTAACACCATCATGGAGGGGTTCATCATCCTCATTGGTGCCTCTCTGATGATGCATGAGTAGTCCACCATAGACCTACGGGTCCGTAGGTAGTAGCTAGATGGCTTCCTCTCTCTCTCTCTTTTGATTCTCAATACAATGGTCTCTTGGAGATCTATTTGATGTAAACTTTTGCGGTGTGTTTGTCGGGATCCGATGAATTTTGAGTTCATGATCAGTTTCTATCCATGAATATTATTTGAGTCTTCTTTGATCTCTTATATGCATGATTACTTATAGCCTCGTATTTCTTCTTCGAATCTTTGGTTCAGTTCGGCCAACTAGATCAATTTTTCTTGCCATGGGAAGAGGTGCTTTGTGATGGGTTCGATCTTGCGGTGTCCTTTCCCAGTGACAGAAGGGGCAGCAAGGCACGCATGTATCGTTGCCATTAAGGATAACAAGATGGGGTCTATTCCTACATGAATAGATCTTGTCTACATCATGTCATCGTTCTTATTGCATTACTCCGTTTTTCCATGAACTTAATACACTAGATGCATGTTGGATAGCGGTCGATGTGTGGAGTAATAGTGGTAGATGCAGGCAGGAGTCGGTCTACTTATCTTGGACGTGATGCCTATATAATGATCATCGCCTTGGATATCGTCATGATTATTTGATCTTCTATCAATTGACCAACAGTAATTTGTTCACCCACCGTGTGTTATACTCATGAGAGAAGCCACTAGTGAAACCTACGGCCCCCGGGTCTACTTTTCCAACATATTGCTTTCCGATCTATCTTTTTGCCTCTTTTGTTTTCAGATCTATTATTCCAAAAAACCCAAAAATACCTTGCTGCACTTTTTATTTGCTCTTTTTATTTTGTGTTCTTGAGAGATCTATCTCTCCAATCCATCATTACCTAATCTATCTTTTTACCGTAGAGAGATTGACAACCTCTCTTTCGCGTCGGGTTGCAAGTATTTGTTCTTTGTGTGTAGGTGTTGCTTATTAGGTGGTGGTGATCCTCTTACTGGTTCGATACCTTGGTTTCAGAGGGAAATACTTACCGTCGCTGTGCTGCATCATCCCTTCCTCTTTGGGGAAATACCGACGCAGTCTCAAGCCACATCATGGATACGCACCGTATATTCAGATGCTTATCAACTCTAAGCTAGAGAAGAATGTAGATGCACTTGATCGACCACATATGCCACTCCAGCCAGAGTTTGAGGACAATGTTGTGGTGATGGATCCTAGTCATCCCACTTCATCTACTGCACATGCAGAGGCTGAGGCAGCCAGAGCCACTGGTGCTCCAGTGCCAAGGACCAGGAGTGAGCAGATGGATCTTCTCATTAACACTATCCAGGGCATGCAGAAGGACATCATAGAGATCTTGAAGAACCAGAAGAGTCTGGAAAGGATAGTAGAGGATAAGTTCCATACACTGAACAACAAGGTAGATGGGCTGACAAAGACTATTGATGAGCTCAAGAAGGAAGTGGATGCAGTACCCCTTCCTCACTCTTCAGATGACGATGATGATGATGACAGTCGCCCTCTCAGGCCCAACACTTAGTTCAAGACCCAGGCCAGATCTGTGAGAGTGCCTACTTCAGAGTTGAGACCATCTTCATCAGGATCTGCTGCAGCTCCTTCAGCACCTCCAGTGTCTACTCCAACTCCTTCCATGACATATGCAGAAGTCTTCGTCGAAGCGGTTCTCTCGACTTCTACATCGACAACCGGAGGAGATCAGCCCCAGAGAGACGATTAGTTCTATACCTTTGAACTTTTTGGTAACTTGTTGCCAAAGTGGGAGAGGTTGTATAGATCATAGGGCTTCGAGATAGAGAGAGAGTTGCTTTTTATCGCTCTCCAAAACTTTAAAATCTTTTGGTTTACCGTTTGTGTTAAACTTGTTGGTGTTTGATCATACACTCCTTATGTGCTGTTACTATTTCCTATTCTTGAGATGCTCATGAGATGATCATTCACTCTTGCTTGATGTGTTTTGCTATGTTGTTCATTCATATTATTCTCGCACACCACCAAGCTATATGTGACATGGAAGAGTGCCCCATGAACCTAATCGATTGTGCATTTGCATTCAAACGCAAATTCAAAATTGTGCACAAATTTAGGGGGGGAGCTCTTGCTTATCACATACCTCTCAAAGTGATGATTCTATTCATTGATTATATCATATGTCGAAGCTTTGATCCATATGTTGTCATCAATTACCAAAAAGGGGGAGATTGAAAGCACATTTGCTCCCTCGGTGGTTTTGGTAATTAATAACAACATATATCTCATTAGACTAATGTTTCCACTAAGTATATTTCAGGAAAAATTCAATGATGGGATGGCTATAGGATTGTGAGGAGACCCCAAGATGCAAGGAATAGGATTGGCAAAGCTGCAAGCAAAGAGACTCTACATTTTACTTTGTGAGAAATCACTTTGAGTCCATAGGAAAGCCAGTACTATTAAAAGGGGGTGAGGTAATGTTGGTGAACAAAATGATCCACGTGCACAAGTGCTAGCCACCAAAAACACCCACAAGCTCTCCCACAAAAATACTATGTCTAAACCCTACTACACAAAACCGGTGCCACCAAGTTTTCCTACTCGGCCCAACCGATTTTCATCTCAGACAAAACCCGGCCAAACCCTAGCTTCTCGGTACAACCAAGTTCTATATCGGTGCAACCGAGTTTTGGTGACCAACATTCTGGTGTCCCGTTTTATAAAATCGGAATTTTCGGATTTTATGATTCGGTGTCACCGAGTTTGGAAACTGCCCTCGGCCACTCATATCGGTACTACTAAGAATCATATATCGGTCTCACCGATATTCCTAAAGTTGCCACATTTTGAACAAATTTGTACGACCGAGTTTTACTTCGGTTTCGTCAAGTTGGTCAATAATGGTGTAACGGTTGGATTTTTGGAGATGCCTATATATACACCTCCACCACCACTCACTCACAAGAGAAGCACTCAGAACTATTCCACACTTGCCATATCCAATTTTCTGTGAGAGAACCACCTACCCTTGTGTTGAGGTCAAGATCATCCACTCCAACCATATGGATCTTGATTTCTAGCCTCCCCAAGTTGTTTTCCACCCAATCAATCTCTTCTGCCAAGCCAAATCTGTGAGAGGGTGATTGAGTGTTGAGGAGTCTATCATCTTGAAGCACAAGAGCAAGGAGTTCATCATCATTACCACATCTATTACCTTTTGGAGGGTGGTGCCTCCTAGATTGGTTAGGTGTCGCTTGGGAGCCTCCTACTTCGTGTTGTGGAGTTGAACCAAGAAGTTTGTAAGGGCGAGGAGATCGCCTACTTCGTGAAGATCTACTCATAGTGAGGCTAGTCCTTCATGGACGGAAGCCGTTATGGAATAGTCAAGGTTGCTACTTCGTGGACCCTTATGGGTGGAGCCCTCCGTGGACTCTCGCGACCGTTACCCTCCGTGGGTTGAAGACTCCATAAACGTGGACATACGATAGCACCACCTATCGGAACCATGGGAAAAATCTTCGTGTCTACAATTGCATTTGATCTCTCTAACCCTATCCTCTACTACATGTGCTTGTCTTTACTTTCCGCTGCTATACTCGTAGACATGCATGTGTAGGGTGTGCTTGACTTTCTATCATTGCTAAAATTTGCCCACAACTAAAATTGGGAAAAGGTAGAATTTTTATTTGGTCAAGTAGTCTAATCACCCCCCCCTCTAGACATACTTTCGATCCTACAGTTCTTCATCGGTGTCTAGTGGTGGATGTGTGTTTTTACGAATAAAGTTACTTTAGTTCCAGATATCCAATTCCACTACCAAGTGCACGTGGTCCTGCACGCAGAAAATGATTTTTGAAATGCCAAAAGAATCCCAACAAAAATGTGTTCATACTCACATCCAAATGCTACTGCAAATTTTTAGGTAAAAAGTTTAAGCATATTGGCCTGCACCAAAAAAACTAATTGCACACCAAATGTTACACCCAAATTTGTTTTTCACCGATGAAACACTACTAGTCCATTTCGCATGCAAATTGTCAAGCATGTTGGCGGCACTAACAAGAACATCTAAAATCGTAATTTTTAAAAAAAAGTTTGGTATTTTTTTATTTTATTGTTCACACGAGAGCAATGAACCCGGGAGCCAAAACGCCCTCCCTAGTTAGTTCTTTCTTTGGTGATGCCATGGAGCTAGGGTTGTTTGTGTCCTCACATATTTGATTGTTTGGATGTGATGAGTTTATTTTATCGTGACATGTTGCTTTTGTTAATTTGATTCAACACAGAGTTGGAAACTTTCCTTGACATCATGATGAAGGTCTTGTGGTTCGATGACATGCACTTCTACGAGATCATCTTCGACCCAAGTCCATTCATCGCTTAGATCTTTTCCGTCTTTTTGGATGGGCTACTTAATGTACTTTAGAGCATGCAAACCCCTTATATCGCGGACCCTTATAGTACGTTACAATTCGCGAAAAATGGTTTTTGTGGGCTGGCAGGTGTTGCGGCCTGTGAATATTCTGTTTTACAGAGTTGAATATTCTGTTTTACAGTTCCGCTATGCGGGGTCTGTTCTGCCATAGCACCCACAAAAACCGTGGTATTTTCTGAATTCGACACATATGTCACATATTACACAGAATTATGAATTCAACATAAGGTATCCTCGCCATCTCTTTTGGTTTCGATCCTCGATCTCCTTCACGGCGAGCACCACCACCACCATCTGATGCCGATGGCTCTCGAGCAGCGATTCTATGTCTGAGTCGTCGGAAGAGGACGAATCCTCGAGCAAAAATGCTTCTCAAGGGCTCAAATCCATCTACAAATCGCACCCGAGCTCCCATGAACGGAAAATCATCTACAAATCATTCTCTAGAGGGCAGAAAAGGACTCACCGACGGCGATCGATCCGAGGGCAGCTCGGATCGGCAAATCCGGGGCGGGCGACGACTCAGCGGCGGTCAATCCGGGGCGGTGACGGCTCAGCTCGACGGATCCGGGGCGGCGGCGCGGCGGACCAGGGTCTGGAGCGGCCTGGGCGCGTGATTCCGTCGGCAGATTTGGCCGGATTTGAAGGCGGCAGGCGGGCGGCGACGGTGCCGGATGGCTGCAGGAGGGGGTGGGGAATGTGTGCGGGCTGAAATGTCCCTCCCGCCAACCGCTTTGGTTGGATACAGGGCACCGACGGGGCGGGGCGGGATGTGTCTTCGCGGGTCGGAGGGGGCAATTTATCATGCCCCTTAAAAAAATTAAGGATCAAAAGCGTTTACGGTGTATGTTCTGGCCAATTTTTCTGCGCAAAACCGTAAACTGGCGGTTATTTGCGGGTCGGGGCGATATAAGGGGTCTGCTAGAGTTGCTCTTAGAAATCTTTACTGGTAATTAAGTTTGTGCATGTTAACGAGTGCCAAAGTTGCCAATCTGGTTTACTTGCAGTGTTTTTTACTGAAGTCTTGAGAGTATCTGTCTTGTCAATGTTGATATCATAAGGAAGATGTCTCAAGAGTTATATTGTAATTATTAGGCCTAATTTTTCTTACATTTTCTTTAACCTTAGATCCAAAACAGTGTGCCTACAATGTTTGTTTTTCTTCTGTACTAACACACGGGACCCATTAGTCATAAAGACATATATATATTCAAGTAATCTCCCTTATTCGCTTCTAATGGACCCCATGCCATGCTGGTACCACGTTAGCCACTGAGCCACATACTATGTCACGTCGACGCACTTTACGTCTACGGATGGGATTAGCACCATACGTTCATGTCAAATTTTAGAACCAGTTCGATGTATTTTTCAAGTTGGCGCACTAAAGTAAGCATCTATGACAAGTTCAAACACCATCGGTGTATTTACCTCTTCTTATATTTCTCAAAAGAAGAAAAGCTAAAGAAAAAAAATCATGTTGAAAATAGCAAAATTATAGTAATTATAAAGAGGTCCTCCCACGAAAGAAAATTACAATACAGTACTCACACTACCAAAATGTGCACTTATAATAAGCACGCAAATATGTTTAGTACTACATGGGCAACGAGTTCGTCACGAACTCAATCTTCCGCGCCTTTCGTCCAAACTGGCACGGCCCGCAGAGGAACGGCGAGCTCTAGCGCGGCGCCAAACCGGTCGCTGAGATCAACATCACCGGGCACCATCCCATCCGGCAGCCTCCATTCGAACTCGTGGAGCAGCGATGCCAACACCATCGGCACGACCGTCACGGCCAGCGGCATCCCGGGGCACGCCCTCCGCCCCGATCCGAACGGTATGAACTCCAACGCCCTCCCCCGGAAGTCCACCTCCCTGTCCAAGAACCTCTCCGGCATGAACACCTCTGGCTCGGCCCACACCTCGGGGTCCCTCCCGATGGCCCACACGTTGATCAGGACACGGGCGCCCTTCGGCACCGAGAAGCCGCCGAGCGTCACGCCGGTCTCCGACACCTCGTGCGGCAGCAGCAGCGGCGCTGGCGGGTGCAGCCGCATCGTTTCCTTCATCACGGCCTGGAGGTACGGGAGGTTGGCGTGGTCACCTTCCTCGGCGTTGCCGGATCCGAACGCTTCCCTCAGCTCGGCGCGCGCCTTCGCCATTTTGGTCGGGTTCCGGAGCAGCTCCGCCATCGCCCACTCCACCGTGGTCGTGGTCGTGTGGCTCCCAGCGATGAACAGATCCTGGTTCATGACAGCAAGATTAATTACTCCGGTCATAGCTTTAATTTCATCAGTCATGGATCGTCCCGGAAGATGTGATGTACCGTTAGGAGAGCTCGGATCACCGGCCGCTCGAGCTGGGACTTGGCGGGGAGCTCGAGCAGCGACTCCAGCAGGTCGCCGGGCTTCTCGGCGCTGTTCAACCGACGGTCTATGACAGCGTCGAAGAACTGATAGAATCTACTGAGATTGGCGGCGACCGCGCGGCGGCGGCGGCTGAGATCTAGCGAGCTGAGGAATGGGAAGAAGTCGGAAATGTTCGGCTTGGCCGTCTCCGCGACAGAGTCTGCGATGAGCTCCATGAACTCCTGCCCGGTCACCGACCCCAGCTCGACGACGTCCTCCGAGAACAGCACGCTGGACATCATGTTGAGCACGGCGCTGAACACGGAGAGCGCGACGCGCACCGGGCGCCCGGAGCTCGCGTGTAAGTGGTCAACGAGCTCCCGGGCCTTGCGCTCCTGGATGGCGCGACTGGCGCAGAGCCGCCGGGACGTGAAGAGCAGGGTGCTCGCCACGGTGCGCAGGTGCTTCCACATCGGGCTGGAGCTCGGGAGCCACACCATGGAGATGCCGCTGTGGCCCATGACGCTGGCGCTGTCGGGGACCCACCGGGAGGAGACGGCACCCTCCTTCTTGTGGAGCGCCTCGTGCGCCGTAGCCGGGGACGACAGCACGACGAGGCTCGCCATGCCAAGCCTCATTGACATGACGGGGCCGTAGGACGCCGACAGGCGAGCGAGCGCGCGGTGTAGCTCGCCGCCGCGTAACAGGTCGGGGATGTTGCCGATGAACGGGAACGGCGTTGGGCCCGGCGGCGGTGGCGGTGCAGGCGCACCGGCGGGGGGCTTCGTTGTCTTGCTCCATACGAGGCACAGCAGTGCGACACAGAGCAGCGAGATGCACACTGACAATAGTGTCGGCTCCATGACTGATAATGGCACACAAGATCTGAAGATGTATTTTGACTTGTAAGGTTTCGTTGCCAAGATTCCGAGTTATGTATGTTTGCAAAATTGCACAATTTTGTGACATCAAAAAGTTGAACATAACTTGTTTCACAAGGGTCAAACATCCAGGTACTAATTTAGACATTTTCAATGGTTGCAAGTTGCAAAGGCGTGCGCTGTTTTGATCAAGTTGGGAAAGAGGACATGATTTGGCAATGCGGTTTTCTATTGCTTTGAGAAGTTGTGGAAGACAAGTTGAGTAAGTATGCGAGTTTTCTATGTTCCAACTTGGAGTGCGAATTGTGTTAAAAAAAACTAGGGTGCAAGTTTCTTAAATAAGTCATGTATCTACATCGGAGGCGGATGAATGGCTCTCGGCGACGCCGCACCCTGATATCTGTGTCACTGAGTTCCTGCGATGGCACTATCTACATCGGAGGCGGACGAATGGCTCTCGGCGACGCCGCACCCTGATATCTGTGTCACCGAGTTCCTGCG
The DNA here is from genome assembly GCA_039707655.1 of Elymus sibiricus. Lineage (NCBI taxonomy): Eukaryota > Viridiplantae > Streptophyta > Magnoliopsida > Poales > Poaceae > Elymus > Elymus sibiricus. The sequence continues at coordinate 305,031,044 of CM077671.1, forward strand.
ATGACACTATCTACATCCGAGGCGGACGAATGGCTCTCGGCGACGCCGCCCCCCTGATATATGTGTCATTGAGTTTCTGGAATGGCATGGCTGCATTAAAGGCACAATGCATTTGCTAGTTACAGATACATATCAAATACTCGATAATACACTATGACTCCTTTCGTCTCCACATCGAGTTAATATTCTCAATAAATGTCACCTGCATTTGCACGTAAAAAAGTGCGAGTGTCAGTTATAAATGTAGCAATTAATACCACATTGTTGTTCAGTGGAGATGAATAATTTATGCTAGATAATTTTCTTTTAAAAGGAAAACCCGTTAAGTGAGAAGCTGATGCTTACACAAACACGAGTTAAACTCCACTGAGCGGGTTTGTCTCCCAGATAAACCAAACAAGGTAAGTTTTAAACCCTGTTATCTATTAAGGCATATCGATCCAAGTATTTTTCTTCTTTTACATGACTTTGATCTTTTATGGGGCGTATAGGGCATCCAGTGTTAGTTCATTAGTGACAGAATAATGTAGTACTAAACTGCTAATGAATGATTGTGGTCGGAGTTCAGTGTGCTCAAGAAGAAACGTTATCGCGTGAGTAGTAAATGGAGTGTACCGCAGTTAGAGCACATACATTAAATTCTCAGCTTTCTTAAAACAGGATAATACCTGAGATTATCGTAGAAAAGGTTTCTAGAATTATTCTCATGACGTACTCGGTTTCTCAATTAACAGAAAAAAAAACAAATATGAAATATCTTAGATAATCTCTCAAATCTAATTAGATAATTTTGCATGAATTAGTATCGTAAAAATTAAGCATCGTAGAAATGTGTGATTATGTGAAATGGCTTTTAAGTTTGAGACGAAGGAGTTGAAGGAAGATGAAACGGGGTAGATGGAATCAATGGGAAAGGCATTAACCGATGATGTGACCATTGCTTGAGTAAACGTAGCTTTATTTGTTGGATATTGGCGGCTAGAGCAGGAGCGTGCTGTTGAGTGGGCCAGTGCATGCAAAGAATATAGCGCTATGCATCTCTAAATCAGAACATACATATAACTAAAATGATGAATACATATAGTGGTGCAGATCCCTATGCATATTCGATGGTGAGATATTAAGGGGTTGCGCCCGCATGTGCTCCTATGCAATTTCATATCTACATCTGTCTATGTTAGCACATACATGATTTTACCAGCACAATTATGGGTTCGTTAGCACATTGGCACTTGTCTATTCTCAAAATTGGTACATGTTGTCATGTTGACAAATTTCGAATAGCAAAGGTATAGGTTGTAACAATACCTCAAAATTCACACTAACATCAGAGGAGCAAAGCTGATAAAACTCTTATTATTAAACCTCTAAATAAACCAATTCGATTCACCAGGATAAGAAACACCGCCTACAATTTGTAAGTAGCGCACATGATTGCGAGGAGCTCCACCTACTACAGCCTTCCACATTAAAGGAACTGGAAAACACCAAATATGCAGCAGCAGATTTTGGGTCCTAGGGACTCCTGTTTCTAAGACTTGGATTATTGATGTCCTGGTTTGTGTATGTGTCGCAAAAGACATAAGCAAATATGAGTGGGCCCATTATTGAAGAGAGTATGATGTGGGAGATTCCGGCTAGGGTGCCCGATCTTTATGAATTTGAGGTGTCGAGAGGAAACACGAGGAGAATGGATAACACACAAAGAGCACCAAAGATGACCAACAAGACGTACTAAAATAACACATGTTTGCTACACACATCTTGATTATGCAAGCCTCCAACAAGGAATTTAACTCCACAATGCTCTTATGGCCTACATGGTACTCGATCAGTTTAATCGATCCACCCAAATTCAAAGGAGAAGAGGAGGACATGGTAGTGTTCATCTCCAATTAATCCTAAGAGAGGGGGTTTTGTAGTGGCTCGACAAAGGGAGGACCTGGATACAAAAACCTAGAAGTTGGCCTTGAACTCCCTTGTAGTATTGTCCACTAGGGAGGTCGTGAAACACCTTGGGGGAGGTAGATGAGAAAGATCTCTTTGTTTTTGTTTAAATGATTTGCTAACCCGAAATCTATGAGGTGGTATGACATATAGGTTCCAAATGGAGGTGTTGGTAGAGGGGAAAGATATATGTCCCATGGGCCATTTACTGCGTGTAGACAGCTGCCCTGGTGGTCCAGGCCATTCAGGCGGGACAATCCAAGCCTGAGGCTTTCGCGGGGCTTTGGCTCTTGAGGGTGGTTATCACTCAACTCCTTCCAAGTTGGACAGTCCAGCTCAAATGGCCTAGACAGTCCAACCATGGTCTTCTCGCTCGTGGTAGTGCCAGCGTTGGACAGTTTGGCACGAGTGTCTACAGAGGTGGAACCAAGCCGCTCAAGGAGCCTAGAAAAGCCTATGCATGGTGACATTGTCCAATATTCTCCCCATAAGCCCCGCCCCCACGTTGCCCTCTACAGGCGACACAGGGGAAACCCTAGCCCGCCGCCGGCGGTTCAGCCACCGCCCCTCACCAGAGGCGCCTGTCGACGAAGCTTGCACAGGTGCCTAGGATGGTGGCGGCGGGGCGCTTCGCTGGTCCCGGTTGCCACGCCGGTTCCGGCCGGTCGCCGGCACTGCCGTGGCCCCCCTTGCTCCGGCCGCTTCCCTTGGCCCTCCTTCGGTCTTCCTCAACCACGTCCTCACCGTCCCTGGGTTGCAGTTCCACAGGTCCCCCCCCCCGCCAGATCCACGACATCGCTGGCGCGGCCTCCTCTGCGTCGTTGTGGATCCCCTCCACCAGCTCCCCGCCCGGCCGTACCTCTACAGTCACCAGCGTCCCCCTGGTGGCTTATTGGGTTGCTGTCTCGCGGCCGTTTGCGACGGGGATCCAGCCCCCATCCTCGACTCTGATGCGTGTTGTGGCCATGCCTTGCCCTGGTTCTGGCATCTCTCCCCGTGGCGCGGCTCAGCCCAGCCATGCCTCTCTTCGGGCTGGCTGTTTGGATTTCAGTGGTGGTGAGCCTGGGTCTCCTCTTAACGGCTACAGCTAGGACGGCACCATGTGGTGGTGGGTACTGCGGGCGCGTCTCTCCTTCCTATGGAGGCTGCTCCAGCCAATGCTCTTGTGTCCGCATCTCCGACTCCGATGACTTCTTTGGGATTGTTCGGTCTCAGGCCAGGGCAAAAGCCTTGCTCGGCTTGCCGATGCTGGTAGTGGCGACATTCGTTGGTGTCATCCCCGTCCTGAAGGCACTACCATGGCCTTTATACCGCGCCCCACGAGTTTCAGGGGAAACCCTAGGGTCTAGTTCACCGGATAGGACAGCAACGGTGTCTTGACATCGCCCCCTTCATGAAGGAGTTGTCTTGGGTACTCGCGGAGGTCCCCGGTGTTGGAATGTGATGTTGGATGATGTGCTTGGCCTTTGTTGCTTCCAAGGGCGTGGGCATCCAGGGAGCAATGTATGACATCGCTGGCTCCTCCTCTAGGCTTTCCTCCTCTGGCACGGCCGGGTCCTGCTTCCCACTCGCCATCTCCTAGGCACATATGGTCGGGGTACATTGATTTGGTCTGTGATGGAGTGGTGGCCGCGCGATGGAGGTTCCTTGTGATGATCATGATGCGGTTTGTGTGTCATGTGTCCCTTCTCTTCACTCTCTTTGGCTAGATTTTGGGCTAGGCGAGTGTTTGGATGTGTTGCTTGTTGGTGTGGTGCCCCTCAACTCCTCCTCTATGTCGTAACAATTCTCTTCTACCTATCAATGAAATGATATGCAATTCTTTGCGTATTCGCGAAAAAATATTTTCCCCATAAAACAACCAAACTAACCATGGTGTCATAGTATTATTTAACGAAGACTGGTCAGAGTAGCCCGTGCGGCAACCCGGGGTCACTGGGAGCTAGCCCTGCCCTGAGTATATGAGTGTGTCCAGGGCCGCTCGCGTAAGGTCTAAACATCTTGACGCAAGTGTGCGGATCTTGTCCAAGGCTACTCGGTCTTGCATCGAATATTCCAGACATTTGCCCTCAACGGTTTGGTCATGCAAATTCAACACTTCTTCAGTCTTAGCTATTTCTTCTCGCTCCGAATCCTCGGCTTTCGTGCCTACGTGTATGCCTTCACTTCCAATCCTCCATTCATGAGTTCATATAGTGTCAAAGCCTCACACATTAGCCAATCCTTGTGTGTATGGGAAGCTCATCAAATAATAAATTCACCTTATTTATCTCACCTTTTGCACGGGCATGAGTCATTGGTCCAAGTGGAGCTTAGGGCTTGGCATTAGCTTTTGGTGTTGTCAGTGGGATGCTCCATGTCATCTTCCTCTCTGAATAGGAGTCATCGGATGACTCGGTCCGACACCACTAGATGGCGTGGTGATATTGGACGGACCATTGCTGCAAGACGGAGCCACAAACAAGAGGCTCATAGTCACGGTTCGAAGTGTGTCAAGAGGATGCAACACTGAGAGCGTGTCAGAAGAGTGTTGCCAAAAGCGCATTGGGGTCCCCCATGCCAAGGTACCCACCCTCCCTGTGTAGGTGTTTGTGAGCTCAGCATCATTAGAGTTTCCAACCATGGTGGTGCAACAGGGCTGCCATAGCGGTGGCACCAAGAGGATGGTTGTGGCGGGAGTTATAGGTTCGTGGGAGATGAGAGAGAAAGAAAATGGAGTGGGGAGAGAATGCATGGTGTGGGGAGAGGCGGGGTTTGCATGTAAGATTGGTGAGGTTGTCGTCCTTTACTGATGTGACGTGTCTAATGGACACCCCCACTTGAAAGGACATGGATGTCGCCTAGAGGGGGGGTGAATAAGCGCTTTAAAATAATTACGGTTTAGGCTTAACAAATGCGGAATAAAATTAGCGTTTACTTTGTCCAGCACAAAACCTAAAACAACTGGGCTCACCTATGTGCACCAACAATTTATGCTAAGCAAGATAAACAACTAAGTGATAGCAAGATATATAACATGAAACAATATGGCTATCACAAAGTAAAGTGCGTAAGTAAAGGGCTCAGGTAAGAGATAACCGAGGCACGCGAGACGACGATGTATCCCGAAGTTCACACCCTTGCGGATGCTAATCTCCGTTTGGAGCAGTGTGGAGGTACAATGCTCCCCAAGAAGCCACTAGGGCCACCGTAATCTCCTCACGCCCTCGCACAATGCAAGAGGTCGTGATTCCATTAAGGGACCCTTGAGGGAGGTCACCGAACCCATACAAATGGCAACCTTTGGGGGCGGTCACCGAACCCGTACACTTTGGTAGCCCTTGGGGACAGTCACCGAAACCCGTACAAATTGCCTGAGGCAATCTTCACAACCTAATTGGAGACCCCGACGCTTGCCCGGAGCTTTACACCATAATGATTGAGATTCGAGACACTACCAATAGTCTAGGGTGCCCAAGCACCCAAGAAGCACAAGCTCTAGGGTGTCCAAACACCCAAGAGTAATAAGCTTCTCAACTTTTCACTTCCAAGTACCACTGTGGAGAACTCAAACCGATGCAACTAATGCAATGCCAAGAACACACGAAGTAGTCAAGTCCCTCACTCTCAAATCCAACCACAACAAAAGCAGCTATGAATGAATATGAGAGGAAGAACAAGGAGCTCACAAAGAACTCCAAAATCTAGATCCAAGGGGTTCCCCTCACATAGAGAGAAAGCGATTGGTGGAAATGTGGATCTAGATCTCCTCTCTCTTTTCCCTCAAAAAGGAGCAAGAATCATTGGAGGGACTGAGAGTTAGCAATCTTGAAGAAGGTCAACAATGGGGGAAGAACACGAGCTCAAAGGATTAGGAGAAATGGGGAAGAAGACCCCCTTTTATAGGTGGGAAAAAATCCAACTATTATGCGCACAAGTCGTGCACAAGCAGTACTACTGCTCGGCTGAGCGGTACTACCACTTAGCACAGTAGAACCAAGAAAAACATGCAGATAGCAGAAATCTCGAGGCGGTAGTGCCGCCGGAGCGGTACTACCGACCGACCCAGCGGTGCTACCGCTGGGGATGCAGTACTAAGGAGACAATGGTAGTAGAGTGAGAGCAGGGCGGTGATACATCTCTAACGTATCTATATTTTTTGCTTGTTCCATGATGTTATATTATCATTCTTGGATGTTTTACAATCATTTTATAGCAACTTTATATCATTTTTGGGGACTAACCTATTGACATAGTGCCCAAGTGCCAGTTGCTGTTTTTGCTTGTTTTTTTACTTCGCAGAATATCAGTATCAAACGGAATCCAATCGCGACGAAACTTTTTGGAGATTTTTTTTGGGCCAGAAGACATCCAGTGGGCCAAAGAAGTGCCAGAGGGGAGGGTCGAGGAGACCACAACCCACCAGGGCGCGCCCTGATGGGTTGTGCCCTCCTCGGGACCCCTCTCCACCGCCTCTGATGCCTATAAATTCCCAAATATTCCAGAAACCCTAGGGGAGTCGACAAAAAACACATCCAGCCGCCACAAGTTCCAGAGCCTCGAGATTCAATCTAACACCATCACAGAGGGGTTCATCATCCTCATTGGTGCCTCTCCGATGATGCATGAGTAGTCCACCATAGACCTACGGGTCCGTAGGCAGTAGCTAGATGGCTTCATCTCTCTCTTTTGATTCTCAATACAATGGTCTCTTGGAGATATATTTGATGTAAACTTTTGCGGTGTGTTTGTTGGGATCCGATGAATTTTGAGTTCATGATCAGTTTCTATCCATGAATATTATTTGAGTCTTCTTTGATCTCTTCTATGCATGATTACTTATAGCCTCGTATTTCTTCTTCGAATCTTTGGTTTAGTTAGGCCAACTAGATCGATTTTTCTTGCCATGGGAAGAGGTACTTTGTGATGGGTTCGATCTTGCGGTGTCCTCTCCCAGTGACAGAAGGGGCAACAAGGCACGCATGTATCGTTGCTATTAAGGATAACAAGATGGGGTCTATTCCTACATGAATAGATCTTGTCTACATGATGTCATCGTTCTTATTGCATTACTCCATTTTTCCATGAACTTAATACACTAGATGCATGCTGGATAGCGGTCGATGTGTGGAGTAATAGTAGTAGTTGCAGGTAGGAGTCGGTCTACTTATCTTGGACGTGATGCCTATATAATGATCATCGCCTTGGATATCGTCATGATTATTTGATCTTCTATCAATTGCCCAACAGTAATTTGTTCACCCACCGTGTGCTATACTCATGAGAGAAGCCACTAGTGAAACCTACGTCCCTTGGGTCTAGTTTTCCAATATATTGCTTTCCGATCTATCTTTTTGCAGCTTTTGTTTTCAGATCTATTATTCCAAAAACCCAAAAATACCTTGCTGCACTTTTTATTTGCTCTTTTTATTTTGTGTTCTTGAGAGATCTATCTAATCTATCATATCCTAATCTATCTTTTTACCGTAGAGAGATTGACAACCTCTCTTTCGCGTCAGGTTGCAAGTATTTGTTCTTTGTGTGCAGGTGTTGTTTATTAGGTGTTGGTGATCCTCCTACTGGTTCGATACCTTGGTTTCATAACTGAGGAAAATACTTACCGTCGCTGTGCTGCATCATCCCTTCCTCTTTGGGGAAATACCGACGCAGTCATAAGCCACGTCAGGCGGTACTACCGTTGAAAGCACATATGCTCCCTTGGAGGTTTTGATAATTCATGACAACATACATTGTTTCCTGGACTAATAGTTTTACCTATTTTTATTTCAGATGAAGTCCACAGATAGAATTGGCTGGAATGTGTGGAGAATCCCCAAGGAGAGAAGAAGAAGAAGGAATAGGATTGGCAAGACATCAAGCTTCAAGACTCTACATTTTGCATTTTGTGAGAAATCACATTTGACTCCATAGGAAAGCCAATACTATTAAAAGGGGATGAGGTATCCATGATGATCTGGTTGCTCAAGTGCTTAGATTTAGCCACCAAAAATACCCATGAAATTATCCCACAAAATACTCTAGCCAAACCCTACCACTCAAATTCGGTGCCACCAATATTTCCAAATCGGCCCTACCGAGTTTCACCCTAGACAGATCCTAAGCCAAACCCTAAGGTTTCGATGACACCAAATTTCATTTCGGTGAAACTGGGATCAGTGACCAACTTTCGGTTAACCGATTTCTAAGAATCAAAATTTCCGAGTTTTAGGAATCGGTCTCACCGAGTTTTGGTAACTGCCTAGGTTAGCCAAATCGGACCCACCGAGATTTATATACTCACCGAAACGCCAAAAGTTGCCACATTTTGCACTAGTCGGTGCAACCGAGTTTTTGCTTCGGTTTCACCGAGTTGGACAATAATCTTGTAACGGTTGGATTTTTGGGGTGTCTATATATACCCCTCCACCTGCCTCTCACCCGTAGAGAAAGCACTCAGAACAGACCAACACTTGCCCCATCCATTTTCTGAGAGATAACCACCTACTCATGTGTTCAGATCAAGATCTTCCACTCCAACCATATGAATCTTGATTTCTAGCCTCCCCAGGTTGCTTTCCACCCAATCGACCTCTTCTACCAAGCCAAATTTGTGAGAGAGTGGTTGTGTGTTGAGGAGACTATCTTTTGAAGCACAAGAGCAAGGAGATCATCATTCTTACCACATCTATTACCTTTTGGAGAGTGATGTCTCCTAGATTGGTTAGGTGTCGCTTGGGAGCCTCCGTCTTCGTGTGTGGAGTTGAACCAAGAAGTTTGTACGGGCAGGGAGATCGCTTACTTCGTGAAGATCTACCCTGAGTGAGGCTAGTCCTTCGTGGACGTAAGCCGTGATGGAATAGACGAGGTTGCTACTTTGTGAACCCTTATGGGTGGATCCCTCCTTGGACTCTCGCGACCGCTACCCTCCATGGGTTTAAGTCTCCATCAACATGGATGTACGATAGCACCACCTATCGGAACCACGGGAAAAATCTTTGTGTCTCCAATTGCGTTTGATCTGCTCTGCTCTACTCTTACTTACATGTGCTTGTCTTTACTTTCCGCTGCTATACTCGTTGACTTGCATGTGTAGGGTGTGCTAGACTTGTTAGTATTGCTAAAATCTGCCAACCATTAAAATTGGGAAAAGGTTAGGTTTTTGATTTGTCAAATAGCCTATTCACCCCCCTCTAGACGTCCCTTCTCGATCCCACAATCGTGCCCTACTGCCGCCCTACTATAGCTGAAACGAATAAGAGACCTGAACCCAAAAATAAGCGGTAGTAGCAGCGGTACTAGAGAGCGGTAGTACCGGGCGGGCGGTACTAACGCCCTACTATCATGCTACTGCCGTGAGTGAAGAGCAGACATACAGAAGACAAAAATAAGTGGAATAAGCAGCGGTAGTCCACAGAGGAAGTACAACATAAGCGGTAGTACTGCGGGCTAGAGTGGTGATACGTCTCCAACGTATCTATAATTTTTGATTGTTCCATGCTATTATCTTATCTGTTTTGGATGTTTTATATGCATTAATATGCTATTTAATATTATTTTTGGGACTAACCTATTAATCTAGTGCCTAGTGCCAGCTTCTGTTTTTTCTTTGTTTTTGAGTATTGTAGATAAGGAATATCAAACGGAGTCCAAACGGAATAAAATCTTCGAGATGATTTTTCTTGGACCAGAAGAAACCTACCAGACTTGGAGATGAAGGCAGGAGACCTGCCAGGAGGCGACAAGCCACAGGGGCGCGCCCTAGGGGGGGCGCGCCCCCCTAGCTTGTGGCCCCACGGCAGATCTCCTAACCCTATTCTTCGGCCTATAAATTCCCAAATATTCCCCCAATACCAAAAAGAGCCATGAAAATACTTTTCCGCCGCCGGAAGCCTTTGTTCCCGTGAGATCCCATCTTGGGGCCTTTTCCGGTAATCTGTCGGAGGGGGATTCGATCACGTAGGGCATCTACATCAACTCCATTGCCCCTCTGATGATGCGTGAGTAGTTCACCTCAGACCTTCGGGTCCATAGCTAGTAGCTAGATGGCTTCTTCTCTCTCTATGTTCTTCAATACCATGTTCTCCATGATCTTCATGGAGATCTATCCGATGTAATACTCTTTTGCGGTGTGTTTGTCGAGATCCGATGAATTGTGGGTTTATGATCAGATTATCTATGAATATTATTTGAGTCTTTTCTGAATTCTTATATGCATGATTTCATATCTTTGCAAGTCTCTTCGAGTTATTGGTTTGGTTTGGCCAACTAGATTGGTAATTCTTGCAATGGGAGAAGTGCTTAGTTTTGGGTTCAATCTTGCGGTGTCCTCACCCAGTGACCAAGTAGGGGTAGCGAGGCACGTATTTGTATTGTTGCCATCAAGGATAAAAAGATGGGGTTTTCATCATATTGCTTGAGTTTATCCCTCTACATCATGTCATCTTACCTAATGAGTTACTCTGTTCTTTATGAACTTAATACTCTAGATGCAGGCAGGAGTCGGTTGATGTGTGGAGTAATAGTAGTACATGCAGAATCGTTTCGGTCTACTTGACACGGACGTGATGCCTATATGCATAATCATTGCCTTGGATATCGTCATAACTATGCGCTTTTCTATCAATTGCTCGACAGTAATTTGTTCACCCACCGTATTATTTGCCTTCATGAGAGAAGCCTCTAGTGAAACCTATGGCCCCCGGGTCTATTTTCCATATTATATTTTTAGATCTATTTACTTTTGTTTTGCTTTTCCATCTATCTCTTTTGGATCTCATCCTTGCAAGTAACCGTGAAGGGATTGACAACCCCTTTATAGCGTTGGGTGTAAGTGTTTGATTATTTGTGTAGGTGCATATATTGGTGACTTGCTTGTGTCTCCTACTGGATTGATACCTTGGTTCTCAACAACTGAGGGAAATACTTATCTACTTTGCTGCATCACCCTTTCCTCTTCAAGGGAAAACCAACGCAAGCTCAAGAAGTAGCAAGAAGGATTTCTGGCGCCGTTGCCGGGGAGATCTACATCAAGCCTACCAAGTACCCATCACAAACTCATCTCTTGCATTTACATTATTTGCCATTTGCCTCTCGTTTTCCTCTCCCCCACTTCTAAAACGATTTTTAGAAAAACCCAAAAAGATTTGCCTTTTTATTCGCTCTTCTTCCGTTCGCCTTTTTGTTTGCTTTTTGTTTGCTTGTGTGTTAGATCGCCTGCTCGTCTTTATGGCTCAACCCAGAAGCTTTGATCCTCATCTTAAGTAGTTGGAAAATATTGAGAATAATGCTAAGAGTTTCATGTCGCTTCAATTTGACCATAATAGTTTCTTCAGAAACGAGCTTAAAGAACAAAAGGCTATGCTGGAATACATGAATAAAGAACTTGATGATATGACTAAGGAATTTTATGGTTTGAAATCTCAGTTTGCTCATCTTGAAAATTTAGTAGGCCAAATTTCTGATAAACAAGCTACCTTAGTCAATAAAATGGCCGCGAAGCCAGAATCTTTAGATCATGATGAAGATCTTAAAGTGATTGATGTGACTCCTATTGAATCTTTGTTTTCCAATATAAATCTTGATAAAGATGGGACTAGAGATAAGTCAACTTTATTTAAAAGTCATCCCAATGATTTGGAGTTTATAGATCTTAATGCTAAGATTGATAAAAGTGGGATTGAAGAGGTCAAAACTTTAAATAGCAATGAACCCACTCTTTTGGATTTCAAGGACTTTAATTATGATAGTTGCTCTTTGATTGATTGTATTTCCTTGTTGCAATCCATGTTGAACTCTCTGCATGCTTATGATCAAAATAAAGCTTTTACTAAACATATCGTTGATGCTATGATGAGATCTTTTGAAGAAAAACTTGAGTTGGAAGTTTCTATACCTAGAAAGCTTTATGATGAGTGGGAACCTACTATTAAGATTAAAATTAAAGATTATGAGTGCCATGCTTTGTGTGATTTGGGTGCTAGCATTTCCACGATTCCGAAAACTCTATGTGATGTGCTAGGTTTCCATGAACTTGATGATTGCTCTTTAAATTTGCATCTAGCCGATTCCACTATTAAGAAACCTATGGGAAGGATTAATGATGTTCTTATTGTTGCAAATAGGAATTATGTGCCCATGGATTTCATTGTTCTTGATATAGATTGCAATCCTACATGCCCTATTATTCTTGGTAGACCTTTCCTTAGAACGATTGGTGCAATTATTGATATGAAAGAAGGAAACATTAGATTCCAATTACCGTTAAGGAAAGGCATGGAACACTTTCCTAGAAATAAAATTAAATTACCTTATCAATCTATTATGAGAGCTACTTATGGATTGCATACCAAAGATGACAATACCTAGATCTATTGCGTTATGCCTAGCTAGGGGCGTTAAACAATAGCGCTTGTTGGGAGGCAACCCAATTTTATTTTTTGCTTTCTGTTTTTGCTTCTGTTCTTGTGTGTTTTACACATTATTACCTCTGTAGTAATTGTGTTTTGCTGTTTTAAATAGTGTTTGAGCCAAGTAAGACCTTTGGGATGGTCTACGGTGATTGTTGATTTGATTTTGCTGAAAAACAGAAACTTTTGCGCTCAGTCCAGGAATTTTATAAATTCACCAAAGCGTCGAATGAGTCTGAAAATTTTACACAAGATTTATATACAAATTTCCCTGATTTTCCTAATTTTTAAGAATTTTTGGAGTTACAGAAGTATTCGAAGTCTACAGATTGCTACAGACTGTTCTGTTTTTGACAGATTCTGTTTTCTTTGTGTTGTTTGCTTATTTTGATGTATCTATGGGTTGTATAGGGGGGTATGAACCATGGAGAAGTTGGAATACAGTAGATATTACACCAATATAAATAAATAATGAGTTCACAACAGTACCTAAAGTGGTGATTTATTTTTCTTATACTAACGGATCTCACGAGTTTTCTGTTGAGTTTTGTGTTGTGAAGTTTTCAAGTTTTGGGTAAAGATTTGATGGACTATGGAATAAGGAGTGGCAAGAGCCTAAGCTTGGGGATGCCCAAGGCACCCCAAGCCATATTCAAGGATACCAAAGATCCTAAGCTTGGGGATGCCCCGGAAGGCATCCCCTCTTTCGTCTTCAATCCATCGGTAAATTTACTTGAGGCTATATTTTTATTCATTACATGATATGTGTTTTGCTTGGAGCGTCTTGTATGATATGAGTCTTTGCTTTTTAGTTTGCCACAATCATCCTTGCTGCACACATATTTTGAGAGGTACACGCTGAATCGTGAATTTATTAGAATACTCTATGTGCTTCACTTATATCTTTTGAGCTAAGCAATGTTGCTCTAGTGCTTCACTTATATCTTTTTAGAGCACGGTGGTGTTTTATTTTATAGAAATAATTGAACTCTCGTACCTCACTTATATTATTTTGAGAGTCTTTAAACAGCATGGTAATTGGTTTAGGTTATGAATTTATTCCTAATATAATAGGCATCCAAGAGGGATATAATAAAAACTTTCATATTAAGTGCATTGAATACTATGAGAAGTTTGATTCCTTGCATAGAGTTTTGAGATATAGAGATGGTGATATTAGAGTCATGCTAGTGAGTAATTGTGGATTGGTAGAAATACTTGTGTTAAGGTTTGTGATTCCCGTAGCATGCACGTATGGTGAACCGTTATGTAACGAAGTCGGAGCATGATTTGTTTAATGATTGTCATCCTTTGTGTGAGGGTCGGGAGCGCGCGATGGTTAACTCCTACCAACCTCTCCCCTAGGAGCATGCGTCTAATACTTTTCTTCGATAACTAATAGACTTTTGCAATAAGTATGTGAGTTCTTTATGACTAATGTGAGTCCATGGATTATACGCATTCTCACCTTTCCACCTTTGCTAGCCTCTCTAGTACCGCGCAACTTTCGCCGGTGCATTAAACCCACCTTCCTCAAAACAGCCACCATATACCTTCCTCAAAACAGCCACCATACCTACCTATTATGGCATTTCCATAGCCATTCCGAGATATATTGCCATACAACTTCCACCGTTCCGTTTATTATGACAGGCGCCATCATTGTCATATTGCTTAGCATGATCGTAAGACAGCTAGCATGATGTTTTCAATGTCATTTGCTATGCTAGATCATTGCATCCCGGTACACCACCGGAGGCATTCATATAGAGTCATATTTTGTTCTAAGTTTCGAGTTGTAAGTAAATAAAAGTGTGATGATCATCATTATTAGAGCATTGTCCCATGAGAGGAAAGGATGATGGAAGCTATGATTCCCTCACAAGATGGGACGAGTCTCCGGACTTTACAAAAAATAAAAGAGGCCAATGAAGCCCAAATAAAAAAAAGAGGCCAAAGATGCCCACCAAAATAAAAATGAGAGAAAAGAGAGAAGGGACAATGCTACTATCCTTTTCCACACTTGTGCTTCAAATAGCACCATGATCTTCATGATAGAGAGTCTCCTATTTTGTCACTTTCATATACTAGTGGGAATTTTTCATTATATAACTTGGCTTGTATATTCCAATGATGGGCTTCCTCAAATTGCCCTAGGTCTTCGTGAGCAAGCGAGTTGGATGCACACCCACTTAGTTTCTTTTTGAGCTTTCATACACTTATAGCTCTAGTGCATCCGTTGCATGGCAATCCCTACTCACTCACATTGATATCTATTGATGGGCATCTCCATAGCCCGTTGATACGCCTAGTTGATGTGAGACTTCTTCTCCTTTTTCCTCACAACCTCCACCATATTCTATTCCACCTATAATGCTATATCCATGGCTCACGCTCATGTATTGCGTGAGAGTTGAAAAGGTTTGAGAACATAAAAGGTGTGAAACAATTGCTTGACTTGTCATCGGGGGTGTGCATGATTTAAATACTTTGTGTGGGGAAGATGGAGCATAGCCAGACTATATGATTTTATAGGGATAACTTTCTTTAGCCATGGTATTTTGAAAAGATACGATTGCCTTGTTAGTATGCTTGAAGTATTACTGTTTTAATGTCAATATTAAACTTTTGTTTTGAATCTTATGGATCTGAACATTCATGCCACAATAAAGAATATTACATGGATAAATATGTTAGGTAGCATTCCACATCAAAAATTCTGTTTTTATCATTTACCTACTCGAGGACGAGCAGGAATTAAGCTTGGGGATGCTTGATACGTCTCCAACGTGTCTATAATTTTTTATTGTTCCATGCTATTATATTATCTGTTTTGGATGTTTTATATGCATTAATATGCTATTTTATATTATTTTTGGGACTAACCTATTAATCTAGTGCCTAGTGCCAGTTTCTGTTTTTTTCTTGTTTTTTGAGTATTGTAGATAAGGAATATCAAACGGAGTCCAAACGGAATAAAATCTTCGGGATGATTTTTCTTGGACCAGAAGAAACCTACCAGACTTGGAGATGAAGGCAGGAGACCTGCCAGGAGGCGACAAGCCACAGGGGCGCGCCCTAGGGGGGCCGCGCCCCCTGGCTTGTGGCCCCACGGCAGATCTCCTAACCCTATTCTTCGGCCTATAAATTCCCAAATATTCCCCCAATACCAAAAAGAGCCACGAAAATACTTTTCTGCCGCCGGAAGCCTCTGTTCCCGTGAGATCCCATCTTGGGGCCTTTTCCGGTAATCTGCCGGAGGGGGATTCGATCACGGAGGGCATCTACATCAACTCCATTGCCCCTCCGATGATGCGTGAGTAGTTCACCTCAGACCTTCGGGTCCATAACTAATAGCTAGATGGCTTCTTCTCTCTCTATGTTCTTCAATACCATGTTCTCCATGATCTTCATGGAGATCTATCCGATGTAATACTCTTTTGCGGTGTGTTTGTCGAGATTCGATGAATTGTGGGTTTATGATCAGATTATCTATGAATATTATTTGAGTCTTTTCTGAATTCTTATATGCATGATTTCATATCTTTGCAAGTCTCTTCGAGTTATTGGTTTGGTTTGGCCAACTAGATTGGTAATTCTTGCAATGGGAGAAGTGCTTAGTTTTGGGTTCAATCTTGCGGTGTCCTCACCCAGTGACAAAGTAGGGGTAGCGAGGCACGTATTTGTATTGTTGCCATCAAGGATAAAAAGATGCGGTTTTCATCATATTGCTTGAGTTTATCCCTCTACATCATGTCATCTTACCTAATGCGTTACTCTGTTCTTTATGAACTTAATACTCTAGATGCAGGCAGGAGTCGGTCGATGTGTGGAGTAATAGTAGTAGATGCAGAATCATTTCGGTCTACTTGACACGGACGTGATGCCTATATGCATAATCATTTCCTTGGATATCGTCATAACTATGCGCTTTTCTATCAATTGCTCGACAGTAATTTGTTCACCCACCGTATTATTTGCCTTCATGAGAGAAGCCTCTAGTGAAACCTATGGCCCCCGGGTCTATTTTCCATATTATATTTTCAGATCTATTTACTTTTGTTTTGCTTTTCCATCTATCTCTTTTGGATCTCATCCTTGCAAGTAACCGTGAAGGGATTGACAACCCCTTTATAGCGTTGGGTGCAAGTGTTTGATTATTTGTGTAGGTGCATCTATTGGTGACTTGCTTGTGTCTCCTACTGGATTGATACCTTGGTTCTCAACAACTGAGGGAAATACTTATCTACTTTGCTGCATCACCCTTTCCTCTTCAAGGGAAAACCAACGCAAGCTCAAGATGTAGCAAGTGGTACTACCGCCTGAGCACAGACAAACTGTCGAGAGACTAAAACTGCCATAACTTTCGCATACGAGCTCTGAATTGAGAAAACTCAAGCTTGTTGGTTATATTAAGAACAAGCAATGGAGAATAAATGCCAATAGGATAAGGAAGATGACCTTCCTAAATATGATCCGGCAAAATCTCCAACACCGAAAATGCAAAGATGATGCATACGAAATCCGTTTTCGATGAACTTGAGCTTATCACGATGAAGACCATATAAGCTCCAAAACTCACATAGCGAAAAGCCAAACAAGAACCAAGAAAGATGGTGATGCCAAGAATGCAATGGTTTGAGCTCTCTATGAACAATACGATCAAGCTACTAACTCGAGAGCCCCAATTGATAGTACGGCAGTCCATCCTATAACCCGGTCTCCCAACTAACACCATGAGACCGGTAAAATAGAAAACATATCAAGGACAAACATTTGCGTTGCACATTGTCCACTTGAGCTAGAATATGACGATCTTGTCCTCCTCAAGATGGACCACCTTTCTTGATTGTGACAGCTCGATGAAGACTTGTAGATAGCTCCCCCATACTCCACTGCGGGTGAGTCTCTCTTAAGCACATCTTCACATGTTCATTATCATTAAATGGACGACAAGTTTCAAGCATGTGATCTCTTCGTGATGCTTCACTTGAACTTGCACACCGCAATCTTGATGATGATCACCACTTGATGTCATCATCCATGGGTTGTACGGGATCTTTCTTTTGATGCATGCCCCTGGAAACATAACTAACCCCACAAAGAACACTCACAAATATCATGGGTTAGTACACAAAGCATAATGAACAATACTTGCCATACCATGAGATCACTTGATCCCACTTGGTACATCATCTACGCTTTGTGTGTTGATCAACTTGAATCACTCTTTGTCTTAGTCTTGATCAACCTTGTATCTTATCTTCTCTTTTCATAAAGATAATGTCTTGAAGGTAAACATGAATGTTCACACAATCTTCATCTTCAAGATATGCTTGCAATAAGCTCAACTCTCACATGACCAATCTTTGGATAAATCCTTGAATACCACCTTGGTCATCACATAAACTCCTTGAAAGCAACAAATGGACTTCAAGAAATGTGTATGAACAAATCCTTCAAATATAACTCAAGGAACCATTAGTCCATAGAGAATGTCATCAATTACCAAAACCACACATGGAGGCACCATGCTCTTTCATCACTTATTGCCCACAAGTAGCTAGGTAAGAAATGGGGAGAAATAGACAAAGCAACATACAAGTAGGGGAGATTTAGAGGTCATCGCTAGAGGCGAATTTTATCCATTTTGGGAAGTAGGGAGAGCCTTTGGAAATTCCCTAACTAGAAGGGCGACATTTTGGGGCCCATGCTCTTCTGCACCCGTCCATAAATAGTACTCCCTCCGATTCAAAAGAAGTGCCACAACTTTAAACTAAGGGTGAACTAACTTTAGTTCAAAGTTGCAACACTTTTTTTGGTTCGGATGGAGTACTTTAAACATAGTTTCTTTGCATCTAATATGCTCGAGGGTTCTAGGGTGTGCAAACTGTCATCAACAAATGATATTGGAGGAGCTTTGTAAAAATCATTGGATATCAAATAAACTTCGGAAAAAGGCATTTTGAAGACCCAATTTTTTTGTCTAGACCTCCTCGAATGTCATTTCACCCCCAAAATTTGCATGCTCCTAGGACACTCCAACATCTTTGATGTAAAAAAACTACATTTTTTGCTATTTTGTTTTTATTTACTGTTCATGAGTACATGAGACGGACTCATTTATGGATTTTATTTAATAATCACCTAACCAGTGATTATCATGGTTTTCTTTACGACGGGTTGTGCCCATTAAAGTCCCTCGAGTAAGCTGCTACGCGTGCAAACTGAACCCAAGCGATTAATGCATGCATGCACTGGTTGAGTCGAGTCGGGTTCTTCACATCACACACATATTTGCACTGGGTAAAAAAGATAAATCTCGCCTACTGCGAGTCCTACTTCGAGCTCACCTCGGAGTACCCCCGATGCAGGCCGGCCCAATGGGGTCGAGTGGGAGCCAGGCGAGCATGCGATCAATTATTTCTAGTTCCGTGTTGGATAGTTTTCTATGGTTTTTCTTTGACTATTGGTTTCGGTGGGTTTCAATATTTTTCTTCCAGATTTTCTTTTTCTTTTTAGATCTCTTTTGTCCCTTGCTTTTTAAATTTTTTATGTTTTCCTTTTCATTTTTTATTTTTTAAAAAAACATGTCTACACATTTTCAAATAGACACGGAACATTTTCTAAATACAATTTCAACAAATTTCAGGTAAAGTTATACAGTTTCCGGTTACACGTTGAATATTTTCTGAAGCCGTGTTCAACATTTTAAAAATATATAGTGAATTTTGTTAAATACGCGATGAACATTGTTTTAACACAAACGTTGAACATTTTGTAAATACATGGTGCAAGTTTTTCAAAATATCTCGAATATTGTTTTAATATAAAACTTAAATTTTTTCTAAATATATACTGAACATGTTTAAGTATGCATTGAATTTTTTTTAAATACATGACAAACATTTTTTTAAATACAGAGTGAACTATTTGTAAGTAGGTTGAACATTTTTAAATATGAGGTGGGCATTTTTAACAAATGTTGAACATATATAAAACAATGTATGGACACTTTCAAAAAAACATAAACGTTTCTTTAAAATAGTTGGAGACTTTGTTAAATTCATGAAGTGTATTTTGGTATTTTACTTGAAATACAATAATTTTTTAACAGAATGTTTTTAAGAAAAAAAATAGTGAAAAGAGGAGTAAAAGGAAAGCCGCTGGGTATTTTGGCCTGGCCGAGGTGGGCGCACTGCGGCGGACACAACCTTAGTGCTCGATCTAGAGAGGAAAAAAACAAGGCATTCCTCTAAAAAAAACAAGGCATAGACGCACCCTGCATTTTTTGAGCTGACGCACCCTGTATGGCGCCCTCCGCGTCAAACT
This sequence comes from Elymus sibiricus, assembly GCA_039707655.1. Classification (NCBI taxonomy): domain Eukaryota; kingdom Viridiplantae; phylum Streptophyta; class Magnoliopsida; order Poales; family Poaceae; genus Elymus; species Elymus sibiricus. The sequence goes on from CM077671.1 coordinate 305,050,708, forward strand.
GACCGAGAAACGAACAAGGGACTCGCGTGGGGCGGTCGACTCGCCCGTGTCAGTGCATCCCTTTTTTTTAGATTTTTTTAGGAGAATCCCTTTTTTTTAAGATGAGTGCATTCCTTCGTAATGTACGTTTTTCCTGTACCTAATGGGTTTTTCCTGTAGCGACCATTCTAGAACGCGGTTTTGTTGGTTGGTTTTGACTCTTTTTTTTTTACATTTTGAACACGTTTTAGAAAACACAAACATTTTTCTGACAAGCAAATATTTTTTGATACACGAACATTAGTTAGAAAAACGTGAAGAAAATTGTAAGCACAAACATTTTCAAATTTGGAAAAAAAATCTAAATTTGTGAACAATACTCAAAATTATCATCGCAGGTTCAAAAAAAGTTTATGCAGTGTTAATAAAATGTCCATGCAACTTTCAGGAAATGTTGATTGCGTTAAAAAGACTGGTGCGCCTATTACTTGTTACGAGATGGAACAAAAGTTCACCTTGGACTAAAAAAGGCACGAACTAAACATAACGCAATTTTTCCTTCTTTTATTATTTTTACTTGTATTTCTAAAATGGAAAAATGTTTTACATAGACTGTAACAAAATCGCGGATTCAAAAAATGCTTGTGCAATGTTAATAAAATGCCCATGCGACTTTCAAGAAATGTTGATAGCATTAAAGAAATGTTCATGACATTTCAAATATGGTCACACGTTTCATAGTAATGTTTGTGAACTTTAAGAAAAAAATGTTTAGACAATGTAAAATAATGTTTGCCAAATTCCAAAAACTGTTGATAGCATTAAAGAAATGTACGGTACTTTAGAAAATTCTTGATGTGTTTCAATGGAAATGTTTGTGACATTTTTAGAAAATGGTTATGCATTGGAAAAAAATCGACCATTCAAAAAATGTACATACATATAGCAAAGTGTTCACTCATTCTTCAAAATACGTTCATAGTATTTAAAAGAATGTTCATACAATGTATAGACATTGTTCACGTAATTAATAAAATGTTTTGTAACATGCAAAAATATACGTGGCATTTAAAAAATGTTCATGTATTGCAAAAAATATCTTTGCAATTTAAAAAAATATGGAATCAAAAAATAATATTTGTATAGTTAAAAAAGTCCATAATTATTCAACCTGTATTTAAAAAATGGTTAACATGTATTCAGAAAAATGTTCAAAAGATCTTCATTAATGAAAATGTACATCACGTATTCAAAGAATATTCAGCATGTATAAAAAAACCACGTGTATACTATTGAAGACAGTATACATGTGTGTTGAAATTTACAATGTACAGACATGTGTCAAGTTTGGTGCTTTCCTCATCGGGACTGTTTTTTTGGGGTTTTCGGTTTACTTGTTTTTTATTTTTATGTTCTGTGATTTTTCTTTGATTTTTTTTTCTGTTTTTTCTCATGAGCATGAGCACAGTTATGCTTCCGCATGAAAGCATAGTTGTCTTTGTCGCATAGAACCACAAATGTATTCTCCCAAAAAGTGAAGCACCGAAGTGCATTTCATGAAGCACGTTTGTGCTTCTGCATGAAAACACAATAAGTACAATCTCTAAGTACAAATTTCTACGAAAAGAAGTTAGTCGAAATCTATCAGCCTAAAATGCAACGATGAAAACAGTTCATGATTTTGACATGTGATTCGAGACATAAATCATTCAAAAGCAAATCTAAAAAAAGTGCACAAATAAACTCACCCATCTCTTATGTATATGGGAAAAGAACCCATACAAACTCTATAGTTGTGACAAGTGATGCACATGCAGTGTGTCACTTGTCACCACCAAAGAAGGCGTGAGTGACCTTTGCAAAAAGTACACTTAATCATTGAGGCGGCATCGAGCTATGCTCGCAGTGCGCCGCAAGTGGATGCAGGAGGAAGTAGACTTCGACACCTCCAAAGATTTTAGTGTAATTTGATCTTTTTGCATAAGTGTGTTTGTAAGGCTCTATGATACATAATATTTGGCCTGATTTTGGCATCTACACAATTTGTCACCATCAAAAAGGTGGAAGTGATCTTTACAAAAGGTGACATTACCTAGTGATTCCGGTGACAAATAGCTCCCCGTGGGAATAGACGCGCTCCCCGCACTAATTGAGTCGAGCCCAATCCATTAGGGTATTCATCAACGGAGCAGGCATGAATCCCTCTGTAACCTCGCGATTGACGCCCTTGCGGCCATCCTGGATAAGGCTGGGATGACTAGTCACATCTCACGGGTGGTTGGGCATCTTATACATGGAGGTGGTGTCACAGACCTCCATTATGATTGAGGGGATTGGAGCTTGATATTATTAATCTCAAGTTTCTTCCTTTTTGTTTGAGGCCATGTCTGATCTTAAAATCAATTCGACAAGAGTGAGATAGTGGTTTTAGGCTACTCGGAGGGCAATCAACACCGGCTCGCGGACAACTTGAATTGCGGGTTGTCCTCCTTCCCACTTTGTACTTAGGGATGTCGTTGTCCAATTCGAGGGCACCCTTGTGTGAGTTTGACCCACTTATGGGTCGGGGCATGTCTAGGTTGGGGCCATCGTTTGGTCGTTTTATGTCCAAAGTGTGTACAAGTCTTCTTATTGATTCCTGCTTGTGTATGCTCCTCGTGTATATGATGGGGTTGTATTGTTGGAAATATGCCCTAGAGGCAATAATAAAATGGTTATTATTATATTTCCTTGTTCATGATAATCGTTTATTCTCCATGCTATAACTGTATTGATTGGAAACTCAATTGCATGTGTGGATACATAGACAACACTGTGTCCCTAGTGTGCCTATAGTAGACTAGCTTGTTGATCAAAGATGGTCAAGGTTTCCTGACCATAGACATGAGATGTCATTTGATAACGAGATCACGTCATTAGGAGAATGATGTGATGGACAAGACCCAAACTATGAACGTAGCATATGATCGGGTCAGTTTATTGCTATTGTTTTCTGCATGTCAAGTATCTGTTCCTATGACCATGAGATCATGCAACTCACCAACACCGGAGGAATACCTTGTGTGTATCAAATGTCGCAACGTAACTGGGTGACTATAAAGATGCTCTATAGGTATCTCCGAGGGTGTCTGTTGAGTTGGCATGGATCAAGACTGGGATTTGTTACTCCGTGTGACGGAGAGGTATCTCAGGGCTCACTCGGTAATACAACATCACAATAAGCCTTGCAAGCAAAGTGACTAAAGAGTTAGCCACGGGATCTTGTATTATGGAACGAGTAAAGAGACTTGCCGGTAACGAGATTGAACTAGGCATAGAGATACCGACGGTCGAATCTCGGGCAAGTAACATACCGAAGAACAAAGGGAACATCATACGGGATTAACTGAATCCTTGACATAGAGGTTCAACCGATAAAGATCTTCATAGAATATGTAGGAGCCAATATGGACATCCAGGTCCCGCTATTGGTTATTGACCGTAGAGGTGTCTCGGTCATGTATGCATAGTTCTCGAACCCACAGGGTCTGCACACTTAAGGTTCGGTGACATTTCGGTATAGTTGAGTTATGTATGTTGGTGACCGAAGGTTGTTCGAAGTCTCGGATGAGATCCCGGACATCATGAGGAGCTCCGGAATGGTCTGGAGGTAAAGATTGATATATAGGAAGTCCCGTTTTGGTCACCGGAAAAGTTTCGAGTAATTCCGGTAATGTACCGGGGGTGCCGGGAGGGTTCCGGAGGGCCATCGGGAGGGGCCACTCACGCCGGGAGGCCACGTGGGCTTTAGGGGTGGCGCACCAGCCCTTGGTGGGCTGGGCAAGCCAGCCCCTAAGGGCCCATGCGGCTAGGGTGAGGGGAAAGGAAAAAACCCCAAGTGGGGAAGGGAAACTCCAAGTAGGAAAGGAATCCTACTTGGAGTAGGATTGGAGGTGGACTCCTCCACCTCCTCCTGGTTCGGCCGACTCCTAGGGAAAACCCTAGGGGCGCCAGCCCCTCCCCTCCCTCCTATATATACTAGAGGGGAGAGAGGGCCAAGACACCCAAGCCACGGTGCAGCCCTCTCTCCCCAATAGATCGTCTCCTCTAGTTTTCAGCAGTGCTTAGGCGAAGCCCTGCCGGAATAGTTCCACCACCATCGCCGCCACGCCATCGCGCTGCCGGAGAACTCGTGTACCTCTTCGCCCTTCTTGCTGGATCAAGAAGGAGGAGATCGTCATCAAGCTGTACGTGTGCTGAACGCGGAGGTGTCGTCCGTTCGGCGCTAGATCGGGACGGATCGCGGGACGGCTGCGATTTGGATCGCGAAGACGTTCGACTACACCAACCGCGTTTCTTAACGCTTCCCGCTTAGCGATCTACAAGGGTATGTAGATCCACTCTCCCTCTCGTAGATGCTCATCACCATGGATAGATCTTGCGTGTGCGTAGGAAATTTTTTGTTTCCCATGCAACGTTCCCCAACAGTGGCATCATGAGCTAGGTCTATGCGTAGATGAGATCACGAGTAGAACACAAAGGAGTTTGTGGGCGTTGATGCTCAGATTGCTTCCTCCCTTGGTGTTTTCTTAATTCAGCGGTATTGTGGGATGAAGCCGCCCGGACCAACATTACTCGTACGCTTACGAGAGACCGGTTCCATCAACTGACATGTGACTTTGTTGCATAAAGATGGCTGGCGGGTGTCTGTCTCTCTCACTTTAGTTGGATCGGTTTCGACAAAGGCGGTCCTTGAGAAGGTTGAATAGCAATTTGTGTATCACCGTTGTGGTTTTGCGTAGGTAAGAATCGTTCTTGCTAGATACCCATAGCAGCCACGTAAAAATATGCAACAACAATTAGAGGACGTCTAACTTGTTTTTGCAGGGTATGTTGTGATATGATATGGCCAATGACATGATGAGATATATGTGATGTATGAGATGATCATGTTATGTATAGATAATCACGACTTGCATGTCGATGAGTACGGCAACCGGCAGGAGCCATAGAGTTGTCTTTAATTTATTTTCGCCGTTTTGCTTTACTTTATCGCTATGAGTTAGCAATAGTTGTAGAAGCAATAGTTGGCGCGACAACCTCATGGCGACACGTTGATGGAGATCAAGATGATGGAGATCATGGTGTCATGTCGGTGACAATGGAGATCATGCCGGTGCTTTGGAGATGGGGATCAAAAGCACAAGTTCATGGCCATATCATGTCACTTATGATTTGCATGTGATGTTAATCCTTTTATGCATCTTATTTTGCTTAGGACGACGGTAGCATTATAAGGTGATCCCTCACTAAAATTTCAAGATAAAATTGTGTTCTCCCTGAGTGTGCACCGTTGCGAAAGTTCGTCGTTTCGAGACACCACATGATGATCGGGTGTGATAGACTCTACGTTCACATACAACGGGTGCAAGCCAGTGTTGCACATGCGGAACACTAGGGTTAAACTTGACGAGCCTAGCATGTACAGACATGGCCTCGGAACACAAGAGACCGAAAAGTCGAACATGAGTCATATAGTAGATATGATCAACATGGAGATGTTCACCATTGAAACCACCTCATATCACGTGATGATCGGACTTGGGTTGGTGAATTTGGATCATGTAACACTCGGATGACCGGAGGGATGTCAGTTTGAGTGGGAGTTCTTTAGTAATATGATTAACTGAACTCATTATCATGAACATAGTCAAAATGTCTTTGCAAATTATGTTGTACATCAATAGCTCGCGCTGTAGCTCCCCTGTGTTTTTTATATGTTCCTAGAGAAAATAGAGTTGAAAGATGATAGTAGCAATAATGCGGACTGGGTCCGTGATCTGAGGATTGTCCTCATTGTTGCACAGAAGGCTTATGTCCTTAATGCACCGCTCGGTGCGCCACCCCCTCAAGCATCGTCTGTAGATGTTGTGAACATCTGACAGGCACGTTCTGATGACTACTTGATAGTTCAGTGCGTCATGCATTACGGCTTAGAATTGAGGCTCCAAAACATTTTGAACGTCACGGAACATATGAGATGTTCTAAAAGCTGAAAATGGGATTTCAGGCTCGTGCCCGTGTTGAGAGGTATGAGACCTCCAACAAGATTCTTTGCCTGCAAGATGAAGGAGAATAGTTCAGTCGGTGAGCATGTGCTCAGATTGTCTGGGTGCTACAATCGCTTGAATCGAGTGGGAGTTGATCTTCCAAATAAGATAGTGATTGATATAGTTCTCCAAGTCACTGCCACTAAGCTACTAGAGCTTCGTGATGAACTATAAAATGCCAGGGATGGAGATGGTCCCTGAGCTATTCGCAATGTTTGACACCGCGAAGGTAGAAATCAAGAAGGAGCATCAAGTGTTGATGGTTACTAAAACCACTAGTTTCGAGAAGGGCAAGGGCAAGGAGGGAAACTTCATGAATGGCAAGCCAGTTGCTGCTCCAGTGAAGAAACCCAAGGTTGAACCCAAACCCGAGACTAAGTGCTTCTATTATGAGGAGAGCGGTCGCTGAAGCGGACAACCCTAGATACTTGGTAGATAAGACGGCTGGCAACGTCAACGGAAGTATATTTGATATACGTATTATTGATGTGTACCTTACTAGTACTCCTAGTAGAACCTGGGTATTAGATACCGGTTTAGTTGCAAAATGTTGGTAACTCAAAATAAAAGCTACGGAATAAACGGAGACTAGCTAAGGGCGAGGTGACGATGTGTGTTGGAAGTGTTTCCAAGGTTGATGTGATCACCATCGCACGCTCTCTCTACCTTAGGGATTAGTGATGAACCTAAATAAATGTTATTTGGTGTTTGCGTTGATCATGAACGTGATTAGATTGTGTTTATTGCAATACGGTTATTCATTTAAGTTAGAGAATAATGGTTATTCTGTTTACATGAATAATACCTTCAATGGTCATGCACCCAATGTGAATGGATCATTGAATCTCGATCGTAGTAATACACATGTTCATTGATGCCAAAAGATGCAAAGTTAATAATGATAGTACCACATACTTGTGGCACTGCCGCCAAGGTCATATTGGTGTAAAGCGCATGAAGAAACTCCATGCTGATGGATCTTTTGACTCACTCGATTTCGAATCGGTTGAGACATGCGGACCATGCCTCTTGGGCAAGATGACTAAGACCCCGTTTTCCGATATGATGGAGCAGGAAAGTGACTTATTGGAAATGATACATGTTGATGTAGCAATCCAATGAGTGTTGAAGCGTGTGGTGGATATCGCTATTTTCTTACCTTCACTGATGATTTGAGTAGATATGGGGATATTTACTTAATGAAACACAAGTCTGAAACGTTTGAAAAGTTCAAACAAATTCAGAGTGAAGTTTGAGATCATCGTGACAAGAAGATAAAATGTCTACGATATGATCGTGGAGGTAAATATCTGAGTTACGAGTTTGGTATACAACTCAAGACAATGTGGAAGTTGTTTCACAACTCATGCCACCCGGAACACCATAGTGTGATGGTGTGTCCGAACGTCGTAGTCGTGCTCTATTGGATATGGTACGTACTATGATGTCTCTTTTCAATTTGCCACTATCGTTTTGGGGTTATGCATTAGAGACAACCACATTCACTTTAGAATAGGGCACCATCTAAGTCCGTTGAGATGACACCGTATGAATTTTGGTTTCGCAGAAACGTAAGCTGTCATTTCTTAGAGTTTGGGAATGCGACGCTTATGTCTGATAAGCTCGAACCCAGAGCGGAAAAGTGCATCTTCATATGATACCCTGAGGAAACAGTTGGGTATACCTTCTATCTCGGATCCAAGGGCAAAGTGTTTGTTGCTTAAAATGGGTCCTTTCTCGAGAAAAAGTTTCTCTCGAAAGAATTGAGTGGGAGGAAAGTAGAACTTGATGAGGTTGTTGAACCGTCACTTTAGTTGGATAGTAGCACGACACAGAAAGATGTTTCTACGATGCCTACACCAAGTGAAGAGGAAGCAAATGATGATGATCATGAAGCTTCGGATCAAGTTACTACCGAACCTCGTAGGCCGACAAGAACTCGTACCGCCTTTGAGTGGTACGTCAATCCTGTCTTGGAGGTCATGTTGTTAGACAACAGTGAACCTACGAGGGCACATAGACAACACTGTGTCCCTAGTATGCCTCTAGTTAACTAGTTCGTTGATCAAAGATGGTCAAGGTTTCCTGGCCATAGACATGAGATGTCATTTGATAACGGGATCACATCATTAGGAGAATGATTGATGGACAAGACCCAAACTATGAACGTAGCATATGATCGTGTCAGTTTATTGCTATTGTTTTCTGCATGTCAAGTATCTGTTCCTATGACCATGAGATCATGCAACTCACTGACACCGGAGGAATAACTTGTGTGTATCAAAGGTCGCAACATAACTGGGTGACTATAAAGATGCTCTACAGGTATCTCCGAGGGTGTATGTTGAGTTGGCATGGATCAAGACTGGGATTTGTTACTCCGTGTGACGAAGAGGTATCTCAGGGCCCACTCGGTAATACAACATCACAATAAGCCTTGCAAGCAAAGTGACTAAAGAGTTAGCCACGGGATCTTGTATTACGGAACGAGTAAAGAGACTTGCCGGTAACGAGATTGAACTAGGTATAGAGATACCGACGGTCGAATCTCGGGCAAGTAACATACCGAAGAACAAAGGGAACATCATACGGGATTAACTGAATCCTTGACATAGAGGTTCAACCGATAAAGATCTTCATAGAATATGTAGGAGCCAATATGGACATCCAGGTCCCGCTATTGGTTATTGACCATAGAGGTGTCTCGGTCATGTATGCATAGTTCTCGAACCCGCAGGGTCTGCACACTTAAGGTCCGGTGACGTTTCGGTATAGTTGAGTTATGTATGTTGGTGACCGAAGGTTATTCGGAGTCTCGGATGAGATCCTGGACATCATGAGGAGCTCCGTAAGGGTCCGGAGGTAAAGATTGATATATAGGAAGTCCCGTTTTGGTCACCAGAAAAGTTTCGAGTAATTCCGGTAATGTACCGGGGGTGCCGGGAGGGTTCCGGAGGGCCATCGGGAGGGGCCACTCACGCCGGGAGGCCACGTGGGCTTTAGGGGTGGCGCACCAGCCCTTGGTGGGCTGGGCAAGCCAGCCCCTAAGGGCCCATGCGGCTAGGGTGAGGGGAAAGGAAAAAACCCCAAGTGGGGAAGGGAAACTCCAAGTAGGAAAGGAATCCTACTTGGAGTAGGATTGGAGGTGGACTCCTCCACCTCCTCCTGGTTCGGCCGACTCCTAGGGAAACCCTAGGGGCGCCAGCCCCTCCCCTCCCTCCTATATATACTAGAGGGGAGAGAGGGCCAAGACACCCAAGCCACGGTGCAGCCCTCTCTCCCCAATAGATCGTCTCCTCTAGTTTTCAGCAGTGCTTAGGCGAAGCCCTGCCGGAATAGTTCCACCACCATCGCCGCCACGCCGTTGCGCTGCCGGAGAACTCGTCTACCTCTTCGCCCCTCTTGCTGGATCAAGAATGAGGAGATCGTCATCAAGCTGTACGTGTGCTGAACGTGGAGGTGCCGTCCGTTCGGCGCTAGATCGGGACGGATCGCGGGACGGCTGCGATTTGGATCGCGAAGACGTTCGACTACACCAACCGCGTTTCTTAACGATTCCCGCTTAGCGATCTACAAGGGTATGTAGATCCACTCTCCCTCTCGTAGATGATCATCACCATGGATAGATCTTGCGTGTGCGTAGGAATTTTTTTGTTTCCCATGCAACGTTCCCCAACATGTATATCCTGTCAGAAGGGTTGCATAGCTCTTTTGACAAAGACCGCTCCCACATCTTTTGGCAGCCGACAGAAATACCATATGGTCAAGTGGGATGACATCTACATGTTGAAGGACCTGGGAGGGCTATTTATTCTTGTGTCTGTTGAATGAATATGGCCCTTATGATGCGATGGGTGTAGTGGATCCTCTGCGAGGAGGGGGGTTATGGCTGTAACTTACTCAGCAAAAGTATCTGCAGGGCCAACCTCTCTATGCCTGTGAGTGCAGGGAGGGATCACAATTTTGGAGATCCATTCAGCAGATCAAGCATGAGATCTGTTTTGGGCTCTCTATCTCCATTGGCAATGACGAAGGGACCCTCTTCTCGCTTGATTCGTGGGTGGACGGGTCTCCGTTGTGTATAGAGTTCCCGAACTTGTTTGCTATTTACTAGGATATGATGGCATTGGCTTCCATGGCTGCCCACAATGGCCATTGGAACGTCTTGTTCCGGCGGACATTTGGGCCATGGAGATCGTGGAGTGGGCCACCTTGCAGGTAAACCTCCCACCGATGCTCCCAAATTATACGGATGTTGTGTCTTGGCGGTTGACTCTTTTAGGGATCTTTTCTGTTGGCTCGACCTACCATTCCTTGTGTGGTCGACCGTTTTTTTCCTGGACCTTTCCTTTGTGAAAAGCGCACTTGCCACTTAAGACCAGAATCTTTGTTTGGCAGCTACTGCCGATGGCCTCTCATCTAGGACGGAGGCGATCAAGCGGTATGGCCTAGGGATGGGATATGTCCCCTTTGTGTGGCCCCGGAGATGGGAATGCACATTTTCTTCTCTTGTCTGGCAGCGCGGTTTTTTGGGTGCTTTGTCCACAGAAATCCGGGGCTCGATTGTGGCCATTGACCTGGTCGGCTTCCTTCAAACCCGGGCCAACCAAACCGAAAGGAGGAGACACCTCCTCTGGGTGGTATTCACATCGCTAGCATCGACCCGATGAACGACATGCAACAAAATGGTTATTGAGTAGATCTTTCTTAGGAGTGATTCTGACTGTACCTCAAATTCCTCGCATTTTTGAATCACTAGCATCCGCTATCTAGATAGAGGGATCATGACTGGCTTGGCCTCATGTTGAAACTGATTATTTCTTACGCACACCAACTTGCCTCATCCTAGGTCTCTTGAGCTTCCGATGGCCATGTGATCTTTTTTCTATTTCTTTTTATGTTTTTGGGCATGTTTTTGTTGATGCCCTAGTAGACTCTATTATTTTATGCATTGCACTTGAACTTGTTGTTGAATGTGATGATTGCTTTATGGGAAATGATTGTGATCACCTGACCGATGCAGCGCTCGCGTCCGTCGCGCAACGAGCCATTGGATCAACCGTGATCCGAAGGGGGGCGTGTACACTAGTTTTGCAACACAACCTTTGTTGCAATCTTTTTCAGCACAATATTGTCTTAGTTGCAGAGCGACCAAGCCCTCGTGCGTGCGACACGTTATTTGTTGGATCCACGCATGTCTCTATCTCTCATTCCTTAGCTAGTCGTAGTCTCTCTCGCCCACATGTTTTCAATAGCCGTCATGTGTCCCATCTCTCTCTCTCTCTCCTTTCTCATACCGTGCTTCCCGGCAGCCATGGATGCACCTCCATGGATGACCTCAACGACCTTCTCCAACTGAACATGAGCAAGAGAAGGGACACTACTGCTAGTTGGGGGCAAGACCACTACAAAGGATCGTCACCGCTGCTACAAAGACCTGCAATGGAGTGTGTGTTGCGTGCGAGGCCACCCCCCATCGAATCGTTGTTCACGCGTTCATCTCTCATGTTCACCCAACCTCTCAACACCTCCACCTACCTCTGCCCCGACAACCTCCACCTCCACCTCCGTGTCGCCCCCTCCCCCGCCTCACCCCAACCGGCGCCACTGGTACCGCTAGATCCATGATGCCCCGCGCAGCTGATTGGCTTACCCCGCAACGCCCCCGCCGCAATGACAACCACCGTAACCGGCTTTGGTCTTCGGTGTTGTCGACAACAGCGATGACATTTCTGCAACCTCATCTCGATTGCAATTTTATCTAGAAGATCATCTACGTTGCAAAATTTAATTCCGCAACAACACCTATATTATAAAAAAATGAAGATGCTTTATTTTTACTGCAACAACATCTGTATTATAAAGATTTCTGCAATATAAGCTCAGTTGCAAAGGGTTCCGTGATACTACATCTGTTTTTTTAGGCAAATACTACATCTGATGGCTTGCGACCCGACCGATCTTTTCAAAAGATCGTTTTTAGGGCATCGGATTTTTTAGTGGAATAGCTAAGTTTTATTGATCAAACGCTACAGTTTGTGGAATACACCTAGGGTCATGGGGACTAACAAGCCACAGATGGCGCCCTTGACCTAATGAATGGGAAAACTTAGCTAAAATGCGTGCCTCGCTATTTGCGGCATGACCTTCAAAAGTAAACTTGCAATTAAACATAGAAGATCGGTGATTGATTTCGCTGATAATGGATCCATGCCTGTCATGAGAACTCTTGTTATTGTCATCCACCGCCTGCTTTGAATCTGAAGCTAGTATGATGTTGTTGAGAAGTAAATCATCCGCCAAAGATAGTGCCTCCCGGCACGCTATTGCTTCGAGAGTCGTAACATCCCGAACACCATAGATAACTAGGGAAGAGCTGCCGAGGTACATGCATGAACTATCTCTGCATACTGCTGCTACGGTTCCTCCCCTCCCCCACCTTGTTCTCCTGCATCAACATGAATTTTGGAGAACCCTGGCGGGGGTGCCTTGGGCCGCACTGGGTTCACTGCTCCTCCTAAGTTAGCTGCTGGGATCCTCGTTCCTGAAGGCACATGATTGTTCTCCCTCAGGAATTCAAGTTCTAATATAAATCTATCAATGAAAAGATGAGTACCATGTGGACTCTGAAAAATTCCTTCGTGAATAGCTTTCCTTCTAGCGTACCACATCAGCCATAATGTGACTGCCAGCTTGATGAACGCAGCATGTGATAATGAGTTCACCATTGTGAAGAGCCACTGTTTCGCACTAGGCTCGGTCGTGGCTATCATCTGATGTGCGAGTTCACTATCCACTAGTGCCAATATGCATTTGGACGTCGTGCACTCCAACAATGACTACCTCCATGAGTCACTAGGACCACATAGTCCGCATGCACTAGTTGTTGACATATTTCTATGTTCACGGACATCCTCTGTCGGGAGCGAATGTTTTGATAACCTCCATAAAAACATTCGGATCTTGCCTGGCACCTCTTTCCACAACCTTTTCCAAGAGCTTGCATCATTTTCAACACTTGAGGAACCCCCGGTGCCCTCTAGCCAAGCTTCCCAGCGTTGCCTTGTTGATACAAGCATTTTGTAAGCTGAACGTACTGAAAAGACTGCGTTTTTCTCAAAGTTCCAAGCCCAAAAGTCGGGTAAATTCCTTGTACAAAAAGGGATTCCAAGGATAAAAGGGAAATTAATGGCCAGAAAATTTTGTTGTACCCGTTGAATGATCTAGGTGGCGGAGGTAGCATAATTCAGTTCGGACACAAGGACCGGCGGGTTTGGGTTCAGGCATCCATAGGGGCACATCATCTCATCCCTTGGGATCCAATTGTCATTCCATATATTTGTTGTTTATCCGTTGCCTATTCTTTTGATCAAACCTTGCTTCAAAACATCTCTCCCTTCAATTATAGCCCTCCAAATTTGGCTAGGGTGGCTGACCAAGTTTGCATGAAGGATAGATGCGTTAGGGAAGTAGATACTCTTCAACATGCGTGCACTAAGTGAATCTGGTTGTTGCAAGATATGCCAAGCCTGTTTCGCCAACATAGCTAAGTTAAATAATTCGAAATCCTTAAAGCAAGACCGCCCATAGCTTTTGGTTCTGTCATCACTTTCCAGGAGACCCAATTTGGTTTCCTTTTACCCTCTTTACTGCCCCACCAGAACTTCCTAATTACCATGTTTAGGTTCTCACATAGACCTCTTGGGAGTTTGAAGCATGACATTGAAAAACCGGGTACTAACTGGGCCACTGATTTGACCAAAACCTCCTTAGCAGCTGACATTGTTTTTTCTATCCACCCTTGAATTTTACTCCAAAGCTGGTCCTTAAGATATTTGAAAGACCCATTCTTAGAGGAACCAATGTCAGAAGGCATACCTAAATATTTCTCACTGAGAGTTTCATTAGGAACATGTAAAATCTCCTTGATCTCCTCTCTCACAGTGTCTGGCACACCCTTGCTAAAAAAGATTGATGACTTGTCATAATTGATGCGTTGACCCATAGCTCTACAATAAATATCCAGAACCTGGTAGATCTCATTAGCACCCATAACATTAGACTTGAAAAACAGCAGGTTGTCATCTGTGTAGAGTAAATGGTTTACCGGTGGCGCCGTGGGTGACAGCTGTATACCATGAAGGTTTGATTACTCATTTTGTGATTTTTTAAGAGGCACGAAAGGCCCTCTGCTGCTAACAAGAACAAGTACAGGGATATTGGATCTCGCTGCCGGATTCCTCGTGATGGTGTAAACTCCTCAAGTTTCTTACCATTAAATAGGACTGAGAATTTTATAGAGCTGACTATATCCATTACTATGTTCACCGACCTCTCTGTAAAACCCAGCTTTAACATAACAGCCCGCAGGTAAGACCACTCCACTCTGTCATATGCCTTCATCATGTCAAGCTTCAGCGCACAATGTTGGTTTTTCTTTGCTCTATTCTGCTTCATAAAATAGAGGCATTCATAGGCTGCAATAATGTTATCAGTGATGAGCCTTCCTGGGACAAATGCAAACTGCTCCTCATATATTATCTCTGGCAACACTAGCTTCAGACGATTAGATATAACGTTTGATGCAATTTTGTATAGCACATTACACAGGCTGATTCGGCGGAATTGTCTTAGGAGCATCGAGTTTTTTTACCTTAGGGATCAACACCAAAATGGTGTTGTTAATACATTCTGCCGACTCAGTTCCTTCCATGATCCTCAAAACTGCTTTTGTCACCACGTCACCACAAACTCCCCAATGGCGTTGGAAGAAGTGGGCAGGGTAATCATCCGGGCCTAGTGCCTTAATTGGAAACATCTGAAACAGTGCCTTATTGACCTCCTCCTGACTATAAGGGGCGTTTAAGCTTTCATTCATAGCAGGTGTAACTTTAGCAGGTATAGTATCAATGACTTGGTGCATGTCCTCTACCGCCTCAGAGGTGTATAAATCCCTGTAAAAAGATGTTGCTAAATTCTCCATCTCTGCCTTGTTTTCTGTTAGTCGTCCATCTGGTAACATCAATAATTTAATTTGATTTTTCCTTCTACGTCTACTAGCCCTGAGATGGAAAAAAATAGGTATTTTTATCACTGTGTACCAGCCACTCTTGCCGCGCGTTGGCGCCAAAGGATTTCCTCGTGGTGGTAAGTTCCACCATCCTATCAGCGACCTTGATTTCTGCATGCGTAGGGCCCACTCGACCTGGGATCGTGCACAACTGTTCTAGTTGTTGCTTGAGGCTGGCCATAGTGGGGGTAACTTAGGTGGTATCATGCACTTGGGAATAGCAAATATGCTGATGTGCCAGAGAATTAAAGAAGAGAGAGGATTAGAGTAACATAGGTAGATACCGTATCATGTTAAATGCTATGCTACTTTGTGTCATGCATGACAATAAATATGATCATACATGATACTACCCTATGATACTATGCACTATAAAGATAGTATCATACATTTGTATCATATGTATGATACTAGTATATGATACTCCCCGCTATGAATAGCCTGAGTAGTTTAATCTCCCGGCGCACAGCCGCACACTACCAAAGTGAGTGCGTTCCCAAGCCGACAAGTCGCCACCCAGGTCCTTCAGTTTTTTTTTGAGGAACCGGCAGGAGCACTACCTTTTCATATAAGAAGGAGAATAAGGTTATTGTACAAGAGTGTTCCGGTTTTTTGTAGAGAAACCGGACAAAAACCACTAGAAAAGCCCACACGCTGGCACTGATCAACCAATACCGGCTGCCACCTGTGCCCGGCCAAAGGCCAAAGTCCTTTGCTTGATGTCGTCGAAGGCAATAGCTGCTACCTCTAGGTGCGTGAGGCGAGTTCCATTGAAGATGCGTCGGTTTCGCTCCTTCCAGATGTTCCAGATGGTGTAGAGGAAGCGGCCGCTCCGCCTTCTTCTGTCGTCCTTGGGCAAATTGGTGGTGAGCGAATCCCACCAGTCTGAAATCCCCATCGAAGGGGGCAACGTGGGCGTGGCCCCAGAGTCCTCTCCCATCCATACCTGTACGTGAGACCAAACTACGGTGGCAAACAGGCAGTCCTTGCAGAGATGAGTGGCCGTCTCCGGTGCCCCAAGGCAAAGGGGACAACGAGGGTCGTACGGCCAGCCACGAACGACTAGCATGTCGGCCATGAGGATTTTCCCGTGGAGCACAAGCCAGAGGAAGAACTTGCATTTTGGCTCCGCGTGTGCCTCCTAAATCTTGGCTGGGGAGAACCTGGGGTAGGATCCAGAGAACTGGGCCGCGTAGGCTGAAGCAGCAGAGTAAATGCCATTGGGGGTCCACCGCCAAGTGATGGAGTCCTCCTGGTCCGGGTTCAACGCAACCTGAGTGATAGCTGATGCGAGGGCAATGAACTCCTGCAGGTGGGCAGGCGAGGAAAGACGGGCCACCGATCTGATCCAGTTCTCCTCCTGGAGCTCCTTCATCCCAGTTCTCCGCTTCCTGGTGGCAATTTTGTACAGCTCCGGGAAGGCCCGGGACAGAGGGCCCCGTCCCGTCCAGTCGTCGTGCCAGAATAAGGATTTTCTCCCATTGCCCAAGGAGATGGTGGTAGAAGCCCTGAAGAGCGCCATATCTGTCTCATCGCAGGGCACCGCAGAGCCCACCCATTGGCGGTCAGGAGTCCACATAAGCCAAGGCCAGCGAAGTCGGAGCGCCCGACCAAATCTCTCGAGGTCTGTGATTCCCAGGCCCCCCATGGGCTTAGGCCGGCAGACAGTCTTCCAGTTGACTAGAGAGTGTCCGCCAGATGCGTTTTCCGAGTCTTCCCCACACCAGATGAAGTTATGAGTGATCTTATTGAGCTTCTGGATTGCCCAAGTGGGAAGCGAGAGCGCAGTGAGGTGATGATTTGTGATGGCGCACAACACGGACTTTGCAAGGGAGACCCTGCCCGGTCGCGCCAGGTTCTTCCCCTTCCAGCCCGGCAACCTGCCCATTGCCTTGTCCAGAAGAGGTTGGAGGTCAACCCTTCTGAGCCGCCTGGTATGTAGTGGGAGACCCAGGTATCGGCCGGGGAACGAGGCCAGCTTGGCCGGGAAGGCCGAGAGGATGGCCGGGAGAGCAATGTCCTGGCAGCGAATGGGAAACACCTCGGTCTTGCTGACATTTGTGATTAGGCCCGATGCATCCCCAAAACAGGTAAGGATCTGAGCGATGGCGTCGATCTCTTCTTTGACCGGGTTAGCGAAGATTCCAGCATCGTCCGCATAGAGAGAAACCCTGCAGGAGGCCGACCGCGCCATGATGGGCTTGAGGATCCCGGCCTGGGAAGCCGCCCGGAGCATAAGTTGCAGAGGATCGATGGCCAGAATGAAGAGCATAGGCGACAACGGGTCACCCTGGCGAAGGCCTTTTCCATGCGCACATCCTCGATTGGCGACTACCGCCCAATCAGTTTGATACACGGCATCTCCAAGATCTTCTCCAAGCTGTTCGCTAACCGGCTAGCCCCTCTGCTTCCGTCGCTAGTTTCCAAGTGCCAGAGTGCCTTTGTGCAGAGACGGTGCATCCACGATAATTTCCTACACGTGCAAAACTTGATCAAAGAATTGCACCGCTCTTCAACGCCAGGCCTTTTCCTCAAGCTCGACATCTCCAAGGCTTTCGACTCTGTGGGTTGGGCTTACCTCCTGGAGGTGCTACAGCAGTTGGGATTTGGACAGCGCTGGCGGGACTGGATCTCCATGACCCTCGCTTCATCTTCCTCCAGGGTACTATTAAATGGGGAGCCGGGTCCTTTAGTTTTCCCTGCACCTGGACAACAAAATCACATGCAGTGGTTGTCCACCCATTCCATATGCAGTCATTGAGCCCGGGGTGCCATTCCCACATGAGTTCATATTTAAATGTTTTTGGAATACCCCTACATGCATGCACGTCGCCATAGTTGAGAGAAATTGCAGCATCGTCGGGCGTAGCTACTGGTTTGTGCACTAGACTTGCATTAGGGAAGTTGATGCACCATTCAGGGCTTGCTACACATCTGTCCAGCCAGACCCTGGTGAAATACCCACCACTGACCTTTATTTCGAAGGTCCAGAAATTTCCTTGATAGCCAATGTCCGCTAACCCGCAGGTGTCTAGGGCGTCTCTAAATGCATCCATTTGCGCTTGGCTATGGTTACCGACCCTATCGTGTTCGTGCGCTTGCAAAACTTCATTGAAGTCTCCAATAACTGTCCGTGGAAGATTACTTGTGCTTGCGATTCCTCTTAGCACATCCCATGTTTTGTACCTTTCTTGCACCTGCGCTTCTCCATACACAAATGTTACCCTGGTTCTAGGGTTACCGAAGTCATCAACCAACACATCAATATGATACCGAGAGTAACCAATAACTTCAATTTTTATTGAATCATTCCAAAAGAGACCTAGACCACCGCTTCTACCAGAACTTCTCATAGCAAAGCTTTTATTAAAACCTAACGACCTTGATAAATTTTCTACTCTCGAACCCTCTATCCGAGTCTCCAAAATACAAACTATAGGGGGGACATATTGCTTAGACAGTTTCCGAAACTACTGAACTGTCATGGGTTTGCCAGCCCCACGACAGTTCCAACAGAGTAGACTCATTGGGCTTGGCGGCGCTCCTCTTAGGATCCCACCATTTTTGCCAAAGTGTTTTTCCCCCGCCACCAATGTTCTTATGAGCGCTAGCTTTATCCGTAGCTACAACCGTCCTTGCCCTCTTGAGGTCTTGCTTCGGAGGGAGACTCATAGGGGTGCCACCCACTGGGACAATGGCAAGTTGGTTCTGAGCATGCGTGCCTGATGAAATTGACAACGCTACAACCGTTTGGCAGCAGACGCCGAGGTTTGTTGCAGGCCCCTCTTCCTATTTGGGTCATCCATGTCCATGTCCCGATCAAAAGTTTGTGTTCCGGGCACAAGATCCTGCATACTCGCCCGGCTATCTTCACCGCCAGCAGCGTGGTCATTTGACTGATCATATCCTGCGCCCCTTGCACCAGAGCGGCCTGCTCGGCCTCCCCTTCTTCCCCCACGGCGATTGTGGCCACCGCCCGGACCAGCCCCAACGCGCATAGTCTAGGATGCCCTCCATCTATTTTTTTAGTGGTAAACCTAACCTTTATTGAGAAGAAGCAGCTTGGTTTACATGAATAACAAACTGGTCATGGGGTAAGCCCAGCCACAAATATGCCATCTATCTCTATCTGGTGGATGCGTAGCAAACCAGTAGCCCAGCCCAAGGCGAAAGCGTCTTTCGAGAGCAGCCACGCAAAGCCCAGCAGCCCACGGCTCGTCGCGGACTCGCGGTGCTGCGGACCAGGTGGTCGCGGAAGACGCAATTTTGTTGCATCTTTCCCCTCTCGTTAGGGTTTCGTCCTCACGGCGGCGATCTTGATCGCTTCTACGTCGAGTCTTCATCCCCTCCGATCAAACCCTCCACCGCTACCTGGGGACTAATCTCCGGCGCCCGAAGGCCCTGCGGTCGCTAGGGGCACCCGCCCGCGGAATTCTTTCACGGGCAAGAGCTCTCATGGAGGACAAAGGGTCTGGCTTGGGATATGTGACCGAGTTGGAGTCTATGATGGAAGAACTAGGGCTCAGCGAGGAAAACCTGCAAGATGTAGAGGTAGGAGATGATGATCTTCCGGAGGAGACGACAAGGTGGATGGCGATCGTGCGAGTTCATACGGAGAAAACCTATAGCCAGTACTGGTTCTATCGGCAGATGAGGACCGCCTGGGACCTAGCCCAGGAAGTGAAGATCTGCCCTCTTGGAGACAACCTATACACGATGCAGTTCCAGTGCCTCGGAGACTGGGAGAGGGTGATGCAGGATGGCCCTTGGCAGCACAAGGGGAAAGCGGTGGTGATCGCGCCCTATGACGGTTTCACTCGGCCGTCGGTGATAGCTCTCGACAAGATGGAGATCTGGGCACAGATCCATGACTTCCCCGATGGCTACTTTCCATTGGTCAAATCGCTTGCGGCTATGATTGGAGAATATGTATACCATGAACCTTGGTCACAGGATTTTGAAGGCAACTTTGTCCGGGTGCGAGTGAAGATTGATGTCAATGCTCCCCTCAAGAATGCAGTCTCGCTGGTGAAGAAGAAGAAGAGGGAGATATTCAGGGTCAAGTACGAGCGGCTACCCGATTGGTGCGCAATTTGTGGACATCTAGGTCATATGCATAAGGAGTGCGGAGATGGAGTCCATCCCCCCAAGGCTCTCGTTTTCAAAGATCTTAGATCTACATGGTTTCGTGGTCCGGGCCAGGGTCCAGGAGAAGGCAGTGGGGGCCAAGGAAGAGGAACTGGGGGCAGAGGAAATGGAAGAGGAGGTAGGGGAAGCCGTGGCCAGGGTCAGAGAGCTCAGCACGGGGAAGGAGAAAATTCTGACCCCGAAAATTTACCTGATGCTGATATGGAGGTCGACAACCAGAATAGAAAGAGAGGGGGCAATGCTAATGTCGCTCTCATCACTGCTCCAGAAGCTAAGTCATCGCAAGGTGATTTGGCAGCGGCGGTGACTGCCATGGTACCGGCAAGTCCCTCGTCTACACAAGATCAGAAAAGATCTCGTACCTCCTCAAACCCTACCGAGAAGAGTAACCTGAAGAAAACTGATGCGCATTTGGCGGGCCCCGACAGTGGGTCGCGCCAAGCGCAATGAGTTGTCTAGTATGGAACTGTCGCGGGGCTGGCAAACCCGCGATAGTTCGTGAGCTTCGGGATCTCTCGAGGCAACATGCCCCCTCTATTGTTTGCATCCTTGAAACCCAGATAGAGGGCTCGCGAGTTGAGAATTTGGTAGTCAGTTTAGGGTATGATAAAAGTTTTGCTATAAACAGCTCCGGTAGGAGCGGTGTACTCGGTATTTTTTGGAAGGAAGAAATAAAGCTTGAAGTTATTGGCTACTCAGAATATCACATTGATGTGCGAGTCGAGGAGATGACTGAAACAGAGACAAGAATCACTTTTGTTTACGGAGAGGCACAGACACATGAGAGATACAAAACCTGGAACATGCTACGGGGTATTGCGGCCACAAGCTCTCTCCCATGGGTAGTGATCGGAGATTTTAACGAGGTCCTTCACGCGCACGAGCACGATGGGGTGGGTGCCAGAAGTCAGGCCCAGATGGATTTATTCCGCGATGCTCTAGATACATGTAACCTCACTGATATTGGCTACGATGGGCTGAGCTGGACATTTGAGAAGAGGGTGAGTGGCGGATCTTACACTAGGGTCCGTCTTGATCGAGCGGTCGCCTCCCCCGAGTGGCTCTTGGCCTTCCCAGCGGCGGCTCTGGAACATCTAACAGTAGCTGGGTCAGACCATGTTCCCCTACTGCTAAGGTTGCAGGTGAGAGAGAGAGAAGCAGGGTAAAGAAAAATTTCAAGTATGAGGTGGCTTGGGAGCGGGACCCCTCTCTCACGGCCGTTGTTGATTCAGGTTGGACGAGGACAGAGGCTAGCTCGGTCCAACAGTTACAGAACAAGCTCGGCGGCCTGTCAGGGGAGTTAGCAACATGGGACAGGGAGCACTTCGGGAACGTCCGGAGGGAAATAAGCTCTTTAAAAACTGAACTTCAGATTCTTCGATCTATCCCTGGACGGACCGGCCCTTCTAGAGAAGAGATCAAAATCAATGACCGTCTGGTGGAACTTTTTCATAGGGAAGAAATATTATGGAGGCAACGTGCCCGAGTTGAATGGCTGCTCCACGGGGATAAAAATACTTACTTCTTTCATTTAAGAGCTAGCCCAAGGCGGAGGAAGAACCAGATCAAAGCATTGCAGCGAATGGATGGTCAGATCATTGATGATACGGATGAGATGGAGACCATGACGACTGAATTTTACAAGCATTTGTACACCTCCGAGGGGGTGGCTGAGATGCACCATGTTCTTGACACTGTTCCATGCAAAGTCACTCAGGAGATGAATGAATCACTAAATGCTCCTTATTCTCGGGATGAGGTTAAACTGGCTCTTTTCCAGATGTTTCCTACCAAGGCTCCAGGTCCAGATGGATTTCCAGCCCACTTTTTTCAGCGCCACTGGGAGATATGTGGAGAGGAGGTAACCAGTGTTGTGATCAAGATTGTGGAGGGCACGGAGTCTGCGGCATGTATAAATGAGACTGTTCTGGTATTGATCCCAAAGGTAAAGAATCCAACATTGCTATCTCAATTCCGCCCCATTAGCCTGTGCAATGTATTGTATAAGATAGCATCAAAGGTAATCTCCAATAGGTTGAAGTTGATCCTCCCTGATATAATATCTGAGGAACAGTCTGCTTTTGTGCCAGGCAGATTAATTACTGACAATATCATTACAGCTTATGAATGTCTCCATTTCATGAAAAGAAATAAGGCAAAGAAGCATCAGTCTTTTGCCTTGAAATTGGATATGACCAAAGCTTATGACAGAATTGAGTGGCCATACCTAAGGGCGATCATGATCAAACTGGGTTTCAGCGAGAGGTGGGTGAATATTGTAATGTCATTGGTTACCACGGTGAAATTTTCAGTCATGTTTAATGGGAAGAAATTGGAAGAGTTTGAACCTTCACGCGGAATCAGACAAGGGGGCCCAATATCTCCGTACTTGTTCTTGCTAGCAGCAGAGGGCCTGTCATGCCTGTTAAAATCTAAGAGTGAGTCATCCAACCTTGGTGGTCTCCAAGTGGCACCGACGGCGCCACCGGTTAGCCACCTTTTATTTGTTGATGACAGCCTGCTGTTTTGTAAGGCAAATAGTGCAGGAGCTGATGAGGTGAACCTGGTACTGAAACAGTACTGCCAAGCATCAGGTCAGAGCATCAACTTTGCAAAATCTTCAATATATTTCAGCAAAGGGGTGGCCGAGAGTGCTCGAATGAACATCAAGTCTTTGCTCAATGTACCCAACGAAACTCTAAACGAGAAGTACCTGGGAATGCCTTCAGATGTGGGGAGTTCGAAAAATGGGGCTTTTAAGTATTTGAAGGACCGGCTGTGGAGCAAGGTGCAAGGGTGTATAGAGAGCACCATGTCAATAGCAGGCAAAGAGGTTTTAATCAAGGCGGTAGCTCAGGCCGTTCCGGTATTTTCTATGTCATGCTTTAAGCTTTCAAGGGGTTTATGTGAACACTTGAATATGCTCATCCGGAATTTTTGGTGGGGCTCAAAAGATGGCAAACGAAAACCACATTGGGTTTCGTGGAAGTCCATGACCCAACCGAAAGGTATGGGGGGATAGGGTTTAAAGACTTTGAACTCTTCAACATGGCGATGCTAGCGCAACAGGCGTGGAGACTGCTCCAACACCCTGAGACTCTTTGTGCCCGTATTCTCAAGAGTGTTTATTTCCCAGACACTTCAATCTTACAGGCGACTCTTGGCGGGCATCCTAGCCAGATCTGGAGGGCGATCATAGAGGGACGAGATATACTACGGCTGGGCTTGATAAGGAGGATTGGCAATGGGCAGAATACATTGATATGGGAGGATACATGGATCCCGAGAGTTGAGATGATGCGGCCCTATGGGTGTCTCGTCGCTGATCCACCGGCCTTAGTGGCTGAGCTAATAGATCATACAAGTGCCTCATGGAATGAGCAGAGGATTAGGCAAGTTTTTATGCCCATGGATGTACATGCGATAATGGGCATTCCCATTTGCACAAGCAATGAGGAGGATTTCTGGAGCTGGAACTTTGAACGCAATGGATACTTCTCTGTTAAATCGGCCTATCGTATGCTAGTTGCCACCCGACAGCGCCGTGAGGCATGGTTGGAAGGTGCAGCTGGCCCGTCGTCTGCTATGGCCGAGGAGGCGCCATGGAAGAGCTTGTGGAATGTTCTAGTCCCGGGGAAGGTAAAAATGTTTCTATGGAGGCTGGCCAAGCAATCAATTCCAACAGAAGATGTCCGGGCACACAGACACATGACTGACAGCCCTCTTTGCGGCATGTGCGGAGCACCCGATTCCTGGAGACACTCCTTGATCAACTGCACATCATCTAGGTGCACTTGGGCCCTGGTAGACGAAGACCTAGCTCAGAGATTGATCGCAACAACCGAGCCCAATGCCAAGCAGTGGCTCTTTGCACTAATTGATTCACTACCGCATGATCAGTTCATCCTCCTGGCAGTCACCCTTTGGGCGATATGGACAGCCCGACGCAAGGCGATCCACGAGCACATCTTCCAAACACCCCAAGCTACACAATCCTTTGTATGAAACTTCATCCAGGAACTTGAAGTGTTGAGAGCCCCGTGCCCAACAGGAGCTAGGAGAGGCCCTTCGGGAGTTCAGATAGCGCGCCAGAAAGCTCCACCGGCTGGGTACGCAAAAATCCATGTGGATGCAGGTGTCCGAGCAGGCAGAGGGGGATCGGCGTCGACAGTATGTCGCGATGATCATGGTATTTACATGGGCAGCTCGGCCTTGGTGATTGCTGGACTCCAAGACCCACTTATTCTAGAGACCATCGCATGCAGAGAAGCCCTAGCGCTTGCAGCTGATCTCAATCTACAGAGGGTGGTTATTGCGTCTGACTCAAAACAGGCGATTTTGGACATCAACAATGGGAGTATGGGGAAGAATGGATCAGTGATCAATGAGATTAAGTCTAGAGTAGTTCATTTTCAATGTAATTTTGTTTTTGAAGGGCGTGCGGCCAATATGGAGGCACACCGTTTAGCTAAGTTTTTCCTTTGTAGAGGGCCGGGGCGCCACACTTGGTTGGGGCAGCCCCATGACCCAAATTGTATCCCACATTCGCTTATGATGAATAAAGTTGTTTTACCCCCTAAAAAAAACGTGGTCGCGGAAGCAGGCACGTGTGTTGACTCGTGAGCCAGCCCGGCTCCCTTCCCGACCAGTCGCGGTCGCGGTCGCCGCGCGGCGGAGAGGGCTCGCCTCGGTACTACTACTACTACTAGTATAAACCTTCTCTCGCCCGCCTTCTATACAGCTTCGGCCACCACCGCTCTCCCGTCCCCCTCTGCCTGCACACGCCGTCAGGGGCCCACATGGATCTCGAGGCGGCGGCTCCTCCCCGGCCTCGCGGCGGCTCCCCGGCGACAACCCCACCACCGCCGGCCGACAGAGAGACCAACGTGAGTGCGCGGGAGAAACCCCACCCTCCCCATCTTACAGTTCTGCTCAGTTCTGAATCGATTGGTAGTTCTGCGCGAGCTCCCGTCTCGTGTTGGTGTGGGATTCTAGCCGGAAGAGCGAGATGTTTACTTTAGTTACTACTCGTAGTAGTAAATCTGTAGGCGCTTATTAGAATAATACTTAATTGACTCAACTTTATACTAACTCTAGGATAAAGTTAGTACAAACTTATTTTGAGACGGAGGGAGTAATTCTTTCGAGAGCATCTATTGCTGTATCTGCATGCGCACAGTAGCAGAGCATGCTCGTGGGTGGTGATACGATCGACTTGTTCGTCCACGGGAAGTTGCGGTGCAGTCATAGTCGTAGAGATATTGCGCTTGATTCTTGCGACGACGGCGGTGGCCCTGCGTGCCGAAATTCCCACGGCAAGCCCGTGATTGGCTTGGGGCCGCAGTGGCGATTTCTAAGCGAGTGCGCGTGCCCCAGTTTCCAAACTCTGTGTTGTTCCTTTCCACATAGGAGTATCTCTTTTCTGCGGCGGTGACAGCTGACATGGAATAATTTTGTCATCGAGGGATGAGCAGAGTTGATTTCTCTTTTGTTTTGTCTACTACTTTCCGCTACCGCTGGTCAGTGAGATTGGCAGTCACGCAATAGTTTAAATCATGTAAGCCAAGGGAAGGTTGTTTGTCTTCTTTTTTTTCTTCGAAGGAAGCTGTTTGTCTTGGCCTGGGCCAATATGGAATCAGTGGAATATTCTCCTTTCTTGCTTCCATAACTTGTGGATGATTTTTAAGTTTTAACATGCAAGACATGTTGAATGCATTAAGCACTTTTACTTTTTTCAGTCCGACTGAAAAGTTTGTATCCTATCTCTTGGTTAAGAGTTTGTATCTTCAGTTGGAAGACTTGGGCATCTCTGACTGAAAAGTGTTACTACTATTCCTCCACTATCAAACGTGGTAGCTGAGATGATTTCCTAGGTGCTCATAAGCAACGGATAAGGATATTAGCCTGCAATGACCAGATTCCCTCTTTATTTCATTTGGAAGTGTATCTAGTCATTTTCCATCCATCATTCTTAGACTGGACTCATTGTTTGATTTTTCTAAGCTATCCATTCAATAATAGGGCCCCAGATTGGGGGTGATTATTTTGATGATGTCACAATGGATTACATCACAGGGCCCCAGATTCGATGTTGAAATCTCTGAAAGTGCCACACCAAAGTGGACCAATAGAAAGAAACAGGTCCTTGGTGTTCACATTTGTCGTAAGCCCCACAAAATTCCACAGGATTAGTTGTTGGGAATGGGATCCGTGAAATTCTCAGCATAATTGATTTTAAGCAATGATAATGGTCCTACTTTGGGGCTTTGGGCCTTGTTTGACTCCATTGACTTGCTATGCGTATAAATGACTAGTTGCTTTGTATGATCTGTTTGGTGCATTCCTCTTTTTTAGCATGCTGAATCTCTTATGTGTAGCTCAAAGCTCATACAAATGACTTCCCTCGATTGTGAGCAGGTTGGCAATGTTCGCAAGAATATATTCCTCGCGTACAAGACTCTTGGTGTAGTTTTTGGTGGCCTCGTTACTTCTCCCCTCTATGTTTATCCCTCGATGAACTTGTCATCTCCCACAGAAGCGGACTACCTGGGAATATACAGCATAATGTTTTGGACTCTTACTTTAATTGGTGTGGTCAAGTATGTAGGCATAGCTCTCAATGCTGATGACCATGGTGAAGGTAAAGTTTCCACCATTCCTTTCCTTTGACTTTGAGCGGTTATTGCTGCCTTTCTAGATGATTGTTCAAATTGATAATAGCTTGGACAATGGTAGTTGATGATTTGATTTGAAATTTTTTTAGTACAAACAGATTTCCTGATCAAATATTTGGGTACTGTGGCATTGCATATCTGTTCAGATCAATTTATTTTCTAGTCTGTTATCTTCAATACTTTAGTATGAACCAAGCAGTTTACATACTATTATCTATGAATATGTGTTCAGCTTGGAAAATGTCAATGAACCTTAAGCCTGATTGAGGTGTAACTTTTGTATTTAAACTCTTAATACAATCTTCTTTTTCTGGATAAATCTTTTTTTTTTACTTTATAATGTTACTGGTCTGGAGTGTTGCTTAGTCTACTTTCTGGTTTATGCAGGTGGTACATTTGCCATGTATTCTTTGTTGTGTAGGCATGCCAATATAGGCATCCTTCCTTCCAAGAGAGGGTATTCAGAAGAAGAACCACTGCTTCGCGAGCAGTCAACAACAGCTATAAGGCCTAGTAAGCTGGGCAAGTTCTTTGAGCGAAGCATAACTGCAAGAAGGGTGTTGTTATTCATGGCAATTCTTGGGATGTGCATGCTCATTGGAGATGGAATCCTAACTCCTGCTATTTCAGGTTTGTTGTTTGCAGATGGCATATCTAAATTAATCATTTTTGTGATCATATAGAACTAACATGTTGCTTATCTCGTTTCAGTGTTATCAGCAATTGATGGACTAAGAGGACCATTTCCTTCTGTTAGTAAACGTAGGTAGCTCAATAGGTGTTGATTAGTAATGAACTAATCTCTCTGATAACCCTTGTAGATGACATTGATCTTTCGTTGAATTTTTTCAGCTGTCGTGGAAGCACTATCTGCAGCAATTCTTATTGGTGTATTCTTGCTGCAAAAGTATGGGACTTCAAAAGTGAGCTTTCTGTTTTCTCCAATCATGGCAGCATGGACTTTCACCACTCCAATCGTTGGAATATACAGCATTGTTCGCTACTACCCAGGCATCTTCAAAGCCATTTCACCACATTACATTGTTCATTTCTTCCTAAGAAATAAAAAACAAGGGTGGCAGCTGCTTGGTGGGACTGTTCTATGTATCACAGGTACATCAGATTTACATGCCAAGATTATCAGGTTGTGCATTTTTTCTGACAAGATCATTCAGCCTAAAGTCCATCTCCTTCATACAGGTGCAGAAGCTATGTTTGCAGATCTTGGCCACTTCAGCAAAAAAGCTATTCAGGTTATTATCATTAACAAATACCAGCATTAATTGTTCTTGTGAATGTTTTCCATGTATAGCTGGTTACACTTGATTTGTTTTCAGATAGCATTTCTATCCAGCATATATCCTTCTCTGGTCCTCACTTATGCCGGGCAAACAGCATATCTTATTAACAATGTCAATGACTTCAGTGATGGATTCTACAAATTTATCCCTCGGCCAGTTTACTGGCCGATGTTTGTTATTGCAACACTAGCAGCAATTGTTGCAAGCCAATCCTTAATCTCGGCAACATTTTCTGTCATCAAGCAATCAGTTGTCCTGGACTACTTTCCACGTGTTAAAGTGGTGCACACATCACATCAAAAGGAAGGGGAGGTTTACTCACCAGAAATTAATTACATTCTGATGGTACTATGTGTTGGTGTTATACTAGGCTTTGGAGGTGGAAAGGAGATAGGGAATGCTTTCGGTAAGTAAATTTGAGAAAACAAATGCTCCAGTTGTTGATATACAGCTACTTTGTGCCTGAAAACTCAATGCAGTATTTTTACCGCAGGTGTTGTTGTCATCATGGTCATGCTCATAACTACAATCATGCTCACTCTTGTGATGATCATCATATGGAGAACACCACCTGTTTTTGTCGGGATGTTTTTCGTTCCATTCGTCATTATGGAAGGGTCCTATGTCAGTGCCGTTTTCACCAAGATCCCTGAGGGTGGCTGGCTTCCTTTTGCAGTTTCCATGATCCTTGCATTGATCATGTTTGTCTGGTACTATGGTAGGCAAAGAAAAATAGAGTATGAAATGGCGAACAAGATAACCATGGAGCGCCTTGGTGAGCTCTTGGCAATGCCTGAGGTCCAGAGGGTCCCGGGCTTGTGCTTCTTCTACAGCAACGTACAGGACGGGCTAACTCCTATACTTGGCCATTACATCAAGAACATGAGTTCACTGCATACGGTCACAGTTTTTGTGACCCTGAGGTACCTGCTGGTTTCCAAAGTTGATCAACGGGAAAGGGTCCTGATCAAGAGGCTCGGACCTAGAGGGGTGTACCAATGCACCGTCCAGTATGGCTACGCTGACAACCTGAGCCTCAAAGGGGGTGATGATCTTGTCGCACAGGTCATGAGATGCCTGAAGCGGCACATTGCGATGAGCACCGACCGACGATCATCTGTTTCCACCGAGGAAGAGATTGCCAACCTGGAGGCGGCAAGTTCAGCTGGGGTGGTGCATGTCCGGGGCAAGATGAGGTTCTATGTTGGTGATGATGCCGGCTGTTTTGATAAGATCATGCTCCGATTCTACGAGTTCTTACATAGCATCTGCAGATCGGCACTGCCGACTCTCGGGATGCCTCTGCAGCAGCGAGTTGAGATCGGCATGTTGTACAAGGTTTGAGGCGCTGCATCAACTGTTTTTTGTATGGATCTCGTGAAAATGGTCACACTCCATAATATACCATCATGTCGGAAATGTCATTTGTGTTGGCCACACTATATTTTTTGCAAGCAATATGATATGGTTGGTGCACATCTTTTGTGAAGATTTTTAAACTGACGTTTAGAAGACAAGTGGGCCTGAACTATTGGATTATTTGACATCTCAATTCCTGGTACTCCCTCCGTCCCAAAATAAGTCCCAAAATAAGTGACCCAAAAATGACTCAACTTTGTACTAACTTTAATACAAAGTTGAGTCATTTTTGAGTCACTTATTTTGGGACGGAGGGAGTATATAACATAAGAGTGATGGCACCAAAGTTGGGCCAGCAAAGCAGGAGAAGGGCACCGTGAAGTCAGCGAAAAGTGCTACCATGTCTCCTGTAAGAAATTCTCGGAAGGTTTGACTAGTTCAGTAGGAAACCTGTCAAGAACTCCAGATTTATTATGTTTCATTTGGGATCTTATTTTTGTTAGCCAAACTTGAAGCATATCATCTTGTTATAAAAAAATGGAAGAGAACAACTTCCCCAATATCTGATCTCTGGATTCAAAGGTGAACCAATTATTACATTGTTACAATAGTTTAATAAATAAATAAATAAAAGGTTAAACACAATGTTACATGGCATACACTACTAGGAAAACGGCTATAGCTAATATGGACATTAATGGCGCACCATGTACAGTGGCGCACCAGATATGGGTGCGCCATTAATGTCTATATTACTAATGGCGCACCTGGTGTGTGGTGCGCCACTGCTAAGTTTCTCCTGGGCACACCCCCCTCCCCAGACTTACCAGTGGCGCAATTTTTTTTTCAATTTTTTTTTTCAAAACTAGTAATGGCGCACCACACCCTGGTGCGCCACTACTAACAATTTTTTTTTCAATTTTTTTTTCAAAACTAGTAATGGCGCACCACACACCAGGTGCGCCATTAGTAACCCTGGTTACCAATGGCGCATTCTTAGGAGGTGCGCCATTGGTAACCTGAGAGCAGCTAGATATTTTTGACAGCCACCTACCACACTCACTTTCCCCACTTCATTCTCTCCACCTCTACCAAGCTTGGTCTCGGCTGCCTCCTCCTCCTCACCTCATTTGCACCATAGATTCACCCAAATTAAGTGGTTAAATTTCCTTTTTTGATAGGTAAGTAAGGGGAAAGCTTTCTTTATGTTCTAGGTAAGTGTTTGCAGGTACCGGTATTTGAAATGCGATAGTTGTCAATATTTTGTCGGAATGTTGATTCATTTCCGTTTCGGCGAGAATTTGGCACTATGCATTCTTTTTGGTCCTATTTTTAGGCAAAGTCATGCCAATTTTTTTTTTGGTTCTAAAATATCGTTTTGCTCTACCCCGTAGGCGACCATGGTCCGCACGATGACCGAAGGCATCGTGAATAGGTTTTTGAGCTCCGCGAAGGCCGAGATGCTTCAAAAGAACGAGACGGAGATAAGATGTCCGTGTCGAAGATCCTCTACCAAAAGAGAAAGAGTTGAAGATAACGAAGGAAAGTGGGTCGATACAAAACCAGTTCATATCACTTGTCTTTCTGGATTAGCCTTTTAGTAGCCTAGTAGGTTGTTTGAGTTTCAGGAAAGGAAGAGGTGCTTTCTAAAACAGCCGTTACCGCTATGTTTTTTTTCAATAAGTTCTTTTAGAGCATCGTGCCCCACTGTCCGAATAAAGCAAGCTGAAGAGCCTTATGGACCCGGATTCCAGACAGGTGCGGGACCACCTGCTCGTGCGTGGTTTCATGGATGGCTATCGGTGGCAAGGTGATGAAGATGATTATGAAGTCGTCCATGGGGGCCGGGCAAGAAATAAGGAAGGGCAGCAAGACAATAGCGGCGAGGGCGGGCGAGAAGACGAAGAATCTCCAGGACATGATCACGAAGTAGATGCAGGACACAGTCATCATGTAGAAGATGCCGGACATGATGATGAGGAAGATCAAGACGAAGGGCATGATCATGAAGATGAAGATGCCGGAGCAGACGACGATGGACCATCGATGGGCTGGGTGCAGGACCCTCATATTCAAGAGCTGCTTCTCAAGCAGACGGGTAACGCAAGAGCTGCCGCCCGAGAGAAAGCCAAGCTGGATCAACTGGAGATAGACGCGGTTACTCCATTGTATGAAGGATGCAGGCCCGAGGATACCCGCCTGAAAGTAACGCTCATGGCTCTGGAGATGAAGGTAAAACACAAAATGACCGACGCATGCTTCGACGAGAACATGTCATTCTGGCACGAACGTCTTCCCAAGGGGAACAAGTGCCCGACCAGTTTCGAGGAGGCGAAGAAAATCGTGTGTCCTCTGGATTTACCGCACGTGAAATACCATGTGTGCATGAACGATTGCATCATTTATCGGGACGAGCACGCGGAGTCTACCATATGTCCGGTGTGCGGCGTCACTCGATACAAGAAGAGGAAGAAAGCTCCTCGAAAAGTGGTGTGGTACTTTCCGATCACTCCTCGTCTGCAGCGGTATTTCGCTGACCCTAAGCTAGCAGAGCTCCTGTGTTGGCACGCGGATAGGAAGGAGAAGAAGCGAGAAGATGACGGAAATGATCCGAAGATAAATAAAAAAGACAAGATGCTGAGTCACCCTAAGGATGCGAGCCAGTGGCAAGCGTTGAACTTCGAACACCCAGAATTTGGGGACGATCCAAGGAACATCATGCTGGGCGCGAGCACCGATGGAGTCAATCCGTTTGGCAGCCAGAGAAGCACACATAGCACCTGGCCTGTGTTTGTGTGGATGTACAACCTTCCCCCCTGGATGTGCATGAAGAGGAAGTACATTCACATGAGTATGCTAATTGAAGGGCCGAAACAACCAGGGAACGACATCAATCTGTATCTGGGGCTGCTGAAAGAGGAGCTAGACACGCTGTGGAAAACGCCAGCCAATACGTGGGACGCCGCAGCGAAAGAATATTTCCCTATGAGAGCCGCACTGCTCACGACGGTGCACGACTATCTCGGTTACGGATATGTCGCGGGGCAGGTGGTCCACGGATTTTGTGCATGCGTCAGGTGCATGGATGACACAACGTATCGCCAGCTAGATAGAGATCCCGGGTCTTCGAAAACCGTGTTCATGGGACATCGAAGGTGGCTTCGCGACGATGACGCATGGAGAAAACGCAAGGATCTGTTCGATGGTGAAACCGAACCCCGAAGACCCCCACGTACGAGGAGCGGCGAGGAAATAGAAGAGCTGTTGAAAAATTGGAAAGAGTGCCCACCGCCGGGAAAGAAGCGAAAGGCGCCAGAGCCGCTGCTGAAGGTATGGAAAACGAGGTCTGTTTTCTGGGACTTGCCGTATTGGAAGATCCTCCGTGTGCCTCACAGCCTTGATGTCATGCATATCACGAAGAACGTGTGCGAGAGTCTGCTTGGTACCCTGCTCAACATGCCAGAGAGGACCAAAGATGGGCCGAAAGCAAGGGCAGACTTGCAATCAATGGGCATCAGGGAGGAGCTTCACGCAAAACGTCCTAATGATGATGATGATGATGAGGCGAAGGACACGGAAAGTCGTCGCAAAGGCAAAAAGGCCAAGAAGATCGAATATGACTGCCCTCCCGCGTGCTTCACTCTAAGTCAGAAGGAGATTGAGCAGTTTTTCACCTGCCTCGTAGGAGTAAAACTTCCTTACGGTTACGCGGGGAAGATAAGCAGATACCTAGACTCAGTGAAGCAGAAGTTCAGCGGGATGAAGTCTCACGACTGTCACGTGCTGATGACGCAGATACTTCCAGTTGCAATCCGTGGGATCATGGACGCGCACGTCCGTGAAACGCTATTTGGCCTATGCAACTTTTTCGACGTCATCTCTCGGAAGTCGGTTGGCATGAGGCAACTCAGAAGGCTACAGGAAGAGATCGTGGTGATACTATGCGAGCTTGAGATGTACTTCCCGCCCGCATTCTTCGACGTTATGGTGCATCTGTTGGTCCATATCGTGGAGGATATCATCCAACTCGGGCCGATGTTCCTGCACAGCATGATGCCGTTCGAAAGGATGAATGGTGTCATCAAAGGATACGTTCGCAACAGGGCACGTCCAGATGGAAGCATAGCCAAGGGCTTTTTGACCGAAGAGTGCATCTCCTTCTGCACGAATTATCTAGGCATCGAGAACCCCGTTGGTCTGCCCGTCAACAGGCACCTCGGTAGGCTCGCTGGATGGTGTCACCGCGAGGGTCGCCGCGAAATGCATGTCGACTTCGAGGGTCGACTCGCCGACTTTGAAAGAGCAAACCTAGTCGCGCTACAACACATAGACGTGGTCGATCCTTGGGTGGTAGAGCACAAAACCTTTATTGAGAAGACGTACAATGACCGAGGCCAACAGAGGACGGACGGAGATATAATCAAAGAGCACAACTCATGTTTCACGCGTTGGTTCAAGGACAAGCTTCTGTCGTACCCTTTACATGAGGATTCTTCCGCGGAAGAAAAACTCATATTCGCCTTGTCACAGGGCGCCGAGCACAACCTGATGACCTATCAGGCGTACGATATCAACGGCTACACATTCTACACCGAGGAAAAGGACATGAAGAGCGATTATCAGAACTCCGGGGTAACGATGGAATCCTACACCGGTAACGACAAGGACAGATACTACGGAAGGATCGAGGAGATCTGGGAGCTGAGCTACGCTGGAGAGAAGGTCCCGATGTTCCATGTCAGATGGGCCAAGAGCGTCCTAAAAGAAGACCGGTATTTCACCACCATGGTTATACCCGAAGCCAAATCCAAGACCGCGGGCGCAAACGTCACCGCGAAAAATGAGCCATGGGTACTGGCTTGCCAAGTGGACCAATGCTTCTTCATTACTGACCCGTCAAAGCCCAGTCGTGTTGTCGTGAGGAGAGGCAAAAGGAACATCATCGGAATGGATGGAGTCGCCAATGAGCAAGACTTCGACAAGTACGGCGACCCGAAGATGGAAGATGACGACGACGATGAAGTACCATACACCACAAGAAGAAGCAGGACCACCCTACCTAAAGGACGTCCGTTCAAGAGAAGAATTCAAGGGGTTCCGGGGCTAAATTATTCAACCGCGAGAAAGAAGGGCAAGAAGATTGTGAAAAGATAGCTAAGATCGAATCACGACGTGTCGGCCGCGTGTGTGTGTGGGCATATTATATTATGTATCATTTTTCTATGGAGATGGATATGGCATATTGTTAATCTACACATTTTTCTATGTGGGCATATTATAATTATGTGTGCTTATTTAATTTAGAGTATTTGAAATTTTAAACATTTTTTGAATATTTAATCAAAATTTGAAATTCTGAACATTTTTTGAAATTTTAAACAAATTTTGAAATTCTGAACTTTTTTTAACATTTTAAACAAAATTTGGAAATATGTATATTTATGGCGCACCAGGCAGAGGTGCGCCATTGCTATATGTATATTTATGGCGCACCAGGCAGAGGTGCGCCATTGCTATATGTATGTATGGCGCACCCCTCCGAGGTGCGCCATTGTTAACCCTCCCCCCCCCCACCTACATACACAGCGCGCTTCTCTTCTCCCCGGCTTGACCCTCCCCTCCGCGCACTGCCCTCCCTCGACCGCCGCCCTCCCCTCCGCCGTCGCCCTCTGCGCCCCGCTCGTCGCGTGCAAGGCCTCCGCCGTCGCCCTCCCCTCCACCGCCCTCCCCCGACCGCCACCCTCCCCTGACCCTCCCCCCGAGCCAACGACCAGACCAGAGAGAGAGAGATCTGCCTCCCTCCCCTTCCCGAGCGCGACAGCTAGGGTTCCTCGCCGCCGCCCTTCCTCCGCGGCGTGCCCAGCCGGCCGAGGCCCCTGCTGCCCCTCCGTCGGTGCAGGAGCCCAGCAGCGCCTCCATCGGCTCGCCCCCGACCGCGCCTGCTCGCCCCCGACCGCCCCTGCTCGTCCCCGACCGCCCCCGGCCGCCCCTGCTCGAGGTAGGTCCGCCAACTGCTCGCCCCCTCCTCGTCCCCCTCTTCTAGTTGTCTGAAGCTGTGCTCATTTGACTGCCCTTCGGATAAGTAGTACATTGCAACGAATTGAATGATGTTGGTTGGTTACTGTTAATTAGTCGCTTCCAGTGAATCCACTTGTGCTTGGTTGGTGCGTGGAGGAAATAGTTCAAATCTCTGCAGTGGCCATTTCATGGGCAAAACTAAGTGTTATTGCTTGATAACTCAATTTGGTGCACGCGAGCATTCATGTACTGTATTACTGGAAGTGTTAGGGGAACAACGTCCATGTGATCCTTTCTGCTAGACTGTTTGAAATGATGATTTTGATCTGTATGATTTGTCGGAATTGACACCGTTGTGTGCAAAGTCAGTATGCAGTTACGATTTATTCATATTCGTCAATGCAGAGGGAATGCCCCAGCCAGCAGTTCTTATCCTAATAAATGTTTGAGTGAGAACAACTATGTTTTTTTGTTATATTTGCTAGTTACAGAAGGTGGAATCCTTTTTAAGAAAAAGTTATATAATGTGCACACTGTTTATTTGCTGCCCAATTCTGATCTTCATTCCCTTTCCAGTGGTGACCAGAGATTTTCCTTGCAAGAGGACTCGTCGAAGAGGACGTCTTCATATCCTGCCAGTTCAGCTTCTTGTGTGCGCAAGGAATCTCAGCTGCAACTGACAAAAATACCAACCAACCCTATCCACCGCTGGAGCCCCTCTCTTCCGGATAGCAGATGTAAACTCAAGCCCATGCACCTGACAGAAATTACATTTCTGTGGTCATGTGATGTGATTTAATTAGCAGAACATGTGGCTGCTGCTATGAACTGTTTCTATGAGCTGTTATGGCATACTGCATTCTTTATTTGTGCAGGGATTTGTGCCCGTTATCACCGAAATGTTGATTCATTTCCGTTTCGGCGAAAAACGGGCACTTCTAGGTCAAGAAAATAGCAAAGGTCATGCCGAATTTTTCCTAGAATTTATGTTGCCAGCTAATTATTAGCCATGTGCTTAAGATAGATAGTACGAGCCACAACACGAAGAATAATCATGATGTTGTTCCTCAGCTTTTTCAGCTGTGGTGATCTCACCATTTGAGGTGGACTCGGCCTTGTCAACCCCTTTGATTCGAGCCTCCACCTGTACACAAATTCAACTAAATGAATTAATTTAGGCAAACTAAGCTAACTGCAGTAAACACTTAAATGGTAAATACAGTTTATTTACGTGGCTGGAAATAATAAGTGATGCTTCCCTCCATGATCAGAGCAAATTCTGTATACATAAAGTTTGATTTACCAGGTGTCTTGAAAACGCAAGAGATGGTGTTGTAGATAGCTAGAATAGAAATAAGGAAATGCAGTTCGTTCAGTCTTCCTATCCTATCAGTGATTATAGAAATATAGTACCGTGTAAGGCTGCTCCAGTGCACAATCTTGCAACTTCAAATTGCTGCGTGGACACAATAATTCGGCCCCTGTTCATGCTCGGGAAGTATGTTTTGATCCAGTCCCACTCTTCTATGGTAGACACATCAGCAATAACAACCAAGTACCTTTTCTCGGTTACATACCGATTAAACTCATCGACCAAACTATGATCTGGTGCTGCCATCTTCTTCAGAACTGTCAGCCCAGTGACTGTTCCTCCTTGCATACTAGCTTTACCAGATTCTTCACATGTATCTTGGTAGAACTGCCTCATCACGCTGACAAAGATTATTAGCTACTAGTATTAATTGTAGATCACCATGGCACTAATTATTAGCCATTTTTTCCTATTTAGAGCGAACATGGCCGACAACGATGAGGCCGGCGGTTCGGGCAAGCCATTCTGGGAGCTGTCCCAGGAGATGGAGGAAGAACCTCACCGCTATGAGGACGCCGCGGAAGACACCGATCCCGACTACACAACCCCTAGTGGCGTCGGGGATGACACCACTGATGGTGCCGCCGGGGATGCCACCACTGATGATGGCAGCGAACGCACAGATGGCAGCCAACCGAAGAGGCAACGGAAGGACCGGCGCCCGAACGTGCTCGGCACCGTCAAGGAGGAATTTACTGAAGTGTCCTCCAGTGGGCATCCAACGGCGCCCAAAGAATTAGTCGGTGGGTACGCGGGACAACTCGGGTGCATTCTCCGGAGCACCGTCTCGATCAACACTGAGAACCTAAGGCATCGTGACCGAGGGAATTTGCGCAACCTCCTCTTCACGAAGCTGCACGAACGATACAAGTTCCCCGGTGACTTCGCAAACACACGCCTCTCAGGGAATAAAGTGAACAGTGCCGCCCTCACGAAGATGAGCACGGCCCTGGCTACTTGGAGAGCCGCGGTGAAGAGAATGATTCTAAGAGGTGATAGTTATGAGAAGATCAAGGAGAAAAATCCTTCGATCAGCGAAGCTGACTACCTGGAGTTCAAGATCAAGTGCGAGAGCAACGCATCCGCGGAATCAAGTCAGTGGGGGAAAGATATGTGGGACTTGAACTTAGGGGTCCACAAACTCGGTCCCGGTGGTTACAGAGTGGCAGAACCTAAATGGGACAAGGAGGACGCGGAGCGTGCCGAGCAAGGCCTACCGCCCCTCTTCGATAAATACCATGAAAAGCAGACCAGGAACTATGTCAGGGCCCGGTACAAGGTGGACCCGGTAACAAAGGAGCTTACCACGGATCCGAAGGTGAAGGATCTTGAGCGTGTTCTGGTAAGGAATACACCCCCGCGTAATTAGCTCCATATTGTTGCATTCTAATTAATGAAGCCAAATTTCTAAATGGTTCACGTTCCTTCCGCAGGAAACTGAAAGCAGTAGCGCGAGGTCTCAGAGCTCCCCGTCTGCCCCTTGGGACACCACTTTAAATAGGGCGTTGAACGTAATGAAACACAAGGATAAGTTCAGTAAGCCGTCGTCAGCTGGTCGTGTGGCCGGCGAAGGCTTGTCCACGAAATGGTCGGAATACTATAAGGCTGGGCGAAAGGAGAGAAAGACCAGCTCAGAAAGCCAGGAGCGCGAGGTTAAAGAACTCAAGGCACAAGTGGCGCGGATTCCGGAGATAGTCCAAGAGCAAGTGCGAGACCAACTGGGAGCGACGATCACCGCCATTATGCCTACCTTGCTTGAGGGGCTGCAGGGGTGGATTGCGGGCGGCCAATAGGGGCCGCCCCCGATTCCCAGCTTCACGGGCAGCAACTCGCACAACGCGCCGGCATTGGTGTCTCCGGCGAAGGCGGCATTGGTGTCTCCGGCGACGGCGCCGGTATTGGAGCTTAATGCACCCGGGTGTGGGAAGAATACGCCGGCCGGCACCTCGGCAGCAAGCGGCCCCTCTGTCACTTGCACGCCCGCCGTTGGCGGTGCCTCGACATTAGCCGAGCTCGACGCCATCACGGTAACTAAGCCTCGGTCGATGACTTCATCTCCTTGCCTTTGACTGGGCATCCCTGACGCCCTACATGTTTTCGCAGGGCGCCGCCAACGTTCCATGCACTCTCCTGCACTTCGTGGACGACGAGTTGATCGATGTCGCCAAGGCCAAAATCATTGAACCGGGCAACCGCGTGTTCCACGGTAATCCGATGCCACCCACCGTGTATAGGGTTCAACTGGTTCGGGTGCTGCGGGGCTGCGACGACTTGTTACCTCCGTATCGACCCCCTGGGGCCGACGAAGATGATGTGTTGACCCTCAGCGCCTACTTAAACTGGTCCATGCTTTGGCCGAAGAGCCAGATTCGTTTGGGGGCGGGGGACACCACCCCACAGACAACACCGCCAGTCGTGCCGGCGCCAAGCCATGGCAAGACCGCCGCAACGCTACCGCCGTCAGCTGATCCGGACATGCATATGGCACAGGATCCGGACAACGACGACGGTACATTTTCCAACGCCGATAAGTACATCAACGAACATGGGTACGGTGACGAATTCTTGGGGCCTCCTTCTCAAGAACCCAACCCTGCAAAAGACGATCGCGATCTAGCTGGTACCGCGGAGAAACCCAATTGCAACAGGCGTCGTCTGTTCAGTTCTCAGGAGACGCCTCCAGATGCCGCCTTCACCGAGACTCAAATAGCCGAGGTGCGAAATATTATCAGCCCCAACACACTCAAGAAGGTGGTCTCTAAGCAGAACTCGATCCCATTACTGCAGAAGAAGCAGAAGG
Source organism: Elymus sibiricus (assembly GCA_039707655.1). NCBI lineage: Eukaryota > Viridiplantae > Streptophyta > Magnoliopsida > Poales > Poaceae > Elymus > Elymus sibiricus. The sequence goes on from CM077671.1 coordinate 305,090,518, forward strand.
GACGGAAAAGAAAAAATAACAAGGGTGCGAGCCAGCCGGCACCGAGTACGATCCGTGCTTAGGACGGGCCACCAATACCTAAGGATATCTCGAGGAGGGTGCATGTGGCGGGTAGGCCGATGCTACCGACTAATCTGCTCAATGCTGCAACCGGTGCTATGCGGAGTCTGCATGACGCTGTTCTTTCTATGGAGAAGCGGCGTCTCTCCGAGAATGATGTGGCATACCCGGTTTTCGTGGCCAAGGTGCCAGAGGGCAAGGGCTTTGTCGATAGCACCATCGGGCGTATGATCGTCCTGCGGTTTGATGACATCTTCGCTATGTTTAACCTTTATCCGCTGCACTACACCTTCATTCGGCTATTTTCGCTCAGTATGGAGATGCGGATCATTAGAGACAAGACCCCGGACATCGTGATAGTCGACCCCTTCTACATGCGTGCCAAGATCTTGGGCAACGCTGGGGACCGGCAAGTCGCGAGTTCATACCTCGAAGGCGTCATTCTGGCGAACCCAGATAAGGATAACTTCCTCATGCCTTACTTTTCCGAGTAAGTCATCCCCTCACCGCCCCGTAACATATGATTTCTTAGATTTCGATCGTTCTTTTTTTTTTCTAACATTCCATGCTTTGTGCAGTGACACACATTGCACACTCATCCTCTTAAGCCCAAAATATTCCATGGCCACGTATTTCGACTCGGACCGTCAGTCGAAGAAAGACTACATAGATATCAAGAAAGTTCTTGATGATGCTCTCCCCGGCTACGCCAAATCTGGAGGCACCTTCAGGAGGCCAATTTGTAGGTACGGCAAGCACGTGTTCACCCACGTAACGACGTTCCCCTGCGTCAAGCAGCCGCCTGGCAGTCAGAAGGATGCCTACTACGCCCTCCATCACATGCGGGCGATCGTACGGAACCATCATCAGCGTATGCTACCAAATGATCTCAAAGAATTGGCCGCATGCTTGTCGGCAATCCAGGACGAGGACATCAGACAAGAATTCTTTCGCATCCAGTCGGAGTTAGCGGAAATCATCTATCAAGATGTCCTTCGTACCTCGGGGCAGTTCTACCTCAACTATCAACCGTCCAACAGTGAAATAGAAACAACGCTACAAATGCAGGCTGACAACGACCGCACATTCATGACCATCACGAAAGACGGCGGCTTCATCCACGCTCCGGTCCCTGAGTCGAGTCGAAAGTATTGATGCTATGTAGTTCTGAAATATCGATTAGCTCATGTTGTAATTAAACTTTAATGAACTTGTATGTCTCTTTAGTTTGGACAGTCGTTCAACTTATATGTAATCGATGCTATTTATTAGTAGGACCATGAACCGTGCTATTAATGTGTTGCTTTTCTCTTCCGATCCTTTTGTTGCATACTTATATATTGCTTATATATTATCTGTGAATTGCTACTAACGTTTTGTTTGTCTAGTGCATAGAGATGCCGTCGTATGTCGTGTACAAGGGTGAGGTTCCCGGAGTCTACGACGACTGGGAGGAGTGTCGGAAACAGGTTCACCGTTTCAGCGGTAACAGTTACAAAGGGTACACCACTAGGGCGGAGGCGGAAGCTAGATACGCGCGCTATCTAGCGGGAGAGAGGAGGGAGCGGAGGAGGAACCGGATGAAGACCAGTTTCATCGCGATGATGCTCATCGTGACCGCAGCTCTCTTCTATGTGATGGTAGTTTAGATGATCGATATCGACTTTGTAATGTGACGACAAACTCACTACTCGCGGTCTCGAGACCTAAACTTCGCTAATGTTTGAAGTTTGTTCACTATTTCGAATTCGGAGACTAATATGATGAATTGTATATATTATGTGATGTTTATACTTGACTAATTGTGGTGTTGTATTGTACTATATATTCTGTGCATATTTTTCTGTGCTGTATATTGTATTTTGTAACCTGTGAAAATACCAGAAAATCAAAAAAAAATATTTCCTAATATTCATAGTAGTGGCGCACCATATTGAACATTAGTGGCGCACCAAGCCTAAATACCAGTGGCGCATTATGGGGCATAGTAATGGCGCACTTGGGGGCATAGGTGAAGGTATATATGCCCCCCTAGGAGGCATAGTAATGGCGCACCGTAGACATAGTAATGGCGCACTATGTGGTGCGCCACTATTATCTGGGATACTAATGGCGCACCAGTGGTGCGCCATTTACTAATGGCACACCAGTGGTGCGCCATTAGTATTTGTTACTAGTGGCGTGATAATAGTGGCGCACCTATAGTGTGCCATTAATAGCCAAAATAGGTGCGCCACTAACAGCCTTTTTTCTAGTAGTGATATTGCTAAACCGTTTGCCATCTTCGATACTTGCGATATAAATTCTCTGGCAATCATGGAAGGATGTCTAATTCTAGTTTTGTGTGTGTGTGTGTGCAGAATATCTCATTCTAGTTGACTGAATCCTGAAATATGATTATCATCGTGTTGTTAGGAAACATTTTTATAATACTAGTAATTGCCCGTACGTTGTAGCGGCATATATGTTCTCATGGTTCAACATCAATATAGTGTGTAACATATAGTACCTTTAGATTCCTTGTGCACATGAAGTGACGTTGTCTCTTTTTACCATTATAAATGTCACAATCCTAGCTTATGGTAATGTAATGGATGCATAGACAGCATAGCATGTCACCATGACTGGATTCAACGAATTGTGAAAATGAGGATCAACTCAAACCTCATGTTTCCTAAAGGGCTAAAAACCTAAAAAAAATCCTCAATGAATCCAAAATGCCCTTCACAAACACTAATGATTTGGCAAGAGCTTCATATAGTGATATGGATCCTCTCAACATCCCAAGGGTTCAAGAATTGTTTAAAACTTTGGAAATCATAATTTAAACCATAATTCTCTGGATATATTAAAATAAGGGACTTCCACTCGATGATTTCTCTTCAAAATTTGAATATAGCCGTCCAATAATATTAGAAGGCTATAATATTTATTCCAAGATTTTTTAAATCAGGCATAACACGCTTGTTGTTTAAATCCTAAACTTTAATCAAATTGGGTTTTTATTGTTAGAAATATTAATACAATCTCAACAAATTTTATTATTTTATGTATACCAGGGTTGCACCAGTAAGGTCACATAAATAATCTCAGAAGTTTCAGAGCTAGTTTGAACCTCATTTAAATCAAAACAACAACAAATAAAATGGGAATCAGAACAAATAGCAGAGGGCTACTGTAGCATGGGCCTTAATTGGCAAGTCAGCCTAGCCCACAGCCCAGCCAGTCTACGCTATCATGCCCCCAACAGTTCCTCTGGCGTGACTGCAAACGATGATGTTCATGAAGTATCTAAAAAAATCACTTAAATTTTGTGAAGTGTTCATCAAACATTTGAAAAGTGTTTATGAAGTGTAAAAACAAGTGTTCACTCAAATTTCAAAAAACATTTAATACTATTCAAAATAAAATGCCTGTGACAATTAAAAAATGTCACACGTATCAAAAAATATGTTAAAATTGTAGCATAATTATTTTAGAAAAATAATTCATACCATTGAAAAAATGTTCCTTCAATTTAACAAAGATGTTTCACGCGTTTAATAATTATGTTTGTGACATTAAAAAAAGGGGAGTGCTACACGTCCGCTGGCTGATCATTTTAAAAGATCAGTCGGATTGCGAGCCGTCAGATTCGCCAGATCGAGCGAGCCAAGTGCGCCTCTATTAATGCAACATAGGTCTTGTTGCGGAATTATTTCTGCAATATAGGTTTTGTTGCGGATTCTTTTTGCAACAACTGCTTTGTTGCAAAAAAAAAGTTGCAATTGAGATCTTGTTACGAAAAAATTTCGCTGTAGATATTTTGTTGCAAAACATAGTCTCATTGTAGACCATTGCAAAATGGTATATGTTTCTGAAACATAGCCTGTGTTGCACAAACGCGTTTGATGAAGGACGCATGTCATGCACGGGAGGTGGCGGACGCGAGCGTTGTAATCCGTCGGATGATGATAAGCTCCTCCCTAAAAAAAATTAATACTAGAAAACCAGTTAGATTTATTTGAGTTTTAATTTTGAGTATTGAAAACCCGTTAGATTTTTTTATTTTTTTTGAGCAACGGAGACCCGTTAGATGTGCCGGCCTACTGTCGGCAGTGCTGCTGAAGGACATAGTAGGGGAGCAATTAATTAGCGAGTACTCCCTGGGGAGCCTTCCAGCGATCACTCCCACGCACCGCCAATTGGCGCGTTCTCAGCCGCCGCCACGTGTTGTGCTCCGAGCGTTCACTTCGGATTTTATTTTTTTTATTTGTTTTGCACGCGTTTTCGGCTTTTTAGAGTGTTTTTTTTTCGGTTTTTCTTGGTGTTCCGGTTTCCCACCGGTCTTCCTTAGCTTTTGGACGAAAAACAAATTTCAAAAAAAAATTCCGCGAAAAAACGTGTTTTTTTGTGAGAGGCACGGTTTTGCTATCGCGAGAGGCACGACCGTGCCTCTCGGACAGGGAAAAAATACGCGTTTTCTGGTTTTTTTTTTGCGAGAGGCACGGTTTTGCTTTCGCGAGAGGCACGGTTTTGCCTTCGCGAGAGGCACGGCCGTGCCTCTCGGAAAGGAAAAAAATACGTGTTTTCTGCTCTCTTTTTTTTCCGCGAGAGGCACGGTTTTGCTTCCGCGAGAGGTACGGTTTTGCTATCGCGAGAGGCACGGCCGTGCCTCTCGGAAATGAAAAAAAAAAACACGTTTTCTGCTTTTATTTTTCCGCGAGAAGCACGGTTTTGCTTCCGCGAGAGGCACGGCCGTGCCTCTCGGAAAGGGGAAAAAACGCGTTTTCTGTTTTTTTTCTCTCGTGCGAGGCACGGTTTTTTCACACCGGTTTTTTTATGAAAAAAAAGTTCGTCAAAACCTATCAACATGGGATCTAGTTTTGAAGATCTCGACGCGAGAAACCCAAAGGTGAAAACGGTTCGAGATTTGGATGTACGGTTTAGGAGATAAAACGTTTTGAAAATACAGATCTACGAAAAAAGGGAAAACTTCCAGGTTGCGACAAGTGGCATGCATGCAGTGCGCCACTTGTCGCAAACAGGGAAGATGGAAGTGATCTTTGAAAGTTGTACTCGCTAAGAGCATGGTTAACGGTATAGCCAACTGCTGGCTATATGAGGTTGCCATGTCACATATAATCATCACTTATAGCCACACATATAATAAGGTTAGCTATAAGGTTGGCTATAAGAGTACTACTTTTTTGCACTTTCTTTCTGTCTCTTTCTTTGTATTTATTGCATTTGCCTAGGAATGCGCATATAGCTTGGCTCTCCTTACTATTTCATCTCTCTCTCCTCCACATAGGTAAAAATGCCATGTAAGCGGGCTATAAGCCCACTATTGTACTTGCTCTAACTAGTGATCTCGACATAGTAGGCCCCAAGCAGTTACACATAATATATACGCGCTGATTGAGAGCCCATTCTCTTTTTGAGAAGAAGAAGAGAGTAAGCCCATTCGGGTACTTATCAGTCGGGCCGCTGGCGTGTAGGAAAGGCCCAGCTGCCCACGGTTAATGTGGTCGGTCGCGGAAGGTCGCAAAAAAAACGTGTGTTGACTCCCTTCCCTCGGGAAATGGAAAACGGTCCCGGTCGCGGCTCTCGCGCGGCGAACCAGGACCAGGGTTCGCCTCGCCTCGCGTCGCGACTATAAACCCCCTCCCCGCTCCCGCTCCCTCCCCCCCTCGCCCGCCTCGATACAGCCAGCTTCGGTCCCCACCGCTTTCACGTCTCCCTCTCTCTCTGCGCATGTCAACAGGGGCCCACATGGATCTCGAGGCGGAGCCGGGCGGCGCCCCGGCGGCCACCCCACCACCGCCGGCCGACAAAGAGACCAACGTGAGGAGAAACCCCACCCTCTTCATTTCACGCTTCTGTTCCGCTGATTGTTTCTCCCCCGTGTTATCTGAATGCTACCATATGAAACTCTGAATCTTGGTGGTGGTTTGCGCGACCTCCTGCATACTGTTGGTGTGCGATTCTCGCCGTAAAACCTCGCGCCGAGATCTAAATCTTTAACATTTGGTTGCATCTTGTATGTTCCTTCTGATTGCGACTGGACGAGACAGAAACGTGCGCCTTTCGCTGCATCTGCGTGCGCACGGCATGAAGCGAGTTTGAGTTTAGTCTAGTGATTGGGACTCATTCTTCTACTGGAGTTTTTGAGTCTCAGTGATAATCGGGGGCTTGTCTCCATTACACTACTACCAAAAAGGAAAGAAATAAAAAAAGACGACGGTGGCGCTGCATGCCATGCCAGATCGCCAACGTGAGGGCCCTGAGCCTGGAGGGGGAGGCTGGAACTGGTGACTGGTGATATAGCCTGCACGCGGCCGATCGGCCCGCGCCGCGCCGGCGACCTACGCGTGCCCCGCCTTCCAACTGTCCCGCGCCGGTGACACCTGGCGTCAAACCATTTTGTCGTTCTGCGATGAGCGTTGTTAATTCTCTTTTGTTTTATCTATTTCCCATGCCTTTGGTCAATTTGGTTCGTAGTCTTGCATCGTCAAAGCAGCGCGAGTTGTCAATGGGCCGTTTGTCTTGGCCTGGGCCGGCCGGCATGGAATTTGTGAATGCTTGCTTTTGCTTAGCATCCAAGAGTAGTATTTATTAGAGAACGCTTTTACCTACTTTTCCCATTAATGTGCATCCTATTTCCTGGCTAGGAGATTGTATCTTTTTCCCCCATTAATGTGCATCCTATCTCTTTTGGGTAGGAGATTGTATCCGTCAGTTGGAAGGCTTGATCGTCTCTTGACTCAGAAAGTGATGCTTTCCAGTGGCGGAGCTAGACGAAACTCGTTGGGGGGCGAAAAAGACACCAAATGCTTAAAAATAAAACTGATCTAATCCCTCCTAATTTTTCTTCTTTCACAACTTGATCCTAAGTATACGTAGCCCCGCCTCTGGTGCTTGCTGCTTCTTCAGCCTAGATGCATGTCTGGGTGCTCATATTTAGTATGCATTGAACTAGACGCAAGGATCACCAGCTTCACTCTTTATTTCATTTGGAAATGTATGCTAGTCATTTCACATCCATCATCCTCAGAAGAGGAGTGATTGTTTGGTCTTCCTATTTATTTTTTGCAAAAAATGAAAACAACAGGGAAGTCGGTGTGTAGACTGGGGATGGCTTTTGTTGATGATGTCACAATTGATTACATCATATGGCTTCAGTTTCCATCTTGAAGGCTCTGAAAGTGCCACGTCAAAGTGGACTAAAAGAAAGAAACCAGTCCTAGCTAGGTGTTAACTTGTGTCGTAAGCCCCACAAAATTCCACTTGATTACTTGTTGGGAAAGGCACCTGTGACATCCTCAGCATAGTACTAACTGATTTCAAGCATTAATAATGATACTACTTTGGAACTTTGGGTTTTGTTTGACTCCATCGACTTGCTATGCATATGAGTGACCAAATGCTTTGTATGATCAGCTTGGTGCATTCAACTTTTATAACACTGAATTTCTTCTGTATAGCTCATACAAATGTCTTCCCTTAACTGTGAGCAGGTTGGCAATGTTCGCAAAGATCTATTCCTCGCGTACAAGACTCTCGGTGTGGTCTTCGGTGGCCTCGTTACATCTCCACTCTATGTTTTCTCCACGATGCACATGTCATCCCCCACAGAAGCTGACTTTCTGGGAATATACAGCATAATGTTTTGGACTCTTACTTTAGTTGGTGTGGTCAAGTATGTAGGGATAGCTCTCAACGCTGATGATCACGGTGAAGGTAACTACCCCCTTGCAAGTTCTACCTTTCCTTTCCTTTGAGTGGTCATTGCTGCATTTCTAGATGATTTTTCAAAATTGCAACGGTAGTTGATGATTTGATTTGAAAACAGACAATCATCAGTAAAAACAATTGGTGATCAAATATTTGCTTTCTTGTGGCTTTGCATATTTTTTGTTGATCAATTTATTTTCTAGTATGTTTTCTTGAAAAAATGTATGAACCATGCAAATTAGATGCTATGATATTTCAATGTATGTTTAGCCTGGAAAGTGTCAATGAATCGTAAGCTTGATACAGGTGCAACTTTGCAATTAATTAATGTCTTAAAATACAAATTTCTTGTTCTGGGTAGATAATATTTTACTTTATGTTATTATTGGTCTGGAGCGTCGCTTACTCTACTTTCTGCAGGTGGTACATTTGCCATGTATTCTTTGTTGTGTAGGCATGCCAACATGGGCATCCTTCCTTCCAAGAGAGTGTATTCAGCAGAAGAACAACTGCTTCACAATCAGTCAAAAACAGCTAAAAGACCTAGTAATTTGGGCAAGTTCTTTGAGCGAAGCTTAACTGCAAGAAGGGTATTGTTATTCATGTCAATTCTTGGGATGTGCATGCTCATTGGAGATGGCGTCCTAACTCCTGCTATTTCAGGTTTGTTGCTTGTCGATGTCATATCTAACTTAAATTCATTTTTTGTGATCATATAGATAAGTAGTAACATGTTGTTTATTTCTTTTCAGTGTTATCAGCAATCCATGGACTGCGGGCACCATTTCCTTCTGTTACTCAACGTACGTAGCTCAATAGATGCTGATCAGTATTGAAAAGAATCTCTCTGATAACCCTTTTCCATGACATTGATCTGTCTTTGCATCTTCCAGCTATCGTGGCATTTCTATCTGCAGCAATTCTTATTGGCTTATTCTTGGTGCAAAAGTATGGGACTTCAAAAGTGAGCTTTCTGTTTTCTCCAATCATGGCAGCATGGACTTTCACCACTCCCATCGTTGGAATATACAGCATTTTTCGTTACTACCCTGGCATATTCAAAGCCATTTCGCCACATTATATTGTTCATTTCTTCCTAAGGAATAAAAAGGAAGGGTGGCAGATGCTTGGTGCGACTGTTCTATCCATCACAGGTACTACATCACATTAACATGGCCCAAGGTTATCAACTGTCAGTGGCGGAGCTACATGCAAACCAGGGGGGAGTGCCCCCCCCCCCCCCCCCCACAAATCCTCTCTGCTAGTTCCGCCACTGCCAATTGTACATTTTTCCTGACAATGACCATGCATCCTGATGTTCGATCACCTGCTTACAGGTGCGGAAGCTATGTTCGCCGATCTTGGCCATTTCAGCAAAAAGGCTATTCAGGTTATTGTCATTAAGATTATTCTTCTAAATCATTTTCCCCTTCCATGTATAGTTATTTTACACTTTATTTGTTTTCAGATAGCGTTTCTATCCAGCGTATATCCTTCTCTGATCCTCACTTACGCCGGGCAAACAGCATGCCTTATTAACCATGTCAAAGACACCGATCAAGAGAACATTGGCAAAGTATTTGATGATGCATTCTACAAATTTATCCCTCGCCCTGTTTACTGGCCGATGTTTGTCATCGCGACGCTTGCAGCCATTGTTGCAAGCCAATCCTTAATCTCGGCAACATTTTCTGTCATCAAGCAATCAGTTGTCCTGGACTACTTCCCACGTGTTAAAGTGGTTCACACATCGGATGAAAATGAAGGGGAGGTTTACTCACCAGAAACTAATTACATTCTGATGGTGCTGTGCGTTGGTGTTATACTAGGCTTTGGAGGTGGACAGGCGATAGGGAATGCTTTTGGTAAGTATAAATTCTACGAGACAGATGGTGCTGCTGTGAAAATACGGCTATTTGGTACTGTAACTGACAATTGATGGTTTTACTGCAGGCCTTGTTGTGATCATGGTCATGCTCATAACCTCAATCATGCTGACTCTTGTGATGATCATCATATGGAGAACGCCGCCTGTTCTCATCGCGATGTACTTCGTTCCGTTCGTCATCATGGAGGGGTCCTATGTCAGTGCCGTCTTCACCAAGTTCACCGAAGGAGGCTGGCTTCCCTTCGCAATCTCCATGATCCTCGCATTGATCATGTTCGTCTGGTACTATGGTAGGCAAAAGAAAATAGAGTATGAAAGGGCGAACAAGATAACCGCGGAGCGCCTCGGCGAGCTCTTGGCAATGCCGGAGGTGCAGAGGGTCCAGGGCCTGTGCTTCTTCTACAGCAACATACAGGACGGGCTAACCCCTATACTCGGCCATTACATCAGCAACATGAGCGCGCTGCATTCGGTCACAATCTTCGTGACCCTGAGGTACCTGCTGGTTCCCAAGGTTGATCCACAGGAGAGGATCGCGGTCAGGAGGCTCGGGCCGAGAGGGGTGTACCAGTGCACCGTCCAGTACGGCTACGCCGACAACCTGAGCCTCAAAGGCGGCGGCGACCCCGTCGCGCATGTCGTGAGCTGCCTGAAGCAGCATATCGAGGCGAGCGCCGACGGGCAGTCGTCGCCTGTCCCCGCCGAGGAAGAGGCGGCGGACCTGGAGGCGGCCAGGTCGGCCGGGGTGGTGCATGTCCGGGGCAAGATGAGGCTCTACGTGGGCGACGACGCCGGCTGCTTCGACAAGGTCATGCTCCGGTTCTACGAGTTCCTGCACAGCATCTGCAGGTCGGCGCTGCCGGCTCTCGGGGTGCCTCTGCAGCAGCGCGTCGAGATCGGCATGCTCTACAAGGTCTGAGGCACTGCTGATCAGTTGGGGAGTGGTTGTTGCTCATGAAAGTTGTGAAATGCATGGGACGCATGCTGCGTACGTGACTGTGGTAGTACCTTATGGTCATTCTTAGTTTGTACCAGTAGTAGTCTTCGTCTCCGCTGGGACTTTATCCTGTGTTCTAAAAATTTGCATCTTCTTCCATTTTGTGGTATGGAAGAAATTTCTTTACTGGTACGAATCATTGTTCCTTTCCCTATTTCGTACTGCAATTATTTCTGGATTCAAACTAAGACAGTCAAGTCGAGTGCAAAAGGTAGCCACCTGTTTCGTGTCATGAGGACAATTTGCATCCCATCAACTATTCGGCTCTCCTGGGGGTCGTTGCAAGCTAACCATAGAGCCCTAGGCTGCCCCTTCCACGTCTAATCGTAGTAACAGATTTTCAAAATAATACAATAGTGTTGTACTACAGCGAGTAGCTCTGCCGCTCTAGGAATCTAGGCTTCTTCTCTAGACATTTTTTAAACAAAGTGTTAATTTTATTGTTTAAAATGAAGGATACAAATAAGTACACACCCGGTCTCTGCATAGCTAGGATGCAAACAACCAACACCAACACATGTAATAACCTACTTCAGCAAATAGCACAGTTATATACGAACAAAGTTATGCGTAGGCAAGGAAAAAAGAAAAAAAAATCTTCAAAGCAATAGATCCACGATCACCGATCACAAACTATGAAAATGTTCATCCGCACCAACCATCTAATGACACCACACAGGCAACAAAGTTCTTCAACGGCAACGCCTTCAAGAAGGGAGCGACACTCAAACGCCGACAAAGTTCTTCCCTAGACATAGAAGTGCGTTAGATGGATAGCCACATTGGATAATGAAGTTTATAAATTTAACAAATAAGGGCATCTCTAACCCACACGGTATCCGTCCGCGGACTAATCAGGATCGGTCCATAGATAGTGATACGGGAGCCGGCCACCCAACCCCTAAAACTTCCGTCTATGTTAACCACAATCTCAAAATAAGTATAGAAAATAGCATAATTCAGCCATAAATAACATGCAAATATCCCTAGTATAAGAATAATTCAAATGTAAATATTGTATCCGAGATAACCACATGTTCAACAAGTTTCCAGAATTCAAGGATACTAAAATCAGAGCCGGCATATGTCGTCCCACACATATTGTTCCTTGAGCTTCGTCCAACGATATATGTGTGTGAATGGTTTACCCTCGGTCATGTAGTACATCACGACAGCGTGTGCAGGCTATACAACATTTAGAGCAACATTGAGTGGGTGAATGAATTAACTAACATGTACAACAGCAAAAGGAAAAACTTACTATCTCATGGTCGACGAGCCCGATGGCCACATTGTCTTCAATAGCGCAATTGCACGCAAAACTACATGACAGAGTTGCGGATGGTGTACCATCGATGCAATATCGACTTCACATTGCGTTGATCGATGACGTGTATGTCGTAGGGTGCAAAGTTCTTCCGCGTATGAAACAAAGCATGCATGCACCGCCAACAGATCAAGCCCCTTGAGTTCCTGCCTACAAAGTCTGTGGATACGTCCAACCACGCATCGCACATCAAGTCATCCTCGATCACCCAGTACCCCGCCGTTGTGCTTTACTCTAGTAAACAACAATAAGTTCAACAAAAAAGCTCGATGGCATTTGACCGAACACCTGTCGGGCGTAGTGTCCAACTTGGACGTCGTCCGGGGGGTACCTTGCTGCGGAGGGAACCTGGGTGTATGGCAGCGTCGTCCAAGGAGGGAAGGCACGTTGGTGGATGCTACGGTCGTCCTACGATACCTGGACGACGACCAACGAGGTATGATGGCAGCATCAGACAAGGAGGATGCGGATGCAAAGCAATGGGGGAGCAAGGGCAGAGCGAAAGAAAAGTGGGCCTGGAGGGGGATTTGTGTGGGCCTATGGAGTCGGAGTCCTACATGGCGGTAGCCCAGACTCACGCAAAGCCCCCCTCCCCCTAGTTTGCTTTCGATTTGTAGGAAAACGAACGTCCGGACCGATCCGCGGACCGATAAGGTACCGCGTTGGATGGCAAAATGGGTTCGGACCGCTCGGTCCGAATGGATGGGGGCGGTTTGAGGACCAATGTTGGAGATGCCCTAAGCAAGCAATGCAACATGTGTCATCCTTTTTCGATCAATATGGGTCGTTCTTTCTTTTCTGCACAAGGAAGTCCAAAGCAATTCAAAAATGGATGACATCAAATGTTTATAGACACGTCGAAATATGTCCACGGACAGCAAATAGGGGAGCGCTCATCCAATCCGGTGCATCAAATAAATAATGTATGTTTGTTTTTATAAATAGTTGGATTTTTTTCTTTTACATAATAAAAGAATCCGATCACAGTCTACTCTTCATTGGACGTTGGCATGTGTCCCACATCCTACTCTTTGTTGGAGTCCATCTGCCTTGGACATCGTCAGTGGAGGTGAGGTGATGATCGAGTCGGTGGAGGTAAGGTCGAAGAGTGAGATGGGCGATCCGGCCTCATGGTCATTGCAGCCAGGCGCGGACGACACAAAGGTCCGAATGTTGGCATTGGTCGTGTCCGCCACCGCTTGTGTCTCTCCCGCCTTCATTGCGATGTCATCGAAGAGGCGGTCGCACTCCACCTCCATTGCGATGTCATCAAAGAGGCGGCCGCACTCCGCCTCGATGACACGGAGCTTCCACGGCTCACGCCGGGTAGCGCAGGCGCTAGGCACGGATTCAAGCACCAACCGCTGCTTAGAGCATCTCCAGCCGTCCCCCCAACAGACCCCCCAGGAGCACTTTTTTACCTCCGGCGCTAAAAAAAACAGCCCAGTCGCACCCCCATAGTCTCGTTTTTCGCCGGATTTGGCCAAATATTCGTCCAGCGGTCCCAGGCGAAACCCAACGCGCTGGGGGCGTCTGGGGCATCCGGCGCTATTTTCTGCATGCAAAAGCCCCACGGTCAGTCTCTCCTCTCACTCTCTCTCCTCATTTAATTGCGCAAGTCGTGCATGTGCATGCATTCTCTCTCCTCGCGTCCATGCCGAAGAACGCCGGGCGGGCGGGCATGGCGGGGCGTGGCTGTGGCCGGGCGGAGCGGACCGGCCACCTGGAGCGGAGCGGCGGCCCGGCGGAACGAAGCGGCCACCTGGAGCCAGCCCCCCGGCATCGCGCAGAGGTCGAGCACGGCGGCCGGGCGGAGCGGAGCGGCCATGGCGCGGGGCCAGAGCGTGGACGCAGGCGTGGGAGGGTCGTTGCGAAAGGCGGGCAGGAGGCGGGCCGCTGCCAGGGAGGAGACGGCGCCCGCCGTGGCGTGCGGGAGCACGAGGCTCGGTGTCCCACTCGCGTGCTACGTGCTCGTGGCCGTGGCAGCCGCGGCAGGGGTCGGCGCCGTGGCAGCCACGGAGCGTGGACGCGGGAGCGCGGACGCGGCAGGAGGACGTGGCCTGGGGCGGCGAGCGCGGCCGTGGGCGAGGAGGCGGCGAGCGCGACGGCCACGGACAGGGCGGATGGGCACGAGGTCGACGCCGACGACAAAGGCGTCGACGGGGGCGCGCGCGACGGCCACCCGGCGCCGCGCAGAGGTCGCCCAGGTCGTGGCCGACCGCCAGCCCCGGCGCCGCGCAGAGGTCGAGCTCGATGCGCGCCGTCGCGAGGAGCCGGAAGCGGTCGTCGTGCTGCTGCCTGGGCGCGGCCATGGACGCGGGACGCGCGCGGGCGGCCTGGGCGTGGCCGTGGATGGCTGGGACCGGACGCGGGACGCGCGCGGGCAGCCTGGGCGCAGCCGTGGACGGCGCGGCGGCCGGGTGAAGCGGCCTGGGCGCGGCCGTGGATGGCTGGGCACGGCCGTGGATGGCTGGGCGTGGCCCGGACGGCGCGGCGCGGACGCGGGCGTGGCCATGGCCGTGAGTGGGGAGGCGGTGAGCGCGGCCGTGGGCGGGGAGGCCGGCGGCGAGCGCGACCGTGGGCGAAGCATGGCCGGACGCACGCGGCGGCGGCTCCGGCTGCCATGGCGGCGCAGCACGTCCACAGGGTGTTTGATGAAATGATCAAGCACTGAAATAAAAAAGAAAAGAAAAAAAGGACTATCCATTGGGGTGACGACCGGAAAAAATCTCATCCACAAAGAAAATATTTCGCCGGATGAACCCCAAGCGGCGAAAAAAACGCCTCCTAGGAGGCTCAACGGCTGGAGATGCTCTTAGCCTCGAAGTATGGATCCATTGCGACGACCTGATTGGACGCGTGCTCTCCCGCGATTTGTCCCTTCATAGGCCGATGTTTCGATAGGAGCTGCAAGTTGTACCGCTGCTCCTCCCACGTCATCCGAAACACGGACACCGGCAACGCCCGCTCCCCCTCCATCAAAAAGTGGTTGTAGTGTGCCTCTGCCTGCTGCATGGTGAACTCGGCAACCGACGCGACGCCTGATCCTCCTCCTCCCGAGCCTCCACTTGTCGCCTGCTCCTCCTCCGCAGAGCTAGGAGGCTCTTCGTCCGAAATGCGTGCGGCGCACCGGGCTTCCCAATTGTGTGCATCGTCTGCTATTTCGTGGCGGCGACATGCTCTTCCACCACCCAAAGTGGTCCCTGTCATTTCTCGTGGCAGTCAAAGAAGGAGCATGCATAAGAATGGGCGGTGCACTGGCGGCTCGGACATAGGGAGATGGAGCTTGGAGGTGGGTTTTGTGCCAGAGTCGGAGGTCTTTAAATAGTAGAGGAGCCCCAGCAGGCGAAGCGACATATTGAATTCGTTCGCTTGGATCGGATTTGGATTCTCGTTCGCCACACCGACGTGAACCGGGCAGGCGGACAAACGGTCAATCCGGTTGAATTTGGTAGGAAGCCATCCCGTCCGAACACATCAGCTCTAAATTGGCTTAACCGGGCGCACGCGACGCGAACGGCGGGTCATCAGCCGCCGCACTTATGTGAATGACGTGTTGTTCGGCCGATATGTGGCAGTGACCTGTCATGTTCGCTCTCGACCGGCATCAATGCAGTGTCGAGAGCAAGTGCTGGTTGGAGAGAGAGGGAGAGAGAGAGAGAGAGAGAGAGATGCGAAGAGAGTGACAGTTTTGTCTGGGTACTGACTATCGGATGCTTACGTGGCGGAGGTTCGGACTGCCGCAAACCTTCCTATACTGCTTCCAGCTTGTGGGATTTCAGACATCCCAACCGGGCCGATAACGGTTGATGGACGTCGTTGGAGGACAAAAAGTGTCGGACTGAACGGCCGAACATTTAGGGGTGTTTTGGTGCACGGCGTTGTAGTTACCCTGATGCCTCTATGAATAACTTGCATAATTTCTTTATGAAGAAGTCGCAAGCTTAGGGGGGGATTCTATGAATAACTTGCATAATGTCTTTATGAAAAAGTCGCAAACTCTGGAAAAAAAATGTCTCTATAAAGAATTTGCATGATGCACTAGAGTTATTAAAAAGAACATCTTCTCTTTTTTTCTTTTCGAAAATCTTAACTGGCTAAGGTTTCATGGGAGGCCAACCCTCGCGAATAACCCCATCGGCGTTGCACGCATCACAACGCCGAGGCAATGCCACGTAGGATGACTCGAGACTTTCACTCTGTGCCATTTGTTTTCAATTTTTCTCATAAAAATGGGTACTCACATGCAACGACAGGTTTTGAATTCACACCCTCCTTGTGGGAGCATTGGGCTTTTTGCCAGTGGGCTGCAAGACGATTTGTGAAAATTTGTAGTACAACTGATTTTTATATATAACTTTGGAATTTTTAATTTTTTCTAACTCCTCCAAAAATCCCATTTTTTTAATTATAAGAGGATGGCATTTTTATGTAATAGAGGATGGCATTTTTTATTTATTGTGAGGATGGCAGTTGTATTTATAAGAGGATGGCATTTTTTTATTAGAGATTGGCAGTTTTATTAGTAGAGGATGGTCGTTTTATTTATGAGAGGATAAATTTTTTATTATTAGAGGATGTCAGTTTTATTTATAAGAGCATCTCATTTTTCATTTTATAATAGGGTGGCATTTTTTATTATTGTAAGGATGGCATTTTGTATTATAAGATAAGAGATGGCATTTTTATTATTAGAGGATGGTAATTTTATAAATAAGAGCATAATATTTTTTTTATAATAGATTGACATTTTTATTATTGTGAGGATGGCATTTTTATTGTTTTAAAAGGATGGCATTTTGATTTCAGAGGTGGCATTTTTTATTACTGCCAAGTTTTTTGAACATAATTATTTTGGATGATGACTAAGAACATGGCAGCTTTTGTGGCATTTTCATTTCACTTGTCTTATTTTTATTTATGACATTTTAAAAAAAATAGTGAGTTTTGGGCCAGTTGGGGCCGCATGGCCTTCCAACTTACGTGCCTCAGTTATTCGGGACCTTGTCTCAAAAAAGAAGTTATTCGGGCCCTTTCTTTTTTTTCTGCTGGGAAGATGAGAGCATCTACATCCGAACTTGATAAATCCGGGCCCTCACACACGCCCGCGGACGCACCCAGACGCGTCCGCGGGAACTGACCAATCACGTCTCAACTAGTCCATTCCACATTCGCGTACCTTATATCGGACACCCTATATCCATACTACGCATGCAACATGATGAATTACTCTACGTGGTTAAACAACGGATGAAAAAAACGGCATGAAACAGACAACGAAATACACATAAACCCCACTACTTCATCCAAAAGATCACTAGTTCATCCCCGGAAAAAGTTCTTAACTTAAAGAACTAAATTACGATAATATAAATGGAGGAGGAACGGGATCACCACTTTCTCGCCGGGCCTTTGCCCTTCCGGTCGCCGGCATAGCTGTAGGTGTCCGCTGCTGGTGGTGGATCTTGTTCGTCGGAGGAGGTGGAGATGTCATCGTCGCCATCATCGTACAATAAGTCAGAGAGGACGATGAGCCCCTTCATCCGGCGGACGACCCTATCCTGCTGCCGCTTTAGCTTGGCCACCCGAGCCGCCTACTCCGATGCCTCCTTCGCCTCTCGCTCCGACTGCTCAATGGCAAGCCGGAGTGCCTTCGCCGGTCCGCTCCGATCGGCCGTAGACCCAAGCGAGGAGCCGCTCGTCCTCGTCAGGCTCCGCCGGCAAACCGTGGCCACGACGCACGGATTGCGCCGCTGCGTCCTTGTCCCTTGCCCGCTGCCTCTCGCGGTGGGCGGCGGGCGCATCCGATTTCGGCGTGCGCGTGCGGGCCGGCGGGGCGGGCACTAGCACCCACTGATGCCCGCGCGGAGGAGCGGTCGGCTGGGGAAAGGAATGGCGCAGGGGCGGAGCGGACTATACGCAGCCCTAGCTGTGCCCGGGCCGGGAGGGACCAGCTCCGGTGTCCGTGCTGCGCCGGGGCGGGAGCGGCGACGGTGCAGATCTAGAGCTGCCCCTGGTGTCCACCTTCGATCGCTCCAAAGCAATGCAGAGGGTCAGCTCCTCCTCGGCGCCGAGCTTGGAGCCGGAGTGGTTGGCGGAGCTCGACATCTCGCCGCCTTCGATCGAAATCGAAGAGGGAGAGGAGAAGACGGAGCGAGAGAGGAGAGTGGAGTGAGAGTTATTGTTGAGGGAGGGGACGGATCGAGGTTTTTGTGGGGATGACGCGGTGTCAGTGGTGGGCCGGGCTGACGTGACGAATGCGCCCCATATTCGTCCTACATTTAAGCTGGATATGATGGATACGGACAGCCCGAGCCTTTGAGTCCGGTTTAAGATGTCCGAATGGGTCGGTTTTTTGTGACCAACGGTGATCGAACCATCCAACCGGACGTTTAAGACGGATTTGAGGCGTGTGGCTGTGGATGCTTCTGACCACATGACAGATGGCGAAGAAAAGAGTACTCTGGAGAAAATAAGCGTCCCTGGTCGACTGATGGAAAAGACGGATGGTTACTGTAGCGACACTAAAGGTTAGCTGGCGTGATTGGTGGAAAACAAGGCTCCAAAAGTGCCGGTAAAAGCGATAAAAGGAGGAGATACGGTCTGCAATTCACGCATCTTTTTCCTTGTTGCGACACTGAACTCGCTGTAGCTCTTTTTTCTGAAGAAGAAATATATTAAAAACAACAAAGGATCGCCGTACTGTAGTAGATCGGTGATTAGCTGCTGGTAGATGGCCGATGCAGGTGTTTGCAGACTGATCCGACCGGTACCGTAAACGTTAGCGCAGTGCAGTTCCAGAACATTTCAGGCCGAGACAACTGCACTCCAGAGGTGGGCCCGAGCACGGCTAGTAGCTGCTAGTTTTTTTTTTTTGAAAAAAAGGTGAGTTTTGTTTCAAAGGATCGATCGACTAAGAGCATTTACACACTGACCTCGTAAATCCGGTCCCTCAAACACCCGCGGACATTAACCGGTCACGTCTTAAATAATGCATTTTATATCCGGACATCTCAAATCTCATATCTTAAATCTATACAACCCATGCAACTACTACGTCGATGCATTACACACATCGTCCGGCTAGTCCATCACTACTAACTTGCCATCGGACTACAAAAATTTGGCATGTTTGGCTATGGTGGAGATCATCCACGGCTGCCCTTGCCCTTCCCGACGTCATTGCCGTCCTTGTCGTTGAAGTACCGGTCGAAGACGCAGTAGAGCCGGATCTGCTCGTCGCCAGAGCTGTCCTCGCCGTCGCTCACCTCCTTCTCCTCCTTCGATGGCAGTTCGGCCATTTCATGGACCGCCCGATTCTGCTCGCGGGCGAGGGCGCGCATGTTCCTCCGCTGTCGTTTCTTCAAAATGCGGGGGCGGATGGCTTCCTCCTCTGCGGCCGCCCGCTCCGCCGCCTCCGCCTTCGCCATTTCCTCCGCGAGAAAGGCCTCGACGACCCTTATCCTCTCCTTCCCACGGCGGGCAGCCAGTTCCCGGTGGGACTCGAAGTCCGCCCGTCGGGACATCGATGATCCCGCCCCAGAGGAACCGAGCGCCCCTTGAGCGGACGCTATGGAGTCGCGGCGGACAGATCCTGCCATCGGCCGGGCGCTGTCCTCGGGGGAGCGGCGGAGTGCAATGCGAACCGTCATTGCGTCCTCCACTCCGCACAGGACGACCCCCCAGTCGATGGATCCGGACTGGTCGGAGTCGGATCCACTGCCCTCCATGCCGGAGAAGGCCGGAGATCGCCGGAGCTGAGGTAGGGTGGCGGATGGGAGTGGATGGGAGTGAAGTGAAGTGGCTAGGGTTTGGTCCGGCCAACGGATGTGGACGAATATATGTGGGGTCGGTGCGGGCCAGTGCGGGCCAGGCGGGGGTGCCCGGGCGCGCCCGGGCACCCCATAGCTGCCCCATATTTGGGTTGGATATGAGGGGTGCGGGTCAGCCCAGGCGTTTGAGGCTCGTTTTAGGGGTCCGGCTGGGTCGATTTTTTGGAGAACAACTAATTGGGGAGTACTCCGTGGGAAGCCTTCCAACGATCACTCCCACGTGTCGCGGCGTTCCGAGCGTTTCCTTCGGATTTTATTTTTTTTTATTTTTTTCACACGCGTTTTCGCTTTTTTAGATGGTTTTTTGAGTTTTTTTTGGTGTTCAGGTTTTTCAGCGGTCTTTCTTAGCTTTTGGACAAAAAAAATGCGCGAAAAAACGTGTTTTCTTTCGGGAGAGCCACGGTTTTGCTTTCGCGAGAGGCACGGCCGTGCCTCTCGGAAAGGGAGAAAAACGCGTTTTTTTCTGGAGAGGCACGGTTTTGCTTTCGCGAGAGGCACGGCCGTGCCTCTCGGAAAGGGGAAAAAATGTGTTTTCTGTTTTTTTTTCTTTTTTCTGGAGAGGCACGGTTTTGCTTCCGTGAGAGGCATGGTTTTGCTTTCGCGAGAGGTACAGCCGTGCCTCTCGAAAAGGGGAAAATACGTGTTTTTTTTCTGGAGAGGCACAGTTTTGCTTCCACGAGAGGCATGGCCGCGCCTCTAGGAAACGGAAAAAACGTGTTTTCTGGTTTTTTTCTATCGCGAGAGGCACGGTTTTTTCGTCCGGTTTTTTTCGTCCAGTTTTTTTCGTGAAAAAAAAAGGTTCTTCAAAACCTATCAACATGGATCTAGTTTTGAAAATCTCGACGCGAGGAACCCAATGATGAAAACGGTTCGAGATTTGGACGCACGGTTAGGAGATAAAACGTTTTGAAAATACAGATCTACGAAAAAAAGGAAAACTCTCAGGTTGCGACAAGTGAGACACATGCAGTGCGCCACTTGTCGCAACCTAGAAAGGTGGGAGTGATCTTTGAAAGGAGTACTCCTCAATTAGTGATTTCGGATTTTTTCTGACCGGGCAGTCTGTCCGGATGTTTGAGGCGGGCTTGAAGGGTCCGGCTGTAGATGCTCTAATAGCCCATGTAATGGTAGAAATCACAGTTTCTTTGTTCACAACCTCCACCAAAGAAAATGTTCTTCTCTTCAATTCAAAAAAGAAAGTGTTTTTGCACACAGAAACACAAATTCTACATAGCAACATGTAGCAATTCAAAAAAAAACTACTACATGATAACATGTGTGCGTGGTTTAGCAATCCACCTACACGAATTATGACGGAGAACCTTTGTTTCTCCGCAGACCCGACGACTTTGGAGGCCGGTAGGTAACTTGCTTTTGGCTGGTTTGGTTGATTCTGGGCGCCCAAAGGAAGATTGGGGTGACCACCACCAGCGGCAACCCTTGATTTTATTACGTGGAGCCCTTTTCCTTGGATTTGTCTCACCTCTTCACATGACGAGCTGCAACAATTCAGCCCACACCCCCCTAAAAAAAGCAACAGTGTTCAACTGGGCAATTATTAATCCATTTCCATTGCACACCAGGTCGCCAAAACCTTCAGCATTTCATACCAAGGGTAACTTTGGGTGCTTTAGGGAAAGGAGGGGCTTCTGTGGGGTTAAGAAGAGGAATAGAAAAGTGCCGGAATCAAAATTTTGCGTTCCTGTTTGAGTGTAGTGCATGACCAGGGATTTTGGAGTTATGTCACTTCAATGTTGGTATGCTTTTTGCACAGCGAGGTGGGACTGGAAGTAAAAAAAGGAGGACTGTGGATTTTCAAGGACGAAGGATAAACTTTAAGCTGCTCACTACATAATAAAAATATATGTATTTTATGAGCAAAGTTTGTTACTACGAAAAAACTTAGAGCGTGTTCATTTTTTGTTTGTCAAACTTTGTAAAAAATGGAGAAATCATTTATAGTAGGTAGTTGTTTATTCAGAGTCGTTTCTCTGACCGGCATGACATATTTTTCTAGCAGTCAACTTTGCATGTCATGTATCACTCTTTTTTCACGCCTTCTTACAATTTTGGGATCAATTTCGCCAATTTACATATATTTTTTGGCTTTTTTGTTTGCCACGGTTCAACAGAAGGCAAAGTTTGACTCGGCGAAGTTGCGATTGTGGAACTTGTGTTGGATGCAAGTGTTATAAAGTTTGGTGTTTCTTCTTAGCAAAGAATCAATCTGAACTTATGTGTGTTCTGATTTATTTATTTTGCTTGTCTAGCTACTTTGTACATATTTGTTGTCAAATATGTTGTTTCTTCGCAATGAAGAAGCACCCTGAACTTATGCGCGTTTTAGGGGCAAAAATGATATGTGTCATCTACATATGTGGTGTAAGTATTGTTTTCTCTTTACTAAGAAGAAACTACTCGCTTTGCACATGATCGTTGTAAATTTTGTTGTTTCCTCGTAATAAGAAGACACACTTAACTTACACGCATTCTCAAAGAATTGTCGTACGAGAAGTTATGTCGCATGTCTTTGTATATAACTGTTGTCAGTATTGGTATTTCTCATTAATAAAGAGGAAATGCTCACTTTGTACATGATTGTTGTAAATTTGTTGTTTCCTCTTAATAAGAAGACACGCTTAACTTACAAGCGTTCTCGAAGAGTTGTTGTAAGAGAACTTATGTCGCTTGTCTTGTACATAAGTGTCATAAGCATTGTTGTTTCTCATTAATAAAGAGAAAAATACTCAATTTGTACATGACTGTGGAAATTTTGTTGTTTGCACTTATAATTTGAACACACTTAACTCAAACGTGTTTTCAGAAAGTTTTCGTAACAGAAGTTATGCCGACTTGTTTGAATGTGGTATGATAAATGTTTAATAAATAAATAAAATTGCATCCCTACTAGCTTCCAAGATTCCAAAATAGGCTTGCCTTGATCTTCAATTTCATTAGAGCAAAATTGCAACAAGACACATGTTTTGGGGCCGTTGTAATGAAATGACTTTAGAGGTTTTAATTAATATCCTGAATTCCAGGTGTAAGTTATCACAAAAAAAGCAACCATCCATTCAAATGGAAATCAAATAAGCATGCCACCCATTTGATATATTTTGTATAGGATCTAAAAAATTATATAAGTGCTTAAATATGTTTTTTCTTCCATTTAAATGCCTGCTATTTTGATTCATGTTCTTCAAATTGTATCTAGTAACTCGAAATGTATTTAATGCCTAATAATACTCCCTCCGCCCAATAATCTAAGATGTTTTTTGACAATACACTAGTGCCAAAAAACCTCCTAGATTATGGGACATAAGGAGTAGCAAATAAACTTGGGAAAATTCCTAACTTTGACATGCACAATGTATTGTAGTGCTTTCCATTTAGACCCTTTTTGGAGCATTTTATATAAATAGTTTGCAAGGTAATATACAATGTAGATTAATTTAATATTTTGTAATAAAATGAAAACACCATAAGATGCAAATAAAGGTTTGTATTTTCCCAAGTAGACGTTTGATTTATTTATTTTTGTATATTTTCTATATGGGAGATAAAAAGTTACATGCGTACTTCAGTATGAATTTTGCTTCCATTCAAAGCTACTTTTTTAGGTACTTGTTGTTTATATTTGAATTATATCTAGTAAATAGATAGTGGTAGGAAATTCAGTAAATAGCTAGAAATTCATTATATGCCTAAAAACACAAATAATTTCATAAAATTACCTAACTTTGAAATCAAGAATTCATTATAGTATGCTCCATGTTGACATAATTGAGACATGTTATATAGATGTTTTGTGAGGTACTATACAATATACATCGAGCAAGCATTTTTAAAATACTTTGTGGATATAAGCCAAAAATGCATAGAAGTATAATAATTTTGTCTGAATTGAGAGGTTTTTATTTTAGATACTTGTAGTTTCGATTTTAATTATTAGCACTAAATAGCTTTACATTAATTTAATGCCTAAATGAGTAACAAGTGACTTAAGAAAATCCTTAAATTTGGTAAGAACAATGTAATGTTGTATGTTCCATGCTGAAAAACGTTTAGAGCAGTCTAGATAAAATTGTGTTTTGAATGTACTACACAAGCACCTTGAATTGGTGTTTCGGAAAATAAAAGATATAGAATCATGTGTAACAAAATGGAATATGGTTCTGAATAATATTAAATGATGATGTAGTCTCCATCTTTTCACCCATGCGTGTACTCAGTGCGACCTATTTTTATTGTCAACAAAATGTTAAGATAGGCTATGTATGTCATCTTTCTCACACTCCAAGTAGAAAACATGTTCTATTCACCTCAATGAGGGCTATAATGTTTATGTTAGTGAATTGTTTACTTGAATACATGTACTCAGAGCTTGAATCATAATTTGTATGTGCTAGATGTTTATAGTATGTCGTATTTGATTTGCCATGTTTTTTTTTGAGTAATGTTATGACGATGCTAATTTGGATCAAGCTTAAACAAAAACCGCCTAATTTCCAAACAATACATGTATGATATATCATGAAAGAAATATAGGAGTATATGTTTTTGAAGCTTTTAACTATCCTTTTTATTTTAAAATTTTATCGGGCTCCGATAGCTGAAACGTCGCACTCTTCTTTGGATGCAAGTATTCGGGCTCGCACGACAATTTTATGTATGTGAGGAACCTCGCACGGAGGCTCCACAAGTGCAAAACACCTTCGCTTCTCTTCAAGTTGGACATTCGGAAGGCGTTTGATTCAGTCAAGTGGGAGTATATCATCGACCTCCTTCGCCGTAGGGGATTCCCGAGAATTTTCCGAGATTGGATAACTGCCCTACTTTGCTCCTCCTCCTCGCGGATTATTCTTAATGGCGTCACTGGCAGCCCCATCTTCCATAGTCAGGGCTTTCGGCAGGGGGATCCTCTGTCCCCCTTGCTATTTGTGATCGCGATCGACCCACTACAAAGAATTCTCGAGGCGGCGGCTAGTAGAGGGCTATTCCATAAAATTCGTGGCCGTGGGGTTCTTTTACGAACCTCGCTTTATGCGGACGACGCGACAGTCTTCATGGCACCTATCAAACGCGATATTGACCACCTCTCCAACATCCTTCGTCTTTTTGGTGATGTCACCGGTCTAGCCACCAACTTTCATAAGAGCTCGGTCGTCCCGATCCGTTGTGGGCACATCAACCTGCCACACATCCTTCAAAACCTTCCGGTGGCGCGCGGATCCTTCTCCATGAAATACTTAGGCCTTACGCTCTCTATGTGGCGGCT
The DNA here is from genome assembly GCA_039707655.1 of Elymus sibiricus. Classification (NCBI taxonomy): domain Eukaryota; kingdom Viridiplantae; phylum Streptophyta; class Magnoliopsida; order Poales; family Poaceae; genus Elymus; species Elymus sibiricus. Next base: position 305,115,616 of record CM077671.1, read on the forward strand.
CAGGAAGGTGGACTTTCAGTTCCTGGAGGATAAGGCGGCGGCAAAGTTGGTCCCTTGGGACGGGCAAAACATCACGTCTATGGGACACACCGCCTTGGTCAAGTTGGTGCTTGCCTCCCAAGCCATCTACATCATCACTACGCTCGTCGTCCCTCCAAGCACCCTCAAAAATCTCAACAAGCTTGAGCGAGCATTCCTTTGGGAAGGAAAGAACAAGACCACCAGGGTCGAATGCAAGGTTAATTGGGACACCGTTTGCCACCCAATCGCCAATGGGGGTCTTGGTGTGCTAAACACAGAGAAATTTGCTAGGGCGCTTAGGCTTCGCTGGATTTGGTTTGAGTGGAAGGAGCCAACTAAGATGTGGGTTGGCATGGGCAAGCCATGCGGTGATGCAGACTACAACTTCTTATATGCATCCTCAACTATTATCGTGGGCAATGGCACGTGCACTCCCTTTTGGGACTCTCCGTGGGTGCACAACCGCAAACCCATGGATATGCCCCCCCCCCCACATCTATGCGGCCTCAACGAGGAAGAATTGGAAGGTGTGGGAAGCACTCAAGGATGGTGCTTGGGTTAAAAAGATCAAGATGTCGTCCAGCTTCTCCATAGAGCACTTCAGGCAATTTCTCGAGCTTTGGGCCACCATTCGGGATTTCCACCTTCAAGAGGATATTGACGACGACATTGTTTGGAAGCATTCTGCTAGTGGCCTATACACGGCGGAGTTCGCCTACAAAAGCGCAATTTCTTGGCCTCATTCGCTCGCCCTTGGAGCATGCAGTGTGGAAAATCTAGGCTCTGTTGGGGAACGTTGCATGGGAAACAAAAAATTTCCTACGCACACACAAGATCTATCCATGGTGATGAGCATCTACGAGAGGGAGAGTTAATCTACATACCCTTGTAGATCGCTAAGCGGAAGCGTTTAAGAAACGCGGTTGATGTAGTCGAACGTCTCCGCGATCCAAATCGCAAGTCGTCCCTCGAACCGATCACGAACTAGTGCCGAACGGACGGCACCTCCGCGTTCAACACACGTACGGCTTGATGACGCCTTCACCTCCTCGATCCAGCGAGCGATGGTGAAGTAGTAGATGAGTTCCGGCAGCACGACGGCGTGGTGATGGTGGTGAGGAACAATCTCTGCAGGGCTTCGCCAAGCGCTACGGAGATTATGACGGAGGAACTAGAGGGTTAGGGTTGCCGGCACACGGCTTGGGGAATTCTTGATGTATTCCGGGTGCTAGCCCTGCCCCTCTATTTATATGTTGAGCCCTGGGGTCGAAACTTGGAGAAAGAGCCTCCTCAAAGTCGGTTTGGCCCGCAAGGCAAGAGTCCTGCTCGGACTCCAGGACCAGACGCCAGGGTCATCGGCATCTGGCCCCAGACGCCAGGGTCCCTGGCGTCTGGCCCCTGGCCTCCGCAAAACTTCCTTTTGCACCTTCCTAAAGCCTCGTGGGCTTTACCCCTTGGCCCAAATAAAGTGTTCTCGTACCCGAACATTTCGGGAAACATCCGGAACCCCTTCCGGTGAATTCCGGAACCCTTCCGGAGACCAAACACTATTATCCCATATATCAATCTTTACCTCCGGACTATTCCAGAGCTCCTCGTCATGTCCGGGATCTCATCCGGGACTCCGAACAACTTTCGGTCACCAACATAACAACTCAACTATACTTATATCGTCACCAAACGTTAAGTGTGTAGACCCTGCGGGTTCGAGAACTATGTAGACATGACCGAGACACCTCTACGGTCAATAACCAATAGCGGGACCTGGATGCCCATATTGGCTCCTACATATTCTACGAAGATCTTTATCGGTCGAACCTCTATGTCAAGGATTCAGTTAATCCCGTATGCTGTTCCCTTTGTTCTTCGGTATGTTACTTGCCCGAGATTCGATCGTCGGTATCTCTATACCTAGTTCAATCTCGTTACCGGCAAGTCTCTTTACTCGTTCCGTAATACAAGATCTCGTGGCTAACACTTTAGTCACATTGCTTGCAAGGCTCATTGTGATGTTGTATTACCGAGTGGGCCCTGAGATACCTCTCCGTCACACGGAGTAACAAATCCCAGTCTTGATCCATGCCAACCCAACAGACATCCTCGGAGATACCTGTAGAGCACCTTTATAGTCACCCAGTTACGTTGCGACATTTGATACACACAAGGTACTCCTCCGATGTCAGGGAGTTGCATGATCTCATGGTCATAGGAACAGATACTTGACATGCAGAAAACAATAGCAATAAACTGACACGATCATATGCTACGTTTACAGTTTGGGTCTTGTCCATCACATCATTCTCCTAATGATGTGATCCCGTTATCAAATGACATCTCATGTCCATGGCTAGGAAACCTTCACCATCTTTTGATCAACGAGCTAGTTAACTAGAGGCATACTAGGGACACAGTGTTGTCTATGTACCCACACATGTATTTGAGTTTCCAATCAATACAATTATAGCATGGATAATAAACGATTATCACGAACAAGGAAATATGATAATAACTAAATTATTATTGCCTCTAGGGCATATTTCCAACAGTCTCTCACTTGCACTAGAGTCAATAATCTAGTTCACATCACCATGTGATTTACATTGGTCTAACACCCAATGAGTTCTGGGGTTCGATCATGCTTTGCATGTGAGAGAGGTCTTTAGTCAACGGGTCTGTGACATTCAGATCCGTGTGTACTTTGCAAATCTCTATGTCATACTGTAGACACTTCTACCACACTCCACTTGGAGCTATTCCAAATGGCTGCTCCACTATATGTATCCTGACTGCTACTCAGAGTCGTCCGGATAGGTGTCAAAGCTTGCATCGACGTAACCCTTTACGACGAACTCTTCATCACCTCCATAATTGAGAAATATTTCCTTAGTCCTCTAGTTACTAAGGATAATCTTGACCGCTGTCCAGTGATCCACTCCTGGATCACTCTTGTACCCCTTGACAGAATCATGGCAAGGCACACATCAGGTGCGGTACACAGCATGGCATACTATACAGAGCCTATGGATAAGGCATAGGGGATGACCTTCGTCCTTTCTGTTTCTTCTGCCGTGGTCGAGCTTTGAGTCTCACTCAACTCCACACCTTACAAATCAGGCAAGAACTCTTTCTTTGACTGATCCATTTTGAACTCTTTCAAAATCTTGTCAAGGTATGTACTCATTGAAAGTCTTATCAGACGTCTTGATCTATCTCTATAGATCTTGATGCCCAATATTTAAGTAGCTTCATTCCAGGTCTTCCTTTGAAAAACTCCTTTCAAACGACCCTTTATGCTTTCCAGAAATTCTACATTATCTCCGATCAACAATATGTCAACCACATATACTTATCAGAAATTCTATAGTGCTCCCACTCACTCTATTGTAAATACAAGTTTCTCATAAACTTTGTATAGACATAAAAACTTTGATCACCTCATCAAAGTCTATATTCCAACTCCGAGATGCTTGCTCCAGTCCATAGAAGGATCGCTGGAGTTTGCATACATTTTAGCATCCTTAGGACTGACAAAACCTTCCGGTTGTATCACATACAACCTTTCCTTACGGATACCATTAAGGAAACGATGTTTTAACATCCATCTGCCAGATTTCATAATTGCAAAATGCAGCAACTGCTAACATGATTCCAACAGACTTTAGCATCGCTACGGGTGAGAAAGTCTCATCGTAGTCAACTCCTTGAACTTGTGAAAAACCCTTTGCCACAAGTCGAGCTTTATAGACGGTGACATTACCGTCCACGTCCGTCTTCCTCTTAAAAAATCCATTTGTTCTGAATGGCCTTACACCCTTCAGGTAATACTTCCAAAGCCCATACTTTGTTTTCTTACATGGATCCCATCTCGGATTTCATGGCCTCTAACCATTTCTCGGAATCCGGGCCCATCATCGCTTCTCCATAGCTCGTAGGTTCATCGTTGTTCAACAACATGACCTCTAAGACAGGGTTGCCGTACCACACAGGAGCAGTACGCGTCCTTGTCGACCCACGAGGTTCGATAGTAACTTGATCCGAAGTTTCATGATCATCATCATTAACTTCCTCTTCAACTAACGTAGGCTCCACAGAAACAACTTTCTGCGCTGCGCTACTCTTTGGTTGAAACAAAGGTTCAACAACCTCATCAAGTTCTATCTTCCTCCCACTCAATCTTTCGAAAGAAACTTTTTCTCGAGAAAGGACCCGTTTTAGCAACAAACACTTTGTGCTTGGATCTGAGATAGAAGGTTCACCCAACTGTTACGTTAGGGTATTCTATGAAGATGCATTTGTCCGCTTTGGGTTCGAGCTCATTAGGTGAAAACCCTTTTTCACATAAGCGTCGCAGCCCCAAACATTAAAAAATGACAGCTTAGGTTTCCGCCAAACCAAAATTCATACGGTGTCATCTCAACGGACTTATGGTGCCCCTTTTAAAGTGAATGTGGTTGTCTCTAATGCATAACCCTAAAACGATAGTGGTAAATCGATAAGAGACATCATAGTTCGCACCATATCTAATAGAGCACAACTACGACGTTCGGACACACCATCACACTATGGTGTTCCAGGTGGCGTGAGTTGTGAAACAACTTCCACATTGTCTTAAGTTATATACCAAACTCGTAACTCAGATATTTACCTCCACGATCATATCGTAGACATTTTATCTTCTTGTCACGATGATCTCAAACTTCACTCTGAACTTTTCAAACGATTCAGACTTGTGTTTCATTAAGTAAATATACACTATATCTACTCAAATCATCAGTGAAGGTAAGAAAATAACGATATCCACCGCCCACTACAAAACTCACTGGACCGCATACATCAACATGTATCATTTCCAATAAGTCAATTGCCCGCTCCATCATATCGAAAAACGGGGTTTTAGTCATCTTGCCCATGAGGCATGGTCCGCATGTCTCAACCGATTCGAAATCGAATGAGTCCAAAGATCCATCAGCATGGAGTTTCTTCATGCGTTTTACACCAATATGACATTTAGCGGCAGTGCCACAAGTATGTGGTACTATCATTATTAACTTTGTATCTTTTGGCATCAATATTATGAACATGTGTATCACTACGATCAAGATTCAATAAACCATTCTTATTGGGTGCATGACCATTGAAGGTATTATTCATGTAAATAGAATAACCATTATTCTCTAACTGCAATGAATAACCGTTTTGCAATAAACTTGATCTAATCACGTTCATGCTTAACGCAAACACCAAATAACATTTATTTAGGTTCATCACTAATCCCAAAGGTAGAGAGAGCGCGCGATGGTGATCACATCAACCTTGGAAACACTTCCAACACTCATCGTCACCTCACCCTTAGCCTCCGTTTATTCCGTAGCTTTTATTTCGAGTTACCAACACTTAGCAACCGAACCGGTATCTAATACCCAGGTGCTACTAGGAGTACTAGTAAGGTACACATCAATAACACGTATATCAAATATACTTCTGTCGACGTTGCCAACCTTCTTATCTACCAAGCATCTAGGGTTGTTCCACTTCAGCAACCGTTCTCCTCATAATAGAAGCACTCAGTCTCGGGTTTGGGTTCAACCTTGGGTTTCTTTACTGGAGCAGCAACTGGCTTGCCATCCATGAAGTATCCCTCCTTGCCCTTGCCCTTCTTGAAACTAGTGGTTTTACTAACCATCAACACTTGATGCTCCTTCTTGATTTCTACCTTCGCGGGGTCAAACATCGCGAATAGCTCAGGGATCATTATTTCCATCTCTGGCCTTTTATAGTTCATCACGAAGCTCTAGTAGCTTAGTGACAGTGACTTGGAGAACTATACCAATCACTATCTTATCTGGAATTGTAGTACCCAGACAATCTGAGCACATGCTCAATGATTGAGCTATTCTCCATCATCTTGCAGGCAAAGAATCTTGTTGGAGGTCTCATACCTCTCAACACGGGCACGAGCCTGAGATCCCAATTTCAGCTCTTAGAACATCTCATATGTTCCGTGACGTTCAAAACGTTTTGGAGCCTCAATTCTAAGCTGTAATGCATGACGCACTGAACTATCAAGTAGTTATCAGAACGTGCCTGTCAGATGTTCACAACATCTACAGACGACGCTTGAGGGGGTGGCGCACCGAGCGGTGCATTAAGGACATAAGCCTTCTGTGCAGCATTGAGGACAATCCTCAGATCACGGACCCAGTCCGCATTATTGCTACCATCATCTTTCAAATCTATTTCTCTAGGAACATATAAAAATTCAAGGGAGCTACAGCGCGAGCTAGTAATCTACAACATAATTTGCAAAGACATTTTGACTATGTTCATGATAATGAGTTTAGTTAATCATATTACTTAAAAACTCCCACTCAAATTGACATCCCTCCGGTCATTCGAGTGTCACATGATCCAAATCCACCAACTCAAGTCCGATCATCACGTGAGTTGAGGTGGTTTCAATGGTGAACATCTTCATGTTGATCATATCTACTATATGACTCATGTTCGACCTTTCGGTCTCTTGTGTTCCGAGGCCATGTCTGTACATGCTAGGCTCGTCAAGTTTAACCCGAGTGTTCCGCACGTGCAACATGGCTTACACCCGTTGTATGTGAACGTAGAGTCTATCACACCCGATCATCACGGCGTGTCTCGAAACGACGAACTTTCGCAACGGTGCACACTCGGGGAGAACACAATTTATCTTGAAATTTAAGTGAGGGATCACCTTATAATGCTACCGTCGTCCTAAGCAAAATAAGATGCATAAAAGGATTAACATCACATGCAAATCATAAGTGACATGATATGGCCATGAACTCGTGCTTTTGATCTCCATCTCCAAAGCACCGGCATGATCTCCATCGTCACCGGCATGACACCATGATCTCCATCATCTTGATCTCCATCAACGTGTCGCCATGAGGTTGTCGCGCCGACTGTTGCTTCCACGACTATTGCTAACTCATAGCGATAAAGTAAAGCAAAACGGCGAAAATAATTAAAGACAACTCTATGGCTCCTGCCAGTTGCCGTACTCATCGACATGCAAGTCGTGATATTCTATACAACACATGATCATCTCATACATCACATATATCTCATCATGTAATTGGCCATATCACATCACAACATACCCTGCAAAAACAAGTTAGACGTCCTCTAATTGTTGTTGCAAATTTTACGTGGCTGCTACAGGTTTGCAAGAACCGTTCTTACCTACGCAAAACCACAACGTGGTGTAGTGATTGCTTTTTGATCTTCTAAAAGAACCCTCTTCATTGAAATCGATTCAACTAAAGTGAGAGAGACAGACACCCGCTAGCCATCTTTATGCAACGAAGTTACATGTCAGTTGAAGGAACCTGTCTCGCGTAAGCGTACGCGTAATGTCGGTCCGGGCCGCTTCATCTCACAATACCGCCGAATCAAGTATCAACTAGTAACGGCAAGCAATATGTATACACCCACGCCCACAATTCGTTTGTGTTCTACTCGAGATCTCATCTACGCATAGACCTAGCTCGGATGCCACTGTTGGGGAACGTTGCATGGGAAACAAAAAATTTCCTACGCACACACAAGATCTATCCATGGTGATGAGCATCTACGAGAGGGAGAGTTAATCTACATACCCTTGTAGATCGCTAAGCGGAAGCGTTTAAGAAACGCGGTTGATGTAGTCGAACGTCTCCGCGATCCAAATCGCAAGTCGTCCCTCGAACCGATCACGAACTAGTGCCGAACGGACGGCACCTCCGCGTTCAACACACGTACGGCTTGATGACGCCTTCACCTCCTCGATCCAGCGAGCGATGGTGAAGTAGTAGATGAGTTCCGGCAGCACGACGGCGTGGTGATGGTGGTGAGGAACAATCTCTGCAGGGCTTCGCCAAGCGCTACGGAGATTATGACGGGGGAACTAGAGGGTTAGGGTTGCCGGCACACGGCTTGGGGAATTCTTGATGTATTCCGGGTGCTAGCCCTGCCCCTCTATTTATATGTTGAGCCCTGGGGTCGAAACTTGGAGAAAGAGCCTCCTCAAAGTCGGTTTGGCCCGCAAGGCAAGAGTCCTGCTCGGACTCCAGGACCAGACGCCAGGGTCCTCGGCGTCTGGCCCCAGACGCCAGGGTCCCTGGCGTCTGGCCCCTGGCCTCCGCAAAACTTCCTTCTGCACCTTCCTAAAGCCTCGTGGGCTTTACCCCTTGGCCCAAATAAAGTGTTCTCGTACCCGAACATTTCGGGAAACATCCGGAACCCCTTCCGGTGAATTCCGGAGACCAAACACTATTATCCCATATATCAATCTTTACCTCCGGACTATTCCAGAGCTCCTCGTCATGTACGGGATCTCATCCGGGACTCCGAACAACTTTCGGTCACCAACATAACAACTCAACTATACTTATATCGTCACCAAACGTTAAGTGTGTAGACCCTACGGGTTCGAGAACTATGTAGACATGACCGAGACACCTCTACGGTCAATAACCAATAGCGGGACCTGGATGCCCATATTGGCTCCTACATATTCTACGAAGATCTTTATCGGTCGAACCTCTATGTCAAGGATTCAGTTAATCCCGTATGCTGTTCCCTTTGTTCTTCGGTATGTTACTTGCCCGAGATTCGATCGTCGGTATCTCTATACCTAGTTCAATCTCGTTACCGGCAAGTCTCTTTACTCGTTCCGTAATACAAGATCTCGTGGCTAACACTTTAGTCACATTGCTTGCAAGGCTCATTGTGATGTTGTATTACCGAGTGGGCCCTGAGATACCTCTCCGTCACACGGAGTAACAAATCCCAGTCTTGATCCATGCCAACCCAACAGACATCCTCGGAGATACCTGTAGAGCACCTTTATAGTCACCCAGTTACGTTGCGACGTTTGATACACTCAAGGTACTCCTCCGATGTCAGGGAGTTGCATGATCTCATGGTCATAGGAACAGATACTTGACATGCAGAAAACAATAGCAATAAACTGACACGATCATATGCTACGTTTACAGTTTGGGTCTTGTCCATCACATCATTCTCCTAATGATGTGATCCCGTTATCAAATGACATCTCATGTCCATGGCTAGGAAACCTTCACCATCTTTTGATCAACGAGCTAGTTAACTAGAGGCATACTAGGGACACAGTGTTGTCTATGTACCCACACATGTATTTGAGTTTCCAATCAATACAATTATAGCATGGATAATAAACGATTATCACGAATAAGGAAATATGATAATAACTAAATTATTATTGCCTCTAGGGCATATTTCCAACAGGCTCCACCCAAGGTAAAGTTCTTTGCTTGGCTGGCCATCCAAAATAGAATCTGGACCGCAGATCGATTGGCCAAGCGTGGTTGGCCGAACTGTGGCTCGTGCCCCTTATGCATGCGTGAGAATGAATCGGTTGACCATCTGTTCTTCAAATGCCGGTTCACCATTCGTCCATGGGGCTTGATCAAGGCGTGGTTGCAACTCATTCACGTTGATACCTCCACTTGGCCCCTGAGGCATTCCACCTTAGACTGGTGGCTTGGGTCGACAGATGCTTCCGTCCCCAACAGGAAGGCCATGGCCTCGCTAACCATGCGCACCACGTGGACAATCTGGAACGAGAGAAACACACGCGTCCTCCGCAACAAGGCAGCTCCACCTATGGTTATTCTCGACAACATCAAAAGGGGGGCATCATTCTGGGTCGCCACCGGAGCTAAGAAACTAGGGTCCATCAATGCTGGGAGAGTGATTCTTCCTTGTATTTTAAGGGGTGTTTGTAACACAAATTCTATTCTCTCTTAATTAATATACGTGGCAAATCTTTTGCCCGTTTTAACAAAAAAAAAAGTATTCGGGCTCGTGTCTAGTGCATCTCCGAGAGAGCAGGACTGGTGAGTGCTACAACCGATCGCCGTCACCCTCTGACCAGTGAGATCACCAAAGTGGCAGCTACCCGGGTAGCTTTGACCTCCTTGTAACAGACCCACGCAGGCAGACTTGCAATCTGCTTACCATTCAGGCATTTCACAATAACAAACTCAAAACATTTCGCACACTTTGAGGCAAAAAAAACAAAAAAAAAACTACACAAGTAAAACAGCGCTGACACGTGATAGCGGAAGACGTCAAAGACTTAAAGCCGACGGCCAGACAAAGCGAGCAGCGAGCAGCGAGCGCAAAGCCGTCCGTCGTGGCAGCACTATAATTCTGTAGCCCTCGCCGACATATTTCGAATTGCCGCAGCCTGCGGAGGCGATTCCCGGGAACAAACCGATCGTATCGGCAGGCAAAACAAAAGCAGGTGAGGATCGAAAGAAAGCGAAAGAGAAGATTACAAGGGGAGCAGTAAAGAAAGCGGATCGAGGAAGAAGAAAAGAGAAGGGTGTATCGTTCGTAGCGTACATCGTCCAGCCAAAGGCCAAAGCGGCGGCACGTAGACGAAGGCAGCAGCAGCAGCAGCGAATCACGAGGAAAGCAGGCCGAGAGAGCAGCCAACCACCCCTATCTTTTGCTTTCGTTGCTTCGTTTGGACTTTGGTACTACGTACGTACGTAGTACTCTACTCTGCTAACTGATTTTGGCCGCGACAGGACTGACCCCAAGGGCGAGGTCGCCCCAAAGAGAAAATAAAACGGGTGACGCAGCGGCCAACTGGTGTGTGCAGGTGATGCGTTACGGGGGGTGCGGCGGTGGACTTGGCATGCATGTCGCGGCTGCACGCTCTGGCTCTGGCGTTGGAGGAAAAAAGCCGTCCTATTTAAGCACGCCCGGCCGCCGCACTCTGACCGCCCGCTCACACACACACACACACACACTCGCGCTCTCTCTCTCTCGCTCTCGGTGCCACACAGGCGGGTGAGTGACGCGGCTCATCATACCGAGGGAGGCCGTTGGTGCTGCTGCGCCATGGAGACAGCGCAGGAAAGAGAGCTGCTGCAGCTGCAGCTGCAGGGGTGGCCTTTCCACGCCATGCCGCCCAGCTTCCACGCCGGCAGCGCCTACAGCGGCGGCAGCAGCAGCATGAGCAGCGACGTCGGCGGCGACTCCTTCCTGCTCGGATGGGAGCCGCCGTTCGGCGGCTGCTTCGGCCTCGCCGACGCGCAGCTCCACGACCTCTTCCCCCTCTGTACGTGCGCGCGCGCCGGCATCATGTTTCTGCTCTGTTTTTCTCTTCAGCAGCGCCGGCGGAGAATTGAATTCGTCGTTCCTTCGACTGCACTGCAGGCATGGAGCCGTTCCCGGTGTCGACGGCGGCGGACTTCCCATCGGAGCAGCAGGTCCCGGCGCCGGCGGCAATGCCCAACGGGGAGCTCGGCGACCTTCTGCTGGTACGAAGCAACCCATCCTTATCTCTCGCGTCCGAATTAACCACGGCGTCCGTTTCTTGCGAGATTTCCTCGGCCGTGTTAAAACCGTCGCTTTCTCTCATTGTTTCCTCTCGGCAGAATTTCTGGGACGCCGGTGACGCGAGCGAGCAGCCGGTCGCAATCAATTCGAGCTGCGTGGCACCGCAGCACGAGAAGAGCAGCCAGAGCAGCGCTGCCACGGCCACGAACTCTTTCCTCTGTAAGCAACAAGTCGCTCCCTCCCTCCCTCCCTCGGAATCCATTGATCGACTTGAGCATTCGCTAGGCCTGTGCGTTTTTCTCTAGGTTCCCTGCTCCGGTCCTTGGCACATCACCAAGGAGGCAAGGACAAAACACAAAGTCGTAGAGTTACGCATTTAACAATGGAGCTTGTCAATGCAATAATGCTAAACGTACAAAGAGTTACACACAGTTACACGCTGACTAGGATTCTTTTTTTCTAACTAACCTCTCCCCCCTGATTTTCATGGTGGTGGGGCCCCTCATCCCCTTAATCTCCAATCAAAATCCACCTGCCTGTAAACCCCCTGTAAACCTATGTATGTGCAGCATTACTCTTGTCAATGCCATGCGTTCAAAAACGCCATATGGGGCACGGTGTGTGGGTGGGGCCCGCCGGAAATTAGCAGCACCTAATTGTCATGACTTGATGACCCTATGATTTGCGCATGGTCGCTCGGTAACATACATATTATAGTACTGTCGCGGTAGGATTGCACCATATAATTATAATATATATACTCCATTGTAGACTTGTTACTTATTAGTGGAGTACGTAGAGACAGGCGCTTCTTTTCAAGTAAAGACAGATCTGGGTGTTACATGTTTAGATGGTACTCCTCCAGCAAAGATTCTAATCTTGTGCAGGACTACTCCTGCCAAAGTCGCACCTTTTACGTGATCACTTCATTATTTTTAGGGCGCATTGGGCATGTAACTGAATGATTAGCTAATTGGTTGATGATCACTGCCGCAGATGATGAGGACGATCTTTTGGGCTCCATTTTCTCCAAGAGGCCCACCTTGGCAGAAGAACCACCCGTGTTCCTCGCCCCGGCGGAGGCCGAGCCCCTCCTCAGCGCCTCCTCCTCCTCCAGCTGCCACGCGGACCCACCCGCCAGCGACGCCGGCGGGGCCCGGCCGCAGGAGACCGCCACCAAGCCAAGTGGCGCACGGGCCCCGCCGCCTCTCCCTCGCTGCTCCTCGTCGTCGTTGAAACGGGCGACACCGGAAGGTGCTCTCTCGACCTCGACGCGACACGCCTCACAGTCGCCTCCACCCACTCCCCAGAACTGTTTAATTCTGGCCGTCTAATCACTGAGTAATTAACTTTGACTGGCGTTGTGTCTGGCGGCAGCATCGGAGTCGGCAGAGGCGGAGTGCAGCCAGAGCGGCGGCAAGCGGCGGAGGGCGTCGTCGGGGAGCGTGGTGTGCCCGTTCGCCGTGCTGAAGCCCGACGGCCTCGACGGCGGCGCGACGCTGGCGGACATCAACGCGCGCATCCTCTCGCGGCCGGCGCGGCCCGTGCGGCACCCCGTCGGCGAGTACGCGTGCGCGCCGCGCGTGCTCGCGGCCGACGCGCCGGGCATCTCGGGCAGGGCCGTCTCGGGGTTCACGAGGCTGCACACCCCCGGCCGCGGCACCATTACCATCATGAGGACGCGAGGCTGCTGACGCATCATTGCAAGCCCTGTCTGCTGTCTGTGCCCATGGACATGGACGATGATGATAATGCACCATGTAGATTAGCCCGGCTCAATCAGTGCGTGCATGGCTAGCTAGACGCCCCGTCGCTAGCCAGTAGCGCTTCCGAGTTCCGATGCCGTGTAATTACATGCTCGATTACATAAGGAGTGAGTGAAAGTGAATGAATAAAACCCTTCCATTTCCTTCTCCAGATTTCGTTTTTTCGACCCTTCTCTCGGATGCTCTGATAGCGATAGCGAAGGCTTCCTTGGATCGTCCGTAGCCGTAGCAAGGAACAAGGCCGGCCTCGCTGGTGGCCCCTGTCCTTGTGCTCCTGGTAGCCAAGCAGCTTGTGCTACGGCCGCATACAGCCCCGAAAAGCTGAAAGCAACTGCCTTTCCTTTTGTCGGCAAGGCGTGGGCCTACTACTCCTTAACTCGAGCTGCCTCCATGGCTCTTTGCATGAGCTTTTTTCTCTTTGCAATAATAAAAGAATGGGCTTGACTTGAGCATACTACTAATACATTGTTTATTACTCAGTGGTCAGTGCAAAGCCTTCCTCTGGAATGGGCGAATGGCTTCTTCTTTTTGTTTAGGAAAAAAAAGAGAAGTCCGGCAAAGAGAATATACAAAGGGATAAAGACGGCAGTAGAGCAGGGCATGGTAAAAACCACCATCCAAAGCGAGAGCAGAGCAGCAGGGTAAAATGATGCCTAATAGTACTACGAAAACAAAGAAGGACGAGTTTGATTTGAGGAAATAAAAAGCAGGGTTCGAGACGGGGGCAAGGCAAAGAGCAAAGCGCGACGGCTCCATCATTGTGGTCACGCAAAAGCAGAGCAAAACATTGTAGAATATGTGAATTGCACGATGTATTGCTCTTCGTGCATAGGCACGTATATATGAGTACAAAGGTGGGCCACAGACCTTAACTATACAAGAACTAGGAGGCGGGCCTAATACACAATATACACAGATCATATATATTCAACACCCCCCGCAGTCGAAGCGGCACCGCGGCTGACGCAAAGACTGGACCGGAACTCCTCAAATGACGCCGTAGGCAAGCCCTTGGTCATGATATCAGCAAATTGTTGGAAAGTAGGGACGTGTAAAACACGAATATGGCCAAGGGCCACCTGTTCCCGAACAAAATGAATATCCAACTCAATATGCTTGGTCCGTCGATGATGCACCGGGTTAGCGGAGAGGTAGACCGTCGAGACGTTGTCGCAGTAGACCACCGTGGCACGATCGACGGGGCAAGAGAGCTCCTGAAGCAGCTGGCGAAGCCACGAACACTCGGCGACGGCGTTGGCCACCGCACGATACTCAGCCTCAGCACTGGAACGAGAGACCGTAGGCTGCCGCTTGGACGACCACGAGATAAGTGAGGGTCCAAGGTAGACACAATACCCCGAAGTGGAGCGACGAGTGTCAGGGCAGCCCGCCCAGTCTGCATCGGAGTAGGCGGTGAGGGCGGTGTCGGCGGAGGCGTGAAGCGTGACTCCAAGATCCATAGTGCCACAGATATAGCGGAGAATCCGCTTGACGGGAGCCCAGTGAACGTCTCGAGGAGCATGCATATGAAGACACACCTCTTGCACGGCATACTGGATCTCCGGTCGAGTCAGAGTCAGGTACTGGAGAGCACCAACGATAGACCGATAGAAAACAGCATCCGAAGCAGGAGAACCATCCGTGGCAGAAAGCTTGGCCTTCGTATCAACAGGCGTAGCGGCGGGCTTGCAGTTAAGCATGCCGGCGCACTCCAGGAGCTCGTGAGCGTACTTCCGCTGATGAAGGAAGAAGCCATCCGGACGGCGCACCACTTCAACACCGAGGAAGTAGTGCAAAGGACCCAAGTCCTTGATAACGAACTCAGCGCGAAGACGAGCGTGAGCTGACTGAGGAGACCAGCCGTACATGCTGTCAGGATGATGTCGTCGACATAGAGCAGCAAGTAGGCCGTGTCAGAGCCCTGATGATAGACGAAGAGCGAGGCGTCCGAGCGGATAGAGCGGAACCCAAGCTGGTGGAGAAACACCGCGATGCGCTGGTACCAAGCGCGCAGAGCCTGCTTGAGTCCGTACAAGGACCGCGAAAGCAGGCACACGTGGTCGGGAAGCGCCGGGTCAACAAACCCGGTGGGCTGCTGGCAGAGGACCTGCTCCTCGAGGTGACCATGTAGGAAGGCGTTGGAGACGTCCATCTGGTGCACCGGCCAAGCACGGGAGACCGCAAGGTGGAGAACCGTGCGAATCGTACCGGGCTTGACGACCGGAGCGAAGGTGTCGGTGAAGTCGATACCAGCACGCTGTCGGAAGCCACGGACGACCCAACGCGCTTTATAGCGATCAAGGGTACCATCAGGACGGAGCTTGTGTTTAAAGACCCACTTCCCGGTAATCACGTTGGCGTGCCGGGGACGGGGAACAAGCTGCCACGTCTGGTTGCGCAACAGGGCGTCAAACTCCTCTTGCATCGCAGCCATCCAGAGCGGGTCATGAAGAGCGGCTCGAACGGAGGACGGCAAAGGCGACGACGCAGAGGTGGACACCGCATGGACGTAGTCATCCGAGGCGTAGCGCGAGCTCGGGCGAAAAACGCCCGTACGAGCACGGGTGACTGGACCGGCCACAGGCGCCGGGGGGACCGCGGGCGCCGGGGGAGCCGGGGGCGCCGAGGGCGCCGAGGGAGCCGGGGGCGCCGGGGGAGCCGGGGGAGCCGGGGGCGCCGGGGGCGCCGAGGGCACCGCGGAGGCCAGCGTCGGGGGCGCCGGAGGCGCCGGTGCCGCGGTTGTAGGAGGCGCCGCATGCGGGGGGCGCGCCTCAAAGCCAGGGGCGGGCCAAGAGAGGCGCGCGAGCGCCCTGGGAGAGGCGTCGAGGAGCCCGCGTCACCTGTGGCGGGAGGAACATCCGGGGGTACCTGCTGAAACGGAAACACATGCTCATCAAAGTAAACGTGCCGGGAAGTGAACACACGGTGGGAGACGGGATCATAGCACCGATATCCCTTGGAGTTAGAAGGGTAGCCGAGGAAGATGCAAGCGACAGATCGTGGTGCGAGCTTGTGAGAAGCAGCGTCGGCAGTGCTGGGATAGCAAAGGCACCCAAAGATACGCAAGTCGTCATAAGACGGGGGCGTACCAAAGAGAAGATGGTGAGGAGCGTAGTTCCACCGTGGGCGGCAGGGTCTAAGGTTAAGAAGAAGTGATGTAGTGGCGAGTGCGTCCGGCCAGAAACGAGGCGGCACGTTGGCATGAAACAGGAGCGTGCGAACGCAGTCATTCAGAGTGCGAAGGACGCGTTCGGCTCGACCGTTCTGCTGTGAAGTGTACGGGCATGTGAGGCGGAAAACTGTGCCATGATGCGACAAGAAGGTGCGGAAAGCGAGATTGTCGAACTCTTTTCCATTGTCCGTCTGAAACGCAAGGATGGGACGCCCAAACTGCGTGCGGACATAGGAGTAAAAGGCCGTCAAGGTGGAGAGTGCATCCGACTTTCTGCGCAAAGGAAAAGTCCACACGTAATGAGAATAATCATCAAGAATGACCAGATAATATAAATAGCCCGAATTACTAGGAACTGGAGAGGTCCACACATCACTATGAATCAACTGAAAAGGAAAAGAAGCAATGGTGGTGGAATTATTAAACGGCAGACGAACATGTTTGCCGACTCGACAGGCATGACAAGTGTGATCCTCCATCTTATTACAACTGAAACTGAAACTCCTAAGAATATGACGAAGTGTGACGGGGTTGGGATGACCCAAGCGAGCATGCCAGAGATCGACGCCAACGGAGAGAGCGACCGGTGCGGCGGTGGTGGAGGAAGACGGATGCACTGGATAAAGCTCGTCGGGGCTGTCACATCGGTGGAGCACCATCCTGGTTCGAGCGTCCTTGACACAAAAACCAATGCCGTCAAATTCAACAGTAACAAGATTTTCACGAGTGAAGCATTTAACAGAAACAAGGTTCTTAATAAGATCAGGAGACACAAGTATGTTAGACAAAGATAAAGGTGTAGAATTAGAAGGAAAAGAAGCGTGCCCGACGTGTGTGATGGGAAGTGTGGAACCATCGCCGACAATGATGCGGCGGTCGGTGGAAACAGGAGTGAAGGAGGCAAGGTTACCAGGATGAGCAAACATGTGAGCCGTAGCCCCGGTGTCCATGTACCAATCACCGCCTCCAGTGTAGTTGTTCGGCGTAGGTGCGGTGTGCAGCGCGGCGAAGAGCGCCGGATCCCAGGGTGCCGGTGGCAGGGCCGGCGAGGGCGGCGACGGGGCCGCAGGGAGACCGTAGGCGCCGCTCAGCTGCGGCGGCGGGTATCCTCCGTACGGCTGCGGAGCCGCGTAGTACGCCTGGTGCGCCGGCGGGCGCGGCACGGGAAGGGTTGGTGCAGGAGCCCGTGGAACCGGCATGGTGTAGGCATGAACAACACCGGTCCACGGGTTGTAGCCGGAGGCCCACGGAGGAGGCACCTGGAACTGCTGCTGCTGCTGACGGGGCTGGCCGGTGCCCTGTGACTGCTGCTGCTGCTGCTGGCCGCCGCGGCGGCCACCGCGCCGGCCCCCGCGGCGCCGTTCGGCGGGAGGGGCGGGAGGTGCGGGCGGCCCGTACGGGAGCGGGAGCAGCCCCGGCTGCTGGGGCGCCGGGTGGCGCGGCTGCGGGGGCGCGGCCGGGGCACCGGGAGGCGTCGGGGGCCCGCCGCGGGTGGTGCCGGCGGCGAGGGCGGTGTGGATGGCCCGCGCCTTCACCTGTTTCATCCGTCGCTCCTCCAAGCGGAGGTACGCAACGAACTTGGCGAAGGACGGGTTGGGGGTGAGGGTGAGGTTCGCCGCGGCGTTGCAGAAGTCCTCGTTGAGCCCGGCGTGAGCGTGCTGAGGAGGAGATCATCATCGATCTTCGCGCCAATGTCGCGGAGCTCGTCAGCGAGAGTCTTGAGGCGGCGACAATAATCGTCGACGGAGGAGTTGTCCTGGTGGCACCCAAAAAACTCTTGCTGCAAAAAAACACGACGTTGGAGTTGGTTGTCGGTGAAGAGCCCGTTCAGCTTGGTCCACACGGCGCAGGCGTCATCACCGTCCTGCACGACCGTCTGAAAGAGGTCCGGCGAGATGGTGAGGAAGAACCACCGGATGATCGTGGTGTCGATGGTGGACCAGTCATGGAACTCGGGGACGAGGCTGGAGTCGACGGAGCCGTCCACGTGGTCGACGAGATGGTACTCCCGAAACACGAGGGAGAAGTACGTCTTCCACGTGTAGTAGGAGGAGTCCGTCTGGGAGAGACGAACCGGCACCCGCTCGTAGATGTTCAGGTTGCGGATGTCGTTGACGTCGGGAGGGTTCGCGTCGGCGAACGGGTTGGAGTTGGTGGACGCGGAGGAAGTGACGGACGACATGACGGCTAGGGTCGGCTCGGGGTGGCACGTGGGGTAGTGTTTGGTTCGGGTGGCGGTGGTGGGTCGGCAGCAAGATGAGCAACAGCGAAGCAGACGAGCGGGCGAGCTGGCGAGGCGGCTAGCGACGAGCGATGGGATCTAGGAAAGCTAGCTAGATGGAGGCGGCAGCAGTACGTGCAAGCTAGCTAGATGGAGGCAGCAGTACGTACGGCGCGCGGGTGAGTAGGCAGGAGCGGCGACGGGAGCTAGGAAAGCTACAGCGGCGACGCGGCTAGGTTTAGGCAGCGGGCGCGACAGGGGCGCGGGCGGCGGTGGCTGGGTTGGCGGCGGCGGCGGCGGCGCGGAGAAGACGCGCGGCGGCGGCGGCGGAGGCAAGGCGGAAGCGAGGTCGTAACCTAAAAACTGATACCATGTAGAATATGTGAATTGCACGATGTATTGCTCTTCGTGCATAGACACGTATATATGAGTACAAAGGTGGGCCACAGACCTCAACTATACAAGAACTAGGAGGCGGGCCCAATACACAATATACACAGATCATATATATTCAAACAAGCATGGCTGCCGGGGCGCGCTGTGGCGTGCCACGCGGGCACGGCGAGCGCGACGCCGGAACAGGAGCAGAGCATGTTGCAAAAGGGAGGTGTCCCCTGCTGCGATTCAAATGGAGATCGATCGAGTGACCGGTAGGAAAAAAGTCAGGGCGCACAAGGTTCCAGGACTGCCGATGATGCACGCGGCAAGTCAACACGCCGCTGGGAGATGGGATCGATCATGTGGATGTGGGCATGCATGCATGTCCGTGTTGTTCATGGGGATTTTGTAGGGCACAGGTGGTGGATTCCGGCGGAATTCGGGCGTCAGTCGGTGATGAGTGCCACCCGTCCTGGCTCTGTGGCTCAAGGCTGCGGTCAAAGCTGTTTCGTGGATTCCAAATTCATGACATCAATCGGACGGCCGGCGTGGACGCTGGCTGGCTGACTGGTGGTGTATCTTGTGAATGTGTGTGGTGGGACAGGGGTTAGCAGAGGTTAGGTTAGGTCAGCCATTCAACAGCTTTTTTGAATTAAATGCGTGCAAGCAGACGATTGTCGAACAAAAAGTACTACAGGGCTTCTCAGTTTCAAAATCTGGGATTCATAATTCAACTAGAGTTCAATAATTTGGGGCCTCTTTGGTTTGCGGGATTCTAAAGACGCAGGAACATGAAACACCCAGGAATATGATAGGATTGCATGTGTAAATCAGATGATTGGAAAATACAGATAACTTTTTTGAAAGACAAACACAGGAATTTGGCAAACTTGGATATTTGTCCATAAAAGTAGAAGAAACACAGAATAAGTAACAATACTAAAGCGATAAGCTTTCCTATTTTCTCCTCTTTTTAATTTTTTTTCTCAATTCTATTATCCATTTACAGGCCGGCAGTAAATAGTAAGCGCGAACAATACTCGCAGTGAACTGTGTCTCGCGTAAAAAAAAGGCCACCTCGAAGAAGAAAAATACACGCTTTATTCATTAAAAATGGGATTTTTCTACACATCATTTCTATCCCCCTCCATCACTCTCACATCCTTATATAGAGGGTTAGGATTTATGATTTTTTTTACATATCATTTCTCTCCACCGGCGTACCGGTGCAGAGCCTTCTTGATCGTCTCCCGATCCTTTCAGATGATGGTGCTGCCTGATACGCAAAACAATAAACTGGACCATTATATTTGCATGAATAGTAATCTGTGGAAAAAATAAGTTCTTCGCCGATTACTGCCTATTTTTACACCATGATATCAGTAAACCATTATATTTGCATGAATAGTAATCTGTGGGAAAAATAAGTTCTTCGTCGATTACTGTCCATTTTTACACCAGGACATCAGTAAACAGTGCATCAACGATCACCCAAACAAAAACCGAAATAGTATCCGAACTAACCCAGAACTGCTAACCGAAATAATAGCCCAAATAAATCAAAACAACAAACTCGAATAACCCGAAATAGTAAAACCAGTGAAACAGAACAACATCTGAATAAACAAAAATATTAACCTATCCAAACCATAAACCGAAATAGTACTTAAATTTCCTTTGTTTTTGTTGCTACATTCATTTGAACCAAATGCATGAACAATGTCAATGTAGGAAAAATTGATATCCATACGTACTCAAAGTAAATTTCAGATGTGATCGTGTTTCAAAAAAAAAATAGATGTGAACGTATAACTCAGAGAGTTTTTCTTCTTCTGAAGTATAGTAAAACAACATATTCTCCCCCCTAAGAAAGCGACCAAGCGACAAAGGTTTCCTGACTTCCGTTGGCGCCACTGCCGGTCTGCCTCATCTTCAGTCCGCCAAACAAAGATGCTCCCCGCCTAGCCCCATCCCGACAGTGCGTCTAGAGTTATTGAAGGGCGTATGTAGGTGTGTCTCCGACGGATCTCGTTGGAGTCGCTCGGTGTTGGTCTACAATGGATCTCCATGGATCTAGTCTTCATTCGCATGTGATTGTGTGGATACAGGTTGGGTCCTTCCAATCTACGCTTTCTTAACTG
Source organism: Elymus sibiricus (assembly GCA_039707655.1). Lineage (NCBI taxonomy): Eukaryota > Viridiplantae > Streptophyta > Magnoliopsida > Poales > Poaceae > Elymus > Elymus sibiricus. The sequence continues at coordinate 305,136,667 of CM077671.1, forward strand.
ATGACGGTTGTTATTCCGGTGCACTAATCCTGTGGGGCCTTATCACGATGACTTTTTGACTGTCTGCTACAATAAAGTTTTCCCGGCTCCGGCGAGGAAGGTGTAATGATGGCACCGCGTCCTCGGTTCGCTTCAGTGATTGTAGTCGTCACTAAGTGGTCTACGAATCTGTATGTAATTTCTGTTAGTTACGGTGTTCTTCGTACTACTATGACCATTGATGGATAAATTCAAAAGTTATTTTTTAACCCAACATATCTCTTGTTTAGACTAAACCTCAACACATCCATTATCATGTATTGAAACATATTGGTATGAAAACACGAGATTCCCTATTTTACCTTCGGCCTACCAACAGCTACCACCCATTTGATGCATGGGCCATTCCTTTGTTCCATTCCTCCTTGTTGAGACCCCTCTCGTGTTTACTCCCTTGAGGCTCCAGCCATGCGAGTTAAAGTACTCGTGACATAGCGTTGAGGCATTATTCAACGTGAAGAACTTCACGAGGCATGATTCTCTTCGGTCCAAGGTTTGGTAGAGCTAGAGCGTGCATGCAGTTACTCCTGCACCCACCTACCTACATATAAGTTGGTCTACACATGTTAACGTGCGCTGCAAACGTGTGGCTCGAATCAGTGCAGATCAACTCTGATAAACTCTGCGCCTGTAATTAGTGCATATATTAGCTTTTAATTGAAGACGCGGGTAATGCAGACCTGACAGTGTTTCCAACAAAAATAATGCAGATTTTGACTGCTGAAAGTTACAAGGCGGCAGGAAAGGCATACAGACAGAGGAAAAGTCGAGTTGAATTCGTTGCATTGCATGCACGTATGTTTGCTGACAACTTAATAAGTATTAGGGACGATAAGCTGCGCCACCATTTAAATGCAAGCTAGCTAGGAAGCATGCGACGCAGCCGTACGCGGCTCACGATAATGCGACGTACTACAGATCCTCGCAAATCAGTCAGTAGTGTTTCCACTAGCTGCCTGCCTCCCCGGTTGGAGCCCTGTTTCACACACAAGTCAAACTCAACTTTTTATGGCCACAGAGATTTGAAATGGTACGTGTGGTGTGCCGATCATTGGGCGCACGAGCTAGCTAGCTTCCCAGGGCAAGCAGACAAGGGGGTAGAGAAGGTAAAAACATGACAAGCCAAACATCGCAGAGGTGTGCATGCTGACATGCATGAGTAGGGAGGGGAGGGGAGGGCGGAGCCATTGCAAGCCGGGCAGCGTACCGTGCACGCCCTGCGAGAGTAGCACGTACTACGTCCGTGCGTTCCGCGACAGGATGGCGAAACACAAATAAGCAGCAAGTATGGCGGGAGATCGAGATAAGTGGGGCGTGGATCGGTTCGGTCGGTATGGTTCATGCGTATTATCAATGCGGCATGCACATGCCTGGTCGTACTACGGTACGGAGTAGCCATATAGAGGCGTGGAAGATCGGATACGGTGGTCAATCATGTCGTGGGTCTCCCAGCCAATTTGGGTCGCGCCGGCGCGCAAGCGGGATCATCATGTCGTGTCGCGGCCCGCCGGCCGGCCACCACCGTCGCCCGCTTATATTTACTTCTCGTGACAACATTTAGCGTCGCGGTGGCGGCCTACCTGAGGTTGGTGGCGGAACTGGTCTTTGCTGCCGCTTCAGTTATGCACGCCAGCCTTGCGCGCGCCCACCTCAGATCGGGATGAGCAAATGATTTCTGAATCGGTCGACGTCAAAGGCAGAGCGAGGCGGACATGTGCATGGCGATGGCGGGCTGCATGCATGGATCGGTTTCCGTCCTCGATGCTACGGTCGGACTTAACAAATATAATCCTTAAGAACAACTCAGACCCAAACGGACATGCGATTTGTCCGTGTTTTGTCCGTTTGGGTCAGCTCGTCCCTTTTTGCATATGGGTCGACCGTGCGGTCAACGCGCTGACCCATTTTTCGTCCGCGTGGCCGGCTAGCGTCCATTTTTTATTTCATCATGCATTTCAATACATACATTTTTTTTCACCAACTCTTCATTATGAATACAAAATCAAAGAAAACAAGAAGCACAATTAGACATTTTAAAAGATGTCCAACTTCTCTAACTGCTCCCACTAGTTAAACTAAGATCTTCTCTATGTCTTCGTTATTGATCTGCGGATTCTTGAGTTTAACAACGTCTTTCTTCTTTTGTAAAGAATTAGACATTGCTTCCCCGTTGGTCTTTTCTTTACTTTCGTCTATAGCTTCAAGTCTAGCTAGAAGTGTACGAACATCTAGCAAATTTCGTGAGATCAATAGATCGATGTATTCTTCTTTTCAAAACCAAAAGTTGCATCTGGCCTACACAAAAATTTGAGCAAATAGTAAGCTACCAAAATTTCATCGAATCAAAGAGCAAAAGGCAGCACGAAAAGCATACCCCATCGTTTATGCACTTGATGAACACCCAACCGGGATGTTCTGGCATCCAAGAAACGCGTCGGACGACATGCATCTCGCAGTCGTCACACTTTATGAGCGGCAACGGTGAGCCGGTTAGCCTCTAGGCCAGCGCCGACCCAGGACGCCAGCCGGGCGTGGCTTTGTCGGCAGACCGACGACGATACAGATCCGAGCGGCTTGAGGCGGATTGAACGCCTGCATGCGACACAGAGGCTTTTCCCAGACTAGGTGGACCAGCTCCCGGCCAATCCATGGCAAGAGCAGTCCGCCGCCGGCAGGATGCGCCAAATCCCGTCGGTAGGATGCGCCATATCTCGTCGCCGCCGCCGCAGATCTACCACTAGGCCTCCCTCACCGGGTCGAGGGAGGCACCCCGCCGCTGGATGTGCTGCTGGGTGGAGGAGGGAGGGAGCTGGAGAGCAAGGTGGCCGGGAAAAATGGGGTCGGCCTAGGGTTTGCGCGCTTTGCCGGCGACGGGTGGGAAAGGGGATAAAAAGAGGAGACTATGCCTCCGACTAGCGGGCCCGGGGGAGGAGCACACGGGCGAGGCGCGTGCCCGCTTCGTGTCCGCGCCGACGCAAAAGCGGCCCAAAAATAGGCCTGGAATGGGTCGCGTGCGGACGAAAAACGGACGCGCGTCCGTTTGGGTCGGCGAGTTGGGCCGTGTTTTCTGTCCGCAGCGACCCAAACGGACGCGCGCGGACGAAATGGGTCGTCCGGTTGGAGTTGCTCTAAACGATTCGCGGATTGACCAGACGTGTCCCTTATTTGTCTGTTCGTGCAGCCACACTCCTCATTTTCTTCATCATATGTCCGATCACTTGCACATGATTGGTGAAGAGGAAGAGAGAGAAAGAAAAGAATGGAAAAAATAAAAGGTGGTTCTGGGTGGGGTCGCGTCCTACGTGACAGACTGACCGGGCACGCCCGGACGTGTCCTCGAGCTCTCATATACTTTCTATATTTGAGATGGATACAAGGGCTTGCGGACAGTCCGGGCGTATAGGGATGATATGAGGGGTCCGATTGGGTCACTTTTTCCCTTCTCTCTTGTCCGGTCACTGACAGGGCGTGCCCGCGGGCGTATGAGAGGTCGTTTGAGGCGTCCGGTTGTAGATGCTCTTAGCCATGCTAAGAGCATGTACACCTGGATTTGACAAATCCGACCCCTCAAACGTCCGCGGACGCGCCTGGAACGTCCGCGGACACTGACCGATCATGCCTCAAATAAAGCATTCTACAACCGGACACCTTAAATCCCATATCTCAAATCCATATAAACTGATGCAACTACTACCTCGATGCATTACACACATCATCCGGCTACTCCATCACTACTAACATGCCATCGGACTACCAAAATTTGGCATGTTTGGCTATGGTGGAGATCATCCACGGCTGCCCTTGCCCTTTCCGGAGCCCTGGCCGTCTTTCTCGTCAAAGTACCGGTCGAAGATGCAATACAGATCGAGCTGGATATGCTCGTCGCCGGAGCTGTCCACGCCGTCGCTGACTTACTTCTCCTCCTTCGGTGGCAGACCGACCATTTCATCGACCGCCCGATTCTGCTCTCGGGCGAGGGTGCCCGTGTTCCTTTGCTGCCGTTTCTTTGGAATGCGGGCGTGGATGGCTTCCTCTTCTGCGGCCGCCGCGTTGCCACCATTTCCTCCGTGATACGGGCCTCGGCGGCCCGTATCCTCTCCTTCCCACAGCGGGCAGCCCGTTCCCGGTGGGACTCAAAGTCTGTCGGACCGGTGATGGGGAAGGAGAGATTTCCGGCCGTCGGGACCGCGATGATCCCGCCCCCGAGTACCCGAGCGCCCATTGAACCGACGCTATGGAGTCACACCGGACAGATCCTACCGCCGGCCGGGCGCTGTCCTCGCGGAAGCGGTGGAGTGCAATGTGGACCGCCATTGCCTCCTCCAATCCGCTGGGGACGACACCTCAGTCGGCGGATCCAGACTGGTCGGAGTCAGATCCGCTGCCCTCCATGCCGGAGAAGGCCGGAGATCGCCGAAGGTGAGCTTGGGTAGTGGATGGGAATGGAGTGAAGTGGCTAGGTTTTGGTCCGGCGAGCGGATGGGGATGAATATATGTCGGGTCGATGCGGGCCAGTGCGGGCCAGGCGGGCGTGCCCGGGCGTTCCCATATCCGCCCCATATTTGGGCTGGATATGAGGGGTGTCGGTCAGCCCGGGCGTTTGAGGCCGGTTTGAGAGGCCCGGCTGGGTCGAAATTTCGTGACAGGTCACTGACCGGTCGGCCTGCCCAGGCGTTTTAGGGGGGTATGGGGGTCAGGTTGTAGATGCTCTAAGATCATCTAGCAAAACCGTCGCAAAACTCCCTGACGGATCGATTGGTAACGCTTCAAAACGGCCTTAAATGTCTACGCTGTCTGACGCCCCTCATATCCAGCCCAAATGTAGGACAGATATAGGGCGGCACAGGCACGCCCAGACGCATCCGTCACGTCGGACCTGACAGGCCTGGCCCATCACCGACATACGGCTGTCCCACAAAAAATCTCAATCTACCCCCTCTTCCGAACCCTAACTCATTTACTCTCCTCTCTCGCCCCGCCCCCTCCTATTCCTTCTCCGATTCCGATCCAATCCGGCGACATGTAGAGCTCTGGCAGCCACTCCAGCTCCGACCCCGACGTCGAGGAGAGGCTGGCCTTCGGCATTGCCTTAGAGCGGTCCAAGGTGGACACCAGGGGCACCACTGGATCTACACCATTGCCGCTCCCGCGCCGGCGCAGTGTGGACGTCAGAGCTGGCCCCTCTCGGCCCGCGCGTAGCTCCGCCAAGGAGCGCAGTCCGCCGCCCCCGTGTCGTCCCTTTCCCCCGTCGACAGCTGCTCCGTGTGGGCAGCGGTCGGTGCTAGTGCGTTCGTGCACCAACGATGCGGGTTGCCTGCGGAGCCTGACGAGGACAAGTGGCTCCTCGCTTGGGTCTACCGTCGGTCACTGACGATGGCGGAGACGTACACTCGTGGTCTACGGGGTAAGAACGCGAACGCACTCCGGCTTGCCATTGAGCAGTTGGAGCGCGAGGCGAAGGAGGCGGCTCGGGTGGCCAAGTTGAAATGGCGACAGAACAGGGTCGTCCGCCGGATGAAGGGGCTGATCGTCCTCGCCGACTCCTTGTCCGGTGACGGGGACGACCCCAACTCCACCTCCTCCTTCGGCGACCAAGATCCTCCACCAGCCGCGGACGCCTACAGCTGTGCCGGCGAGTAGAAAGGCAAAGGTCCGGCGAGGAAGTAGTGAAGACGCTCCTCCTCCTATGTTTATTATCGTTCTTTAGTTGTTGAAATTAAGAACTTGTCAGTTCCAAAAAAAAAAGTTAAGAACTTGTCCGGCGATGAACTCTTGTCCGGCGATGAACTCTGATGCAATGATCTTTTGGATGATGTACAATTCGTTTATGTGCATTTGGTTGTTCGTTTGATGGCGATTTCGTTGTTTGTTGTTTGGTCACGTATTGTAGCTCATCGCGTTGCATGCATGTATGGATATATGGTGTCGGATATAAGATACACATATGTGAAGGATTAAAATTGGGACGTGACTGGTCAGTGTCCGTAAACGTGCCCGGACGCGTTCATGGGTGTTCGAGGAGCCGGATTTGCCATATCCGGATGTAAATACTCTAAAAAAATTACGGAGAGCATGCTAGCTCATGCATGCACGTACGTACGTAACTTTTATTTTATGTTTTCGGAGAGCATGAAGTGTACTTATATTTGCAGTGTCAAGCAACAGTACGCCTGCATGGCAAAAGCTACCCACCCTGCCGTGCTGGCGCCGAGAAACTGTGCCGCGGTTGTCGCAACCTCGGTGTGTTGCCACTGTAGAGCTCACCGTACGTGTTTCCGGCGCTGCTTGGTCGACATGAACTAGTGGAGTTGTTACGTTGTGTATAGCAGAACTCCACCTTATGATCAGATGACTTGTTTGGTGTACGTTGCATTCTGTGTTGAGCTCTTTTTTCTTTTTAGGATGTATCTCTGTCGTTGAGCTGTTATTGTGAGGCAAAAATACACTGCTTTTATCTTCATTTCCTACGACTCGTACAAATCCAGTTTTGAAATATATTCCCCGCCTCTCTTTATTTGTTCGATCTTTGGATTAACTTGTTGGAGCATTAATTCAATATGGTATCGAGATCAAGAGGTCTTGAGTTTAAGACTTTGCCAACGCAGTATTAAAAAAAGATTTTGCAGCCTACATTGATCACATAAAAAGCCTAGAAATGTGAGAGAGTGTTGAAATATATTGTCTGGAGCACTAATTCAATATCCAGTACTTTATTTAAATATCACTCTAAAAAGAGAAAAAATAATTACTGGAATTAATTCAGGTACTAATGTGTGGGTTTCTCCGGGCAACATAAATCAGGCACTATGATTACTTCGTTAGGTTGAAGGTGGAAATTTTGATGTTGACTTTTTGTAATTCCTAAACCGTTTAGGCTATAACCGTATCTAGTTAAGTCAATATAAAATTTCATAGAACTACTAAAATGTGCAATCACTCAAAATAAAAAAAATCAACTCCTCGTGTACACCTTGGATTGAGGGAACTAGAAAATGTGGAAACGGGAAAAATGCAGAATTGAAATGCAAGACAGGGTTCAAAACACATGAATTTGTGAAGAAAAAAAAGTCTTTGATGGTGCACATGATATGAACATGAGAAATTTAGAGAATGTTTGTGTGTGTGTGTGTGTGTGTGTGTGTGTGTGTGTGTGTGTGTGTGTGTACCTGGGTGTTTCTAATAAAAATCAATGGTCAGAAGTATATATTAGAGAGTACAAACCAAATGACATATATGAACGAGGTAAACGTAATTTGGTCAGTACCTGTGGGAAGTCTGTAGCATAATTATATATAGTACTTAAAAAGAATAAAGTTCTTTCCAAAGAATAAAGTTCCGTGTTTCACCACCACCCTTTCGTCCAACCTTAATACCTTAGTTTAATTTTCTTCCGAACCAATTTTATTATACTTTACTTACCAAACTTCCTTCGTAAATTTTATAGAGCAATGTACCTACGTAGGGAGTTACGTAAATCATGGATAGAATTTGATAAATATTTATTTACACAATCACATTAATATGGACAGGTAAATCATAAATTAACGTATTAGAATATTTATAAAGCAATGTTAGATTGGGATGAACATGGGGAGGGACTCCTTTCGTAATCCTTCGTAGGTGTAGGATTATTGATATTTACATCTCGTTGGAACGCACGAGTATTGTCCTAATTAAAATACATTCATGAAACGTACGGGATAGATCAATTGCATTGTCATCAGGCACACACACACAAAAAATCCTATCCGTGCTGCAGTGCATTATTCTGAGGAATACTGGTACGCACCGAGCGATTAGTGCAGTGCATGCAGCGCAAACGTACGTTGGCGGCCAGAAAGCGACCCAGTGACGAACGGTTCATGCATGCATGCATGGCCTTCGAAACTTGTGTCGGTGTCGGGTACGTCTGACGATAGGAAGGAGGCCTTCGGCTCGATCTGGGGCCTCTCGACAGGGCCGGCGGCTGGCCGGATCGATCGACCGAGCACCCACCTGAAAGCTGAAAACATACGAACTGAGTGGTCGAGAAGGAGGGCCGCGACAAACATAAACGGATGGGGTAAACTGGTGGCATGAACACACTTGCGTTGTCCGTACGTACGTGCACGATGATACGTGAGTGCGCACACTGCAAACGGCGTGCGCGTGGATAGGTCGATCGTGTCGGCCGGCCAGGCGCTGCGCCATGGGCAGATGTGACGGCACACGGCGCTCGATCGCTCGATCACAGCTGCTCGCGTGGAGGCGCACAGGCGTTGGGTGACCGGCCGGCCGTGCATGATTGCTTGCTCCCCCCACGCAGGCTATAGGGTAAAAAAGCGATCGACTGAGAGGAGCGCAGACTCCGAGGCATCCGCCTCGTCCGGCTCTCCTGCGAGTGTGGTGTGCCATCGTCCTTTCCCAGACCGGCGGGGGGGGACCCGGCGGCCGGCGCCTGTCGCCGTGGCTGATCGATGGGCGCATGAGTGCATGGACGTGCCTGATGGATCGATGATCTCTCCTCAGGGAGAGCATGTCTTCTTCTGTTTAGCCATGCATGTCGTGCGTACGCGAATGATATACGCATGTGCATGCCCTAGATCGACCACGATCCAGCCACGCCACGCCATACGCCATTCACGCGCTCTCGGAGCACTGCGGCGACTCCACTCCGCCGCGACGGGACACCACTGGCTGGCTGGCTGGCTGGCTGGAGATTTTCAAACGATCGCATCGCACGCAGCGAGCGACAGGGCAGGCGGGGGCAGAGCGCGCGCGTACGCCCTGGCCCAGCCTATAGTACTGCAAAGTGCACAACGCAAATGCAAGCAAGCTGACGGACACTCTCGTCTCGAAGGCCAGTACGTGCGTGCGTGTAGCCTGCATGCAGCTAGCGCTAGAGCGACAAGCCCTGGCCCCTCCCGTCTCGCTTGGCCGCTTCCAGTCTGTCCGTGTGCGTCGAACCGGGCCGAGCAACAACGGCGAGGATCGACATGGATCCATCGATCGATCGAGCCCAGCTTCGCATTGCTACATGGGTTTTGGTACAATGATTGGCGGTTTCGCTTGCTGTGCGGCACTGTGGAAAGAAACAGGGGGCTGCAATGCATGCACGGCGCAGGCTGCAGACGAGGGGCTGCGACGGCGATCTCTGCTGGATGGCTCTACTACACAGAGAGGGCTGTGATGTCTGTAGCATGTGGAGTAGGTATCTGCTGCGTGCATCTTGTCCGCATATGTTTCTCTGACTTCCATCGGGGTCGGGAGAGAGAGAGAGAGAGCGCGCGCTTTCTGTCATGCTGCTGCAACTTTACGCTAGACACGATAGTCTTATACAGATTACAGTACCGAACAAAAAAGAATACAGTACTGAACTAGACACGATAGTCTTATACAGATTACAAGCTGGTTCATCGCCGGCGACGGTGTCATGCATGCACTAGTAGAAAACAGGGCTTTGATCCGGGCCAGATCAGAGCATTAGTCCTGGTTCTGTTACGAACCGGGACCAATGGGTGCATCAGTCCCGGTTCGAGCGGCCAGGGCGCCGGCCGTGCCTCGGCAGGAACCAGTCCCGGTTCGTCTGACCCCTTTAGTCCCAGTTCCAGATACGAACCGGGACTACAGGGCCTCGCTCCTGGCCCAGCCCCTTTAGTCCCGGTGCTAGCCACTAACCGGGACTAAAGAGACACCATTAGTCCCGGTTTAGTCCCGGTGCTAGCCACCAACCGGGACTTAAGAAATGCCTATATATATGCTCGCCCCTGCCCGCTCATTCCTCTGTTTTTTGGCCGGCCGGCGTGTGGGAGGTGTGTTGCTCTCTGTTCTCACCTCCTATGCACACGAGGTGTTCGATGAAATGCCGCAGCCACACTTAAGCTTTCTCCTCTCCAAGCTCGACCTCCAAGCTACATTTTCCCCAAGATTTGTTTAGGTTTGGCGGTGCACCAACTACACAAGTGTTCTAAAAGGTTAACGACTTCATCGTTTCATCTCTCACTGCTAGTTTAGCTCATTTCAAATGCTCTAGAAGTAGAGTGTGGTTTGTGGGTTTTAGTGAAGGAGTGTATGTGGGAGTTCTTTTGATTTAGACGCACAATTAGAGCTGAAATTAACTTCTTAGAGTCTGCACATGTGTAGGGTGCCGTCCCCGTCCCCGTCCTCACCGTCGTCGATCGCCCGCGCCGATCTCGTCGTCGGCACCACCGTGGTGAGCCTCTTGTTCTTATCTTCTTTTTAAAAGAAAAAAAATTCTTACTTGTATGATTTAGATAGATACTTGTATAATTTTCTTACTTTTATTATTGTTTGTTATTATATAGTGCCATGGTTTTGGTATCCTCTCCCGTGGGCCCTCGTTCGGTCTATGATTCGGATGTGGTATATTTTCCTTTATAACTATTTGTTTCATTTAGTGTTTATGACAATTATGCCGACCAACGTGACATAGATGTTTTTATCTAGGAGGTATGTGAACCGGAAATTTCATTCGACCCTATCGTCGAGAGGTTAAATTTGGTTGAAAAAGAAAACAATTACTTGAAAGAAAAATTAAAAAGAGTTGAAGAGGAGAAGATGAAATTGGAGTTGCATGTTGCCGATGTCGTCGACGATCACAAGATCAAGATGGATGCAATGCGCTTGAAGATTAGAAAGATTAGAAAATATGCCATTGATAATGAGGCTTGGTATCATTATGCTGTTGGATCAATTGTTACCTTAGTTGCGATTATGATCGCATTTGTTGTTGCATTTAAATGTTTTACGTAGTTGTATGTTAGTTTCGATTTATGTTTTAATTAGATGTTCTAGAGAGTTGTATGTTGTTCTATGAGAACTATGTATGAACTTTATGTATTTATTTTTTGAATAACATTTGATCACTACTGTACTTTGGTTTTAATGTGATGATGAACTTGTATTAATTTGGTCACTTCTCTATTCATGATATTCTGTAATGGTTTTTGATACATTTAATTATATAATGCACGCAGATGAACCGGCAATGGATGTACGGTGACCGACGCACCTCCGAGTACATTGAGGGCCTGCATAAATTTCTCGAAGTGGCTGAGGCAAACAAGCAGAATGGTGCATATTGAATGCAGAAAAATTCTTGAGTTAAAATATGTTTAAAAAAATGAAATCCCTTTGTAATAGACGAGTTTTCGTCCGAAACCCTGATACTTCGAAAGAGATTGTCAAGTTTGTACACGAAGTGCATCCAGTTTTTCCCGTAACCCTCTCAACTTTTAAGCACATGCTATGTGGGTGAAATTATGATACCATGCCAACTTTCAACCATTTCAGAGTTCATTTGCAGTGCTTTTCAATTTCAGGTTCATTTTAGCTCAAAATAAATCATGAAATGCCTGAAAAATAGCAAATGAAGTCACAAAAGGGTTGAAAAGTGATGATGTGGCTTTGAATGATGCATATTGAATGCAGAAAAAGTCTTGAGTTAAAATATGTTTAAAAAAATGAAATCCCTTTGTAATAGACGAGTTTTCGTCCAAAACCCTCATACTTCGAAAGAGATTGTCCAGTTTGTACACGAAGTGCATTCAGTTTTTCCCGTAACCCTCTCAACTTTTAAGCACATGCTATGTGGGTGAAATTATGATACCATGCCAACTTTCAACCATTTCAGAGTTCATTTGCAGTGCTTTTCAATTTCAGGGTCATTTTAGCTCAAAATAAATCATGAAATGCATGAAAAATAGCAAATGAAGTCAGAAAAGGGTTGAAAAGTGATGATGTGGCTTTGAATGGTGCATATTGAATGCAGAAAAAGTCTTGAGTTAAAATATGTTTAAAAAAATGAAATCCCTTTGTAATAGACGAGTTTTTGTCCGAAACCCTCATACTTCGAAAGAGATTGTCCAGTTTGTACACGAAGTGCATCCAGTTTTTCCCGTAACCCTCTCAACTTTTAAGCACATGCTATGTGGGTGAAATTATGATACAATGCCAACTTTCAACCATTTCAGAGTTCATTTGTAGTGCTTTTCAATTTCAGGGTCATTTTAGCTCAAAATAAATCATGAAATGCATGAAAAATAGCAAATGAAGTCAGAAAAGGGTTGAAAAGTGACGATGTGGCTTTGAATGGTGCATATTGAATGCGGAAAAAGTCTTGAGTTAAAATATGTTTAAAAAAAATGAAATCCCTTTGTAATAGACGAGTTTTCGTTCGAAACCTTGATACTTCGAAAGAGATTGTCCAGTTTCTACATGAAGTGCATCCAGTTTTTTCCGTAACCCTCTCAACTTTTTAGCACATGCTATGTGGGTGAAATTATGATACCATGCCAACTTTCAACCATTTCAGAGTTCATTTGTAGTAAAAAGAATGAACTAAAAAGCTTTTATAAAACTCTAATAGCAAAAAGAATGAACTAAAAAGCTTTTATAAAACTCTAATAGCAAAAAGAATGAACTAAAAAGAATCAATTAAATATAATATTCTTCATTAGCAAAAAGAATCAACTAAAAAGAATCAAAAATAATATTAACTAAGATTATCAAAGTATTTATTTGTTAAAAACTTTAATAGTAAAAAGAATTTTCATAAAGTATATTTTGTTACAAGCTTTAATAGAAAACTAAAAAGCTTTTATAAAACTCTAATAGCAAAAGGAATCAACTAAAAAGAATCAATAAAAAGTAAAACTTATGCAACTAAAATTATATAAAATTTATGCAACTAAAATTATATAACTAAAAATAACATATGCAAAAATTAACATAAAAAATTTAAAAATATAATATATGCAAAAAAAAGGCCCGTCTACTAGGCACCACGGCCTGCATACGACTAGAAACCCTAGAAATGGGCCAGGATGCAGGCCCGCGGTGCTAGTAGGCCTATCATGGCGTTTGATAGGCATGTACTGCCTGCATTAGAGAGGAGCTCAAGAGGTCAGCGGCAGCTGCGCTTATAAACCACTCCGAACCCCTCTCGACTAGCGAGGTGGGACTAAATTTTGGCTACGGGAAGCACAGACCTTTAGTCCCGGTTGGTGGCTCCAACCGGGACTAAAGGCACCCCTTTAGTCCCGGTTGGTGCCACCAACCGGGACTAAAGGTCTCTGCTTCCCGCTCTTTGGGCTGCTGAAAATTGACCTTTAGTCCCGGTTGGTGGCCACTAACCGGGACTAAAGGGGGGGCTATATAAGCGGGACTTAGCAGTTTTTCCAATCCCCCATCAGTTTCTTCTCTCCTCTCCCCCGACGGCGCTGACGACGACCTCGACGCCGCCAGGCTGCCGGATTTTGCCGTCGTCCTCGCCGATGCCCTCGCCGACGCCCTGCTGTCCCCGAGCCCGCTGACCGTCGCCGGCGCCGGACCTCCTCGCGCGCCCTCCTCCCTGTCGTCGCGTGCCCCCGAGCCGCCCCGTTCCTCGTCGCCGGCCTCCAGCTCCATCGCCGCCCCCCAGTGAGCTCCCCCCCTTTCCCAAGGCCTCCGTAGCCCCTGCCCTGCGCTGCCGCCGCCGCCGCCCCTGCCCTGCTGCTTAGCCGCCGCCCCTGCCCTGCATTTTTTATGTTCATGTATATGTATGTATGTTCATGTATGTATGTATATGTTCATGTATGTATGGCATTATATTTTTTATGTTCACCGAATTTTCATATGTTGATGGTGATCTATCGTGTGCACTTGGGAAAAGCTCATCAACAAACATGATCCTTTCTTACATACAAAAACAGATAAAAGATTCAAATGAATAGTGCTCAAGTTAAATAACATACACATTATATAAAATTGTGTTTCTTAGGTTGCAATAAGGCATGTATGTATGTATAGATTGATGTATATAGGGATGGGGTTGCATTCGGGTCATCAAATTGATAGAGAAATTCATAGACCTTGGTACGATAAGCTAATTTATAAAGTGTTAATTGCATTTTCTTACGTTTGACAACTGCTTGGGCTTATTAGGGACCATGAGGCGTAAGATCTGCAAGGTCTACAGAAATTCATGTATGGATAGTCTTGGAACTGCAGTGCAGTTCGGGGTATTTTTGAGAAAGGGATTTCAAAAATCAGTGGTAACGGTCTTTAACTTGAATTTGTATTGAATTCTGATCATTTGTTTAACTATTTTACTGACTTTATTATTGATTATTAACTGCTGCATAGTGTGTTCCATGCAACATAAGGGAGGACTTCAACAATTCATATGGTAACGTGTTGTACTTTGAGGATGATGAGGAGCGCGAATTCGAATTGGATCTGCGCAAAGGAAAGAATAAAACCATCATATATGGTGATGGATGGGAGCAGTACATTGCAGCGAACTATTTTAAAGGAGGAGAACTCGTAGCTTTTTCCTTAATAGGAGAGGTGAATAGGTTAAGGACATTATATGTCCAAAGCAATGATGATGACGATGACCAAGATGACATCGTCAGCCAAGATGACCAAGATGACATCGACAGCCAAGATGAAGATGAGGACATCCAAGATGAAGATGAGGACAACCAAGATGAAGAGGAGGACATCGAAGATGAAGATGATGGTCCTATCCTTTCTGCAATTTTTTCTCAAAGGATGAAGAAGCTTACTCGGGATGATAAAGCTAGTGTGAAAGAAATGTTACCATCCTCTTTGGCGTTCTTGGGGAAGCCCTTTGTGCACCGTCTAACAAAAACAAACATGGTCAAAAAAGTTATGGTGAGATGTTTTATATTGTTTCATCTCTTTTTGGTCATAACCAAGTATGGTGAGATGTCTAACATTCTGTGCTCTCTATTTTCTCTTAATGATGGGGTCTTCAGAAGTTACCTTTGAAGATGTTTTCCGGAGTGGACATCCCTGCCGTCGGCACTGCTGGAGTAATCCATGGACCAAGAGGGCCTGTCACGAACGTCCAATACATGACAGAATCCGACGGGCGCATATCATTCCACAAGGCCGACTGGCAGTAGTTCATCAAGGGAAAGAGAGAACTAAGGGTGGACACCCTTGTGGTAATCACTATAAGGAAGAGCAACCGCAAGGACTATCAGATGATGGTTGTTGTTGACCATGTTTAGAACTAAGTCATGAATATATCAGCTGGAGAACTGTTAGTTAATTAATTAGTATGTTAAGATGAATGTGATACACTGATGTTTGTTTCTTAAGTTGAACAAATTTCAAGTGATACTGATGGTTCTTTCTATATATTGATCATGACGATGTTGTCTAATGGTTCTTTCATTGCTATATGTAGTAGCTAGCGTCGAGTTGAATGAAAAGCATAAAATAAAAATGATAAACACAAAAATAAAAGGGGGAAACACAATATGAAAACCCCTAAACCCTTCAAAACCCCTAAACCCCTCCTTTCAAAAAAAAAACCCCAGAGCCTGGCAGCTGCTGACGCGTGGCTGCCTTTTAGTCCCGGTCGGTGTTACCAACCGGGTCTAAAGGTCCTCCTGCCAGGCGCCCCACGGCGGCCACGTGGAGCTCCTTTAGTCCCGGTTCGTAAGCCAACCGGGACTAAAAGTGATCGGCATTAGTCCTGATCGTTTTGTCCTGGATGCAGAACCGGAACTAAAGGCCCTCTGGAACCGGGACTGATGCCCTGTTGTCTACTAGTGATGTGTGTGTCCTGGATGGCAGCCTCTTTTTTTTCTTTGTTTTTTGAGCAAAAGGGAGGCCCCCCTCCCCGATTTTCATTTACAAAAACCATAATGTCTTAAGAGCAACTCCAACAAGCGCACAATATCAGCCTCGCGCTGAAAATTTCCCTTTTTTTGCGCGCGCAGCGGTTCCGGGCGCTCCAGCGGCCGCGCAAAAAACGCGCGCGCGGCATAAGTGCTTCCGCGCGCGGAGCGAAACGGCATCGCGCACCGCTTATTTCGTGCGCTTGCTCCCGCGCGCTGCACACTCGAGCGCTCGCGCCGCGTCTTCCATCTCCCTCTCCGGCAGCGCCGCTCTCGCCCCACCCCGCGCCGCCACCGGCGAAATCGCCCGATGGACGACCGCGCCGACATCCCCCTCACCCCTTCCTACACCCGCGACCCCTCCGCCGCCACCGTCGCCGCCGCCGCCGCCGGTGTGCCTCACATACCTTCGGCATCTCCGGGAGACAATGAAGAGGAGGACGAAGATGAGACTTCGAATGAGGATGAAGAATCAGGGGAAGAGGAGGACGAAGATGAGGATGCGGCATGATTGTTGATGTGCCATTTGTTTGTGTGAACTTGTTATGTCATGATGAATTTGTGATTTTGAACTTGGTTGGATGATGTGACATGATTGTTGATGTGTTGTGCAATCGAACTATGCTATGTCTTTTTGTTTTTGATTTTTGATGAAATATCACCATATTTTCTTCATAAAAAAATGCATGTTGCAAGCGCCGGCTGCTCGCGCGCGCGCAAAATTTTGCGGCGGCCGCTGAAGCCAGCGCTCTCCGACGCGCTAAAATTTGCTATTTGCGCGCTGCAAAACCGCTTGTTGCGCGTTGCGCACCTGTTGGAGATGCTCTAAGTAACAACTCCAAACTACCACTACGATCGTATCAAAACATAGACCCCCTACCCGAGGCCTAAGAGCATCACCTGGAACAGCCTCCAACGAGCTCACATATGTCTAGACTTAAATCCAGACATCAGACGCCATATCATACATTCTGGCAAGTTTTTATAATGGCCTGGAACCAAAACACAAAGACAAAAGCAAGCGATAAGAAGAAGGCTTCTAGTTTTCCAAACGCAAGATCCCCGATCTCCAGCCCTGCGAAGCTCTGTAAACATCACTTGCTACTTGCTTGAGAAGTCTTGCTCCCAGCTTCAACATTCCTGCCGCGGTTTCCTTTATCTGCAAGATGGACCAATCATCAATCCAGGAACAAGTCATTTTCACAATTGTCATTGGATCAACCACATTCTTTCTTTCAAAGCCAATGTCATTTCTAGATCTCCAAATGGACCAGAAAACAGCTCCAAGTCCAACCAAGACCAAGGCCTTGTCTTGTTTTGGAAACGTTCTGATCCACCTGGAGAAGCATTCATTCAGATTAGAAGGAGTGAATCTAAGATCAAAAGCACATTTCAACAGATTCCACATCAATTTTGCCATAGAACAGGTAAAAAATAGATGGTCAATGGTTTCTTTCTGACCACAGAAAGCACAACCATCTGTCCCTTTCCACCCTCTTCTAATCAGATTGTCCTTAGTGAGAATGCTTTTTTATTAACCAACCACAGAAAAACTTTAATTTTAGCTGGCACCTTAATTTTCTACAGAAATTTCTAAGGAAAACCCACCTCAGATCTAACTAGGAAAACATACAAGGATTTGACAGTGAATTTTCCATCTTTAGTTAACATCCACCTAATCTGGTCTTTCCCCCCATACATCGGTATTTCCTCACATATACTCTTAAGGCTTTCCCATAAAGCTAAATTCTCTCCATGCAAAGTTCTGCGAAAAGAAAAAATTCCCAAGTTTTTTCAATAGCCTCTACTACTGTAATATTATGGTCAAAACTAATCAGATACAATCTTGGGTAAGCCAGCTTGAGAGGTTTATCATCCACCCAACAATCTTCCCAGAACCTGGTATTTTTCCCATCCCCCAACAGTTTTTTACAGTGTTGATAAAACAAGTCTCTCACTTTAAGAATGCTGGACCAGAAATGTGAATCTCCCACCCTGGGTTTAACACTAGACATGCATTTGCTCCCAACGTAGTTATTCCACATGACTTCTTGCCATAACCCTGTTTCAGTCTCTAATTTCCAAAACCACTTAGCTAATAAAGCCTTGTTCATAAAATCCAAATTAAGAATCCCCAGACCCCCTTGTTGTTTAGGGAGACAACAGGTCTTCCAATTAACTAGACTAGGAGAATGCCCGTGCGTTGCCACATGCCTTTTAAATATTTTTACGATTGCACCTATGAATATCATGCATATCAAATTTTGCATGTATATTTTTTTTGCACCTATACATATAATGCCTGTCAAATTTCACATACATAGAGAAGATATCATGCAACGATCGGAAAGTATACTTACAAATTTCTCGTGTACATATGCTGTCTACTTTTTTATTTGTAAATCACTAATTATTTCTCCACCACATTCTCCACGTCCCTAGTCCATGCATGCCACCTCAGTTAATGACAAACCTGGCTCGCAATATCCCTTTCCACCTCCATTTACACACTTTGAATTTCATCAAACACGTAGCGTTGCACTCGTGATATACTCCTATTTTGCACTGAAATTCTCTCTACCTCCCCTCTCTCTCTATCTCTATCTTTGTCTCTCCTCTCTCATTATAATATCTCCATCTCCCTCCCTCCCCCCCACACTTGTCTGCCACCCTTCATCTCTCTCCAACCCTGGCTCTCTCTACCATAGATTTGTTGTCGCAAGCAAATAACAGTTAACACTGGTTGTACTTCAACCAATTAGTATAGGCATGGTTCCTAGTGTACGAATCTAATTAGAAGTATGGAACTTATCAAAAATAAAACATTCTAGAAATATTAAACAATACTGTTGGAATGTCAGGCGTTCGAGTCACGTTGTTGTTTCGTCCGGGGCTAGGTTGGCAAAGGCAGTTGCATGGTCTAGAAGGTGAAACATGTGGCGGCGGCCACATGTCTTTTAATTTGTTTTCTTGTTGCATATGTATACCGGTCTTGTTGTGTAAAAGTCGTTGAATTTTTGGTCCCTTCCAATGACATCATCTAGGCACCCTTGTCGATGGTTTTTTTGTTCTACGGGTGTCGATGGTTCTTTTTGGACGTCAACATAATCTATCTTCATCTCTTTCATACAATCGTATATAGAAATGCATCATTTCCATTATCATGTGAAGCATATGTACAAATAAGTACAAATATTTGTATACATCTCTTCTGATGGTATAGAACTCAATGAGTTTTCAGTCCCGTCCATCATAGTTACACCAATGACTTTGTGAATCGACATTTTCAAAATATCATCGAAAGCCATCAATTTTATCTCTAATCTAAAAACTTACCATATAAACATATATTAAAATAAAAAATAAGCTCCAATTTTATAAAATCGTAGGCTCACCAATAAATGAGTTCACCACGACACATCAATTTTATAAACATATATTACCATATAAACATACATGTGATTTTTCAACACTAACCGAGACTAACATATCGCCTCCCTAAGGAAGGCTCACCACGACACATCCTGACTCGCAATCCCCCTTCTGTCTGCGCCGACACACTTTGAATTGCAACTTCAAATACGTAACCATGTAGTTGGGTTGTATTTTACAATGTGCTTAATATCCTCATGTGTGCTTGCAATTTCCATCACAGTGAACTTCTTCCTCCCTCTCACCCCTTCCACCATCTCTCTCTCTCTCTCTAGTAATTCAATGTAACCACGTTGATGCCCTCTAGTTATCATTCATATAACCTTTCAGACTTCTTCATGGGATTTAAACCCTTCTTTTTTACGTCTCTATTATACTGTGCACGAGTAAAACCGATGAAATACAACCGAAATAAAGGAGAGCATGATGCACCTTTTATTGCCCAATCAAAACAAAGGAGAACATGCATTTTTAAAGAAAGCAAAATGCATTACCACATACTGTTGCATTATGCATCGCCACACTCATGATTTATAAATAAAAAATGCGCCTAGAATACAATCAGGTAAAATTTCACCATTTATGGTAGTTAACTGACTAAGCAATCGAACAAACGTCACTAAACAACAGCTAGCCGGATCAACATCTACCAGCTTGTTTTAAACATTATCGAAAACATTGCTTCGGCATCTTGTGATCAATGTTGGCTAACATCATGCATGGCCTGACCTTTTTGGGACAATACAAATTGGCTTTGCTGGCTTCATCTTGAAGGTGGGCAACCTTCTCCACTGAACCTTATCATCAAAGAACCGCAATAGCAAGCATTTTTTCTCTTCCATACTCTTGCATATACTCCCTCTGTTCCTAAATACAAGTCTCTTTTAGAGATTTCAATGTGGACTACGCGCTATGAGCAAAATTAGTGAATCTATACATCCATATGTTGTCCGTATTGAAATTCTAAAAAGACTTATATTTAGAAACAGAGGGAGTATATTAGAATAGGAACAAATTAGATACATAGGGCAAAAAGTCATTGGCTTTAATCTGTCAAACAATGATCATGAATAAAAAGGACCACATTTGTGATAATGTTACAA
Source organism: Elymus sibiricus (assembly GCA_039707655.1). Lineage (NCBI taxonomy): Eukaryota > Viridiplantae > Streptophyta > Magnoliopsida > Poales > Poaceae > Elymus > Elymus sibiricus. The sequence goes on from CM077671.1 coordinate 305,156,876, forward strand.
AGACAAATATCATGCTATTTTTAAGTCTTTGCGTGAACCGGTCTCGATTGAACATACAAAAGAACATAATACTTGGGCATTGCTACCTTGTCTGATATAATGAAATACTGTAACAAATAGGAAATATCATGACACTCAATATGTTGATTTCCAGAACATTTATAGCAAAGATACTCCTGGGACATCAATGCATAACTGCAGCAAGCAATGACATATATGGTGCCTCATAACAGCTAGCAGTTTGAGTCCCTATGGGTAGGTGTCTATGAGAATAGAATAGACTGTAGTACTACTGATTCTCTGATGGTTGTAGGTTTGCATTAAGTGGTTTTAATTTCAATTCAGTTTAAAATAGAACAACATATTGCATGACAGCAGAACTTGAAAACATTAAAAAACTGATCTTAATGAAAAGATATTCAAGCTATTATTTCCCCGCATACTATATGCCCCCGTCGGTTTTAGATTGCCATACCTCTAATGCTGGTGGACAACGCATGCTCCTGCTTGCCGTCACCTTGCTCGACGTCCGGAGTGGCCAAGGGATGCGGCATCCGTCATGGCAAGCCCTGGGGGGGGGTGGATCCGCCTCATTTCCGCCTCCCTCTCCCTGTACTCATCATCCTCCTATAGCCCCTTGCCGCAACCTGGAGCAGAGGTGGAGAACCAAGGAGGCCAACGCCATGGTCCACACCCACCATGTCGGAGCTACTCGTCGGCCCGAGCATGCTACCTCTCCACGACGTCGGGTGCCACCTCTGTCTCCTTTGACTCCGGGGTGGCCGCCAGCTTGCGTCCTCGAGTAAGCTTCCAGCTTGTTTTCCATATCGACAATTTTGCATAGAAGTGAAAAGTTTGGAAGTGAGAATCGGTATGAGCTCAGAAATTCTTTATCTGTATCTTAAATGAGCCAAATGCACCTTCTGAATCGACAACCGTTATCAAACCTTGCAGCGCAGCCATGATAGGCTCATAACATATTCAGTGTATCAGATATAACCTCTGCCAACCTTGTTAACCTGGGCCTTATTCAGTAGTCAATGTTTTAGAAAAGGAAAAGAGGTGTGATACACACAGTGGAGGAATCTCAACACATATAACATCTCCTGGAAAAGAAATAATATTAGAATCGTAATTGAAATGTGTTTATAAAAAGGAGTCTTATTATGCTTCGAAAAGGGAGTCCTATTTAGCGTGTATAGAATTATTAGTCAATCTCCATGACAATATGAACCATAATCTCAACAAATAAAACACTATTGAAGTCCCACAAATTCAAGCAAAGATCAATTCTGATGCATCGTCTTACCCTTTCACGATGCATAGCTCACCGTTTTGCAAACACATCTTCATGTTGGAGTGATCCGCGACATATTAAGGTGAAATGCCTTCTAAATCTCACGTAGTGCAGGGGTGCTCTGAATATCATTGTGTTCCTTTCTCAGTCTACTACCAGGTGCAGAATCCATCGCCCACCATGATCCTTTATCACATTAAAACTGTTGTACATAATCAGATTAGAGTCTCTGTTCCCGTTGATAAATTGTGTAACACTCTGAAACAAAAAATTATTATTAGCCCGTTGTCAACGGAGTAAAGAAAGAACAAGTTATCTTCATACCCCCATATTTCTTAAAAATATATGGTCAACAAGAACATGTATACTTGCCCACTTCATTGCAAACCAACTACGAAGAAGCCCAAATATTTTGTATTCCTTTTACGTTTCCTTTACATGCTGCGGGCAGAGTATGATACTTATCTGAAATAACTAAAGGCACAAGAAAAGCTAGTGAAGAATGAAGAAACTTCAATCTAACCTTGCTGAATTTGGTGTATTTCCTTGAGCACCCGTGTGAGTGTCTTCTCTCTTCTTCTTGGTCTCGTCGACTTCATACGCATGGGGCACCGGCAAGTTCTCCAAGGAGGACAGTAGCTCTCACCCACGACCTCCTCGATGTCGTTGGCAAAGTAGCAGGGTGACAGCATGGAATTTCTTGGTCGCTTGTGTGGGTGACCTCAGGGCATCGTTGATGGTAGGTCACAGAGGAGCGCGTGATGTCGGTGAATGTGGATCTAGAGAACAAGAATTGAACATACAATTAAGAACTGCACATACAGACTATACATGCCCTCCATATGTCTCAATTCAGATTATACATGTCTTACCTACATCTCAGTACTCAACATAATGTTGGTCGTTCTCTGAAAAAACATAATGTTGGTCGCTCAGATTCTCCTCCTTGCCTTCTACAATTTTTCTGTTCATGTACGCTACACTATTCCCTGCTCAAAAAACAGTTGCCTATTAGTGCAAATGGATAACATAGAGAGGACAGAAAAATGACCGGTACAACTCCTAGCCACATCTCTCCAGAATTCATCACCATCGCTGACCAAATAGCAAAATCTCCTGCTCCCTAGCCTCTCAACCACGCAAAGTGTAAGGAGAACAACCGTCATTCATCGCCTTCGCTTCCCCTATCCACCACACAACATGCAGTGCACTTAGAAATACCACATGATTCAGAGAACAACATGTACAAGATTGAGAGAACTACCAGATGATTCAGAGAAAACCCATCGCGTTCTTCACGCACTGTCAACACACATCAAGCATGATTCAAAAATGAAGAAAGAACCAACTTTGGGGAAACAGTATCATGACCAAACGAAGTGAGTAATATTTTACATCGTCGTAGTTTGTCCATGTCCACTTTTGGAGGAAGAATCAAGGGCATGGCTCCTTCAGTTCCAACCCAATGAGATAGAATCAAACACGGAGACCGAAAATAATAGACAGGTTAAAAGAGACAGGATACTTGGGGCCCAAATCGTGCATTATTTTCCAGTTTTAGAAGCATGATGGAGGCAGTAGATCTGAATGGTTCGTTTTATAAACAAACGCTTTAGAAACAGAGGCACTCCTGAATCATACCTCGCCCGGGTATGGACCGTCCGCCCCACTCGGGTACGCGCTCGCCGGCCAGGACCATTCGCCTCGCCCGGGTACGGGTTGGCCGGTCAGGACCGTCGGCCCCTCCCGGGTACAGGCTGACCGTGCGGGACTATTCGCCTCGCCCGGGTACACGCTGGCCGGTCAGGACCGTCCACCTCACCCTCATTGTCTTTACTTTTTTTTCCTAAATATGTTGCAGAGTATCGAATGGCAAATTTATGCATACCAAAGTGATATAAATCTCATTCAAAATGATTTTCTAGAATAATAATATCTTAACGATTAAAAGTTCCATTCTATCTAACCACAATTAATCAGAAATAATGCGACCTGCAGATAAATCTACAACATTGGTCAAGTTGCAGCCTCAGAAGCAAGCTTCATGCACTGACGATGCTCAAAATTGATGTATACGTATATATTAACCCCATCGACCCAGTACGGTGAACAAATCTGTGACAAGAAATAAACTTTGCTTAGAACCAAAAGCAAGCTAGCTTAAAACAAATCCTTACTGATGGCGCCAGTCACATAGGAGTAGCCCGTAGCTTTTGCACTTCCTCTCTGCATGAATCCTCTGCAATCAAATCAATCACCATGACATAAATCAATTACGACCATACAGAATGGAGAGAATCAAAACACCTTGATCTGTTCATATCATCTGTAAGTTGTAAGGATGGAGCTCCTAATGCAATACCAAACATGAATCGTATTTCTCAACTGATTACAACAAATTAGGAGGATGAGCCTCGTTGGGGAGGGTGTCGTCCAGAACGGTCGAGAGTGGTCGTTGTAGGTCAGCCTCCCTCCTCAGCTTATTGGCGGACGAGGACGGCTATGTAGCAGCCGACAAGGATGGCGATGGAAAAAAGTGGAGGGAGTACCTGTAGAGCTCGACACGCTAGGGGCGGCTACGACGGCCTCCCCCACCTTGAGCTCCAAATCCACCCCGTCACCTGTGTTCCTCCCTTGTCTGGGCATGGAGCTCGGCTTATCATCTCCTTCCCCTTTTCTAGATCGAAACATGAGGACGCACAGTGAGGCAGGGGTGAGGGAAAGTGAGGAGAGGTAGCAGCGGGGCAGCGAGGGTAAGCAACCCTAGCGGCGGCCGGGCATGGGGGTGGGGGTTTGGCGCGCTGTCGCATGGGGGAGTGCAGAGGTGGATCTGCTCCTGCCGCCGCGCCCGAACAAGAGGTCGGGCCGGTGGAGCAGTACGGGCGGCGGCGGAGCGGGAGATGGGGGCGGCGGCGGAGCGAGAGAAGAGGGAAGAGAGAGGGTGGATCGGGAGGAGGGCACGGGCGGGTGGGGATGCGAGGGGGGGCTCGCTCCCTGACTCCCTGTTCGTGCGAGGGGGGCTCGCTCCCGGTTAGTCCGGTTTTTTTCGTGGGAGGGGTGGGGGAGGTGGGGTGGAAAAAACGGACGAAAATAAACCCCACGAGGTGAGACGAAAAAAACCCGAGAAAGGAGCTACCAAGTGCCCCTTTAGGAGTAGAGATGATATTTCTTCTTATCCTCATCTTCCTGCCAGACAAGTCTAGCTCTATAAAAATCTGCATTTTTCCTAATCCCAACAGGGATAGGATAAAAATACATCATAAACAAAGGTATATTAGTGAGGCAAGCCTGTACTAGTGTGATCCTGCCAGCTATATTAAGCATTCTCCCTTGCGAGAAAGCACATCTTTTTTCAATTTTGTCAGTTACCCCTTTCCACTGTTTGTTTGGGGTACTCACATTAGAAACTGGCACCCCCAAATACTCAAGAGGGATTTGTCCAATCTCACAAGTAAAAATGTTTTGATATATATCTGCTTTATTGATGGCTTTCCCAAACAAGTAGATCTCACTTTCATGAAAATTACTGATGAGTCCAGACATCTGTTCAAAAGCATACAAAATGAACTTTAAATTTCTAGCACTATCTAGGCCATCTTGCAGCAAAAATATTGTATCATCTGCATACTAGAGCATGTTCACCCCTCCAGGTATAACATCACTCGGCACCCCTTTGACAAATCCATTCTCTTTAGCTTTGTTCATGATGATTGCCAGAGCATCTGCAGCTAAGTCAAATAGCATGGGGACAAAGCATCACCCTGCCTCAGCCCTTTAAAAGTTTTAAAATATGGTCCAATTTCATCATTTAACTTCACCCCCACACGTGCCCCCCTCATGGTGTACATTATCCAGTCACACCACTTATTAGGGAAATGTTTAAGTTTAAGCATTTTATGCATAAAGGGCCACTTGGTTTTATCATATGCTTTCTCAAAATCAACTTTAAAAAGCAGAGCATCCTTTTTTTAATGTATAGAGTTAAAAGCCTCATGCAACACCACCACCCCCTCCATAATATACCTGCCTTTAATAAAAGCAGTTCAATTTTTGGAGATGACGGGGGTAACAACCTTACTGAGTCTATTCATGAGCATTTTAGTAATAATTTTGAAGCTAACATTTAGCAAACAAATAGGCCTGAACTTTTGGATTTGTGTGGCCCCTTTAATTTTTGGCACCAAAGTAATTGGCCCATAATTCAACCTAGCAATGTCCAGTAACCCATCATGAAAAACATTCAAAATATTCATCGGGTCTGTTTTAACCACATCCCAAAAGTGTTGATAGAAGTCGGCAGGGAATCCATTTGGGCCTGGACTTTTATTTTTTTCCATATTAAAAACAACCTCTTTGATTTCTTCCATAGAGAAAGGTTTTATTGGATCATCATCCTCTTGTGTAGAGATTTTATCAGCACTGCCAATATCCAACCCTATAGAGGAAGGATTGGAGTGACCAAACAATTCCTTATAAAAGTCAGTAATATATTTAACCAAATTTCTTGTCCCTCAATTATCACAGAGTCTTGTTCCAAAGAAACAATTTTATTTTTTATTTTTGTCCCATTAGCCTCAGCATGGTAGTATTTAATATTATTATCTCCCTCCTTTATTTCAATATCTTTGCATCTCTGAAGCCATTTAAGTTCCTCTTGTTTCAAAATCCTCCCCAGCTGGGCTCTTAGATCAATTTGTTCTTCCCCAGCCCATCATTGATCCCATTGTTTTCAAAGTATTTATCAATCTCATCCAGTCGGTCCAGGATCCCCTTTTTGATTTTCTATACCAAGCATCCATATTTATATTCCATCCTCTAATTTCCTGTCTCATGACTCTCATCTTCTGTTGCCATTGATCAATGGAAGTGCATGTATAGTGGGCATTCCACACTCCAGCAACGAACTCCCCCAAACCCTCTCTCAGCATCCAGGAGTTTTCAAACCTAAAAATGGGCTTGACCTCCTTGTGCTCCCCAGAGTCCATAATCAAAGGAGTATGATCTGAGATCTCTCTCTCCAAAGCATGAACGCAGACAAGGGGAAATTTATATTCCCAATCAGAGCAAATTAAAATTCTTTCTAATTTCTCATAAGTGGGATCAACACTACTGTTGGCCCGGGTATATTGCCTCCCATTGAGAGGTAGCTCCCTAAGCCCAACATGTTCAATTATTGCATTAAACACAAAAGTCCAATGATCATGAGAAGATGGTATTTTTTCAGAGCTATTCCTAATGATATTAAAATCCCCACCCACCACACAAGGAAAATCATTGTTCTGGTAAACCCTAGACAGTTCTGCCAAAAAAGCAGTTTTACCATCTGTCTGAGCATCCCCATAGACAGTAACCAAGTTCCATTTAAATTTGGCAACTTTATCAAACAAAATAAGCCTAACAGAATATTCCCCCTTCTCCACATGAATTACATCAAAATCATCATTGTTAACTCCTACCAGGATCCCCCCCCAGACCTCCCTCTAGGAGGGGTCCAATGCCAACAAAAATTTCTGCCTCCACACAAACTGTGTAGTTCATTATCAGTAGAGCTGTTTTTAATAGTTTCTTGCAGCCCCAAAAATTTCAGATTGTTTTCTATAATCATCTCTCTGATAAAACGTTTATTAATTTTAGGGCCTATCCCCCTCACATTCCAGAACATCCCCTTCATTCAAGCAGAGACAATTCAAAAGTATCACTAAAGAAAGAAACTAACCCACACATCAAGAGAGAGGAAATAATAGAAAGAGATTACTTTCTCTTTTTTCTATTTTTCCTCGGAGATCCAACAGAAAGCTGTATTCTTCACACAACCAAGGGTTGGTGTGCCTCCGACATTCTTTTTCCGCTTGCAAATATATTTTTAATTGAGATCTATAATTTGCTTCCAACTCTGCATCTTCATGATCATCATGACAACAGAGCTCATTTATATCAGCATCCCTAGTGTCAATTAGCATTGGAATGTTATCTTCATGCTCAAAATTCTTGTCTAGCTTTCTCCATCATTTTAATAATTTCCATATTTTGCTAAATCATAGCAATAGCATCCCAGATCAATACCAACTAAGCTAGACATGTGCATAAGAGAATTATTAGTTTCATCAGACTCTGAATTCTTACCATAATTGTCTTTCTCAGCAGCTCTGACCTTGGCTAGATCCTCAATCTTTGTATCTTGTTTGTCAAGTAACCCGTCACATCTCCTCAGGGCTTCATTGTCCTTATTAGAACCTTTATCTACTTTATCTCCAGTAATTATCCCAAGTTTGGTCCCAAGAAACTCAACTGAATCTTGACTAGCAGATTAGTCCACATGCTCATCATAAGCACCATTTCCCACTTGTTTTTCTTATTCTTGGCCAATATCTAAGTCAACTCCATCAGCCACAGCAGCCAACTCATCTTCCCTAGCTTCCCATTGATCAATTTTAGCCAGGAAGACAAAGATTTTCTCGTGTTGATTATACACTGAAGCTTCCAGTTTCTGTTTTTCTTCAGTTAGGTTCACCAATTTCTTCTCCTCAACATTCTTCATAGCCATAAGCCTGGCATTATTTTCCTCCATAGCCTGCACTTTCTTCATGAGCACCTCCAAAGTCTTGTCCACCTGTTGCCTCTTTTGCATAGCTTCCATCTGATTTTTCTGAGCCAATAAGATCTCCTCACTCTTTTTCTTAAACTCCTCAAATTGACTAAGACTTAAACTACCCAAGGATATCTTTTCCTTGAAGACACACCTCCACCCCCTTTCAGTTTTTTTCTATTATCTTCTTCTCTGTCCTCTAGACCATTCTCATCATCAGCTTGCCTCTTCCCATCAGAGTACCATCCATGTTCAACAACTGACTCCAGATCAGCTATAACTCTGTGCATCATCAATTCTTTATCTATAACTTCAGTCCAAGTAGGGATTTTCTCAAAATCTCTCATCCCAACTTTAGCTCTCATTTTCTCCAAAGCAATGGAGTTCATGTCAATCTCCAGTACTGGGTCCAAAGCTGCAGCCACCTCACACATCCCAAAATAATGTCTGAATTCTTCACGAACTTTCCCAAACTTCACCTAGACAGTATGCAGTTTGCCCACTGTCTGACAATCAACAGCCCGACTTTTAATATTAATCACAACTCCAGTCCCAAACAAATTGAAGTCATCAAACTTGGTGAGTTCCACAAGTTTGCTCTTATTTGGAAATCTCATCATAAATGCCTTATCTCCTTGGGCTTTGCATCTCCATTGCCAATTCCAACTACACATTCTGTTGAAATCTTCTAGGAACTGAGTTTCATTGATATTGCCTGATTTGATCCTCACAGTAGCCATAGGATTGGCAACTTCAACATTAGCAATCTCTTTATTATAGTGCCGCTGGTCATGTAGTGCAATGAAAGTGTGTACCTATGATCTCTTCTCAGGAAAATCAAGTAAATCTGTTGATTGATCAAAATCGACACCGAAGAAGAGTTTGCGTGCTTTTTTTTAGGGTGTGCTAAATTTTTTAGATTAGCGTGCTGCGGGTAGCAAATAATTAGTCGTGTTAGGTCAACTGGGCTAAGCCCATCATTGAAGCACGAGGCAACCCCAATTATGGCTGAGCGAATGAAAAATACTAAATCCATACAAGATGGTATTCTTGTCACTGAGATATCCTTGTCCACGTATATCCCCTATTATAGCCCGTTCCGAGTCATATTAGGTCTCCCCTACAGCGCGGCAGTACTGGGCTGACCAAATACTTTAACTGCACGTGAGTATTCTTCCTATGGGTTTTATCGGAGTTTTCACTATTTTACAATGGTTCCTTCAGGGTTTCTCTTATTTTTAGTTTTTCCCTTTATTTTATTCTTCAGTTTTCACCCTTTTTTTCTCTTTTCTTCAGCACATGCATATCTGTTAGACACACTGTACATTTTTAATATACATCAGGAACCATTATTATACACGTTTAATGTTTTAAAATACATTATTTATATTTTTTAAATATATGTTATGATGACTACATTTTTTCATACACATCGTACATTCTCCATATACATGCAAAACATTTTAATATACTTTTAACATTTGAAAATACATGATTAATATTTTTCCAAATATTTATTTTCAACATTTTATTGAATATGTGTTAAAAAGGTTAAAATACATTTTAAAACATTTTTTGAATGACATGATACATTTTTTCAAATGTGTATTTTGATTTTTTTTTTGAATATGCGTTAATTATCTAAAATACATGTTAAAACATTTAATGAAACTATGGAATTTTTTTTGACATCATATACACATTTTTGAAACATCACAAAAATATGTTTGGAACGTGTGTTTTCTAAAATTTAAAATATTTTCTGTATGGTACAAAATATTCAATATGAATTTCACGCACATTATTTTAGAAAAATGTATAAATTTAAAAATACATTTGACACGTATATTTTTTCCGAATGGTACGACCATTTTCTAAAAGTTGAGCGAACATTGTTTTTTCACTACATGAACTTTTTTAAATGTATGATGAACACTTTTAAAGAATATAACTAAATTATTTTTTCATCATATATTTAGTTAGTATTTTCCAAAATATAAATGAAACTTCTTTTAATGGGAAATATAAATGAAACTAAAAAAACACCTGTTATATTATCGTGACCAAACTACATGGCTACTTATCTCAAGAAAACAAACTACATGGCTACCAGTCCGGCCTCCTACCGGCTCCCTGTAAGCGAGCTTGACTTCCGTCTCACTGAAGTACATTCTTCGGGAGAGACACAGACTTGCCCGCAGAATGTCGAGCAAACATGCGGCTGTAACGTGCTATAAGCCAGGCCCAATACTGCCGCTCGCCTCACTCGGCTCATGTGGTTGTGTCGCTCTATTGTTTTTCTCGGGCGCTGGCTTAAAATCATCATAGTTGCTTGCTAAAAGAAAACCTGACTCGGGTTTTTGATAGATTTCAAAATATTAGCGAAGCTAAATTTGTTCTAGAAATTGTTAAAAAATTTCGTTTATTTTTTACTATTTTTATAAAAACAATCAAAAAATTAGAAGAAATTCATGAATTTGAAAAATCTTCACAACTTAATAACTAGTTTGAATTTATTTTAAAAAATGTTTGCAAAATTTAAAGTGTTCCCGAATAGGAAAAAAAAGTTCAGGAGTTTTGTGACTTTTAGGTAATCTTTTTTTGACTTATAATTTTTTCCATTAATTTTAACAGTGTTCCTGAATTTAAAAATGTTTTTGGATTGCAAAGAATGATTCCAAAATTCATTTTAAAACATTATTGGAGTTAAAAAATCCAATTTTAAAACATGTTCACGAATTAGAAAATTACCCGACTTCTATAAAAATGAAAAAGGAAAATCAAAAATAGAATAAGGAAAGAGAAATGAAAAACAGGAAAACAACAATAAAATAGGCAAAAAGAAAAAATATATCAAGGGAAGGGTTTAGAACCTTAAAAAAAGCCTCAATGGGCCGACATGATGGGCCGTGCCATATAGTTGCACAGGCGTATGTGTAGGATCCGAAGTATGTCTAGAGGGGGGGGGGGGGTGATTAGACTACTTGACCAAATTAAAAATCTAGCCTTTTCCCAATTTAGATGTTGGCAACTTTTAGCAATTGTAGCAAGTCAAGCACACCCTATACATGGAAGTCTAGGAGTATAGCAGCAGAAAGTAAAGACATGCACATGAAAGTAGAGGAGGGGATAGGAGGATCGAACGCAATTGATGACACGAAGATTTTTCCCGTGGTTTCGATAGGTGGCTATCGTACGTCCACGCTGATGGAGACTTCAACCCACGGAGGGTAGCGGTCGCGAGAGTCCACGGAGGGCTCCACCCGTAAGGGTCCACAAAGTAGCAACCTCGTCTATTCCATCACGGCTTCTGTCCACGAAGGACTAGCGTCACTATGGGTAGATCTTCACGAATTAGGAGATCTCCTTGCCCGTACAAACTTCTTAGTTCAACTCCACACACGAACAACGAGGCTCCCAAGCGACACCTAACCAATCTAGGAGACACCACTCTCCAAAAGGTAATAGATGTGGTAACAATTATGAACTCCTTGCTCTTGTGCTTCAAAAGATAGTCTCCTCAACACACAATCACTCTCTCACAGATTTGGCTTGGTAGAAGACGTTGATTTGGTGGAAAGCAACTTGGGGAGGCTAGAAATTAAGATTCATACGGTTGGAGTGGAAGATCTTGATCTCAACACATGAGTATGTGGCTCTCTCTCAGAAAAATGGATGGGGCAAGTGTAGGTGTTCTGAGTGTTTCCTCTACGAGTGATAGGAGGTGGAGGGGTATATATAGGCATCTCCAAAAATCTAACAGTTACAACATTATTGCCCAACTCGGTGAAACCGATCCAAAAACTCGGTTGCACCGACTAGTGCAAAATATGACAACTTTCGGCTTCTCGGTGAGACCGATATATAAATCTCGATGGTACCGATATGGGTGACCTAGGCAGTTTCCAAATCTCGGTGAGACCGATTTCCAAAACTCGAAAATTCCGATTCTTGAAAATGGCTAACCAGAAACTTGGTCACTGGTTTCGGTTGCACCAAATGGAATGTTGGTGTCACCGAGACCTTAGGGTTCTGGCTTAGGATCTTTCTAGGGTTAAAACTCGGTAGGGCCGAAAATGAAAACTTGGTGGCACCGATTTTAGTGGTAGGGTTTAGACAGAGAGTTTGTGAGAGAATTTCATGTGTATTTTTGGTGGCTAATCACTAAGCACTTGAGCAACCAGATCATCATAGAAACCTCATCCCCTTTTAATAGTATTGGCTTTCCTATGGACTCAAAAGTGATTTCTCACAAAATATAAAATGTAGAGTCTTCAAGCTTGTTGCCAATAGATGTTCCTTGCATCTAGGGGATCTCCTCACAATCCTTTTGCCATTCCATTAATTGAACTTTCCTGAAATATACTTGGTGAAAACATTAGTCGTATGAAATATATGTTGTTATTAATTACCAAAACCACCTAGGGAGAAGTTGTGCTTTCAATCCCCCCTTTTTGGTAATTGATGACAACATATAGATCAAAGCTTCGATAGGGATAAAACAGTGAATAGCATCGTTGCTTTGAGAAGTATGTGATAAGTAAGATCTCCCCCTAAATTTGTGCATTATTTTAAAATTTGCATTTGAATACAAATGCACAATCAATTAGGAACATGGGTAACTCTTCCATGTCACATATAACTTGGTGGTACGCATAAGTGATATGAATGGATTACAATGCACATGACACCAAACAAGTGTGAATGATCATAATATAAACATCACATGGATAGGAAATAGTAGCATAATCAAGCAAAGCGTATGATCAAACATGATAGAGTTTAAGAACAATCAAGCAATAAACCAAATGTTTTTAAACGAAGAGAGCAACCAAAAGACAAAACACTCTCTCTCGAAGACACTCTCTCTCGAAGCCCTATGATGTATACACTTCTCCCCCTTTGGCAACAAGTTACCAAGAAGTTCAAAGGTATAGAGCTAAGCGTCGCTCTGGGCTCTATCTCCTCCGATAGCCGTTGAAGGAGTCGAAAGAAGGGCGTCGGCGAATGCTTCAGCTGAAGTCCTCTGTGTCGGTGTGAAAACCGGCGGATCTCGGGTAGGGGGTCCCGAGCTGTGAGACTAGAATCGATGGTAACAGGAGATGAGGGAGACGATGTTTACCCAGGTTCGGGCCCTCCTATGGAGGTAATACCCTACGTCCTGCTTGATTATATTGATGGTGTAAGGGTTACAGAATTGATCTACCTCGAGATCGAATGACTAAACCCCTAGATGAGTTCTCTTGTTCTACAACATAAAACCCTCCGGCTTATATAGACGCCGAGGGTACCTAGGGTTTACACATGGTCGGTTACACGTCGAAGGGATAAACATGCCTATTCACTACTCCAAACGTGGTGGATACGCCACGATTCCCGAAGCTTCCTTCCTGGAGACAGGGTCTTCGATCAATCCAATGCTCAGTAAGCGGCCCATATAGTCCGGCCCATAAGAAATTGGTCGGCCTCCCGAGGACCCCTTAAACCAGGACTCCCTCAGTAGCCCCCGAACTAGCCTCCAACGCCAAGGGTCCTAGCTCCAGCTGCTTCATATGATCAGAGTCTTCGGCTTGCGAGGCGAGTTCCTTTCTCCAAATAGTGATCGGCCGAGTTCAGTTCGGCCTCCGACGACGTGTAGTTTTCCCGATCATGGATCGTCCGAACACCATGTATAACCCGGCCCTGAAGGCCAAACGTCAAGGAGTAAATAGTGCTCCCTGACAACCTTTCAGATGAAAGGTCACGGCCCACCACGACCGCTGAACCAGTCGCAAAAGCTCGATTCGCGGTTCGAGGCCGTTTTCATCAGCACGACCCATCAATGCACAGATCGTGCTCCGTTTCACACGGGATATGTTTAATCATGCGCGTATAACGGCACGCACGTCTTGGAAAGCGGAGGGATTCATGGCACAGTGAAGGGAGGCTAACCGGCGACAAGCCCAATAAAAGGGAAAGAAAACCCCAAGGCTTAACCGCGCTTCCCATTCGCATCCCCGCTTCCCCAATTTCCTGAGCCCCCAGAGCCCAGATCTAGGTTTCCCACCCTTCCTCCTCCGAGCTCAGCCATGGCCGGCTCAGGCTCCAACGGCAAGTGGGAGGCTTCCACGGTCACAGACCAGGACATCCGGGACCTCAAGGACGCCGGCTACCTCCCCGACAACATCTTCCACCGCGCCCCGGAGGAGGGCCAGGTGACCCCCACCCCCAAACCAGGCGAGAGGGTAGTTTTCATTCCTCACTTCATCTGAGGACTGAGCTTCCCGCTCCACCCCTTCGTTAGGGGCCTCATGTTCTTCTACGGACTCGACTTCCATGACCTCCCGCCGAACTCCTTCATACACATATCGGTCTTCATCATCGTCTGCGAGGCCTTCTTGCGGGTCGAACCACACTTCGGACTATGGCTCAAGATATTCAATATCAAGCCGAAGTGTGTCGCAGGCGAACACGCGGACTGCGGCGGGGCGGTCATCAGCAAGCTTCCCTGCGTACAATGGCCATCCGGCACCTTCATCGACACTATCAAGACTTGGCAAAAAGAGTGGTTTTACATCACCGAGCCAAGGGAGGAGGGCGGAACTGTTCCTGCCGAATTCAGATCCGGTCCCCCGACCAGATTGACCTCATGGGTCCGAAAGGGCCTCGACTGGGGGGCGGATACAGAGGTGGACGACCTGCAGAGGTGCATCGCCTCCATGATCAAGGACAAAATCAAGCTGACCAACGTGGTCCAGATTATGCTCCGGCGGCGCATCCTCCCCTGCCAGCGCCGGGGCTCTCCTATGTGGACTTATCGGCTTGACAATGAGCCTACGATTCGTCAGCTCTTCCGTACCACTCGGGAGAAGCTGTGGAAGGCGTTGTTCAAGGCGCAGGAGAACTAGCCAGCCAAGAAGGAGGACCAGGGCCTGCGCGCCGATAAACCCCCTTCCGAGGTATAACATAGTTTCGCTTGATCGGCTTCGTTTTCCTAAAGAAAATCAAAGCACTTTCCGATCACTTCCACAGGAATGGTTGAGCAAGGCTACGGGCATCAAATGCCCGGCTCCACAGCCCGAAGACCCTAGGTCCCAGCTGCTGTCGGAGATGCTTGTCGTGGTGCCTTACAAGGCACCAGAGAAGAAGGAGAAGAAGAAACCAGGCCGAGAAGGCCTGCGCATCAGGGACCAGCCGAAGGCTGTGTCCGAGGAAACCCATGCCTCCTCGAATCAAGAGGAGGAGCACGAGGGCGAGGGGGAAGGCGATTCTCCCCTCGCAAGAAAGAGGGCGGCGTCATCGGACGCCACAGAGGATGTACCTCCTCCCGCCCCGAAGAGAGCGCGTCGGCCACAGTTAATTCTGTCCGACAACAGTTCGGACTCGGATACCGAGTCCGAGGACTTCTAGAAGGTTCCACGAAGGAACCTCAGGGTCAAGCCCCCAGCTCGAAGGTAAAGATCCGAAGACTTCCTGAGCTATTAGTGCTAAGTTTTGAATGTTATTAGCATGTGAGCGCCTATTGACTTGCAGCCCACCACGTGTTCTCCCCATCGATCAAGTCTCGGACGGGGAGACCCCGCCCGCCGAGCTAGCAGAGAGCGGGACCACGTCGCACCCCTCTCCTCCGGGCACCGCGAAGGATGCCGCGGAGGTGTCATCCGAACAGGCTCCTTTGGAGCCGGACACCAGCGGTGGGGGCGACGACGTCATGGTCAAGGCTAACGCCTCGGCCGTCGAAGACCGGGGGGAAAAGCCCCTCCCGGATATTGAGGAGACTGGACGAGGGGATGTCCAGTCCCTTCCGAGGTCGTCTCCGGAGCGCACCATGCCTCCGGAGGCACCGGTTCAATCCCCGGTTGGAGATCTGGTTAACCGATCTCCACCGGCGCCACCGACCAATGGGTGGCCGGCTATGGGGGAGGCTCTGTCAAGTGCCTCCATCTCCAACGAGCACCGCACCCTTATGGGTGCGGTTTTGCAAAGCATTCAGTCCGTTGACAGCGGACTGAAGGAGGCCTTCAAGGGTCTCCTGACGGGCTTCCAGGTAAGCCACGTAATGTTTTGTTAATTTACTATTTTTTGTGCTATCGTTATATATATAGCAGCCCCCGAGCCCTAGGTGAGTTTGGAAAAACTCATGAGACAATGTTTGTTCGGAATGTTCCAATAGCCCTTAAGGGGGCCGAACATGTGATCATGTTTATGATAGTTCGGAGGTTTGAATCCATGTAACCTGATAGTGGTTTGTTATGTGTAGGCTTCGTCATCGACGGCGGCTGTTAATGCCGCCGAGCTAGACGAGCTAAATCAGAAGCTCAAGAGCTCCGAAGATGAGCTCGACACTCTGAATAAGAGATTCGACGAGGCGCAAGGTGAGCCGGATTATAATATCCGAATTTTTCATCACCGTACTGTCGACGCAGTATTTTTATATGTTTGATGCTTTCGCAGCCTCGGCGAAGGAAATTGAGAATCTCAAGGCCGATCTTGAGAAGTCGAAACAGGAGGCCGCGAGCGAGAAGGCGGCGGCTGAACGAGCAGCTGCCACGCTCTCTGATTTAAAAGCCACCGGTGCCAAACATGAGGCTCGGGTGGAGGAAATCCAGCAGGAGCTCAAAGATGCCGGTCAAAAGTGCGAGGACCTCGAGCAGAAAGGCAAGGAGCAGGCCGCCGAACTATCCACTCTGAAATCCGATCTCCAGAAAGAGCGGGTGGATAGGCGGTTCTTTGAAGAGCAAGTCAGCCAGGCCAAGGCTATCATGGATGGTAAGCCGTATTTACTGCAGTGTGTCTTCGGGGATAGCAAGTTCGCATTGCTTACCCAAGTATGGCGTTCCTCAGGCGCCTGCTCGGACCTCCAGAAGAGCACAGCGGACGCGAACCAGTTCTATGCTTCGCGGGGAGAGGGAGATGAATGTAACACCCCAAAAATCAGGTTATCGATTTTTGTGCGGTTATTCCTTCCTAGCTTTTCTCTCCCAGATTTTTCTTCTGGAATCTGGTAAGTGACCAGGTGAATCCAGTCATTCCCCAACCTCTCAGTGCCTTTCTCATGCTCATGTGCCAGCCAACCCTCCGTCAGCAAACCCCGAGTCTCATTCAAACCCTAGCTCCGAAATATTGGAACTGGAAATCCTGCCTTTGTGTCTACAAAGGAGCTATCATTTCCCTTGCTCTGTAAATCCTCCCAAAATTTCCAGAGATCCTCCTTCCCTCATAAACCCTAGATGTGCAAAAATATTGCAAAGTCATATGCAATATTTCTCATCTAGAATTAATTCCTCTTTCTGCCTTTCTGAGGAATTAAATCCAGGAAAATATCTATCCATCTCCAGAGGTCGTGAAAACTTGTGGAGATATTCGTTGTGATCATATTGAGCTCTCATAAAAGTATTGGCCATAATTAAATAGGGGAAATTGCATTTTCCTATTTAAAGCCAATATTTCAATTTGGGGCCTTTCCAAAGGAACTACCATTTTGGTAGCTAGGAAAAATCCCAAATAATTTGTGGAGCTTCTCATATCCATATCATCTCCATTTCCATCAAAATATCAAGTTCCCCAATTCAAAATTTTAGCACCACATCCTTTTGCAAATCCTGTCCAGATTTCCATTTGCAAAAGAAGTGCTTGATTCCTTGACCTCCTTGGGCTGAAATTTTGCAGGGTGATTCCTTATAAGATATTACCCTTGGAAACCAAAAATCAGCCCATTCCATCTAGCCAATCTTCCTTAGTAAATTATCCAAGTTTCTGTCCAGATTGGAGCACTGTGAAGGAAGTACCATTTCTACTTATGCAAATGGCAAGAAATTTTTACAGTGCCTCCATATGCCTAAATCATTGGTCTCCTCCAAATTTGAGCCATTTTCATCTAGCCATTTGACCCCAACTTCATCATTTCTATTTCTGTCCAGTCTGGCACTTTGCAAAGGAGGTACTATCTAGAGTGGTCCAGGGGAGCTAAAACTTGGCCAAGATGATGACCTTAGTAGATGATTGACCCCTGCCCAAGATCAGGCCAAGAGGTGTACTGAGGTGACCACACCACAGCACAAACAGTGTGCTGTTGGGGACTAGTTGACCCTGGATCAATCACCTCAGTCCCCTCTAGAGCGAGTCAGACGCATAGGTCAAGTCAGCGAAGGATGGAGAAGACCCTAGACATGTTTTGGCTCCAAGTGTAGCGTGGCAACGCCGTGGCCACATGGTGACCACGTGCAGAGCACGTCAAAACCATGCTCTGTGCATTGGAGTTGTCGGGAGCGCATCTCCAGCAAGCTCCAGCCTGTCCAGGAGCGTCGTAGAGCCCCCCATTGCGCGCGTGAACCATCCAGAGCCCTCTCCCCCTCGTCCCGAAGCTCCTAGCCGCCCCTGTCAACCGTCGGAGTGCCACCGTCTCTGGAAGCTACGGCTGCCGTCGAGAGAGCCCCTCCCCTCTGCTATTTAAGCGTGCCCCGAGCCCTCCCCTCGCCAGCAAGCCCCAGCCCTCCCCTTGAGCTCCTAGAGCTCGCGGCCCCCTCCAATGCCGAAGGCCACCGCCGGACTCCCGCGACCGATTCCGGCGCCCCGGACCTTCCTCTCCTCTACAACCTCGCCCTCAGCCTCCTCCAGAGCTGGTGAAGCCGCCGCCGCCCTCCACTTCTCCGGGGAAGCCCCGCCGCAGCGGCACCGCGAGCGCTCGCCGGCCACCGCGCCCCGGCCAGTGGCGATGGCGCTGCAGCCCACCTCCGGTGGCCTCATGACCACCCTCGGGCGCGGTGTGGCACGCCGGTGCTAGAGAGCTCGCCGGCCGGCCCCCTGGTGCGGCGGGGTGACCGCGACGCCGGAGGCCGGTCGCCCCTGTCTCTGCTCCGGTCGGGGCAAGAGAAAGAAGGAGGCGAACCAGGGAGAAGGAGAGAGAGAGATAGGGTGGGGTCCACCCGTAAGTGACCTAAGCCCGGGCCCAGCTCCTGTTAAGTGGAAGCGTATTTGTAGGAATACGCTTTCCGACTTCGAAAGCGTACTCGGGCGCGGTTTCGGATGAAAATACGCTTTCGGTTATTGAAAGCGTAAACTCTGAAAAGGCGCGTTCTGTTTTAGCCCCAGGGGCCTGTTTGTAGCAAATTTTCTTACAGATTGGTCCCTGGTGCTTAAACGCTGATATCTTCGCGACCGTAGCCCCGATTGAGGTAAAACCAACGCCCACGTCTTCGTCTCGTCGAGCCCGTTCCGATGACATTATTTTCATAGTGCGTCCATGCAGTGAAAATGACCATTTTGCCCTCGCCCTATATTTGTCCCCTTTGTGAGGGAACCCTTTCCGGCGAATTCTTCCCGGAGTGGAGTGTTATCGCCTTTCCTTCCGGCGTATTCATCGACCCCCAGGCAAGCCAACCTCTTACCATGAGCTCCGGACTTGCGTGATGACTTTGCTTGCACCCTGAGTGTTTATCTATTACCTGTTAGTCTGCATTTGCATACACCTGTTGTGCCATCCGTGTTAGATGTTAGCACTACTTTTCATCTAAGGTTATGACTTGTTCTCATGCCATATTTTGCCATACTAGTAATATTATTGCTATAGTCATGTTAGTACTATGGTTGATATCATGCCATGACTATCGGTGCTATGATATCGGAGTATCAACTATGACAGAAATATTATTCGGGGATAAGATACCTAGTTGGTTAATCGAGAGTCACCTGTCCGGGCTTACCCATGCAACCACATTTGCCGGTATGGGACGGCCTTGACTTGGTCTGATCGCGCGCTCTTTCACCAGTACCTCCAAAGAGGGAGGGTTATGCACGCGTGCTACCCTGATCAGGTAGGCGGTGATAACCCTGTGAGCCCAGTTGATTGTTTAGCCCGGGAGTCCCCGTTTGGGACAGTTTAGTAGTCCCCGTTTGGGACAGTTTAGTTTGGCCACGACGTTGGCAGGTGTCATGGGGACACATGGGCCACCCAGGGCAGGCCTCCGGGGGAGGATGAATGCCGGAGGTACGATGAGAGAGTCACGGGTCATGCAGGTTTCGTTGGAGCAACGCTGGTCCACCCGAAGGGGATCACGAGGCCAGGTGCTCCATGGTGTGGGTAAAGTGCGCAACCTCTGCAGAGTGTAGAAATCTATTCGAATAGCCGCGTCCACGGTATTGGACAGCCCGTCCAGACCTCACTAGGTGGTCCACTGTAATAATGATGATAATGATGGAAAAGCTCAGCTCGTGTAGACATCAGGTGATGTCAGGAATATGATATGCTAGCCAAGGGATGGCTATATGATGAGTGGTCAGATGACCACAGTATTTGGATTGGATTTGAGTCAGTTTAGGTTGGATCATGAGTAGGTCTAGGGTTGTGGAACAACCCGGAAGAGAGTAAGTTGGTATTCGGTGACAGTAAGTAATTTAAGCACCTAGTGTGATTATTGCTATGCTATGTAGATTGTATGTCCGATCCATGTTATACCATGCTTGATCCATGTTTTCCTGTTAATTCCATGTCATGTTTAGAATCAATTCTTATATAGCATAGGGCTTGCTTTGTCATCTGTTTGTTTGGATGCTATGTATTTGGTTGTCTTGCGAGTACATTCAAAGTACTCACCTGGCCTTGCACGTGGCCAGTTGCAGGAGAAGATCCGTCGTGCTAGAGCGTAACCAAGCCAGTCCTATGAGTTATGGAGCCCAGCCAGAGACGCCGTTGCCGCTGAACCAAGACCTCCACCGCCATTTAGTTAGCCTTGGAGTTATGTAATATTGTTGTAAGCAACGGTATTGTAATACTCCATTATAATTAATAAAGCCATTTTTATGCCTGGAATTGTTGTATCATGTCTTTGACGTGCGCCAGGTTTTATCCTGGGGCTGGCGTGCGTCGGCCCTCTATCGGGGTGCCCCAATGAAGCTCGGCTGTTTTGGGCACAATTTGAAGCTTCTGAGCGCTCTCCTCTCCTCATTGAGCAGCTGAAGCAGCTGATGGAGCTACACCGGATAGCGGAGCCGGCCATGAAGGATCTCTGCATCCGGCTATGGCCCGACGAGCCGTTGCCGAGTAGCTACTTCGGCCTAGTGCAGAAGCTGAGCAACGCCTCGCCTCGGATCGACGCACTAAGGCGGTCCTCCTATATCGAGGGAGCTCGGATGGCCTTCGCGAGGGCCAAGGTGCACTGGCCGGGTCTTGATCCGACGAAGATAGCCACTGCTCCGCCGCCCCCTGGAAAGGAGCATAGGTGCCCTGAGCGATACTTCTCCGTAGTTATGGAGGGTGCTCGGGCAATAGAGGCTCAATGTTCGAGGGAAAACATTTATGAGTAAAGGCGTTGTAATATGTTCGAAGATCTTTTAACGCGTTTATATGTAAGATGCATGGTTTATCATGTCTTTCGTGTTTTGCATCCTTTATAACTCCTGTGTGGCCGTTAAAACTGAAAGCTGCGAGTCGTCGGCTTCAGCCCCCATGTAGATACTACGTGGGGTGTCTCTGCCAACACACCGTGACCCTTAGCCGAACTATCGGTACCCAAAGGCGGTAGTGTGGGGCGGACAAGGCAATCGGACCATAATGCTTTATTGCTTTCACTTAGCCGTAGGGGCGCGAGAAAGGAGTGCGGGGGGCTGATGACTAGCCCTCAGGGGTTTGTGATATTCGGTTGAACCACGGCCAAAGCCGATATCACATGGTTTGTACTAATACCAAACCCATCGCATGACACGGAATAACCTCTAACGAGGTTTATTTAAGCTCGGATTCGCAGACCGGTTCTCGCATACTATGATAGTCAATTTTCGGCTTTCTCCGCTGAGGTGCTTGACCAGGCTAGCCGGAAGCACAATCGCAGCGGTTCTCCCTTTGCCCTTTTAGCCGAACGAGCGGAACGTAAAGGGGCAAGCACAGGAGCCGGGCAACCCAACTATTGACCCAAGACATAGTTCGGAACCAATGCATATAAAGCGGAATTCCAAGACGCCGAACGCAAAATCAGTTGTGCTTAGGGCGATTTTTAAGTTCGAGCCCCCGGTCTATTAGCCGGTTGCATCGTAGGGTATACCAAACAGGTTCGCAAGAAGAGGGGGGAAAATAAAGAGTGTGCCAAAAAGGACAACGAAGCGATCATGTATGATATATCTGTATTTTACTCAACAACTCTTATTATTCAAATTGCCGATGCAACTGTTTACAGGTATTTAAAAATGAAATATAAACCTTACAGGAAGGGTTGTACCAGGGGTCTTCGATGGGTGACCTGATGTCCTCGATGTGCCCTGTCGTTTGTCCGCTCCTGCGTCTCCTAAGGAGTTGTATACCGCTATGGGTTTTGCTGTTCGGCGAGCGGACTTTGGAGAAAAATCTTGAGAAGCCGCCGAAGTGTGAATGAGCTTTACGCCTTGGAATGTACTTTATGGTACCTGTAGTGTGTCCGAAGACGTATTGATGGTGATAGTTCGGTCCAGCCGAACATTTACCCTTTGATAATTTTCCCCCACCGCTGCCCATGGAATTTTGAGCGCGAAGTTGTGCCTCCTCGGCACGTACTTTGCCGGTTCTAGGGCTGTGCGATGGGGGGCGAATCCCTATTTATGGGGGGGAGAAGGTTCTGGTACTTCAGGTTGAGACCGAGCTCGCTTCCCAGCCTTACGTGCTTTTACAGAAGGTGTCGGCGTTTGCCGATCATCAGTGTAATGGAATTCGGCCGCCAGGGCCAACGCATGTTCCTCAGTTTGGAGGGAGCGCTCTGTGTTGCCGTTGACAGTGATGACCCCCTTGGGGCCGGACATTTTGAGCTTGAGGTATGCGTAGTGTGGGACGGCGTTAAAGCGAGCGAACGCTGTACGGCCGAGCAGGGCATGATAGCCACTGCGGAAAGGTACGATGTCGAGGATCAAGTCCTCGCTTCGAAAGTTATCGGGCGAGCCGAACACTACTTCCAGGCTTACAGAGCCCGTGCACCGGGCTTCGACGCCTGGGATCACTCCTTTAAAGGTAGTGTTGCTGGGTTTGATCCTTGACGGATCTATGCCCATCTTTTTCACCGTGTCTGAGTAAATCAGATTGAGGCTACTTCCTCCGTCCATTAGGACTTTAGTGAGGTGATACCCGTCTATGATGGGGTCTAGGACGAGGGCGGCCGAACCCCCATGACGGATACTGGTCGGGTGGTCATGTCGATCGAAGGTGATCGGGTATGCCGACCATGGGTTATACTTCGGGGCTACAGGCTCTACGGCGTAGACCTCTCGAAGGGCGCGCTTCTCTCCTTTTTGGGTATATGAGTGGCGTATATCATATTTACTGTTTTTACCTCTGGAGGGAATTTCTTTTGTCCGCCACCGATCGGACCGCGGGGCTCATCCTCGTCCTCGCTGTGTGGGCTCTTGCCTTGGTCCTCAAATGCGAGCTTGCCGGCCTGTTTGAATACCCAACAGTTACGGTTGGTGTGGTTGGCGGGCTTCTCTTGAGTGCCATGGATCTGGCAAGGCCTCTCCATGATCTTGTCCAGCGGGGTGGGTCCGTCGCGATTGCCTTTAGGAGGCTTCTTCCGCTGCCCAGGCCGGGAGTTGCGGAAGCCAGCGTTAACGGCCGTGTCATCGGCATCACTATTGTTGTGCCGGTGCTTATTCTTGTTGCGCTTTGGTTTCCCGTTTCCATCCCGAACTTCGGAGGTTCCGGGGTCTTCGGGGTTGTGGCTACGTCTTGCTAGCCAGTTATCCTCGCCCGCGCAAAAGCGAGTCATGAGTGATGTAAGGGCGGACATTGTCCTTGGTTTATCCTGGCCGAGCTGACGAGCCAGCCACTCATCCTGAATATTGTGCCTGAAAGAGGCTATTGCTTCGGCGTCCGGGCAGTCAACGATCTGGTTTTTCTTGGTCAAGAACTGATTCCAGAATAGCCGCGCGGATTCTCCTGGCTTCTGGACGACGTTGCTTAGGTCGGAGGAGTCCGGCGGCTGAACATAAGTGCCCTGGAAGTTAGATCGGAATGCATCTTCTAGATCCTCCCAGCACCCAATGGAGTTTTCGGGCAGGCTATTTAACCAGTGGCGAGCTGGCCCCTTAAGCTTCAGGAGTAGGTACTTGATGGCATGGAGGTCGTCTCCTCGCGCCATGTGGATGTGGAGGAGGAAATCCTCGATCCATACGGTTGGGTCAGTTGTCCCATCATATTGTTCTATGTTTACGGGTTTAAACCCTTCCGAGAACTGATGCTGCATCACCTCGTCCGTGAAGCACAGTGGGTGGGCAGCGCCTCTGACCCAAGCTATGTCGCGCCGGTGATCGGCGTCTGTCCTAGCCCGGTTTCGTTCCCGACCTTTATTGTTGCGGTCAAGCCAAGGCCGGTACCCTTCCCGTCTATCGGGTGAGTATCCTCTGGATCCGTAGATGGATCGCGTATGACCTGCTCTATAGTCTAGGTCGTGTCGCAGGTCAAACCTGTCATCGGGCTCTAGTGGCTCTTTTCCCCGTCTATGGGGTATCATCGGCCTATAGCCGGCGTCGTCAGCCGTTCTGTCCCGTCCTCGAGGAGGGCGGTCTGGCTTGTTGTATGGGGTATGTTTGGGAGACGGCGTATCAGTAAGCTCGTCATCGAATTGTCGCAGCAGCCTTCTGCGTGGATAGCTCTTAGGTTGGTCCGATAGACCGGTACCGTATCCTTCCTCGGCTGAGAGGACTCTCGTCCATCGATCGTTGAGGTTGTCTTGTTCGGCTTTAAGCTGCCGTTCTTTTGCTTTCAGGCTGCGGGCCGTGGCTATAAGCTGTTGCCTGAACAGTTCCTGATCTTCAGGATTATCGGGGATGGCGAAGTCATCGGCTTCCGGGATGTCCTCCTCCTCGACAGGGGGGAGGTAATTGTCGTCCTCAGAATCATTTAGATTGTTGAGGTTACGCCGGTCTTCCGGCCTCTCCTGACCCTGTAACGGGTGTTCGGGGATATCGGGATCGCCGAGGTCTTCCGGGGTGTCTCCGTCCCCGGTGCCATCGATAGTTTTTCTTCCCTTTTTTCCTTTTGACCATTTATGTGGCTTTCGGCGTCTTGACGGCGCTTCATCCGGTTTGTCGCCATCGTTTTTCGGAGTGTCCACCATGTAGACGTCGTATGTGGAGGTGGCAGTCCACCACCCGGTGTTAACGGGGGTGAGGGCGCGATCCTCCTCATCCATGTATTCTGCCTCCTCAGAGGCATAGTCCAACATGTCGGTTAAATCCTCGACAGTGGCTACCAAGTGGGTGGTGGGTGGGACGAAAAATTCGTCCTGACCCGCCTTGGGCCCGATCTGAACACAGATCGGGGTTGGGTCGTCGGTAATCTTCATCGACGAGATCCGATCTAGGGCCTCGTTAAGTATCGAGAGCTCGATCGGGTCGGCCTGCTCAGAGCTTCCGGAGTTAACCTCTGATGCGTCCGCGCGGGGGGAGTGTTCGGCAAGAACAGGTGTCCGGACGTCTGGCACTATGACCGGGCCCGGACTAAAAATCGGGTCCTTGCCGGGGTAGATCCCGTGGGCGAGACCGAAAGATGGATATGAGGTTAAAGCCTCAGAGTCTTCGGGCGTGGCAGGTGAGACCGCGAGCCCGGTTAGTGACAGGTCGCCCCGAGAGTCCACGGAGAACTCTAGGTTCCCGAATCTGACCTCTTGATCAGGGGCGAAGCTTCCGACACGGCCTAGATGGCCGGTCGGGTCGGCGTGCAGCACAATGCTGCCGAAAGCGAAGATCTGTCCGGGGACGAAAGTGTCCGTATTGCGAACCTCTTCGTTGATGACAAGGTGAGCCATCGATTCCTTTGGCGATCACATCGGAACTCTCAATGAAAGCACCAATGTCGGTGTCAAAACTGGCGGATCTCGGGTAGGGGGTCCCGAGCTGTGAGACTAGAATCGATGGTAACAGGAGACGATGTTTACCCAGGTTCGGGCCCTCCTATGGAGGTAATACCCTACGTCCTGCTTGATTATATTGATGGTGTAAGGGTTACAGAGTCGATCTACCTCGAGATCGAATGACTAAAACCCTAGATGAGTTTTCTTGTTCTACAACCTAAAACCCTCCGGCTTATATAGACGCCAAGGGTACCTAGGGTTTACACATGGTCGGTTACACGTCGACGGGATAAACATGCCTATTCACTACTCCAAACGTGGTGGATACGCCACGATTCCCGAAGCTTCCTTCCTGGAGACAGGGTCTTCGATCAATCCAATGCTCAGTAAGCGGCCCATATAGTCCGGCCCATCAGAAATAGGTCAGCCTCCCAAGGACCCCTTAAACTAGGACTCCCTCACTCTGAGGTGGCGGATTAGAAGCTGAAGGTGCTGAAGTTGCAGAAGGAGCCGATGGAGCTGATGGAGCAGATGCTGGTGCTGATGAAGATGGTCTCAACTCTGGAACTGGCACGGCAGACGATCTGTCCTGTGTCTTGAACTGAGTGTGGGGCTGGAGGGGAGGACTATCATCATCACTGGAGTGGGGACTGGGCACTGCATCCACGTCCTGCTTCAATTCTGTGACAGTCTTGGTCAGCTCATCCACCTTGTTGTCTAGAGCATGGAACTTTGTTTCCACAGTCCTCTCAAGGCTCTTCTGGTTCTTGAGGATCTCAGCCACATTCTTTTCTATCCCTTGGATAGTGTTGATAAGATAGGACATTTGATCGCTCTTCGTCCTTGGAATTTGAGCACTAGTGCCTCTAGCTGCCTCTGCCTGTGCTGTAGCTGAAGTGGGATGAGTAGGATCCATCACCACAACGTTGTCCTCGAAGTCTGGCTGGAGTGGCAGGTGTGGACTATCAAGTGCATATTGTCTCTTTCCAACTTTGGAATTGATGAGCATCTGAATATATGGAGCATATCCACAAGATCTCTTCTGATCAATAGTTGTCCTCTTGATTGTCTCAACGATCAAGTCCATCACCCTAAATCTGGTGTGGGTGTCTACATGATGAAGCATGTTGATGGAGTACCCCCCGATCATCTTGTCATCTCCAGACTTTCGCATCAAAGTATGCCTCATTATAGTGTTGGTGGTGGGTAGTCCTGCTTGCAGATAGTAGACAGAGCCAAGCTTGTGAGTCTTTACATAAGCAGTGGGGATGGTATTATACATATTGACCATGGAGTTGTGATTCATCTTGGCCTCAGAATACACATCAAGATCTCCATCCTGAATATTCGGGACTCCTAAGATGGTAGCCCACTCATCAACAGAAGACTGGTATCTGGTGCCCTCAGTCATCCATACAATTCTTCCATCTGGATAGAAATGAGTTGTGGAATAGAATTGCATGATCATCTCATCATTCCATGCACTGAACTCTCTTCCAACAAATGCATCAATATCAATGGCCTTGAAGTTCTCTAGCACATGAGGGAAGTAATCTTCATTTTCCTTAATGAACTTCCAATCAACATATCTCATGTTGCTAACTGCAGGACTCTTGTCTAATAGGACAGTCTCATAAAAATCTTACTACTCCTTGGTGTGGAAGCGAGCATCTACATTAGTCCTTCTCCTGATAGAATATGGATCATCTGCTCTCCATTTCCTCAACCCTATATCCTTTCTTTTCTTCATGTCCTCTACCACTTTGTGATCATCATTATGCTCTGGCAGGTGGGGTCTCAGTTTCCTCAACACAATAACATATTCCTCTTCTTCCATGGTGGAAGTTCTCTTGTTTTTCTCAGCAAGAGGAATGTCTCTGGTGGTCCTCTTGGGCTTGGGGGCAGCTGGCTTCTTGGGAGCAGTTGGCTTAGCCTTAGATGGTGGCTTGCTCGGCATAGCATCAGCCAAAAGCTTCTTCTTCTTGGAAGGAGGAGGGTTTGCAGCAGGTTCTTGCTCTTCCTCTTCCTCATGCTCAGCTGGGTCTTCAAACAGGGAAGTAGGTCCGCCAATCACATGAATAATTCTCTTCCTCTCTCTCTTCTTCTCAGTTGGCTTCTTAGCCATGGACTTGTTCTGCCTAGAGGAGGTAGGGTCTCAAGTATGAGTGTCATCCCTTTCTTGGCAGTCTCAGGAGCTCTCATGACATCTGTGCTGGCATATTCTTTCCTTATGGGCCTCCTGGAAGATGTAACCTCATCAAAAAAATTCTTGACAGCTTTTTCTTTCTTGTCTTCCTTCTTTCTGGCTATCAACTCCTCAGGCACATAATCAACATTCTCCTCATCTGAGTTGAGTTTTCTCTTGGCTCTTGTAGCTGCCTTGGGCAAACCATGAGAGCTGGGGGTGCCAGGGTCTTCTGATGATTGGCTAGCCTCTGGGCTAGTGCCTGCTTCCAAATCAACACTCTGTTCCCTGAAATCATTGCCACTGTCCTCTGAACCAGACATGTTTTTCCTGTGAATAGATGTAGAAGAATGGAGGGGATAAGCATCACAAAACACAGAGGTTTTTGCAAATTTTGAACTCAAAATCTTAGTCTTAAATTTCTGCTAAGTGGGTTTCGGTTCCACCGAGTTTAAGTTTTCGGAGCCACCAAGACACACACCCTCATTTGACAGAGACTTGGCAACCTTTTTAGTTTCACCGAAAAGAGAAACTCAGTATCACCGAGAGTGTTCTCAGTAGCCCTAGACCCCGAATCGGTGATACCGATTCGGATCAAGTAGGTGACGCCGAGACACACATGGCGGAAATCTAAACCTAAATTTTTTGTTCATCTAATCTATTCGAGCCTTCTTTTGGATAGAATCATTTCAAACTGTGGCTAGAAGATAAACACGACCTATTGCGCAAGAATCAGATAGGGGAGCGCAAAAGGGGTCGAGTTCTTACCCTAATGCGGTGAAGAACTCGCTACGGCGGCGATGGCAGGGAGGATTGCCGTCGACGACGGTGGATTCTGATGGCGAGGGCGCACGGGAGATGAAGGGCGACGTCCTTAGACACGAGCGGTGGCAGCAGATGGTTGTGGGAGGCCGAGAGATTGAAATAATTTTCAATTTCGGGTCCGCGGATATATATACCCTACTGCTGTCAGTGACACCGATGCCAAAATTTCGGTGCCACCGAGTCTCTTAACTGCCAGAAGACAGATAAACTCGGTGAAGCCGAGATTTTGATTCCAATTGTAATGAGGTTCAAAAACTAGATCAACCCTTGTGCTTCGGTGAAACCGAGTTTGTGGATTTGGTTACACCGAGTGGCACATGGGAGGTTTTGGAAGACAACTCTTGTCGAAACGGAACTCCGAGTGCTCCTCACACAGAGGGTCCGAAAAGTGCTTGCTCAAATTTTGTGATGAAGCATGAATAGAATTTGAGACGAGAAAGCATAGATAGCTAGAGGAAGGTACTTAGGCATTCTTGTATATCCAATTTGCCAAGGAAAATGAAAGCCAAATAACAACAATTGGATATCCTCGAATGAGCAAAAATATGCATACCAACATGCTCACCCAATAAGATGTCAAATGAAATATGGCAAACATGCAAAATTACTCTAGTATCTACCAAGCACTTTGGTGATGACGGAGTCATCTATATATAAGTATATTGACTTAGGAGCCAAGTAAGAATACTTGATCATAGGTCATACTCATCGTTTAAGCACAAGTGGGGTTACCACTTTTACATAAAGCTTTTAATGTGTTCACATCTTAAGAGATGCTTTGACTCAAGTCTTAGAGTAAAGCTCCCCCTTCTTGTGACATCCCCCCTAGGAGGGACAAACTAACCTTGGGTTTTGTCGTTGAAGACTTCATGTAGGTGTTGTAGTAGTGGATGCTCATAGCTGATGAAGATCACGTACTCTTCTCACCTACATGGGTTAGTCCCATACAAGGAACAAATACAAGGATATCTATGGACATGGAGTGAAGCACATTTAGATGATGTCCATTGATTCTTTAATTACCTTGTCCCTTGCTTACCTACGAGGGATTTGTGACTCCTTGAACTATTGCATAAGGTTGGAGTTGATTGCATTATTTCTTGCCAATGATGAATGTGAGTGAATTTTGTTGCCGGAGTCACCCCTCAAGAACTTCTCTAGTTCTTTTTCTTTGGGACCCACATCAACTTGTTGGGGATCCTTGGAGTTGAAGTAGCACTTGTTGAAGTAGATCATGTAGTAGCCTTGGGAACCCACTTGACCATGGCTTGGGATTCGTCTTCAAATGTGTCAATCTCCTCTTGAAGCTTGTCCTTGCCCTTGAGCTTGTGGTCTTGTGGTGGAAGGTCATCTTGATCTTTCGTTCTCTTGGGGAGAGTATGATCATACTTCTCCCTTTGAGGAACAAACTTCGGCTTGGGGTATTGACCTTATTCCCATTCAACTCCATTGGCGTTGAAGTAGCCAATGCCTTGGTTCTTCCGGTATTCTCCTTGCTTGCGTACAATCTCCTCAAATTGCTTACTTCCGGCAAGACTCTTGTAGACACCTTTCTCTATAATCCCTTTCAATAAATCGTTTTCTTGCTCAAGTGTAACTTGGCTAAGAGAATCATTAGTGAAATTAATAGAGCTACTAGAAGCAACACCATTGGTTTTAGCATTAATGTTGTTACTACTATATGAAGAACCTTTCTTGCCTTTGTTACTAGTTTGCTTAGATTTAACTTGTGGAACAAATGTAGACAAGAGTAGTCGTTTGGCAAGATAAGAAGAACTCTTCTTTCGAAGATCGTCATTGATGGCTTTAAGAAACTCATCTTCTTGCTCTAAATTTAGCTTCTCAAAGCGTAGCTTCTCATGAGTTCTTAGAAGCTCTCTATGATCTTCTTGAGTAGATTCATGAGCTAACTTAAGAGTGTTTAGTTCTTTAGTCAGACACTCAATCTCCTTCTTATCATCATCACACGACTTATGTTAACTAGCATGATTATTATCAAGTTCATTTTGACTAATATCACTAGTTTTATCAAAGAGCAAGTCATCATCTCCTAATAAATCATCCTCATCACTATTTAAGTCAATGTATTCGGGGTGTGATACTTTGGGGACTTTAGCCATGAAGCAACTTCCACTTCCTTCATTTGGTGAATCAAATATGTCATAGGAGTTGGAGGTTATGAATGCTAATCCGGCAACACCTTCATCTTGACTATAGTCGAAGTTGGAGTGGTAGCTTCTCTCGGATTGGTTGTCAGAATCGGAGCCGGAAACCCATTCACCAACATGAGTTTGATGTATTCTTCTTGTATAGCTCTTGGTGTACTTGTCCTTCTTCTCCGAGTCCTTGCTTCTCCGGGAGGGTCTTCGTTCATAGCGATCTTCTCTACTCCTTCTCTATCTATGAGGTGACTCATCTCTTGAGCTTCTCCTTCTAGGTGACTCTTCTCTTCTTTTGTGGGGGCCGTGCACTCATTGGAGTAGTGTCCGGGCCTTCCACAATTGTAACAATTCCGGTCACGACTAGAGGAACGCTTCTCTTCATATCTTGAGTTGGAGCTTCTCTCTTTACCTCTACTCTTGTAGAACTTGTTGAATTTCTTGACCATGAGGGTTATCTCTTCATTGGTAACAAGGTTTTCACTTGAAGTAGCGGGAGTGTCACTTGTAGCTTTGTATGCACCGCTTGACTTTGTGTGAAGTTCTTCTTTGTCCTTGAGTGACATTTCATGAGCGACAATCCTTCCAATGACTTCCATAGGCTTGAGATCTTTGTAGTTTGGCATCATTTGGATCAATGTGCACACTGTGTCGTACTTTCCATCCAAGGCTCTAAGGATCTTCTTGATGATGAATTTGTCAGTCATCTCTTCACTTCTAAGCCGACAATCTCATTTGTGATGAGAGCAAGCCTAGAGTACATTTCTGCGACTCCTTCACCATCCTTCATCTTGAACTTGTGAAGTTGACTTTGTAGCACATCCAACTTAGATTCCCTGACGGATTCGGTACCTTCGTGCATATCAACCAAAGTATCCCAAATTTCCTTTGCATTCTCAAGACGACTTATCTTGTTGAACTCTTTAGGGCATAAGCAGTTGAATAGAATGTTGCATGCTTCAGCGTTGTATTGCAACATCTTCAATTCTTCAGCGGTCGCTTCACGATCCGATTCCTTTCCATCACCAAAGAATTCACCTTGCAATCCAACACGAATAACAGCCCATAAGGCGGGGTTATGACCAAGAATATGCATTTTCATTTTATGCTTCCAACTAGCAAAGTTTGTACCATAAAAATATGGACCTCTACGATGATAATTTCCCTCACTAGACGCCATACTCTCCTAGGTTGTGAAACCAATGCAATGGAGACCAAAGCTCTCATACCACTTGTAGGATCTGAAGTATGTCTAGAGGGGGTGGGGTGATTAGACTACTTGACCAAATTAAAAGCCTAGCCTTTTCCCAATTTTAGATGTTGGCAGGTTTTAGCAATTGTAGCAAGTCAAGCACACCCTACACATGCAAGTCTAAGAGTATAGCAGCGGAAAGTAAAGACATGCACATGAAAGTAGAGGAGGGGATAGGAGGATCAAACACAATTGATGACACGAAGATTTTTCCCGTGGTTCCGATAGGTGGTGCTATCGTACGTCCACGCTGATGGAGACTTCAACCCACGGAGGATAGCGGTCGCAAGAGTCCACGGAGGGCTCCACCCGTAAGGGTCCACAAAGTAGCAACCTCGTCTATTCCATCACGGCTTCCATCCATGAAGGACTAGCCTCACTATGGGTAGATCTTCACGAAGTGGGCGATCTCCTTGCCCGTACAAACTTCTTGGTTCAACTCAACACATGAAGAAGGAGGCTCCCAAGCGACACCTAACCAATCGAGGAGACACCACTCTCCAAAAGGTAATAGATGTGGTAACAATGATGAACTCCTTGCTCTTGTGCTTCAAAAGATAGTCTCCTCAACACACAATCACTCTCTCACAGATTTGTCTTGGTAGAAGAGGTTGATTGGGTGGAAAGCAACTTGGGGAGGCTAGAAATCAAGATTTATATGGTTGGAGTGGAAGATCTTGATCTCAACACATGAGTGGTGGCTCTCTCTCAGAAAAATGGATAGGGACATTGTAGGTATGTTCTGAGTGCTTCCTCTTCGAGTGAGAGGAGGTGGAAGGGTATATATAGGCATCTCCAAAAATCCAACCATTACAACATTATTGCCCAATGCGGTGAAACCGGAGTAAAAATAGGTGGCACCGACTAGTGCAAAATGTGGCAACTTTCGGCTTCTCGGTGAGACCGATATATAAATCTCGGTGGTACCGATATGGGTGACCTAGGCAGTTTCCAAATCTCAGTGAGACCGATTTTCAAAAATCGGAAATTCCTATTTTTAAAAATAGGATACCAGAGAGTTGGTCACTGTTGGTTGCACCGAATGGAATGTTGGTGTCACCGAGACCTTAGGGTATTGCTTAGGATCTGTCTAGGGTAAAATTCGGTAGGGCCGAATCTGAAAACTTGGTGGCACCGATTTTAGTGGTAGGGTTTAGACAGAGAGTGATACGTCTCCAACGTATCTATAATTTTTGCTTGTTCCATGCTGTTATATTATCATCTTGGATGTTTTACAATCATTTTATAACAACTTTATATCATTTTTTGGGACTAACCTATTGACATAGCGCCAAAGTACTAGTTGCTGTTTTTGCTTGTTTTTTACTTCGTAGAATATCAGTACCAAACGGAGTCCAATCGCGACGAAACTTTTTGGAGATTTTTTCTGGACCAGAAGACACCCAGTGGGCCAAAGAAGTAGCACAGAGGTGGGCTGTGGAGGCCACAACCCACATGGGCGCGCCAAGGGGCCCCCGGCGTGCCCTGGTGGGTTGTGCCCTCCACGGGGCCCCCCTCCACCGCCTCTGACGCCTATAAATTCCCAAATATTCAAAAAACCCTAGGGGAGTCTACGAAACACAATTCCAGCTGCCGCAAGTTCCAGAACCTCGAGATCCAATCTAAACACCATCACGGAGGGGTTCATCTTCTTCATAGGTGCCTCTCCGATGATGCGTGAGTAGTCCACCATAGACCTACGGGTCCGTAGGTAGTAGCTAGATGGCTTCCTCTCTCTCTTTTGATTCAATACAATGGTCTCTTGGAGATCTATTTGATGTAAACTTTTGCGGTGTGTTTGTTGGGATCCAATGAATTTTGAATTCATGATCAGTTTCTATCCATGAATATTATTTGAGTCTTCTTTGATCTCTTATATGCATGATTACTTATAGCCTCATATTTCTTCTTCGAATCTTTGGTTTAGTTAGGCCGACTAGATCGATTTTTCTTGCCATGGGAAGAGGTGCTTTGTGATGGGTTCGATCTTGCGGTGTCCTTTCCCAGTGACAGAAGGGGCAGCAAGGCACGCATGTATCGTTGCCATCAAGGATAACAAGATGGGGTCTATTCCTACATGAATAGATCTTGTCTACATCATGTCATCGTTCTTATTGCATTACTCCGTTTTCCATGAACTTAATACACTAGATGCATGCTGGATAGCGGTTGATGTGTGGAGTAATAGTGGTAGATGCAGGCAGGAGTCGGTCTACTTATCTTGGACGTGATGCCTATATAATGATCATCGCCTTGGATATCGTCATGATTATTTGATCTTCTATCAATTGCCCAACAATAATTTGTTCACCCACCGTGTGCTATACTCATGAGAGAAGCCACTAGTGAATCCTACAGCCCCCGGGTCTACTTTTCCAACATATTGCTTTCTGATCTATCTTTTTGCCTTTTTGCTTTCAGATCTACTAAACCAAAAATCCAAAAATATATTGCTGCACTTTTTATTTTCTCTTTTTATTTTGTCTTCTTGAGAGATCTACCTCTCCTATCTATCACTACCTAATCTATCTTTTTACCGTAGAGAGATTGACAACCTCTCTTTCGCGTCGGGTTGCAAGTATTTGTTATTTGTGTGCAAGTGCTGCTTATTGGGTGGTGGTGATCCTCCTACTGGTTTGATAACCTTGGTTTCATAACTGAGGGAAATACTTACCGTCGCTGTGCTGCATCATCCCTTCCTCTTTGGGGAAATACCGACGCAGTCTCAAGCCACGTCAGAGAGTTTGTGGTAATATTTCATGTGTCTTTTTGGTGGCTAATCTCTAAGCACTTGAGCAACCAGATCATCATAGAAACCTCATCCCCTTTTAATAGTATTGGCTTTCCTATGGACTCCAAAGTGATTTCTCACAAAATGTAAAATGTAGAGTCTTCAAGCTTGTTGCCAATATATGTTCCTTGCATCTAGGGGATCTCCTCACAATCCTTTTGCCAATCCATTTATTGAACTTCCTAAAATATACTTGGTGAAAACATTAGTCCAATGAAATATATGTTGTTATTAATTACCAAAACCACATAGGGAGAAGTTGTGCTTTCAGTATCCCTCAAAAAAAAAGTTGCACGAGCGTGCAATAGGGTGCATGTCAGCTCGCCTCCTTCCACCTTACGCGCAGAATCGGGAAATCTCTTATGATTTAAGGGTGGTTTTCCCTTAACGAACTGTCCACAACTTGTTGATGTCACAATTTCCGCAAACACTTCTCTTTATCTAGTAAAATTTTGAGCAAACCGTCCATTCGGGGACATCCGATAAATTTTTGAGCAAACCCTTACTAGACTAGGAAGATTCCATACGTTTAAAGTCAACTGAAAATCTCAACTGACTTGGAATTAACAAAACCAAGAAGGTGGTATTCGGCCATCGAGATTTCTTTGCATGATTTTTTTGTATGTTTGCACCAATAAGCACATTGTATGAACTTAGAACTTATAATTTTGTCTAAATCTTAAATGATTGATTCTTTTTATTAGCATGCCTTGTAATTTAACCATATTGGTTTTTCTTGACCATTTTTTAAAGATAACATCAACATAACAGTGAGGAATATACGTTACCTAAATAAACAAAATAACATGGAGATGCTAAAATGAAGTTCATATTTTTCTCCAAATTAATATACCATTGACAACCAAAATTTATTTAATATATCTACATTCTTGTCAATCACTCTTCTTTGATAACACCGTACATTTATGTCTTTTAGACTTCCTCCATCTCGGGTATTTCTACCAAACGCTGTTCCATCATGTTTTCTTAATATGCTTTTGTATGACCATCTTTGCCAATCGTCTCTTCTTACTTTTTTGAGCTCTTTAGCGCTTGGTCAAAGGCCATCATGTTGCAAGCATCTCCTTACAAGGAAACCTAAAATTGCAAACCATGTACAGAAGAGGCCAAGCACTAACACCAACAAGAGCACACATATAGCTGATGTGGTCACTTGCCTCAAACCATAATCCAGTGGTATGTAAATTTGAAAATGAATAATTGATTTGTTATTGTGTGTTTGCGCATTTTGTGAATTTTTTTTGATGAAAATGCCTATTATCTCTACTAAAAACCTTGTGTTGGTGATGATTGTGCTAATTTACATCAAATCTAGTTTAAACTTCAAAGAGTCACGCTATAAAACATTTCCTAACCTTTTAGTCACATACCCGATCTTCGTGGCCGGCTAATCTACTTGTCAAAAATCATGTGCCTTATCCGGTATTAAATCAATTCCCGCATGCAATAGCAAACTCTATTTCCACCGTGAGGGTAGCTGAGATGTTTAAATTCTTCGTAGTGGAGTGGAGACCTTAGGACTTCGGTCCGAGGTGGTAGGATTAGGACTAAATTTGGGGTTGTCAAGATGATGGTATCGTTGTCGGTGCGGAATAAGGTCTCCCTGCCTCCCCTTATTCGTATTGCCAGGAATCATGTGGAAGATGGTGTGTCCCTAGGCTCGGTTCTTCGAGGTGGCTTTTTCTAATGGTTTGTCTCGGACACGCTATTCGGTGGAGCGGACAACGTGGATGTACATCTTGGTCCTCTCGCTCGAGTTTCGACCGACAATGGTTAGCCGACCTTGGCCTCTTCAGGGAGCATGTGAGATTTGTGTTATTGACTTCGTCTAGACGAAACTGGGGCATTCTTCAGGCCCCCTGTGTCATTTTGTTCTCTTTGACGGCAATTTGCTACGCAAACCACGAGGTGTCGTTGTCTTCTTCTCTATATCGATGACTTACCGTCCGTTGCTTCTACAAGCTCCCGAGTTTAAACATTTTTTATTTGCTGATACGTATATGCAACAAAAAGCTTTGCTCACGATGCGTCGCCGGTGCATGCATGAGGAAGAACAGTTTGGCACTTGATACGTCTCCAACGTATCTATAAAATTTTATTGTTTCATGCTAATATTTTTATCAATGTTTTATGCTTTATACATCATTTTATATCATTTTTGGAACTAACCTATTAACCCAGTGCCAAGTGCCGGTTACTGTTTTCTGCTTGTTTTTGGTTTTACAGAAAATCTATACCAAACGAAGTCCAAACATGATGAAACTTTTTGATAAATATTTCTGGACCAAAAACGGAGCCTGGAAGCTTCAAAAGGAGTCCAGACGACAGGCGAGGCGACGACAAGGTCACATGGCACGCCCTCCCCCCTTGTGGGGCCGCTGTGGCTCTTTTTGCCCTAATTCCAGGCATATAAATTCACATATATTCTCAAACCCTCAGGGAAGCATCCGAAAAAAATTTCATCGCTGCAAGCATCTGTTCTTTCGTGATCCCATCTGAAGGCCTTTTCTGGTACTCTGACGGAGGGGGAATCCATCACAGAGGCCGTCTTCATCAACCTTGCTGCCTCCCCCATGATGTATGAGTAGTTTCCATAGGACCTACAGGTCCATAGCAGTAGCTAGATGGCTCTCTCTCTCTCTCTCTCTCTCTCTCTCTCTCTCTCTCTCTTTTCAATTGATCTTCAATACAATGATCTCTTCGGAGACCTATTTGATGTTATCTTTGCGGTGTGTTTGTTGGTATCCGATGAATTGTGGATTTATGGTCAGATTATACATTGAATGTAATTGAATCATCTCTGAGATTTATTATGTGTGATTATTATAGCTATGTATGCTTTCTGATCTATAAGTTTTCTTTGACCAAGTTGATGAGTAGATCTTCAGAGGAAGTGGTGCATAGTAGTAGGTTGTCCTCACTCTATGACAAGAGGAGTAGTGAGGCACGTATTTGTATTGTTGCTACTAAGGATAAACGATGGGGTTCAACCATATTAATTGATCTTACTTACTCTACAATATGTGATCATGCTGCAAGCATTACTCCGTTTGTTACCAACTTAATACCATAGATGCATGCTGGATAGCGGTCGATTGGTGGAGTAATAGTAGTAGATGTAGAATCGTTTCGGTCTATTTGTCATAGACGTAATGCATATAAACATGATCATGCCATGAATAACATCATAATTATTCGTTATTCTATCAATTGCCCAACAGTAATTTGTTCACCCACCGTTGATATCTTCTTGAGAGAGATGCCTTCTAGTGAAAGCTATGGTCCCCGAGTTCATTCACTTATCATATTTGCTAAAAATACAAAAATATACTTGATGTAATTTATTTACCTTTTATTTATTTTGCAATATATTGAGAATGCCGAGTTGGTTGACTTCCTCGCAGATAAGTGCACACAATACTATCAACTTACGAATCATTCTCGGAACAATATGCGTAGCATTCAACCGAACCTAGAGTCCTCTTTCATATTTATGAGAAGTCATATAGCTTGCCTCTGGAAAGGTTCTGTGAAATTCGTAAGATTCCGTATTGGGGTTCGCTTGCCGAACCGCGGAAAGTTGATTATGATTTCTGAAAGAGCATGGTACCCCCATGTTTTATTTTGGTCATTGATGACAATCCCTATGCACTAATGGTTTCTTCGACTTAGATTTGAAGGGTCAGTACATAGGCATTTCATGAAGACCATTTGTTGGTTTCAAGGTCATTAGAAGAAGATTATGTCTTGACTAAGGTTTATTCGATGAGTTATCCAAAGATTGTTCATACAGAAGACAAGATACAAAGTTGATCAAGACCAAGTACAAAGATTGATTCATTTTGATCAACACACAAAATGTAGAAGATGTACCGAGAAGGATCAAGTGATCCTATGGTATGGTAAGCATTGTCCATTGCGCTTTGTGTACTAACCCATGGTCTGTGTATGAGTTCTTTGTGTGGTTAGGTATGTTTTCATGGGCATGCATCAAAAGAAATATCTCATACGACCCATGGAGGATGACATAGTGGTGATCGTCATCAAGGTTGCGTGTGCAAGTTCAAGTGGAGTATCATGAAGGGACCACATGCTTGAAGCTTTCTGTTCATTATGGTGACAATGGACATGTGAAGATGTACCGAAGATAGGCTCACCCATAGTGGATTATGAGGGAGCAATCTACTAGTCTTCATCGAGCCGACACAATCAAGAAAGGTGGTCCATCTTGAGAAGGACTAGATCTTCATCATCTAGATCAAGTGAACTATGTGCAAGGCAAAAGTTTGTCCTTGATAGGTTTTCTAATTTACGGGTCTCATGGTGATAGTTGGGAGACCGGGTTATAGGATTGATTGCCGTACTATCAAGGGGGGCTTTCGAGTGAGTAGCTTCATCGTATCATTCTTAGAGAGCTCAAACCATTGCATTCTTGGCATCATCATCTTTCTTGGTTCTTGTTTGGCTTTTCTCCATGTGAGTTTTGGAGCTTATGGTCATCTTCATGACTAGCTCGGGGTCAACGAAAACGGATTTCGTATGCATCATCTTTGCATTTTCGGTGTTGGAGATTTTGCCGGTTCATATTTGGGAAGGTTCTCTTCCTTATCCTATTAGCAATTTATTCTCCACTTCTAGTTCTTAATATAACCAAGCTTGAGTTTGCTCAATTCGGAGTCCGTATGCAGAAGTTATGGCAGTTTCGGTCTTCTTGCATCCATCTTGCTTGGGCAAGTTTGAAGCACCCAAGCTGTAGTACCGCTGGGCTCAGTGGTAGTACCGCTTTGGGTAGCGGCAATACCGCTCGGTCAGCAGTAGTACCGCTTCTTCGGTACTCCGCTGCACTGTGCCGCTAGGCCAACATGGACTTGTTCGCATCGACGGTAGTGGTGTGGTACCACCGTTTCAAGCGGTTGTACCTCTCCTACCCAAGCGGTAGTACCACGCCTACTACCGCGAGCACCTCCTCGCTGATCGAGCTTCGGGCTTCCCCGTTCACTCTCAGCGGGAGTAGAGTGGATGTAGGCATGGTAGTACCGTGATACGTCTCCGTCGTATCTACTTTTCCTCACACTTTTGCCCTTGTTTTGGACTCTAATTTGCATGATTTTGAATGAAACTAACCCGCACTGATGCTGTTTTCAGCAGATCCACCATGGTGTTGTTTTTGTGCAGAAATAAAAGTTCTCAGAACTGGACGAAACTTTTTGGAGATTTATTTTACAATAAATAAAAAATACTAGAGCCAAGAACCACTGGAGGGGGAGCTTTGGCTGGGCACGATACACCAGGGCGCGCCACCCCCTCCAGGCGCGCCCTGGTGGGTTGTGCCCACCTCGGGGCCTCACTGACCCTAATTCCGACGCTATAAAATCCTATTTTTGGAGAAAAAAAATCAGAGAGAAAGTTTCACCGCGTTTCACGATACGGAGCCGCTGCCACCTCCTGTTCTTCATTGGGAGGCCAGACCTGGAGCCCGTTTGGGGGCTCCGGAGAGGGGAATCTTCGGTCTTCGTCATCATCAACCCCTCTCCATCACCAATTCCATGATGCTCCCCACCGGGAGTGAGTAATTCCTTCGTAGGCTTGCTGGTCGGTGAGGAGTTGGATGAGATTCATCATGTAATCAAGTTAGTTTTGTTAGGGCTTGATCCCTAGTATCCACTATGTTCTGAGATTGATGTTGCTATGACTTTGCCATGCTTAATGCTTGTCACAAGGGCCCGAGTGCCATGATTTCAGATCTGAACCGTTTATGTTATCACCATTATATCTATGTTCTTGATCCGATCTTGCTAGTCATACGCACCTATTACGTGTTATGATCCGTAAACCCCGGAGTGACAATAGTCGGGATACTTTCCGGTGATGACCGTAGTATGAGGAGTTCATGTATTCACCGTGTGTTAATGCTTTGTTCCGGTTATCTATTAAAAGGAGGCCTTAATATCCCTTAGTTTCCTTATGGACCCCGCTGCCACGGGAGGGTAGGACAAAAGATGGCATGCAAGTTCTTTTCCATAAGCACGTATGACTATTTACGGAATACATGCCTACATTACATTTATGAACTGGAGCTAGTTCTGTGTCGCCCTAGGTTATGACTGTTATATGATTAATATCATCCAACGAGTTCACTGATCCAGTGCCTACGAGTTTTCCACATATTGTTCTTGCTGAGTTACTATTGCTACTACTACTGTTACACTTGCTACAAAACTATTGCTATCACTTCTACTGTTACTGTTACCGCTACTACTGCTATCAAAACTGTCATACTACTGTGCTACTGATCACTCTACTGCAGATATTTAATCTCCAGGTGTGGTTGAATTGACAACTCAACTGCTAATACTCGCAAATATTCTTTGGCCCCCTTGTGTCGAATCTATAAATTTGGGTTGAATACTCTACCCTCGAAAACTGTTGCGATCCCCTATACTTGTGGGTTATCAAGACCTTTTTCTGGCGCCGTTACGGGGGAGCATAGCTATATTTGTTGAGTCACTTGGGATTTATATCAATTGATCACTATGAAGAATCTGAAGGATCCAAAAACCAAGATTTTTTCCCTCTAAGATGAGGGGAGGTAAGGAATTGCCATCTAGCTCTGCACTTGATTCACCTTCGGTTATGAGTAAGTTTGCGACACCACCACATGCTATTAATCCTGATATGTCACAAGTTATTGATGATGCTACTTCTGCTATAAATGATGCTTATGATGATGATGCTAGTACCATGCTTGATGATAATGTGCCACGAGGTGAATTTCTTGATGAACAAATTGCTAGAGCTAAAGAGAATGAAATTATTGAAACTGATGAAGCCTTTGAAACGGATGACTATGAAACACCTATTAGACCTAGCTCTCCTAGATTTGAAATGCCTAAGATACCTGAAGGTTATGTTATGGATGAGGAGACAACTAGAGAAATCCTTTCTTGTAAGGATAGAAACGATCTTAAGAAATTACTACGCAAGTATAAGGAAAAGACTTTGAATTCTAGAATGAAATGTGATCCTAAGTTTGCTACTTCACCTATATTTGTTACCGATAAGGATTATGAATTCTCTGTCGACCCAGAGTTAATTACTTTGGTTGAATCTGATCCTTTCCATGGCTATGAAACTGAAACTGTAGTGGGACATCTTACTAAGCTAAATGATATAGCCACCCTCTTTGCTCATGATGAGAAGATTCACTACTACTATATTCTTAAGTTATTTCCGTTCTCATTAAAGGGTGATGCTAAGACATGGTACAATACTCTTGCTCCAGGTTGTGTGCGTAGTCCCCAGGATATGATTTACTACTTCTCTGAAAAATATTTTCCTGCTCATAAGAAACAAGCTTCCTTACAGGAAATATTTAACTTTGTGCAAATTGAAGAAGAGAGTCTCCCACAAGCTTGGGGGAGGCTTCTCCAATTGCTTAATGCTTTGCCTGATCACCGTCTGAAGAAAAATGAAATACTTGATATCTTCTATAATGGACTAACCGATGCTTCTAGGGACTTCCTAGATAGTTGTGCTGGTTGTGTTTTCAGGGAACGAACTGTTGAACAAGCTGAGGAACTATTGAATAATATATTGAAGAATTATGATGATTGGACTCCTCCTGAACCACCACTTAAACCCACTCCAAAGAACAGGGGTATCTTATTTCTCAGTCCTGAAGATATGCAAGAGGCAAAGAAATGTATGAAGGAAAAAGGTATTAAAGCTGAGGATGTTAAGAATTTACCACCTATTGAAGAAATACATGGCCTTAACACACCACCACCTCAATAGGTGGTAGAGGTAAATTATTTATTAAAGTTTGATGAAAGTGATATCCCTTACAATAAACATCCTAGTCAATGCTTATATGAGTTTGATAACTACATTATGAAACAAGATCACTTCAATGCAAATGTTCTGAAACAATTAAAATATAATTCTGATATGATTGCCCGCTTGAGTGACTTGCTATTTAGAATTAGTAATGATGTTAGAGGTGTAGGAAAACATGCCTCTATGGTTCAAACCCAGTTAGAACAAGTTGCTAAATCTCAAAAAGAATTGCTTGATGAAGTGAACAATAATATGAATGATTTTGCTGCTAGAGTAGTAACTAGAGGAGGTAGAATGACCCAAGAACCTCTTTATCCTGAAGGTCATCCTAAAAGAATTGAACAGGACTCTCAAAGAATTAATACTGATGCACCTAGTCCTTCTAAAAAGAAAAAGAAAAATGATAGGACCTTGCATACCTCTAGTGAACCTGAGATAGAAAAACCTCCTGATAATAATGATGTCTCTATTTCTGATGCTGAAACTGAGTCTGGTAATGAACATTCACCTAGCGATAATGAAAATAATAATGATGATGTTCATGAAGATACCCAACCGAACAATGATAAAGAACCAGATAATGATGTTGAAATAGAGCCTGCTGTTGATCTTGATAACCCACAACCTAAAAATAAACGATATGATAAAAGAGACTTTGTGGCTAGAAAACATGGTAAAGAAAGAGAGCCATGGGTTCAGAAACCCATGCCCTTTCCACCTAAACCATCCAAAAAAAAGGATGATGAAGAATTTGAACGCTTTGCTGAAATGATTAGGCCAGTCTTTTTGCGTACCCGCTTAACTGACATCCTAAAGATGGGCCCTTATGCAAAATAATGAAAGACATCATCACTACTAAAAGAAAAATACCTGAAGCTGAAATATCCACCATGCTTGCTAATTATTCTTTTAAGGATGGAGTACCTAAAAAACTTGGAGACCCTGGAATACCAACTATACATTGCTCCATTAAAAGAAATTATGTCAAAACTGCATTGTGTGATTTGGGAGCCGGTGTTAG
The DNA here is from genome assembly GCA_039707655.1 of Elymus sibiricus. Lineage (NCBI taxonomy): Eukaryota > Viridiplantae > Streptophyta > Magnoliopsida > Poales > Poaceae > Elymus > Elymus sibiricus. The sequence continues at coordinate 305,200,632 of CM077671.1, forward strand.
TGTTATGCCTTTCTCCTTATATAAAAGACTTGATTTGAATAAACTCACACCTATTGAAATATCATTGCAAATGGCTGACAAATCAACTGCCATACCTGTCGGTATTTGTGAGGATGTGCCTGTTGTTGTTGCAAATGTTACTATCTTAATGGACTTTGTTATTCTTGAGATGCCCGAGGACGACAACATGTCGATTATCCTTGGTAGACCCTTTTTGAATACTGCAGGGGCTGTTATTGATTGCAATAAAAGCAAAGTCACTTTTCATATCAATGGTAATGAGCATACAGTGCACTTTCCGAAGAAACAATTCCAAGTGAATGGTATAAATGTTATTGAAGAATCTCCGACACTCACTATTGGAAGTTTTCAGTTACCTCTACCTACTGCCAAAAAGAAATATGATATATTTATTGTTGGGGATATGCATATCCCCATTGAGGTAACTTAGTGTTTTACGAAAGTTCTTCGGTTTCATGCTAATCGGAAATGGTTGTTAATAAGACTTGATCAACCTTATTAATGGATCATTTTTGAGAGGTATGAAGTTGATGAATCTAGTAAGCACAATCTTCTGCTCCCACCTTTTATTTTCTATTTTACTTAGTCAAATAAAATAAAATGCCATGTTTATCCTGTTTTCTGTTTTCTCCGTGCAATAAAAAAATGACCCAAAAATAAAAGTTCTCAGAATGTTCTGAAAATTTGATACGATTTTTTTCTGAATATTTCTGAATTTCTGGTGCAAATAACATCAGTGGGGGGTGTACCTGGTGCCCACAAGACACCAGGGCGTGCTAGCAACCCCAGGCGCGCCCCGGTGGGTTGTGGCCCCCACGTGCCCCCCTCACTTATTCCTTTAGCCCATGTCATCCCCTACCTCTAGAAAAATTTCACCATAGCTCTCATTCCCGTGTTCTTGCTCTCAAACCCGCGGATTTCGATCTCTTTGCTCGAAGCTCCATTTCTGAAACTGTTTGGATTGATTGCTACTTGGTATGTGACTCGTCCATTGCTCCAATTAGTTTTTGATTTAGTGGGTTATTTTTAGAGTAATTAGCTACTCTTGGTGCTACTGTAGATGAGCTTGCATGTTGAATTCCTAGAGTTCTAAGTAGTTTGAATGCTTAATATGGCCTCTATGCATCCTTGGGAGTAGTTGCTATCAATCTTACAAAGTTTTGTTGACAAAAGTTTGTGGACTAAATTTTTCAGAATTTTTGTTATAGGAATAAGATGGATTTATTTAGGAAGTTTTCCTCCAAGAAAAATGCCAAAGGAGTCATTGGGGAATCATCGCATAATGACCTCCACACTCCGAGAACGGTGGAGGTGCGGCCATGCGAATGGCCACATGATGCCTTCATGGAGGAGGCCGGGTTCCATCAAGAGATTGCTCAATTCGTTGCAAATGCTGGGCTGACCGAGTTCCTCGCAGCTAAGAATGAATATAGGATCATGCCAGAGGACATTACAGCCTACCGGAACAACCTAGCAACGGCTGAGGTGGAGCCCCAGGAGTGGGACGCTCAGGTGCCGCCTCCACCTCACTTCGACTTAGGACCGGATGGTTACTACGGATGGTGATTACCAAGCTAGGCTAAAAGCCTAAGCTTGGGGGAGTACGTATATCCACCGACATTACATTCATGTTTACGCTTTTCATTCCAGTTGTTGGTGTTCATACTTTTTCATTGTACTATCCATGCTAGATTTATTTTCTTGCTTTCTTCTTGCATGTTTGAAAAACTTTGAGAAAATCCAAAAATATTTCCTACTTCTTTTCAACTTTTCTTTCTAGCTTAAATTAATTGTAGTATCAAAAGAAAACCCAAAAAGATTTCTCACTTCTTATTTTACTTGTTGGGAGCTTTCCCGTGTAAATAGTTTTTCTCCTTTTTGTTTTCCCTCTTTAATTTGCTTTCTTCAAGAAAAAACAAAAACTCCAAAAATATTTCATCGTGTTTCTATGAAATTCCTTTCCTTTTATTTGAGTCGTACCAAGGAGAATACCACGATGAAAATGTTGAGTGGCTCTCATATGCGCTATTGTTATCTAACAAAGAGCCCATGTTACTTTGTCTTCTCCTCTTGAATAAATTGTTTGCAGATTCTAGCTTAGTCCACGACACTCTTGCACTATTATTATTTTCATACCATTCGGTCGTGCAAGTGAAAGGCAATAATGACGATATTTGATGAAGTGACTGTGGCAGAGAAAAGCGGGTATGAACTCAACTTGTTTTTGTTTTTGTAAATATGTTTAGCCTAGTATCCTTGATTCAGCATATTATGATCAAACATGTTTGCAATGACAATTAGAGATTATAGTTGTTCATGCCATGCTTAAGTAGCTAGGAGTGGATAATGATTTATCTTGGATGTCAACATGCATTAAAATGATTGTGATGTGGTATGATGATATGGTATCCTCCTCTGAATGTTTCAAGTGGCTTGACTTGGCACATGTTCACGCATGTAGTTGAATCAAAACCAAGATAGCCTTCATGATATTTATGTTCACGGTGTCCATATCCTACTCATGCTAGTATTCAATGTTTATTATGCATAATGCATGCTCATGACCATCTTCGCTCTCTAGCTGGCCGCTTCTCATCCTATTTGCTAGCCTTCACCTGTACTAAGCGGGAATACTGCTTGTGCATCAAAATCCTTAAACCAAATTTATTCCAGATGAGTCCACCATATCTACCTATATGCGGTATTACCTTGCTGTTCCAAGTAAATCTACATGTGCCACCTCTAAAAATTCAAATGAACATCTGTTTTGTGTGCCTGGACCGCTCATGGAGCGATAGGGGGCGGTCAATATCTTCCATGTTAAGCGGGTTATTCTCATGATGAGTGTTTATTCACTCGTCCTTGCACGAGAGGGGCGGTAATAGGGATTCCCAGTCCTGAAATCAAAAATTACAAATAATTAAACAAAACTCACCAGGAATGTTGTTGGTATGAACGGTACCCGTGGATTCGGCTAGCCGTGGAGTGTGATTGTTGGTGGAGGGGGAGTAAACCTTTACTTTTACGGCTTGGGAACCGCCGCTAATGTGTTTAGCATGGAAGATATTGATAACTCTTGGTCGTAACATTGGCAGGAAGGGTGTACCTCCAAAAATTATATCTATCTATGTTTTAAGCTTTGAGCTCTATCACCTCTGCAAACCCCTGCTTCCCTCTGCGAAGGGACTATTGTAACAGCCCAAGACCGATGCTCCAGAAGATTCCCCTTTTATTTCCATTCTCGTCGTGTGATCCGTTCGGTTGTCGCATTCATCATCGCATCACTCGCATCATCTGCATAGCATCGTCACTCGTTTTAAAAACTTGCATCCGTTCGTAGCTGCCGGTTCTCCCCGTTCGTGTCGTCGACCGTTGCGAGACCAACCACACACGCACGCGCCCGCGGCATCGTCAAAATATTGTTTTCAAATGTGCATTTGAAACATTCTCAGATTGGGTCAAAAGTTGGCGTGCGGTCTTGTTATATTATAGGTAGACCGCCTGCCAAGTTTCGTCGCAATCAGAGGTCGTTTGATATCCGAACGGTCGACCGTAGCGGCACCGTCATTGGTTTATTCGTCGGATGTTTCGGTATTTCCAAATCATGTCACGGGCCGCATCACCTTCCCTCTCATCCCCTCCTAACCCAACTACACAGCCCAACTAGCCCACCTGAGCCTACCTAACCCTAGGGCGCGACTGGAGCCGTCCGATCGACATCGTACGGTCGAAATCGGCCCTGAAAACCCCTCTCCTAGCCTCCCCTACCTATTTAAACCACCCCTTGTCCAAATCTGGACAAACCTAGCCCCTAAACCTACCTTAGCCTCCTCCCACCTCGCAGCCGCCGCCGCACCTCAATTTCCGCGCCGTCCATCCACCTCCAACCACTTGGCGCCGCCGCCACGCCCCTGTGGCCAACCCGGGGCTGCCACATCGCCACCCGAGCCACCCTCCACCAACCAGCGCCCGCCACCTGTCCTCCAGCCGCCACCCCCGCAGCCTTCTCTCTCCTCCCAGCCTCGCGGGCCTGCAAGCCCAGATCTGAGCCCGCCCTGGGCCCGAATCGGGCCGAGGCAACCGCGCCGCCACCGCAAGCTCCCGTGGAGGGCTCGAGCAGCTCCTCCCGCTGGCGTCCTCGAGCGCCCTCGCCCCGCCGCTTTCGCTCGCCGGCCGGCGAGCAGCCGGAGATGCTGCAGGTCATCCCCGTGCCGCCCCTCTCTTCTTCCTCCGCTCTCCCTCTCCTCTAACCACCCAGCCGGCCGTCTGTCTCCTCGCAGGTCGTCCGGGCCGCCATGGATGCGAGCTCCGCCCCCAAGTCCAACCTCCGCCGCCGGGAATCGGTTCCCCATGCCCAGATCCGGCGGATCCGGCCGTTCGCGCCTCGATCCCGGCGTTGTGCCCGCCACCCGCCGGTCCTGCTGGCTGTCGGTGCCGCCATGGCCTTGTCCCGCTCTCGGGGTCGAGGGGAGGCCAGCTCCAGCGCCGTTGACCCACCGCGCATGGGCCGCCTCCCACGCGGGCCCCGCAGCAGCGGCCGCCGGCCCACTCACTCCTCCAGCCGGCCCGAGGCCTCTGGTGAGCCTCGCCTCGCTATCCTCCGCCCAGGCGGCATATGGCTATCATGTTCTTGTTGGGCTAGGCAGATTCAGCCCGTGTAGATTTTTCTGCTCCTGCGAATTTAGTAAATTATCCTGTGAATTATCTGTTTTACAGAAAAACCCGTAGACTTCATGCATTTAATATCTCACAAACCGTGCATCGCACGTAAAAACTTTATATATGTAAAATGACTAGAATTTCATGTAGATTCACAATTTCCAACTTTCACACATGTTTAAAATATTTAAGCTTGCTGTTTGTTTAAATTTGCATAATTGCCATGCTAAAATGATTTATTTCATAACTTCATAACCGTAGCTCCGATTAACATGATCCACATATGTAACTTGCTTAGAAAAATGTGTAGAATCACCTATTGCACTTTATTTTTGCTGTTTAACAACTCTAAAATATGTTTAATACAGATGTGGAACAAATTATATTATGCTTATGGGGACGTTTCGGAAATGCTATATGTTGCTTCCGGCCTCATTTAAAATGCCTAGATGATGTGGTTGTTCATGCTTCACCTCTTGCCATGATAAACAACATTTAAAATAATTGGTTAGTTAAACAACATTAACCTCATTTCTCGTAACGTGGAGATTTATTATTTTGTTGTAGGTGTGTTCTCCTTCTCCATTTAAAATTGCGTAATTCCATCTTCACCTTATGCCATGACCACCCATGTTAACAACATTTAATATTGATGAGTACCTAACGAGAGTGAACTAAATATTTGAACGTGGAGTTTCGTCAATATGCAACTCGTTGCATATTGAACTTCACTTAATGTGTAGGAGTTGATTGTTGTGTTTTCCCATGTCATGCATAACATGCATCATCCTTGTTGTGCATCATGTCATGCATTTGTTGTGGTGTTTATCATGTGTTGATTGTTGTTTCCGGAATGTTTATTCTCGATAGAGTTCCGAAAGCATTCGGAGTGTGAGGATTCGTTCGACTACGTTGGCTCGTCTTCTTCATGGATTCTTTGTTCTTCCAAGCGGGATCTCAGGCAAGATGATCATTTCCCTGGATACCATTCTATCATTGCCATGCTAGATGTCTCATTTTTGTCGCTGTCTCGCTACCTACCACTTGTATGTCAAGCCTCCCAAATTGCCATGAAAAGCCTCTAACCCCTCCACATCCCAGCAAACATTGTTTGGCTATGTTACTGCTTGCTCAGCCTTTCTTATAGCGTTGCTAGTTGCAGGTGCAATTGTTCCATGTGCCAACATGGATTTTTTTATTATATCACAATATTATTGCTATTTAATTTAATGCACTTATATACTTGGTAAAGGGTGGAAGGCTTGGCCTTTTGCTCGGTGTTTTGTTCCACTCTTGCCGCCCTAGTTACTTGTGTACCGGTGTTATGTTCCATAATTGAGCGCTCCTAACATGCTCGGGGTTGTTATGGGGACCCCTTGATTTTCGTTTTAGGATAAAACTTGTTTGGCAAGGCCCAACATTGGTACTACATTTGCCTAATAACTAATAAAATTGCATAGGGACTTTCCGGACCCCGTGGATAATTAATCAACAACCCGGGCCAGTGCTCCTCATGAGTGTTGGTCCAAAACAGAGCACTGTGCGGGGCCACCCCGGGGCAAATCGGGTGATGTCTATCAGGCCACTATACACTAGCTTATCTGGTCGTGTCCTGAGAACGAGATACGCGGCTCCTATCGGGTTCGTCGACACGCCGTCGGCCTTGCTGGATTTGTTTTACCTTTCTCGAACGTCTTGTGCGAGGAATTCCGAAAATACTTCGGGCTATCTCGAGGTTGCGGTTTTCCAGTGGAATTGCCTAGGAAGATCACGAGATTCATGGTCGAGGTTATTCCCGCGGCGTGTGGTTAGTTTGTGATGGATGAGTTGGAGCACCCCTGCAGGGTGAAATCTTTCGGAAAGCCGTGCCCGCGGTTACGTGGCAACTTGGAAACTTTGTTTAACACCCGGTCATAGAAAACTTGAAGTAAACTCAAATAAAATACACCAACCGTGTGCGTAACCATGACTGTCTCTTCTCGTGGAGTCCTTATCCGAGAGAGAACACGGTGGGGTTATGTTTGACGTAAGTAGGTGTTCAGGATCTCTTAGAGATCATTACTAGATCACGTCCGTTTATTCGACAATCATCCCCCTTTATTCTTGTACTCGTAAGTTAGCCACTCAAATAAATGCTTAGTGCTTGCTGCAGCCTCACCACTTAACCTTACCTCACCCATTAAGCTTTAATAGTCTTGATACCCTTGGAAATGAGATTGCTGAGTCCCTGTGGCTCACAGATTACTACAACAACAGTTGCAGGTACAGGTAATGCGATGCTTTGACGTGAGTGCGTTGCTTGTTTGATTTGGAGTTCTTCTTCTTCTTCTACATCGATCATAGGATGGGTTCCAGGCGGCAGCCTGGGATAGCAAGGATGGATGTTATTTTATCGTCTGTTTTCGTCCGTAGTCGGACCCTGCTCTTCTGTATGATGTTTGGATATGTTATTGTATTGATGTGATATTGATGTAGCTTGTGGCGAGTGTAAGCCAATTCCATATACTCATCTCTTCTTTACATGTACTTGTAATGATATCCATTCTTGCGAAACGACGAGATGCGCTTCTATCCCTGTCGAGGCCCTCGTGCCAAAATAAGGATAGGATCGCATCTTGGGCGTGACAACTATCTATTTACTTTTATGTTGAGTCATCACCTTCTCAAATAAGCGCCAGACCTGAGATCACTATTGTCATCCTCGTGCATTGTGTATAGTTAATATTGGGTGTAGCATGACTGGATCTTTTCTACCATGAATTACAATGTTTAGTCGCTGCTTGGACTTTGGAGATGCTCTGCATTTATGTTTTGCGGTCTCAGAAAGGGCTAGCAAGATACCACTGTTGTCATATTATGTCATGATTGTTTTGACAAAGTGTTGGCGCTTGAGATATTTTGTTATTGCTCGCTAGTTGCTTATGTCATTGATATGAGTTAATATAATTTCTAAGAGTTATTGCTGGCATGGTTAGTCATAATCTTTGCTGAAAACCTGGGCACTACTTAAGCATATATATGTAAACAAGAACAAAAGAGTTCGTAAAAGTTTTTCTTTACCACTTTCAGTTTGTCAATTGAATTGCTTGAGGACAAGCAATGGGTTAAGCTTGGGGGAGTTGATACATCTCCGTCGTATATACTTTTCCTCACACTTTTGCCCTTGTTTTGGACTCTAATTTACATGATTTGAATGAAACTAACCCGGACTGGCGTTTTTTTAGCAGAACCACCATGGTGTTATTTTTGTGCAGAAATAAAAGTTCTCGGAACTGGACAAAACTTTTTGGAGATTTATTTTACAATAAATAAAAAATACTAGACCCAAGAACCACCGGAGGGGGAGCCCTGGCTGGGCACGATACACCAGGGCGCGCCACCCCCTCCAAGCGCGCCCTAGTGGGTTGTGCCCACCTCGGGGCCCCACTGACCCTAATTCCGACGCTATAAAATCCTATTTTCAGAGAAAAAATAAGAGAGAAAGTTTCATCGCGTTTCACGATACGGAGCCGCCGCCACCTCTTGTTCTTCATCGGGAGGCCAGATCTGGAGCCTGTTTGGGGCTCCGGAGAGGGGAATCTTCGGTCTTCGTCATCATCAACCCTTCTCCATCGCCAATTCCATGATGCTCCCCACCGGGAGTGAGTAATTCCTTCGTAGGCTTGCTGGTCGGTGGGGAGTTGGATGAGATTCATCATGTAATCGAGTTAGTTTTATTAGGGCTTGATCCCTAGTATCCACTATGTTCTGAGATTGATGTTGCTATGACTTTGCCATGCTTAATGCTTGTCACTAGGGCCCGGGTGCCATGATTTTAGATCTAAACCGTTTATGTTATCACCATTTTATCTACGTTCTTGATCCGATCTTGTTAGTCATACGCACCTATTACGTGTTATGATCCGTAAACCCCGGAGTGATAATAGTCGGGATACTTTCCGGTGATGACCGTAGTTTGAGGAGTTCATGTATTCACCGTGTGTTAATGCTTTGTTCCGGTTCTCTATTAAAAGGAGGCCTTAATATCCCTTAGTTTCCTTATGGACCCCGCTGCCACGGGAGGGTAGGACAAAAGATGTCATGCAAGTTCTTTTCCATAAGCACGTATGACTATTTACGGAATACATGCCTACATTACATTTATGAACTGGAGCTAGTTCTGTGTCGCCCTAGGTTATGACTGTTATATGATGAATATCATCCAACGAGTTCACTGATCCAGTGCCTACGAGTTTTCCACATATTGTTCTTGCTGAGTTACTATTGCTACTGCTACTGTTACACTTGCTACAAAACTATTGCTATCACTGCTACTGTTACTGTTACCGCTACTACTGCTATCAAAACTGTCATACTACTGTGCTACTGATCACTCTGCTGCAGATATTTAATCTCCAGGTGTGGTTGAATTGACAACTCAACTGCTAATACTCGCAAATATTCTTTGGCTCCCCTTGTGTCGAATCTATAAATTTGGGTTGAATACTTTACCCTCGAAAACTGTTGCGATCCTCTATACTTGTGGGTTATCATACCGCTTAAAGTGGTACTACCGTTGACTCTCCTTTTTACTACCGTGTCAAGTGGCAGTACCGCTCTCCTGAGTGGTAGTACCGCTTGTACACGACGAGTGAGCATAACGGTTGGATTTTTCCCCACCTATAAAGGGGGTCTTCTTCCCCATTGGACCTTATCCTTGGAGCTTGTGTTTTCCCCCTGTTGTTGACCTTCGTCGAGATTGCTATCTCTCAATCCCTCCAATGATTCTTGCTAGTTCTTGAGGGAAAAGAGAGAGGAGATCTAGATCTACGTTTCCACCAATCACTTTCTCCTCTTTGTGAGGGGAACCCCTTGGATCTAGATCTTGGAGTTATTTGTGTTCTCCTTATTCTTCCTCTCATATTCCTCCATACCTTTTGTCGTTGTGGTGGGATTTGGGAGTGAGGGACTTGACCAGTTAGTGTGTTCTTGCCATTCCATTAGTTGTAGGTTTGAGTTCTCCACGATGATACGTGGAAGTGAAAAGTTTTGAAGCTTGTTACTCTTGGGTGTTTGGGCACCCTAGATCTTGTGCCTCTTGGGTGCTTGGGCACCCTAGACGGTTGGTAGTGTCTCGGAGCTCAATCATTGTGGTGTAAAGCTCTGGGCAAGCATCGAGCAATTGGTGGTGGAGATTGCCCCGAGCAATTTGTACGGGTTCCGGTGATCGCCCCAAGGGTTGCCAATTGTACGGGTCCGGTGACCGCCCAAGGGTTGCCATTTGTACGGGTTCGATGACCACCCTCAAGGGTCCCTTAGTGAAATCATGACATGTTGCATTGTGTGAGGGCGTGAGGAGTTTATGGTGGCCCTAGTGGAATTTTGGGGAACATTGTGCCTCCACACCGCTCCAAACGGATATTAGCACCCGCAAGGGCGTGAACTTCGGGATACATTGTCGTCTTTGCGTGCCTCGCTTATCTCTTACCCGAGCCCTTTACTTATGCACTTTACTTTATGATAGCATATTGTTTCACGTTATATATCCCGCTATCACTTAGTGTGTATCTTGCTTAGCATAAGTTGTTGCTGCACGTAGGCGAGCCTAGTTGTTTTAGGTTTTGTGCTTGTCAAATTAAACACTAGTTTTATTCCGCATTTGTTCAGACCTAAACCATAATTATTTTAAAGCGCCTATTCACCCCCTCTAGGCGACATCTACGTCCTTTCAATTTCTTTCTTAGTAGTCTTTGTAATGGGGAAGACAGAGGTGTGACACAAGCTAGGATTAGAAGCCTTCAATTCCCAGTTATTCATTACTTTACCATAATTAGTGGGAGATACTTAATTGGTAAAAATGACATTAGTGCTTTGTGTGCACCTGATTTGAGTATTTTGCATACTACCATGACTGGTTCTAAAAGATATAATTTTTGTGCTATGATTGCCCGCCGCTTTGCAAGAAATACACGTGGTAATTTATGTGGAGGAATTTATGCTTCTCGCTTTGGTAGGCACTATGGCATCACTGCTAGACCTAATGATCCAGTGCTTCCCCCTAAGTTTTTGGATTTTGATGCTATGCAGCGCCACCAGTTCATTAACTATAATACTGATGAGTACCAGTATAAGCTAACGTTAACAAAAATCATGAGGTCTCTATTGTTTTGCCTGCCCCTTCTCTCTTTGATTTTGAGAACAAACAAAGGCATTATATGTATCTGAACGAGGCTCATGAAAACAATGTTGCAATAGAGGCCGCTCGCCTCGCTGAGGAGGCGACACAGAACGCCATCCCGAGCTATCATGATGACCACTATCCAGGGGCGGGTGGATATTGATACGTCTCCAACGTGTCTATAATTTTTGATTGTTCCATGCTGATACATTATCATTGTAGGATACTTTTTGGGTATTTATTTACCAATTTATAATATTTTTGAGCACTAACCTATTGACCCAGTGCCCAGTGCCTGTTCCTGTTTTCTGCGTGTTTTTGCCTTTTCAGAGTTACAATACCAAACGGATTCCAATTGCCACGAAACTTTTTGGTGATTTTTTTGGACCAATACAAGACCTAGAAGCTTCGGAGGAGGGCCAGGAGATGCACCAGGGGCCCACCACATGTCCAGCCGCGCCCCCTAGGGGGGCGGCCAGATATGTGGTGGCCCCCTGGAGCATCCCCCGACGTCGTTCTCTGGCCTATAAATTCACATCTACCCTAAAAACATCACAAGCGCTCCCGAAACACCGTTTTTTTTCCAGGAAATTCTTTTTTCATTTGCCCATCGGCCTAGAACTTTTTCCACCGCCGCAACTCTCTGTATCAACGAAAAACCAATCAGGAGGCGTTCCAGTATCCTGCCGGAGAGGGTAGATGTAACAGCCCGAGACCGACACTCCAGAAGATTCCCGTTTTATTCCATTGTCGTCGTGTGATTCGTTTGGTTGTCGCATTCATCATCGCATCATTCGCATCATCCGCATAGCATTGGCAATTCCGTTGCCATCATCTTTTAAAAAAAACCGCATTCATTCGTAGTCGCCGGTTCTCTCCGTTCTTGTCGTTGACCGTTTTGAGACCAACCACACACACGCGCCCGCGGCATCGTTTAAAAAATGCTTTTAAAAGCGCGCTAAAAATATTCTCGGATTGGGTCAAAAGTTGGTGTGCGGTCTTGTTATATTGTAGGTAGACCGCCTGCCAAATTTTGTCACAATCGGAGGTCGTTTGATACCCGAACGGTCAACCGTAGCGGCACCGTCATCGGTTTATTTATCGGACGTTTCGGTGTTTTAAAAACTCTGTCACGGGCCACAATTCTTTCTCTCTTCTCTACATAAGCCCACCTACATAGCCCACTAGCCCAACCTACTCCACCCCGCATCCGGAGCCGTCCGATCGAGATCGAACGGCTCGAAAACGGAGCAAAAAAAACAAACCCAAGCTCCCCTTCTATAAATAGACGGCCTCCCCTGCCTAATATGGCCTTCTCCCACCTCCAGCCTCGATTTCCGCCGCTACCCTCCTCCAGCCACTGCGCGCCGCTAGGCCCAGCCGACCGCAAGGCCCAGCCCCCTCGCACCTCGCCATGGGCTCGGCCCACTCTGGTGAGCGCTGGCCCGACCCCCTTCCTCTAATCTGCGCCCAGGGTGCCATATATTATCATGCGCTCAATTTCTGTTTGGCCTATTAAGCTGCAGATTTGGCCCATTGGAGTTTTTTTTAATTGCAGAAAAGTGCATGATTTTAAAATGCTCATAAGTAATTAACCGTGCATCATATGGAAATATTATATATATATATATATATATATATATATATATATATATATATATAAAACGTGTAGAATTTTGTGTAGATTCATAATATCCAACTTTCGTCCATGATAAAATGTCTAACATGCCATTTTATTTTTTATTTGCATAATTGTCATGATTTGCATTGCACATAAATATTTAACCGTGCATCCGAATTAAGCAAACCATATATTAAAATGTGTAGATTAATTGTATCGCTTTTTCATGGATGAGAAAAATGTTGGATGTGACGTTTGCATTCAATTTGCACAAATAACTTGCTAAAACGGTTTATGTCCTAATCTCGCATAAATGTTGTGTCATTTGTTTTAAAATAAAACCCCGCATATTATATGTGTTTTCGGGGTAGAAAATCCATGGAATTTATCTATGCATTTAGTTTTGTCATTTGAGCAACTTTGTGTGTATGTTATTTTGCTATGATGCCCTTTTGTTTATTTTGTGTTAACTAATCTATGCATGATATGAAATAATTTTTAACATGAGATATTCCCTTGGACATGTGTGCTAGGCCCTGGTATTTTTGGTTGCTATAGAAATCCATATTTAGGTGTCATTTTCTTGTTGCCAACATGCGATAAAAAAGTTGCTGTTTAGAGATGCAAAAATATTTCTAAGTCTGAAAACTGAGTTATTATGTTGCTGTCTTGCCATGTGGTTTGCTATTGATCTATAGCTCTTTTGGTGTTGCCACAATGGGATGTATTGTTAAGTATGTTATGCTCTATCATATTGTGCCAATAGTTTGCATGAATAGGTTTAGAATCATAATTAATTCTGCTGTCCAACATGTCAATCTGTTAAAAAACTGCTGCACATGTCTAGTCTAATTTTCACCAAGTCTGAGAATCTGTTTTCTTCAAAATGCCATGTTGTGTTGATGTTTGCCATGAATCCGTGCATAATTTAATGTTGCCACTATGGAATGAATTGTAGTGCATCATGTCCTCTACCATGCTGTAAATTTTCATGCCATGATATGCCCTGTAGCATAAAGTATTATTGTTGCCAATATGCCTTCATGAAAAACTGCTATGCTAAAAACTGTTATTTTCACCAAGTCCTAATCTGCTATATTTTATTGCCATCTTATGAGCTTATTTCCTAGTGATCCATGCTTGTACTCAATTTGCTGTGATGATATGAGTAGTTGTGCATCATGTAGGCTACATCCCCATGTCTTGTTTGTGCATTATAGAATCTTGTAGCTTATTGTTTTCATGTGTGCAAAATGCCATGTCGCTGTTTTGGACAGATTATGTCTATAACTTGTGCTGCTTGCTATTGTTGAACCGTTACTCCGCTTTGAACATGCGCCACATGAAACTTGTCTAGAATTTCATGTAATTTCATAATATCTTGTTGCATCCATGATTTAACATGTTTGTGGTGGTTTTTTGCATGCATTTTGCATTCATGACATATTCACCTTGTGTTGGTCATAACTTTTAGACCGTAGCTCCGTTTCAAACGTTATATATATATATAAATCGCCCAGAATGACGAGTAGAATGTCATTATGCACTTTATTTTGCTGTTTAATAAATATAAAACATGATTAGTTCAGATCTGGACCAATTTCGAAATTAACACATGTGGTCGTTTCGGAAATGCTATATGTTGTTTCCGACCTCATTTAATATGCCTAGATGTCTAGTTTACTTATGCTTCACCTCTTGCCATGTTTAACAACATTTAATATTGTCATGTACCTAAACGGGAGTGAACTACGTAATTCAAATATGGAGTTTCGTCAATATGCAACTCGTTGCATATTGAGCTTCACTTAATGTGTAGGAGTTGAATGTTGTGCTTTGCCATGTCCTGCATAACATGCACCATCCTTGTTGTGCATCATATCATGAATATGTTGTGGTGTTTATCGTGTGTTGATTGTTTGTTTCCGGATTGCTTCTTCTCGATAGATTTCCGAAAGCGTTTGGAGTGTGAGGATTCGTTCGACTACGTTGGTTCGTCTTCTTCATGGACTCGATCTTCTTCCAAGCGGGATCTCAGGCAAGATAACCATTTCCCTGGATACCACTACTATCATTGCCATGCTAATTGTCCCGTTTCTATCGATATGTCTCGCTACCTACCACTTGTTTGTCAAGCCTCCCAAAATGCCATGATAAGCCTCCAACCCTCCACATCCCAGCAAACCATTGTTTGGCTATGTTACCGCTTGCTCAGCCCTTCTTATAGCGTTGCTAGTTGCAGGTGCAATGGTTTCCATGTGCCAACATGGATGTTTTTGAGATATCACAATATTATTGCTACTTAATTTAATGCACATATATACTTGGTAAAAGGTGGAAGGCTTGGCCTTTTGCTCGGTATTTTGTTCCACTTTTGCCGCCCTAGTTACTTGTGTAACGGTGTTATGTTCCATATTGAGCGCTCCTAACATGCTCGGGGTTGTTATGGGGACCCCCTTGATTTTCGTTTTGGGATAAAACTCGTCTGGCAAGGCCCAACAATGGGACTACATTTGCCTAATAACTAATAAAATTGCATAGGGACTTTCCGGACCCCGTGGATAATTAATCAACCCCCGGGCCAGTGCTCCTCATGAGTGTTGGTCCAAACTAGAGCACCGTGCGGGGCCAACCCGGGGCAACTCGGGAGATGTCTATTAGGCCATCGTACGCTTCGCTTATCTGTCGTGTCCTCAGAACGAGATACGCGGCTCCTATCGCGTTCGTCGACACGTCGAGCGGTCTTGCTGGATTTGTTTTACCTTTCTCGAACGTTTTTTGCGCGGGAGTTCGAGGACACTTCGGGTTATCTCGAGGTTGAGAGTTTCCATCGGGATTCCGCAAATACTACGGGTTATCCCGCGGTTGAGGAATTCCAACGCAGCTTGTGGTTAGTTTGTGATGGATGAGTTGGATCACCCCTGCAGGGTTAAATCTTTCATGAGAGCCGTGCCTGCGGTTATGTGGCAACTTGGAAATTTGTTTAACATCTGGTCATAGAAAACTTAAAGTAAACTCAAATAAAATACACCAACCGTGTGCGTAACCATGACTGTCTCTACTCGTGAATTTCTGAACCGAGAGAGAACACGGTGGGGTTATGTTTGACCGTAAGTAGGTGTTCAGGATCACTTAGTGATCATTACTAGTTCACGTCCGTTTATGCGACGATCACCCCCCTTAGTATTGTACTCGTAAGTTAGCCACTCATATAAATGCTTAGTGCTTGCCGCAGCCTCACCACTTAAACATATCTCACCCATTAAGCTTATCTAGTCTTGATACCCTTGGAAATGAGATTGCTGAATCCCTGTGGCTCACAGATTACTACAACAATAGTTGCAGGTACATGTAATGCGATAATTTGACGTGAGAGCGATGCTTGTTTGATTTGGAGTTCTTCTTCTTCTTCATCGATCATAGGATGGGTTCCAGATCGGCAGCCTGGGATAGCAATGATGGATGTCATTTTAAAGTTTGATTTCATCCGTAGTCGGACCCTGCTCTTCTGTTTGATGATTGTATATGTTGTTTTATTGATGTGATCTTGATTTAGCTTGTGGCGAGTGTAAGCCAATTCCATATACTCATCTCTTCTTTACATGTACTTGTAATGATATCCATTCTTGCGAAACGACGAGATGTGCTTCTATCCCTGTCGAGGCCCTCGAGCCAAAATAAGGATAGGATCACATCTTGGGCGTTACAAGTTGGTATCAGAGCCTGTACCGACCTAGGAGCCCCCTTGATTGATCGAACTTGGCCGTGTCGAGTCTAGTAAAAACTATTTTGAGTCTAGTTATATCGGAGAGTAGGGTTTTTTTACTCCTCTTCTATGCTCTTGTGAGGAATCGTGACATAGGAATTTTAATTCTACCCTCTTCTCACTCAATTTTTTTTAGGATCACGCGGATATTTTGGAACCTCTATGATGTAGATGTGACCGGAATTCTGTTCTTAGTGCCTCCCATACGTATGGATTGGACCCGGGGAGCTAAGCTCCAGGGGATTGTTGACACATCGCTATCGTTCAGTTTCCTTAGTATCTCAGGACGCGGATGTTCGAAATTGCTTCAATACTATTCGTGGTGCGAAGAGTGTGGAGGCACCCAATACTGGGGAGCGGGATCACGTGTACTGCCATGATTAGTATCGTTGTGATTACGAGGGTCTGAGGTAGATGAATTTTCGAGACCTCTGGTTGTTTGTTGACGGATGTGATACATTGGAGAGTAGTATTACTGCTAGGAGTTGAGTGATGGATTTTACTCCTTGTATCCGTGGACCCGATTGCATAACCAAAGATTTCGGAAGTTCTTAGGTGGGAATTCAAGTAGTTACCTAGGATTATCCTTCCAGCAAATGCAAATGGGTTATGTAATTGTTTCCGGCTTAATCCTCAAGCCTCATCCTTTGGTTTTGTTGGAGTATGGTAATTTGAGTTGCTTCGATGTCAAATGTTGTTATCATAACTTTCCTAAATGGTGTTTTCATATTTCTATGGGAGTGCTAATCCTTTTGCTCAATGAAATTGTCATGTCATGTCTTTTCTATTCGGAGTGCTTCTCTTCAAGATAATTCAATCCTATTTCAATATTTGCAAGATCTATCCTCATCTTTCCTTTTCCCGGAGTTCGTTTCATCCGTCCCAAGTTTTCTTTGTTTTTCCCCACCCTCCCGCCCTTTTTCTTCAATGATTAAATTCTCATCCAAGTGTCTTTTCTATTAATGTGATGCTTCCGCTATCTTTGCTTCTGTTTTGTATCGGTGATTCATTGTGAAGATGCTCAGGTGCTAAGGTGTTAAGTTCATCATTTCTTCATTCTTGTTTTCTTCCCCGGTGGATTTGATTTAACCTCTCGGTGTTCATCATATCTTTGTCATTCGTTATATGCTTTCCCATGTTGGTAATTTTTAGCCAAGCCTCTTTCTATTCTTCTCCGGAGTTTTCAGCATATGTAAGAATACTGGTGTTTCCGTTCAAAATTCTTTCAAAATATTTTGAGGTTCTTAATTTGTAACGGTGCTATCTCTCTTTCTAAGCCATTGTTTAAATGGTGGTTTCTTTGAGTGGGCCCATAACCCACGGGTTTTCCCCAGGATCTTACCTGGCTCTTCTAATCTTTTCCGGAGACCTCAAGTTCTTTTCAAATGTGACGTAAGAATGAATTCCATTAGTTATATTCCTTCTCCAGGATCGCTTCTAAATCTTTTCATCGCTGCCTCAACCTTTCCTTATTCATTGTTCCAGAGTGTCTCGGTAATTCATGATGTTCTTTCTTGTCATCATTCTCAGCTTTGATGACCAAAGGAGTGTTTCTCTTAAATCCTTGCTCATTCTCTTGAAGATTCGTGATTCATCTTCGTGCTATTCTTTCAAATTGTTTCCATTCGTGAGAAATTCCTTCCATATCTATCTGGAGCATTTCAGAGTTGTTTTCATTTCTCGATCCTCCGAAGACCATCATTTCATAAGATTTCTTCGTTCTCAGCTTTCAACCTTCGTTCTCAAATTCTTCTCAATTGTTGTCTCTTCGTTCGTATCTCATTTCTTACCGGTGGCTCATTCTAGTGTTCTTTTGCTGGACCGTGATCTGTCCATTCTCATGCATCTCCATTCGTTCGAAGTATTCTCATTCTTTTCAAATCCTTACCGGTGTTCGTTGAAGACTTCTTCAAGTTTGTGCTCTATCTCTCTTTTCAATCTTTTTCAAGAAGAATAAGGGTATGCTAAATCCGTTGCTTGTCATCAATTTAACTTGATGAAGGATAGGCATAACATAATTCTTATTATTGTTTCATCAAAGTGATTTCAATCCTTCTTCCGGAGTTGTTCATGATATCAAATTCTTGATTATAGTTGCTTATCTTTTCTTTTCCGGAGTCCCAAGTTTTGTCAAGTATGTCTTCGCGAAGCTCAATCTAAGTCATGGCAAGGCCTCAATCTTATTCTTTTCAATCTTCATTTATTTTGATCATTCTTTGGTATACGAAGGTTCTTCATGCTGGTTCTTCAAGGATTCAATTCTTTGTCAAAGTATTCTTCAAGATTCTTGTGGTAGTTTCTCAAGTATTCTTTATCTTGCATTTTGAGTGCGATTCATTCTCTCTATCTTTGAGATGGTATTATAGCATTCTTGATTCATGAGGATTTTCGAAGAGAAGTTATCAAGAATGAGATAATTAAACCCATCATCTTCTTCATTGGAGTTATCTCGGATCGGATTTCACCTAAAGCGTTTTCTAAGGATTGTTGCTATCGTGGTGCTTATCAATGATCCAAGTTCTCAATGTATCCTCTTGGTGTAAGAAGTTTTGCATATCTTGTTGCTCCCAAGCAATCTTTGTTTCCGTTAGTGGCCGGTTGTCACCTCATAATTCGGAGATGGTTTCCATAAGCCCACAACAAGCTTGTTCTTTCCGTTATAGACTTAACAACAACTCCATTAAATACTTGTTCGTAAAGGATGCTTTTCAAATTTGGTAGGAATTGTCATTTTTCTTCTCCGTTCTTTTCTTTCAAATGATCTAGCTTCTATTCTTTTGTTCAAGAGGCATTGTGATGTTGCTTCCTTTGTTCCATCATCTCGTTTAACCAAGATCATGTTCTTTCCTTGATTATCCATTTAACCGGAGTTGTGTGACTCTCTTTCCAATTTCTTTCCATCATGTTAAGTTTTGCCTCTCTTTTCTACCGAAGTGCTGCCCAAATTTCTTTTCAATTCTTGCTTGTTCCTCGTGCCTTTCTTCGTCTCTTTGCAACCTTCAAGGTTCTTTGGTTTCACTCATTTGTCAAAGAAGCAACTAAGTTTTACCTTGTCCTTTCTTCTTCCTCTTCCCCTTCTCATTCTAAGATCTCGGGTCGAGATCTCTTGTAAGTGGAGGAGAGTTGTAACAGGCCGAGACCGACACTCCAGAAGATTCCCGTTTTATTCCATTGTCGTCGTGTGATTCGTCTGGTTGTCGCATTCATCATCGCATCATTTGCATCATCCGCATAGCATCGGCAACTCCGTGCCATCATTTAAAAAAAACCGCATTTGTTGCCGGTTCTCTCCGTTCTTCTCGTTGACCATTTTGATACCAACCACACACACGTGCCCGTGGCATCGTTTAAAAAAATGATTTTAAAAGCGCGCGAAAAATATTCTCGTATTGGGTCGAAAGTTGGGGTGCGGTCTTGTTGTATTGTACGTAGACCGCCTGCCAAATTTTGTCGCAATCGGAGGTCGTTTGATACCCGAACGGTCAACCGTAGCGGCACCGTCATCGGTTTATTTATCGGACATTTCGGTGTTTTAAAAACTCTGTCACGGGCCACAATTCTTTCTCTCTTCTCTACACAAGCCCACCTACACAGCCCACTGGCCCAACCTACACCACCCAGAGTCCGAAGCCGTCCGATCGAGATCGAACGGCTCGAAAACGGAGCAAAAAAACCCAAACCCTAGCTCCCCTTCTATAAATAGACGGCCCGCCTGCCTAATATGGCCTTCTCCCACTTCCAGCCTCGATTTCCGCCGCTACCCTCCTCCAGCCACTGCGCGCCGCTAGGCCCAGCCGACCGCAAGACCCAGCCCCCTCGCACCTCGCCATGGGCTCGGCCCACTCTGGTGAGCGCTGGCCCGACCCCCCTTCCTCTAATCTGCGTCCAGGGCGCCATATATTATCATGTGCTCAATTTCTTTTTGGCCTGTTAAGATGCAGATTTGGCCCATTGGCGTTTTTTTAATTGCAGAAAAGTGCATGATTTTAAAATGCTCATAAGTAATTAACCGTGCATCATATCGAAATATTATATATATATATATATATAACATGTAGAGTTTTGTGTACATTCATAATATCCAACTTTCATCCATGATAAAATGTTTAACATGCAATTTTCTGTTAATTTGCATAATTGTCATGATTTGCATTGCGCATAAATATTTAAGCGTGCATCCGAATTAAGCAAACCATATATGTAAAATGTGTAGATTAATTATATCACTTTTTCACGCAAGAGAAAAATGTTGGATGTGACGTTTGCTTTCAATTTTCATAAATAACTTGCTAAAACGGTTTATGTCATAATCTCGCATAAATGTTGTGTCATTTGTTTTAAAATAAAAACCCGCATATTATATGTGTTTTTGGGGTAGAAAAATTCATGGAATTTATCTGTGCATTTAGTTTTGTCATTTGAGTAAATTTGTGTGCATGTTATTTTGCTATGATGCCCTTTTGTTTATTTTGTGTGAATTAATCTATGCATGATATGAAATAATTTTTAACATGAGATATTCCCGTGGACATGTGTGCTAGGCCCTGGTATTTTTGGTTGCTATAGAAATCCATGTTTAAATGTCATTTTCTTGTTGCCAACATGCGATAAAAAAGTTGTTGTTTAGAGATGCAAAAATATTTGCAAGTCTGAAATCTGAGTTATTATGTTGCTGTCTTGCCATGTGGTTTGCTATTGATGTATAGCTCTTTTGGTGTTGCCATAATGGGATGTATTGTTAAGCATGTGATGCTCTATCATATTGTGCCAATAGTTTGCATGAATAGGTTTAGCATCATAATTAATTCTGCTGTCCAACATGTCAATCTGTTAAAAAACTGTTGCACTTGTCTAGTCTAATTTTCACCAAGTCTGAGAATCTGTTTTCTTCAAAATGCCATGTTGTGTTGATGGTTGCCATGAATCCATGCATAATTTGATGTTGCCATTATGGAATGCATTGTAGTGCATCATGTCCTCTACCATGCTGTAAATTTTCATGCCATGATATGCCCTGTAGCATAAAGTAGTATTGTTGCCAATATGCCTTCATGAAAAACTGCTATGCTAAAAACTGTTATTTTCACTCAGTCCTAATCTGCTATATTTTATTGCCATCTTGTGAGCTTATTTACTAGTGATCCATGCTTCTACTCAATTTGCTGTGATGATATGAGTTGTTGTGCATCATGTAGGCTACAGCCCCATGTCTTGTTTGTGCATTATAGAATCTTGTAGCTTATTGTTTTCATGTGTGCAAAATGCCATGTCGCTGTTTTGGACAGATTATGTCTATAACCTGTGTTGCTTGCTATCGTTGAACCGTTACTCCGCTTTCAACATGCTCCACATGAAACTTGACTAGAATTTCATATAGTTTCATAATATCTTGTTGCATCCATGATTTAACATGTTTGTGGTGGTTGTTTGCATGCATTTTGCATTCATGACATATTCACCTTGTGTTGGTCATATCTTTTAGACCGTAGCTCCGTTTCAAACGTTCTATATATATAAATCGCCTAGAATGACGAGTAGAATGTCATTATGCACTTTATTTTGCTGTTTAATAAATATAAAACGTGATTAGTTCAGATCTGGACCAATTTCGAAATTAACACATGGGGTCGTTTCGGAAATGCTATATGTTGTTTCCAACCTCATTTAATATGCCTAGATGTCTACTTTACTTATGCTTCACCTCTTGCCATATTTAACAACATTTAATATTGTCGTGTACCTAAACGGGAGTGAACTACGTAATTCAAATATGGAGTTTCGTCAATATGCAACTCGTTGCATATTGAGCTTCACTTAATGTGTAGGAGTTGAATGTTGTGCTTTGCCATGTCCTGCATAACATGCATCATCCTTGTTGTGCATCATATCATGAATATGTTGTGGTGTTTATCGTGTGTTGATTGTTTGTTTCTAGATTGCTTCTTCTCGATAGAGTTCCGAAAGCGTTCGGAGTGTGAGGATTCGTTCGACTACGTTGGTTCGTCTTCTTCATGGACTCGATCTTCTTCCAAGCGGGATCTCAGGCAAGATGACCAGTTCCCTGGATACCACTACTATCATTGCCATGCTAATTGTCTCATTTCTATCGATATGTATCGCTACCTATGACTTGTTTGTCAAGCCTCCCAAAATGCCATGATAAGCCTCTAACCCTCCACATCCCAGCAAACCATTGTTTGGCTATGTTACCGCTTGCTCAGCCCTTCTTATAGCGTTGCTAGTTGCAAGTGCAATGGTTTCCATGTGCCAACATGGATGTTTTTGAGATATCACAATATTATTGCTATTTAATTTAATGCACATATATACTTGGTAAAAGGTGGAAGGCTTGGCCTTTTGCTTGGTGTTTTGTTCCACTTTTGCCGCCCTAGTTACTTGTGTACTGGTGTTATGTTCCATATTGAGCGCTCCTAACATGCTCGGGGTTGTTATGGGGACCCCCTTGATTTTCGTTTTGGGATAAAACTCGTCTGGCAAGGCCCAACTGTCGGCGTTCTGGGAACGGGGGTACCCAGACCTGCCTGCCTGCGGCCCAGGGCATGGCTCACTTCGTCGGCCAAGCACAACCATACGCAGCCCCACTGAAGACAAGACCCTCACGAGGACCTTAGGCTCGCGAGAAGGAGTAGCATCAAGACAGGCAAGGGATGGGCCTCCCCAGGCCCCCCTCCGGAGCGGCGGAGATCTCTATGCAGAGCCCGGCCTCAGGAGTCAAAGATGACGCAAGGAAGGACAGGCGGGCGCCAGCGCGCCAGGCGGTGTAGTTTCCCCTTTGGTGCAAAGGGAGCAAGGACGTACGCGGGTTCCCAAAGCACCCCCCAAAGGTTTCCATTCCGGTGCAACAGGACCATGACCGCGAGCCCCGCAGGACGGATGTCATCGCCGAGCCCACCTCTGCATCATCGACAGCTGCTTTGCAGGCGAAGACCGCCTTTGGACAGGGCGGGGATGTACTCCTATCCCCCTTCGAATTTGGCCGTTATGGGATCCCTTCCCGCCATTGCGATAAGGGAAGAGGACCCGGGCCTCCACTATATATAGAGGCTAGGCTGCACCGTAGAGAGGGGCCGGCAACCAGTCGATCCACTCATCCATCTGATCCATCGCAAAGCCAGCAGAGGGCCAAGAACACCTCAGGAGGCCCTCGCGAGGCTCCTCAACATTGTACTAGTTCATCCACCATACCTCCACGAGAGGCAATCCACCAAAGCAGGAGTAGGGTATTACGCTTCGCAGCGGCCCGAACCTGGGTAAACCACCGTGTTCATCTTCTTCCTCGTCATCGCACGAGTTCATTGTCATATCCATCGAGTAGCGAGCTAGGTAGGGTGAGGCTGCAGGGGATCTTCGCACACGCCCCTGTGTTCGAATCTTGAGGGTTTTGCGGAGCCCGAAATCCGACATTTGGCGCGCCAGGTAGGGGGCGTGTCGGAGTCTTCCTCAAGCCAGGATCTTCTCCCACCTCGCCGTTCCGATGTCTGACACTCGCCGAGCCCGTGCCGAGCGCCGAGCTGCCCACATCGCCCAGACGGCACATGTGGGCCGCGCCGGCGCGCGCCGGTCACCCTCGCTTGTGGCCAATGCCACCATAGGCCCGGACGCCCAAGAGAAACAAGACTCATCCTAGCCGGTCACCGCGCGACGCGATGGCCACACCGCCACTCCATCGATCGTCCCGGCTTCTGGGTCGTCCTCCCTCGTTCGGCCCGGGCCGGCGCGCGGTTCGGGCGCACTCGCCATGGCAAACGAGCTGCTCCGCTACCGCCCTGCCCCCGACCACTACGACGACTGGCTTAGGCGCATCGCGGAACTCGTCAGTGCTGCCGGCGACGCTTCAGCACTCTCCTACTCGCTTCGACCCCGACCTTCCCTGGCAGACGACGTGGCCCATGATGCGCCGCCGCCTCCTCCACAACGTGACGTCGACCTCGAGCCCAGGCGAGAAGCGCGCCCCCGCGACCAGCCCCACGAACCGTGGGCAAGGGCAAGAGATGAAGTAAGCTGCCAGGTGGTTCCCCGGCCGCGCGTCGACCCGCGAGCGCTCCCCGCGCTGCCGACCAGCGTCGCGACCAGGCACCACTCGAGGTGGCCCCATAGGAGCGTCAAGACCGGGTCCCTCCCGCGCACGCAGCACCCGTCGAACCGGTGGGGTGCCTCGCCATTGCCCCGGAGCTCCACCCAACTGCGTGGCCCTGCAAGTTCAAGCCAGACCTGCCCCCGCGCTACGACGGCACCCTGGATCCCGCCGAGTTCCTACAGCTCTACTCGCTGAGCATCCGGGCTTCCGGTGGAGACGACAAAGTTATGGCATGCTGGTTCCCCATGGCACTCAAAGGTGGCACGCTCTCCTGGCTCCTCAACCTCCCAGAGGGGTCCGTCACCTCCTGGGACGACCTGCGCAAGCGCTTCATCGCCAATTTTCAAGGTACCCGCGACCGCGCGCTCACCGTGAACGACCTGTGGCGTATAAAGTAGCAGGATGGAAAAACCCTGCACAAGTTCATATAGCGCTTCACGACTACGTGCCTCAAGGTCCCGAAGGCGTCGGATGAGGCTATCATCTCCGCGTTCACCGACGGCGTCACGGACCTCAAGATGAAGGAGGAGCTCGCCATGAACAACGAACTGTGCTCAGCCCTGGAGATGTTCAATCTGGCGAACAGGTGCGCCAAGGCTGAAGAGGGCCGCCTGTCGCTCCGCGGGCCTCCGGCGGCAGAGCCGGACGAAAAGAAGACCAAGGCCAAGGAGGCGAAGTGCAAGGCTCCAGCGGTACTTGCGGCCGAGTCTGGGGCGAAGCGTAGCCGGGGTGAGGAGCACCCCGCAGGGGGGAGACCAACCTGCATCTTCCATGGCACCAACAACCACGACACCACCGACTGCCAGGAACTCAGGCTGGTCCGCGCCGAACACTTCGGCCGGCGCCCTGGACGCGCTGACCGTGGCTTCCGGCGCGGCGGAGGCCGCGGTGGAGGCCGTTGGGAGAACTGGGAACCGCGTCAAGGGTGGCGCGATCAGCCTCAGGAGGACCGCTGGCGCGATCAGGCTAGGGACGACCACTGGCACGATCAGCCTCGGGAGGACCGCTGGCGCGATGACCCCCCGGAGGGGTCACGCCACGGCCAGCCTCGTGAGGCACGCCCCGTGAGGCCGGCCTACCACCACTACCACCGCCACCCAGAAGGAAGGAAGAGGACAGGCAAGACGATGGGGCTGGGGGCTTCCAGGAGGTCAGGGCGGTAGCCTGTATGCTGGGCGGCGCCCAGGCCCCAGCGTCGAAGCGCGTCTTCAAGCAGTTCACGCGGGAGGTGAACGCGGCTCTCCCAAAGCCCGAAGCAATGCGTCCCCTCAAGTGGTCCCAGAATGCCATCACCTTCGACTCGAGGGATCAGCTCAGGTGCTCGGCCATGGCCGGCAAGCTCCCCATGCTGTGCACTCCAACCATCAGCAACGTCCTCGTCACCAAGACCCTCATCGATAGTGGAGCGGGGCTCAATGTCCTCTCCATTGAGACCTTCGAGACTCTCCAAGTACCGTACGAACAGCTCATGCCGACCAAGCCCTTCTCGGGAGTCACAGACGGGTCCACTGTCCCCATTGGGCAAGTGCGCCTGCCCGTCACCTTCGGCGGACGCGAGAACTACCACACCGAGATCATCGTCTTCGACGTCGCGCACATCCACCTCCCGTACAACGCGATCCTTGGGTACCCGGCCCTCGCCAAGTTCATGGCGGTGACTCACCATGGCTACAACGTCCTCAAGATGCCAGGGAGTGGCGGCGTCATCACCGTCGCCTGCGATGAGAAGGATGCCGTCTGCTCCCTCGAGCGTGCTTGCCGCGCCGCGGCGGCCGAGCGCTCGGACGACGAGGAAGATACCCTGCCTCGTGAGGACATGATACGTCTCCAACGTATCTACTTTTCTAAACTCTTTTGCCCTTGTTTTGGACTCTAATTTGCATGATTTGAATGGAACTAACCCGGACTGACGCTGTTTTCAGCAGAATTGCCTTGGTGTTATTTTTGTGCAGAAATAAATGTTCTCGGATTGACCTAAAAATTTACAGAGGATATTTTTGGAATTAATAAAAAATATTGGCGAAAGAATCAACCGGAGAGGGGCCACCACTTGGCCACAAGCCAGGGGGGCGCCCCCCCTAGGGCGCGCCCCCCTGTCTTGTGGGGCCCTGGTGGCTCCTCCGACCTCGTTTCCACTCCTATATATTCCTATTTACAGAGAAAAAAATCAAGGAGAAGAGTTCATCGCATTTTACGATACGGAGCCACCGCCACCTCCTGTTCTTCCTCGGGAGGGCAGATCTGGAGCCTGATTTGGGCTTCGGAGTGGGGAAATCGACGCCGTCGTCATCACCAACCATCCTTCATCACCAATTTCATGATGCTCTCCGCCGTTCGTGAGTAATTCCATCGTAGGCTTGCTGGACGGTGATGGGTTGGATGAGATTTACCATGTAATCGAGTTAGTTTGGTTAGGGTTTGATCCCTAGTATCCACTATGTTCTGAGATTGATGTTGCTATGACTTTGCTATGCTTAATGCTTGTCACTAGGGCCCGAGTGCCATGATTTCAGATCTGAACCTATTATGTTTTCATGAATATATATGTGTTCTTGATCCTATCTTGCAAGTTGTAGACACCTATTACGAGTTATGATCCGCATCCCCCAGGGTGACAATAACTGGGATTCTTTCCGGTGATTACCGTAGTTTGAGGAGTTCATGTATTCACTAAGTGCTAATGCTTTGGTCCGGTTCTCTATTAAAAGGAGGCCTTAATATCCCTTAGTTTCCATTAGGACCCCGCTGCCACGGGAGGGTAGGACAAAAGATGTCATGCAAGTTCTTTTCCATAAGCACGTACGACTATATATGGAATACATGCCTACATTACATTGATGAATTGGAGCTAGTTCTGTGTCACCCTATGTTATAACCATTGCGTGATGAATGCCATCCGACATAATTATCCATCACCGATCCATTGCCTACGAGCTTTTCACATATTGATCTTTGCTAAGTAACTTTTCCGTAGCTACTGTTACAATTACTACAAAACTGCTACTGTCACTTTTGCCAACGTTACCGTTACTCCCATACTACTTTGCTACTGAATACTTTGCTGCAGATATTAAGTCTTTCAGGTGTGTTTGAATTGACAACTCAGCTGCTAATACTCAAGAATATTCTTTGGCTCCCCTTGTGTCGACTCAATAAATTTGGGTTGAATACTCTACCCTCGAAAACTGTTGCGATCCCCTATACTTGTGGGTTATCAAGATCTTTTTCTGGCGCCGTTGCCAGGGAGCATAGCTCTATTCTCTGAGTCACTTGGAATTTATATCTGTTGATCACTATGAAGAATCTGAAAGATGCTAAAACTAAGATCTACCCCTCAACTACGAGGACAGGTAAGGAACTGCCATCTAGCTCTGCACTTGATTCACCTTCATTTATGAGTAAATTTGCGACACCACCACCTGCTAGTAATTCTGATATGTCACAAGTAATTGATGATGCTACTTCTGCTATGCATGATGCTTATGATGATACTTTGCTTGATACTACTGTGCCACTGGGTGAATTTCTTGATGAACAAATTGCTAGAGTCAATGCTGAAACTGATAATATCTCTGAATCTGATGAAATTATTGAAACTGAACACTATGATACACCTGCTAGACCTAGCTCTCCTAGATATGAATTGCCTGATATACCTGAAGGTTATGTTATGGAAGGAGAGGTAGCTAGGGACTTTCTTGCTTGTAAGGATAGAGATGATCTTAAGAAGCTGCTATGCAAGTGGAAAGAAAAATCTTTGAATGCTAGAATGCAATATGATCCCAAGTTTAATAGTTCACCTATCTTTGTTACTGATAAGGATTATGAATTCTCTGTCGATCCTGAGTTAATTACTTTGGTTGAATCTGATCCTTTCCATGGTTATGAATCTGAAACTGTTGTGGCACACCTTACTAAATTGAATGATATAGCCACCCTATTTACTCATGAGGAAAAAATCCGCTATTACTATATTCTTAAGTTGTTTTCTTTCATACTAAAGGGTGATGCTAAGACATGGTTTAATTCTCTTGCTCCTGGTTGTGTGCGTAGTCCCCAGGATATGATTTATCACTTCTCTGAAAAATATTTTCCTGCCCATAAGAAATAAGCTGCCTTGCAGGAAATATTTAACTTTGTGCAAACTGAAGAAGAGAGTCTCCCACAAGCTTGGGGGAGGCTTCTCCAATTACTTAATGCTTTGCCTGATCACCCTCTCAAGAAAAATGAAATACTTGATATCTTTTATAATGGACTAACCAATGCTTCTAGGGACCACCTAGATAGTTGTGCTGGTTGTGTTTTCAGGGAACGAACTGTTGAACAAGCTGAACTACTACTGAATAATATATTGAGCAATGATAATGATTGGACTATTCCCGAACCACCTCCAAAGCCGACTCCAAAGAAAAGAGGTATTCTATTTCTCAGTCCTGAAGATATGCAAGAGGCAAAGAAATCTATGAAAGAAAAAGGTATTAAGGCTGAAGATGTTAAGAATCTACCACCTATTGAAGAAATACATGGTCTTCATAACCCGACACGGGTAGTAGAGGTAAATTCTCTCCGTAAATTTGATGAAGGTGATATACCTTATAATAAGTCTGCTAGTCAATGCTTGGATGAATTTGATAACTTTATTGTTAAGCAAGAAAATTTCAATGCTTATGTTAGTAGACAATTGAAACATAATGCTTACATGCTTGATCGCTTGGGTGATTATATGAGTAGAACTGTTAATGATCTTAAGCTTATTAGTAAACATGCTTCCATGGTGACTACTCAAGTAGAACAAGTACTTAAGGCACAGAATGATTTGCTTAATGAGATGATTAGTGAGAACAATGATCATTCTGTTAGAGTTGTGACTAGAGGTGGTAGAATGACTCAGGAACCTTTGTATCCTGAGGGCCATCCTAAGAGAATTGAGCAAGATTCTCAGAGAGTTAATACTGATGCACCTGGTCGTCCCAGTAATAATAGGAAAAAGAATGATGATAGGACTTTGCATGCTGATAGTGAACCTGTTATAGATTCACATGAAAACCCAATTGATATTTCTGTTTCTGATGCTGAGACACAATCTGGTGATGAACATGAGCCTAGTAATAATCTTAATGATGATGTTCATGTTGATGCTCAACCTTGTAACGATAAGGATCTGGAGATTGAACCTGCTGTTGATCTTGATAACCCACAACCTAAGAACAAAAGATATGACAAAAGAGACTTTGTTGCTAGGAAGCATGGTAGAGAAAGAGAACCATGGGTTCAGAAACCCATGCCCTTTCCTTCTAAGCCATCCAAGAAAAAGGATGATGAAGATTTTGAGCGCTTTTTTGAAATGCTTAGACCTGTCTTTTTGCGTATGCGCTTGACTGATATTCTGAAAATGTCTCCTTATGCTAAGTATATGAAAGATATTGTGACAAATAAAAGAAAGATACCGGAAACTGAGATTTCCACCATGCTTACTAATTATACTTTTAAGGGTGGAATACCCTAGAAACTAGGAGATCCCGGAGTACCTACTATACCATGCTCTATTAAAGGAAATAATGTTAAAACTGCTTTATGTGATCTTGGAGCTGGTGTTAGTGTTATGCCCTTCTCTTTATATCGTAGACTTGATTTGAATAAGTTGACACCTACTGAAATCTCCTTGCAAATGGCCGATAAATCAACTGCTTTACCCATCGGTATTTGCGAGGATGTGCCTGTTGTGGTTGCAAACGTTACTATCTTAACGGACTTTGTTATTCTTGATATTCCCGAGGACGACAGTTTGTCGATCATCCTTGGTAGACCCTTTTTGAATACTGCAAGGGCTGTTATTGATTGAAACAAGGGCAATGTCACTTTTCATATTAATGGTAATGAGCATACGGTACACTTTCCGAAGAAACAACCTCAAGTTCATAGTATCAACTCCATTGAAAAGGTTTCAACGATTATTATTGGAGGCTTTGAATTCCCTCTTCCTACTGCTAAGAAGAAATATGATATACTTATTGTTGGGGACATGCATATCCCCATTGAGGTAACCTAGTGTCATTCGAAAATTCTCTGGTTCCGTGTTATTCGAAAAAAGTTTGTCAATAAGACTTGATCAACCTTATTAATGGATTCTTTTTTGAGAAGCATGAGATGGATGAATTTAGAAGGCACAACTTTCTGTACCCAACTCTCACTTTCTGTTATTTAGATTAAATAGAGTAAAAATGCTATTATTCTCCTGTTTTCTGTTTTATCCGTGCAATAGAAAAATGACCTGAAAATAAAAGTCCTCAGAATGCCCTGAAAATTTAGTATGATTTTTTCTGGAATATTTAAGAATTTTTGGCACTGAGTATGCATCAGGGGGCTGCACCAATGGGCCACAAGCCTGCAGGGCACGCCCACCCCCCTGGGCGCGCCCCGGTGGCTTGTGGGTCCCACGTGGGGCCCCCTCACTTATTCCAGCCACCATCCACTTCGTCTTCCTCCAGAAAAAATCCCACTATTGCTCAAACCCGTATTCTAGCTCATTTTGCTGCCATTTTCGATCTCCTTGCTCAAAGCTCCATTTGCAAAACTGTTTTAGGGGATTGCTCATCGGTATGTGACTTCTCCAATGATCCAATTAGTTTTTGCTCCAGTGCTTTATATGTTGCAAATTTTTGCTGCTGTGGTGACCTTGTTCTTGAGCTTGCATATCAAATTTGTATGGTCCCAAGTAGTTTTGATGCATGATATAGCCTCTAGGCACTTGTGGGAGTAGTTGCTATGAGTTTTGTTGAGATTTGTTCACTTTTATTTGGAGTCACTAAAAATTTCAGAATTAATTTTCAGAGAAAGAGATGATGAGGAGATTGTTAAGAGGCTCTTCAAGCCGGGGTTTTAAAGAAAAAGAAAGTGAGAAGCCTAAATACAATATCCCTCGTACCGCGGAGGTTCGTCCATGTGAATGGCCAAGTGAAGCATTCCTGAGGGCGGCCGGAATTTATGAAGATTTATATTATCTAGCAGAAAATGCAGGCATCACCGACTTCCTCAACGATAAGTGTGAACAGTATCTCCTACTTAATAATACTTTTGTGCAAAATTTTCATTTTTATCCTAGGAAAAATCCTCCCATGGTAGAATTTCATTTATATGATGTGCCTAAGGAAATGTCACTTTACGAGTTTTGCAATGTTTGCAAAATACCTTTTGAGGGCAGCATCAGTGAACCACGCCCTAGAGACATGGAGAATTTTATTGCCGCAATCACTGTAGGGGAAGAGAGAGGGGTGTCAAAGGCCAGAGCAGCTAGTGTATATTTTCCTGTTCTACGCTACTATTCATTATTTGCGGGGAGATGTATAGTTGGTCGCGGCGAGAGTGGAAGCCTTAGTGCCCCCGACCCTTAGTATTTAGTCAGGGTACGTGTGAGATTATTGCTTTGCCTGCTTCTTCTTTGTTCGATATCCATTCAGGCAGGTACACTATTATGCCCGGAGACATTTACAGATATTGGGGCCTGTCACAACCCCCAGCACCAGAGCCTGCACCAGCCCTTGATCCATATCCGGCTCCAGTTTTTCAGTGGGAGCCACAGGAACTCACAAATAAGTGGAACCCTCAGTATCCTCCGGAGTATCCAGGAGAGGGTTATTTCCAGCCATGGCTCTAGACCAACTTAGACCAAAAGCCTAAGCTTGGGGGGGTACGTATTTCTCACCGACATTACATTCTTGTTCACACACTCATTCCAGTTGTCGGTGTTCATACTTTTTCATTGTGCCATCCATGGTAGTTTATTTCTTCTTTTTGTTTTCTTCTTGTGAGTTTAATTAACCTTTAGAAAATCCGAAAAAAATTAGTTCTAGCTTTACCTTCCAGTTTGTTTAGTTGTAGCATTAAAAGAAAACCCAAAGAGATTTCTCGTTCTTCTTTTGCTCTTTGGGAGTTTTCCCGTGTAAATAGTTTTCCTTCCTTTTTTTCTTTGGGTCGTGAGGAGAAGACCACGATGACATGTTGAGTGGCTCTCATATGCACTATTGTTTATCTTACATAGAGCCCATATTGCCTTGTCTTCTCCTTTGAGTTACTGTTGCAGATTCCAGCTTAGTCCAATGCACGTGCACTCTTATTATTATTCACATCATTCGGTCGTGCAAGTGAAAGGCAATAATGACGATATATGATGAAATGACTGAGATGGAGAAAAGCTGGTATGAACTCAAACTATCTTGTTTTTGTAAATATGATTAGCTCATCGTTCAGGATTCAGCTCATTATGGGTTGAACATGTTTGCAATGACAATTAGAGATTATAGTTACTCATGCCATGCTTAATTAGCTAAAAGTTAATAATGGTTTGTTTTGAGTGCCAACATGCATATTAAAATGGTTGTGATGTAGTATGATAGAATGGTATCCTCCTCTAAATGATTCGAGTGGCTTGACTTGGCACATGTTCACGCATGTAGTTGAAACAAAACCAACATAGCCTCCACGATGTTTATGTTCATGGTGATTTATATCCTACTCATGCTTGCATTCAATATTGGTTAATCTCAAAGCATGTTTATGACTGTTGTCGCTCTCTAGTTGGTCGCTTCCCAGTCTTCTGCTAGCCTTCACTTGTACTAAGCGGGAATACTGCTTGTGCATCCATTTCCATAAACCCAAAGTTGTTCCATATGAGTCCACCATACCTACCTATATGCGGTATTTACCTGCCGTTCCAAGTAAATTTGCATGTGCCATACTCCAAACCTTCAAATAAATTATTCCTTTTTGTATGACCAAATCGCTCATGTGGTGACTGGGGGCTGTCAGTATCTTCCATGCTAGGTGGGTTATTCTCACGATATGTGTTGATTCACTATCATTCACGAGAAAGTGGCTGGTATTCGGGATTCCCAGTTCCATGCTCAAAAATCAAATCAAAGTATAATGAAACAAAACTCCCCCAGGATTGTTGTTTGTATGGACGGTACCCGTTGATTTGGCCCGCCGTGGAGTGTGATCGATTGGTGGAGGGGGAGTAAAAACTTTACTATTCTGCTTGGGAACTGCCTATAATGTATCTAGCATGGAAGATATCGAGATCTCTTAGTTGTTATGTTGGCAATGAAAGCATACCTCTCAAAACTTTTATTCGTCCCTGTTTTAAAAGCTCGAGCTCTGGCACCTCTGCAAATCAATGCTTCCCTCTGCGAAGGGCCTATCTATTTTACTTTACTGTTGAGTCATCATCCTCTTATTAAAAGGCACCAGTTAGAGAGCACCTCCATCATTTATTTGCTTTGCTATTAATTGATATTGAGTATGAGTATGACTGGATCTCTTTTACCATGAATTACAATGTCTAGTCAGTCCTTGTTCTCCAGAGGAGCTCTGCATTTATGTTTTGCGGTCTCAGAAAGGGCTAGCGAGATACCATTATGTCATATTGTATCATGATTGTTTTGATAAAATTGTTGTCATCCGAGACTTATTATTATTGCTCGCTAGTTGATTATACCATTGATATGAGTAAATGTGAGACCTAAATGTTATTATGAATGTGGTTAGTTCATAATCTTTGCTGAAAATCCGAACGTCAGTTAGACATATTTACAACAGCAAGATCAAACAGAGTTTGTCAAAGTTTTTCTTTATCACTTTCAGTTTATCAACTGAATTGCTTGAGGACAAGCAAAGGTTTAAGCTTGGGGGAGTTGATATGTCTCCAACGTATCTACTTTTCCAAACTCTTTTGCCCTTGTTTTGGACTCTAATTTGCATGATTTGAATGGAACTAACCCGGACTGACGCTGTTTTCAGCAGAATTGCCTTGGTGTTATTTTTGTGCAGAAATAAAAGTTCTCGGATTGACCTGAAAATTTACAGAGAATATTTTTGGAATTAATAAAAAATATTGGCGAAAGAATCAACCGGAGAGGGGCCACCACCTGGCCACAAGCCAGGGGGGCGCCCCCTAGGGCGCGCCCCCCTGTCTTGTGGGGCCCTGGTGGCTCCTCCGACCTCGTTTCCACTCCTATATATATATATTCCTATTTACAAAGAAAAAAATCAGGGAGAAGAGTTCATCACGTTTTACGATACGGAGCCGCCACCACCTCCTGTTCTTTCCTCGGGAGGGCAGATCTGGAGCCTGATTTGGGCTCCGGAGAGGGGAAATCGACGCCGTCGTCATCACCAACCATCCTTCATCACCAATTTCATGATGCTCTCCGCCGTTCGTGAGTAATTCCATCGTAGGCTTGCTGGACGGTGATGGGTTGGATGAGATTTACCATGTAATCGAGTTAGTTTGGTTAGGGTTTGATCCCTAGTATCCACTATGTTCTGAGATTGAAGTTGCTATGACTTTGCTATGCTTAATGCTTGTCACTAGGGCCCGAGTGCCATGATTTCAGATCTGAACCTATTATGTTTTCATGAATATATATATGTGTTCTTGATCCTATCTTGCAAGTTATAGACAGCTATTACGAGTTATGATCCGCATCCCACAGGGTGACAATAACTAGGATTCTTTCCGGTGATTACCGTAGTTTGAGGAGTTCATGTATTCACTAAGTGCTAATGCTTTGGTCCGGTTCTCTATTAAAAGGAGGCCTTAATATCCCTTAGTTTCCATTAGGACCCCGCTGCCACGGGAGGGTAGGACAAAAGATGTCATGCAAGTTCTTTTCCATAAGCACGTAGGACTATATATGGAATACATGCCTACATTACCTTGATGAATTGGAGCTAGTTCTGTGTCACCCTATGTTATAACCGTTGCATGATGAATGCCATCCGACATAATTATCCATCACTGATCCATTGCGTACGAGCTTTTCACATATTGATCTTTGCTAAGTTACTTTTCCGTTGCTACTGTTACAATCACTACAAAACTGCTACTGTCACTTTTGCCATCATTACCGTTACTCCCATACTACTTTGCTACTGAATACTTTGCTGCAGATATTAAGTCTTTCAGGTGTGGTTGAATTGCCAACTCAGCTGCTAATAATCGAGAATATTCTTTGGCTCCCCTTGTGTCGAATCAATAAATTTGGGTTGAATACTCTACCCTCGAAAATTGTTGCGATCCCCTATACTTGTGGGTTATCAGGACACACGCAAGAAGAAGAAGCAGCTCCTTCCCGCGGGGTGTCCCGGGGCCTCGGGCTCTGCGCCCAGGGACGGGGCCCCACCTCCCATCGCATAGGAAAGCGTGCTCGGCGCCCCTCTTGGGTCGGGCCCGGGGGCTCCCGTCCGGGGAGCTTCCGGCTTGGCCAGTGAGACAAGGGAGGCGCTCGGGCACAACCTGAAGGCGCGTCCTGACATGCGCCTGCTCGAGCCGGGAGCATGGCGCATGCCGCTGAGTTCGCAAGAGTCCGTCATCCGAGCGATCGAGGAGCTTCAGGAAGAACAGGCCATGCAAGGCGGAGACTGCCCAGCACCACCAATCGCAGCCGCCATCATCGGCACGGTCGACCAGCCGCGCGTCTGCGTCAACACGCTCTCGATCAATAGGGCCGAATCCCAGGGCTCCTTTTGGCCAACGTGTGCCGATCATGTATGGGTCTACCCGCACAACTACGTCTGCATGCCCTTCGGCCTGGCGAACGCAGGCGACACGTTCCAGCGCCTTGCCCGGGCCATGCTCATACCTTGCCTGGCGGGGTGCGGCGAGGAGTTGGAGGAGATGCTCGGACCGAGTGAAGGTCCCGAGCCCCGGGAGACGACGGACCCGTGAGGGTCGCGCTCGTGGAGGTGTAAGATCAGGCTACGGCGGCAGCTTTGACTCTTCAGCGGCATGGCCGCCATGCGACTTTTTGTTGGCCGTTGCCAAGTAACTTTTTGGTTTACTCCGTTTGAGGGCGCCCACCGGGCCGCATTATCCTCAGGGAGTCAGGGCATACACCTGCAGCCGCCTCATTTACGCATATTTCAATAGTTTCTCATGCACATGACTTGTTTCCTAACGTTTTACCTTGACTGCACGGCTCTTTGCCGGCATGAATGTCGCCGCACCACTCTTTCTGAGTGGGTGTTTCGCAAGGGGCCGTGCGCTATGGCTCTCCCCGAGACACCTCGGAACTGGACGGCAAGGCCCTGTCACCTCAGGGACTTGCGTCTTTGGGCAGTCGACCCCCGCTCGGGGGCTCCGACTGCAGCGCGGCACCGCAACATGGAGTCTCGGGAGGCCCCAGGGCCACCTGAGGCAGCAGCCGGCAGGACAGAATGGGGGTCGCTCAAGCGTCAAAGGGGGCTCCTGAGCAACCCGCCTCAGGAGCCTTACCGGTCATATAGCCACTCGCCCCTTGATGTCGTCCTTGGTGATCCGGTCGGCATCAGGGGTGTCGAGGCCTCGCCTCGTAGTTGCGTCCTTGGTGATCCGGTCGTATACTACGGTGGTAGGGAAATGTGCGGGACTGGGACCTGCCGACGTAGAGCCGCTTGGGCGTCGAAGGGGGCTCCTGAGCAATGCGCCTCAGGGGCCTTACCGGTCATAAAGCCACTCGCCACTTGATGTCATCCTTGGTGATCCAGTCGGCATCAAGGGCGTCGAGGCCTGACCTCGTAGTCGCGTCCTGGTGATCCGGTCATACACTACGGTGGTCGGGAAATGTGCGGGACTAGGGCCTGCAGACGCAGTGTGCCGAAAGGCCTTCCACCTGCCTCACTCGTAAAGAAGAAGAAGTCCCCGGGGCGACCGGACTCCCCAGGCACCCTGGCCGAACCGTTCCACAAACAAGAAGACTCAGGCGCTATCTACGAGAAGACTCAGGTGCAAACCGCCTTTGAGGTAGGGACCTCGCGAGGCCAAAGTCCCCTCGCGGGCTCCCAGATACACCTCCCAGTTCTGCCGTGCAAGCCACGCGTACAAACTCAATGGGCTGTACACGCCCGGAGCCCCCCGAGGACGCGGAGGGGTTCCTTCCCGCGCAATGTGGAAGCCACAACCCCGTGCTGGTGGTCAACATGGTCCACCAATGACTATGCCCACGCAATGTGGAAGCCACATCCCCGTGCTGGCGGACAACACGGTCCACCAATGACTATGCCTACGCAATGTGGAAGCCACAACCCCGTGCTGGCGGACAACACGGTCCACCAATGACTATGCCCACGCAATGTGGAAGCCCCACGCCCCGTGTGGGGGATAAACAACTGAGGGTGCCCCAGCGGCTGCATCCAACCTCAGGAAGGTCCCTAGTGTCCCCCTTCTTGCTGCGTTCCACAGGGATGTACGCGTGAGGGGGCTGCACGGGGGCTACTACCGTGCCAAGCCTGGTACACGCCACCTTCCCAGGTCTGCCAAACCTGGTCTTCACGCGCCCATCTCAGCAAAAGCGGGCGAGGAAAGGTATGGGAGCCGCTCGTACGTCAAGGGGGACTCCTGAGCATCGTGACTCAGGAGCCTCACTGGCCACGTAGCCCCTCACCCCTTGGAACCTTCCTTGGTGATCCGGACGGCCCAACGGCGGCTGAGGTATGCGCGGAGCCGGGCCCTGCCGACGCAGAGCTCAAAGTGCTCAACAAACCCTTAAGGAGGACGCTTGAGCTCGTACATCAAGGGGGACTCCTGAGCATCGCGACTCAGGAGCCTCACTGGTCCTGTAGCCCCTCACCCCTTGGAACCGTCCTTGGTGATCCGGACGGCCCAACGGCGGCTGAGGTATGCGCGGGGCCGGGCCCTGCCGACGCAGAGCGCAAGGTGTTCGAAATTTCCAAGTTAACCCAATCTTCACCATGTTCCCTTCATGAGGGCTGCTCGTACGTCAAGGGGGACTCCAGAGCATCGCGACTCAGGAGCCTCACTAGCCCCGTAGCCCCTCACCCCTTGGAACCGTCCTTGGTGATCCGGACGGCCCAACGGCGGCTGAGGTATGCGTGGGGCCGGGCCCCGCCGACGCAGAGCATCACAGTAAGCAAGAAGGAAACAAGGCGAAGAGAGCAATCACACAGTTCAACAATTATTACAAGCATTAAAAGTTTTCGCGGATACAAACGAGTTTAATGCCTCCACGAGGCACGATGGACATTGCAGGAAAGGAACAAGGGAGAGGAATCAGGGGGAGCCGCCGCCACCACTCGTCCCGTCCTCGGGGAACTCGTCGTCGACATCGCTGGCGTCGTCTTCTTCACCGCTAACCCCTGCAGCATCAGGAGGTGGGGGAACGGTGACGTGGGTGAACCTCTTCACCATCGTCTCCACGACGCCCTTCACCGCTGCCGCAGCATTGGCGCGGGCCTCGGGGGCGACCGGGCGGATCACGGAGTTGAAGTCAAACCCCGGCTCGCGCAGATGAAGATGGCTGAAGACGCGCGTCGCAGCCTCAGAAAAGAGGTCGCGGCACTCGCTCTCCAAGATCCCCTCCACCTTGACAACGGCGCCCTCCAGCGCCTCGACGAGCTTCGAAGCAAGCCCCGCGAAGCCGCTCTCTGGAGCCGCCAGGGGCCCCGCAAACCCATCCCGGCAGAGGGAGTGGAGCGCTTGGCGAAGCTTGAGCTCGACGGAAGGAAAGGCGCTGAGCTCCGCGGCCTTTTTCTCCTCAGCCGCGGCAAGAGCCTTCTCCCTGGTGTCGAGCAGGGCCTTCTCCGAAGCGACTTCCTTCTCCTGCGCATCCAGGCGCTCCCGCTCCGCGGCCTGGCGGGTCGCCGCCTGGAATAGCTTGGAGTCCCGAGCGGCAAGCTTGGCCTCGCGGGTCTTGAGGTTTTCCTCCTGCTGACGCAACTGCTCCGCAAGCTCAGACTTCTCCTCCTGGAGAGCCTTCAGACGAGCCTCCACCTCTTCGCAGCGCCTGACGGCGGACGCCGTGTCGGCCAGTGCCTCCTCGCGGGCTACCCTAGCAGACACGGCCTCCCTCTGGCTCTTCGCGCGGCCGCCTCAGCCTGACCCCAAACCACCATGGCAGAAGCGTTGGCCTGGAGCCACCCGGAGAGGAGCCCTAGGCGCCCAATCGCGAGGCGATCGTCGGTACCCCCGAGAGCGTCCCAAACTTGACCCAGAACGGTGAAGGTCCCGTCCAGGACGTCGAGGCCACGCGACGAAGGCATCAAGACCTCCTCCGGTGGAGTCCCCTGCGCGATCACGGGAGACGTCCCCAGGGAGACAGCAGCACGAAGAGCAGGAGGCTCCGGAGGCCGCGCAGCGACCACGGACACAGACGGATCGATGGGCGGCTGACCCTCAGGGGCTGGCCCTCCGGACAGTGGCATCGCCGCGCCCTCGAGGGCAGGAGCGACCACGCCAACAGGCATTGGGGGCTCAGGGGGCTCCGCGGCGATGACCAGGGGGGTTGCCTCGCGAGCCCCCACCCCCTCGGCAGCGGGCGCCTCGACAGGCGATGGTAGGACGACAGGAGCGGGCGGCGCATCGGAAGGCGCCTTCGGCTTGATACCCGCCTTCTTCTTCCTCATCTTCAGCGGGGCGGCGTTCCTGGTTACCAAGCAAAGGAAAATCATCAATGCACAAGCTACTGGCGGGCGACCGAGGCCGAGCCGAATTACTTACTCTTCAACGTCGACCCACTTCCTCTTCCTCTCCACTCCGGCAACGACGGGGGCGCCATCGCCTTTCTCGGTGAGGGCACCACCACGCGGGGGAGCAAGGGCACTGTCTGCAAGGGCTGCCGCTGGAGAGATCGCCGGGGCCCCGGCCTCGCCCACCTTGCCTATGAGCTGCGATTCAGGCAGGGGCGAGGCCGGCGCTTCAACCGCCTTGCGACAGAGGCAGGGCGCACCGGAGGAGACTCCGCTCCGAGCTTCCTGGGGGTCGACACGCAGGCGGACCGTGTGGCACGAGGGGCCGGTCCTAGCCCCCTGGGGGCCTTGGCGGGACGTGGGGAGCCCGCAGCAGAAACTTCACCGACATCATCGTCGTCCTCGAGGTCGCGCAGGAGCATGCTTTGCGACGGGGGAGACGCCCCTGCCAGGTCGTCATCGGCTGTCTTCTCCGAATCCTCCCCGCCCGTGGTGTCGCCGGAGGACACCATCAACGGGGAGCCAAGGCCCTCAGCTGGGGGGGGGAGCCCCAGTTCATTGAAGACAGGCATCGCGGCAACCAGATCGGCCCCGTCGTCGTGGCAGTATAGCGGGGCGTAGGTGTCGGGGAGATCACCGGAGTCGTCGTTGAGCAGGGTCGCTATAGCCCTGTTCAGTTCCTCGGGGGTTATGCGGGCGAACCGAAGCCTGAGGTTGTCGCCGCTGCCCTGATAGTCCCACAAGGGCCTAGAATGGGACTGGAGGGGCGCCAGCCGCTGCTGAAAGCACATTTGCTCCCTTGGTGGTTTTGGTAATTAATAACAACATATAAGTCATTGAACTAATGTTTCCACTAAGTATATTTCAGGAAAAGTTCAATGATAGGGATGGCAAAAAGGATTGTGGAGATTGTGGAAATACCCCAAGATGCAAGGAATTGGATTGGCAAAGCTTCAAGTAAGAGGACTCTACATTTTACATTTGTGAGAAATGACTTTGAGTCCATAGGAAAGCCAATACTATTAAAAGGGGGTAAGGTTTTGTTGGTGAACAAAATGCTCATACGTGCACAAGTGATAGTCACCAAAAACACCCACAAGCTCTTCCACAAAAGTCTGTCCATAGCCAAATATTCAAAATCGGTGCAACCAACACTTTCCACTCGGTGCCACCGATTCCCATCCTCAGACAGACATTAGCCAAACCCTAGCCACTTCGGTGCAACCGATTCTGCTTCGGTGCCATCGAGTTTAGGTTGCCAACTTTTTGTTACGCAAATTCACAATATCGGTACCACCGAGATTGTTGAATCGGCGTCACCGAGAATGGCAATATGACCGTTGGTCACCTTATTGATGCAACCGAGTTTCCTATATCGGTCTCACCGAGATTCAAAAGCTGCCACCTTTTGGTCACTTCGGTACCACCGAGATTAACACATCGGTGTCACCGAGTTGGTCATTTTGTGTGTAACGGTTGGATTTTTGGGGATGCCTATAGATACCCCTTCACAACCACCTACTCGAAAGAGAAGCACTCAGAACTATTCCATACTTGCCCCATCCAGTTTTCTGAGAGAGAACCACCTACCCTTGTGTTGAGGTCAAGATCTTCCACTCCAACCATATGGATCTTGATTTCTAGCCTCCCCAAGTTGCTTTCCACCAATCCCATCTCTTCCACCAAGCCAAATCTGTGAGAGAGTGATTGTGTGTTGAGGAGTCTATTATCTTGAAGCACAAGAGCAAGGAGTTCATCATCATTGCCGAACCTATTACCTTTTGGAGGGTGGTGCCTCCTAGATTGGTTAGGTGTCGCTTGGGAGCCTCCTACTTCGTGTTGTGGAGTTGAACCAAGAAGTTTGTAAGGGCAAGGGGATCGCCTACTTCGTGAAGATCTACCCATAGTGAGGCTAGTCCTTCGTGGACGGAAGCCGTTATGGAATAGTCAAGGTTGCTACTTCGTGGACCCTTATGGGTGGAGCCCTCCGTGGACTCTCGCGACCGTTACCCTCCGTGGGTTGAAGACTCCATAAACGTGGATGTACGATAGCACCACCTATCGGAACCACGGGAAAAATCATCGTGTCTACAATTGCGTTTGATCTTCCTACCCTATCCTTTCTACTCATGCTTGTTGTTACTTTCCGCTGCTATACTCTTAGACATGCATGTGTAGGGTGTACTTGACTTGCCATGAAATGCTAAAATCTGTCAACTCTAAATTTTGGGAAAAGGTAAAAATTTTATTTGGTCAAGTAGTCTAATCACCCCCCCTCTAGACATACTTTCGGTCGTACAAGTGGTATCAGAGCTTTGGTCTCCATTGCATTGGTCTCACAACCTAGGAGAGTATGGCGTCTAGTGAGGGAAATTATCACTGCAGAGGTCCATACTTTGATGGCACTAATTTTCCTAGTTGGAAGCACAAAATGAAAATGCATATTCTTGGTCATAACTCCGCCGTTTGGGCTGTTGTTCGTGTTGGCTTGCAAGGTGAGTTCTTTGGTGATGGAAAGGAACCGGATCGTGAAACGACCGCGGAAGAATTGAAGATGTTGCAATACAACGCTCAAGCATGTGACATTCTCTTCAACTGCCTATGCCCCGAAGAATTCAACAAAATCAGCCGTCTTGAGAATGCAAAAGAGATTTGGAAGACTTTGGTTGATATGCATGAAGGAACCGAGTCCGTGAGAGAGTCCAAGTTAGATGTTCTTCAAAGTCAGCTTGACAAGTTCAAGATGAAGGATGGTGAAGGAGTCGCAGAGATGTACTCTAGGCTAGCTCTCATCACAAATGAGATTGCCGGCTTAGGAAGCGAAGAAATGACCGACAAATTCATCATCAAGAAGGTACTTAGAGCTTTGGATGATCGATACGACACCGTATGCACATTGATCCAAATGATGCCCAATTACAAAGATCTCAAGCCTACGGAAGTCATTGGAAGGATTGTTGCTCATGAGATGACACTCAAAGACAAAGAAGAGCTTCACCACAAGTCCAGCGGTGCTTACAAAGCCACAAGTGATGCTCTCGCAACTTCAAGCGACAACCTTGTCACCAATGAAGAGATAAGCCTCATGGTCAAGAAATTCAACAAGTTCTACAAGAATAGAGGCAAAGAACGAAGCTCCAACTCAAGATATGATGAGAAGCGTTCGTCAAGTCGTGACCGCAATTGCTACAATTGTGGGAAGCCCGGACACTACTCCAATGAGTGCACGGCTCCCTACAAACGAAGAGAAGAGTCACCTCGAAGACGAAGCTCAAGGAATGAATCACCTCAAAGAGAGAGAAGGAGTAGAGATGATCGTTATGAACGAAGACACTCAAGGAGATGTAAAGATTCGGAGAAGAAGGACAAGTACACCAAGAGCTACACAATAAGAAAACATCAAGCTCATGTTGGTGAATGGGTTTCCGGCTCCGACTCCGACAACAACTCCGAGAGAGGCTATCACTCCGACTCCGACTATAGTTAAGATGATGGTGTTGCCGGAATTGCTCTTGTGACTACCAACTCCTATGATATATTTGATTCACCAAACGAAGGGAGTGGAAGTTGCTTCATGGCTAAAGGCCCCAAGGTATCACACCCCGAGTATTTTGATTTTGATAGTGATGAAGATGATTTGCTTTGTGATGATGACTTGCTCTTTGATAAAACTAGTGATGTTAGTCAAAATGAACTTGATAATTCTCATGCTAGTCAAGATGAGTCGCTTGATGATGATACGATGAAAATAGAACAACTAACTAAAGAATTAAACACTCTTAAGTTAGCTCATGAATCTACTCTTGAAGATCATAGAGAGCTAAGAACTCATGAGAAGCTACGCTTCGAGAAGCTCAACTTGGAGCAAGAGCATGAGTTTCTTAAAGCTATCAATGACGATCTCCGAAAGAAGACTTCATCTTATCTAGCCAAACGACTACTCTTGTCTACATTCATGCCTCAAGTTAAAACTAAGCAAACTAGTAACAAAGGCAAGAAAGGTTCTTCATCTAGTAGCAACAATAAAAATGCTAAACCTAATGATGTTGCTTCTAGTAGTTCTATTGATTCCACTAA
Source organism: Elymus sibiricus (assembly GCA_039707655.1). Classification (NCBI taxonomy): domain Eukaryota; kingdom Viridiplantae; phylum Streptophyta; class Magnoliopsida; order Poales; family Poaceae; genus Elymus; species Elymus sibiricus. Next base: position 305,244,490 of record CM077671.1, read on the forward strand.
TGATGATTCTCTTAGCCAAGTTACACTTGAGCAAGAAAATGCTTTATTGAAAGGAATTATAGAGAAAGGTATCTACAAGAGTCTTGCCGGGTGTAAGCAATTTGAGGAAATTGTACGCAAGCACGGAGGATACCGGAAGAATCATGGTGTTGGCTACTTCGACGCAAATGGAGTTGAATGGGAAGAAGGTCAATACCCCAAGCCCAAGTTTGTTCCTCAAAAGGAGAAGTATGAAAATACTCTTCCCAAGGGGACAAACACTCAAGATGACCTTCCACCACAAGACCACAAGCTCAAGGGCAAGAACAAGCTTCAAGAGGACATTGACTCATATGAAGAAGAATCCCCAGCTTTGGTGGAGTGGGTTCCCAAGGCTACTTCAAGCTCAACTTCTACAAAGGCCACTTCAACACCAAGGATCCCCATCAACTTGATGTGGGTCCCCAACAAGAAGAACTAGAGAGTTCTTGAGGGGAGACTCCGCCAATGAAATTCACTCACATTCATTATTGGCAAGAACTATTTTGCAATCAACATCAACTCTATGCAATAGTTCAAGGAGTCACACATTCCCTCAAAGGTAAGAAAGGGACAAGGTAATCAACAAATCAATGGACATCATTACACATGCTTTGCACTCCATGTCCATAGATATCCTTGTATTTGTCTCTTGTGTGTTGGGACTAACCCATGTAGGGGAGAAGAGTAAGGAAACAACAAGGATGCTCCCAACTCTTGGTGATCTTCATCAACCTTGAGCATCCACCACTACCTCAAAAACATGAAGTCTTCATCGACAAAACCCAAGGTTAGTTTATCCCTCTTATGGGGGGATGTCACATCAAGGGGGAGCTTTACTCTAAGACTTTAGTTAAAGCATCTCTTAGCATGTGACAACATTAAATGCTTTATGTAAAAGTGGTAACCCCACTTGTGCTTAAACGATGAGTATGACCTATGATCAAGTATTCTTACTTGGCTCCTATGTCAATATACTCATATATAGATGACTTCGTCATCGCCGAAGTGCTTGTTAGATGCTAGTGTGTATATGCATGTTTGTCATGATTTCTTTTGACATCTTATTGTGTGAGCATGTTGGTCTGCAGTTATTTTCCCATTCGTGGACATCCAATTGTTGCTATTTGGTTTTTGATTTATCTTTTGCCAATTGGATGGACAAGAATGCCTAGGACCACTCTTTAGCTATCTATGCTTTCTCACCTCATATTCCATTCATGTTGCATCACAAAACTTGAACAAGTACTTTTCGATCCCTTTGTGTATGGAGCACTCGGAGTTCCGTATCGACAAGGACTGACCATTAAAACCTCCCAAGTGCATCTCGGTGGAACCAACCCAAAATTCTCGGTCTCACCGAATGCCTAGGGTTGATCTGGTTTTCATCTCGGTACTACCGATTCCATATTCTCGGTTACACCGAGTTTCCCTGTCAACTGACAGTTGAGGAACTCGGTGACACCGAAAATTTAGAATCGGCGTCACCGACAGTAAAGGGTATATATGTTGTGGTCCCAACGGTTCAAAAATTCAATCTTCAATCGTCGCGCCCCAAACCCTAAGCTGCCACAAAAGGACCCCTGGTCATCGTCCTTGTCTCCCCGCACTCCTCCGCCGCTGGGATTCTCGCCGTCGACGGGCATCTTCGCCATCGTCGCCGCCGTAGCGGATCCGTCGCCAAGCTAGGGTACGGATTCGATTTTCCTTGCGCTCCCCGTCTGATTCTCGCGCATTGGATTTGATTTTATCTATATGCCACCTCTTGCACATCCTCCTATCCACGAGAAAATTCCATAGATTAGAGAATGATCGGTTTTCTAGGGTTTACCGTCCGCCCGATGGAACTCGGTAGAACCAAAGCAAACAAATCGGTATCACCGATTTGCCTTTCTGAGATACTGAGAACTATCTCGGTGAAACCGAGTACTTCTTTTCGGTCTCACCGAAAAGAGTGCCAAGTTTCTGTTAAGGAGAAAGTTAGTCTCGGTAGCACCGAAATTTTTGCTTCGGCTGTACCGATTTTCATGTGACAGAATGTAAACCTTGAGAATCTTTTGTTCAAATTTTCAAAAATAGCTGCAATTTTGTGATGACTCATCTTCTTCTGCTCCTCTATACTCTATTCACAGGGTCAGTATGTCAAGTGCTGAGGACAGTGAGAACAACTTCAGAGAGCAGAGTGTTGAGATGGATTCAGGCACTAGTCCTGAGTCTAGTTCACCTTCAGATCCAGGCACTCCCAGTTCTCATGGGTTGCCCAAGGCTGCAACAAGGGCCAGGAAGAAGTTGAATTCAGATGAGGAGGATTCAGACTTTGTGCCAGAAGAGATTCTTGCCAAGAAGCAAGAGAAGGCTGCCGAGAAATCTGCAAATGAAGCTACCTCTTCAAGGAGAGCTGTCAGGAAGGAGTATGCCAGCTCAGAAGCTATGAGAGCACCTGAGGGTGCTGGGGCAAAAATGGCTCTTCACCTTGAGTGACCCCCAAAGAAGTCTATGCCTAAGAAGGCAGGGGAGAAGAAGAGAGCTAGGAAGAGGATTGTCTATGTCACTGGCAGGCAAACCTCCATGTTTGAGGACCCTGAGGAGGCTGCTGGTGCTGCTGCTGAGGAGGAGGAAGAACATGTTGAGAAGGCACCTCCCAAGAAGAAAAAGAAGCTTATGTCTGATGCTATGCCAAAGACTGGCACATCCAAGAGCACTAAATCTATCCCCAAGAAGGCTACTGCTGAAAAGCCCAAGAGGTTGTCAAGGCAAATTCATGCTTCTGAAAAGAACTAGGGAACCACCTCCAGAGTTGAGGATGATGATGCTATGTCTGCTTTGATGAAGCTTAGACCACACCTTCCAGTACATAATGCCAGCTATCCACTTGCTGAAGATATGAAGAAGAGGAAGGATTCTGGTTTGAGGGCATGGAGAGCTGCTGATCCATATGCCCAAAGGAGGAAGACAGCTGTGGACTACAGATTCTATACCAAGGAGCAACATGATTTCTACGAGACTGTGCTGTTTGACAAGAGTCCAGCTGTGAGTGACATGAGATATGTGGACTGGAAATTCATCAAGGAGAATGAAGACTACTTTCCAAGTGTTCAAGACAATTTCCACTGCATTGGTTTGGATGAGTTTGTTGGCAGAGAGTTTACTGCTTGGAATGATGAGATGATCATGCAATTCTACTCCACTGCACATTTTTATGGAGATGGTAGGATTGTATGGATGATTGAAGGAGCAAGATATGAGTCCACCGTTGATGAATGGGCTGCAATCTTAGGAGTCCCAGAGGTACAGGATGGTGACTTCGATGTCTACTCAGAATCCAAGGAGAGCCACAATGCCATGGCTAACATGTACAATGAGATCCCTGCTGCTCATGTGAAGTCTCACAAGTTAGGATCCATCTACTTTCTCCAGGCAGGCCTCCGCACCAAGAACACCATTCTGAGGCATACTTTGATGCCCAAGTCAGGAGATGACAAGATGATCCGAGGCTACTCCATCAACATGCTAATCCATCTTGACAGACACACCAGGATTAGAGTCATGGACTTGATTGTTGAAACGATCAAGAGGGTTGCTGCTGATCAGAAGCGCTCTTGCTGCTACGCACCCTATATCCAGATGCTCATTAACTCCAAGATGGAGAAGCACATTTTTGCTCTGAACAGACCCCACTTGCCCCTACAGCCAGATCTCGAGGACAACATTGTGGTGATGGATCCAGAACATCCCACATCTGCTGCAGCTCAGGCAGAGGCAGAGGCAGCTAGAGCCACTAGTGCTCAAGTCCCTAGATCCAGGAACGAGCAAATGGATCTTTTGATCTCATCAGTTTAGGGCATGCAGAAGGACATTAATGACATCTTGGACAACCAAAACAGTCTTGTCAGGATCTTTGAGAACAGGAACAAGACCCTTAATGATAAGGTGGATGGGCTGACTAAGACAGTCAATGAGCTCAAGAAGGAAGTTGACTCAGTGCCTCTTCCTCATTCCTCAGATGATGATGATGATGATGATGAGGATGGATCACCTCTCAGGCCAGGCACACAGTTCACTACTCAGGCTAGATCAGCCACCGTGCCAGCTCCAGACTTGAGGCCCCCTTCATCAGCTCCTGCTACTGTCACCTCACCTCCTACTCCATCAGCTCTAGTTCCTCCAGTTGCCACTCCAACTCCATCCACGACATCTGTAGAGATCTTCGCCGACGCTGTTCTCTCGACTCCTTCATCAACAATCAGAGGAGATCAGCCCAAGAACGTTTAGATATATGCCTTTGAACTTTTTGGTAACTTGTTGCCAAAGGGGGAGAAGTGTATATAGATCTTTGGGCTTCAAGTGAGAGAGCGTTTGGTTTTTATTGCTTTTCAAAACATTTGATCTTTTGGTTGCTTGTGATACACGTTTGTTGGTGTTTGATCATACGCTTAATGTGTGCTACTATTTCCTATCATTATGCTACTTATGAGATGATCTTTCACCTTTGCTTGATTGTGTTGTGCTATGATGTTCAATCTTATTATTCTCGCACACCACCAAGTTGTATGTGAGATGGAAGAAGTGCCCCATGTACCTAATCGATTTTGCATTTGCATTCAAACGCAAATTCATAAATAATGCACAAATTTAGGGGGAGCTCTTGCTTATCACATACTTCTCAAAGCGACGATTACATTCATTGATTATATCATATGTCGAAGCTTTGATCTATATGTTGTCATCAATTACCAAACAGGGGGAGATTGAAAGCACATTTGCTCCCTTGGTGGTTTTGGTAATTAATAACAACATATAAGTCATTGAACTAATGTTTCCACTAAGTATATTTCAGGAAAAGTTCATTGATAGGGATGGCAAAAAGGATTGTGGAGATTGTGGAAATACCCCAAGATGCAAGGAAATGGATTGGCAAAGCTTCAAGCAAGAGGACTCTACATTTTACATTTGTGAGAAATCACTTTGAGTCCATAGGAAAGCCAATACTATTAAAAGGGGGTAAGGTTTTGTTGGTGAACAAAATGCTCATACATGCACAAGTGATAGTCACCAAAAACACCCACAAGCTCTTCCACAAAAGTCTGTCCATAGCCAAATATTCAAAATCGGTGCAACCAACACTTTCCACTCGGTGCCACCGATTCCCATACTCAGACAGACATTAGCCAAACCCTAGCCACTTCGGTGCAACCGATTCTGCTTCGGTGCCACCGAGTTTAGGTTGCCAACTTTTTGTTACGCAAATTCACAATATCGGTACCACCGAGATTGTTGAATCGGCGTCACCGAGAATGGCAATCTGACCGTTGGTCACCTTATCGGTGCAACCGAGTTTCCTATATCGGTCTCACCGAGATTCAAAAGCTGCCACCTTTTGGTCACTTCGGTACCACCGAGATTAACACATCGGTGTCACCGAGTTGGTCATTTTGTGTGTAACGGTTGGATTTTTGGGGATGCCTATATATACCCCTTCACCACCACCTACTCGAAAGAGAAGCACTCAGAACTATTCCATACTTGCCCCATCCAGTTTTCTGAGAGAGAACCACCTACCCTTGTGTTGAGGTCAAGATCTTCCACTCCAACCATATGGATTTGATTTCTAGCCTCCCCAAGTTGCTTTCCACCAATCCCATCTCTTCCACCAAGCCAAATCTGTGAGAGAGTGATTGTGTGTTGAGGAGTCTATCATCTTGAAGCACAAGAGCAAGGAGTTCATCATCATTGCCGAACCTATTACCTTTTGGAGGGTGGTGCCTCCTAGATTGGTTAAGTGTCGCTTGGGAGCCTCTTACTTCGTGTTGTGGAGTTGAACCAAGAAGTTTGTAAGGGCAAGGAGATCGCCTACTTCGTGAAGATCTACCCATAGTGAGGCTAGTCCTTCGTGGACGGAAGCCGTTATGGAATAGTCAAGGTTGCTACTTCGTGGACCCTTATGGGTGGAGCCCTCCATGGACTCTCGCGACCATTACCCTTTGTGGGTTGAAGACTCCATAAACGTGGATGTACGATAGCACCACCTATCGGAACCACGGGAAAAATCATCGTGTCTACAATTGCATTTGATCTTCCTACCCTATCCTTTCTACTCATGCTTGTTGTTACTTTCCGCTGCTATACTCTTAGACAAGAATGTGTAGGGTGTACTTGACTTGCCATGAAATGCTAAAATCTGTCAACTCTAAAATTTGGGAAAAGGTAGAATTTTTATTTGGCCAAGTAGTCTAATCACCCCCCTCTAGACATACTTTCGGTCCTACAGCTGCGTCAAGAACTCCTTCGCTATCATCCCCCCGGTCAGCTTCCTGGCACTGATATCGCGGGAAATCCGCTCCAGGATGGGCCTGGCCCGGGAGTCGGAAAGCTTCGCGGAGCTCCACGCGGAGGTCTTCTCCGGCAGCCCCTTCGGCAGATCCAACCGGGGGTTGGTGTCTTTGAGATCCATGAGGACCCAGCGGTGACTGAAGTTCTCCACCTTCTTCCCGGCCTTTAAGAGCATGTTGCCGCTCTGGACCACGACGAAGGAGACGCACGCCGACCGTTGAGCGCCGTCATGCACGCGCAAGCTGATTAAATGGCGGAAGAGGGCCACCGAAGGCTTCACGCCCACGAAAGCCTCGCATTAGAAGGCAAAGACGGACAAGAGCAGGATGGAGTTGGGCTGGAGATGAAGGGCTTGAATTCTGTAGTGGTCGAGGATGGCGGTGAAGAACGCGGAGAAAGGCGGGACGAGCCCGGCGAAGACGCTATGGAGAAAGAAAGGGTATACCGCCCTGGACGAGGGCCGCTTCTCCGAGGAGCCGCCCCATATCAAGGTCCGCCCCCACTCGTTGGTCTCATCCGCCGTCGACGGGAGCACCGGGACAAGGTCCTCGTCCTTGCCAATGGTGGACCCCGAAAGCGCCGATGAGATGGGAGCGGAGGCTGAGCTCAGGGCCTCTGGCCTCTGCTTGCCGGCGGGAGCCATCGGGAAGATCACGGAGCCGGAGCGGCAAGGAGGAGGACGGAGCGGCGCCGGATCTGGAGAGGCCTCGGCTAGGGCCGAGGATCTGGGAAGCAAGAGCAGGTGCGCAGAAGGGGAAAGCAATAATGGCTCGGTGCTGGAAGTCAGGCTCTTGTCGACTCGGGCGGTGGCCGAAAGGACGAAGGACGCCCGACATCAACCGCACGACGCGCGCCAGTCCTGGCCCGCAGGCGTTTGGGGCCCGCGGCGCTTCGGGCCGTCCTCAAGGTTTCGCCCGAAAGCCAGCTCGAGCGCGCCTTGGGCCCGGGGGCTACTGTCGGCATTCTGGGAATGGGGGTACCCAGACCTGCCTGCCTGCGGCCCAGGGCATGGCCCACTTCATCGGCCAAGCACAACCAGATGCAGCCCCACTCAAGACAAGGCCCTCGCGAGGACCTTAGGCTCACGAGGAGGAGCAGCATCAAGACCGGCAAGGGATGGGCCTCCCCAGGCCCCCCTCCGGAGCGGCGGAGATCTCAATGCAGAGCCCGGCCTCAGGAGTCAAAGATGACGCAAGGAAGGACAGGCGGGCGCCAGCGCGCCAGGCGGTGCAGTTTCCCCTTTGGTGCAAAGGGAGCAAGGACGTACACGGGTTCCCAAAGCACCCCCCTAAGGTTTCCATTCCGGTGCAACAAGACCATGACCGCGAGCCCCGTAGGACGGATGTCATCGCCGAGCCCACCTCTGCATCATTGACAGTTGCTTTGCAGGCGAAGACCGCCTTTGGACAGGGCGGGGATGTACTCCTGTCCCCCTTCGAATTTGGCCGTTGTGGGATCCCTTCCCGCCATTGCGATAAGGGAAGAGGACCCGGGCCTCCGCTATATATAGAGGCTAGGCTGCACCATAAAGAGGGACCGGCAACTAGTCGATCCACTCATCCATCCGATCCATCGCAAAGCCAGCAGAGGGCCGAGAACACCTCAGGAGGCCCTCGCGAGGCTCCTCAACATTGTACTAGTTCATCCACCATACCTCCACGAGAGGCAATCCACCAAAGCAGGAGTAGGGTATTACGCTTCGCAGCGGCCCGAACCTGGGTAAACCACCGTGTTCATCTTCTTCCTCGTCATCGCACGAGTTCATCGTCATATCCATCGAGTAGCGAGCTAGGTAGGGCGAGGCTGCAGGGGATCTTCGCACATGCCCCTGTGTTCGAATCTTGAGGGTTTTGCGGAGCCCGAAATCTGACACCAACATTGGTACTACATTTGCCTAATAACTAATAAAATTGCATAGGGACTTTCCGGACCCCATGGATAATTAATCAACCCTCGGGCCAGTGCTCCTCATGAGTGTTGGTCCAAACTAGAGCACTGTGCGGAGCCAACCCGGGGCAACTCGGGAGATGTCTATCAGGCCACCGTACGCTTCGCTTATCCGTCGTGTCCTGAGAACGAGATACGCGGCTCCTATCGGGTTCGTCGACACGTCGGGCGGTCTTGCTGGATTTGTTTTACCATTCTCGAACGTCTTGTGCGCGGGAGTTCGAGGACACTTCGGGCTATCTCGAGGTTGAGAGTTTCCATCGGGATTCCACAAATACGATGGGTTATCCCGCGGTTGAGGAATTCCAACGCAGCTTGTGGTTAGTTTGTGATGGATGAGTTGGAGCACCCCTGTAGGGTTAAATCTTTCATGAGAGCCGTGCCCGCGGTTATGTGGCAACTTGGAAATTTGTTTAACATCCGGTCTTAGAAAACTTAAAGTAAACGCAAATAAAATACACCAACCGTGTGCGTAACTGTGACTGTCTCTACTCGTGAATTTATGAACCGAGAGAGAACATGATGGGGTTATGTTTGACTGTAAGTAGGTGTTCAGGATCACTTAGTGATCATTACTAGTTCACGTCCGTTTATGCGACGATCACCCCCCTTATTCTTGTACGTAAGTTAGCCACTCATATAAATGCTTAGTGCTTGTTGCAGCCTCATTACTTAACCATATCTCACCCATTAAGCTTTGCTAGTCTTGATACCCTTGGAAATGAGATTGTTGAGTCCCTGTGGCTCACAGATTACTACAACAATAGTTGCAGGTACAGGTAATGCGATGCTTTGACATGAGAGCGATGCTTGTTTGATTTGGAGTTCTTCTTCTTCTTCATCGATCATAGGATGGGTTTCCAGATCGGCAGCCTGGGATAGCAAGGATGGATGTCATTTTATCGTTTGATTTTGTCTGTAGTCGGACCCTGCTCTTCTGTTTGATGATTGTATATGTTGTTGTATTGATGTGATCTTGATTTATCTTGTGGCGAGTGTAAGCCAATTCCATATACTCATCTCTTCTTTACATGTACTTGTAATGATATCCATTCTTGCGAAATGACGAGATGCGCTTCTATCCCTGTCGAGGCCCTCGAGCCAAAATAAGGATAGGATCGCATCTTGGGCATTACAGTAGATCATCTCCGGTGGCCATCTTCATCATCCCGACGGAGGCCATGATGAGGAGGGAGTAGTCCAACCTCGGGACTGACGGTTTGTACCAGTAGCTATGTGTTCAATCTCTCTCTCTCTCGTGTTCTTGAGATGGCACGATCTTGATGTATCACGGGCTTTGTTAATATAGTCGGATCATATGATGTTATTCCCTTGCTACCTGTAAGTGCATCTAGTGCCACCCTTGTTTGGTTTTGGAGTATTGAAGACAAACGTGGTTGAGGGACTAATGTGTTTGTGAGAGTTCACAGGTTAACACAGAGAGAAGTCCCTGGAGTTTCGGTTTAGCCGTCGAAGACGACCCCCCAAAAATGTCCGAAGACATTGAAGACGGCTGAAGCCATTGGTGGTAGATGAATACTTTCGTCCGAAGACATTGAAACGCGAAGACGAAGTCTTTTGGTAGTTTTTCTTCTTCTTTCCTGAGTCATAGGAACCACCGTACTGGTAAGCGGGGTCAATGTGATCAAAGTCAGATGCTGACGTGATGCTCAACCCATACCTATGTCTTCGAGTGAAGACAATGAGAGGAAATCTTTTCTAGAGTTGGTTGAGTCAGCTTTACTTGTAGCCCAAGTAAAGCTGCCGCGTGTGTTTGAAATCCGACCGTTGTGACACGTGTCGGTTGGCCATTGACCCAGGGTCCCGCTGGCTATAAATAGCCCACCCCCTCCACCATGAGAAGGTGGCTGCTCAGAGAGAGATACGGCTGTTGTCGATTTGGAGCAACCCACCTCGAAGACATTGAGAGAGATACATCCTGCGAGGATATACCTAAACACCTAGAGCTAGTGTGTTTGAGCATCACCGAAGTCATTCTGTTCTGACAGAACTGAAGACTTATTACACTTGAAGACTGTGATCTTCCAGACAGTTAGGCGTCTGGGTCTAGAGCAATCCAAGAGTCATTGTGGATCACCGGGTGACCAAGTTTGTACGGGTTTCGGAAGTCTCCCCTGAAGACTTACCAGAGTGATTGGGCGTTGTCTAAGTGACTTCGGCTCAAGGGGAATAAGGTGGAGACGAGGTCTTCTGAGTTCAATCTCAGCCTCCCTAACCAGACATACAGTTGTCACAGCAACTGGAACTGGTCCAACAAATCCTGTGTCTTCGTCAAGCAACTGGTTCTATCCTTCACTTTCTTACATTTCTATTCTGTATCGTGAAGCCTTTGCTTGTTCATAGGTAGAAGACTTATTCTGAAGACATTCATATCTGTTGTTTATCTTCATTCTATCTAAGTTTGTCTTCGACTCATCTTAGTGTGCATGATGATAATGCTTAACTTGCCTGTATGTCTTCACTGCATTGCATGCCTTGACTAGATCATTGATTACTATCCCTACCTGATCCTGTATCGCTTCCGCATACTTCGAATACATTCATTGTTTCGAAGCCTTTTATAAAAATCACCTATTCACCCCCCCTCTAGTCGATAACTAGCACTTTCAATTGGTATCAGAGTGAGGTACTCCCTTGTTCTGTGTTTCGCTTTAACCACCGTGGAGTTTTAGCTATGTCGACTGCAGGGATAATCAAGGTCTCCGCTGCGTGCCCTGTCTTCGATGGCACTGACTACCCCTACTGGAAGAACAAGATGCGCATGCATCTCAAAGCCATTGACAACGACCTATGGCATGTCATCATGGCGGGCATTCCCAAAGTTGGCGAAGGTGTTACTGCTGCTGATGTGAATAGGTTCGCACAACTGGACTCCACCGCCAAGAACATCATCTGTGGTCATCTGACCAAAGGAGAATATGGCCGTGTGAGTGCACTTAACACTGCTAAGCAAATCTGGGAATGGCTGTCCAAAGTGAATGAAGGTGTCTCATCTCAAAGAGACTCTCGTGTTGATGTGCTTCGCAACCTGTTCAACCGCTTCAAGAGACTCGACAACGAAAACGTTCAGCTCACATTTGATCGACTCACCGACATCTCAAATGAGCTGAATGCACTTGGCGCCACTGATATCACCAAACATGAAGTCGTGAAGAAGCTACTCAGATCACTTGACAGTTCCTTTGATACTCTCGCACTCATGATCCAAGAGCGCCCTGACTTCAAGAGTTTGGATCCCGCTGATATCCTCGAGAGATTGAACACACATGAGTTCCAACAAGCTGAGAAGAGGGATATCTACGGTCCCAGTTAAAGTCGTTCTCGTGCCTTGAAGGCCAAGGCTGTGTCATCATCCGAAGAGAACTCTGAATGCAGTTCTGATGGTGCTGAAGACTTTGGAAAAGAACTCGCTCTGCTTGTCAGGAAGTTTCGAAAGTTTGCCATGTCAAAGCACTACGCAAAATCTTCAAAGCGTGATTCCAAGAGGTCTGGTGAAATGTCTTCAAGAGACAGCAAGAACCAAACCTGTCACAAGTGCAAGAAAGTTGGCCATTTCATTGCTGATTGTCCTCGATGAGAGAAGGAATCCAAGAAGAAGAGCAAGTACTATGACTCCGATGACAAGAAGAAGAAGAATTATGCAAAGTCTTCATCACACAAGAAGAGTTAATCTGGCAAGGCACATGCTTTCATCGAAAAGGAGATGGATTCACAGTCTGAATCTGGTTCAGAAGTTGAGGAAGCATCTGAGAAGGAATCTGACGCTGAAGTAGCTGGACTAGCAATGGCTTCGGAATATCTCTCCACGTCTGTCTTTGACCCCGAAGACAATGGCTCCTTCTTCACCGAAGCCAGTGATGATGATGCTGCTCCGGCTTACTGCTTCATGGCAAAAGCCTCCAAGGTATCCTCAAAATCCTCATGTCTTGACTCTGAATCTGAAGCTGAATCTGATAACGACAAGAAACCTAGCTATGCTAAACTTGTAAAAATTGCCACCAAGCAACAACATGCCATGGAGAAGATGCAAACTACTCTAGAAAAAAGCGATGACCTGTTGCGCCAAGAGATGAGTGTGAACGAAACTATGGCTGAAGACATGCGTAGTCTTCGTTCAAGGTTTGAGGATCTCCAAAGTCGTCATGATGCCCTCTCAACTGATCATGAAAAGCTTTCTCTGGAATATCTTCAGAAAAAGATTGATCTTGAAAAGTTGAGGGAAGCACATGATGACCTACGGAAGGAAAACGACTCACTTCTAGTAGAGCAGATCAGTACCGCTCAGGATGAATTTGATGCTCCATGCTTAAAGTGTATTGCACGTGAAGCTAATGATTCAACTGCTGAATGTTCAAATGCTTCTGAAAATGCATTATCTTCAACTGTATCTGTGGCACCTAACCCCTCGTCTGAGCAAGGCACTACTATCACTGATGACAATGACAGGTTGAAGACATTGCTTGAAACTGGCATGTACAAAAGTCTGAAAGGACATCAGATTCTTTGTGATGTCCTGAAGAAGACTATACTGAACAGAAACCCTAGGAAAGAGGGTGTCGGTTTCGAAAGAAACCTCAATGTTGATGGATTCTACTGGACGCCTGAGCAGTACCCCAAAACCACATGGGTTGCTGCGAAAGGACCTTCAGTTGATCCTTCCAAATTATCTGGCTTCAACTGTGTGAATCCTATTATTATTGATGAATCTTTCGATTCCAACTATAAACTATTCAAATGCAAAAATGGTGAAGTATTTGCTAGGTACATTGGTACTAACTGTAGGAATGGTTCACCTCTGAAGAAGATCTGGGTTCCCAAATGTCTTCTTGAGAAACTTCTTGTGAATGTCATGAAGACATCTCTCAAGAAGAAGCCAGATCCCAGATCAATGTCTTCAAGAAGAGAAAGGTCTTCATATGATTACACTAACAATCATGTTTCGCAGGGCAGGGCTGAAAAAGCTCATGAATATGTGCACTATGGCAAAAATCGATATGTTCATTCTACTAAGAACTATTCTGCATATTCATTTGAGTACACTAACACTCCTGTGAAACGTACTATTAGGGCATCTTTGCCTAGATTCTCTGATGCTGCCCTACGTCTCATTGCTTCTAAGCCACCCCTTCGCATGTGGGTGGTTAAGAAGAACTAATATGTTCTATGCAGCATCGGGTCTCCAGATAGGAAGAAGCCTATCCCGAATATCATCTCTGGGAACCCGAAAACATTCTTCTCTGGACGCAAGAAATCTAATGCATACCTCGTTCAGAATACCTACCATTGTCTACTGCTATATCTTCATCTTAGTATGTTACTCCTACATGCTTTGGTGAACTCGACTAATTCTCAATGCAGGAAGACAAAACCAATGCCACTGAATGGATTATGGACAGTGGATGCACAAGTCATATGACTGGTGATCGAAGCCTATTGATGGAGAAAACTCTTCGACCTCCAACAAAAGATCACATCGTCTTTACTGACAAGAGGAGCAGCAAAGTATTGGGGCTAGGTAGAGTTGCTATCTCAAGGGACCGGCACATGGAAAATGTCATGCTTGTCAAATCCCTTGGTTACAACTTGATGTCTGTCTCAATGCTCTGTGACTTAGATATGCTTGTCATATTCGGCAAATTTCGATGTGTGGTACTAATGGCTTCTGACAAAACCAAAGTCTTCGAAGGTTTTCGAAGAGGTGATCTGTACATGGTAGACTTCTCTACAGGACCACAAGTTGCCTCATGTCTTCTAGCAAAAGCTTCGGAGTGTTGGCTTTGGCACAGAAGGCTAGGACATGCTGGGATGAGGAACTTACACACACTCGCCAAGAAGAAGCTCATCATTGGCGTCGAGGGTGTCAAGTTCAAGAAGGACCACCTTTGTGGTGCCTGTGAAGCCGGGAAGATGACCAGGGCCAAACACCCCTCGAAGACAATCATGACGACCTCACGTCCCTTCGAGCTGCTACACATGGACTTATTTGGCCCTACTCACTATTCCACCTTCTCTACCACTGCAAATCTATATGGCTTCATGATCGTTGATGACTATTCTCGATTCACTTGGGTGCATATTATTCTTTACAAAACTAAAGTGCAGGATGTCTTCAGGCGCTTCGCAAATAGGTGTATGAACAACTACAACATCAAGATTAAGCACATCAGGAGTGACAATGGCACTGAATTCAAGAACACAGGCCTGGACACCTTTCTTGATACCCTTGGCATCACTCATGAGTTCTCTACTCCATATACTCCTAAGCAGAATGGTGTCGTGGAGCGCAATAATAGGACTCTTATTGAGATGGCTCGCACCATGCTTGATGAATACAAGACACCACGGAAGTTGTGGCCTGAAGCCATTGATACTGCATGTCACATTATCAACAGAGTTTATCTTCACAAGTTCTTCAAGAAAACATCATATGAGCTTCTCACTGGTAAGAAACCCAATGTAAGTTATTTCAAAGTCTTCGGTGCAAGATGCTGGATAAGGGATCCACACCACACTTCTAAATTTGCACCTAAAGCACATGAGGGTTTCATGCTTTGTTATGGAAAGGATTCGCACACCTACAGGGTCTTCAACATCCTTCACAACAAGGTTGTTGAAATTGTAGATGTGCGATTCGATGAAACTAATGGCTCGTAAAGAGAGCACCTGCCTCCTGTGCTAGATGAACCACCTCCCGATGAAGCTATTAGACTGATGGGCACTAGAGAAATTGTGCATGAAGAACATGTGGTTGAAGAAGAAGTCATCATTCCTCCATCTACTCAGCGCGAAGACAATGTTGAACCCGAAGACAATGCTGCTGATGAAGACAATGCTCAGCAGCCTGAACCAAGTCTTCGCCCTACACATCCGCGAGTGGCAAATGAAGTCCAAATTGAGAGAATGCTTGACGGCATAAATGCACCAGGTCCACTTACTCGCTCAAGAGCTACTCAGTTGGCTAACTTTTGTGGGCACTTTGCTTTCGTATCCATCACAGAGCCCACCAAAGTAGATGAAGCTTTCAAGGAACCAGAATGGATTCAAGCAATGCAGGAAGAGCTTCACCAGTTCGAGCTAAACAATGTGTGGGAACTCGTAAAGCGTCCTGATCCAAGGAAGCACAACATCATCGGTACCAAGTGGATCTTCCTCAACAAGCAAGATGAGTCCGGCCAAGTTGTCAGAAACAAGGCCAGACTTGTGGCTCAAGGTTACACACAGTTTGAGGGTATTGACTTCAGTGAAACCTTTACACCTGTTGCTAGACTCGAAGCCATTCGTATACTGCTTGCTTATGGTAACCATCATGACATATGCTTATATCAAATGGATGTCAAAAGTGCATTCCTCAATGGTAAGATTGAGGAAGATGTATATGTTGCTCAACCACCAGGGTTTGAAGATCCAAAGCATCCTGACAAAGTCTTCAAGCTCAACAAGGCACTCTATGGCCTCAAGCAAGCACCAAGAGCTTGGTATGACACACTCAAGGAATTCCTCAAGAAGAAAGGCTTCAAACCTGGTTCACTAGATCCCACTCTTTTCACTAAGTCCTATGATGATGAACTGTTTGTATGCCAAATATATGTGGACAACATTATCTTCGGTTGTACTAAGAACAAATACAGTGATGAGTTTGGTTATATGATGCAAGAGAAGTATCAAATGTCGATGATGGGAGAACTGAAATTCTTCCTAGGGCTTCAAATTCGACAACAACCCAATGGCATCTTCATATCTCAAGAGAAATTCCTCAAGGATTGCCTCAAGAAATTTGGCATGAATGAAGCCAAAGGCTACAAGATGCCTATGCCTACAAATGGTCACCTCTGCACTGACGAAAATGGTAAAGATTTCGATCAGAAGTTATATCGCTCCATGATTGGATCTTTGTTGTACTTATGTGCATCTAGGCCAGATATAATGCTTAGCGTTTGCATGTGTGCCCGATTTCAAGCGGCACCAAAGGAGTCGCATCACCTTGCTGTGAAGCGAATACTTAGATATCTGGCTTACACCCCAACGCTAGGACTATGGTATCCAAAGGGTTCGAAGTTTGAGCTGATTGGCTATTCAGATTCTGACTTCGCTGGCGACAGAGTTGATCGCAAGTCTACATCAGGCACTTGTCACTTTCTGGGACAATCTCTTGTATATTGGTCTTCAAAGAAGCAGAACTGTGTTTCACTCTCCACTGCCGAAGCCGAATACATTGCTGCCAACGCATGCTGCACTCAGCTTCTATGGATGAAGCAGACTCTCAAGGACTACGACATCAACCTGAAGCATGTACCTCTCTACTGTGACAACGAGAGTGCAATCAAGATCTCCCACAACCCCGTACAACATTCGAAGACAAAGCACATTCAGATACAACATCATTTTCTTCGGGATCACGTGATGAAGGGCGACATCAACATCAAGCATGCTGACACTGAAGATCAACTGGCAGATATCTTCACGAAGCCTTTGGATGAGAAGAGGTTTTGCAAGTTGCGGTGTGAGCTAAATATCTTAGAATCTTCAAATGTCCTTTGAAATGGGAACACATCCTAACGCTTATGCATGTTGACGACTTTGATGCACAACAGATGATGTAACGTATGTCTTCAACTCATGAATACTTACAATCTGAATGTGAATACATTAACGAAGAATATGACCTTAGAGCGCCATGATAATTGTGCGCCGTGTCTGAGTCAAACATTCTTATACGGTGGGTAACGCCACCAACCAAACTCAAAGACATTGCTTTTTATCTCATCTTCTTCACATGTCTTCGTGAGCTGAATGTCTTCGAAACAAAAAAAAATTGTGTTTGCACGTGTGGTTCAGTTGAAAACTATTTGCAGATCTACATTTGGATTAGAGCTTTGTCTTATACAACATTTGTCCTATAACATTGTCTTCAACTTTTTCCTAGGCAAATGTGATCGGACCCGACATTCTCATCTGTTCTTTTCTCGTCTAAGTCTGTTCTAATCCAGTCATATGCATTTTATATTGACACGTATTGACTGTCTTCACTGTGTCCTTGTCAGTCGAAGACAAATCAACCACATATTTAATTCTCAAATCTCAACTGTCTCCGTGTCTTTAGCAACAACTCCCGTGCCGCCGCTTCGATTATGTTAGTGGGTTGTCAAGTGGGTTGCATGCGTGCCATGTGTCCACTTAAACCGAGGAGTCATGGGCATATCCATCCAAACGGTTCGGATGTTTTTCACCTCTATAAATGCAAGTGCCCCTGCCTCATAATTACCTTCCACCTCCGCCACTCTCGTGCTCAAACCCTAGCGCCGTCGCAGGATTCCATCGTCGCCGGAGACGAAGTCTTTCGCTGCCACGCCTTCTCCGACGACGTACTCACGCCGGCCGCGTTCATCCTCCGCTCGCCGCCGCCGTAGCTGTCTGCCTCCACCGAGTTAGGGTGAGGTAGATCGAACCGCTTGGCTTCTCCGCCTCGTCGAGTTGTTCGTCACGTTCTTCACTGCGGTAAATAAAAAGTTATTTTTACCACATGTTTGATCTGAAATTTCTACTGAAAATAGTCGATTGTTGTTTCTTCACTTTCCACTCAACCGCATCTAGATCTAGATCTCTATATCTTGCCAAATACTTTCACTTTTTGGTCTGCAGATTGGTTTGATTCCTCACTTGTATGAATCCTTGGACTTGTACAAATCTGAAATCACCATATAAGCTATAAAAGTGATTGTCTTCGGTAAAAAAGTCAATGTCTTCTAAACACTGTGCTATCTTCCAAATCTTCTGAGAATGCATATGCCCTCTCCTCTTCCCTCGCATCTCTAACTCTTTCACAGGTACATGTCTGCAGCAAAATCGCTTGGATCTCATAGTCTGAATTCATTTGCAGACTACTTGCAGATTCATCTGGAATCCTCTGGTGCGTGCTCATACTTGCACACTCCTGTGAAGCCTTTGCTGACGCCTTTGCCGAAGCCAATGGCAGATGATAAACCAGTTAAGAAGGGAGGGAAGCAGAGATGAAAGAATACTGCTAAGGATCTTCCTCCAGATCTATATGAGCAATACAAGTCAGATGAGGGAGAAACTTATCATCAGCGCAAGACTCGAATCCAATGGATTCAAAGATATTGGAGTGTGGAGTGGTTCAACTACCACTTTGTCACCAAGGAGTATGCTAAGAAGTGTGCTGAAAAGGCACCATGGACGGACATTATTTATAGAAATCTTCATCCGAAGACTAAGGCAGAAGCCATCAACATGGGATTCTATCCGTGCATGTTCAGGCCCCCAATGCCCAGCAATCCACATCCATCAAGTATACTTGGCTGCCCAGATCCTACACAGTCTATCTCTGATGATGATGATGAAGAGCATCCACCAGGTCCCAGGCCGAAGCCTCTGAAGAAGTCACTGGCTTCAAAGCCCAAGGCTTCAAAGCCTCCCAAGCCATCTGTCCCCTCACCTCAAGCTTCGCACTCTCCCTCTGATAATCCAGAAGAGCCTGAGGAAGAAGATCACCTTCATAGGCGTCTGGAAAGGAAAGTTGTTGCCTCCAGTGGTCCAAAGCCTACTCTATCATTAATGGACGCAGCAAATATGATTGAACTGTCTGACTATGAGTTCGACGATGAAGCCTTAGCTAGGCTCATCCAGCAGAAAGAAGAGGAAGCCAAAAGGCTCGAAGACTTACCTCTGTTTGACCCTGTCATCTTTGAACACTTCATTGATGAATGGTTCGCCGATCCCTGCCTCAACATTGATGCACTTCTCCTCCCAATTGGCCTGAGCGTCACGTTCCAAGGACTTGTGAACGAGGAACTGACTGTGGCTCAGAAGGCCAAGCAAATGAAGGCCAAGATCAGTCATGAAAAAGAGTTGTTCAAGCAAAATGTGCACAGGCTCTCTGCCGAGCAGATCAAGGGATATCAGCTGATGATGACAGATCTCAAGGCTGTGTTTGAGAAGCGATGTGAAGCTGTCAAGGGCGCCCTTGCGCGCCTCAAGCGAAAGACTTCAATTATGGTCCAAGCTCACAATGACATGCTGAAGAGAAAGGCACTTGGCCAGCCTGCACTAGCTCCTGAAGTCATTGCACGCTCCAGGCAAGCTTCGATGTCCTCAGATGTGCCTTCCCACACACCGTCTGTGCGTCATGGCATTGAGTTTCCAGCTGGCTTCTCTGGCACTCGTGCACCTCTGTCTTCCTCTGTGGCTAATAGCAAGAAGACCAAGAAAGCTGAAGCTGAAGCCAAGAAGCGCAAAGCAGCTGCCTCTGAAGCCCAACCTCCGAAGAGGTTGAAGACAAGAAAATCAATGTCTTCCGAGCCAGCACAAGACCCAACACCAGTACCCCGTACAGCTCCGTCATCAACTCCCGCTCCTCAACAAGAGCCTCTGCTCATCAAGCCAATCTCAGTGGCTCCTCCAGCCTCAGAAAACTTGGAGAGACAAGTTGTTCTGCATGAGTCTGCTTCCACAGAGACTCAGAAACCAGAAGATATCCCAGCCACTGAAGATACAGCAGCAGCTGAAGACTTTGCTCCTGATGACATTGGTGCTGACGCCAATGTTGGGCCAGATCATGTTCCACAGGTCGATGCCCCAATGGATTCCTCCCCACAACCCACGCGTGAATTTGTGGACATTGGGACACCTCTCCGACCAGAAGTACCTGAAGCTGAACCCGGTACACAATCACCGCCTTTCTTCCCACCAGTGTCAGCCTCACCAGAATCTTCATTTGCTCCAGAGGACATTGAAACCACCACCCGCACTTCCTCACTCAAACGTCTTCGTCGAGGTCCTCGCGCTCTCATGTCTCCTATTCCTGAAGATGAAGTACGAGTCTCACCGACTGCACCAGTCGAAGAAGTGCTGCTGATTGAAGGTGTACCTCCCAGCCAACCAGCAACAGAAAACACGGCAGCCGAAGACATTGTTGCCGATGCCACCATGGGCGATGCCAATGCCGCTTCCCCAGATGGACCTCCTGTCCCTGCCACGCCATCCACTGAAGACAATGAAGAAAACATTGTGATGGCTCGCAATAAGGAAGGAGAGATGGTCCCTACAAGATGGCCTCGCCTTATTGCACCACCAAGAATGGGACCACATTATGAGTTCCACCTTGATCGACGCCCCAATGTCATGAACCCCATGCTGCGTCTTCCATGTCTTCGCCAGTCAGGCCCTGCAAGACCCCTGGTCTTCGAGTTGGAAAGGTTCAGGTTGAACAACACCTTCTTTGACTCTGACCGCAATCCATACAAGCGTGCAAGAATATAGTCTGACAGGTTCTAGAGTGCTCCACAACGTCAGTACTACATGTGTGTGCTCTATGGTCAAAACAGGATCTTTCCCCACAAACATCTTAGTTTTGAAGCTATGAAAGGTCTTCCTTGTTTTGATCAAGCACTGGATTGTCTTTGAGATGCGGGCCTACTGCCTTTCTGCACTGACCATGAAGACTGGAATGAGGAGCTCATCCTCTAGTTCTATGCAACTCTGCACATCTCATGCTTAGGTCGTGACTTGAATTCTTGGCAGATGGAGTTTATGATAAGGGATGAACATATCACTGCTTCACCACTGGAATTCTTTCCTGCAACACCCCTTGCTGCCTCTGGTGAAGAGTTGGATCCTCGCTCTGAAGCCTATGCGGCTGCTACTCGAAGCCTATTCCAAATGCAAGAACCCAACATGACTGAGATGCTAACAATGATGAAGCCTTTGGCTCGAGATGCAGAATTGCCCACTTCATTCTTTGTGGATGATCTTCAGTACTTGCCCAGGACTATCTATCACATTCTTCATCACACTATCTGGCCAATTAAAGGGCACAACTCATCTCGCAAGATTGAAGGGCCTCTGAAGACATTGCTATACAACATTGTTTATGGCATCAGGTTCAATCTTCAAGACTTATTTCTTCGCAACCTTGCTGCCAATAGTTTCAATGTACTCGAGCCGAAGATATATGCTCCCTGGATAATGCGCTTCAT
Organism: Elymus sibiricus; assembly: GCA_039707655.1. Classification (NCBI taxonomy): domain Eukaryota; kingdom Viridiplantae; phylum Streptophyta; class Magnoliopsida; order Poales; family Poaceae; genus Elymus; species Elymus sibiricus. Next base: position 305,265,798 of record CM077671.1, read on the forward strand.
CAAGTACCGAACCAACACCAGGTTTCTTCCTTCTACTCGCAACCATGGCGTTTATCTTCCCGATATTGAAGTTGTGCCAGTAGATTTGTATCCATCCAAGAGCAAGAATCCTATTGTCGAAGGCACTAGTGGCAATGCTGATATTGAAGGTCTTTACATTCCTTCTGATCCATCAAGGGCTAGACTCATTGGCACTTTTCGCAAACCAAGATCCGGTGCTACCAACACTGAAGCCACTGCCAGCACCCTACCTTGTCAACGCCTACCGAGAAGAGAACGTGCACTCACTGATCGTGAACTTCTTGTTTCACTGATCCAAAGGCAAGATAAGCACCATGAATGGACACGGCGCCAGATGCATTCCATGATGCAAGATGTCAATCATGTTCGCAACCTCGCCACCAAGAATGCCTTTGTGGCTTATGAAACCAGTCGCCGCTCATGGAGGACTCTCACTATGCTGGCTCCTGAGGATGAGCTTCGAGAAGATGGATTTCACCCACGCTACAGATTTGGTGCACCACCTCCCAGTGCGGAGAAATGGCGCAAGACTCCATCCCTCGAAGATAGTGATTTCTCCTCTTCAGCTCCCGCCGCCAACGTCAGGCTCGTAGATGAAGCTGATGACACCACCTCCATGCCTCCATCGATTCGGCGTCGCGACACTACACCAAGCTCCACTACACCAGCTCCCGAAGACCCTGATGCACCGTCTTCATCGACACCTGCTGGGCACGTGTAGTTCTTCAATGTCTTCGAACCTTTTTGGTCATTCGATGACAAAGGGGGAGAAGCATTGGATGATATTCTTCAAACGGGTCAAATAATATGGGCTAGGTGTTATATTTTGCTAAGTTTACAACTCTCGTTTCTGAACATTTGCTGTTTTGGGTTGTAAAACTTAAGTCCCGATGGGCGTCTGCACTTTATGTTTACCGTACTCTTTGGCACTTCTTCAAGTTATTTTATGCGCTCGAAGTCATTCTGCAGACGCCCATTTTTCATTATGCATTTCATTGTCTTCGACATATCTGTTAAAGCATAGTGATTGGATTACAAGGTATAGGGGGAGATCTCCACAAACTTCAACCTGCCATGTGCACTTGCATTCAAAGCAGATTTTCATATGCACATCTTCAGGGGGAGCTCTCTATATCTTGTAATCAAAAAATCTTCAAAACCTTATCTTCACATATTTTTATCCCCGTTGAAAACTTCAACCAGTTTGTCATCAATCACCAAAAAGGGGGAGATTGTAAGTGCATCTAGTGCCACCCTTGTTTGGTTTTGGAGTATTGAAGACAAACGTGGTTGAGGGACTAATGTGTTTGTGAGAGTTCACAGCTTAACACAGAGAGAAGTCCCTGGAGTTTCGGTTTAGCCGTCGAAGACGACCCCCCAAAAATGTCCGAAGACATTGAAGACGGCTGAAGCCATTGGTGGTAGACGAAGACTTTCATCCGAAGACAATGAAACGCGAAGACGAAGTCTTTTGGTAGTTTTGTTTCTTCTTTCCTTCGTCATAGGAACCACCGTACTGTTAAGTGGGGTCGATGTGATCGAAGTCAGATGCTAATGTGATGCTCAACCCATACCTATGTCTTCGAGTGAAGACAATGAGAGGAAATCTCTTCCAGAGTTGGTTGAGTCAGCTTTACTTGTAGCCCAAGTAAAGCTGTCGCGTGTGTTTGAAATACGACCATTGTGACACGTGTCGGTTGGCCATTGACCCAGGGTCATTTCGGTCATATCAGGTCGGGTTGCCCGCTGGCTATAAATAGCCCACCCCCTCCACCATGAGAAGGTGGCTTCTCAGAGAGAGATACGGTTGTTGTCGTTTTGGAGCAACCCACCTCGAAGACATTGAGAGAGATACATCATGAGAGGAAACACCTAAACACCTAGAGCTAGTGTCTTTGAGCATCACCGAAGTCATTCTATTCTGAGAGAATTGAAGACTTATTACACTTGAAGACTGTGATCTTCCAGACGGTTAGGCGTCTGGGTCTAGAGCAATCCAAGAGTCATTGTGGATCGTCGGGTGACCAAGTTCGTACGGGTTTCGGAAGTCTCCCCTGAAGACTTACCAGATTGATTGGGTGTTGTCTAAGTGACTTCGGCTCAAGGGGAATAAGGTGAAGACTAGGTCTTCTGAGTTCAATCTCAGCCTCCCTATGTCGGTGTAAAAACCGGTGGATCTCGGGTAGGGGGTCCCGAGCTGTGAGACTAGAATCGATGGTAACAGGAGATGAGGGAGACGATGTTTACCCAGGTTCGGGCCCTCCTATGGAGGTAATACCCTACGTCCTGCTTGATTATATTGATGGTGTAAGGGTTACAGAGTTGATCTACCTCGAGATCGAATGACTAAAACCCTAGATGAGTTCTCTTGTTCTACAACCTAAAACCCTCCGGCTTATATAGACGCCGAGGGTACCTAGGGTTTACACATGGTCGGTTACACGTCGAAGGGATAAACATGCCTATTCACTACTCCAAACGTGGTGGATACGCCACGATTCCCGAAGCTTCCTTCCTGGAGATAGGGTCTTCGATCAATCCAATGCTCAGTAAGCGGCCCATATAGTCCGGCCCATAAGAAATAGGTCGGCCTCCCGAGGACCCCTTAAACCAGGACTCCCTCAGTAGCCCCCGAACTAGCCTCCAACGCCAAGGGTCCTAGCTCCAGCTGCTTCATATGATCAGAGTCTTCGGCTTGCGAGGCGAGTTCCTTTCTCCAAATAGTGATCGGCCGAGTTCAGTTCGGCCTCCGACGACGTGTAGTTTTCCCGATCATGGATCGTCCGAACACCATGTATAACCCGACCCTGAAGGCCAAACATCAAGGAGTAAATAGTGCTCCCTGACAACCTTTCAGATGAAAGGTCACGGCCCACCACGACCGCTGAACCAGTCGCAAAAGCTCGATTCGCGGTTCGAGGCCGTTTTCATCAGCACGACCCATCAATGAACAGATCGTGCTCTGATTCACACGGGATATGTTTAATCATGCGTGTATAATGGCAGGCACGTCTTGGGAAGCGGAGGGATTCACGGCGCAGTGAAGGGAGGCTAACCGGCGACAAGCCCAATAAAAGCGAAAGAAAACCCCAAGGCTTAACCGCGCTTCCCATTCGCATCCCCGCTTCCCCAATTTCCTGAGCCTCCAGAGCCCAGATCTAGGTTTCCCACCCATCCTCCTCCGAGCTCAGCCATGGTCGGCTCAGGATCCAACGGCAAGTGGGAGGCTTCCACGGTCACAGACCAGGACATCCGGGACCTCAAGGACGCCGGCTACCTCCCCGCCAACATCTTCCACCGCGCCCCGGAGGAGCGCCAGGTGACCCCCACCCCCAAACTAGGCGAGAGGGTAGTTTTCATTCCTCACTTCATCCAAGGACCGAGCTTCCCGCTCCACCCCTTCGTTAGGGGCCTCATCTTCTTCTACGGACTCGACTTCCACGACCTCCTGCCGAACTCCTTCATGCACATATCGGCCTTCATCATCGTTTGCGAGGCCTTCTTGCGGGTCGAACCACACTTCGGACTATGGCCCAAGATATTCAATATCAAGCCGAAGTGTGTCGCAGGCGAAAACACGGACTGCGGCGGGGCGGTCATCAGCAAGCTTCCCCGCGTACAATGGCCATCCGGCACCTTCATCGACACTATCAAGACTTGGCAAAAAGAGTGGTTTTACATCACCGAGCCAAGGGAGGAGGGCGGAACTGTTCCTGCCGAATTCAAATCCGGTCCCCCGACCAGATTGACCTCATGGGTCCGAAAGGGCCTCGACTAGGGGGCGGATACAGAGGTGGACGACCTGCAGAGGTGCATCGCCTCCATGATCAAGGACAAAATCGAGCTGACCAACGTGGTTCAGATTATGCTCCGGCGGTGCATCCTCCCCTGCCAGCGCCGGGGCTCTCCTATGTGGACTTATCGGCTTGACGATGAGCCTACGATTCGTCAGCTCTTCCGTACCACTCGGGAGAAGCTGTGGAAGGCGCTGTTCAAGGCGCAGGAGAACTGGCCAGCCAAGAAGGAGGACCAGGGCCTGCGCGCCGATAAACCCCCTTCCGAGGTATAACATAGTTTCGCTTGATCGTCTTCGTTTTCCTGAAAAAATCTAAGCACTTTCCAATCACTTCCACAGGAATGGTTGAGCAAGGCTACGGGCATCAAATGCCCGGCTCCACAGCCCGAAGACCCTAGGTCCCAGCTGCTGTCGGAGATGCTTGTCGTGGCGCCTTACAAGCCACCAGAGAAGAAGGTGAAGAAGAAGAAACCAGGCCGAGAAGGCCTGCGCGTCAGGGACCAGCCGGAGGCTGTGTTCGAGGAAACCCATGCCTCCTCGAATCAAGAGGAGGAGCACGAGGGCGAGGGGGAAGGCGATTCCCCCCTCGCAAGAAAGAGGGCGGCGTCATCGGACGCGACAGAGGATGTACCTCCTCCCGCCCCGAAGAGAGAGCGTCGGCCACAGTTAATTCTATTCGACAACAGTTCGGACTCGGATACCGAGTCCGAGGACTTCGAGAAGGTTCCACGAAGGAACCTCAGGGTCAAGCCCCCAGCTCGAAGGTAAAGATCCAAAGACTTCCTGAGCTATTAGTGCTAAGTTTTGAATGTTATTAGCATGTGAGCGCCTATTGGCTTACAGCCCACCACGTGTTCTCCCTACCGATCAAGTCTCGGACGGGGAGACCCCGCCCGCCGAGCTAGCAGAGAGCGGGACCGCGTTGCACCCCTCTCCTTCGGGCGCCGCGAAGGATGCCGCGGAGGTGTCATCCCAAAAGGCTCCTTTGGAGCCGGACACCAGCGGTGGGGGCGACGACGTCATGGTCCAGGCTAACGCCTCGGCCGCCGAAGACCGGGGGGAAAAGCCCCTCCCGGATACTGAGGAGACCGGACGAGGGGATGTCCAGTCCCTTCCGAGGTCGTCTCCGGAGCGCACCATGCCTCCGGAGGCACCGGTTCAATCCCCGGTTGGAGATCGGGTTAACCGATCTCCACCGGTGCCACCGACCAATGGGTGGCCGGCTATGGGGGAGGCTCTATCAAGTGCCTCCATCTCCGAGGAGCACCGCACCCTTATGGGTGCGGTTTTGCAAAGCATTCAGTCCGTTGATAGCGGACTGAAGTTGGCCTTCAAGGGTCTCCTGACGGGCTTCCAGGTAAGCCATGTAATGTTTTGTTAATTTACTATTTTTTTTGTGCTATCGTTATATATATAGCAGCCCCCGAGCCCTAGGTGAGTTTGGAAAAACTCACCTGGGGTCCATCACAAAATACTGACCGGACAATGCATGAGACAATGTTTGTTCGCAATGTTCCAATAGCCCTTAAGGGGGCCAAACATGTGATCATGTTTATGATAGTTCGAAGGTTTGAATCCATGTAACCTGATAGTGGTTTGTTATGTCTAGGCTTCGTCATCGGCGGTGGCTGTTAATGCCGCCGAGCTAGACGAGCTAAATCGGAAGCTCAAGAGCTCCGAAGATGAGCTCGACGCTCTGAATAAGAGATTCGCCGAGGCGCAAGGTGAGCCGGATTATAATATCCGCATTCTTCATCACTGTACTGTCGACGCAGTATTTTTATCTGTTTGATGCTTCCGCAGCCTCGGCGAAGGCAATTGAGAAGCTCAAGGCCGAGCTTGAGAAGGCGAAACAGGAGGCCGCAAGCGAGAAGGCGGCGGCCGAACGAGCGGCTGCCGCGCTCTCCGATTTAAAAGCCACCGGTGCCAAACATGAGGCTCGGGTGGAGGAAATCCAGCAGGAGCTCAAAGACGCCGGTTAAAAGTGCGAGGACCTCGAGCAGAAAGGCAAGGAGCAGGCCGCCGAACTATCCACTCTGAAATCCGATCTCCAGAAAGAGCGGGTGGATAGGCGGTCCTTTGAAGAGCAAGTCAGCCATGCCAAGGCTATCATGGATGGTAAGCCATATTTACTGCAGTGTGTCTTCGGCGATAGCAAGTTCGCATTGCTTCCCCAAGTATGGCATTCCTCAGGCGCCTGCTTGGACCTCCGGAAGAGCACAGCGGACGCGAACCAGTTCTATGCTTCGTGGGGAGAGGGAGATGAAGCTCGGCTGTTTTGGGCACAATTTGAAGCTTCTGAGCGCTCTCCTCTCCTCATTGAGCAGCTGATGGAGCTACACCGGATGGCGGAGCCGGCCATGAAGGATCTCTGCATCCGGCTATGGCCCGACGAGCCGTTGCTGAGTAGCTACTTCGGCCAGGTGCAGAAGCTGAGCAACGCCTCGCCTCGGATCGACGCACTAAGGCGGTCCTCCTGTATTGAGGGAGCTCAGATGGCCTTCACGAGGGCCAAGGTGCATTGGCCGGGTCTTGATCCGACGAAGATAGCCACTGCTCCGCCGCCCCCTGGAAAGGAGCATAGGTGCCCTGAGCGATACTTCTCCGTAGTTATGGAGGGTGCTCTGGCAATAGAGGCTCAATGTTCGAGAGAAAACATTTATGAGTAAAGGCATTGTAATATGTCCAAAGATCTTTTAACGCGTTTATATGTAAGATGCATGGTTTATCATGTCTTTCATGTTTTGCATCCTTTATAACTTCTGTGTGGCCGTTAAAACTGAAAGCTGCGAGTCGTCGGCTTTAGCCCCCATGTAGATACTACGCGGGGTGTCTCTGCCAACACACCGTGACCCTTAGCCAAACTATCGGTACCCGAAGGCGGTAGTGTGGGGCGGACAAGGCAATCGGACCATAATGCTTTATTGCTTTCACTTAGCCATAGGGGCGCGAGAAAGGAGTGCGGGGGGCTGATGACTAGCCCCCAGGGGTTTGTGATATTCGGATGAACCGCGGCCAAAGCCGATATCACATGGTTTGTACTAATACCAAACCCATCGCATGACACGGAATAACCTCTAACGAGGTTTATTTAAGCTCGGATTCGCAGACCAGTTCTCGCATACTATGACAGTCAATTTTCGGCTTTCTCCGCTGAGGTGATTGACTAGGCTAGCCGGAAGCACAATCGCAGCGGTTCTCCCTTTGTCCTTTTAGCCGAACGAGCGGAACGTAAAGGGGCAAGCACAGGAGCCGGGCAACCCAACTATTGACCCAAGACATAGTTCGGAACCAATGCATATAAAGCGGAATTCCAAGACGCCGAACGCAAAATCAGTTGTGCTTAGGGCAATTTTTTAAGTTCGACCCCCGGTCTATTAGCCGGTTGCATCGTAGGGTATACCAAACAGGTTCGCAAGAAGAGGGGGAAAATAAAGAGTGTGCCAAAAAGGACAGCGAAGCGATCATGTATGATATATCTGTATTTTACTCAACAACTCTTATTATTCAAATTGCCGATGCAACTGTTTACAGGTATTTAAAAATGAAATATAAACTTTACAGGAGGGGTTGTACCAGGGGTCTTTGATGGGTGACCTGACGTCCTCGATGTGCCCTGTCGTTTGTCCGCTCCTGCGTCTGCTAAGGAGTTGTATACCGCTATGGGTTTTGCTGTTCGATGAGCGGACTTTGGAGAAAAATCTTGAGAAGTCGCCGAAGTGTGAATGAGCTTTACGCCTTGACAGGTACTTTATGGTACCTGTAGCGTTTCCGAAGACGTATTGATGGTGATAGTTCGGTCCAGCCGAACATTTACCCTTTGATAATTTTCCCCCACCGCTGCCCATGGAATTTTGAGCGCGAAGTTGTGCCTCCTCGGCACGTACTTTGCCGGTTCTAGGGCTGTGCGATGGGGGGCGAATCCCTATTTATGAGGGGAAGAAGGTTCTGGTACTTCAGGTTGAGACCGAGCTCGCTTCCCAGCCTTACGTGCTTTTACAGCAGGTGTCGGCGTTTGCCGATCATCAATGTAATGGAATTCGGCCGCCAGGGCCAACGCATGTTCCTCAGTTCTGGGGGAGCGCTCTGTGTTGCCGTTGACAGTGATGACCCCCTTGGGGCCGGGCATTTTGAGCTTGAGGTATGCATAGTGTGGGACGGCGTTAAAGCGAGCGAACGCTGTACGGCTGAGCAGGGCGTGATAGCCACTGCGGAAAGGTACGATGTCGAGGATCAAGTCCTCGCTTCGAATGTTATCAGGCGAGCCGAACACTACTTCCAGGCTTACAGAGCCCGTGCACCGGGCTTCGACGCCTGGGATCACTCCTTTAAAGGTAGTGTTGCTGGGTTTGATCCTTGACGGATCTATGCCCATCTTTTTCACCGTGTCTGAGTAAATCAGATTGAGGCTACTTCTTCCGTTCATTAGGACTTTAGTGAGGTGATACCTGTCTATGATGGGGTCTAGGACGAGGGCGGCCGAACCCCCATGACGGATATTGGTCGGGTGGTCACGTCGATCGAAGGTGATCGGGTATGCCGACCATGGGTTATACTTCGGGGCTACAGGCTCTACGGCGTAGACCTCTCGAAGGACGCACTTTCTCTCCTTTTTGGGTATATGAGTGGCGTATCTCATATTTACTGTTTTTACCTCTGGAGGGAATTTCTTTTGTCCGCCACCGATCGGACTGCGGGGCTCATCCTCGTCCTCGCTGCGTGGGCTCTTGCCTTGGTCCTCAGATGCGAGCTTGCCGGCCTGTTTGAATACCCAACAGTTACGGTTGGTGTGGTTGGTGGGCTTCTCTTGAGTGCCATGGATCTGGCAAGGCCTCTCCATGATCTTGTCCAGCGGGGTGGGTCCGTCGCAATTGCCTTTAGGAGGCTTCTTCCGCTGCCCAGGCCGGGAGTTGCGGAAGCCGGCGTTAACGGCCGTGTCATCGGCATCACTATTGTTGTGCCGGCGCTTATTCTTGTTGCGCTTTGGTTTCCCGTTTCCATCCCGAACTTCGGAGGTTCCGGGGTCTTCGGGGTTGTGGCTACGTCTTGCTAGCCAGTTATCCTCGCCCGCGCAAAAGCGAGTCATGAGTGATGTAAGGGCGGACATTGTCCTTGGTTTATCCTGGCCGAGCTGACGAGCCAGCCACTCATCCCGAATATTGTGCCTGAAAGAGGCTATTGCTTCGGCGTCCGGGCAGTCAACGATCTGGTTTTTCTTGGTCAAGAACCGATTCCAGAATAGCCGCACGGATTCTCCTGGTTTCTGGACAACGTTGCTTAGGTCGGAGGAGTCCGGCGACCGAACATAAGTGCCCTGGAAGTTAGATCGGAATGCATCTTCTAGATCCTCCCAGCACCCAATGGATTTTTTGGGTAGGCTATTTAACCAGTGCCGAGCTGGCCCCTTAAGCTTCAGGGGTAGGTACTTGATGGCGTGGAGGTCGTCTCCTCGCGCCATGTGGATGTGGAGGAGGAAATCCTCGATCCATACGATTGGGTCAGTTGTCCCATTGTATTATTCTATGTTTACGAGTTTAAACCCTTCCGGGAACTGATGCTGCATCACCTCATTCGTGAAGCACAGTGGGTGGGCAGTGCCTCTGACCCGAGCTATGTCGCGCCGGTGATCGGCGTCTGTCCTAGCCCGGTTTCGTTCCCGACCTTTATTGTTGCGGTCAAGCCAAGGCCGGTACCCTTCCCGTCTATCGGGTGAGTATCCTCTGGATCCGTAGAAGGATCGCGTACGACCTGCTCTATAGTCCAGGTCGTGTCACATGTCAAACCTGTCATCGGGCTCTAGTGGCTCTTTTCCCCGTCTACGGGGTATCGTCGGCCTATAGCCGGCGTCGTCAGCCGTTCTGTCCCATCTTCGAGGAGGGCGGTCTGGCTTGTCATATGGGGTATGTTTGGGAGACGGCGTATCAGTGAGCTCGTCATCGAATTGTGGCAGCAGCCTTCTGCGTGGATAGCTCTTAGGTTGGTCCGATAGACCGGTACCGTATCCTTCCTCGGCTGAGAGGACTCTCGTCCATCGATCGTTGAGGTTATCTTGTTCGGCTTTAAGCTGTCGTTCTTTTGCTTTCAGGCTGCGGGCCGTGGCTATAAGCTGTTGCCTGAACAGTTCCTGATCTTCAGGATTATCGGGGATGGCGAAGTCATCGGCTTCCGGGATGTCCTCCTCCTCGACAGGGGGGAGGTAATTGTCGTCCTCGGAATCATTTAGATCGTCGAGGTTATGCCGGTCTTCCGGCCTCTCCTGACCCTCTAACAGGTGTTCGGGGATATTGGGATCGCCGAGGTCTTCCGGGGTGTCTCCGTCCCCGGTGCCGTCGATAGTTTTTCTTCCCTTTTTTCCTTTTGACCGTTTATGCGGCTTTCAGCGTCTTGACGGCACTTCATCCGGTTTATCGCCATCGTTTTTCGGAGTGTCCACCATGTAGACGTCGTATGTGGAGGTGGCAGTCCACCGCCCGGTGTTAACGGGGGTGAGGGCGCGATCCTCCTCATCCATGTATTCTGCCTCCTCAGAGGCATAGTCCAACATGTCGGTTAAATCCTCGACAGTGGCTACCAAGTGGGTGGTGGGTGGGACGAAAAATTCGTCCTGACCCGCCTTGGGCCTGATCTGAACACAGATCGGGGTTGGGTCGTCGGTAATCTTCATCGACGAGATCCGATCTAGGGCCTCGTTAAGTATCGAGAGCTCGATCGGGTCGGCCTGCTTAGAGCTTCCGAAGTTAACCTCTGATGCGTCCACGCGGGGGGAGTGTTCGGCAAGAACAGGTGTCCGGACATCTGGCACTATGACCGGGCCCGGACTGAAAGTCGGGTCCTCGCCGGGGTAGATCCTGTGGGCGGGACCGAAAGATGGATCCGAGGTTAAAGCCTCAGAGTCTTCGGGCGTGGCACGTGAGACCGTGAGCCCGGTTAGTGACAGGTCGCCCCGAGAGTCCACGGAGAACTCTAGGTTCCCGAATCTGACCTCTTGATCAGGGGCGAAGCTTCCGACACGGCCTAGATGGCCGGTCGGGTCGGCGTGCAGCACAATGCTGCCGAAAGCGAAGATCTGTCCAGGGTCGAAAGTGTCCGTATTGCGAACCTCTTCGTTGATGACAAGGCGAGCCATCGATTCCTTTGGCGATCACAGCGGAACTCTCAATGAAAGCACCAATGTCGGTGTCAAAACCGGCGGATCTCGGGTAGGGGGTCCCGAGCTGTGAGACTAGAATCGATGGTAACAGGAGATGAGGGAGACGATGTTTACCCAGGTTCGGACCCTCCTATGGAGGTAATACCCTACGTCCTGCTTGATTATATTGATGGTGTAAGGGTTACAGAGTTGATCTACCTCGGGATCGAATGACTAAAACCCTAGATCTCTTGTTCTACAACCTAAAACCCTCCGGCTTATATAGACGCCGAGGGTACCTAGGGTTTACACATGGTCGGTTACACCTCGAAGGGATAAACATGCCTATTCACTACTCCAAACGTGGTGGATACGCCACGATTCCCGAAGCTTCCTTCCTGGAGACAGGGTCTTCGATCAATCCAATGCTCAATAGGCGGCCCATATAGTCCGGCCCATAAGAAATAGGTCGGCCTCCCGAGGACCCCTTAAACCAGAACTCCCTCACCCTAACCAGACGTAAAGTTGTCACAGCAACTGGAACTGGTCCAACAAATCCTGTGTCTCGTCAAGCAACTGGTTCTATCCTTCAATTTCTTACATTCTTGTTCTGTATCGTGAAGCCTTCGCTTGTTCATAGGTAGAAGACTTATTCTGAAGACATTCATATCTGCTGTTTATCTTCATTCTATCTAAGTTTGTCTTCGACTCATCTTAGTGTGCATGATGATAATGCTTAACTTGCCTGTATGTCTTCACTGCATTGCATGCCTTGACTAGATCGTTGATTACTATCCCTACCTGATCATGTATCGCTTCCGCATACTTCGAATACATTCATTGTTTCGAAGCCTTTTATAAAAATCACCTATTCACCCCCCTCTAGTCGATAACTAGCACTTTCACTACCTTGTTGTGATGAATTGAATCTTTACCTTTGAGATCTTGTTATGTTGGATTGAATATTATGGTTTGAGAACACTTGATGTACGTCTTGTGTGGTATATCCGTAGTGACATTGGGGTATTCTATTGATTCACTTGATATATGTTGAGGCATCAACTTGCGAATTCCGGTGATATAGGGGATCTATGCATAGGGGTTGATTGCACGTTTTTATACCACGTTCTCCGATAGAAATCTTGGGTTGCTCCTTGAAGTTCTTTGTATTGGATTGAATATGATAGATCTGAAATTGTTTGATGCATGTCGCATAATTTACCAACGGATACTTGAGGTGACATTGGAGTATCTAGGTGACATTAGGGTTGATCGATATGTATCATTGGTGTTATTCTAGTAGGAACTCTAGGGCTGTTTGTGACACTTATAGGAATAGCCCAATAGATTGATCGGAAAGAATAACTTTGAGGTGGTTCTACTACCTACACCAATTTCATCTTATTGTTTTCCGCTAGATAAGAACTTTGGAGTGATTCTTTGTTGCACGTTGAGGGATGATCATATGATTCAACCATGTTAGCATTGTTGGGAGATTGCACTAGTGAAAGTATGAACCCTAGGCCTTATTTCCAAGCATTTATACACCATTTTGCTCGCTGTTTTACACTTGCTACCTTGCAGTTTTTATATTTTCAGATTACAAAAACCTATATCTATCATCCATATTGCACTTGTATCACCATCTCTTCGCCGAACTAGTGCACCTATACAATTTGCCATTGAATTGGGTGTGTTGGGGACACAAGAGATTTCTTGTATTTGATTGCAGGGTTGTTTGAGAGAGACCATCTTCATCCTACACCTCCCACGGATTGATAAACCTTAGGTCATCCACTTGAGGGAAAATTGCTACTGTCCTACAAAACTCTGCGCTTGGAGGCCCAACACGAGTCTACAAGAATAAAGTTGCGTAGTAGACATCAAGCTCTTTTCTGGCGCCGTTGTCGGGGAGGTGAGTGCTTGAAGGTATATCTTTAGATCTTGCAATTAAATCTTTTAGTTTCTTGTTTTTCACTAGTTTGGTTTTATAAAAGAAAACTACAAAATAAAGATAAATGGATCCTCATCCACTTGCTAATCTTTTCAAAAGACCCGATTATGTTGTAACAATTGTTAGTGAGAGTTCACTAGATTATCTTTATGAGGTCTTGCTTGAAAATAATGAATCTAAAAATTGTAAAATTTATAAAGTGATTCATGATAGTTCCTTGAATGAAAAGCATGATTGCCATGTTGTTAGTATGAATTCTCTGAATATCCCTGATGCTAATGATGATTGCACTAGTCATGATAAAATGATTTCCTATAAGCATGTCAATTTTTGTGGAGTGAATAAAATTTGTAAAGACATGCCATATAGGGATGATAGATTTTGTAAGAAGCATAAACAAGATCAAAGTAATTGGTGGCTTAAAGTGATATATGAACTTGCCACAACATTATGCTCTCTTCATCCCATTACTTGTGAACTTTGCAATAGGGTTGGTCATCTTAATTTCCAATGCATGCTTTTTCATGACAGAACCGTTTCCAAATATTGTGATAATTTGATCTCCCGTGAGCTCTATAATGAACTTTGCTTATTTTTGGGGAATGAAGAATTATCACATAAAATGATTGGTTTGATATATTCATTACCACAAATGATAATGAAACTAATCTACCAGAAATCTATATGTTTTGTGTAGTGAATTGCAATGAGAATGCTTATATTGCCAACTATAGAAATAATGAGAAACCAATAGAATATAAAAGGAATACTAATGAAAGGATAAAGGTCTCCCAATACCCTCCTATTGTTTCTCGTGATAAACCAGGTTGCAAGGAAGAGCTTTCCATCGAACCAATCTCTTCAATAAGGAGCTCAGAAAAACTACTTAAACCCACACAAAATGTGGTAAAGGAGAAGAAGAAGAGAAGAAAAGGTAAAGGTAAAAAGGTATCTCTCCCAAATAATGTTCTCCTATAATCGTTGAAAATGAATACGAAAGTAGTTGGGACGATGATACACTCGATGATTATTTTTTATGCCTACTACTTGTTGTGATGAGGATGATTGGGAAGATAATGATACGCCTTATAATATTGAAAATGTTTTTGGCACAGACTTGGAAAACTATGATGATAATTGTTACACTATTGGTGCTATTCATGCTATTGATGATTATGCTAATGATTCGCAAACCCACAAGCTTGGGGATGCTATGCTTGATGAGAATGACATATTTGAGAATATATTTGCTAGAATTTATGTGTGTCCCAATCTTGGGGATGTTATGCATAATGGACATGATCTTTTTAGTTCCCCCACTTCGAATAATCAAATTTGTTATGATGATTACATGCCTCCTATTTATGATGATTATTGTGATAATACTTATGTTATGAAAAGTAGTGATGGTTATTTTTATACAACTTGTCACAATTATGAATACCCTTTCTCTGAACATTACTCTTTTAATGTGGAAACAATTTATAATATTCAAGTCTCCTATGATACTCCCACTACTATGTATGAGAAGTTTGCTTGGGGGGAGAATAATAAATTTTCTATGCTTGTGAATCATGAAAAGAATGCTTTATGTGATAGTTATATTGTGGAATTCCTTCATGATGCTACTAAAAACTATTATGAGGGAGGAACTTATGCTTGTAGGAATTGCAATAATATCAAGTTTCCTCTCTATGTGTTCAAAATTTTGAAGATATACTTGTTTTGCCTTCCTATGCTAGTTGATTTTTTTCTCCCATAAGTTGTTTGCTCACAAAATCCCTATGCATAGGAAGTTGGTTAGACTTAAATGTGTTTGTCATATGCTTCATGATGCTCCCGTTGTGTTTCAATCCTTTACTTTTATGTGAGCATCATTGAAATCATCATGCCTAGCTAAAAGGGCATAAAACAATAGCGCTTGTTGGGAGGCAACCCAATATGTATCTTTATTTTTGTTTTTACTTTCTGTTTTTGTGTGATAACATGATTGTTGACTCTGTAATGATTGTGTTTTTATGTTTTAATTAGTGTTTGTGCCAAGTAAAGACTTTGGGATGACTCACAAGATGAGTAGAAACGACGCTGAATCTGAAACAGAAACTTTGACTCCAGTGCAGGAATTTTCAGTTTTTACTCGAGAGTTATAATGATATGAAATTTTAACACAATATTGCTATACAAATTCTTTACGCTGTCCTAATGTTTCAGAATTTTTAGAGTTACAGAAGCATGGACTCTTTACAGATTGCTACATACTGTTCTGTTTTAAACAGATTCTGTTTTGCTTGCATAATTTGCTTGTTTTGATTATGCCATGGACTATATCAGGGGGGTGTAAGCTATGGGGAAGTTAGAATGCAGTACCTATTAGTAAAAATGAATTTCAATCAATTTATCACAGTACCTCAAGTATGCAATATGTTTCTTATACTAACGGATCTCGCAAAGTTTTGTTGAGTTTTGTGTGATTGAGGTTTTCAAGTTTTGGGTGTGATCACGATGGACTACGGAATAAGGAGTAGCAAGAGCCCAAGCTTGGGGATGACCAAGGCACCCCAAGTATAATTCTAATGAGACTCAAGCGTCTAAGCCTTGGGATGCCCCGGAAGGCATCCCCTCTTTCGTCTCAGTCCATCGGTATGTCACTTGGAACTATATTTTTATTCATCACATGATATGTGTTTTGCTTGGAGCGTTGTTTGATTTTGTTTCCTTTTACTTTCAGTTTGTCACAATCATCATTTGTTGGACACACCTATTTGAGATAGACACGCCTTCATGATAATTTGCTAGAATACTCTATGTGCTTCACTTATATCTTTTGAGCTAGGCAGTTGCTCTAGTACTTCACTTATATCTTTTTGAGCACGGTGGCGTGTAGATTTTATAGAAATAATATGCGCTCATTCTTCACTTATATTTGTTTGAGAGCTGAGTAATAGTGATGGTAATTTGCATGGGTCATAAGACTAGTCCAAGAATATTAGGTATTCAATGAATAATAATCAAAACCATCGTGTAGCACATGTAGAGAAGTTGTGGATTAATGACATTGATGTAGTAATATGAAAAAGGTGTGAGTCCAAATTTTTTGATTCGTAGAAGTGTCGAGATTAAAAGGTTTTAACTTGTTATTCATCTAAAAATTAAAGAGGCATGGTGATGATGTGTGAGCATTTATATTCCTCGTTGAAATCCTAGTGTTGTTTTGAGTCAGGGGGCGCGATGGTTAACTCCTACCAACCTCCTCCCTCGGGGCATGCGAGGAGTATTTTGATTTGTGATAAAACTAATAAAACTTTGCAATAAGTATGTGAGTTCTTTATGACTAATGTGACACCATGGACATACACATCTTCACCTTCTCATATTTGCTAGCCTCTTCGGTACCGTGCATAGCCCATTCTCACCTCGAGGATCGGTGCAAATATTCGCCGGTGCATCCAAACCTCGTGACATGATATGCTCTGTTGCACATAAGCCTCATTATATCTTCCTCAAAACAGCCACCATACCTACCTATTATGGCATTTCCATAGCCATTCCGAGATATATTGCCATGCAAATTCCATCGTCACTTCATATGACTAGTTCGTTCATCATCATAATGCTTTGCATGATCGTATAGAGCTGACATAGTATTTGTGGCAAAGCCACCGTTCTTCATATTTTCGATACATGTCACCCTAGATGATTGCACATCCTGGTACACTGCCAGAGGCATTCATACAGAGTCATATCTTCCTATCAGTTCTTCATGTTGAGTTGTAAGTAAATAAAAGTGTGATGATCATCATTATTAGAGCATTGTCCCAGTGAGGAAAGGATGATGGAGACTATGATTCCCCCACAAGTCGGGATGACACTAAAGGCGAAAAATGAAATAAAAATGGGGGAGGCCAAATGAGCCCACCATATAAAAAAGAAAAATGGGGGAGTCAAAAAGAAAAAAAAAGAAAAAATTCCACCATAAAAAATAACAATAAAATGAGAGAAAAGAGAGAAGGGACTTTGCTACTATCCTTTACCACACTTGTGCCTCAGAGTGGCACCATGTTCTTCATATAGAGAGTCTCCTATGTTGACACTTCCATATGCTAGTGGGAATTACCTTTTCATATAATAAACTTGGCTTGTATGTTCCTATGACGGTCTTCCTCAAATGCCCGAGGTCTTCATGAGCAAGCAAGTTTGATGCACACCCCACTTAGCTTCAGTTGAGCTTTCATACACTTATAGCTCTAGTGCATCATTTGCATGGCAATCCCTACTCCTCGCATTGATATCTATCGATGAGCATCTCCATAGCTCGTTGGTACGCCTAGTTGATGCGAGACTATATTCTCCACTTTTTACCCCTTTGATACCTACCACCATATTCTATTCCACTTATATGCTATGTCCAATGGTTCACGCTCATGTATTGCGTGAAGAATAAAAAGTTGTTGCATATTGAAAAAGTACGATCCAATTGCCTGACTTGGACACCGTGGTGCTTAACATTTGTATCTATGTGGTGAAGACGGAGTCATGCCTTGTTAATATAATAAGATGAATAGGGGTAAAACATTCTTTTAGGATCATATACTTTGAAAAATTAATGATTTTGTTTCTTATACTTATAAATATTACTATGTCATTGTTTGTTAATTCGTCATTTCTCAATGAGCATACATACCAAAGATTACATAATGGGTAGCATGTCAAATCAAAAATTTTGTTTTTATCATTTACCTACTCGAGGACGAGCATGAATTAAGCTTGGGGATGTTGATACGTCTCCAACGTATCTATAATTTTTGATTGTTCCATGCTGATATATTATCATTCTAGGATACTTTTTGGTTATTTATTTACCAATTTATAATATTTTTTAGCACTAACCTATTGACCCAGTGCCCAGTGCCAGTTCCTGTTTTCTGCGTGTTTTTGCCTTTTCAAAGTTACAATACCAAACGTATTCCAATTGCCACGAAACTTTTTGGTGATTTTTTTAGACCAATACAAGACCTAGAAGCTTCGGAGGAGGGCCAGGAGATGCACCAGGGGCCCACCACATATCCAGCCGCGCCCCCTAGGGGGGCAGATATGTGCTGGCCCCCTGGAGCATCCCCCAACGTCGTTCTCTGGCCTATAAATTCACATCTACCCTAAAAACATCAGAAGCAACTCTCTGTATCGACGAAAAACCAATCTGGAGGCGTTCCAGTACCCTGCCAGAGAGGGTAGATCATCTCCGGTGGCCATCTTCATCATCCCGGCGGAGGCCATGACGAGGAGCGAGTAGTCCCCCCTCGGGGCTGACGGTTTGTACCAGTAGCTATGTGTTCAATCTCTCTCTCTCTCTCGTGTTCTTGAGATGGCACGATCTTGATGTATCATGGGCTTTGTTAATATAGTCGGATCATATGATGTTATTTCCTTGCTACCTTGTTGTGATGAATTGAATATTTACCTTTGAGATCTCTTTATGTTGGATTGAATATTATGGTTTGAGAAGAATTGATGTACGTCTTGCGTGGGATACCCCACTGGTGCAGCGACGTGCTATACAAACGATTTTTAACCCCTTTCCGCGACGTAGTTCCAAACCGTCGCCTTGCATGTGTGGGCGATAGGGGGGGTCCATCCCACACGACACGACAAACCCGTCGGCGATGGTGGCCAACGAACGCAAACGTTTGGCAAAACTAAGCGTGTGGGATGTCCGCACCTATCACAAACGAGGGTCACCGGATAATCGTTTGAGATGTGTGTATTTCCCATACGGTTCATCCTTGCAACTCGTGTGAGATCACACTAACATCGCACGCGCTATTCTGTGAACCACCGTTTACGATGTGCACCAAATCGCAAACAGTTCACGATTATAAAGCGTGTGCGATAAGGAGACAATCGCACACAGTTAGTTCCACCATGACCGTCTGTGATATGATATAAGAGTGCATACTTTTATCATTGTAAAACCGTATGCAAAGGTTGAATATATCCCACACGCGGGGTTTCTGTTAAACATTTGTGATTTATAAAACGTCCCAAACGTGTGATCCATAGTTCCCAAACATGTCATCCAGAATAACTGTGTCGGATGAAGGCCTATCGCACGCTGTCTTCTTTGACCAACGTTTATGATGGTACACAGTTCAAAATACGAAATCGTGTGTGATAAGGAGACTAGCACAAACGCTGGTGTTGTTAATCTCACACGTTCTTTCTCGTCTGATCGTGCGCGAAGACGAGATTCATCACACACGCCTCGAATGGAGAAACGTGTGTGATGTCGGACTTGATCGCAGATGTTTTGCTTTCTCAAATTGTGTGCATTGTAATGGCCTGCAGAGCAGGATTTGCCCCTAATTAAATACCTTTGTTCATAATTCACATAATTTAAATTTGAAAGTAGGAATTCTTGTATTTCATATCGAATCATGTTTAGGTTTAAGAACGAATGCATAATTCGATTCACATGTACATATACTCAAGAACTACATAAGCATCAATTCTCAAAAAAAAGGAAAACTACAAAAGGGACAAATAAAGAATGATGGAAGCACGGTTGTACTAAAGACGGTAAAGAGAGAGCCGAAAGACATTTTGTATGCTGGAGAAGGTGAAGCGGAATGCCCATATTGTGCCCTCCTCCATGCCTAACGCAGGAACGACTCTAGGCCAGCCCCTAGTGATGGCCGCCCGCCATCCTTCACTGTCTTCATTACGACTTCTCGATGCTCATTGTAGTCTCGATGATTTATTTTAACCTTCATTGCATGTCCAGCAATCATGTACTTTGTGAGGTAATCTTGAGTAAATTGCTTTGGGAACCACTGCAAAAGAAAAAGATTCAGACATTGTTGTGTGACAACTCATTATGGGCAGTACTAATAGAAGCCTACAGAGTTCGTAGTTACCATCCTACAGCTCACTGTTGTATTGGATAGAGCGTAAACAAATAGTCTAATTGGCATTGTTCGTCTCTTTTCCCTAACAATCATTTACAGTTTCCTCACTTGATGCTGGTTCATGAATATTTCATTACCCCACACGCAAAAAGGGTCCAGGAATGGATCTTTACCTAAGACATATGTACCTACAAGCAAGAAGCCAATATTAGAAGCTAAAATGCAGTTGCACACTGGTGTAATATATTACTCCATCAATTCCACAATGTGTTGCATATAAACATTTTGAGAAGTCAACATTTACTTACTTTGACCAAGTTTGTAGAGAAAAACATTTACATCTAGAATTGCAATTCCATTTCATTAGATACATCACAAAATTTTATATTGTATACATTTTAGATGGTATATGTAGATACATCAAAAAAATCTATATGGACTACATGATGGAACGGATGGAGTATAAGCGGATGGATGAAAAGAACCTCGGTGGAAAACGTTGGCCACTCCCATTGTTGTCCTGTGCAAGTACATGTAAAGTCATGATAAGTACATCAGGCTTAACATCAACCAAGTATATGAGGTATCTGCTTGAAATAAACAAGGCATATATGCTCACTATAACAACCAAATATAGCCATTTGATACTGGACAAATGCTCAATGGAACCAACCTAACAACCAGATAACGAAAAGCAAGGCGTATGCTTGAAAACTAGACAAATGCTCACTGCAATCAACCTAACAACCAGATACAGAAAAGCAAGGCATCTACTTGAAAACTAGACAAATGCTCACTCCAACCAACCTGGCAACCAAATTTACAGAAACAAGGCATAAATGTTTAAAGCGGGAGTTAAGGGCACAGGTTAACAACACCAGGCATAACAGGTGGTATTGATGAAATTGAACTACACAGTTCATACTTGCACATAATGAACATCACATTGTGAATAACTGAAAGAAACAAGGCATTCATGCTCACTGTAACAACCAACTATAGCCATTGAAAACTGGACAAATACTCAATGCAACCAACCTAACAACCAGATACAGAAGAGCAAGGCATCTGCTTGACAACTGGACAAATGCTCAATTAAACACTGCATGATTATCGCATGGCAAAAGCTACTACAACAATGGGTACGAGACGGCTAGTTATAAAAGGTATGATTTGCTCACAGGATGTTGCCTCACTTGTCATGGATGGGCTCCTTCCACTTGGGATATGAGGTGCCCAAGGTGCGCTCCCTGATCTCGTAGATGGCATGTTTCCCCTTGTAACAGCCGTAGTGTGTGCCATTATCTTGGTGGATGAGATCTGACTTTGGAGCTAAGGATCCCAAGCCACCGCCATAGAACGTTTCCTTCAGAAAGAACAAAAGGGGCTCGATGGCGTAGAAGGATCGCAAATGCATGACCACGAGGCGGAGGAGATCAGAGGCGGGGCCTTTGGAGAGATCGACGGCGGTTGAACCAGAGGCGTTGCCGGTGGACCACTTAACTTGTGACTTGGCCCGGGTGAAGCCGGTGATGTTGACGAGCTTGATGTCGTAGCCGGCTCTCCTGAGATACAGGAACACGCGTTCCCGCAGACTTGAAGCCTTCGGCATGGCAACGTAGGCAGCGTCCTCACTGGGTCCCGCGGCGAGGTGTTCGTTCGGGATCGAAGGGTCAGCGCGAACGGCGCCCACCTCGCCAGCGTACAGCGGAGAAGCCATGATAGACCTCTTTTTGCTCGTACACTCCTCAAGGTCCATGGGATATGTGGTCGGGCTGATTAGGCTACGACTCTCTAGAGTACGGGATGGGGATCTGGGGGAAAGGGACACCACCGGCCTCATCTAAAAACTTAGGGCAGCGATGATGTATGTGGATTGGTGGGGACCCTGAACTTGTTTAGCTATGAGGCACGGGCAGACCGGGTGAGGTTGGTGGTGGGAGGCGGCGGCGGCGGCGATCTAGGGTTCAAGCGGGGGAGGAAGGGGGAGGGGGGTGCTGTGCGGACGGGGGGGGTTTGCGGATGTGCCGCTGTGACACCCTGGTTTTTGACAACTTTTTCTTTTCCAAATCATTTGGATTTTATTCGCAAACTTGGTTGATTTTCAAACCTTTTCAATTGATTTGCATCTGTGAATCTTTAAATCTTTTCTCAAGTAACCCAAAACTCTCATCTTGCCAAAACCTTTCTGCATATCTCTTGGATCAATTTCCAATATTTTATCTTTTCCAGTAAACCCTCTCTTTATTTGGGAAATTATGTCACCACTATGGGTTGTGAAGCAACCTATAGTTTGGATGATCAATAAATTCCCAAACTTTTTCCACACCTTCTCATCATCATATGATTCCATAATCTCCAAAAATATTCCATTGCCCCATGTAAAATTTTGGCCAGAATAATTATTTTATTTCTAACCAGAATTTGTCCATTGTGAAGCAACCCCATTTTTCCTACCTCAGAAAATTCTCAATAAGTCCCCAAGCTCCTAGGGATCCTATATAGCCACAATATCCAAAAACATCATCTGGTCCTGTACAAATTTTGAGCAGCAAAACTCTGACAAGATTCCGCTTATCTAAGAACTTTGTGAAGGAAGTACAAGCTAGGGGTGCATAATTGATCCACAATTTTTATGGCATGTGTGCACTACCAAATGACTTCACTCCACCAAGTTTCATCATTAGCAGAGCATCCATGTGAGTGCCACAAGCTCTTTTGCTTTTTGGACCAGAATGGTGGTTTCTAAAGGATCTATGCTCAAATCTTTTTCAAATCTCTCCAAACCTTGCCAGTTTGTAGTCCTTCCAAGATAGATACAACCAGACATATCCACTAGCTCCATCCCTATCTCTTTTCCCCTCCAGAACCCTCTCAAGTTTGCTGTCAGGATCTGTAGTTGATGCTACCCATCAAACCAGAGTGCATCTGGTCGAGCCAGTGGTATAGAGAGGCTAGGGGGATGAGGGTCGACACCCTGGACAAGGAGCGCCAGGCCTGCATGGCCTCCTGGTGGCCGCAACCGTGGTGAGCACGGTGCTGGCATGCCAGAGCGCGCGCTCTGCGCGGCGCCAGAGTCGGATGCGCTCGCCCGAGCCGTCCCTCGCTGTCCCCCCTTGTCCATTGGTGCCGACAACGCCCCAATCGAACGCGTGGCGTCTCCCGAACCCTCCTGACCACCGGCGAAGGCCGCCGCCGCTCCCAGCCAAGCTCTGCCACGGGCAGAACAGTAGGCTCCGGCCACTGTGGTTGTCCGCGAGCCATTGATGGCGCCGGACCCGTCCCGTCGCTCCCTCCTGTCTTCTTCCATCCCGTCGCCGCTTCCGGCTAGCCAGCGCATCGTACTGGCACCGGCGACGTGGCCGAACCTCGCCGCTTCGGGAGAGATCGCCGCACTCGCCTCCCGCCTATTTAAGGCCATGCCCGTCCCTCCAAAGCTCCTCACCCCTCTCCTCTACCTCTCAATCGTTCCCCCGAGCAGCGAGCCAAGGCCGAGAGGCCCTCTGGCCTCGAACCTCGCCGGAGCTCCGCCATCTGTAGCCACCTCGCCGCTAGCACTTCCACTCCACCCTAGCCCCAATTGACCTCACCCTCGAGCTCAGGGCATTCCCCTGGTGCTCCCTGACCTCCTGCCCAAGCCAAACATCGCCGGAACCGCCGTCTTTGACTCCACCCGAGCGCCACCGCCGCCGGAGACGAAGGGGATGACGTCGTCCGACCATCTCTAGTCAATCTACGGGTACGTACGTGCTCGCCGCCGAGCACCCGTTCCATTCCTGTAGTCGCCCGACCCCACCGCTGCCACTATCACCGGCGACCATCGCCGGAGCGCCGCGGTGCTCTGCCCCCTCTTCCCTCTCTCTGTTTAAACCAAGCCGGCCCCACCTGCCAACGGCTCAGGCCCGCGCCCGAAGCGGTATAAGTGGAGGCGCCCCTCCACTTTACGCCTTCAACGTGGCCGGCTGGGTATTTTTCTGTTTTCTGTTTAAATTCATTTTTAATCTAGAATTTTGACCAAACTTTGACCCTGAATAACTTTTAATCTACAAACCCAATTCAGTTGATTCTTTTTGCATTGTGTTGGTACTGAGCCCTTTTATTTTCTGACAAATTTTAGTATTTTTTCAATACTCACAGAATTGTTGGTGAACAGAAAAGCATTATGTGACATTTTCCTTTGCACTTTAAAAATATTTTCAGAAGGAGATTGTGGTGCATTTGAAGACCAAGAGTGTTTGAACAACCCAACAGAGCAAGGCAAGCCATGATACCCATTTCATGAAGCATTCCAATAGCATTGCATATTCTAATATATTATGCTTATTTAGTTGCTTTGAGATAATTCATAGAATAAATTAAGTAGATAATAGCATGTTATGACAACCACTATTTTGCTAAGTAACTTAGTGGTTGATCTTGAGTCACCTGTCCGGGCTTAACCGTGCAACCACATTTGCCGGTATGGGACGGCCTTGACTTGGCCTGACTGCGTGATCTTTCACCGGTACCTCCAAAGAGGGAGGGTTATGCGCGCGTGCTACCCTGATCAGGTAGGCGGCGATAATCCTGTGAGCCCAGTTGTTGTTTGTTTGTGCCGGCGTCCCCGTTTGGGACAGTTTAGTTTGGCCACGACGGTGGCAGGTGTCATGAGGACACATGTGTCATGGGGACACAGGGGTCACCCAAGGCAGGCCTCCGGGGGAGGATGAATGCCGGTGGTACGATGAGAGAGTCACGGGTCAGACAGGTTTCGTTGAAGCAACGCTGGTCCACCCGAAGGGGATCACGAGGCCAGGTGCTTCATGGTGTGAGTAAAGTGCGCAACCTCTGCAGAGTGTAAAAATCTATTCGAATATCCGCGTCCACGGTATTGGACAGCCCGTTCAGACCTCAGTAGATGGTCAACGGTATCAATGTTAGTAATGATGGAAGAACTCTTCGTATGGTCGGAAGTACTCGATGACTTATGAGTATTCCGAGGGTTGTGGGACAACCCGATTGAGAGTAAGTTGATGACCGGTGCAGTAAGTGAATTGCTTAAGTATTTAACATATGATTTCCATGCTATTGTTTGCTGCATTACTTGGTTGTCGTTAGCTTGCGAGTACATTCAAAGTACTCACCTGGCGTATCATGCCAGATGCAGGAGAAGCCGAGGACGGAGGTCCTGATGGTTCGTGCTATGCTAACTAGGATGTGTCCACAACAATGTCCCTGTGGATGGAGTTGCCGCTATGATCCGCTACGCCGTAGAAGTACTTAGTAGTTCCGAGGCCCTGCTATGTTCCATAAATAATGTGGATACTGTCATAGCACCAAGGGTGCCTTTGGCCTCGTTACCATTGTAAAGTATAAGCTTGTACCCATCAGCTATCAATAAAGTTCAGTTCTGTTCTATACCAAGTTGTTGTGTGTTTCCAGAAGACATGATCTCTGGGTTGGAAACACTGGCAATCCGGTTCTCTGAGCCGGGGTACCACAACGCTTGGTATCAGAGCCGTGCTGACTGTAGGACACCCTAGTTAACCAGCGTTAGAACCATGATTAGCATAGGACTTTGAGTGTGCATCTTGCTTGTTGCATTCGATTGTTGCATGGCATGCATCATGAGTCATTGTTTTACTAACCATGGCATTGTGAGTGTAGATGGCCCCAGTTCCATACCACTACCATTTTGAGCCTGCACCATCCACCTTTCCAGTACTGCTCCGGAACGTCTGGCTTCGACTGTACCCCCACGGCGAATATCCAGTGTACCAGGTGTTTCGGGAGCAGCTTGCCGAGTCAGTCTATGAGTACCATGCAGAGGCTTTCCTGATTGCGAGCTCGGACCTTGGTAGCTACTCTCGCTCTACCAAGGGCGGAACGGCTTCCACCCCGGAGTTGGCGATCCAGTTTGCTGCGATGGAGGCTCTTATTGATTTGCGCTTCCACGAGGTTGAGATGCAGACTCATCCAGGATTCTTCCACTATCCCACCCTGTCGCCTACGACAGGGCGAGTCCTTTTTGCGCCAATTGACCCGGCGTGTGACCGTGCGACTTCTGTTCTGCCTCGTTATCTGAACGCCAGTTATCGCACGATCATATCCCTGGCTGAGGAGCTGTCTCGAGTTCTAGGGGCACTTGCAGCGGTGGCCCCAGTTCCACCTCCACCTCAGCCTACCTTTCCACCTATATATCCACCACCAGTTCCACCTCCACCCAGGTTTGAGGCTCCTTATAGCTCTACCGTGCCACCAGGCTTTCCGTCTGGTAGCCATCGTGAGACCCCGGCAGAGTGGGACTCGCTCCTAGCCACTCCAGCTGCTCCGATGCTGTGGCGTCATGCTCCTTCTACCCCGGAAGGAGAGCCGTCCCAGCAGCGTCGTCGTGTTTCCTTTGATCCGAAGGATGAGATCCACATCATCAGTTCTGACTCCGACTCAGGCTCAGATGACGAGGAGTCTTTAGTCTGCCAGTGTTCGTGCCATCCGCGCCACTAGAGTAGAGGCTTGAGTTATTATGCATGCATCTTTGCATATGTCAACTGCCGTATGAGCAGTCTAGCATGATATTCCCCTACTAGCTTGCCATGTATAATGTTGGGTTATCTTGTATAATTATGTTGTTTGCTTTATTCACCTTTTTCGCGTATTTTCTTTCTGGTGTCATACCCCTGTGTTTCCATTATGGATGTTGCTCATCGATTCGGTATTTGGCAATGGGAACAAATTTAGGATGAAGGGAAGTTGTAGCCAAGGCGGCGATGGAACCCCCATTCGTCGAACCGCCAGACAAGCAGGACAACCACCAGAAGATTTACCACCCCCACCGCCTCAAGCACCGACCACTGATCAGATTATGAGAATGTTTGAGGAGAAGAGAAACCAGGACCTTATGGAATTTCTGAAAAGCATGCAGACCATGGTGGGTCAGAACCACAATCACAACGGAACACATTCTAGATTGTCCGATTTCCAACGCACCAAACCACCCAATTTTGGTCAAGCTGTGGACCCGATAGAAGCGGATGATTGGCTAAGGACTATAGAGAAGAAGCTGGAAATAGCCCGTTGCGAAGAATCCGACAGGGTTCCTTTTGCCACCCACTACCTGGAAGGTCCAACAGCTATCTGGTGGGACAATACAAAGGCAACATGGTCTTCTGAAGAAGAAATCTCCTGGGAGAAGTTTAAGGAGTTATTCCGCAAATACCACATTCCCACCGGCATAATGAAGGTGAAGCAGAGGGAGTTCCTCACTTTGACACAAGGAAATATGTCGGTAGCAGAGTACCTAAACAAGTTCAACAATCTGTCCGGTACTCTACCTATGATATGGCCACCGAGGAAAGAAAGATAGATCGGTTCCTGGGAGGACTGAATCACGCCCTCCGTTGTCAGCTTTGCATGCTAGATTTTCCGGACTTCCAAACTCTGGTAAACAAGGCCTTTATAGCCGAACGGGAACATAAGTCCAGATATGACAACCACAAGCGGAAGTTTGAACCTAAGAAGGACAATCGTGAGCAGGTTACGCAGAAGCCACGCATCTGGCAGCCAGGCTCATCCGAATATAAGCTCACCTGGAGCAGTGGCAACAACAATAACAAGACCGTGAGCCAGACCAAGACCTTCGGCAAACAACCAGTGCTAGAGGATTGCCGCCGCAACAACACCTGCTTCACTTGCGGCCAGAGCGGACACTATTCCAAACAGTGCCCCGCCAACCACGGGAAGCCATCTTCCGATGTCAAGCCGCAGGTCAACACTATTGGACGCCGCCCCAATCATAATTTCAGCCACGGACACGTCCATCATATCTCCGCCGAGGAAGTCTGCGAAGCTCCAGAAGTAGTCCTTGGTATGTTTTCTGTTAACAACATACCCGCAGTAATTTTATTTGATCCTGGGGCTTCCCATTCATTTATTTCACGGAGTTTTGCCACCTTGCACAAATTTTTCCCTTCGCTCCTGGACAAAATCATGGTGGTACAATCCCCTGGCTCCCTGCTCAAAACAAATCTGATATATAGAGATTTGGAAATCTCAATACATGGAATTAAATTTCCAGCTGCACTCATTGCCATTGAATCCTCGGGATTGGACGTAATACTGGGAATAGACTGGTTGACACCACATCAGGTGTGTATCAATTGTGCCACCAGAACAGTGACACTAGTTAACCCAGCAGGGCAAACAGTCCAATTCCTTGCCAGCAAGATGATGTCGAAGAAGGGAATGGCATACCAAACTACCGCCACGGATATGAACTTAATTCCGGTAGTTTGTGAATTTCCGGACGTATTTCCTGAGGAACTACCAGGAATGCCACCCGACCGGGAATTGGAGTTTGCAATTGAAGTGGTTCCCGGCACTGCTCCAATTTACAAGAAATATTACCGTATGCCAGGTCCAGAGTTGGCAGAGTTGAAGAAGCAGTTGGATGAATTGTTGCAAAAAGGGTACATTCGCCCAAGCATCTCGCCATGGGGATCACCAGTGCTCTTTGTTAAGAAGAAGGATGGGAGTCTACGAATGTGCGTAGACTATCGCCATCTGAATGAGGTCACCATCAAGAATAAGTACCCGCTCCCTCGCATTGATGATTTGTTCGACCAGCTGAATGGAGCACGGGTATTCTCCAAGATTGACCTCCGAACCAGATATCATCAGCTAAAAATCCGAAAAGAGGATATACCCAAGACAGCGTTCACCACTCGATATGGTCTGTATGAATTTACAGTCATGTCATTTGGACTGACGAATGCTCCAGCCTACTTCATGAGCATGATGAACAAAGTCTTCATGGACTTTCTGGATAAATTTGTGGTGGTGTTCATCGATGATATCCTGATATATTCCAAGGATGAAGAAGAGCACAAACAACACCTCCGTGCTGTCCTAGAAAGGTTGAGAGCCCATCGTCTGTACGCCAAGTTTAGTAAATGCGAATTTTGGCTTTAGGAGGTGGGATTTCTGGGGCACATTCTGTCAGAACAAGGAGTAGACGTCGACCCCAGCAAAGTAACTGCAGTGCTGAATTGGAAGACAGCAGCAACGGTGACCGAAGTCTGTAGCTTCCTGGGATTGGCCGGCTACTACCGTCGTTTCATAGAAGGCTTCTCCAAGATAGCTAAGCCACTGACAGAATTGCTAAAGAAAAATCAAAGGTTCGTCTGGACGACAGAATGTGACAGCAGTTTCCTGGAGCTAAAGACCAGACTCACTACAGCACCTGTCCTAGTCCTCCCAGACATACACAAGAGCTTTGACATATACTGTGATGCTTCCAGACGAGGAAACGGCTGCGTATTGATGCAAGAAGGAAAGGTTGTAGCATATGCATCCAGACAGCTATGACCTCATGAGGAGAACTACCCCACGCATGATTTGGAATTGGCAGCAGTGGTTCATGCCCTGAAGATTTGGAGGCATTACCTCATTGGACAACGTTGTGAAATATACACGGACCATAAGAGTCTCAAGTATATTTTCACCCAACCTGACCTGAATCTCAGGCAGCGAAGATGGCTGGAATTAGTCAAGGACTATGACATTGAAATAAACTATCATCCGGGAAAAGCTAATGTGGTCGCGGACGCTCTTAGCAGAAAGCAAGGCACCGTGAATGCACTAATGGGAAGTATGCATCCAAGGCTACAAGAGGAATTCGCTGAGCTCAACATGGTGCTATGCGGCCCAATTACCCCGGATACTTTGGAAATTACTCCAACGCTTATGGAAGAAATCAGAAAGGCCCAAGAGCCAGATGAAGGAATAAAAGAGATCAAGGAGCTGATTCTGAAAGGGAAGGCCAAATCCTTCCGCGTGGATGATCAGGGCACCCTATGGTTTGAGAAACGGATATGCGTGCCTGATCAGAACAACCTGAGGCAACAAATACTCAGGGAAGCTCATGAGTCCGCATACTCTATCCACCCGGGAGGCACAAAGATGTATCAGGATCTGAGAGAGACATTTTGGTGGCCAGGAATGCGAAGAGACATAGCATACTATGTCACCTGCTGTGACATCTGCAACAAGGTCAAGGCGGAACACCAGAAACCCGCTGGGCTACTGCAACCTTTACCAGTTCCCCAGTGGAAGTGGGACGACATATGCATGGACTTTATTGTTGGACTACCCAAGTCAACAAGAGGCAACGATGCTATTTGGGTCATTGTGGACATACTCACGAAAGTGGCTCACTTTATTCCAGTAAAAACCACGTTCAACGCAAACTAGCTGGCACAGCTCTACATGTCCCGGATAGTCAGCCTTCATGGAGTACCCAAGTCCATCACCTCAGACAGGGGTTCCCTATTCACCTCAGCATTCTGGCTACGATTACATCAAGCCTTGGGAACCATGCTGAAGCATAGCACGGCGTACCATCCGCAGACAGATGGACAGACCGAAAGAGTTAACCAGATACTGGAGGATATGCTTCGGTCATGTGCTCTTACCCATGGACCCAAATGGGAAGACAGCCTACCTATGCGGAATTCTCCTATAACAACAGCTATCAGTCAAGCTTGAAGATGTCACCGTTTGAGGCACTCTATGGGCAGAAGTGCCGCACCCCCTTAAATTGGTCCCAGACAGGAGATAGCCGTATCTTCGGCACGGACTTGATGCTCGAGGCAGAGAGATGGGTCAAGGACATCCAGGACCGTCTTCGAGCAGCCAAGTCCCGACAAAAGAGCTACTATGACCCAAAGCACCGAGAAGTGACCTTTGAGCCCGGAGAATATGCTTACCTGCGAGTAACCCCCATGAAGGGAGTAAAGAGGTTTCATACCCGGGGAAAGCTTGCACCAAGATATATCGGTCCCTTTCCAGTGGTTGCTAGAAGAGGCAGAGTAGCATACCAGGTGGAACTACCACCAGAACTGTCTGAAGTACACGATGTTTTCCATATATCACAATTAAGAAAGTGCATTGCACCACCAATCAAGCAAGCGGATATGAGTGAGCTAGAGCTGGCTAAAGACCTGACTTACGAAGAGAAGCCAGTCAGGATCCTGGATGAAATGGAAAGAACTACCAGGAGTAAAGTAATCAGGTTTTACAAGGTGCTATGGGAGCACCATACTGAGGAAGAGGCTACCTGGGAAAGAGAAGATTTTCTAAGATCCGCGTATCCGTACTTGTTCCCTGAGCAACCGAATCTCGAGGACGAGATTCATCCTAAGGGGGGTAGCTTTGTGACACCCTGGTTTTTGACAACTTTTTCTTTTCCAAATCATTTGGATTTTATTCGCAAACTTGGTTGATTTTCAAACCTTTTCAATTCATTTGGATCTGTGAATCTTTAAATATTTTCTCAAGTAACCCAAAACTCTCCTCATCTTGTCAAAACCTTTCTGCATATCTCCTGGATCAATTTCCAATATTTTATCTTTTCCAGTAAACCCTCTCTTTATTTGGGAAATTATGTCACCACTATGGGTTGTGAAGCAACCTATAGTTTGGATGATCAATAAATTCCCAAACTTTTTCCACACCTTCTCATCATCATATGATTCCATAATCTCCAAATATATTCCATTGCCCCATGTAAAATTTTGGCCAGAATAATTATTTTATTTCTGACCAGAATTTGTCCATTGTGAAGCAACCCCATTTTTCCTACCTCAGAAAATTCTCAATAAATTCCCCAAGCTCCTAGGGATCCTATATAGCCACAATATCCAAAAACATCATCTGGTCCAGTACAAATTTTGAGCAGCAAAACTCTGACAAGATTCTGCTTATCTAAGAACTTTGTGAAGGAAGTACAAGCTAGGGGTGCACAATTGATCCACAATTTTTATGGCATGTGTGCACTACCAAATGACTTCACTCCACCAAGTTTCATCATTAGCAGAGCATCCATGTGAGTGCCACAAGCTCATTTGCTTTCTGGACCAGAATGGTGGTTTCTAAAGGATCTATGCTCAAATCTTTTTCAAATCTCTCCAAACCTTGCCAGTTTGTAGTCCTTCCAAGATAGATAGCACCAGACATATCCACTAGCTCCATCCCTATCTCTTTTCCCCTCCAGAACCCTCTCAAGTTTGCTGTCAGGATCTATAGTTGATGCTACCCATCAAACCAGAGTGCATCTGGTCGAGCCAGTGGTATAGAGAGGCTAGGGGGATGAGGGTCGACACCCTGGACAAGGAGCGCCTGGCCCGCGTGGCCTCCTGGTGGCCGCAACCGTGGTGAGCACGGTGCTGGCATGCCAGAGCGCGCGCTCTGCGCGGCGCCAGAGTCGGATGCGCTCGCCCGAGACGTCCCTCGCTGTCCCCCCTTGTCCATTGGTGCCGACAACGCCCCAATCGAACGCGTGGCGTCTCCCGAACCCTCCTGACAGCCGGCGAAGGCCGCCGCCGCTCCCAGCCAAGCTCCGCCACGGGCAGAACAGTAGGCTCCGGCCACTGTGGTTGTCCGCGAGCCATTGATGGCGCCGGACCCGTCCCGTCGCTCCCTCCTGCCCTCTTCCATCCCGTCGCCGCTTCCGGCCAGCCAGCGCATCGTACTGGCACCAGCGACGTGGCCGAGCCACGCCGCTTCGGAAGAGATCGCCGCACTCGCCTCCCGCCTATTTAAGGCCCTGCCCGTCCCTCCAAAGCTCCTCACCCCTCTCCTCTACCTCTCAATCGTTCCCCCGAGCAGCGAGCCAAGGCCGAGAGGCCCTCTGACCTCGAACCTCGCCGGAGCTCCACCGTTTGTAGCCACCTCGCCTCTAGCACTTCCACTCCACCCCAGCCCCAATTGACCTCACCCTCGAGCTCAGGGCATTCCCCTGGTGCTCCCCGACCTCCTGCCCAAGCCAACCATCGCCGGAACCGCCGTCTCCGACTCCACCCGAGCGCCACCGCCACCGGAGACGAAGGGGACGACGTCGTCCGACCATCTCTAGTCAATCTACGGGTACGTACGTGCTCGCCGCCGAGCGCCCGTTCCATTCCTGTAGTCGCCAAACCCCACCGCCGCCCCTATCGCCGGCGACCATCGCCGGAGCGCCGCGGTGCTCTGCCCCCTCTTCCCTCTCCCTATTTAAACCAAGCCGGTCCCACCTGCCAGCGGCTCAGGCCCGCGCCCGAAACGGTATAAGTGGAGGCGCCCCTCCACTTTACGCCTTCGACGTGGCCGGCTGGGTATTTTTCTGTTTTCTGTTTAAATTCATTTTTAATCTAGATTTTTGACCAAACTTTGACCCTGAATAACTTTTAATCTACAAACCCAATTCAGTTGATTCTTTTTGCATTGTGTTGGTACTGAGCCCTTTTATTTTCTGACAAATTTTGGTATTTTTCCAATACTCACAGAATTGTTGGTGAACAGAAAAGCATTATGTGACATTTTCCTTTGCACTTTAAAAATATTTTCAGAAGGAGATTGTGGTGCATTTGAAGACCAAGAGTGTTTGAACAACCCAACAGAGCAAGGCAAGCCATGATACCCATTTCATGAAGCATTCCAATAGCATTGCATATTCTAATATATTATGCTTATTTAGTTGCTTTGAGATAACTAATAGAATAAATTAAGTAGATAATAGCATGTTATGATAACCACTATTTTGCTAAGTAACTTAGTGGTTGACCTTGAGTCACCTGTCTGGGCTTAACCGTGCAACCACATTTGCCGGTATGGGACGGCCTTGACTTTGCCTGACTGCGTGATCTTTCACCGGTACCTCCAAAGAGGGAGGGTTATGAATGCCGGTGGTACGATGAGAGAGTCACGGGTCAGATAGGTTTCGTTGAAGCAACGTTGGTCCACCCGAAGGGGATCATGAGGCCGGGTGCTTCATGGTGTGGGTAAAGTGCGTAACCTCTGCAGAGTGTAAAAATCTATTCGAATAGCCGCGTCCATGGTATTGGACAGCCAGTTCAGACCTCAGTAGATGGTCAACGGTATCAATGTTAGTAATGATGGAAGAACTCTTCGTATGGTCAGAAGTACTCGATGACTTATGAGTATTCCGAGGGTTGTGGGACAACCCGATTGAGAGTAAGTTGATGACCGGTGCAGTAAGTGAATTGCTTAAGTATTTAACATATGATTGCCATGCTATTGTTTGCTGCATTACTTGGTTGTCGTGAGCTTGCGAGTACATTCAAAGTACTCACCTGGCGTATCATGCCAGATGCAGGAGAAGCCGAGGACGGAGGTCCTGATGGTTCGTGCTACGCTAACTAGGATTTGTCCACAGCAGTGTCCCTGTGGATGGAGTTGCCGCTATGATCCGCTACGCCGTAGAAGTATTTAGTAGTACCGAGGCCCTGCTATGTTCCATAAATAATGTGGATACTGTCATAGCACCGAGGGTGCCTTTGGCCTCGTTACCATTGTAAAGTATAAGCTTGTACCCATCAGCTATCAATAAAGTTCAGTTCTGTTCTATACCAAGTTGTTGTGTGTTTCCAGAAGACATGATCTCTGGGTTGGAAACACTGGCAATCTGGTTCTCTGAGCCAGGGTGCCACAGCCGCTGCTGTTGAAAATTTTAGTAGTAATGGTGTGGGTGGAGATGGTGGTGGACGAGGGATGGCGACGGTTCAAATGCCTCGGCAGCTGAAATTTTACTATAGGGTCAGTGCGGTGGACGAGGAAAGGCGGCATGCAGTTGAAATACCGCTTCCAATTAAATTTTGGCAAACGAACTGGGCGGGAGCAACCAAGATGGCACACGGTCCAAACATAATAAAGCGTGTATGCTCTTTGCTGTAACGAAATACCGTGCCGCGAAACCACGAATTTTTGCATCGCTCGAGGCGGGTAGCTCTTTCTGAGATTTCTCAAGGCGGGTTCATCACACACGGTTCATCCTCAATTTCAGTCGCAGACATCAAATTCATCCTAAATTTCCACATGCCCACAAACAGATGACACAAACATTTGGCAAATTTTCAACACAAAATGCCTTATTTTGCAGCGGATTAGTTGACATTAGTTCATACGCTCAGTAATTTACAAACAGTTCGTCAAATTACATGAAGATGAACAGCACAAAATATTCACTACGCCATGGATGCATACAAACGCCGCACCTCCACCGTCGTCATGACCTTCCTCGCCTCAAAATGAGTATTCAGAGGAGCTCGTCAAGTCGATGAGCTCCACTGGTTTCACGGCGGAGACCGGCGGGGCTACCTCGGCCGGAGCGACCGCGGCGCCTCTCGCCGGGTCTGCCGCTGTCGACGAAGATGTCGTGGCATCCAGGTGGGCCATCGGGATACAGACGGGCGCCGATCTCGCTAGAGCTGCGTCCCTGGTCGCCGTGGCCGCTGTTGCCAGGGCTGCCGCCGCAGCTGCAAGGCCTGCATTGGCCTCCAACGTGGCTGAGAGGCATGCGGCGGCCTGCTCCACTGCCTTCTGGTCCTGCTCCCGCCTCTTTTTGCCCTCTGCATCTGAGTTCCGCTTCCTCTTCGCACTCTCCCGCCGTTTCTGCCGCTTCACATCCCTATCCGCGTTGCGGATGGCATCCGCAAATGCGATAGATTGTTCCACACCGACACTGAGACGGCGCTCGTCCTCGTCGCGCAGGAACGCATCGAGGCCCGATTCCTGGACGGACAGAGCGATGGCCATCTGCATCCGACGCTGAAACTCGGGGTCGTCGGTGGCGGCGGCGGCCGCGGCAGATGACGGTTGACCGTTGACCGACATGGAGGACAGCGCGTCGGAATCCTCTATCCCGTCGTCGTCGGCCGCGGCAGCTGGCTGTTTGCCGTTGCCGGCCATGGCGGCCAACGCGTCAGAATCCTCTATCACATCGTCGTCCAACACTATCAGGACGACGCCATGCACATCCCCATGCTTGAGCAACGGTTCCATTTGGTGTGTGTGGTGGTGGTGGCGAGCTATCGGTGGAAAAATTAGCTGTTAGCCGCCGCCGGCGAGATCTTTTATAGGTCGCTGTCGGGTTTGGGTTTGTACTGTGCACATTACCCCTTTGCACTGGCTGACGCTTGTGGTTGGCACCACTAGGCAAGGCCGATTTTGCTGTCTACGGGCACCGCACACGGTTAGAGTAGCACATTTGTGTCTGCTCGGGGTACAATCGCATACGGTTGTTTCGTCACTTTCGTTTGCTATTTTACATAATACTAGCATCTTTGAGATAAACGAGAAAAAAACGCAAGAGAGGGTCAAAACACAACCACGCCCGCTAGTGGCCCAAATATATACTCCCTCCGTTCCTAAATATATGTGTAGTTCGTAGTGAAATCTCTAAAAAAGACTTGTAATTAGGTTCGGATGAAGTATATATATGTACGAACATGGTGTTGTCATGTTTAAATTCGCAATGCGCAACTTTAATGTGTGGCACATGCTGCATATGTGCATGCCTAAAAGTGTCCAATGTGACAGAAAAGGGTTTCATGACAAACATAATATATGGTGTTGCCCCCTACACTATGTGTCAGAGGATATATGGGGTCCTATGAACACATGATCTGGTTCAAACTTTGTCACACATTTATCCATGTCTGAATTGTCGTAAGACAACCAAGAGAATTTATACCTTAATTAATATGGCCAAACCATCACATATTGTTGTCGAACAAGAGGGATATATAGATGACGCGGTCCCACAAGTTGGCGCGTCGTCAAAGATCAGTTGAGCGGGGCTAGAAGAACATCACCCCCTTGCATATGGCCAAATGCATATGCGAAAAGGGTGTGGTCCGGTGTTTCAACAATTAATACACAATGGTACACTATCTATGATGTGGCATGCACCTAGCTGAGATAACTGGACATATATATATACCCCCCCTTAAGATTGGTTATATATATTATATACCAAGATCGTTATATATATATATATATATATATATATATATATCATTCCCCTCCCCGCACAATGGACTCATGCATGGTCCACACACACACACAGGGAGTGAGAGAGGGAGAGAGAGAGGGAGAGAGAGAGAGAGACGCACACATGCACACGCACACACCGTGACCCATCCTTGGCCTTCCAGCGTTTGTCACTAAAAGGCATGACAAACCCTAAGGGGCCGCCGATATGTTTGTCGTCGGAAACCGCACAATGTAGGCACATGGCCCACACACAAGCATGGGTTCACACACGCACACACACACGCACAAGTGCGCACCCCCCCCCCCCCCCCGCACACACACACACACCGTCACCCATCCTTCGCCTTCCAGCATTGTCAATAAAAGGCATGACACACCCTAAGGGCCCACTGATAGGTTGGTCGTCGGAAACCGCACAATGTAGACACATGGTCCACACACAAGCATATGGGTTCACACACACACACACACACAACACACACGCGCGCACACACACACACAGGGAGATAGAGGGAGAGAGAGAGAGATGCACACATGCACACGCACACACCATGACCCATCCTTGGCCTTCCAGCGTTTGTCACTAAAAGGCATGACAAACCCTAAGGGCCCACCGATAGGTTTGTCGTCGGAAACTGCACAATGTAGGCACATGGCCCACACACAAGCATGGGTTCACACACGCACACACACGCACACGCGCGCACCCCCCCCCCCCCCCGCACACACACCGTCACCCATCCTTTGCCTTCCAGCATTGTCAATAAAAGGCATGACACAACCTAAGGGCCCACTGATAGGTTTGTCGTCGGAAACCGCACAATGTAGACACATGGTCCACACACAAGCATATGGGTTCACACACACACACAACACACACGCGCGCGCGCACACACACACACACACACACACACACACGCACACACACACACACACACACACACGCGCGCGCGCACACACACACACACACACACACACACACACACACACACACGCACGCACACACACACTTGGCCTTCCAGCGTTGTCAGTAAAAGGCATGGCAGAACCTAAGGGCCCACCGATAGGTTTGTCATCAGAAACCACACAATGTAGGCACATGATCCACACACAGGCATTGGTATACACACAGACACACTCACACACACTCGATCCTTGACATTTTCAAAACAGCAAAAGAAAACCGTGGATATTTTCAAAACAAGGATCTCAAGATTTATTTACCCGGAATGACATATCACACATACACACACACTCGATCCTTGACATTTTCAAAACAGCAAAAGAAGCAGTCATCAGAAACCGCACAATGTAGGCACATGGTCCACACACAGGCATTGGTGTACACACACACACTCACACACACTCGATCCTTGACATTTTCAAAACAACAAAAGAAAACCGTGGATATTTTCAAAACAAGGATCTCAATATTTATTTACCCGGAATGACATATCACACACACACACTCGATCCTTGACATTTTCAAAACAACAAAAGAAGCAAAATAAAATCATGGATATTTTCAAAACAAGGATCTCAAGATTTATTTAGCCGGAATGACATATAACTATAGGCATTTTATTTATGCCTATAGTGATCATATCACACCGCCTAAATGAACCTTGAAATCTAGCAACTTCCCAATCGGTCACCCATCCTTGACTACTCCACCGAAAGGACGCTTAACTTCCGAGTTCCATTGAATGGGTAACGGGCTGGAAAGCCGTGTCTTGCTGGTAACAGTTGCCTCCTATCGTATACAAGGCGTGCCCTGATGGGCACCTGGTGGGACCAGACACGCATCACAGACATTTCTGGTAGTACTGGAAACCGTTTGCGATGGTGGCATGGGGGCTGATGATGACGTCTTGCTCATGCTCGATGGCGTGATGCCGCTTTTGCCTGCTCCTTCTCGTCCTCCTCATCCAGGAGGTTGATGACGGGGCCGGCGCTTCGGCGGGAAACCGATTGGGGGAGTGGCGAGAGACTGATTAGGGGAGTGGCGGGAGACCGATTAGGGGAGTGGCGGGAGACTGATTGGGGGAGTGGCGGGAGAAGCGTGTTTGGATAGAAAATCATTTTAATAAAAATTGGATAACTTCTCAAAGAAGGAAGCTCGAGCTAGCACGACACGCGCACACCGTGCTTACACACGCACGAGCTTTAGACGGGCGTATAGAACTGCTTTAAATTATTCATGGTTCGTTACCTTTTTGCATACTACACTAATCAAGTTTGTAGACATTTAATGTGCATAATTCAAATTTGAACTTAAAGAACATGCTTCGTTTCACCAAAATGGGATGAAAAAAGGTATTTGTGTCCTTGGGTTCCTTGTTTAGGTCCCATGCAATTAACGTGAATGGATTGCAAACATCTCGAAGTCATGATGAGGCCACAAACATTGAGAAACTTGGCTATTAAATCATCATAAATCCACAACTCGTCTGAAATTCTTGAAACATGCCCCGGTGTCATGACACGGCACTTATACAACATGATAATTTTTTGTCCAATGTGGGAGAAGTCTCTTGCACACCAAAACTTCTCTCAAGAACCATCGTGGTTTCGATACGGAACAATATGTCACCTCTGTGGAGGGAACGACATTCGATGTCTCTTCTTGCGTTGATATTTTATCTACATGCAACATAGGCTAATACAACTGCGATGCTAAAATGTGAAATTATTGAAACTGGTGTGTCAACACGACACTTATAGGACATGGTATATAAGTTTTGGGACAAACCTCTTACAAATTGGAGCTTCCCACGACAAGCATGGTGGTTTCGATATGGAACATGTCACCTTTGTGGTCGAAACGACATTTGAGTTTTCTAGGCGTGCACTTAATGTGAAGAACTCAAGTTTGAATTACAAGCACGAGCTCCAGCGCACCAAAATGGATTATTAAAAACCATTTTGTGTCATTGGGTCCATGTTTACATCCCATGCACTGATGGTCACTGAATTACAAACATCTCGGTGTCGTGACTAGACCGCAAACATTGATAATCTTGGTTTCAAAGTCCGAGAGAACCCAAAGCTCGCCATGAATTCACAAAACTTACACGGTGTCATGCCATGGCACATCCACGGAACAAGTCACCTTTGTTGGTGAAACTACATTCAATGAGTCGTTAGTCCACCAAATCGGCCCCTTTTATACATTAATTGAGTTTTCTAGGGATTTAATATGCGTAGTTCAAATTTTGAACTAGAGGCACATGCTCTGACTTCGTGGTTTCGATAGGGAACATGTCACCTTTTGTGACGAAACTACATTCAATGTGTCCTCTAGTGCACCAATTCGGCCCTTTTTATACATCAATTGAGTTTTCTAGGGCCCTTTTCATACGAATGTGAATGAATTAGAAACATTTAGGCATGATAGATCGGCCGCAATCATTGATAATATTGGTTTATTGAATTCTTGTACATACAAAACTTGTATGATAACCATTTGGTGCCACGCGTCCATTTTTTTACTCCCTCCGTTTCCTTTTACTTCGCATATAGGATTTGATCAAAGTCAAGCTAAACATAGTTTGACTAAATTTATACAAAAAACACATCAACGTCTACAATGCTAAGGTTATATAGTATGAAAGTTAATTTGACGATGCATCTAATAATGTTGATTTTAAATTATAAATATTTATTTATTTTTCTATAAAGCTAGACAAACTTTACAAATTTTGAATTTGACCAAATTTTATATGCTAACTAAAAAGAAACGGAGGGAGTACTTGATATGGGAGAACCGTGCGTGTATAGCTGCAGGTTGATGACAGGACGCATGTGTGCTTTCCGCAGCGCAGGCTCGACGGGACGCGTGCGAGCTGTCCGCCGCGCAGGCTTGACAGGATGCGTGAGGGCTGTCCGCCGTGCATGCACGATGGGACGCATGAGAGTCTACTGCGCCTGCTCATCGGGAAGCGATACTTTGACCTCCAACCCCCCCCCCCCCCCCGCTCGCCTCGCTCCCAACTTCTGAATTAATGGCGTCCTACCCGCTGTTTATCATGTGGTTAATGCGCCTGGATGGAGGGACTAGTTTGCTTGTGATCACTGTTTTGTTCGTGCCTAGCCGAGAACTTTGACGTTTCGTCTGTTTTCGACTCGTATACATGTACAAATGAACGAAATAATATAACAACAAATTAGCACCGGCAAAGATAATAATTTTCTTACATATGCATGATAATAAAAAATGCCACATGTGGCAACTCCCCAAAGACACAGGGGCAAAAGAAGAAGGAAGAGGTTGAAGAAGGAAGACAAAGAAAACAATCTATCTAATTCTTCATGGATTGCTGGGCGCGGAGTTCCTCAATCTCCTTCTTCATCGCCTCCACGACCTCCATCTCCTGTCGCCTCTCATCCGACATCTTCCGCATTGCGGCCATGGCGCGGGCTCTTTGCTCGAGAGCATCGATGGCCTGCATCGCGTACGCATGAAGTTCCTTCACACGCTCCACGGATTCCTTCAGCAGCCTCTCCCACTCGATGTGGAGCTTCGCCAAGTCTTCCAAAAGTTCCTCGGCGAGTTCTTTCAGCCTCCCCTCCGAGGCACTTTTCTTCTCAAGCAGTTTCTTCCAGGCGTCGTTCTCCTCCATAAGTTTCTCCACGAGGCCGGTCGCCCTGTCAACCGAGGCGTCGCTCTTCTCCAGCAGCTTCACCAGGTCATCGATCATGGCGTCCTTCCTATCGAGCTCAGCGCGCATGTCGTCGCTGGCTGAGGAATCAAAGACTGCCAAATCGTCCAGTCCGCCTCCGAGGCGAATGCGCTTGTGACTGTGAGAGTTGTCGCCTCTCCGCGAAAGATCCTCCCGGGCGTCCGCGGCGCCACCGGACATCTCTACTACGGCCAAAGCGGTGCGGCTGGAGCTCTCTGGTGCTTCCACGGCTCAGCGGCGGGACCTCTCGGTTGCTTCCGCGGCTTTGGTCTTTCTTCCCTGGTTATATCTCGACCCAGAAACCCCCCCCCCCCACCGGCCATGGCAGACGGAACGAAGGACTAACAAAGAAAGGCCTGTCTTTTTGGTGTCAGGGGTGAAGAATGAGCGGTAATTTTCGAGTACAAGTTTGTGTTTTTATAGCCTACTACAGTAAACAGCTGCTAAGTGAGAACACGTTTAGGTTTGTAGGTGTGAACTGATTTGCGACAAAAATTTAGCGTGTGGTAATTTGGAATGTGAAAGGAAACAAGCTCAATATTTATTTATGGTTTTAGTTCCCAAGCACGGAACGCTTTATGTTTTTAGAAACCGTTTGGGAACGGGCTCATCGAGCAGACGCGTGGCCCTGCCTCTATGAGAGGTGGGCCCTGCCTGTGCTGTGGGTGCAGGTTTGATTAGACGGGATGTGTGCGAGCAGTCCGCCGTGCAAGCTCAGAGGAATGCGTGCGA
Organism: Elymus sibiricus; assembly: GCA_039707655.1. Taxonomy (NCBI): domain Eukaryota; kingdom Viridiplantae; phylum Streptophyta; class Magnoliopsida; order Poales; family Poaceae; genus Elymus; species Elymus sibiricus. The sequence continues at coordinate 305,307,820 of CM077671.1, forward strand.
GCAGTCCGCCGCGTAGGCACAGCTGGCTCACTGGGAATCAAGCCATTGGACCTGGGACTTCCACCCACAACCCTATTCTCTCCCAAGTTCTCCATTAGTACTACACCTTCTCCTCCGGTCTTATCTATTTGGGCCGCCGCCGCGGATCGCCTCCTTTTTCGATGGACGACGAGGCGGCCAACAAGCGGGGGCGGGTGGAGGCTGAACCACACGAGCCTCCGGCGAGCATGGACTTCATCAGCAGCATCCCAGACGAGATGTTGGTAACCATCATGTCCCTCCTCCCCATCAAATCTGCCGTGCAGACCACCATCCTCTCCAGGCGGTGGCGCCCCCTATGGCACTCCACCCCCATTGACCTCCTTGACGACGACAAGCTCTGCAGCAGGGATCGCAAACGCTTGGACGCATTGTCCCACATCCTCGCCACGCACACTGCGCCCGTCAAACGCCTTGCCATCGGCACTTTTCGTTCAAACTGCAAGGCCGAACCCAAGTTTCACGACTGGTTCTTATCCCCCGCCCTAGATCAGCTCGAGGAGCTCAACTTTGATGCTGGACATGGGCGCTCGCTGCCTCCGTCCGTCCTCCGCCTCGCACCCACGCTGCGCCGCGCTACGTTCATGCGGTGCCTTTTCCCCAAGATTAATGCCGCGCACGCTCTCCATCTCCCTAAACTGAAGCACCTCGAGCTCATCGGCGTCAGCATCTCGAAGTCGGATTTGGAGCGCCTGCTCAGCGGCTGTACAAAGCTCGAGTACCTTCGTCTTCAGATGATGTTTGGGTTCAGTAGCCTCCACATCGCTACGACGAATCTCCGTACGATTTATGTGCATGGCTGGTGCCACAACACGTTGTCAGTTGGGGAGTTTCATGATATGGTCATTGAGAATGCACCTATCCTAGAGAGATTGTTTGTACTTGATAAAGGGTCGAACAAGAATCAGGGTCATTGGCGCACCGAAATTGACAGTGTTGGGGTATTCGTGTGTTGAATTCTCTGAACTTGTTACAGCTGGATCCATACCCGTTCAGGTACAACAATCTTCTTCTCATTCTTATTATTGTACATCACATTTTATCTAGTTTTTGTTGATCTATGTTTGGCTGTCATCCAGAAAATGATTCCCACAAGCCTCGCATTGTCTCTGCGAACAGTGAAGATCTTGGCACTACAATCTATCGGCCCCAATCTGGATGAAGTTATTAAGTTCCTTATATGCTTTCCGTGCACGGAGAAGCTATACGTCGAGGTGATGTTCCTTTCCTGTTAATTCTTAACCACAACAGAGTTCAATTTGTTGGTACTTTTACCCATGATTACAATGAAATATGTACTATACATTTTTTTGAGATGTTAATCATGAACGATCGAAGATGGCATGCCAATCTATTAGTGTATTTTATAAATCACGCAAATCAAAGAGGCCCGTAGTGTTCAATACTGCATCTAAGCACTGATATGTTGTCTTCCTTTGCCGATACAAGCAGGAGTTGGTGTGGAAAAGGTGGCGCAATATAACAATCCCATCGAATGCCTTGAATTCCATCTCACGGAAATTACTTTGAACGAGTACCGAGGCACTAATCCAGAGATTCAATTTGCCAGTTTCTTTGTTCAAAAAGCAAGGGTGCTCAAGGTAATGAGGTTTGCACTATATTTAGTGCGCCACAATGGATGGTTTACTAACCAGCGGAGGCGTCTACAGCGGAATGGAAAAGGCTCTGCAGAAGCTGATTTTCACTTTGGAAGTTCATATGACAGATTATTCGAAAGCGATTCTATCGAACCGATATATGACTTCTCGGTGGATGATCCCTTCGCAGAAATATTCCATCCCATGGATCCTGAAGATTGGATTTGATTTCTAATGTCAGTTTGTAACTTGTAATCTTTGAATTTGGGCCTCGTTATGCTGGAATTTGAACCTTGTAATATTGCTAGTATTTGTGATACAATATTTGAAATTGCATTGTGTTCTTTTTTGTTTATGCAATCATGTTCTTATAAGTACATATGTTGTTGTTCTGTAGGCGCAGCATTGATGTTGTGCAGACCGAGCAAATCACAGTACACATGGACTAAACTACGAAACCCGTCGGTGATGATTTCATCAATCGCTGACAGTTGTATACCAGCAAACGTTTCCCCACAACACACACAAGTTATTAGCACCAATCGTCTGTGTTATATCTGGTCTTCGCACACGATTCTCATTACTCACATGTTTGCTGTATATCGCACACGTCTTGTTATGCCGAATCGTTTGTGTTCTGCTGTATCAGCGCACACAGTTTATCCGAGTGAACGGTATGCCGTACTTCGCACACGTATGTAGTTTTGGTAACCGTTTCTGTTATAAGAACAAACAGTTCATAAGAACAAACTGTCTGCCGTAGATCGCACATGCAACTACTTTCTGAATCATATTTCATGGATCCACCTTCGCACACAGTTCGTGCCATTAGCGACGGAGCTTGAACTATACCGTTTGCGATTCATGCATCGCACACAGTTTTGTCGAAGGGTCTCTGATTGATGTGTCGTGTTTGGACCATGCATGCCATAGCGACACGCCCTGTCCGTTCGTGGTGTACACCAAACATCCGATCTGGATGGAGAACTCCAATGTCATGGACCTGTTACTTGACGAGGACAAGTACATAGTGGTCTGGTTCGACCTCGCGCCCCACCGCGTGCTCTGCTCTCGCGTCCCTGCGCGTGCTCTGCTCTCGCGCCCCTCCGCATGCGCTCTGCCAGTGGTTGGGGCCAGCCCACGATCCCGTTCGGGGCTCCATATGCATGTGGTTGCGCCACGCGCGTCGCCCCATGCAGTTACGTGCTCCACGACTGAATCACGCACTGCAAAAACTGCCCTTCGGACGTGCCGGTTTTCCAGGACGTCCGGCCCCCATTTATACCCACGGCCATTAACCATAGTCTCTTCATTCTTTCGATCGCGCCCCACAACACAATAAGCGCACCCTGGACGACGCATACAGAGAGGATGTTCAGCGGTGCTCCAATGGAGTTCGGCGTGCATCATGTGGAGACCCACATGAGGAAGACGGACCTCACGGTGGTGTACACCAACATTCCGGGCATGGTGGAGGACTCCATCAACACCATGGAGCGGCTGCTTGATGCGGATACAAGTACAAAGTGGTCGGCTTTGACCTCGCTTACACCGGCGGTCGTGCCGGGCATGATCAGAAGGTTGCTGTCGCCTAGTTGTGCGTCAGCCATCACGTCCTCCTCTACCACTACTGCCTGGCCACAGTGCCTTGCGAGCGTTTCACCAGGTTTGTCAACAGCCCCAACTACAGGTTCGCTATGGTGGACACCACCGACGATCCAAAGGTGCTCAAGACTTCGGGCTTGGCCTGCCAGAAGCTTGTCGACATCCGCGGCCACTACAGGGTCTGGGGCAGCAAGAAGCACATGGACTCCCATGTTGACCTGGCCGAGGCCATCATCGACCCCTACTACGCTGACATGAAGGCTGAGTGCGACAAGAACAAGCCTGTCTGGCACAGGGGATGGGTGAAGAAACTGGATGAATATCACCTCCAGACCGTGGCCAAGCAAGCGTACACATGCTACGAGATGTTCAGGCGGATCGTTGACATGAGGAAGTGCCTCCTACCTGAAGTCAACGAGGGATCGAGCCACAAGCAGAGCGCTGGCGGCAAGCGTCACAAGAAGTAGATGATTTGATGATCGTTTCTCAATTCTCATACTCCCTCTATGCAGAAATATTCGTAGTTTTAGAGGGATAAGTTTATTATGCATGTAATAGTTTATTAAGGTGTGCGCCAATGTTATGTGTGTATTGGATGCTTAATTTGGTTATGCAATCATGTTCTTCTAAACAGAGCATAGATGTTTCTGGGCAGATTGAGCAAATCACATCGCTTACGGAATAAACAACCAAAACCGTCGGTGATGATTTCATCAGTCCCTGACAGTTCTTTATCCGGAACCGTTTGCCCACAACACATCCGAGTGGCCTGCGTACATCACACACATCTTGATCTGAGAAACCGTTTCTGTTATTTTTGCTTATCGCACACAGTTCATCCCAGTGGCATGTATGCCGTCTATCACACACATCTTGATCTATGTAACCATTTATGTTATTTTACCTCATCACAAACAGTTCATCCGAGTGACCTGTATGCTGTCTATCGCACACGTGATCATCTGGACAATCGTTTGTGTTCTGCTTGATCAGTGCAAATAGTTTATCGGGGTGAACTGTATGTCGTACATCGCACACACTTGTATTTTTATAAGCGTTTGTGTTATATTATCCAATCTCAAACAGTTTATCTAGGCCAACTGTTTGCCAAACATCGCACATGCAACTATTTTTTAGATCGTATTTGATGGATACGCCATCGCACACAGTTTACGTCATTAGCGACAGAGCTATAACTATACCGTTTACGATTTGGTCATCGCACACAGTTTTGTCGAAGGGTCTCTGATTGATGTGTCGCGTTAGCAGCATCCCGCAGTAGTGCCCGTAGTGACATTGGGGTATTCAATTGATTCACTTGATATATGTTGAGGCATCAACTTGCGAATTTCGGTGACCTAGGGGATCTATGCATATGGGTTGATTGCACGTTTTCATACCATGTTCTCTGATAGAAATCTTGGGGTGCTCCTTGAAGTTCTTTGTGTTGGATTGAATATGATAGATCTGAAATTGTTTGATGCATGTCGCATAATTTACCCATGGATACTTGAGGTGACATTGGAGTATCTAAGTGACATTAGGGTTGATTGATATGTATCATTGGTGTTATTCTAGTAGGAACTCTAGGGCTGTTTGTGACACTTATAGGAATAGCCCAATAGATTGATCGGAAAGAATAACTTTGAGGTGGTTCTACTACCTGCATCAATTTCATCTTATTGTTCGCCGCTAGATAGGAACTTTGGAGTGATTCTTTGTTGCACGTTGAGGGATGCACTAGCGAAAGTATGAACCCTAGGCCTTATTTCCAAGCATTTATACACCGTTTTGTTCGTTGTTTTACACTTGCTACCTTGCTGTTTTTATATTTTCAGATTACAAAAACCTATATCTATCATCCATATTGCACTTGTATCACCATCTCTTCGCCGAACTAGTGCACCTATACAATTTGCCATTGTATTGGGTGTGTTGGGGACACAAGAGATTTCTTGTATTTGATTGCAGGGTTGTTTGAGAGAGACCATCTTCATCCTACACCTCCCACGGATTGATAAACCTTAGGTCATCCACTTGAGGGAAAATTGCTACTGTCCTACAAAACTCCGCGCTTGGAGGCCCAACACGAGTCTACAAGAATAAAGTTGCGTAGTAGACATCAGATATTAGCACTGGCTATAGACCAAGTTAGGCCAAAAGCCTACGCTTGGGGGAGTATGTATTTCCACCGATATTACATTCATGTTTACACATCCATTCCATTTGTTGGTGTTCATCATTTTCATTGTATATCCATGTCTCATTTTATTTTGTTTTCCTTTTGAAAATCCAAAAATATTTTTTTCTTCTTTTCGGTTTCTCTTGCTTGTTTAATTAGTTCATAGTATTAAAAGAAAACCCAAAAAGATTTCTCGTTCTTCTTCTTGTTTGTTGGGAGTTCTCTCATGTAAATAGTTTTTCTCGCTTTTCATTTTTATTCTTTCTTTTGCTTTCTTCAGAGAAACAAAAACTCCGAAAATATTTTAGTGTGTTTCTCTAAATTCTTTTCTTTTCTTTGAGTCGTCGTACGGAGAAGTCTATGCTAAAAATTGTTTAATGACTCATATACCTCTTATCATCGATCTCATGAATAGCCAATTATCCTTTATCTTCTCCTTTGAATAAAATATTTGCTGATTCCAACTTAGTCCACGAAACTCTTGCACTATTAAATCTTCACATCATTCGGTTGTGCAAGTGAAAGGCAATAATGACGATAATTTGATGAAGTGATCATGGTGAAGAAAGGCTGGTATGAACTCTTCTTGTTTTGTAAATATGTTTAGCTCGTAATTCTTGATTTAACATATTATGAGTAAACATATTTGTGATGACAATTAGAGATTATAATTTCTCATGCCATGCTTAAGTAGCTAGGAGTGGATAATATGTTATCTTGGGTATCAACATGCATTAAAATGATTATGATGTAGTATGTTAGGATGGTATCCTCCTCTGAATATTCAAGTGGCTTGACTTGGCGCATGTTAAAGGCACGTAATAGATTAAAATCCCATAAAGCCTTGATGATATTTATGTTCAGAGTGTTTATATCCTACTCATGCTCGTGTTCAATTTTAGTTATTCTCAATGCATGGCTATGACCGTTGTCGCTCTCTAGTTGGTCGCTTCTCAACCTATTTGCTAGCCTTCGCCTGTACTAAGCGGAAATACTGGTTGTGCATCCAAATCCCTTAAACCAAAGTTATTCTGAAGAGTCCACCATATCTACCTATGTGCGGTATTACCCTGTCGTTCCAAGTAAATTTGCATGTGCCAACTCTAAAACCTTCAAATAAACATTTGTTTTCTGTGCTCGTACCACTCATGGAGCGACAGGGCGGTCAGTATCTTCCATGCTAAGCATGTTATTCTCACGAGGAGCTCGTCCTGCATGAGAGAGGCTGGTAAAAAGGATGCCCAGTCCTGCATAATAGAGAAATAAATAAAAAAGAACTCCCCCTAGAAAGTTGATTGTTTAGAGGGCTGATACGTCTCCAATGTATCGATAATTTATGAAGTATTCATGCCATGATTTCCTATGTTTACAATACTTTTATATGGTTTTGATGCACTTTATATGATTTATTTAGAACTAACCCGGTCTGACGTTGTTTTCACCAGAACTACCATGGTGTTGTTTTTTGTGCAGAAAATGAAAGTTCTCGGAATCGCCCGAAACTTTTTGGTGATTTTTTCTGGAACAAATAAGCAATATTGGAGCAAAGAACCACCGGAGAAGAGCCACGAGGTGGGCACAACCCACCAGGGCGCGCTAGAGGGCCCAGGCGCGCCCTGGTGTATCGTGCCCTCCTCGTGGCCCATCTTGGCATGAAACCGACGCCCAAAAATCCTATAAATATAGAAACCATCAGAAATAACCCTAGACTCTCCGCTCTGCCGCCACAACTCTCTGTATCGATGAAAATCCAATCTGGAGACGTTCCAGTACCCTGCCAGAGAGGGGAATCCATCTCCGGTGGCCATCTTCATCATCCCGGCGGAGGCCATGATGAGGAGGGAGTAGTCCACCCTCGGGGTTGAGGGTATGTACCAGTAGCTATGTGTTCAATCTCTCTCTCTCTCTCTCGTGCTCTTGAGATGTCACGATCTTGATGTATCACGGGCTTTGTTAATATAGTTGGATCATATGATGTTATTACCTTGCTATCATGTTGTGATGAATTGAATCTTTCCCTTTGAGATATTGTTATGTTGGATTGAATATTGGATTTGAGAACACTTTATATATGTCTTGCATGTGGATACCCGTGGTGACAATGGGGTGTTCTATTGATTCACTTGATATATGTTTTGGTACTCAACTTGCGGATTCCCGCGGTGACATTGGGGTAATCTATGCATAGGGGCTGATACACGTTCTTGTCCTACTTTCTCCGATAGAAATCTTGGGGCACTCTTTGAGGTTCTTTGTGTGGATTGAGTATTATGAATCTGAAATTGGTTGATGCGTATCATATGGTGTTATTCTAGTACAAACTCTTAGATATATCGAACGGAAAGGATAACTTGATGTTATCTTAGTATGAACTCTTGAATAGATCGATCGGAAAGAATAACTTTAAGGTGGTTTCGTACCCTACAAACAATTTGTTCTTATGTTCTCCGCTAGATAAGAACTTTGGAGTGATTCTTCGTTGCAAATTGAGGGATGGTTATGTGATCCAATTATATTAGCATTGTTGGGAGATTGCACTAGCGAAAGTACGGACCCTAGGCCTTGTTTTCAAGCATTGCAATACCGTTTGTGCTAACTTTTGTTACTTGCTACCTTGCTGTTTTTATATTTTCAGATTACAAAACCCTATATCTACCATCCATATTGCACTTGTATCACCATCTCTTCGCCGAACTAGTGCACCTATACAATTTGCCATTGTATTGGGTGTGTTGGGGACACAAAAGATTTCTTGTATTTGATTGCAGGGTTGTTTGAGAGAGACCATCTTCATCCTACACCTCCCACGGATTGATAAACCTTAGGTCATCCACTTGAGGGAAAATTGCTACTGTCCTACAAAACTCTGCGCTTGGAGGCCCAACAAAGTCTACAAGAATAAAGTTGCGTAGTAGACATCAAGCTCTTTTCTGGCGCCGTTGCCGGGGAGGTGACTGCTTGAAGGTATATCTTTAGATCTTGCAATTAAATCTTTTAGTTTCTTGTTTTATCACTAGTTTGGTTTTATAAAAGAAAACTACAAAAAAATGGAGTTTAGGTTGCATCATTTGTTTCGTCTTTATAATGTCTTTCGTGAAAATAAGGATTCTGAAAATTGTGCTCAATTGGTAGAGGAAGAAATTATGAAAATACGCAATGAGAATTCCTTGAATGATGAGCATGATTGCAATGTTGTTAGTATGAATTCTATGAATATCCAAAATACTAATGATGATTGCACCAGTCATGATAAAAATGTTTCTTATAAGCATGTCAATTTTTGTGGAGTGCATAAAGTTTGTGAAGACGTGCCTTATAGGGATGATGGATTTTGTAAAAAGTGATAGATGAATTTGCTACAAAATTGTGTTCTCTTTGTCCTATTACTTGTGAACTTTGCAATAAAGTTGGTCATCTTAATTTCCAATGCAAACTTTTTCATGATCAAATCATGGCCAAATATTGTAATGACTTTATGATGAGCTTTCTCTATTTTTGGGGAGTGAAGAATTGACACATAAAAATAGTTGGTTTGAAGTATTCATTCTCACGGACGACATTGAAACTAATCTAAAAAATATCTATATGTTTTGCATGGTAAATTGCAATGAGAATGCTTATATTGCCAACTATAGAAAGATGGGAAAACCAATAGAATATAAAAGTAATACTAATGAAAGGGTAAAGAATTCCACTTTGCCTCCTATTGTCTCTCATGATGTAATAGGTGATGAGGAGGAGCTCCCTATTCAACCAATCTCATCAATAAGAAGCTCGAAGAAATTAATTAAACCCACACATGATGTGGTGAAGAAGAAGAAAAGAAGAAAGAGTAGAGGTAAAAAGGTATCTCTCCCAAATGATGTTGCTCCTATTATTGTTGTGCCTCACGAGGATGAATCAAAAATAGTTGTGGAAGATGATACACTTGATGATGATTTTGTTATGCCTATTGCTTGTTGTGATGACTATGATTGGGAATATAATGATGATTCTTATAATCTTGAAAATCTTTTTGGCACCAACTTGGTAAATTATGATGATAATAATTGTTATGCTATTGGTGATATTCATACTATTGATGATGAGAGTGATTATGCTTATGATATGCCAAGCCACAAGCTTGGGGATGTTATGCTTAATGAAGATGATCTTTTTAGTTCCCCTACTTCGAATGATCAAATTTGTTACGATGATTGCATGCCTCCTATTTATGATGATTGTGATATTTATGAAAGTGGGTTTGGAAGAGTGTCAACTTTAGATAATTATTATCCCACTATTTTGGAGGGTGTTGAATTATATTATAATGATAAAAGTGGATTTGGAGAGGTCATGACTTTATTTAGTAATGATTCCACTATTTCAGAAGAGGTTTCACTTGATTTTGATGAGAACAAAGTTGCTACTTATGATGATTATTGTGATGATACTTATGTTATAAAAAGTAGTGATAATTATTATCATAATTTTGAATATCCTTTTACTGAACATTACTCTTTTGATGTGGAAACAATTTATAGTATTCGAGTTTCATTTGATGCTCCCACTATTATGAATGAGAAGGAATTTGCTTACGTGGAGAGTAATGAAAATTCTATGCTTGTGCATCATGAAAATAATGATTTATGTGATAGTTATATTGTGAAATTCCTTCATGATGCTACTGAAAATTATTATGAGGGGGGAACATATGCTTGTAGGAATTGCTATAACATCAAGTTTCCTCTCTATGTGTTCAAAGTTTTGAAGTTATGCTTGTTTTGCCTTCCTATGCTAGTTGATTCTTGCTCCCATAAATTGTTTGCTCACAAAATCCCTATGCATAGGAAGTGGGTTAGACTTAAATGTGCTTGTCATGAGATTCATGATGCTCTTTTGCATGTTTCAATTATTATTCCTATGTGAGCATCATTGAAATCATCATGCCTAGCTAAAAGGCATTAAAGAAAAGCGCTTGTTGGGAGACAACCCAACACTTTTACTTTCTGTTTTTGTGTGTTAACATGATTAAGCTACTGTAGTAATCATGTTTTGTGTCTTTTATTTCAATAAAGTGCCAAGTAAAGCCTTTGGGATGACTCACAAGATGAGTAGAATTGATGCTGAACCAAAACAGAAACTTTTGACTCCAGTACAGTAATTTTCATTTTTTACTGGAGCGTGATAATGATCTGAAATTTTTACACAGTCTTCATATACAAATTATTAAGTTTTTCATAATTGTTCAGAATTTTTTGAGACAGGGAAGTATGATTATACTACAGATCTTCACAGACTGTTCTGTTTCTGACAGATTCTGTTTTGCATGCATAGTTTGCTTGTTTTAGTGTTTCCATAGCTTATATTTGGTGGTATAAATTATGGTAATGATAGAATACAGTAGGTATCATGTGTGAACAATTATGAATATTGTATTGACAACACCTAAGTGAATGATTTATCTTTATTACACTAACCCTTCTCACGAAGTTCCGTTAAGTTTTGTGTGATTGAAGTTTTCAAGTTTTGGGTGAGACACCGATATGAGGAGAATAAGGAGTGACAAGAACCTAAGATTGGGGATTCCCAAGGCACCCCCAAGGTAATATCCATGGAAGACTCAAACGCCTAAGCTTGGGGATGCCCCGGAAGGCATCCCCTCTTTCGTCTTCAACACTATCGGTATATCTTACTTAGAGCTATATTTTTATTCGTCACATAATATGAGTTTTGCTTGGAGCGTCATTTTATTTTGTTATTTTCTGTTAGGTGTTATTTATAATCTTGTTTTTCAATAAAAAGTTCCAAGAATTGCCTTAGGATGCTTGCATTGCATGTTTGATGTGTGCTGTGTAAAAACAGAATCTTTCTCTGTAGTGTTTGAATTTTCATATTTTACTGGAACATGGAAAGTTTCTGAAATTTTTACACAGTGTTGTAATATAAATTATTTAGCATGTCCTAAATATTCATAATGTTTTGAGTTACATAAGTACACTGTTTTCATAAATTGCTACAGACTGTTCTGTTTGGACAGATTGCTGTCATAGTTTTGTTATCTACTTATCCTATAGTTTACATAGCCTATATTGGTAGATATAAATTGTGGAAACGATAGTAAACAGTAGATGATGTTTGGAAATTATTATGCAACTTGTCTTGGCAGTACATAAAGAGTTGATTTATTATTATGTGTACTAACCTATCTCACAAGATCTTTTCGAGTTTTGTGTGGATGAAGTTTTTGAGAATAGGTGAAACCATGATATGAGAGGATTGAACGAGATACAAAAGCTCAAGCTTGGGGATGCCCAAGGCACCCCAAGTAAATATTTCAAGAAGTCTCAAGCATCTAAGCTTGGGGATGCTACGCATCCCACCTCTCTTCATCAACAATTATCGGTTAGCCTATGTTGAGCCTAAATTTTTATTCGTTCACATGATGCATGCTATTCTTGGAGTGTTATTTTTCTTTTGCTTGCTGTTTAATAAAATACGCAGATATGAAAATATTTATTGATAGAGAGCCCTCACATAGCTACTTGATTGTTTACCTACTCATTGATCTTCACTTATATCTTTTTTGAGTAGTTTGATGTTTACTCTTGTGCTTCACTTATATCCTATGAGTAAATTGTGAATGAATTGAATATCATAAATATGAAATTGTCAATGTGCTTTATGCTTAGTAGTAGCTTCACATCTGGTTTAGAAAGTAAAATATGTTGAAGTTTGACAATCACAATATTGGTCATACAAGCAATTCTTGAATGATTAGTATAAGGAAGAGAACTTTCACATACAAATATATTATCTTGGACATCTTCTATGATTGTGAATACCCATTAATTATTTTCAAACTTGAGCAAATTAGTTGAAGTTGGACAAGGAAGACAACGTAATGAGTTATGGTTGTGGATATTTACATAGAAGTTATATTGTTATGGATAACATGTGGTGCTTGTTTAGAACCTTTTGCTAGCCAACACTTCGTACTAAGTAGAGATACTACTTGTGCATCCAAATCCTTGAGCCAAGTTTCTTCCATAAGAGTCCACCATACCTACCTATATATGGTATTTCACTGCCATTCCAAGTAAATTTGCATGTGCCACCTCTAAACATTCAAATAAACATCTGTTTTGTGTGCCTGGACCGCTCATGGAGCGACGGGGGGCGGTCAGTATCTTCCATGTTAAGCGGATTATTCTCATGATGAGTGTTTATTCACTCGTCCTTGCACGAGAGGGGAGGTAATAGGGATTCCCAGTCCCAAAATAAAAAAAATGCAAATAATGAAACAAAACTCCCCCAGGAATGTTGTTGGTATGGACAGTACCCGTGGATTCGGCTAGCCGTGGAGTGTGCTTGTTGGTGGAGGGGGAGTAAACCTTTACTTTTACCGCTTGGGAACCGCCGCTAATGTGTTTAACATGGAAGATATTGATAACTCTTGGTCGTAACGTTGACAGGAAGGGTGCACCTCCCAAAATTATATTTATCTCTTTTTTTAAAACAATGAGCTCTGGCACCTTTGCAAATCCTTGCTTCCCTCTGCGAAGGGACAATCTATTTACTTTCATGTTATTTACTATTCATGTTGAATCAACTTCTTATTCCAACCTCAGTCTATTAGTTGGCAAGCATCATGTGGTGGGGAAAGATCCAAACATATATATCCAGTCAAATATATTTGATCATGATTTATTATTGTTGACAATTATCTCTATGATAAATGAGTTGGGAGGCGAAACATTAAGCCCCTATCTTTCTCTGTGTTCGATGGATGCCATTTGTTCTAAAAATATGCTTTGAGTACTAGCAATCATAGAAGACTATATGATGATTGAGTGTGTGGAGCTCTTACTTAGACTTTGTTGAGAATAGGTTGAATTGCAATTGTTTGGTGACTAAGAACATAGGTTGTTAAGTTTCAAGAGAATTCATTGTTTGAACCATATCATGTGAATTTGTTTCTACTCTATCATGATGATTTTTATGAGAAAAAGTTGATGGCTATAATGCTAGAAAATTGACCGAAATTATCAATGATCAAACTTATATATCATGCTAGCATTCAAACTTCAAAAATTTGTTCTTTTATCATTTACCTACTCGAGGACGAGCAGGAATTAAGCTTGGGGATGCTGATACGTCTCCAATGTATCGATAATTTATGAAGTATTCATGCCATGATTGCCTATGTTTAAAATACTTTTATATGGTTTTGATGCACTTTATATGATTTATTTAGAACTAACCCGGTCTGACACTGTTTTCAGCAGAACTACCGTGGTGTTGTTTTTTGTGCAGAAAATGAAAGTTCTCGGAATCGCCCGAAACTTTTTGGTGATTTTTTCTGGACCAAATAAGCAATATTGGAGCGAAGAACCACCGGAGAAGAGCCACGACATGGGCACAACCCACCAGGGCGCGCCAGAGGGCCCAGGCGCGCCCTGGTGTATCATGCCCTCCTTGTGGCCCATCTTGGCGTGAAACCGACGCCCAAAAATCCTATAAATATATAAACCATCATAAATAACCCTAGAATCTCCGCTCCGCTGCCGTAACTCTCTGTATCAATGAAAAACCAATCTGGAGACGTTCCAGTACCCTGCCGGAGAGGGGAATCCATCTCCGGTGGCCATCTTCATCATCCCGGCGGAGGCCATGATAAGGAGGGAGTAGTCCACCCTCGGGGGTGAGGGTATGTACCAGTAGCTATGTGTTCAATCTCTTTCTCTCTCTCTCATGTTCTTGAGATGTCACGATCTTGATGTATCACGGGCTTTGTTAATATAGTCGGATCATATGATGTTATTCCCTTGCTATCATGTTGTGATGAATTGAATCTTTCCCTTTGAGATATCGTTATGTTGGATTGAATATTGGATTTGAGAACACTTGATATATGTCTTGCATGTGGATACCCATGGTGACAATGGGGTGTTCTATTGATTCACTTGATATATGTTTTGGTACTCAACTTGCGGATTCCCGCGGTGACATTGGGGTAATCTATGCATAGGGGTTGATACACGTTCTTGTCCTACTTTCTCCGATAGAAATCTTGGGGCACTCTTTGAGGTTCTTTGTGTGGATTGAGTATTATGAATCTGAAATTAGTTGATGCGTATCATATGGTGTTATTCTAGTACGAACTCTTAGATAGATCGAACGGAAAGGATAACTTGATGTTATCTTAGTACGAACTCTTGAATAGATCGATCGGAAAGAATAACTTTAAGGTGGTTTCGTACCCTACAAACAATTTCTTCTTATGTTCTCCGCTAGATAAGAACTTTGGAGTGATTCTTCGTTGAAATTGAGGGATGGTTATGTGATCCAATTATATTAGCATTGTTGAGAGATTGCACTAGCAAAAGTACGAACCCTAGGCCTTGTTTTCAAGCATTGCAATACCATTCGTGCTCACTTTTGTTACTTGATACCTTGCTGTTTTTATATTTTCAGATTACAAAAACCTATATCTACCATCCATATTGCACTTGTATCACCATCTCTTCGCCGAACTAGTGCACCTATACAATTTTCCATTGTATTGGGTGTGTTGGGGACACAAGAGATTTCTTGTATTTGATTGCATGGTTGTTTGAGAGAGACCATCTTCATCCTACACCTCCCACGGATTGATAAACCTTAGGTTATCCACTTGAGGGAAAATTGCTACTATCCTACAAAACTCTGCGCTTGGAGGCCCAACAAAGTCTACAAGAATAAAGTTGCATAGTAGACATCAAGGGCACCCGTGGATACATATAGACATGGAAAGTGTTTGAATGGTGGAGGGGGAGTTAAAAATTTATTCTGCTTCGGAACCGCTATTGATGTGTTTAGCATGGAATATACTGAAATCCTTTGTTGTGACGTTGACAGGAAAAGCACACCACCTAAATTATACTCATCTCTGTTCTAAACCTTGAGCTCTAGCACCTCTGCAAATCCATGCTTCCCTCCGCGAAGGGACATTCTTTTAATTTCATGTTATTTTCTTTTTATTATTTGACTCATCATCTTCTCATTCAAAGCACCAATCCTGAGAGTGCTATTGTCATTTTTATGCATTGGGTCTAGTTAATATTGGATGTGAGCATTAATGGATCTCTTCTACCCTGAATTACAATGTTTAGTCGCTGCTTGAACTTTAGAGGTGCTCTGCATTTATGTTTTGCAGTCCCAGAAAGGGCTAACGGGATACCACTTTATCATATTGTATCATGATTGTTTTGACAAAGTGTTGGTATTTGAGATATAGTATTATTGCTCGCTAGGTGATTATGCCATTGATATGAGTAAATATGGTTTCTAAGTGTTATCATTTGTATGTTTACATCATGGCTTCTGCTGAAAACTATATTAACTAAGCTTATATATGGAAACAATAACAAATGAGTTTGTAAAAGTTTTTCTTTATCACTTTCAGTTTATCAACTGAATTACTTGAGGCCACACAATGAGTTAAGCTTGAGGGAGTTTATACGTCCCAAATGTATCTACTTTTCCAAACACTTTTGCTCTTGTTTTGGACTCTAATGTGCACAATTTGAATGAAACTAACCCGGACTGGCGATGTTTTCAACAGAACTACTATGGTGTTATTCTTGTGCAGAAATAAAAGTTCTCAGAATCGAACAGAACTTTGCGGTGATTTTTTATTGAATAAATAAAAAATACTGGAACGAAAATCAATCGGAGAGGGGCCACCTGTAGTCCACAAGACAATAGGGCGCGACCACTCCCCCCGAACGCGCCCTGATGTCTTGTGGGGCCCACAGGCGGCCGTCTGACCTAAGTTCAAGCTTATAAATCCCGTTTCCCCGAAAAAAAATAAGAGATAAGATTTCATCGTGTTTTACGATATGGAGCCGCCGTCATCTCCTGTTCTTCATCAGGAGGACTAATCAATCTGGTGTCCGTTTGGGTGGAGAGGGGGATTCGTCGCCATCGTCATCATCAACTCTTGTCCATCAATAACTCCATGATGCTTACCATCGGGAGTGAGTAATTCCTTAGTAGGCTTGCTGGACGATGATGGAGTTGGATGAGATTTATCATGTAACCGAGTCAATTTTAAGGATGGCACCCACGGGGTTTGGGTACGGGTGGAGCCATCCCATACCCTTACTCGTCGCCCCAAATCTTACCCATCCCCCGTCAACGGGTACATTTTTTCCCCATACCCGTCACCCATCAGGGTAATGGGTACCCGCGGGTAAAATTACCCAGATTTGTAACACATCAATTTGAGTGTCATAAACAACAACTTATAATAAAAATTCATAAACAACATCACTTCATGACAACAACACATACTCGTAAACAACAACACATTCTAGACATGGGCTAGCTGCGGGATTTATGTAGATATAATATGTTTAATATGTGGATAAATAATATTTAAGGCCTAAATTTTAAATTATATGCAGGTACATGGGTATGCGGGTATGGGTTATACTAAACCATACCCGTACCCACTATACCCGATGAGTTTCAAATTTTCCCACTTATGTTCCCATGGTTATATTTTTTACCCATACCCTTGCCCTAATAGGGTTTTTACCCACCTGATACGCGGGTAATGGGTACCCATTGCCCTCCTTGACTCAATTTGTTAGGGCTTGATCCCTAGTATCCACTATATTTTGCGATTGATATTCCTATGACTTTGCTATGCTTAGTTGTCACTAGGGCTCGAGTGCCATGATTTCAGATCTAAACCTATTATGTTTCCATGAATATAAGAGTGTTTTGGATCCTATCTTGCAAGTTGTATGCATCTATTATGTGCTATGATTCGTAGCCCCTAAGGTGACAATAATTGGTGTGTATGAGGAGTTCATGTATTCATCATGTGTTAATACTTTGTTCCGGTTCTCTATTAAAAGGAGGCCTTGATATCCCTTAGATTTCCTTATGGACCCCGCAGTCACGGGAGGGTAGGACAAAAGATGTTATGCAGGTTCTTATTATAAGCACATATGACGATTTACGAAATACATGCTACATTATATTGATGAATTGGAGCTAGTTCCGTGGCTCTCTAGGTTGTGACTGTTATATGATGAATGCCATCCAAACACACAAATATCCCTCACTGATCCAATGCCTACGCTTTTCTCATATTGCATTTGCGAAGTTACTACTGTTACTGCTGCTGTTACAATCACTACAAAATTGTACTGTCACTGTTACTGTTACTATCAATTTATCATATTACTTTGTTACTAAACACTTTGCCGCATATATTTAGTTTTCTAAGTATGATTGAATTGAAAACTCAACTGCTAAGGCTCATAAATATTCTTTGGCTCCACTTGTATCGAATCAATAAATTTGGGTGAAATACTATCCTCTAAGACTGTTGCGATCCCCTATACTTATGGGTTATAAGTGGTGGTGTTGTGAGCCTTCAATTAAGTTGTGGAGAGAGCCCCAACCTTGTTTGTAAAGGTCAGTTCGCCGCTTTTAAGGGCACCGTTAGTGGAATCACAACATTTTGCATTGTGCGAGGGCATGAGGAGAATAAGGTGGTCCTAGTGACATCTTGGGGAGCATTGTGCTTCCACAACTCTCCAACGAAGATGTACCTCCCCCAAAGGAGGGAACTTCGGCAACACATCTTCGTCTTCATCGACTCCACTTGCGTTACTTCGTGCCTTTACTTTGTGCAAGCTTGTATTGTGTGTTTATCTTGTGGTTGCATTTGTTGTTGTTGTGCTTGTCATATAGGTTGTCCACCTAGTTGCATATCTAGACAACCTACTTTCTTGTTGAGCCTTAATATTGTTAAAGGAGGAAGTTGTTAGTCGCCTATTCACCACCCTCTACTTGACCATACTGATCCTTTCACTAGTTTTTGGTTTTGCTTTAAGTGGCCACCGAAGCGTTTTGGGTTGAGATGTGGCTTTCGCTGGAACATGGTGGTGCAGGTCAACGACGACGACGCCGTGCTATGATGGACGGCATGAGTTGCTGGAACTAGCACTGGGCAGAGCTGCATCCAAGGGGTGGTGCTGGAATGACGGCGAGATGGGGAGTGCACGCGACAACAGCGAATTCGAGATGCAGAGAGAGGCGGTGAGTGGCAGAGATCCAGCGGGTCTTGCTGCTCGTCCATGGCGCTCGCGCCCCCCGAGCGTGCTCATGTGATTTTAAGGGGGAAAAGCAAAAAGGAACGTTGTGGTGGGGACGTAAGACCTTGAATCTGACGGCTAAAAAGGGTTTTACTGGTCGGAGCGACCGACCGAAATTTGGGTCGGCCGGCCGGCGCCTAGCATCGCCCTTTTCATATTGACTGGAAAATTCTCTTGAAAAGTCCATTTAGACTCAAAAAACAAAAATTCCTTTTGAAACATTATTATTTTACCTTAAGAAATTCTAGTCTATGGTAGTTTCTGCTATGAATCAGTTGTTTTTTTCTCGCAAAAAAAAAGTAACAGAAAATATAGGGAAAGTGGGAAACCATACGCTTTCCATGTGTGGCCATATCTCATCCATGTGTGCTCCACAAAACCTCGTCGCGGCTCTGGATTCTGGACCCCACACCGAACCGCCCGCCGGCGATAGCAGCCGCCGCCAATGGCCGCCGTCTCGACGGCCCAAACCCTTCCATTCGTCACCACCCGTACCTTCCAGTCCCCGCTATTCTTCCTGTCCACAGCACGGAGGGCCCCAACCTCGCCGACCTACGCCGACCGCCCTGCTCCCGCCGTCGCGTCATGTCCTTGCCCCGGTGGAACCCGCAGGACTCAGGCTGCCCAGCCCGTTCTCCCTGCCCGCGCGGCCGGTTCGTACTACGCGGCGAGCGCGGCAGAAGGTACTCTGCGTAATCAAATTTGGGCCGTGCTGTTTGCTTGAGCTCTTGTAATTGTTACAGTTGTGTGCTTTTGAAGGGGATGAAGGCATGTCTGACCCGGAGCTGAGGCTGGTGTTGGAGCTTGCCACCGACGAGGAGCTTCTGGAACTGGAGGAGATCCTGTATGGTGCCAGGTCTGGTGCTTGGGCTTGCTGATTGTTCCAAACTTCCAATGCTGTTTAGCA
Organism: Elymus sibiricus; assembly: GCA_039707655.1. Lineage (NCBI taxonomy): Eukaryota > Viridiplantae > Streptophyta > Magnoliopsida > Poales > Poaceae > Elymus > Elymus sibiricus. Next base: position 305,327,287 of record CM077671.1, read on the forward strand.
TTGAGATAACTGATTGTTTGGTTTCGATCATATCAATGGGTTTCACGAGACAGAGTTGAATTCGTTAGTTTCGAGTTTCGAGTTTGGTTAATAGCGTGCATATATAATCTGCTGCGATGTACTACCCCTTTTGCTTAAGCTCAGTGTAGTTGTTTTGGACTTTTTGGCTACCTCTTTTGCTTAAGCTCAATGTAATGATTTGCTGCACAATTGGTCAAATATATCTAGTTCTTGCAAATACTCCTTCCGTTCCTAAATATAAGTCTTTATAGAGATTTCACTACGGACTACATACGAAGCAAAATGAGTGAATCTACACTTTAAAGTATGTCTATATACATCCGAATGTAGTCTGTAGTGGAATCTCTAAAAAGACTTATATTTAGGAACGGAGAGATATAATGCATGATTACAAAGTAGTAACGCTAATTGCATTTAAATTATGGCCAAAGAGGAACAGATCTGTGAATTTATACAGGATAGAAGCAACTAGATCATATTTATTTGGAAATAATTAACATTTCATCTCCTTTGTTTCTTTTTCCATCTACTAATATTTTAAACCATCATGGTTTTTCTCTTGAGTATTCTTTATTGTGCTGACTGATTCAGTTAGACCTACTCACTTTCATGTGTTTGCATAATGGGACTGCTACAAAAAGCTGTTGCACAATATCTACCTGTCATAATATTCCAATGTTTCACACTGTGAGCATAAGCTTTGGTTCTGTGTCTCCCTATTCTGCAGCTATTTCAGCCCGGTGCTAAAATCAATTGCGAAAAGGCCGAACACCGTTTCTGTTGTTGCTTTGGATGATATCGAGGAGAGAGATCTTTTCATCTCAAAATTGGAGTCGAGGTTCTTGTATCTTGCTGCAGATGCACGCTCAGTTATAAGGTCAGTCAAGTAGGCTTTTATCCCTGTCTCATATAAAAATGTATCCCTGATTATATTAGTTACCCTGTAGAAGCCGACCTGATATTTGAACGTGTTGTACTTGTACGGTCGTTCTTCATAGGGGTTGGAGGCCATCATACAGGAATGTCTTGCTTCAAGTAAGAAGAGAACTTGGTGTTCAATGCTCCAGTAAATTATGTAGTGCGGATCTGGAGGCAGAAATATTTCTACACCTCCTGGATGAATATTCGAGGTATATAGATATTTTTTTGTGAAGTGTAAGGATGCCCCAACACAAATTTCTTTCCTTTGTGTTTGAAAACTTCGAAGACCTATACTCCCTCTTTGCCATACTAGTGGTCTTGAATACTGAATTGTTTCTTCATTTAGCCGTCAGAAAGGATCATTTTCGTTTCCATGGGATAAACAGAAATCTCCAAAAGAAAACCCTAGCCTTGAAGTAAACAACTGGAAGGTGCTTACTGATGCTGCTTGGAGGATCGGAACAAAGGGACTAGAAAGTACATTCTTGAAGGTTATTTGCGGTTATTTATTTTCTTTAATTTGTGATCCTTCACTTCTTTGGCTAATTTCAATATTTCTTTGATATGAAAGGGTGGCAGTGCATTGACTGTAAAAACAATCTATGAATCGGTAGGAAATACAGTTTATTTGTTGGCAGATCGAATTCTGCTACTTCTCAGTTCTCACAGCACCGTTGTTTATTAATGTCACTTACCATTATGGTAGTTAGCCAAGAGACTATCTGGAAAGCTGCTGATGGAGACAGCTAATTATGAGATAAAGAAATAACTTGTTAAGCAGGTATGCCTATTTTAATTGATTCTTTTGATTTAGTGCTTCTGAATTTTTATTTTTTATGTGGTCATCGCTAGCACAATAGATATAGCTTCATATCTGTGTTTGCCTAGTATAAGCTCTTATTCTATTTCCCCATCTGGAAAATGCATTGGCAAAGCTTGACATTTACACCAACATGTTTGCATGTTGCAACTGATATTCACTACTGTCTTAATAGAATATATCCTCCAGAAGTAATGTCTTTACCATTTCCAGGGTGGCCGATTAGCTGCTGTTAACCTTGAATCTAGAGCTGGCTTGCTTGCAGCTAGGCAGGTAATACCATGTTTTTTATCTTCATTCTCTTCCGCAGTGAGCTAGTATGCCCAAAGCCGGCAGTGTGTAGTAGACAGCTACTTTTGTAAATCAATAATAGTATTGTACCCACGTTGTTTGTCGAAGATGTTAAGTTTGAACAATCCTCTTGCATTTATGCAGGGTTTGGCTCGTGCAGCATCCAGATATGTTGGCCTTAGGAGTTTCATGAGTTTACTTGGACCAATGTATGTTTATTCTAATATTCTGAAGTATATTTTCATAAACCTTTCCTGTCTGCTACCGCCTTATTTTCTGGCTGTCAATATCTATCTTACACCATGATCTGATCTAATTAAATTCCCCTTTGCACATGGAATATTTTGCCTGTAAGTCGGCTACTAACTGTTCTGCGCTTACACTTAACTGTCACACAGAATGTGGGGCACACTCTTGGCTGATATTGTGATCCAAATGCTCGGGACAGATTATGCTAGGATCGTGCAGGCAATCTACGCTTTTGCCCAGGTGAGGTTGACTTTATCTCCTTGTTTGGTCTCAGTAGCTGCATTGATTCATATGTCGCCTTTCTTACAGATTCGGCTCACTCGTTCGTGTTACCTACAATCCCATGAAGAATGACCAAAGCACAATCATTACTGGACAAGCCTAATTGGGCACTCTGATCTTGTCTACCATTACAGCTCCATAGTGTACATTCTGACCGCGCAGACCATTTCTCTCTGCAGTACTCTATGATAAGCTCTGCAGCTCTCGGTGGTGCATAGATAACAGAGCAATTGGCAGATGGTAGGTAGCAAGAACAGAGAAGAACAGCAGCAGTTCACCCCTTCGAATTGCGAGAATTTGATTGTAAAGCTTAGGAAAAACAGCATAGTGTCAGGATTGAAACTGTGTATTAGTAGTAGTGCTAGTACTTAACAAATAGCTCACGATAGCCATTTGGGCCACCTACTCTCTGAAGGCGGTAGTTGTGGATGAATATACATCGGCTTCACACTTCCACGGGGTGCCGAAGTTGTAGAACATGCATTCCATTCTGTCCCGGTTAAACAATGTAAAATAACGGCTCCCTCTCTCCTCATCTTAAACTACTGCGCCCTACCTTTCAGTTAGGCAAGGCGTACTTCGTTGGCATTACTTCATGCTTATACCAGCCATCCATATATCTTAAAAGATATCATATGGTTGCATCGCATTTGCATATAGCACCCTGCTCTGATCATCGATGTTTTGTCCCTCTGCAAACTTTTATAAGACCTCTTAGGTCGCTAAGTAGTGATCGAAAAGGTCTTGTAAAAGTTTACAGAGATAGTACTTATTACTGGTTTAGATGTTAGTTTTTTGCTTAGGACACAAGATATCTACAATATGTGCCTCATCATCAGCAACCGCACTGGTGATTTTGGCAACCTGAAGATGGTCGTGCAAAGTTTTTCCTAAGCTTTACATGAGAGAAAGCGAGGTGCCGAGTGCAAAGTTTCAATGGGAGACGAGCCATGCTGTGGACGAGCGCCATGCTTAGTCTAGAAGGATGCACGGTCCATTGTTTACAGAGCCCAGCTCTCACCAGACCGCCGAAGCTTTCTAAATCCCGGGCACTTACCGCGTGAGATGGAGCCGAAGGAACCGCTGCATGATCGGCACCATAAAGTGCGGCGCGGTCCAGTCCACGCCAACGCCTGTCTTCTCCAGGGGTCGGGTGCGACGACATGGCTGCGAAGATGGTGATCAGCCTGGGGAGCTCGCGGCGGCGGAAGCGCGGCGAGGTGCTGTTCCGGTTCGACTCCTTCTGCCAGCCCGGCTACCCGGCGCAGCTCGCCGGCGCGTTCCGGGACAACGTCAGGACCCTCCTCGGGCTCGCGCACCTGGAGGCCGGCGTCCAGGGGGAGACCAGGTGCTGGTCGTTCCAGCTCGAGCTGCACCGCCACCCGCCGACCGTCGTCAGGCTCTTCGTCGTCGAGGAGGAGGTCGCCGCCTCGCCGCACCGCCAGTGCCACCTCTGCCGTGTCATCGGTACATACGTACAGGCTTTGAGTAACCATCGCCCGCCCGCACGCGATCAGTCTGTCACGGGGAGATCATCGGTCGCGTATGTGTGTCGTGCCATGTCGCAGGTTGGGGCCGGCACCTGATATGCAGCAAGAGGTTTCACTTCGTGCTGCCGAAGAGGGAATCCTCCGTGGAGACCGATGGGCTGTGCTACGCGATCGGCCTCGGTGGCGGCGGCGCCGAGAAGGCGGCGAAAGGGACGGCGACCTCAAGGGGCCACCTGCTGCACGGCGTCGTGCACCTCAACGGCTACGGCCACCTCGTCGGCCTCCACGGCTTCGAGGGCGGCTCCGACTTCGTCTCCGGCCACCAGATCATGGACCTCTGGGACCGCATATGCTCAGCCCTACACGTAAGGTACGTCTGTATGTGACGTTGCAACCTACGTACTACGTGGTATATATATCGATCGCAAACGTATGTATACGTGCTGCATGAGCGAGCGATGAGTTCTCACGTGCACTCACTCAACCTTTGTTGTGTGCTGCAAGGAGGGTGAGCCTCGTGGACACGGCGAGGAAAGGGCAGATGGTGCTGAGGCTGCTGCACGGCGTCGCGTACGGCGACACATGGTTCTGGCGGTGGGGCTACAGGTACGGCCGCCCGAGCTACGGCGTCGCGCTGCAGTCGTACCAGCAGTCCCTCCACGCGCTCCAGTCCATACCGCTCTGCGTCCTCGTGCCGCACCTCTCCTGCTTCAGCCAGGAGCTCCCCTTGGTGGTCACCAAGTACCAGGCCATCAGCGGGCACAAGCTGCTCAACCTCGGCGACCTCCTCCGGTTCATGCTCGAGCTCCGGACCCGCCTGCCGGCGACCTCCGTCACGGCCATGGACTACCGCGGCATCATGTCCGACGCTTCGTGCCGGTGGTCGGCCAAGCGCGTGGACATGGCGGCCCGTGCCGTCGTGGACGCGCTCCGCCGGTCCGAGGCGCCGGCCGCGCGGTGGGTCACGCGGCAAGAGGTGCGCGACGCGGCGCGCACATACATCGGCGACACGGGCCTCCTCGACTTCGTTCTCAAGTCCCTCGGCAACCACATCGTTGGCAACTACGTGGTGCGACGCGCCATGAACCCGGTGACCAAGGTGCTCGAGTACTGCCTGGAGGACGTGTCCAGCGTGCTCCCGGCGGCGGTTGGAGCAGGCGCCGGCGTGCCGCCGGGCCACGGCAAGATGAGGGTGCGGTTCCATCTCACAAGGGCACAGCTCATGAGAGACCTTGTGCACCTGTACAGGCACGTGCTCAAGGAGCCGAGCCAGGCGCTCACCACCGGCGCGTTCGGCGCGATCCCGGTGGCGGTAAGAATGATCTTGGACATCAAACACTTCGTCAAGGACTACCACGAAGGGATGACCGCGTCCAACAGTGGCGTAGTCGGTCATGTCTACATCAGCCTTTGCTGCACCTTGATCGTGAGGAACGGGAGCTCTGAGGTGGTTCCGCCGTACGAGACGGTGACCGTGCCGGCGCATGCCACCGTAGGCGAGCTCAAGTGGGAGGTGCAGAGGCTGTTCAGGGATATGTACCTCGGCCTGAGGACCTTCACGGCCGAGTGCGTCGTGGGGATCGGCGCCGGCCTGGAGGCCAGCCCGGCGCTCGGACTGATCGGAGTGGGAAGCACCGTCGTGGTTGAAGGGGTGGTCGGCGAGCAGCAGGAACCGGCCGAGGAGGGCGACCAGAGGAAGAAAGCGGCTGCCGTGTGCGAGGGGAGCGGCGACGTCGGAGAGAGGGTCGTAGACTGCGTATGTGGCGCGGACGATGACGACGGCGAGCGCATGGCGTGCTGCGACATCTGCGAGGCATGGCAGCACACGCGGTGCGCCGGGGTCGCGGACACGGAGGACGTCCCGCACGTCTTCCTCTGCAGCCAGTGCGACAACGACGTTGCCTCGTTCCCGGCCTTGAACTGCTAGAAGCTGCTCCAGGCATGCATAAACGTTGCTGCAAACAATCGCTGCTAGTCTATCTACATGTACTCCCTCCGTCCCATCCCTCCGTCCCAAAATAAGTATCTCAACCTTAGTACAACTTTGTACTAAAGTTAGTACAAAGTTAAGACACTTATTTTGAAACGGAGGGAGTATAACCCAAGACTTCAACTGTTTATATTGTCCTTTTCATGTTGTTGGCGGGACCAAATTACGAAATTGGGATGAGTTTTATCGCACCGACTAAGAGCCTCCATTGCTTTTTGTCTTTACTAGCAAAACGCATGTCCACATTTTGCTGCATCACCGAGATACACTATCACTCTCATTTTCATGAAATCATGAACAATTTTTGAAAATCACGAACATTTTTTTAAACTCATGAACATATTTGAAATCGTGAACATTTTTCAAATTCACGAACATTTTCTAAAATCAGGAACATTTTTGAATTCATGAACATTTTAGACTATTTTCAAATATTTTTTAAAAATCTGAACATTTTTAAAACATGTTTCTCGAATCGGCGAACATGTCTAGAGTCGAAGATTTTTTTTCGAAATTAGTGATTTTTTTTAAATATGTGATTTTGTGAATCAGAGAACATTTATGAATCAATAAACTATTTTTTTAGTTTACGAACAGTTACTGATTTTTTTAGGAATTTTTTCAATTCATGAACATTTCTTGAATTGACTATTTCTTGTTCAAATTCATTAACATTTTTTAACACTTGAACTTTTGAAAAAATCATGAACGTTTTTTATTTCCCAAACATTTGTTTAAAATTTTGTGAGATTTCTTAAATATGCAAACATTTTTTTTAAAATCAATAGTATTTTCTGAATACACAAATGTTTATTGATTATTAAACATTTTGTTTCACAATTCTATTTTTTTTTTAAATTTCTATTTTTTATTGAAGTCCCAAAATTATTTAAAGTAGAAAAACACAATGACGGAAAAGAAAAAACGAAATTTAAAAAACAGATTGGTCATACATGGGCCGGCCCAAACAGGTGCGTTGTTTCTTCTCCTAGCGCGCAGAGCGCAGTATAGGAGGTTCCTATTGCATGGGCCGGCCCAGTCCGAGATTTTTCTGTATGAAACGTTTTTTATCACTTATCGGTGGCATTGGTGGGTAATATTTTGCAACTTTGGGGGCAGTTTTGAGGACGTACGAGCAGAAGCACTACGTCCTTTATTAGTAGGTAAAGATTGTTATGGAAACGCCTCCATTGCTTTCCATTGAACAACATTGGTAGTGAGTCGTATCTCGAACGCATAAGTGAAGATCAAACTCCTTCTGCTTGGCTTTATAGGGCCGGAGGCATATCGTTGGATTATATTTGAATAAAGTTTATATACATATAATTTTGATGAAATATAACACATATTTTGCTTGTCAAATTAAGAACTTAGGAAAACGCGCACGCTCTATACACCTGACGAGAGGTAGTTGACAAAAATCGTAATCCCGTCATGGTCAAAGGCGGTGAGATCTCCTCTCTCGTGTGTTTTGCCCTTGCCTCTTGGCTTCTCTTTACTTTATACGGACATGTCCCGAAGTAAGAATGTCAATTTGTCTTTTTGAGATGGATGTCAGTTTTCTCGAGAGGTCTAATGGGTAATAGGACAAGAACCATCAATGTCCGAAGTATTTAAACTCCTCCATGTGAGTATAAGTATTTGGCAGAAGCATGTGCATGTGGGACTCATGCTTAGCCCTAAGGAGGAAAAGATATTTGAGCTGACAAATTGAAAAAACTTACAAAAAAAATCTAAGTTTGAGAGGTTTTTTGTACCGGGAAGAAATATGTGCGTGCGGACCCATGTTTGGAGGGAGATGTTATATATTTTCACCAAGTTAAAAAACTTATAAAATAATCCAAATCAAGGGCAAGTTTTGTTGTTAATCTTCCCACAAAAAATGTTTTAGTGTTAGGCGTGTAATTTCAAATAGTTTACCGTTCTCCAAACTACCAGAGTGCATGTCACATGAGAGGTTGACTTGATATATGTCATCGTTCAAAATTGAGATGGTTGGCAGCGGGTAGCCAAGCTGCCTAAGGTAGGTTGCGCTTGTTGGAAATATATTCTAAAGGCAATAATAACTGTGTTATTATTTGTTTCTAAGTTTATAATTAATGTTTATGTTTTATGTTACTGCAATAGTTTTCGAGTGTGCAATAACCAGAAGGCTTAGATGAAAACTCATATGCATGTGTAGAATGATGAACGGTAAAATAGATTCCTAGTCTTGCCTCTAGGACTAACTCAAGTGTTGCATGATAGTTCTGTTTTCCTCGTCATAGGCATGAGTTAAGTATCACTATGACGCTGATAACATTGAGGGCACGATGTTAAAAGAACACTTGTGTTGAATTGGCCAAAGTTGTATGTTATACTAGCAGATGATTTCGTCACAATTCTATAGTCCATAACACAGAGAAAGTTAATGTAAGCATAATTCCTTAGACCATGAGAGTGTCGAGTCACTTCATACTATATGATGCACTTTGGGGTTGTTCTAACATCAACATTAACAGGGTGAGCATAACGGTAACTTATAGGTTCATCGAAAAATGTATGGCAAGGGACTAGATATTCGAGACTGGGATTTTCTCCTCCCATGATAGAGAGATATTCTTAGGGCACTCTCGGTGTGACAATATTCACAATCGGCTGACCAGACACAACGTGGCTAGCTCACGGGGGTGCCGGAACACGAGAGCGAGGAAAGAGCACAAGAACGGTAATGAAGAGACTAACATGGTGATCATGTGTTGATTCACGGGGATGCCAATATATCTCACCTCGGGTTTGGGAAGTATCGCAGAGCAAAAGGAATATCATACGATAGCTACATGTTCACTCGATAATCATTCATGTGAGTATAGGGGTCAATATGGATGTCCATAGTTCCGCTATTGATCATTGAACGAAAGATGTTTCGGTCATGTCTATATTTTACCGAACCTGTAGGGTCACACACTTTTACGGTTCTATGATCTGATGACTACTACTTGAGTCAGGAGTTTAGGAGAATATCACCAGAAAAGTTTCGGAGGTAACATAAATTGTATCGAGAGAGAACCGAAAGTGTTTCAAAGAAACCAAAAGCGTTACGAAGAAAACCGCATAAAACCGAGAAGGTGGAAAAGTTTCGAAAGATGTATAATTACGTAGGAGGGCTCCGGGAACTTTCTCCCCGAGGCCCTTAAGATTAAAGAGGCGCCCTGGGCCAACCCCTATAAGAAAAGGCCTATTGGTGCCTATAGGGAGCAGTCGCATGGGCCTTAAGGCCCAATAGGGTAGCGCCCCACTTAGCCTTGGCGCACAAGCCTAGCTTGGTGTGACTAGGGTGTGGGGGTGGGCCCCACCCCTTGGTGCACCGCCACATGGGGGAGGACCCTCCTCCAAGTCAGCCTCCCACTCCCCTACACCTATATATACCCAATGAGGCGCCCTTCTGTTGAACACAAATTCCCGCGCAAAAAACAAGCCCCTCTCTTCCTCTAGTTCTCTAGAAAAGTTGTTGTCCCACAAGGATGCTCTCCTTCCTCTAGAACTCCCGTGACGCCTAGCTTTGGACGATGTCGAACCCTTGATCTCGTGCGCGTGCAATCCGTAGAGAGATCATGTTTTCAATCTTTGTTTGAAGGACTGTCCGTGGGACGGTTCTCCAGACTTCAAGAACGATCTACGCAAAGTCTTCTTCCACTACAACTCTGAATTGTAAACGATCAGATCTAACCTTGTATGCATCTTCATAGTGATCATGGTTCTTGTTCTGTAGGACGGATTTTTGTTTTGTTTTGTACTATGATTCCCAATAGCACTTGTGCAAGTGGCCTTTGTCCCAACACGCATCTGTGGGCTCCACGTGAATGTGCGGGGTGTACATGTATTTGGCTTGTACTTAGAAACTTTTTTTCTTTTGTAGTTCGGCATTGATGGAGCAGAAAGTCGTCAGTACCCTTGGTAGGGTGCCCTGCATGCCCAGAATTACGAGGATGGAGCTCGCACACACAATTTAGCCAGGTCCGGGCCTCCGTGAGGAGTAATACCCTACTTCATGCTTTGTTGTTTATAGATGGTGGGTATATACCTCATGCGACGGATTATGATGGAGTAGATATGTGGTTACCGAGAGTTCTTCCTATGAGAGTAGATAGGGATGAGCGCCCCCTAGCCTCTTATACGCCCTATATTTCACTTTATGATGCAATTCTTGTGTCTTTTCTCTCTTAATTTGCAAGTTTTATCGCAAGAGGGAAATTGCCGACAGCTGGAATTCTGGACCTAAAAAGAGCTACAACAGAGATAACTATTCTCCGGATCTCCAAATGACCTAAAAACTTATGGAGATTTATTTTGAATATATAAAAATACTTGAAGAATAAAATACCCGAGAGGAGCCACCATGGCCCCACAAGCTCAGGGGGCACACCCACCCCCTGGGGCGCGCTGTGTGAGCTTGTGGGGTCCACGGATATCCACCGTTGCCCATCTTCTCCTATATGATGTCTTTTGCTCTAGAAAAAAAATCAGAAGAAGACTTTTGGGAAGAAGCGCCACCGTCTCGAGGCAGAACCTGGGAAGGAGCACTTTTGTTCTCCAGTGGAGCGATTCAGCTGGGGAAACTTCCCTCCGGGAGGGGGAAATTGAAGCCATCTTCATCACGAATGCTCCACTCACTATGGGAGGATTCATCTCCATCAACATCTTCATCAGCACCATCTCATCTACAAACCCTAGTTCATCTCTTGTATTCAATATTTGTCTCAAACCTCACATTGGTACCTGTGGGTTACTAGTAGTGTTGATTACATCTTATAGTTGATGCTAGTTGGTTTATTTGGTGGTATGTTCAGATTGTTAATCATATATTTATCCTCTCCGGTCATGAACATTAATATGATTTGGGAGTATTTCCATTTGTTCTTGAAGACATGGGAGAAGTCTTGTCATAAGTAATCATGTGAAGTTGAGTTTTGTTCAATGTTTTGATGATGTGTTGTGTTGTTCTTCCTCTAGTGGTGTCATGTGAATGTCGACTACATGATACATTACCATGTTTGGGCCTAGGGGAAGGCATCATGGGATTAGTAAGTAAATGATGGGTTGCGGGAGTGGCAGAATCCTAAACCCTAGTTTATGCGCTATGTCGTAAGGGGCTGTTTTGGGTCCATATGTTTCATGCTATAGTTAGATTTATCTTAATTATTCTCTTGTAGTTAAGGATGGTTGCGAAAGGGGTTAATTATAAGTAGGTTGTTTGTTCTAGTAAGAACAACACCTTAGCACCGGCCTACCCACATGACAACTTATCAAAGCAATGAGCGAGAGTCAGTGAATCGTGGTGAAAGTAACTAGACCATATTCCCATGTGTCCTCGAGAACGCTTTAATCACTATAAGAAGTACTTCTGGCTTGTCCTTTGCTATAAAAAGAATTAGGCCACCTTGCTGCACCTTGTCACTTTTGTTATTTGTTACTTGTTACAAATTATCTTTCTATCAAAGTATCTATCACAACTACTTTACAACACTTGCAGAGAATACCTTGCTGAAAACAGCTTATTAATTCCTTCTGCTCCTCTCGTTGGGTTCAACACTCTTACTTATCGAAAGGACTACTATTGATCCCCTACACTTTTGGGTTATAAATACTTTTTTTCTGGCGTCGGTTGACGGGGAGTGAACGCTCTTGGTAAGTGGAATTTGGTATGGAAACATTTATACTACGTGTTGAATTTCATCGTTACTTGCTACTATGAAAAATAATCCTTCGAGAGGTTTGTTTAGGGTATTTTCACCTCAACTGGATGCGGTAAGAGCCGCTCCTCAACATACTGAAAATATTTGTTATGAAACCCCTTTTGATATTATGGACAAGTTGCTTGCTAATCCCAATGCGTGAGATGGGACAATACATCCTGATATGCACTTAATCTATATGGATGAACTTTGTGGCTTGTTTAAGCTTGCAGGTCTATCAATGCATGAAGTTAAGAACAAATTATTCACTTTATCTTTTAAGGGAAGAGCATTGGCGTGGTATATGCTATTGGATGATACCGATTCATGGGATTGGAATTGAACGAAGCTGGAATTCCACCAGAAATTTTATCCTATGCACTTGGTTCAATGTGATTGGAATTTTATATATAAAGTTTGGCCACGTGGAGGAGAAAGTATCGCTCAAGCTTGGTGGAGGCTTAAGTACATTATGATCAAATTCCCCAATCATGAGCTCTCGAGAGAAATGATTCTTCAAAACTTTTATGCTTTCTCATGATGATAAAACAATGCTTGACACTTCTTATGTCGGTTCTTTCATGAAGAGAAGTATTGAATTTAAGTGGGATCTTATTGAAAGAATTAAACGCAACTCTGAGAATTGGGAGGTCGACACAGGTAAAGAGTCAGGTATAAATATTCAATATGATTGTGTTAAGTCTCTTATAGAAAAGATGTTTTACTAAGCTTAGTCCAAATTATGGACTTGATTGTGAGATAGTAGTTACATTTTGTGAATCTTTTGCTGCTCATGTTGATCTTCCTGAAGTGAAGTGGTTTAAATTTCACTACCCCTACTAAAGATATTTGTGAAGTACCTATTATTGCTAATACTCAAATACTTGCTTACACTGCTAATCCTATTGTGCCTACTGCTTATATCGAGAAGCCACCTTTTCCTGTTAGGATTAAATAACATGCTAAGGACACAAATGTGATTCATAAGAGTAATACTAGAGCACCTAAACCCTTTGAACAAATTAAAGTAGAACCTCAAATCGCAATGGTTAAAGATATCTTGGTTGTTAATATTGATGAGCATGTCATATATTTATGTGATGAAGCTGCTAGAATTGCTAAACCTGTTAGAAGTGAAAGTGACATGCTAAATAAGAATAACAAGGTTGTTGGCATGCTTGTTTTTTGTGTTAAGATTGGAGATCATTGATATCATGTTTTATGTGATATGGGTGCCAGTAAAAGTGCTATTCCTTTTTCTCTTTATCAAGAACTTATGCAAGATACTGCTGTAACGCCCAATATGCGGTCATATCCTCGCGGAAACTTGGAAGTCTCAACAAGGATAGAAGTGCATATCGGAGACGCTTTAACAAGGTGGATATCGTAACAAATACATGTATTGAAGACAAGAGTACACAAGATATGGCTTACACTCACCACAAGCTACAACATGAATATCTCAATACATCAATACATAGCAATCATCATACAGAGAAGCAGGATCCGACTACGGATGAAATCAAATGAAAAGTAGATGACGTCCACCCTGCTATTCCCAGGTTGCCAACCTAGATCTCATCCTATGATCGACGAAGAAGAAGAACTCCAAATAGAACAATCATCGCTTTCACGTCAAAGCATCGCATTACCTGTACCTGCACCTGTTGTTGTGGTAATCTGTGAGCCATGGGTACTCGACAATTTCATTACCAAGGGTATCAAGACTAGCAAAGCTTAATGGGTGAGGAATGGTTAAGTGGTGAGGCTGCAGCAAGCACTAAGCATTTTATCTGGCTAACTTGCGAGTGCATGAATAAGAAGAGTGATATACGCCTAATCAGACGTGAACTAGTAATGATCAAGAAGTGATCCTGAACACCTACTTATGACTCAATCATAACCCCACCGTGTTCTCTTCTTGGTTCAAACCTCACAAGAAGATACGACCACAGTTACGCACACGGTTGGTGTAGTTTAATTAGATTTAGTGTTAAGTTCTCTACAACCGGATATTATAAATTTTCAAGTTGCCACATAACCGCGGGCACGGCTTTCCGAAAGATTTAACCCTGCAGGGGTACTCCAAGTAGTCCATTATAAATTAGCACACGCATCCGATGGAAAAAACCTCACACCATGATAACACGATGCTTACGATAAGGAATCCCGGTGGAAAAGCCACTCGTCAAAGGTAAAACTAAACTAGCAAGACCTCCCGGTGAGCCAGATCCGTGTCTAGAGCCATGCACTCTCTATCTACGGGCATCATCCGTCTATGCGAAGTGGACGGTAGCCAGAATATACCTCAAGTTTCCTCGAGGTGGCACCGATGACTACTAGGTAGGTGGACCAACACTCATGGCAAGCACTGGCCCTGTTTGTTGATTAGAAGTCCACGGGGTCCGGAAAGTCCCTATGCAAGTTTTATTAGGTTGGCAAATGGTAAAACCAATGTTGGGCCTTGCTGAAGGAGTGATACGTCTCCAACGTATCTATAATTTTTGATTGTTCCATGTTGTTATATTATCATTCTAGGATACTTTATATGCATTTATTTGTTATTTTATCATTTTTGCGAACTAACCTATTAACCTAGTGCCAAACCAAACGACGTCCAAATGACCCAGAACTTTTTAATGATTTTTCTAGACAAAAATAAGACCTGGATGCTTCGGAGGGAGTCCGGAGGTCGCACGAGGTGGTGCCAAGGCAAGAGGGCGCGCCCCAGGGGGCGCCCCCTTGCCTTGGGACCACCTTGTGGCTTCGTTCGACCTACCTCCACCTCTATATATTCTCTAAAATTGGGAAATCAACAGAGAGCCACCCAAAACCCATTTCCGCCGCCGCAAGTCTCTGTTCCGCCGTGTTCCCATCTGGAGCCTTGTTCCGGTACTCTGTCGGGGGGATCGATCACCGAGGGCCTCTACATCAACCTTTCTGCTACCATGATGATGTCTGGGTAGTTCACCACAGACCTACGGGTCCATAGCTAGTACCTAGATGGCTATCTCTCTCTCTATGATCTTCAATACAAAGTTCATCGCATCTTCGTGATGATATATTCGATGTAATCCTCTTTGCGGTCTGTTTGTTGGGATCCGATGAATTGTGGGTTTATGATCAGTTTATTCATGAATATTAATTGAGTCTTGTCTGAATTCTTTTATGCATGATTGTTATAGCCTTTTATTTCTCTCCGATCTATCGGTTTGGTTTGGCCAACTAGATTGATTTATCTTCAGTGGGAGTGGTGCATTGTGAGGGGCTTAATCTTGCGGTGCTCTATCCTCATGACAGAAGGTGTCAAGACATGTATTGTATAACTGTCATTAAGGGGAAAATGACGGGTTTTATTCATGTTGAGTTTACTTTGTCTACATCATGTCATCTTGCTCAAAGCGTTACTCTGTTTCATACTTAATACTCTAGATGCATGCTGGATAGCGGTGATGAGTGGAGTAATAGTAGTAGATGCAGGCAGGAGTCGGTCTACTTTCTTACAGACGTGATGCATATATACTTGATCATTGCCTTGAATGATTGTCATAACTATGCGCTTTTCTATCAATTACCCAACAGTAATTTGTTACCCACCATATGGATTCTTCGAGAGAGAAACCTCTAGCAAACACTATGGCCCCCGGGTCTACCTAAATATAAAAACTTAAAAACCTTATTACCCTTGTTGTCCTTTTATTACTTTTATTTTATTTTGCATTTATAATATCTATCTATCAAGATTTAATCCTTGCAAGTAACGAGTTCAAGGGGCTTGACAACCCTCTTCCCGCGTTGGGTGCAAGTGTTTTATTCTTTGTGTGCAGATGCTGTTGACAGGGTTTGTGTGATTCTCCTATTGGTTCGATAACCTTGGTTCTCACTGAGGGAAATACTTATCTCTAATGTGCTGCATCTCCTCTCCTCTTCGGGAAAAAACCCAACGCAGTTTACAAGAAGGAAGAATTTTTGGCGCCGTTGTCGGGGAGACATCATCAAACTTCTCACTAGGTACCTATATACAAATTGTCATTCACTTTTTCTACTTTTTATTTGCTGTTATATTTTACTTTTTATAAAAATAAAAAATACAAAAATATTTCTATTTGCTTGTCTGCTTAGTTATCTAGTTTACTATCTAGTCTACTCGTTTGCTTGCTAGTTTACTTGTTTTGTCAGTCTCAAGATACTACTAAGTTGTGTGACTTTTCAAATACTAATAATAATGATGTTATTAGTACCACTATATGACCCGCCACTAGTGCGGAGTTTTATGACATCAATGCCGCTTTGCTAAATCTTGTTATGAAAGAACAATTTTTGGGAAGTCCTAATGAGGATCCCGCTTCGCATCTTAATACCTTTGTTGAATTATGTGATATGCAAAAGAAAAAGGACATAGATAATGATGTGTTTAAATTAAATTATTTCCTTTTTCACTAAGTGATAAAGCTAAAACTTGGTTTTCATCTTTGCCTCGCAATAGTATTGGAACATGGGATACGTGTAAGGATGGTTGTCGCCAAGTATTTTCCTCCCGCTAAAATTATATCTCTCCGAAACCAAATTATGAATTTTAAACAACATGAGCAGTAACATGTCTCACAATCATGGGAGAGGATGAAAATGATGATTAGAAATCGTCCCACTCATGGCTTAAATCTATGGATGATTATACAAAATTTCTATGTGGGACTAAACTTTGTGTAGAGAAACCTTCTAGATTCTGTTGCAGATGGTACCTTTATGGAGGTGACATTAGGAGAGGTTACAAAACTTCTGGACAATATCATGACAAATTATTCTCAATGGCACACCGAGCGAGCTCTAACTGGTAAGAAGGTAAATTCTGTCAAAGAAATTACTACTCTGAGTGATAAAATGGATGCTCTTATGAATATGATTGCAAATAAGAATGCTCAAGTTGATCCTAATGATATGCCATTGTCTAATTTGATTGAGAAAAATAATGATGCTATTGATGTGAACTTTGTCTCTCGAAATAATTTTAACAATAATGCTTATAGAGGTAATTTCAATGCTAGGCTGTACCCCGGTAATTACTCTAATAATTATAGCAATAATTATGCTTATTCCTATGGAAATTCATCTAATAATAATAATAGGATACCCTCTAATCTTGAGAACACCATTAAAGAATTTATTAGTTCTCAAAATATTTTTAACACTATGGTAGAAGAAAAATTGCATAAAGTTGAGGATATGGCTAGAAACATGGATAGGATTGCTCATGATGTGGAAACTCTTAAAAGTAAAACTTGCCACCAAAGCATGATAATAATGAGTCTATTAAGTCCATCCGGATATCTATTAATGAAAGTAGGGAGACAATCTCTAGGTTGAGAGCTAAGTGAGAATTCCTAGATAAGGCGCTTCCTCCCGGTTTTTATCGTAATCATGATGAAGATATTGAAATGATTGGTGTTTCTCCTATTGAATCTTTATTTACTAATCTGAAAATAGATGATAAAGGGACTAGAGATGAGTCAACTTTAGCTAGAGGGCGCTCTATTTGTTTGGAGGGTGGTGATCTTAATGATAAAAATGAAAAAGGTGGGTTTGGAGAGGTCAAAACTCTAAATAGTGATGATGCACCCACTACTTTGGATTACAAGTACTTTAATTATGAAAGTTTCTCTTTAGTTGAATGTATTTCCTTGTTACAATCCATGATTAGCTCCCCCAATGCTTATGAGCAAAATAAACCTTTTACTAAACATATTGTAGAAGCCATGGTGAAATCTTATGAGGAGAAACTTGAGTTAGAGGTTTCAATACCTAGAAAGTTGCATGATGAATGGGAACCTACTATTAAAATTAAAATTAAAGATTATGAATGCAATGCTTTGTGTGACCTTGGTGCTAATGTGTTGATACGTCTCCAACGTATCGATAATTTATGAAGTATTCATGCCATATTTACCTATGTTTACAATACATATATATGGTTTTGATGCACTTTATATGATTTATTTAGAACTAACCCGGACTGACATTGTTTTTCAGCAGAATTACCATGGTGTTGTTTTTGTGCAGAAATTAAAAGTTCTCAGAATCGCCCGAAACTTTTTTATGATTTTTTCTGGAGAAAATAAGAAATAACGGAGCGAAGAACCACCAGAGGGGAGCCACCTGTGGGCCACAAGCCAACATGGCGTGCTCACACCCTGGGCGCGCTCTGTTAGCTTGTGGGCCCCACGTGGCTCCGGTTGACGTGATTCCAACGCTGAAAAATCCTACATAAACAGAAACCCTCTGAAATAAGCCTAGAACTTCCGCTCCACTGCCGCAAGCCTCTGTACCAAAGAAAACTCATCCGGAGCCCTGTTCTGGCACCCTGCCGGAGGGGGCAATCATCACCGGAGACCATCTTCATCATCTCGGCGGTGTCCATGACGAGGAGGGAGTAGTTCACCCTCGGGGCTGAGGGTATGTACCAGTAGCTATGTGGTTAATCTCTCTCTCGTGTTCTTGAGATGGCACAATCTTGATGTATCACGGGCTTTGTTAATATAGTGGGATCATATGGTGTTCTTCCCTTTCTATCTTATTGTGATGAATTGAATCTTTCCCTTTGAGATCTCATTATGTCAGATTTAATATTGGATTTGAGATCACTTGATGTATGTCTTGCATGTGGATACCCGTGGTGACAATGCGGTATTCTATTGATTCACTTGATATGTGTTATGGCATCAACTTACGGATTCCGGTAACCTTGGGGATCTATGCATAGGGGTTGATTGCACGTTTTCATACTACTTTCTCCGATAGAAATCTTGGGGTACTATTTGAAGTTCTTTCTGTTGGATTGAATATGATGAATCTGAAATTGTTTGATGCTTGTCGAATAATTAACCCACGGATACTTGAGGTGACATTGGAGTATCTAGGTGACATTAGGGTTTATTGATATGTATCATATGTGTTATTTTAGTACGAACTCTAGGGCTGTTTGTGACACCTATAGGAATAGCCTAATAGATCGATCGGAAAGGGTAACTTTGAGGTGGTTCTACTACCTACAACAATTTCATATTATGTTCTCCGCTACTTATGAACTTTGGAGTGATTCTTTGTTGCACGTTGAGGGATGATCATATGATTCTATTATGTTAGCATTGTTGAGAGATTGCACTAGTGAAAGTATGAACCCTAGGCCTTATTTCCAAGCATTTATACAACGTTTTGCTCGCTGTTTGCCACTTTTTACCTTGCTGTTTTTAGTTATTCATATTACAAAAACCTATATCTACTATTCATATTGCACTTGTATCACCATCTCTTCGCCAAACTAGTGCACCTATACAATTTGCCATTGTATTGGGTGTGTTGGGGACACAAGAGATTTCTTGTATTTGATTGCAGGATTGTTTGAGAGAGACCATCTTCATCCTACACCTCCGACGGATTGATAAACCTTAGGTCATCCACTTGAGGGAAATTTGCCGTTGTCCTACAAAACTCTGCACTTGGAGGCCCAACAACATCTACAAGAATAAAGTTGCATAGTAGACATCATGTGTCTACTATACCTAAATCTATATGTGATGTGCTAGGTCTCACCGATATAAATGAATGCTCCCTCAACTTGCATTTAGTGGATTCTACTATTAAGAAAACATTGGGTAGAACAAATGATGTGCTTATTCTTGCTAATAGAAATTATGTGTCCGTGGATTTATTGTGCTTGATATTTATTGCAATCCTTCTTGTCCAATTATAGTTGGTAGGCCTTTCCTACAAAGTATAGGTGCTATTATTGATATGAAGGAGGGAAACATAAGATTCCAATTCCCATTAAAGAAAGGGATGGAATACTTCTGTAGGAAGAGAATTAAACCACCTTACGAATCTATTATGAGGGTCACTTATGGACTGAGTGTCAAGGATGACAACACATGATACTATGCATTATGCCTAGCTAGGGGCATAAAACAATAGCGCTTGTTGGGAGGCAACCCAATAGTTATCTCTAAATTTTTGTTTTACCTTCTGTTTTGGTGTGATGACATGATTATTACCTCTGTAATGATTGTGTTTTTATTTTTAAATTAGTGTTTGTGCCAAGTAAAGCCTTTGGGATGATCTGGAAGATAGTAGAATTGATACGGTGCAAAAACAGAAACTTTTGCGTCCAGTACAGAATTTCTCTGATTTTATTGGAACGTCTTTTTGATCTGAATTTTTACACAGTATTGTTATACAGATTTCCAATGGATCTCATGAGGTTTTGTTGAGTTTTATGTGCTGAAGTTTTCATGTTTTGGGTGAGACCATGATGGATGAAGGAATAAGGAGTGACAAGACCCTAAGCTTGGGGATGCCCAAGGCACCCCAAGGTAAAATTCTAGGAAGACTCAAGCATCTAATCTTGGGGATGCCCCGGAAGGCATCCCCTCTTTCGTCTCCATTCCATCGGTATGTCACTTGGAGCTATATTTTTATTCGTCACATGATATGTGTATTGTTTGGAGCGTCATGTATTATAGTTTGCTTTATTTTTAGTTTGCCGCAATCATTGTTTGCTGGACACACCTACTTGAGAGAGAAACATCTTCATCATGATTTGTTAAAATACTCTATGTGCTTCACTTATATCTATTGAGCTTAGCAGTTGCTCTAGTGCTTCACTTATATCTTTTAGAGCACGGTGGCATGTAGATTTTATAGAAATAATTGAACTCTCATGCTTCACTTAAATTTGTTTGAGTGTCTAAATAAATGGTAATGGTAATTTGCACTGGTTATAAGATTAGTCCAAAAAGGATAGGTATTCAAGGAGTGCATAATAAAACCTTCATGTAGCTCACTATAAGAAGAAACTGTGGGTTAATGATATTGATGTAGTAATATGAAAGAGCATGAGTACATGATTGTTGGTTAGTAGAAATATCGGTAGTTAAAGCGTGTTGCTTGTTGCTCATCTAAATATTGGTTATGGCATGGTGATGATGTGTGAGCATTCTTATTCCTTATTGAAATCCTAGTGTTGTTCGGGTCGGAGGCGCGTGATGGTTAACTCCTCCCAAGCTCCTCCCTAGGGGCATGCGGTAGTACTTTGCTTAGAGAGAGAGCTAATAAGGCTTTGCAGTAAGTATATGAGTTCTTTATGACTAATGTGAATCCATGGATGTATGCACACTCACCTTTCCGTATATTGCTAGCCTCTTTGGTACCATGCATTGCCCATTCTCACCTCGAGGATCGATGCAGCTTTCGCCGGTGCATCCAAACCCTGTGATATGATACGCTCTATTACACATAAGCCTCCTTATATCTTCCTCAAAACAGCCACCATACCTACCTATTATGGCATTTTCATAGCCATTCCGAGATATATTGCCATGCAACTTCCACCGTTACATCACATGACTTGTGCGTTCATCATCATATTTCTTTGCATGATCATGTAGCTGACATAGTATTTGTAGCAAAGCCACCATTCATCATTGTTTACATGTTATGCTAGATCATTACACATCCTGGTACACTGCCAGAGGCATTCATATAGATTCATAATTGTTTTATGTTGAGTTGTCATATCGATTTGTAAGTAAATAAAAGTGTGACGACCATCATTATTAGAGCATTGTCCCAGTGAGGAAAGGATGATGGAGTAATGATTCTCCCACAAGTCGGGATGAGATCCGGACGAAAAATGAAAAATAGGGGAGGCCAAATGAGCCCACCAAGAAAAAATAAAAAAAAAGAGAAAAAGAAAATAAAAAGAAATAAAAACCAAAAAAAGAAGAAGGAAAAAATAAAAATAAAAATAAAAATGATAGAAAAAGAGAGAAGGGACTTTGCTACTATCCTTTACCACGCTTGTGCCTCAAAGTGGCACCATGTTCTTCATACAAAGAGTCTCCTGAGTTATCATTTTCATATGCTAGTGGAAAATTTTCATTATAGAACTTGGCTTGCATATTCCAATGTTGAGCTTCCTCAAATGCCCGAGGTCTTCATAAGCAAGCAAGTTGGATGCACACTCACTTAACTTCTGTTGAGCTTTCATACACTTATGCTCTAGTGCATCTGTTGCATGGCAGGCCCTACTCCTCGCATTGATATCTATTGATGGGCATCTCCATAGCCCGTTGATACTCCTAGTTGATGCGAGACTTTCTTTCCACTTTGACTCCTTTGATATCTACCACCATATTCTATTCCAGCGATATGCTATATCCATCGTTCACGCTCATGTATTGCGTGAGGTTGAAAATGCTGAAGCGCGTTAGAAGTACGATCCAATTGCCTGACTTGACACCTTGGTGCTCATGATCTGTACTTATGTGGTGAATATGGAGTCATGTCATGCTAATATGATAAAATGAGTGGGGAGTAATGTTCTTCAAGGATCGTATATTTTGAAAGTTAATGGTTATGTTGCTTATGTTTATGGATATTATTATGTTGATGTTTATTAGTTCATCGCTTCTCAAAGATCATACCTACAAGAGATTACATGTTGGGTAGCATGTCGCATCAAACATTCTGTTTTTATCATTTACCTACTCGAGGACGAGTAGGAATTAAGCTTGTGGATGCTGATACGTCTCCAACGTATCTATAATTTTTGATTGTTCCATGCTGTTATATTATCATTCTAGGATAGTTTATATGCATTTATATGCTTTTTTATATCATTTTTGTGAACTAACCTATTAACCTAGTGCCTAGTTCCAGCTGCTGTTTTCTGCTTGTTTTTAGCCTTTCAGGAAACCAGTACAGAACGAAGTCTAAATGACCCAAATTTTTTTGATGTTTTTTATGGACAAAAATAAGACCTGGAAGCTTCGGAGCGAGTACGGAGGCCGCACGAGGCGGTGCCAAGGCAAGAGGGCTTGCCTTGGGACCACCTCGTGGCTTCGTTTGACCTACCTCCACCTCTATATATTCTCTAAAATCGGGAAATAAATAGAGAGCCACCCAAAAACCTTTTTCCACCGCCGCAAGTCTTTGTTCCACCGTGTGCTCATCTGGAGCCCTGTTCTGGTACTCTGCCGGATGGGGGTCGATCAAGGAGGGCCTCTACATCAGCCTTGCTGCTCCCATGGTGATGTGTGAGTAGTTCACCACAGACCTATGGGTCCATAGCTAGTACCTAGATGGCTATATCTCTCTCTATGATCTTCAATACAAAGTTCATCGCATCTTCACGATGATCTATTTGATGTAATCCTCTTTGCAGTGTGTTTGTTGGGATCCGATGAATTGTGGGTTTATGATCAGATTATTCATGAATATTAATTGAGTCTTCTCTGAATTATTTTATGCATGATTTTTATAGCTTCATATTTCTCTTCGATCTATCAATTTGGTTTGCCAACTAGATTGATTTATTTTCAGTGGGAGTGGTGCGTTGTGATGGGTTTAATCTTGCGGTACTCTATCCTCGTGATAGAAGGGGTCAAGACACGTATTGTATTACTGCCATTAGGGGGAAAACGATGGTGTTTATTCATATTAGTTGAGTTTACTTTGTCTACATCATGTCATCTTGCCCAAAGCATTACTCTGTTTCATACTTAATACTCTAGATGCATGCTGGATAGCAGTCGATGAGAGGAGTAATAGTAGTAGATGCAGGCAGGAGTCGGTCTACTTGCTTACGGACGTGATGCCTATATACATGATCATTGCCTTGAATGATTGCCATAACTATGCGCTTTTCTATCAATTGCCCAACAGTAATTTGTTTACCCACCGTATGCTTGCTTCGAGAGAGAAGGCTCTAGCGAACACTATGGCCCCTGGGTCTACTTAAATATAAAAAAACCTTATTTACCTTGTTGTCCTTTTATTACTTTTATTTTATTTTGCATTTATAATATCTATCTATCAAGATTTAATCCTTGCAAGTAACGAGTTCAAGGGGCTTGACAACCCTCTTGCCCGCGTTGGGTGCAAGTGTTTTATTCTTTGTGTGCAGGTGTTGTTGACGGGGATTTGTGTGATTCTCCTATTGGTTCGATAACAATGGTTCTCACTGAGGGAAATACTTATCTATACTGTGTTGCATCTCCTCTCCTCTTCGGGGGAAAATCCAACACGGTTTACAAGTAGCAAGGAGTTTTATCCTGAAACGTATGATCAAGGGGCCACATAATACCCCACATGTGTTAGAAGCGCTCATCAAGGAACATAACACCGTTATAATGGAAACTAGGGCAGCAAGAGTGGAACAAAACGCCAAGCAAAAGGCCGAGTTTTCCACCCTTCACCAAGTGTATAGGTGCATTAATTAAAATTAGCAAGATATTTTTATATCTCATGACATCCATGTCTCAACATGGAACAATTTACACCTGCAACTAGCAACACTATAAGAGGGGCTGAGCAAGCGATAACATAGCCAAACAACAGTTTGCTGGGAAGGTACAGGTTAGAGGCTTATCATGGCGTTTTGGGAGGCTTGACAAACAAGAAGTAGGTAGCGAGACATAGTGATAGCAACGAAACAACTAGCATAGCAAATATTGTAGTGATACCCAAGGTAATGGTCATCTTGCGTGGAATCCTGCTTGGAAGAAGATCGAATCCGTGAAGTAGACGAACGGGTGTAGTCGAACGAATCCTCACACTCAGAGACGTTACCGGAACTCTAGAGAGAAGAAGCAATTGGAAAACAAACAAACAAGATAGTAAACACCACAACATAATCATGACATGATGCACAACCAAATATGATGCATGTTCGGTTTAAAAAGGCATGGCATGGCAAAGTGCAACGATCAATTACTACACATTAAGTGAAGCTCAATATGCAACGCGTTACATATTGACGAAACTCCACGTTGAATTATTTAGTTTATTCCCGTTTAGGTACTCAACAATATTAAATGTTGTTAAACATGGCAAGAGATGAAGCATAAATAAACTACATATCTAGGCAATTTAAATGAGGCCGGAAGCAACACATAACAATTCCGGAAATCCCCACATGTGAATTTCGAATTTGGTACTATTCTACCTAAAACACAATTTAGAGTTGTTAAACATGCAAAGTAAGTGCACCATGTGATTCTACACATTTTTCTAGTCAAGTTACATATATAATTTATTTAATTCGGAGCTACGGTTATTTAGTTACGAAATAAACCATTTAAGCATGACATTTATGCAAATTAATGCAAACAACAGTTTTAAACATTTTTAACACATGTGAGAGTTGGATATTGTAAAACTACATGAAATTCTACCCAAGATACATATATGACATATTTTATTTGGATGCATGGATATTTAATTATTAGCATTTTTAAATCATGGCATTTTCTATAAATATGCATGTCCTCGAATAATTGGCAAAATCGCAGCGTAGAGAAAAAAACATGTTGGGCCGAACCTGGATGAGCGTTGGATAGTATAACATGCACTGGGCAAAGGTTTGGATGGGGTTCTCGCATTGTGCCGGATCTGGCTGGGCTGGCTGTGGGCGATGATGGGCGTGGCCCAAGCGCGAAGCAAAGGAGGTAGGTGGCTCGATGCGGCAAAGTAGAGTAGCACGACAGGAGGCAACTAGTGTGGCGGCGCGTGGATGACAGGTATGGACATATCGGGAAGGTTGGTACCGGATCCGAGGCAGAGGGGCTTGATCTGCCAAAGAACGGCATCGTACGGCGAGCTCCATGGCCGGCGATGACATGGTTACCTGGCAGGTTACAAAGAGCGGGAGAGTAATACGTCTCCAACGTATCGATAATTTATGAAGTATTCATGCCATAGTTACCCATGTTTACAATACTTTTGTATGGTTTTGATGCACTTTATATGATTTAAATGGAACTAACCCGGACTGACGTTGTTTTCAGCAGAATTACCGTTGTGTTGTTTTTGGTGCAGAAAATGAAAGTTCTTGGAATTGAACAAAAAAAATTGAAGATTTTTTCTAGAAGGAAAGGGACCCAGGAAGCTTTGAGGGAGTACCAGAAGAGCCACGAGGAGGTGACAAGGCAACCTGGAGTGCCCAGGGGGGTGGGCGCGCCGGGATACCTTGTGGGCCCCTCGGGCACCTCCCTGACGTGATTTCAACGCTCTATATTTTCCAAAACCCTCGAAAGTTAACCTAGAACTTCCGCTCCACCGCCGCAAGCCTCTGTTATGAAGCGATCTCATTTGGAGCCCTTTTCTGGTGTCCTGTCGGAGGGAGAAATCATCACTGGAGGCCATCCTCATCATCCCGGCGGTCTCCATGACGAGGAGGGAGTAATTCTTGTAGGGGAACGTTGCATGGGAAACAAAAAATTTCCCACACACACACAAGATCTATCCATGGAGATGAGCATCTATGAGAGGGGAGATCGGATCCACATACCCTTGTAGATCGCTAAGCGGGAAGCGTTAAGAAACGCGGTTGATGTAGTCGAACGTCTTGGGGATCCAAATCGCAAGCCGTCCCGCGATCCAATCACGATCTAGTGCCGAACGGACGACACCTCCGCGTTCAGCACACGTACAGCTCGATGACGATCTCCGTCTCCTTGATCCAGCAAGCGAGGGCGGAGAGGTAGATGAGTTCTCCGACAGCACAACGGCGTGGTGGCGGTGGTGGTGGAGCAATCTCAGCAGGCCTACGCCTAGCGCTACCGAAACCGTGAACGGAGGAGAAAACGATCTAGGGAGAGAGAGGGGTGCCAAGGGCTTCGTTTGTGCTCTTGGGGCGCCCCCTCCCCTCTATATATAGGTGGAGGGGCGTGGAGATCAGCCCCTCCAAGCCCTAGGGCGCAGCCAAGGGGGAGGAGTTGGACTCCTAGTCCAATTCCCTCCCTTTCCATAAACAGGTGGACTTTCCACCTCTCCCAAGCCACATGGGCCTTGAGTGACTTGTGCACCTGGCCCAATAAGGCCAGGGCGCCTCCCGTCAGCCCATTCAAACCCTTGGGACGTGGTGGAACCCTTGGTGGACTTCCGGACTCCTCCTGAAGTTTCTGGAACCTTCTAGAAGCTTCCCGGTACAATACCGGAAAAACCCGAAACTTTTCCGGTAGACAAAATATGACTTCCCATATATAAATCTTTACCTCCGGACCATTCCGGAACTCCTCGTGACATCCGGGATCTCATCCGGGACTCCGAACAACCTTCAGTCACCAACATACATAACTCAATAATACCGAAACGTCACCGAACGTTAAGTGTGCAGACCCTGCGGGTTCGTGAACTATGTAGACATGACCGAGACACCTCTATGGTCAATAACCAATAGCAGGACCTGGATGCCCATATTGGTTCCTAAATATTCTGCGAAGATCTTTATCGGTTGAATCTCTATGTCAAGGATTCAGTTAATCCCGTACGCTGTTCCCTTTGTTTATCGGTATGTTACTTGCCCGAGATTCGATCGTCGGTATCTTCATACCTAGTTCAATCTCGTTATCGGCAAGTCTCTTTACTCGTTCCGTAATACAAGATCCCGTGGCTAACTCTTTAGTCACTTTTCTTGCAAGGCTCATTGTGATGTTGTATTACCGAGTGGGCCCTAAGATACCTCTCCGTCACACGGAGCAACAAATCCCAGTCTTGATCCATGTCAACTCAACATACACCTTCGGAGATACCTGTAGAGCATCTTTATAGTCACCCAATTACGTTGTGACGTTTGATACACACAAGGTACTCCTCCGGTGTCAGTGAGTTACATGATCTCATGGTCATAGGAACACATACTTGACATGCAGAAAACAATAGCAATAAACTGACACGATCATATGCTACGTTCATAGTTTGGGTCTTGTCTATCACATCATTCTCCTAATGATGTGATCTCATCATCAAATGACAAAACTTGTCGATGGCTAGGAAACCACAGCCATCTTTGATTGACGAGCTAGTCCATTAGAGGCTTACTAGGGACACATTGTTGTCTATGTACCCACACATGTATTTGAGTTTCCAATCAATACAATTATAGCATGGATAATAAACATTTATCATGAACAAGGAAATATAATAATAACTATTTTATTATTGCCTCTAGGGCGTATTTCCAACAGTCTCCCACTTGCACTAGAGTCAATAATCTAGCTATGTACTCCGCTTCGCACGTAGAATCAGCTACCACGCTTTGCTTGGAACTGCACCAGCTTACCGCTCCTCCATTGAGAACAAATACGTATCCGGTTTGAGACTTAGAGTCATCCGGATCAGTGTCAAAGCTTGCATCAACGTAACCCTTTACGACGAGCTCTTGATCACCTCCATAAACGAGAAACATTTCCTTAGACCTTTTCAGGTACTTTAGGATATTCTTGACCACCGTCCAGTGATCCACTCCTGGATTACTTTGAAACCTTCCGACCATACTTATGGCAAGGCTGACGTCTGGTCTTGTGCACAACATTGCATACATGATAGAGCCTATCACAGAAGCATAGGGGATGACACTCATCTTTTCTCTATCCTCTGCAGTTACTGGGCATTGAGTCTTACTCAACTTCACACCTTGTAACACAGGCAAGAACCCTTTCTTGGACTGATCCATTTTGAACTTCTTCAAAACTTTATCAAGGTATGCGCTCTGTGAAAGTCCTATCAAGCGTCTTGATCTATCTCTATAGATCTTGATGCCTAATATGAAAGCAGCTTCTCCTAGGTCCTTCATTGAAAAATTCTTGTTCAAATATTCCTTCACGCTTTCCAAAAATTCTATATTGTTTCCAATCAGTAATATGTCATCCACATATAAAACCAGAAACACTATAGAGCTCCCACTCACTTTCTTGTAAATACAAGCTTCTCCATAAACTTGTATAAACCCAAACGCTTTGATCACCTCATCAAAGCGCTTATTCCAACTCCGAGATGCCTGCACCAGTCCATAAATGGATTGCTGGAGCTTGCAAACTTTGTCAGCATTCTCTGGATCGACAAAACCTTCTGGTTGCATCATATACAACTCAAGGAAACCGTTGAGGAATGTTGTTGACATGCATCTGCCAAATTTCATAATCGAAAAATGTAGCTATTGCTAACATGATTCTGACGGAATTTAGCATCACTACGGGAGAGAAAGTCTCATCGTAGTCAATTCCTTGAACTTGTGAAAAACCCTTTGCCACAAGTCGAGCTTTATAGACGGTGACATTACCGTCCGCGTCCGTCTTCCTCTTAAAGATCCATTTATTCTGAATGTCCTTCCGCCCTTCAGGTAATACTTCCAAAGTCCACACTTTGTTTTCATACATGGATCCTATCTCGGATTTCATGGCCTCTAACCATTTGTTGGAATCCGGGCCCACCATCGCTTCTCCATAGCTCGTAGGTTCATCGTTGTCCAACAACATGACCTCCAAGACAGGGTTACCGTACCACTCAGGAGCAGTATGTGCCCTTGTCGACCTACGAGGTTCGATAGTAACTTGATCCGATGCTTCATGATCACTATCATTAGCTTCCTCTTCAACTGATGTAGGCTTCACAGAAACATTTTTCTACGCTGCGCTACTCTCTGGTTGAAGTGAAGGTTCAACAACCTCATCAAGTTCAATTTGCCTCCCACTCAATTCTTTCGAGAGAAACTCTTTCTCGAGAAATGACCCGTTCTTAGCGACAAACACTTTGCCTTCGGATCTGAGATAGAAGGTGTACCCAACCGTCTCTTTTGGGTATCCTATGAAGACGCATTTCTCCGCTTTGGGTTCTAGCTTTTTAGGCTGAAGCTTTTTGACATAAGCATCGCATCCCCAAACTTTAAGAAACGACAACTTTGGTTTCTTGCCAAACCACAGTTCATATGGCATAGTCTCAACGGATTTAGATGGTGCCCTATTTAAAGTGAATGCAGCTGTCTCTAACGCATAACCCCAAAACGATAGCGGCAAATCGGCAAGAGACATCATAGACCACACCATATCCAATAAGGTTTGATTACGACGTTCGGACACACCATTACGCTGTGGTGTTCCAGGTGGCATCAACTGTGAAACAATTCCACATTGTCTTAAGTGATTGCCAAACTCATAACTCAGATATTCTCCTCCTCGATCAGATCGTAGGAATTTAATCTTCTTGTTACGATGATTCTCAACTTCACTCTAAAATTGCTTGAACTTTTCAAACGTTTAAGACTTATGTTTCATTAAGTAAATATACCCATATCTACTTAAGTCATCGTTGAAGGTGAGAAAATAACGATATCCACCGCGTGCCTCAATGCTCATCGGACCGCACACATCAGTATGTATGATTTCCAACAAGTCACTTGCCCGTTCCATTGTTCCAAAGAACGGGGTCTTAGTCATCTTGCCCATGAGGCATGGTTCACATGTGTCAAGTGATTCAAAATCAAGTGACTCCAAAAGTCCATCAGTATGGAGTTTCTTCATGCATTTTACACCAATATGACCTAAGCGGCAGTGCCACAAGAAAGTGGTACTATCATTATCAACTCTACATATTTTGGCATCAATGTTACGAACATGTGTATCATCACTATCGAGATTCAATAAGTATAAACCCCTCACAATGGGTGCATGACCATAAAAGATATTACTCATATAAATAGAACAACCATTATTCTCTGACTTAAATGAGTAACCGTCTCGCGATAAACAAGATCTAGATATAATGTTCATGCTTAACGCAAGCACTAAATAACAATTATTCAGGTTCATCACTAATCCCGATGGTAATCGAAGAGCGAGCGTGCCGACGACGATCACATCAACCTTGGAACCATTTCCCACGCGCATCGTCACTTCGTCCTTTGCCAGCCTCCGTCTATTCCGCAGTTCCTGTTTTGAGTTGCAAATGTGAGCAACCGAACCAGTATCAAATACCCAGGCACTACAATGAGAGTTGGTAAGGTACACATCAATACCATGTATATCATATATACCTTGTTTGGTGTTGGCCACCTTCTTGTCGGCCAGATACTTGGGGCAGTTCCGCTTCCAGTGGCCAGTACCCTTGCAATGAAAGCACTCAGTTTCTGGCTTGGGTCCAGCCTTGGGTTTCTTCACGGGAGGGGCAACTGCTTTGCCACTCTTCTTGGAGTTACCCTTCTTGCCCTTGCCATTCTTCTTGAAACTAGTGGTTTTATTGACCATCAACACTTGATGCTCCTTCTGGATTTCAGACTCAGCGACTTTCAGCATCGCAAACAGCTCGGCGACTGACTTGTTCATCCCTTGCAAGTTATAGTTCAACACAAAGCTCTTGTAGCTAGGTGGCAGTGATTGAAGAACTCTGTCAGTGATCGCCTCCGGCGGGAGGGCAATTCCCAACTCAGCCAGATGGTTGGAATACCCAGACATTCTGAGTATGTGCTCACTAACATACCCGTTCTCCTCCATTTTGCAAGCATAGAATTTATCGGAGGTCTCATACCTCTCGATCCGGGCATTCTTCTCAAAGATAAACTTCAACTCCTGGAACATCTCATATGCTCCATGATGTTCAAAATGCCTTTGAAGTCCCGGCTCTAAGCCATACAGCATAGCACACTGAACTATTGAGTAATCATCCGAACGCAACTGCCAGGTGTTTGCAACATCTGGAGACGACACTGGAGCGGGTGGCTCACCGAGCGGTGCATCAAGGACATAAGCCTTTTGGGAAGCCATGAGGATAATCCTCAGATTACGGGCCCAGTCTACAAAGTTACTTCCATCATCTTTCAGCTTAGCTTTCTCTAGGAACGCATTGAAATTCAGGGGAACTACTGCGTGAGCCATTGATCTACAACATAAAATTTGCAAAGACAACTTAGACTATTGTTCAAGATAATGAGTTTAGTTAATCATATTACTTAAAAAAACTCCCACTCAAATTGACATCCCTCCGGTCATCCGAGTGCTACATGATCCAAATTCGCCAACCCAAGTCCGATCATCACGTGAGATGAGGTGGTTTCAATGGTGAACATCTCCATGTTGATCATATCTACTATATGACTCATGTTCGACCTTTCGGTCTCTTGTGTTCCGAGGCCATGTCTGTACATGCTAGGCTCGTCAAGTTTAACCCGAGTGTTCCGCATGTGCAACACTGGCTTGCACCCGTTGTATGCGAACGTAGAGTCTACCACACCCGATCATCACGTGGTGTCTCGAAACGACGAACTTTCGCAACGGTGCACACTCGGGGAGAACACAGTTTTATCTTGAAATTTTAGTGAGGGATCAACTTATAATGCTATCGTCGTCCTAAGCAAAACAAGGTGCATAAAAGGATTAACATCACATGCAAATCATAAGTGACATGGTATGGCCATGATCTTGTGGTTTTGATCTCCATCTTGAAAGCACCGGCATGATCTACATTGTCACCGGCATAACACCATGATCTCCATCATCTTGATCCCCATCAACGTGTCGCCATGAGGTTGTCACGGCAACTATTGCTTCTACAACTATTGCTAACTCATAGCGATAAAGTAAAGCAAAAAGGCGAAAATAAATTAAAGACAACCCTATGGCTCCTGTCGGTTGCCGTACTCATCGACATGCAAGTCGTGATAATCTATACAAAACATGATCATCTCATACATCACATATATCTCATCATGTTTCTGGCCATATCATATCACATCATACCCTGCAAAAACAAGTTAGACGTCCTCTAATTTGTTGTTGCATGTTTTACGTGGCTGCTATGGGTATCTAGCAAGAACGATTCTTACCTATGCAAAACTACAACGGTGATATACAAGTTGCTATTTCACCTTCTACAAGGACCGCCTCTGTCAAATCCGATTCAACTAAAGTGGGAGAGACAGACACCCGCCAGCCATCTTATGCAACAAAGTTACATGTCAGTCGATGGAACCGGTCTCTCGTACATGGACGAGTAAGGTTGGTCCGAGCCGCTTCATCCCACAATACCGCTGAATCAAGAAAAGACTAAGGAGGGTAGCAATCTGAATATCAATGCCCACAAACTCCTTTGTGTTCTACTCGTGATCTCATCTATGCATAGACCTAGCTCATGATGCCACTGTAGGGGAACGTTGCATGGGAAACAAAAAATTTCCTACGCACACACAAGATCTATCCATGGAGATGAGCATCTACGAGAGGGGAGATCGGATCCACATACCCTTGTAGATCGCTAAGCGGGAAGCGTTAAGAAACGCGGTTGGTGTAGTCGAACGTCTTCGGGATCCAAATCGCAAGTCGTCCCGCGATCCAATCACGATCTAGTGCCGAACGGACGGCACCTCCGCGTTCCGCACACGTACAGCTCGATGACGATCTCTGCCTCCTTGATTCAGAAAGCAAGGGCGGAGAGGTAGATGAGTTCTTCGGCAGCACAACGGCGTGGTGGCGGTGGTGGTGGAGTAATCTCAACAGGGCTACGCCTAGCGCTACCGAAACTGTGAACGGAGGAGAAAACGATCTAGGGAGAGAGAGGGGCGCCAAGGGCTTCGTGTGTGCACTTGGGGCGCCCCCTCCCCTCTATATATAGGTGGAGGGGCATGGAGACCATCCCCTCCAAGCCCTAGGGCGCAGCCAAGGGGGAGGAGTTGGACTCCTAGTCCAATTCCCTCCCTTTCCATAAATAGGTGGACTTTCCACCTCTCCCAAGCCACATGGGCCTTGAGGGACTTGTGCGCCTGGCCCAATAAGGCTAGGGCGCCTCCCCTCAGACCATACAAACCCTTGGGACGTGGTGGAACCCTTGGTGGACTTCCGGACTCCTCCTGAAGTTTCCGGAACCTTCTAGAAGCTTCCCGGTACAATACCGAAAAAACCTGAAACTTTTCCGGTAGCCAAAATATGACTTCCCATATATAAATCTCTACCTTCGGACCATTCCGGAACTCCTAGTGACGTCCAGGATCTCATCCGGGACTCCGAACAACCTTCGGTCATCAACATACATAACTCAATAATACTGAAACGTCACCGAACGTTAAGGGTGCAGACCCTACGGGTTCGAGAACTATGTAGACATGACCGAGACACCTCTAAGGTCAATAACCAATAGCGGGACCTGGATGCCCATATTGGTTCCTACATATTCTACGAAGATCTTTATCGGTTGAACCTCTATGTCAAGGATTCAGTTAATCCCGTACGCTGTTCCCTTTGTTTATCGGTATGTTACTTGCCCGAGATTCGATCGTCAGTATCTCCATACCTAGTTCAATCTCGTTACCGGCAAGTCTCTTTACTTGTTCCGTAATACAAGATCCCGTGGCTAACTCTTTAGTCACTTTGCTTGCAAGGCTCATTGTGATGTTGTATTACCGAGTGGGCCCTGAGATACCTCTCCGTCACACGGAGCAACAAATCCCAGTCTTGATCCTGTTGGAAATATGCCCTGGAGGCAATAATAAAATGGTTATTATTATATTTCCTTGTTCATGATAATCGTTTATTATCCATGCTATAATTGTATTGATTGGAAACTCAATTGCATGTGTGGATACATAGACAACCCTGTGTCCCTAGTATGCCTCTAGTAGACTAGCTTGTTGATCAAAGATGGTCAAGGTTTCCTGGCCATAGACATGAGATGTCATTTGATAACGGGATCACATAATTAGGAGAATGATGTGATGGACAAGACCAAAACTATGAACGTAGCATATGACCGTGTCAGTTTATTGCTATTGTTTTCTGCATGTCAAGTATCTGTTCCTATGACCATGAGATCATGCAACTCACTAACACCGGAGGAATACCTTGTGTGTATCAAACGTCACAACGTAACTGGGTGACTATAAAGATGCTCTACAGGTATCTCCGAAGGTGTCTGTTGAGCTGGCATGGATCGAGACTGGGATTTGTTACTCCGTATGACAGAGAGGTATCTCAGGGCCCACTCGGTAATACAACATCACAATAAGCCTTGAAAGCAATGTGACTAAAGTGTTAGCCACGGGATCTTGTATTATGGAACGAGTAAAGAGACTTGCTGGTAACGAGATTGAACTAGGTATAGAGATACCGACGATCGAATCTCGGTCAAGTAACATACCGAAGAACAAAGGGAACGGTATACGGGATTAACTGAATCCTTGACATAGAGGTTCAACCGATAAAGATCTTTGTAGAATATGTGGGAACCAATATGGGCATCCAGGTCCCGCTATTGGTTATTGACCGTAGAGGTGT
Organism: Elymus sibiricus; assembly: GCA_039707655.1. Taxonomy (NCBI): domain Eukaryota; kingdom Viridiplantae; phylum Streptophyta; class Magnoliopsida; order Poales; family Poaceae; genus Elymus; species Elymus sibiricus. Next base: position 305,362,152 of record CM077671.1, read on the forward strand.
CTCGGTCATGTCTACATAGTTCTCGAACCCGCAGGGTCTGCACACTTAACGTTCGGTGACGTTTCGATAGTATTGAGATATATGTGTTGGTGACCGAAGGTTGTTCGGAGTCCCGGATGAGATCCCGGACGTCACGAGGAGCTCCGGAATGGTCCAGAGGTAAAGATTTATATATAGGAAAGTGGTGTTTGGGTTCCGGAAAAGATTCGGGTATTTCCGGTAGTGTACCGGGAGTGACGAATGGGTTCCGGGGGTCCACCGGGTGGGACCCACCCACCCCGGGGGGGGGGGCACATGGGCCCAAGAGGTGGCGCACCAGCCCCTAATGGGCTGGGGAACCGACCCCATAAGGGCCCATATGCCCAAGAGGAAAAAAGTTGGAGATAGGAAGGAATAGGACTCCTTCCTAATATGAATCCACTTCCTAGTAGGAAGTGGATTGGACTCCTCCTTGCCTGGTTCGGCCGACCCCTAGGGGAAACCCTAGGGAGGCTGCCTCCTCCCCCCTCCCTCCTTTATATACTAGAGGAATAGAGCCCCCAAAGACACACGGCCACGTGCTAGTTCTGTATTCTCTAGTTCCTCCAACAAATAGATTCCGGTAGTGCTTAGGCGAAGCCCTGCCGAGATAACTCCACCACCACCACCACCATGTCGTCGTGCTGCTGGCGATCTCATCCACCTCTCCACCCCCTCTTGCTGGATCAAGAAGGCGGAGATTGTCATCGAGCTGTACGTGTGCTGAACGCGGAGGTGCCGTCCGTTCGACGCTAGATCGGGACGGATCGCGGGACGACTGCGATTTGGATCGCGAAGACGTTCGACTACACCAACCACGTTTCATAACGCTTCCCGCTTAGTGATCTACAAGGGTACGCAGATCCACTCTCCCTCTCGTAGATGCTCATCACCATGGATAGATCTTGCGTGTGCGTAGGAAATTTTTTGTTTCCCATGCAACGTTCCCCAACAGATCCATGTCAACTCAACAGACACCCTTGGAGATACCTGTAGAGCATCTTTATAGTCACTCAATTACGTTGTGACGTTTGATACACACAAGGTACTCCTCCGGTGTCAGTGAGTTACATGATCTCATGGTCATAGGAACACATACTTGACATGCAGAAAACAATAGCAATAAACTGACACGATCATATGCTACATTCATAGTTTGGGTCTTGTCCATCACATCATTTTCCTAATGATGCGATCTCATCATCAAATGACAACTCTTGTCCATGGCTAGGAAACCACAACCATCTTTGATTGACGAGCTAGTCCATTAGAGGCTTACTAGGGACACATTGTTGTCTATGTACCCACACATGTATTTGAGTTTCCAATCAATACAATTATAGCATGGATAATAAACATTTATCATGAACAAGGAAATATAATAATAACTATTTTATTATGGCCTCTACGGCATATTTTCAATAGTTCTCCCTCGGGGCTGAGGGTATGTACCAGTAGCTATGTGTTTAATCTCACTCTCGTGTTCTTGAGATGGAACAATCTTGATGTATCACGGGCTTTGTTAATATAGTTGCATCATATGGTGTTCTTCCCTCTCTATCTTGATGTGATGAATTGAGTCTTTCCCTTTGAGATCTCGTTATGTTGGATTGAATACTTTGGATTTGAGAGCACTTGATATATGTCTTGCATGTGGATACCCGTGGTGACAATGGGGTATTCTATTGATCCACTTGATATATGTTTTGGTAATCAACTTGCGGATTCCCGCGGTGACATTGGGGTAATCTACGCATATGGGTTGATACACGTTCTTGTCCTACTTTCTCCGATAGAAGTCTTGGGGTGCTCTTTGAAGTTCTTTGTGTTGGAATGAATATGATGAATCTGAAATTGTTTGATGCATGTCGAATAATTAACTCATGGATACTCATGGTGACACTGGAGTATCTAGGTGACATTAGAGTTGATTGATGCATATCATAGGTGTTATTCTAGTACGAACTCTAGGGCTGTTTGTGATACTTATAGGGATGGCTCAATAGATTGATCGGAAAGGATAACTTTGAGGTGGTTTTGCTACTTACAACAATTTCATCTTATGTTCAAGGAACTTTGGAGTGATTCTTTGTCGCATGTTGAGGGATGGTTATATGATCCAATTATGTTAGTATCGTTGAGAGATTGCACTAGTGAAAGTATAAATCCTAGGCCTTGTTTTCAAACATTGCAACACCGTTTTTACACACTTTTGTTACTTGTCACCTTGCTGTTTTTATTTATTCAGATTACAAAAACCTATATCTACTATCCATAGTACACTTGTATCATCATCTCTTCGCTGAACTAGTGCACCTATACAATCTGCCCTTGTATTGGGTGTGTTGGGGACACAAGAGATTGTTTGTATTTGATTGCAGGGTTGTTTGAGAGAGACCATATTCATCCTACACTTCCCGCGGATTGATAAGCCTTAGGTCATCCACTTGAGGGAAATTTGCTACTGTCGTACAAAACTCTGCGCTTGAAGGCCCAACACGAGTCTACAAGAATAAAGTTGTGTAGTAGAGACCGGAGAGAAACGAGGTGAGAGGAGACACATGAAGAGGGGGGAGCAGGGCATGGCGGGGCACTGGCCTGAGCGGTGGCGGCTTGGATGCGGGGCTTCGGCAGGCGAGGCAGCGAGCTCCGGTGGATCGGGATCCACTCGGGCGACCATGGTGGTTTCCTGCAGTTGCGGCGGTCAGCGAGGCAATACGAGCCGAGAGAGGAGGAGCAAAAAGAAGGATAGGGAGGGACGCTAACGACCTACCCAGGCGACGACGGTGACGGGGTCCGGCGGGGCTAGTACCTCGAGGTGGAGCCGCACGTGAAGGCATGGGAGCTCCTCTCCATGGCTTCTGGAGCGCGGGGACGACCCGCAAGAAGCCGTTGATAGCGCTGGCTCTTACTGACGCCGGCAGACATGTCCACGGGGATAGGAGGAGGAGTGTTGCGGTTGGCCCGACGCTGAAATCGAGGGGCAGAGGTGGCTTGGCTCGGGATGGATCCCGATGGAGAAAGTGTGTAGGAGTGGCTGGTTGGTGGGTGATACGTCTCCAACGTATCGATAATTTATGAAGTATTCATGCCAATATTCTACAACTTTCATATACTTTTGGCAACATTTTATATTATTTTTTGGGACTAACTTACTTACCCAGTGCCTAGTGCCAGTTCCTGTTTCTTGTGTGTTTTTTGTTTTGCAGAAATTCCATATCAAATGAAGTCCAAACACGATAAAAATTTACGGAGATTTTTTTTGGAATATATGTGAATTTTGGGAAGAAGAATCAACGCAACACGGTGCCCGAGGGAGGCACAAGCCAACAGGGCGCAGCCTGATAGCTTGTGCCTCCCCCTTAATTCTGTTGGGGCCCTTCTTTCGCCGCAAGAAAGATATTTTTCCGATAAAAATCCCCTCAAAATTTCAGCCCGATCGGAGTTACGGATCTCCGGATATTTAAGAAACGGTGAAGGGCCAGAAAACAGCAGCGAAAATAGGAAAGAAACAGAGAGAGAGAGAGATCCAATCTCAGAGGGGCGCTCGCCCCTTTGGGGGCCATGGAGGCCAAGGACCAGAGGGGAGAACCTATCCCCATCTTGGGAGAGGCCATGGAGGAGGAAGCCTAAGGGGAAGACTCTCTCCCCCTCTCTTCCGGTGGCGCCGGATTGCCGCCGGGGGAACCATCGTCGCGGTGATCGTCTTCATCAACATCACCGTCTTCATCACCTTCCTCATCTCTTTTCAGCGGTCCACTCTCTCGCACCCCTCTGTAATCCCCTACTTGAACATGGTGTTTCATGCCACATATTATTAATCAATGATGTGTTGCTATCCTATGATGTTTGAGTAGATTTATGTTGTCCTTTGGGTTGATTGATGATCTTGATTGGTTTGAGTGTATGTTTTATTTTGGTGCTGTCCTATGGTGCCCTCCATGCCGCGCACACGTGAGGGAGTTCTCTCTGTAGGGATTTGCAATACGTTCATGATTCGCTTACAGTGGGGGTTAGAGTGACAGAAGCCTACAACCGAGTAAGGGGATTGTTGTGTATGGGAGTAAAGGGGACGTGATGTTTAATGCTATGGTTGGGTTTACCTTAATGATTTCTAGTAGTTGCAGATGCTTGCTAGAGATCCAATCATAATTTATTATGATCCAAGTATGGAAAGTATGTTAGCTCATGCCTCTCCCTCATATAAAATTGCAAGAATGATTATCGATCTTGTTATCAATTGCCTAGGACAATTCCGCACACCATACCATCATTATTCCACACTTGCTATTTGTAATATATTGTGATATATTCTAACTCTATTTAGTGCAGCAACTATTTTTCATATTTTAGTTCTCCAATATCATGCAAAGCTATCCTCTTTATACCCACAACGCAGTTTTATTTCTCGTTACTAGATAGAAGCAAACGTTTGATGTATGTAGAGTCGTATCGATGGCAGATAGGACTTGAGAGAATATTGATCTTACCTTTATCTCCTTGTGGGTTCGACACTCCATACTTATCACTTCCATCTTTGGAAAGTGCTAGGATGATTCCTTGCACTTGGGAATTATCACTGGGCTGAGGGAAACGAGGAAGAGAGTGGCGGCGGGTAGGAGGATTGGATGGGACAGGAGGCCTTGAAACTAGGGTTGGACAGATTTAGTTAGGGTTCATCTGCTATATATAGTAGGTAGGTGAATAGGAGGGGATTTGGGGCAATCTTGATCATCGGATCGCGATCGGACAATTAGAGTTAGATGGAGGTTTAGGTGGGCTGAAACTTAGAGATGTTCAGAATGGGCTTGGTTTAAGGTGAGATGGAAACGAACAGCTGGTAACAGAAAACATCCGACGATTTAACCGGCTATAGTGCCGCTATAGGTTTAACGGTTGGGGTATCACACGAACTCCAAATGCGACGAAATTTGACAAGCGGTCTACCTACAATATATTAAGACCGCACGTCAACTTTCACCCCATTCTGAGAACATTTTATTCCCACTTATAAAATAATATTTTAACAATGTTGCGGGCACGTGCGAGTGTGGTTGGTCTCAAAACGGTCAACGACGACAACGGGAGAAGCGGCAACTACGAGCGGATGCAAGTTTTGAAAAAATGCGGCAACAGAGTGTCGATGCAATGCGGATGCTGCGATTATGAATGCAACATGCATATAAATCACACGGCGATAACAAAATACATCGAAGGCATCTGGAGCATTGGTCTCGGGCTGTTACAACTGCACCAACTATGATAGAGGAAATTGATGTTACTATTAAGCTTGCTAATAGGGATACCATTTCATTTCTTGGGATTGTTAGATATGTTTAAGTCTTGTGTGGTAAGATTAAATATCCTACTGATTTTGTCGTACTTGGATCACAACAAGATAATTTTTGTCCCATTATATTTGGTATACCCTTCTTGAACACCGTTGATGCCGAAATTGATTGTGCTAAAGAAAAGGTAAAAGTTAAGTTTGGTGACATATTTCATGACTTTAATTTCTTCAAGTTCATTAGACAACCTCATGACAAAGATTTATCTAATAAAGATGATATCATTGGTCTTGATTCTATTGTTGTGCCTCCTACTGATCCATTAGAACAATATTTGCTAGATCATGGTAATGAGATGCATATGAATGAAAGAAAGAAAATAGATGAAATCTTCTTTGGACAAGAACCTATATGTAAGCATAATTTGTCAGTTGAAATTTTGGGAGATCCTCCTCCACCTAAGGGTGATCTTGTGTTCGAATTTAAGAAACTCCCAGATACTTTGAAATAGGCTTATATAGATTAAAATAAGATATATCATGTTATTATCAATGCTAACCTTTCAGTACACGAAGAAAATAGTCTACTGAAAACTTTGAAGAAACACCGTGCTACAATTGGATATACTCTTGATGAGCTTAAGGGCATCAGTCCTTCTCTGTGAAAACACAAAACTTTAGAGCTTGATGCTAAGCCAATCATAGATCATCAATGTCGCTTGAATCCTAAAATGAAGGATGTGGTAAGGACTGAAATATTAAAGCTCCTGGAGGTAGGTATAATCTATCCTATAGCCGATAATAGATGGGTAAGTCATGTTCATTGTGTCCCTAAGAAAGGTGGCATTACCATTGTTCCTAATGATAAAAATGAATTTATCCCACAAAGAGTTGTAACTAGTTATAGTATGGTAATTGAGTTTAGAAAATTAAACAAAGCTACTAGGAATGATCATTACCCTCTGCCTTTCATTGATCAAATGTTAGAAAGATTGTCTAGGCATACACATTTCTTGGATGGATATTTTGTTTCTCTCAAACACCTATATCACTAGAAGATCAAGAGAAAACTACTTGTACTTGTCCTTTTGGAACCTATGCAAATAGACATATGCTTTTTGGTTGAAATGTCCCTGCTACTTTTCAAAGATGTATGACTTCTATATTCTCTGATTTCTGTGAGAAATTGTTGAGGTCTTCATGGATATTTTTTTCGTTTACGAGACTTCTTTTGATGACTGTATGACCAATCTTGATAGACTTTTGTAGAGATGTGAAGAGACTAGTCTCGTCTTGAACTGGCAGAAGTGCCACTTTATGGGAAATGAAGGTATAGTCCTTGGTCATAAAATTTCCGAAAGAGGCATCGAAGTAGACAAAGCTAAAGTTGATGCTATTGAGAAAATGTAGTGTCCTAAATATATCAAAGATATAAGAAGCTTCCTTGGTCATGCAGGTTTCTATAGAAGGTTTATTAAGGATTTCTTTAGAATTTCTAAGCCTCTTACTAATCTTTTGCAAAAATATGTTCCATTTGTTTTTTTATGAAAATTGCGTAGAAGCCTTTGAAATACTCAATAAAGCTTTGATAACAGCTCCTATTGTTCAACCACCTGATTGAAATTTATCCTTTGAAATTATGTGTGATGCTAGTGACTATGTTGTTGGTGCTGTTCTGGGTCAAAGTGTTGATAAGATATTGAATGGTATACATTATGCTAGTAAGACTCTAGACAATGCTCAGAAAAATTATGCTACTACTGAGAAATAATTTCTAGCAATTCTGTTTGCTTGTGATAAGTACAGGCCTTATATTGTTGATTCTAAAGTTATATTCACACTAATCATGCTACTATTAAATATATTATGGATAAGAAATATGCTAAGCATAGGTTGATTAGGTGGGTGTTTTTATTACAAGAGTTTGATTTGCATATTGTTGATAGAAAAGGGGCCGATAATCCCGTCGCAGATAATTTGTCTAGAGTGGAAAATTATATTGATGACCGAATACCTATTAATGATAGTTTTCCTGATGAGAAATTAGCTGTTATAAATGCCTCCTTCTCTTGTGATAACCCTTGGTATGCATATTATGCTAATTTCATTGTTGCTAAATATATACAACCTAACTACACCTAACAATAAAAGAAAAAATTATTCTTTGATTTAAGACATTACTTTTGGGATGACCCACATCTATATAAAGAAGGAGTAGATGGTGTTATTAGATGTTGTGTACCTGAGTATGAGAAGGAACAAATCTTGAGGAAGTGCCACTCCGATCCATACGGAGGACACCATGCCAGAGACAGAACTGTACACGAGGTATTGCAATCTGGGTTTTGTTAGACTACTCTCTTCAAACATGCACGTAACTTTGTCCTTTCTTATAATGAATTTCAAAGAATTGGGAATATTAGTAAACGTTAGGAAATGCCTATGAACTATTCGCTTGTTATGGAACCATTTGATGGTTGGGATTTCGATTATATGGGACCTTTTCCTCCTTCGTGTGGGTACATTCATACTTTAGTTGTTGTGATTATGCCAGTAAGTGGGTAGAAGCTATTCCAACTAGTAGTGTTGATCATAATACTTCTATTAAAATGCTTAAAGAGGTTACCTTTCCGAGGCTTGGAGTCCCTAGAAATTTAATGACTGATGGTGGTTCACATTTCATTCATGGCGCTTTCCGTAAAGTTCTAGCTAAGTATGATGTAAATCATAGAATAGCATCACCTTATCACCCTCAATCTAGCAGTCAAGTAGAATTAAGCTATCAAGAAATAAAATTAATTCTAGAAAAGATAGTCAATAGATCTTGAAAGAATTGGTCTAAACAACTTGATGATGCTTTGTGGGCATATAGAACTGCTTATACAAATCCCATGGGTATGTCCCCATATAAGATGGTTTAGGAAAAGCTTTCCATTTACCTCTCGAGTTAGAGCATAAAGCTTATTGGGCTATTAAATAACTTAATTATGACTTTAATCTTGCGGGTGAAAAGAGGGTATTTGACATTAGTTCTCTAGACGAATGGAGGACACATGGTTATGAAAATGCTAAATTATTTAAAGAGAAAGTTAAAAGATGGCATGATAAAAGAATTCAAAAACAAGAGTTTCATATTGGTGAGAAAGTTCTTTTGTACAAGTCTCTAAATGGGAAGGACCATTTATCGTCAAAGAAGTTTACCGCCCGGAGCCATCAAGATCAATAACGCAGAAGGAACCAAACCAAATGTGGTTAATGGGCAAATAATTAAACATTATATTACAGGTAATCCCATTAACAATTATTCGGATGTTATTCAAGTAATTACACCAGAAGAGCACATCGGAGAAACCTTCCGGAGTACTCCAGAATCCTGAAAAAGGAATAGGTACATGATACGGTAAGTAAACCGACTCCAAAAATTCCATAAAAAAATTCTGTCTGTTTTGGAATATATAAAAAATTAGGAAAATGAGAAATAACCAGGAAAGCCCACGAGGGGGCCACAAGCTCGAGGGGCGCACCACTTGAGCTTGTGGGGCCCTCGGGTGCCTTCCCGACTTTGTTCTCCGCCCGAATACTTGTTTCGCACGACAAAAAATCATTATGTGTGTGTGTGTGTGTTTCGATGTTTTGACCTCCGTATCGCAAGTTTCTCCTCTTTCTTGTTGCAGGCTATTTTTAGTCAGGATGTTGAGACCTAGATTGCTATGTCGTCATCAAGCTCCTCTAAGGATCAGTTCTTTGAGAAGCTCATCAACCCTTACCTCCCTAGATTTATGAAGCATCCCCACACCATGGAGTTCAGGGAAAGGGTGGTTCACATCTGGGACGTTCAAGGACCTAAGAAGGAAGGGGACTTCAAGGCCAGGCTTGAAGCAGTGGAGTAGGAAATCTTCAAGTGCCAACGAATGGTGGAGCACAGACTTGACGCCAACCACTCCATGATCATGGATTTTGTTCGTGAGCATAAGCAGGACAACAACAATATCATGGAGAGAATTTATGATCTCCAAGTCCAAATTGAAGATCTTCAAGCACAAATCTATGACCTTCAAAACCAAAACTATGAGTATGAAACCAGGTTTAAAAGGATGAGTCTAGCTGCAGATTTCAGGGTGCCGAGGCCCTCTCCTATTTCTTTGATGGGGAGCCTATGACTTGGAAGAAGGATGACAAGCCCACAACTTCATAACCATCATCTCCGAAGAAGGAAAATTGAGTACTTGGGTATGGGCACCACACTGGGCTTGTTCCAAGCTTGGGGGAGGTGCCCCGGTATCGTATCACCATCACTTTTATCGCTATTATCTATCTTAGTTCGATACTTAGCACTCCGTGATTTAGATTTTTTTAGTATGAATTAGTTTTAGTGTTTGATTTGTGTCAGTGCTATCAATGTAACCATGCTTGAGAGTTATAATAAAGAGTGGTATGACTTTGAGTATTCTTTCCCTTACTCCTTTGCATCAAACATAGCAAAAATAATAAGAATCTTGTATGTTAAGACCATGGGGAGTAATGACTTCACATAAAAGGGGAGTAATTGCTAAAGTTTGTTGGAAGTTATCAAACATAGCATTGGTCATTGGAGAAATTCATGAGAGAATGATAAGGGAAGAGGATTTCACATATAGATATACTATCTTGGAAATCTTCTAGGATTGTGAACCCCCATTAATTATTTTCAAACTTGATCAAATAGTTGATGTTGGACTTGAAGGGTAACGCAGCAGAAAACAAAAAAATTCCGACCTACGTACCAACCCAGGATCACTATGGAGACTGCATACAAGGTTTGATCTTTTTCGTTACCGACTCGTAGCGCAGCGGAAGTAGAGTCGATGATGATCGGCGGTGCAGATCCCCGCAGCTAGGATTTACAACCTCCCAACCGCGAGGATGTATACCCTCATCCGCCCCCGGACAGCCCTCCGGGAGGCGGTCGGACAGTCCCTCGGACGGTGTCACGGACAGCCCTTCGGGAGGACCATCGAAACTCGGACAGTCACTCGGACAGCCCTTCGGGAGGACCATCGAAACTCGGACAGTCACTCGGACAGCCCTTCGGGAGGACCATCGAAACTAAGACCGAAACTACGATCTCTCTACAGAGTTGCACACATACGGTCTCAACTATCCGGTAGGGCTTCGCCGTCCAGAACTAGTTCCTGCCGGAACCCAGACAGCCTTTCGGCTCTACGAAACTATTTCGCTGGGAGGGAGAGAGAAGCCAGACAAGTCTATGGCATGTGTATGAGAGCAAGGATGTCATATTTGAGAGCACCCTCCACCTCTATTTATAGGGTGAGAGACAATGGTAAAAGTACCAAAATGCCCTCAGATATTTTCACTATTCATAATAGTGATTCTACTATTCATGAATAGTGTTTCCACTATTCATAAATAGTGTTATCCAGATATTTTCAGATATTTCCATCCACTATGAAAATTACCAAAATGCCCTCAAGGTAGCTTCTCCAAGAAGCAACCAAAAAGCACTTTCACTATTCATGACGACATTTTTCAGCGTCCGGTCGAACTGAAAATATTTATGTGGGCTTAGAACATTTCCAGTACCCACTAAAATAATTTTCAATGCGATCCGGAACAATTCCGGTTTAGTGATTTTCATCTGCGAAAAGCATCTGAAGCGGTTTCGGCAGCTCCGGAACATTTCCGGTTTTCATCCCGGAAAATTCCAGAAAGTTTCCAGAATGATTCTGGCACCCTCCAAGAATTATCAGGCATGTGCCAAAACCAATTTGACTTTATGTTATCCCCTGAAACAACTTTTCAGTTTTACCGAAACTGTTCCGGTGTTCTCTCTGCGGAACTTTTCCGCTGTCCGAAACTTTTCCGGTGTCCGAAAACTTTTTCGGTGATTTTCTCTCAGACTCCCTGTCTAGTATTCAGCAGATAGATGACCCTTAAGCGTGTGACCCTATAGGTTCGGTGAAGCATAGACATGACCCGGAACCCCTTCCGATCAATGATCAACATCGGAGCCGTGGACACCCATATTGATCCCTATACCCACACGAATGAATATTCGAGTGAACCTCCAGTTGCCGTGTGCTATTCCTGTTGCTTCGCGATATGTTACAAATACCCGAGGTGAGACATGTAGGCATCCCCGTGGATCAACAACTTGTCCACTATGCCAGTTACCTCGTTACCGGTATTGTTCTCTTTTCTCGTTCCCGTGTTCCGGCATCCCTGTGATCAAATCACCCTGTGTCTGGCCAGACGATGATGGATACCGTAACACCGAGAGGGCCCAGAGATATCTCTCCATCGTCGGAGGAGCAAATCCCAATCTCGAGCTATCAAGTTACTTGACACACTTTTCCATGAACCCGTAAGCCGCCGTAATAGCCATCCATTTACGGATGACGTTTAACAAACCCCAAAGTTCATGAAGCAAGCATGAAGAAACTCGATACTCTCATGGTCTAAGGAATTATGCAAACGTTAACCATCTTTGTGTTATAAACCATTAACTTATGACGAATGTATCTCATAGCATAACATCAATTCGGGTCTATTCAACACAAGTGTTCTACCAACATTGCGCCCTCAAAATTGCCGGCATAGCCATGCCCATGATCAGGAAAACAGGATCATCATGCAATACTTGAGCCAGTCTTAGAGGCCAGACTAGGAATACATTTTACCGTTTATTATTCCACACGTGCATATGAGTCTTCCTCCGAGCCTCGTGGTTATTGCAGACTCGAGAACCATAGCAGTTATAGCATGGAACATAAACCTAATTATGAACAGGGAGATAATCAATAACATTTATTATTGCCTCTAGGGCATATCTCCTACAGGACTAGGAAGACAACATAACGGGTTATATTTTCTCATATTTACATAGAAGTTATATTGTCATGGATCCTCTTACATGTGATGCTTGCTTATAATCTTTGCTAGCCAAAAATTCCGTACTAAGTAGAGATACTACTTGTGCATCCAAACACCCTTAAACCCCATTTCTTGCCATGAGAGTCCAGCATACCTACCTATGGATTGAACAAGATCCTTCAAGTTGTCATCAGTGCAAAGCAATAAACATTGCTCCTAAATGTGTATGATATTTTATTGTAAGGGAGAATAAGCTTTATATAAACTTATGATGGCAACGCAATAAAAGCAATAGACTACTCAATAAAGGTTGACATCATAAGGGGCAATATAAAGTGATGTTCCTTTGCATTAAGAGTTTGCACATCCAAAAACTAAAAGCGCATGACAACCTCTGCTTCCCTCTGTGAAGGGACTATTTTTTACTTTTCAATCTTTACTTTTATGCAAGAGTTAAAAATATTTACCCCTATTCCAATCTCATTTATTCTCCACTTGGTAAGAACTATATGGTAGGGAAAGATCCAGGCATATATATCTAGTTAAATATATGTGATCAGGAGCTACTATTGTTTACATTATCACCGAGATAAATGAGTTGGGCGGTGAAACACTAAACCCCCTCTTCCTCTGTGTCTGGTTGAAACAGTTTATTCTCAAAATATGCTTTGAGTGCCAGCAATCATGAAAGACTATATGATAGTTGAGTATGTGCAATTTGCCAAACCAAAGAGCTCTTACAGAGACTCTTGCTGGAAATATAATGAATAGCAATTGCTTCAATAACTGAGCATAGTTTGTTAGCTTTCAAGAAAGCTTATTGTTTACACTTTAGTTTCTGAATGAATTGTTACTTGTTTATGAGAAGTTTTATGATTTATAATTGCTACTATAATAATGATCATGATGCTACCATGTTCGTATGTTCTTTTATCAACACATCTCTCTCTAATCATGTGGTCATTATTATCGAGTTTGACATTCGCTTTAGGACAAGCAGAGTCTAATCTTAGGGGAGTTGATACGTCCATTTTGCATCATGTTTTCAAAAGGTTATTTACTATGTTTTAGAGCTATATTTTACTTTGTGATGCAATTGTAATGTCGTTTCTCTCTTAATTTGCAAGTTTAATCACAAGAGGGAGATTGCCGGCAGCTAGAATTTTGGACTTATTAAGAGCAACATCAGAGATAGCTATTCTCTGGAGCTCAAAATGATCTGAAAACTTACAGAGATTTCTTTCGTAATATATAAATAATACTGGAAGAAGAAAATACCTAAGAGGAGCCACCATGGACCCACAACCTCAGGCGGCGTGCGTGTGAGCTTATGGGGCCCACGGAGGTCCACTGATGCCCATCTTCTCCTATATGATGTCATTTTCCCTAGAAAAAAATTGGAAGAAGACTTTTGGGACGAAGCACCTCCGTCTTGAGGCGGAACCTAGGCAGGAGCACTTTTACTCTCCGGTGGAACGATTTCGTCGGGGAAACTTCCCTCCAACATCATCACCAACGCTTCTCTCATCATGGGAGGACTCATCTCCACCAACATCTTCACCAGCACCATCTCATCTACAAACCCTAGTTAATATCTTGTATTCAATCTTTGTCTCAAATCTCAGATTGATACCCGTGGGTTACTAGTGTTGATTGCATCTTGTAGTTGATGCTAGTTGGTTTATTTGGTGGTGGATTATATGTTCAGATTGTTAATCATATATTTATCCTCTATGATCATGAACATGAATATGATTTGTGAGTAGTTCTGTTTGTTCTTGAGGACATGGGAGAAGTCTTATTATAAGTAATCATGTGAAGTTGAGTTTTGTTCAATGTTTTGATGATGTGTTGTGTTGTTCTTCCTCTAGTGGTGACATGTGAACATCGACTACATGACACATTACCATGTTTGGGCCTAGGGGAAGCCATTATGGTATTAGTAACGAAATGATGGGTTGCGGGAGTGACAGAAGCCTAAACCCTAGTTTATGCGCTATTTCATAAGGGGATATTTTTGGTCCATATATTTCATGCTATGATTAGATTTATCTTAATTCTTCTCTTGTAGTTGTGGATGCATGCGAGAAGGGGTTAATCATAAGTAGGTTGTTTGTTCAAGTAAGAACAACACCTTAGCGCCGGCCTAACCACATGACAACTTATCAAAGCAATGTATGCGAGTCAATAATCATGGTGAAAGTAACTAGACAATATCGCCATGTGTCCTCGAGAACGCTTTAATCACTATAAGAAGTACTTCCGGCTTGTCCTTTGATTTAAAAAGGATTGGGCCAACTTGATGCACCTTGTTAATTTTGTTACTTGTTACTTGTTACAAAATATCTTGCTATCAAACTATTTATGACAACTACTTTACATTACTTGCAGAGAACCTTGCTGAAAACCGCTTATTAGTTTCCTCTCCTCCTCGTTGGGTTTGACACTCTTACTTATTGTGAGGACTACGATTGATCCCCTATATTTGTGGGTCATCAGCCTCCCTTTAGCCAGGTCAGTTTGTTGGGCTTCCCTTATAGAGGCCACCCCGGTGCGTGGCACCGTTAGTAGCCCCTGAGCCTGTCTAGGGCTTGAGAATTCCGAGAGTCCGAACGAGCTCCCAGTCAACTCGGAGCTCAGCTTGGTAGGATCCTTTTCCCTAGGGCCTGTCTGCCCTGGGCTCATGGCCTCTTTGTGTGTCTCCTTATTTCTCGACCTCAGCATGCTCCAAGATCGCCGCGATTCTCGTCGGGGTTTGTGCCCCTGCATGTGCCTTAGGTGTTGATTTTTTCATTCGACACAAGGGGAGCCAAAGAATATTTATAAACCATATATGTTGAGTTGTCAATTCAACCACACCTAGATAGATAACTTGCTTAGCATAATTTATTAGTAACAAAGTGATATGACAGAAGTAGTGGTGAAACAGTAATAGTAACGGTAGCAATAATAGTATTGAAGAAAAGTAATAGATTGCGGGAGTAGTAATAGAGCAACAATTATGAAAAGTGTAGGCATGGAAGTAGATTGTGGGGTTTGTTCAAATGAGAGCACTTATGCAAATGTCATAACATAGAGCGACAACAAACTAGCCCCAATTCATCAATCATATATAGGCATATATTCTACATGTAGTTGTACGTGCTTGTGATAAAAACTTGCGCAACATCTTCTGTCCTACCCTCCTTTTTCAGCGGAATCTTAATGGAAATTAAGGGTAATTAAGGCGCTCCTTTTAATAGAGAACCGGATGAAATCATTAACAATCAAAATGAATACATTTAATCCTCAAGGTAAAGTAATCCCCTTGATGTCCCAATTTTTTTCACCTTGGGGTATCGTGTTCAGAACATTAGCAGGGGCATAAACTTGCAGGTGTGATCCAAACACAAATATATACATGAAAACATAAAGGGTTCAGATATGAAATTATGGCACTCGGGCCCTAGTGTCAAGCATTAAGCATATTAAAGTCATAGCAACATCAATCTCAAAAGATAGTGGATACTAGGCATCAAGCTCTAACGAATCTGACATCCATTACATAATAGTTCTCATACAATTTCCATCTACCTCCATGTGCCTATAGAGGAATTACTCACACATGTGTAGAAGCATCATTAGATTGTTGTTGGACAAGTATAGGTGACGACGACGATGATGAATCCCCCTCTTCGGAGCCCAAAACAAAGTCTAGATTGGATCTCCGGAGGAAGCACAAAGGTGGTGGCTCCGTATCGTAAAACACGTCGAGGATTTTCTATTTTTTCCTAAGATATATGGGATTTATAGGTGAAAGAATGGTCGAAATAACGGTGCCCAAGGGACCCACATGACCACCCCATGCGACTAGTGGGGTTCGTGTAGCTAGGCCGCATGGATGCCTAGTGGCTCCCCTATGGCACTTCTTCGATCCTCCGGTCTTCTTATTTTCCAGAAAAAATCCTCAAAAAGCCACGATCAATTTGGAACACTTTTATTTCTAAATAAAAAAACCATGACAATTCTTGCTGAAAATAGTGTCAATCCAACTTAGTTTGATTCAAATCATGCAAATTAGAGGGCAAAACAATGAAAAAGAGGTTTGAAAAGTAGATACATTTGAGACGTATCAGGATCTCATGAAGAGCTGAAGAAATGGTCGTTTGCCTTTTGTAGAGGTTTGTTGTAATGTGCTTACAAGTTATATCCCGATTCCAAGAAAAGGCGTAATGGTCATGGAACTAACAAAGACTGGCTAAAAGTAAAGGACTCGATTGCGTCGTAATGAAAGTAAAGAATGCGAGAGAACTTTGGAGACTATTGCAATATGTGTCGAATGAAAAATATTCTATCGTTGTGATATGTATATTTGTGAGAGCAGAGTAAAATATAAGATACATAGTAATGTCTTAGTTCCATATCACGCACAACCACCATCACCCCCATAGCTGCGCCGGAGTATGATGGTGATTGCCCCGTGGATGTGCCATAAAGCATATGGACCTCTATTGGTCTTGTACAAAAAATCTACCAAGGGGAGAGATAACTTATGTCACCTCGGTGTCTCTAACCCCTATTCTAGTGACACTAACACTCTTTATGTTATTTAGGTGACATGTTGTGTAGTCAACATTCGTACAACATAGCGAAAGATATAATTACATGAATAGAGAGGATCGATTCTATATTATAGATCGTGTGCGATGAGATTGACACGAGGAACACAACCAGACTACTAAATCAAGTCCATTACATTAATTATATAATAAAGAGGATCGACATAGCTAGGGAATATAATAGAACGGCAACAATGATCGATATACAATCTACTCTATTGTCCTTCTTCTTGTTGTTGTTGGATGGCCCTGTGACTTCGTCTTGGCAAGGAGGCTTTTTGCCGGCCGTTGCCTTATTGTAGCCATCCTCCTCCTCATCCTCCTCGTCCCTGTCCTTCTTCTTCACCATTCCTCCTCCTCCTCATCGTCATTGTCTTTGTCCTTTGGGTTCGCCTCGTTCGTTTGTCATCGTCGTCCGACAACTCTGGCGGCGGCGACCCTTCCATGAACCATATATAATCGAGGTCCGGGTTCGACGCGGACTCATGGAAGACGAGCGCGATGATTTTGAGGTTGATCTTAGAGTGGACGCTTGATTGGAACTGTCATCCTTATTGTCGCTCGTGGAGAATGACATGGCTGCTCTACAAAAAGCGAGAATTGCAGAGTACGCATGCATATGGCCGACAGAATGGCATGGGTCAGGATGAAGTTGGCGACTGAAGCGGGGATGAAGAAAAGAACAATGACAATGTAAGCGACGTATTGACGAATTATATTGGCGTCTTAGATGGCAGTTAGAATTCCATGTAATCAACCGCAATTGGTGCGACCACTCCGAGTTCTCGCGGTTGCGTAGTTCTCAATGTGATAATTACGCACACGGGTTGAAGCATCCAAACGTGTGCAATATGTCTACTGTTTCACACAGTTCACTAAATGCAACATTTTAGCAATTCACATGGTTCGCTAAATGCATTGTTTCAACTATGCACACGGTTATATGAAACACAACATGTGTGATAACTAGCATTTAACATAGGATAGTTGGCAAGCAAGATAAGCTCTACTTATTGATGTAGTGTTGCCAACCGTACCATGGGTGATAATATCATGCATGGCAGACGCTTCCCACAAGAGACTCGTGTGCAATGCTCCATACATCACGCATAGTTTCTATGAGGGAACGTGTGGCTTAGGTAACATTTCGCAATCAGTTAGATGTCTCACTCCGTTTGGTTTTCACGAGCAATTAGACGTGTTTGACTCGCAAGAGACGTGTGCGATGGATTCCCAGTTCCACACGTCTATTCAAATATAGTGTGTGTGATATGGTCATGCATCTCACACGATTGTATTTTGTAGAGCGTAGGCATCCTCAGTCACTATCGCAGACAATTTATCTGGGTCATGTGTGATCGACGGCCCTATCGTCCATGTTAGCAAGCCGACGGTTTAAAACTGTGTCACAGAAAGGGGGTAAAAATCATTTGCATAGGACATCACTGCACTAGTGGACAATGATAGCCCTAGGTCCCACTCGTCATAGGCTTCCACAGCCCACCTGCCATAAGTGGTCTTGGCCCACTTGTCATAAGAGCTTCGGCCCCACGCGTCAGTAACTAATCCAGGTAACAGTCAACTTCTTTGACCCGACGACAAGGCTCCATTTGGGCATTTGTTAGAATGGGCCGAGTGGTGGAGGGGGAAAGTGGGGAATGTTAGAAGCCAAAAACTAAGCACAACTTAGGAAGGAGGGGCACAGAAATAGAAATCCCTTTGGAATAAGGATCAAGACGGTTTCATTTATGCACTCTGCCTATTATGTGCCCACCACTATTTTCAGAATCACCTTAGTTAAATCTGGGCCACATACCTCCCAATGGTTCTGACAAAAGTGAGAAGGGTAGCCGTCAGGACCTGGCGCCTTAATATGGGACATATGAAAAAGCGCCATTTTTTCCTCGTCTTGCGTGTACGGTGCACTGAGAGTTCCGTTCATAAGTGTGTTATGTCCCATGTGCTCACATTCCTCGACATGTCATTCAACTTTTGTCGTAGATCCGTCGTGGTCTCCCCTGAACTCTGTGCCTAGCCAGTTCTCACAAGCACGTCCAAAGATGGGTCCCGCTCCCAACATAATTCGTACTTAAAAGGCTAGGGGGCTCCCTAGATACATGCAAATCATGCAACGTGAGATGAATAGGTACGTGATCTGACGTAGCTGCAATCTTGTGCTCCAAGGTAGCGTTAGGGAAATCCATTAATGTCATTGGATTAGCCACGCAATGATCAAGCCTTACTCTTGTGAATGTTCCACAAGTTACTTTCTTTTCGAAAGTCCAAAACGCACATGTGTAGCCAATGTCAATGAGGCCACACGTATCCAAAGCATCCATTTGGGCTTGTCTCGACTCCCTACCCCATCATATCCGTGAGCGTGTAATACTTCATTAAAATCGCTATGACCATCCATGGTAAATTATTTGCCACCACAATTCGTCTCAGCATATCCCATGTCCTATTCCTCTCATTCACCCGAGCTTCGCTGTAAACAAACGTGATTCTTATATGTGTTTCCATCAATTTGTCCACCACCACATCTATGTGATATTTAGAGTAACCAACAACTTCAAGCTTTATTTCATCATTCGAGAAAATTCCTAGCCCTCCCTTCTACTAGTACTACTCGCAACATAGCTTTTATTATAACCTAAGGTTCCTACCAAGTTTTCCACTCTCGATCCCTCGATTTGAGTTTCAAGGATACAAACAATAGAGAGGGAAAATTGCCTCGCTAGATTACGAAGCTCTCCATGTCGTTGGCCTGCCTGTCTCGTGATAATTTCAACATAAGACTCATTGCGCTAGGCGCGACCTCAGGTGGGAGCCCGCCAAACACGCATCAGGTTGTTTATTTGTTGTACCATTCTTCCCAAAGCTTTTATGAGAAGAGGATGGATTTCCCTTTGCCCTCTTTAGGACCTGTTTCGACGAGGGGCTAGGAGGGACAACAGGAGGTGGGGGGGCTAGCACATTGTTCCCGCACCTTGCAGCGTCTCCTCGGATGGCTTGGCGTCGGTTGGCTGGATGGTGCTTTTCTTTCTGTTTGATCAACCTCTTCCATTGTCACATCAAATAGAACCCCCTCCGGGTCATTTCTCCTGCCCCGTTGTATTGTGAGAACTTTGAGACCCTTCCTCCTCCGTGACCTAAGCGTACTCCATCCCTTCCATCGTTCATGCCTCTTCCCAGCAGGCCCTCGACCGGCTCCCCTAAACCAAGATGCCCACAGGTCTTTGAAGAGCAACGATGATGGATGGTTGCCATTGGCACACTCTTTGTACATATGCCCCAAATTTCCACAGGACGCACACCAGCCAGGCAATCTCTCATAATTTATTATGAATATCTCCCTGTTCTTTTTGATCACCAGAGAAACAACATTCTTAAAGGCTTGGTTACATCAATCTTGACCCGGACTAAGTTTTTTTCCCTTCTAAGTCTTGTGATTTTGGCTCAGCAATAGATGAACTCTCCACGGTGGCAGAAAATCACTTGATGTAAGAAAAAAAGTTGTCTTGTAGATCATGTATCTGTATCCATATGTCTACTTGGTTTATGGGGATGCTCAATGGTCTAGTGAATCCATCATATGGGGTGACCACAAGAGCCTTTCCTTTGAAGGTCCAAGGCCCTTCTTCCATCAGTCGTTCCCAATCTCGGAGAACTTCACTTGTTGCGCCAAATCCCAAGTAACCCTCATGTTCCCGAAAAACCAATATTGACTTTAGGATTTATCAAAATGGACGTGAGCGATCACCATCCACCGTGTTTACTCCTTTGGAAGTTCGTCGGTGTCCACCACCACCACTACACAGAGTAGTGACCAATTGCGTACTCCCCATCTACGTGGGATAACCCAAGTTCTTCCTTTTCACATCTTCGCTTGACACCACAACGATTCCTATTTGACGCTCGTGGGCATCAAAAGTGCATGGTTCGCTGAAGCGTGGTCTCTCGACGCCCTAGTTTTTGGCCGGCCCAGGGTCGCTTAGTTGTTCTTCTTTTTCTATTTCTTTTTTTTGTTTTGTTTTTGTTTCTATTTCTTTTTTTCCATTTTCTTTTCCTTTATTATTTTTTATTTTATTTATTTTTTCGTTTTCTTGTATTATACAAAGTTCATTGTGACTTACAAAAATGTTCAACGTATATAAAGAAAATGCTAACGGCATACTACAAAAAGTTCATCATGCATTATTGAAATGTTCAACATATATTAGAAATTGTTCAACGAACATAAAATGTTCACTATATTTTTTAAATTTGTTCAGCATATACTACACAAATGTTCAATGTGTATTAAAAAATTGTTCAACGTATATTACAGAACGTTCAATGCATATTCGAAAAAAATTCACCGCATATATTCATACTTTTATATAAAAGTTCATTGTATAAAGAAAAATGTTCAACATATAATACAAACAATTGATTGTTTATTATTAAAATGTTCATCATATATTAAGAAAATGTTCAACGTGTATTTTTCAAAATGCTCAAAATTGAACCGATCAAAAAACCGTTCTGATATAGTAAACCGGATGCTACAGTATGGACCGCTGCAGTAAAACCGGCTAAAAAACAAAGAAAAATAATAACAAATCGTTTACAGGCAGAGTGGCCTGGCCAGCAGGCACACGCCTGTGAGCTCTCACTACTTTTGACGCACACGGCGTCACACAGGGGTCTCTGACACCGCACCGGGTTAGAGAACGCAAAGCACCGATACAGTGACGGGGCGCCCCATGATGTTTCTCGATTTTAGGGAAGCTTAGAAGCTTCTTCATCGGGTTTTGTTTTCATCTTTTCTCCGATTTGATGGCTTTATTTTTTTCACAATTTCTTATTATTCATCCTCATTTTTTTGTCTTTTTTATTCCCATATGTCTTATATTTTAAATTTACCCCCTACAATTTTCAATTTCACGACTTTTAAATTTTTGAATACTTTATTAATAATAATTACAAATTTTTTATATTTCCAAAAGTTAAAGTTTCCAAATAATTTTTTATATTGGTGAAAGTTCTTAAATTCAAGAATAATTTTTCACTGTCGTCAACATTTTCAGTATCAGTGAATATTATTTCGTATCCTTGATTGATTTCTAAATTACAAAATATTCTGAAAATTCAAATATAATTTATAAATTAAAGAAGAAGTTTTAATTTCGTCAATTGCATTAATTACATGAGATTTTTATATTTGAAATAATTTTATAATACACATTTTTTAATATTAGTGAACATTTTATGTTTGTTAACATTTTTTTAATTCTTGAACGTTTTTTCACGCGTTAATATTTTTCAAATCCAGAACCCTTTTTTAAGCTCGGAAATATTTTAAAGCGTGAAGAATTTTTTTTTGATTCATGAATATGTTATAATAAAAAGTATATATTTAAATCGAGTACATTTTTTAATTTACAACTATTTTCTTAACATTTTTTTCATATTCTTTTGCATTAGGCAATTTTTAGAATTATGTCTCCTGTAGCAATAAGAGTGTAGCACGACTAAATTGAACAGAAACAGACCAGGTGAGTGTAGGAGATATGCCCTAGAGGCAATAATATATGTTATTGATTATCTCCCTGTTCATAATTAGGTTTATGTTCCATGCTATAACTGCTATGGTTCTCGAGTCTACAATAACCACGAGGCTCGGAGGAAGACTCATATGCACGTGTGGAATAATAAACGGTAAAATGTATTCCTAGTCTGGCCTCTAAGACTGGCTCAAGTATTGCATGATGATCCTGTTTTCCTGATCATGGGCATGGCTATGCCGGCAATTTTGAGGGCACAATGTTAGAAGAACATTTGTGTTGAATCGACCCGAATTGATGTTATGCTATGAGATTCATTCGTCATAAGTTAATGGTTTATAACACAGAGATGGTTAACGTTTGCATAATTCCTTAGACCATGAGAGTATCGAGTTTCTTCATGCTTGCTTCATGAACTTTGGGGTTTGTTAAACGTCATCCGTAAATGGGTGGCTATTACGGAGCCTTACGGGTTCATGGAAAAGTGTGTCAAGTAACTTGATAGCTCGAGATTGGGATTTGCTCCTCCGACGATGGAGAGATATCTCTGGGCCCTCTCGGTGTTACGGTATCCATCATCGTCTGGCCAGACACAGGGTGATTTGATCACAGGGATGCCGGAACACGGGAACGAGAAAAGAGAACAATACCGGTAACGAGGTAACTGGCATAGTGGACAAGTTGTTGATCCACGGGGATGCCTACATGTCTCACCTCGGGTATTTGTAACATATCGCGAAGCAACAGGAATAGCACACGGCAACTGGAGGTTCACTCGAATATTCATTCGTGTGGGTATAGGGGTCAATATGGGTGTCCACGGCTCCGATGTTGATCATTGATCGGAAAGAGTTCCGGTCATGTCTATACTTCACCGAACCTATAGGGTCACACGCTTAAGGGTCATCTATCTGCTGAATACTAGACAGGGAGTCTGAGAGAAAAACACCGAAAAAGTTTCGGACGAAACGGAAACGTTCCGGAGAGAACACCGGAATAGTTCCGGTGAAACTGAAAAGTTGTTTCAGGGTATTCCATTAAGTCAAATTGGTTCTGGCACACGCCTGGAAATTCTTGGAGGATGCCAGAAGTGTTCTGGAAACTTCTAGGAATTTTCCGGGACAAAAACCGGAAATGTTCCGGAGCAGCCGGAACCGATTTGGTTGCTTTTCGCTGAAGAAACATTGTTTCGAAATTGTTTCGGAATGCGTTCAAAATTATTTTGGTGGGTACTAGAATTGTTCTAGGCACACAGAAATAATTTGGGATTTAACGGACGCAGAAAAATGTCTTCGTGAATAGTGAAAAGCACTTTTTGGGCTGATTTGCAAATGGGGTTTTTCTTCTAGAAGAAAACCACTTTTGTGTGTGAAAGGGAGGTGGAGCTCCCCAAGGGGGCTGCAAATTTCGTCCATGGCATGGTGGGGGCCCTCCTTGAGGTGTCCTTCCACCTCATGGTGGATATCTTCTACACACCCTTATGTGGCATGTGGTGGAAAGATCCTTTTGGTCTTTCCTCTACCCCTTGCTCCTCCTATAAATAGAGGTGGAGATTGCTCTCCAAAATCAGCTCATGCTTGCTCTCATACACATGCCATTGACTTGTCTGGTTTCTCTCTCCCTCCCAGCGAAATAGTTTCGTAGAGCCGAAAGGCTGTCTGGGTTCCGGCAGGAACTAGTTCTGGACGGCGAAGCCCTGCCGGATAGATGACACCGTACGTGTGCAACTGTGTAGAGAGATCGTAGTTTCGGTCTTAGTTCGAGAGTGCCTCCCGAAGGGCTGTCCAAGTGATCGTCCTAGTTTCGATGGTCCTCCCGAAGGGTTGTCCGAGTGACTGTCCGAGTGACTGTCCGAGTTTTGATGGTCCTCCCGAAGGGCTGTCCGTGACACCGTCCGAGGGACTGTCCGACCGCCTCCCGGAGGGCTGTCCGGGGGCGGATGAGGGTATACATCCTCGCGGTTGGGAGGTTGTAAATCCTAGCTGCGGGGATCTGCACCGCCGATCGTCATCGACTCTACTTCCGCTACGCTACGAGTCGGTAACGAAAAAGATCAAACCTTGTATGCAGTCTCCATAGTGATCCTGGGTTGGTACGTAGTTCGGAAATTTTTTGTTTTCTGCTGCGTTACCCTACAGTGAGCCCAACCGCTATGCGCCTAACGAGCAAAGACGAAAGCAACTGACTCGAGGTTAACCCGGGACCTCCTATGTGACGCGCTCTGCGACAAATTGCCATCGCGACGCACACACGGAGCCCCGGACGGGCCGACCCATATAGGCGTTGTGGCGATGTAAAAATACATCAAAAAATCTGTCGGCTGTGGGAATCGAACCTAGGATCTCGCTCATACAAGACTACAGACCGAGACCAGTTAGCCACTCCACCAGCAAGCTGCTGCAGAACACATTTTAGAAGCATTTCATGAAAATTTCGAACAATTTGAAATGCCACTAATATTTTTTTCCAGATATTTTTTCTGAAAAAATATGAACACTTTTGTAATCCGAATTTAGAAAAACACGATTTTTTTTTTTTGCAAAACCTAACAGATTTATAAAACTTGAACATTTTTTGATAAATTGAACATTTTCTGACATTATGATTTTTAAAAAAAATAAGAAACATTTTATGAAAATCCTTAACATTTTTCAAACACGAACATTTTTCTGTAATTGTGAATAAATTATGGAAATAAGAACACATATTGAAATTCCTGTACATTTTCGAAACAAGGACATTTTATGAATTACATTCTGAACAGATTTTGAAAAATATAACATTTTTTTGAAATCCCTGAACAATTTCCTGAACACATGCACATAATAAATTTTAAAACAAGAACATTGTTTTGATATTACTGACTTTTAAAAAAACAAGATTTTTTTTTGGAATTGTGAACAAAATTTGAAAACAAGAACATGTTTTGAAATTCCTGAAAGAATTTTTGAAACACGAACATTTGAATTGTGAAAAAAAAAGAACATTTTTTGGAATTTATGAACACGTTTTCAATTTGTGAATTAAGAAAAACAGAAACCTTTTCGAAAAACAGGAACATTTTTGCAAATAATGACCAATCTTTTTAAAATGGGAACATTTTTTGAAATACCAGAACAAAAGATGAAAACGTGAACATATTTTGAAACTTCCGAACAAAATTTTAAAACACGAATATTTTAAAAATTATGAATAAATTTTAAACTAGAACATTTTTTGAAACACCTAAAGAATAAGAACACATGAACATTTTTTGAAATTTATGAACAAGTTTTCTATTTGTGAATAAGTTTTTAAAACAGAAATATTTTTTGAAATCCCGAACATTTTTTGAATAGTTATGAAAATGTTGAACAAACACATTGCGAGCTGAACTATTTCTGAAATCATGAGCACTTTTGAAATTTGGAATGTTTTTTGAAAGCAATAATAATTTTTTAAATTTCTGATTTTTTGTGAAAGATGAACCTTTTTAAAAAAGACAAGAAATTAAAACCATAAATAAATAAAAAGACAGTTAAATTAAAAGAAACAATAAAGAAGAAACTGTAAAGGAAAGAAAAGAAAAAACCAAGAAGAACCAACAAAGAAACAAATAAACAAGTCAGGGACCTTCTAGCAGGTTTCCATAACCGTTGGCCAGCGGTTATTGATTGGGCCCGCCCATTTCTAGCGCTGCCGGGGTTCCTACTGTGCGATGCGTCGACAGTTCGACGTTACGAGCCGTAAATGAAAAATTCCGGTTAACCCTTTCAGGGGGCATGACTATGTCTTACTGCAAGCGAGACAGAGTCATGAAGCGCCGGCCCAAATGGGCCGGCGCATCCCCGGCGAGGCCACTGCCTCTTGTTTTTGACCTTTTTTTTTGTTTTCTTATTTTACACTTCCAAAACCTCCCAACATGTATATTACTCCCTCCGTCCCAAATTAAGTGACTCAACTTTGTACTAACCTTGTACTAAACTTAGTACAAAGTTGAGTCACTTATTTTGGGACGGAGGGAGTACAAAATAAAATTTTCGTAATTTTTAAAAATGTTGACCATGTACACAAAAAATATACAATGTGTGTGAAAAAAGTTGATCATGTATTTAAAATACCCTAAAAAATCATTTAAATTTTTTTAAACATGTATTTGAATAATGTTGATCCGACGTTTGAAAAATATGGAATGTGTATAGAAAAAATATTGACCATGTATTAAAAAAATGATGAAATCTTTTGATCATGTATATACGAAAAATATATTATTCAATCATTTAAAAAATGTTGAACAGGTGTTTCAAAAATAATTAATCAAGCATTTGGAAAATGTTAAATGCGTAGAGAAAAAATGTTGACAATGCATTAAAAAATGTTAATCTTGCACTTGAAAAATGTTGTTAAAGCATTTGAAAAATGTTAAACGTTCATACAAAAATTGTTGACTATGTATTAGACAAACGTTAATCTTGAATTTGAAACATATTAATCAAGCATTTCAAAAAAAATTAAAGTGTGTATAGGAAAAATGTTGACCATGTATTAAAAAATATTAATTTTCTATTTGAAAAATGTTAATTAAGCATTTGCAAAATGTTAAAAATATGTGTAGAAAAATGTTGACCATGCATTATAAATATATTCAATTTGTATAGCAAAAATATTAAATGTGTATTTGAACAATGTTGTTGACATACTCAAAAAATGTAGAATGAAAACCAAAAGAAACAAAGAGAACAAAAAACTGAAACCTGAAAAAAAAAACCACACGAAAAAGTAAAATGAAAAAATAAAATCGATGAAACAAATGAAAAAAGAGTGAAAAAAACAGAAACACTGAGAAAAAAAAGAAACGCCCAGAAAGAAAAGACAAAAGAAACTAGTGAAACCCGGGCTCATTTCGCCTCAACTGCATCCCGCCTTATTACTTGATCAGAATCCCGATGCTAGCCATCGTTGCAATATATGTCGGAGACCACGGTTTGAATCCCCCCCCCCCCCCCTTCCACACACACACTCCATGGTGCTCCTTTTTCACTACTTTTTTAAAAGTGTGCGCTAGTGGACTGACCCATTACTGTTGAGAGTTCCTATGGTCTCGCTTAGTGTGAAAAATAGTTGACACGCTTGGAGGGACACTTTAGGTTTCCTGGGAGCTCACCAAGTGGTGCGTCAAGCCGCTGTCACATGTCACGTGTTGGGCGTTATCTCTAGATTTCATATACGACAAGTAATTCCGGACGGAGGGAGTATATTTTTACGCATTTTTGGGTTTTAGATAGTTTTTTTTTGCCTTTTTGATTTCTGGGTTTTGCCTGTTTTTTCTTTGGTTTTGGATGAGAAAAATGCGTGGAAAAAAAGTTGCGCTTCCACGAGAAGCACATATTTTGTGGAGGCATACATATTTGCTTTGTGTTTCTGTTATCAGTTCCTTTTGGGTTTCTTCTCTTTTCTATTTATTCTTTTTTACTTTCTTTGTCGTTCTTTTTCTTGTTACATATTTCCTTTCTCTCTTCGCTTGTAGTATTTTTTATTTATTTCTACATTTTTGTCATGTATTTTTTTCTCATACCGTCTGTTACAACGCTTTGAATTTAATATAAAAATATTTGCCATCTTAGATTATCATGTTTGTTTTTTTTATTCTTTTCTATTTTATTTTCAAGTTTATAATTTTTTGTTCAAATATTGTTTTACTTTTGTCGTTCCTTTATGTGAAGTAAAAATATTATTATTTTTTATCTAGTTTTGAAATAAGTTCATCGTGCTAACAAAGTTGTCCAGTCCTTGTTACATAAAATATTCGGGGGTGCCAAAAAATGTTCATCGTGTATTTTAAAATGTACATCAGGTTGAACAAATGTACATCTTGTATTTTTAAAACCGTTCATCGAGTATTTCTCAAAATTTCATTGCGTTAAAAAGTTCATCATGTATTTAAAAATACTAATTATATACTTGAAAATATGTTCAGTAAATGTTTACAGTGTACCTTTGAAAAGTCCATCGCGTATTACAAATATATGTGGACACTTCTGAAAATTACATGAAAAAATGTGAAACTTTCTAAAAATTTACATGAACATTTTATGGGCGTCTTTTGGTCCTTTTTCCTTTCATTTTCTATTTATTTTATTTTTATATTTTAGAAACACTTGTTAAGTCATATGAACTTTTCAAATACAAGATGAATTATTTTAATACATGATTGATATTTTTAAATACTAGATGAAGACTTTTTAAAATTCTGAAATATTTTTTAATACTATAAGTGTATCTAGTGCCACCCCTTGTTGGTTTTGAAGTATTGAAAACAAACTTGGTTGAGAGACTAATGCGTTTGTGAGTATACACAGGATAACACAGATAGAAGTCCTTGAAGATTTGGTTTAACCATTGAAGACGACCCCTAAAAATGTTCGAAGACAATGAAAATAATGGTTGTGCACAAAGCCTTTCGTTTGAAGACAATGAAGTGCAAAGACTTAGTCTTTTGATAGTTTTGTTTTCTTCTTTCTTGAGTCATGGGAACCACCTCACTGTTAAATGGGGTCGATGTGAAAAGAAGTCAGAAGCTGACATGATGCTCAACCCAAAATCCAATGTCTTCTAGTGAAGACAATGAGAGAAAATTTCTTCCATTGTTGGTTGAGTCAGCATTGCTTGTAGCCCAAGTAAAGTTGTCGTGTGTGTTTGAAATTCGACCGTAGGGACACGTGTTGGTTGGCCACTGACCCAGGGTTAGATCAGTCATATCATGTCGGGTTGCCCCCCGACAATAAATAGCCACCCCTCCACCTTAAGTTGGTGGCTGCTCCGAGTTATTACACGACTTCTGTCGTTTTAGAGCAACCTGCCTCCAAAGTCTTTGAGAGATATTTCCTGCGAGGAGAAACCCAAATACCTAGAGCGCAAAGTGATTGAGCGTCACCGAATGCATTCTGTTTTGAGTGAATCGAGGACTTATTACATTTGAAGATCGTGATTTCCAGACGGTTAGGCGTCATATTCTGAGCATCCAAGAGTCATTTTGGATTGCCGGTGAACAAGTTTGTGGAAGTTTCAGGAGTCTACCATGAAGACTTACCAGAGTGATTGAGCGAGGTCTAAGTGACCTTAGCTCAAGGGGAATAATGTGAAGACTTGGTCTTGTGAGTTAAGTCTTAGCCTCCCTAATCAGACGTACAGTTGTTACAACAACTGAAACTGGTCAAACAAATCATTTGTCTTCATCAAGAAACTATTCTATCCCCTCACTACTTTACTATATTTTTTGTATCATGATGCCTTTGCTTCCTCATCTCTTTGTGAAGACATTGCTCGAAGACATTCCCATTGATCCCATCTTTGTCTTCGTGTTTGCTGTTTGTTACACTCTATGTTGCCTAGTTTGCCTGTTCTTTTTATCCTCATGTCAATTAGTTTATCATTGATTGCATGCCTAGTGTAGTTTTATTCCTGTTTGCCTTGTTCAGTTCCTGTTAAACTTTCACATCTTCGAGGACATTGTTTGTTTTGAAGACTTTTCTAAAAATCGCCTCTTCACCCCCTCTAGTCGATAACTAGCAATTTCAATTTGTATCAGAGCAAGGTGCTCCTTTGTTCTGTGTGATTCGGTTTAACCACCTGGAGTTTTAGCTATGTCGACTATAGGGATTATCAAAGTCTCCGTTGTGTGCCATATCTTCGATGACAGTGATTATCCTTATTGGAAGAATAAGATGCACATGCATCTTGAAGCCATCGACAATGACCTCTAGTATGTCGTCATGACAAGAGTTCCTAAGGTTGGAGAAGGTGTTATCGCTGCTAATGTGAAGAGGTTCAATCATTTGGACTCTACCGCCAAGAACATTATATGTGGTCATCTGACCAAAGGGCGGTATGACCGTGTGAGTGCTTTGGAATCTGTGAAACTGATATGGGAATGGCTCTCCAAAGTCAATGAAGGTATCTCATCAACGAGACTCTCGAGTTGATGTTCTTCACAATCTCTTCAACTTCTTCAAAAGGCTTGACAACAAAAGTGTCCAGCTAACGTTTGATCGTCTGACTGATATCTCTAATGAGCTTCAAGCTCTTGGTGCCATTGACATCATCAAACATGAAGTGGTGGAGAAGCTTCTAAGGTCCCTTAATACTTCCTTTGACACACTGTCGCTGATGATACAAGAGCGCTCTGATTTCTAGAGCTTGGGTCCTGTCGATATTCTTGAGAGGCTCAATACTCATGAATTTCGGCAAGCTGAAAAAGAGATCTCTATGGTTCCAGCTATGTACGTCCTCATGCTGTGAAGGAAAAAGTTGCACCTTCATCTAAAGAAGAGTCTGACTGCAATTCCAGCGGCCCTGAAGACATTGGCAGAGAACTCGCACTACTTGTGAGTAAGTTGTATAAGTTTATGAAAAAAACCTGCTTTGGAAAGTCTTCAAAGTATGATTAAAACAAATCCGGAGAAACTTCTTCTCACGACTACAAGAAGAGAACCTATCACAAGTGCAAGAAGCTTGGTCACTATATTGCTGATTGTTCTCTATGGGAAAGGAATCAAAAAAGAAGAAGAAGAAGATCAAGGACGATGATTCTAATGACAAGAAGAAGAAGAATAATAAGAAGAAGTACACAGAGTCTTCATCGAAGTTTCCTCGCACATGAAAAGTTCCCATGGTAGAGCCCGCGTTTTCTTTGGCAAGGGAATGGATTCCGAGGAGGAATATGGTTCTAAGCTGGTTGTGGAGGATTCTAAGGAGTCTGACTCTGGTGTGGCGAGCCTTGCTCTCGCCTCAACATTCGTCGCCAAGTCCATCTTCAAGCATGGAGATAATGGATACATAACCGACAATGAGGCCCGCGACGATGACGACTCTGCACCTGCCTATTGCTTCATGGAAAAAGGCGCCAAGGTATCCTCACAATCTTCCTACTTTGACACCGCTAGTGAAGATGACTCTGAATGTGAATCCAAACCTAGCTACAAGGCTCTTACTAAAATTGCTACTCGGCAACAACATGTTATGGAGAATATTCAAAAACTACTAGTCAAACGTGATAATTTATTGGGTGAGGAAATGAATCGAAGTCAATCCTTCGTTGAGGATCTCAAAAGTCTTCAGCCAAAGTATGAAGAAATCCAAAGATGCCATGATACCTCTCAGCCGATCATGAGAAGCTTTCCTATGATTATCTTCAAAGGAAGCAAGATCTAGAAAAACTGAGAGCGTCTCATGATGATCTTCAGACAGAAAAGGATTCATTGCTTCCTCAACATATCAGTTTTGCTCAAGTTGAATCCATTCCACCTTGCTTGAAATGCCTTGAATGTGAAAATGCAAATTCTTCTAATGAATATTCAAATGCTTTGAAAGCTACAATATCTTCAACTACCTTTGTGGCCACTAACCCCTCATCTAAGGAAACCACTAATATTACTGATGAGAATGCTAGATTGAAGACATTGCTTAATACTGGCATGTACAAAAGTCTCAAAAGGCATCAAACCCTTTTTGATATCCTTAAGAAGCAAATCTTGAACATGAACCCTATGAAAGAGGGCATTGGTTTCGATAGAAACATAAACGTTGATGGTTCTTACTGGAAACTTGAGCAGTACGTACCCCAAAACTACTTGGGTTGCTGCAAAAGAACCTTCAGTAGATCCATCCAAGTTATCTGGCTATAACTATGTTAACCTATCATCATTGACGAGTCACTTGACTCGAACTATAAACTGTTGAAAAAACAAAACGGTGAAGTGTTTGACAAGTACATTGGAACTAACTGCAGGAACGGTTCTCCCATGAAGAATATTCGGGTACCTAAAAGTCTTCTAGAAAGGCTTCCAGTGAATGTCCTCATGACACAATCTGAGAAGAAGACAAACCCTAGATCAAAGTCTTCATATGGACCAAAAACTTCATATTGACCAAAATCTTCATATGGTCGCACTAATGCTTATGTTTCGCATGGTTACAATGATCGGTCTCATGAATATGAGCATTACTCTTCGAACCGCTATGTTTACAAATCGGAGTTTTTTTGTGCATATTCATTTGAGTACTCTACCCCTCCTTTGAAGCACTATGCTAGGGCTTCAAAGCCTAAATTCTCAGATGTTGCACTTAGACTCATTGCCTCTAAGCCACCCTTGCAAATGTGGGTGGCTAAGAAGAGCTAATGTCTTATGTAGGGTCAGGTCTCCAGACGAAATGCATTGAACACTGACGACAATGCTAGAGACCTAAAGAATCTTGTTGGGTGGAAGATAAAACTTCAAAATGGCATTACTATGCTACTCATCCATGACTTTGATCCTCTCCCAGTCATGAAGTCTAGGAAACCTAGCTCGCTGGAGCGTGCCTTTTGTATCGTGCATACTTTTGAAACCTGTCTTGGTGAATCCTATCCCACTAATTGTTCTGTAGGATACACTACCAAAAGCCACTGAATGGATTTTGGATAGTGGCTGAATGATAACCCACAAGTATAGGGGATGGCAACAATTTTCGAGGGTAGAGTATTCAACCCAAATTTATAGATTCGACACAAGGGGAGCCAAAGAATACTTGAGAGTATTAGTAGTTGAGTTGTCAATTCAACCACACCTGGAGATTAAATATCTGTAGCAGATTGATCAGTAGCACAGTAATATGATAGTTTGATAGCAGTAGTGACGGTAACAGTAGCGGTAACAGTAATAGCAGCAGTTTTGTAGCAGTTGGAACAGTAGCAGCAGCAATAGTAACTTAGCAAGAACAATAAGTGGAGAACTCGTAGGCACTGGGTCGGCAACTCGTTGGATGATATTCGTCATGTAACAGTCATAACCTAGGGCGATACAGAACTAGCTCCAGTTCATCAATGTAATGTAGGCATGTATTCCGTAAATAGTCATACGTGCTTATGGAAAAGAACTTGCATGACATCTTTTGTCCTACCCTCCCGTGGCAGCAGGGTCCATAAGGAAACTAAGGGATATTAAGGCCTCCTTTTAATAGAGAACCGGAACAAAGCATTAACACATGGTGAATACATGAACTCCTCAAACTACGATCATCACCGCGAAGTATCCCAAATATTGTCACTATGTGGTTGACGGATCATAACACGTAATAGGTGGATATGACTAGGCAAGATCGGATCAAGAACATATATATAGAGATGATAACATAAACGGTTTAGATCTGAAATCATGGCACTCGGGCCCTAGTGACAAGCATTAGGCATAGCAAAGTCATAGCAACATCAATCTCAGAACATAATGGATACTAGGGATCAAGCCCTAACAAAACTAACTCGATTACATGATGAATCTCATCCAACTCCTCACCGACCAGCAAGCCTACGAAGGAATTACTCACTCCCGGTGGGGAGCATCATGGAATTGGCGATGGAGAAAGGTTGGTGATGACGAAGACCGAAGATTCCCCTCTCCGGAGCCCCAAACGGGCTCCAAATCTGACCTCCCGATGAAGAACAGGAGGTGGCGGCGGCTTCGTATCGTGAAACGCGATAATTCTTTCTCTATGATTTTTTTCTCAGAAATTAGGAATTTATAGTGGCGGAGTTAGGGCAAGTGGGGCCACGAGGTGGGCACAACCCACCAGAGCGCGCCCAGGGGGCCTGGCGCGCCCTGGTGGGTGATGCTCACCCTGGCCCCCCTCTTCGGTGTATTTTGGCTACAATAATTCTCATTTATTCTGAAATAAATCTCCAAAAAGTTTCGTTCCATTCTGAGAACTTTTATTTCTATACAAAAACAACACCATGGTAGTTCTGCTGAAAACAACGTCAGTCCGGGTTAGTTCCATTCAAATCGTGCAAATTAGAGTCCAAAAGAAGGGCAAAAGAGTGAGGAAAAGTAGATACGTTGGAGACGTATCAACTCCCCCAAGCTTAAACCTTTGCTTGTCCTCAAGCAATTCAGTTGACAAACTGAAAGTGATAAAGAAAAACTTTTATGAACTCTTTTGTTCTTGTTTACATATATATGCTTAAGTAGCACCCAGGTTTTCAGCAAAGATTATGACTAACCATGTCAACAATAACTCTTAGAAATTATATTTACTCATAACAATAACATAAGCAACTAGTGAGCAATAATAAGATATCTCAAACACCAACACTTTGTCAAAACAATCATGATACAATATGACAATAGTGGTATCTCGCTAGCCCTTTCTGAGACCGCAAAACATAAATGCAGAGCACCTCCAAAGTTCAAGCAGCAACTAAACATTGTAATTCATGGTAGAAAAGATCCAGTCATGCTGCACCCAAAATCAAATATACACAATGCCTAAGGATGACAATAGTGCTCTCAGGTCTGGCGCTTATTCGAGAAGGTGATGACTCAACATAAAAGTAAATAGATAGTCCCTTCGCAGAGGGAAGCATGGATTTGCAGCAGTGCCAGAGCTCAAAGTTTAAAATAGAGATAGATATAATTTTGGGAGGTACACCCTTCCTGTCAACGTCACGACCAAGAGTTATCAATATCTTCCATGCTAAACAAATTAGCGGCGGTTCCCAAGCGGTAAAAGTAAAGGTTTACTCACCCTCCACCAACAATCACACTCCACGGCGAGCCGTATCCACGGGTACCGTCCAAACCAGCAACATTCCTGGGGGGGAGTTTTGTTTAATTATTTTTGATTTTTGATTTCGGGACTGGGAATCCCTATTACCGCCCCTCTCGTGTAAGGACAAGTGAATAAACACTCATCATGAGAATAACCCGCTTAGCATGGAAGATACTGACCGCCCCCTGTCGCTTCATGAGCGGTCCAGCCACACAAAACAGATGTTCATTTGAATTTTTTAGAGGTGGCACATGCAAATTTACTTGGAACGGCAGGGTAATACCGCATATAGGTAGATATGGTGGACTCATCTAGCATAACTTGGTTTAAGGGTTTTGATGCACAAGCAGTATTTCCGCTTAGTACAGACGAAGGCTAGCAATTAGATTGAGAAGCGGCCAGCTAGAGAGCGAAAACGGTCATGAACATGCATTACATATAATCAACATTGAATACTAGCATGAGTAGGATATGGACACCATGAACATAAATATCATGAAGGCTATGTTGGTTTTGATTCAACTACATGCGTGAACATGTGCCAAGTCAAGCCACTTGAAACATTCAGAGGAGGATACCATATCATCATACCGCATCACAACCATTTTAATGCATGTTGACACCCAAGATAAATCATTATCCACTCCTAGCTACTTAAGCACGACATGAACAACAATAATCTCTAATGGTCATTGCAAACATGTTTGATCATAATGACCTGAATCAAGGAATACTAGGTTAAACATATTTACAAAAACAAAAACAAGTTGAGTTCATACCCGCTTTTCTCTGCCACAGTCAATTCATCAAATGTCGTCATTATTGCCTTTCACTTGCACGATCGAACGATAAGAAGATAATAATAGTGCAAGAGTGCCGTGGACTAAGCTGGAATCTGCAAACATTTTATTCAAGAGGAGAAGACAAAGTAACATGGGCTCTTTGTTAGATAAACGATAATGCAGATGAGAACCACTCAACAATTTCATTGTGGTCTTCTCCTAGGTACGACTCAAGTAAAAAGAAAAGAATTTCAGAGAAACGCACTGAAATATTTTTGGAGTTTTGTTTTTTCATGAAGAAAGCAAATTAAAGAAGAAAAACAAAAACGAGAAAAACTATTTACACGGGAAAGCTCCCAACAAATAAAAGAAGAAGCGAGAAATCTTTTTGGGTTTTCTTTTGATGCAACAATTAAACTAAGCTAGAAAGAAAACTAAAAAGAAGTAGGAAATATTTTTGGGTTTTCTCAAAGTTTTTCAAACACACAAGAAGAAAGCGAGAAAACAAATCAAGCATGGATATTACAATGAAAGAGTGTGAACACCGACAACTGGAATGAAATGTGTGAACATGAATGTAATGTCGGTGGAAATACGTACTCCCCCAAGCTTAGGCTTTTGGCCTAGCTTGGTAATCACCATCCGTAGTAGCCGTCCGGTCCCGAGTCGTAGTGAGGCGGAGGCAGCACCTGAGCATCCCACCCCTAGGGCTCCTCCTCAGCAGCTGCTAGGTTGTTCCGGTAGGCTGTAATGTCATCTGGCATAATCCTGTATCCGTTCCTGGCAATAGGATCAAACAAAGCAGGTGCAGGCAGCAGAATAACATCACGTGTTTCCTTGCTAAATACTAGGTTATAATGAATATCACGTGGAGAGTCAGTTACATCAAGGAATTGGTGAGCCTGCAATGACTTATGATCAAGGTAAACTCGGGATAAGAGATAATCATGCGGGCGAAATGGGATTCTAAAGTGGTTCGCTAAACGAGTAGCATAAATACCGCCATGTATCTTTCCCTTAGTTTTGTTAAGATGTAAGCGTCGAGCAACAATAGCTCCCATACTAAAGGTGTGATCATCATAAAGTGCACGATGTAAAATAGCAAGGTCAGGAGCACTGAGTTGTGCTTACTAGATTCCTCAACTTCATGCCTCTCAAAAATGATCCATTAATAAGGTTGATCAAGTCTTATTAACAACCACTTCCGATTAGCATGAAACCGAAAAACTTTCGTAGAACACTAAGTTACCTCAATGGGGATGTGCACATCCCCAACAATAAGTATATCATATTTCTTTTTGACAGTAGGTAGAGGTAATTGAAAACTTCCAATAGTGATGGCCGGAGATTCTTCAATAACATTTATACCATTCACTTGGAATTGTTTCTTCGGAAAGTGCACCGTGTGCTCATTACCATTAAAATGAAAAGTGACTTTGCTTTTATTGCAATCAATAACAGCCCCTGCAGTATTCAAAAAGGGTCTACCAAGGATAATCGACATGTTGTCGTCCTCGGGCATCTCAAGACTAACAAAGTCCGTTAAAATAGTAACGTTTGCAACAACAACGGGCACATCCTCACAAATACCAATAGGTATGGCCGTTGATTTGTCAGCCATTTGCAATGATATCTCAGTAGGTGTGAGTTTATTCAAATCAAGTCTTTTATATAAGGAGAAAGGCATAACACTAACACCGGCTCCCAAATCACACAAAGCAGTTTTGACATAGTTTCTTTTAATGGAGCAAGGTATAGTCGGTATTCCAGGATCTCCAAGTTTTTTAGGTACTCCATCCTTAAAAGAATAATTAGCAAGCATGGTGGAGATTTCAGCTTCAGGTATTTTTCTCTTATTAGTGATGATGTCTTTCATATACTTTGCGTAAGGGGCCATCTTTAGGATATCGGTTAAGCGGGTACGCAAAAAGACTGGCCTAATCATTTCAAGAAAGCGCTCAAATTCTTCACCATCCTTTTTCTTAGATGGCTTAGGTGGAAATGGCATGGGTTTCTGAACCCATGGCTCTCTTTCTTTACCATGTTTCCTAGCCACAAAGTCTCTTTTATCATACCGTTTATTTTTAGGTTGTGGGTTATCAAGATCAGGAGCAGGCTCTATTTCAACATCATTATCTGGTTCTTTATCATTACTAGGTTGAGCATCATCGTGAACATCATCATTATCACTAGGTGAATGTTCACTACCAGATTGAGTTTCAGCATCGGAAATAGAGGCATCATTATTATTAGGAGGATTTTGTGTCTCAGGTTCACTAGAGGTATGCAAAGTCCTATCATTTTTCTTTTTCTTTTTCTTCTTAGAAGGACTAGGTGCATCACTATTAATTTTCTGAGAGTCTTGTTCAATTCTTTTAGGATGACCCTCAGGATAAAGTGGTTCTTGGGTCATTCTACCTCCTCTAGTTACTACTCTAGCAGCGAAATCATGCATATTATTATTCATTTCATCAAGCAATTCTTTTTGAGACTTAGCAACTTGTTCTAACTGAGTTTGAACCATAGAGGCATGTTTTCCTACACCTCTAACATCATTACTGATTCTAAATAGCAAGTCACTCAAGCGAGCAATCATATCAGAATTACATTTCAATTGTTTCAGAACATGAGCATTGAAATGATCTTGCTTCATAATATAGTTGTCAAACTCATATAAGCACTGACTAGGATGTTTATTGTGAGGGATGTCACTTTCATTAAACTTTAATAAAGAATTTACCTCTACCACCTGTGGAGGTGGTGGTGTGTCAAGGCCATGTATTTCTTCAATAGGTGGTAAATTCTTAACATCCTCAGCTTTAATACCTTTTTCCTTCATAAATTTCTTTGCCTCTTGCATATCTTCAGGACTGAGAAATAAGATACCCCTCTTCTTCGGAGTGGGTTTAGGCGGTGGTTCAGGAAGAGTCCAATCATCATAATTCTTCAATATGTTATTCAATAATTCCTCAGCTTGTTCAACAGTTCGTTCCCTAAAAACACAACCATCACAACTATCTAGGAAGTCCCTAGAAGCATCAGTTAGTCCATTATAGAAGATATCAAGTATTTCATTTTTCTTAAGAGGATGATCATGCAAAGCATTAAGCAATTGGAGAAGCCTCCCCCAAGCTTGTGGGAGACTCTCTTCTTCAATTTGCACAAAGTTAAATATTTCCTGTAAGGCAGCTTGTTTCTTATGAGCAGGAAAATATTTTTCAGAGAAGTAGTAGATCATATCCTGGGGACTACGCACACAACCAGGAGCAAGAGTATTGTACCATGTCTTAGCATCACCCTTTAATGAGAACGGGAATAACTTAAGGATATAATAGTAGCGAATCTTCTCATCATGAGCAAAGAGGGTGGCTATATCATTCAGCTTCGTAAGGTGTGCCACTACAGTTTCAGTTTCAAAGCCATGAAAAGGATCAGATTCAACCAAAGTAATTAACTCTGGGTCGACAGAGAACTCATAATCCTTATCGGTAACAAAGATGGGTGAAGTAGCAAACTTAGGATCACATTTCATTCTAGCATTCAAAGTCTTTTCCTTATACTTGCATAGCAATTTCTTAAGATCGTCTCTATCCTTGCAAGAAAGAATTTCTCTAGTTATCTCCTTGTCCATAACATAACCTTCAGGTATCTTAGGCATTTCAAACTTAGGAGAGCTGGGACTAATAGGAGTTTCATAATTATCATCAGTTTCATAGGCTTCATCAGTTTCAACAGTCTCAACAATTTCAGTAGTTTCATTCTCTTTAGCTCTAGCAATTTGTTCATCAAGAAATTCTCCTAGCGGCACATTATCATCAAGCATGGTACTAGCATCATCAATAGCATAATTCATAGCAGAGGTAGCATCATCAATAACTTGCGGCATATCAGGATTACTAGCATGCGGTGGTGTTGCAAGCTTACTCATAACAGAAGGTGAATCAAGTGCAGAGTGTGATGGCAGTTCCTTACCTCCCCTCGTAGTAGAGGGAAAAATCTTGGTCTTAGTATCCTTCAGATTCTTCATAGTGATAGATTGATATAAATCCCAAGTGACTCAACAAATATTGCTATGCTCCCCGGCAACGGCACCAGAAAAAGGTCTTGATAACCCACAAGTATAGGGGATCGCAACAGTTTTTGAGGGTAGAGTATTCAACCCAAATTTATAGATTCGACACAAGGGGAGCCAAAGAATACTTGAGAGTATTAGCAGTTGAGTTGTCAATTCAACCACACCTGGAGATTAAATATCTGCAGCAGAGTGATCAGTAGCACAGTAATATGATAGTTTGATAGCAGTAGTGACGGTAACAGTAGCGGTAACAGTAATAGCAGCAGTTTTGTAGCAGTTGGAACAGTAGCAGCAGCAATAGTAACTTAGCAAGAACAATAAGTGGAGAACTCGTAGGCACTGAATCGGTAACTCGTTGGATGATATTCATCATGTAACAGTCATAACCTAGGGCGACACAGAACTAGCTCCAGTTCATGAATGTAATGTAGGCATGTATTCCGTAAATAGTCATACGTGCTTATGGAAAAGAAC
The DNA here is from genome assembly GCA_039707655.1 of Elymus sibiricus. NCBI lineage: Eukaryota > Viridiplantae > Streptophyta > Magnoliopsida > Poales > Poaceae > Elymus > Elymus sibiricus. Next base: position 305,402,366 of record CM077671.1, read on the forward strand.
TTGCATGACATCTTTTGTCCTACCCTCCCGTGGAAGCGGGGTCCATAAGGAAACTAAGGGATATGAAGGCCTCCTTTTAATAGAGAACCGGAACAAAGCATTTACACATGGTGAATACATGAACTCCTCAAACTACGGTCATCACCGCGAAGTATCCCAAATATTGTCACTATGGGGTTGACGGATCATAACACGTAATAGGTGCATATGACTAGGCAAGATCGGATCAAGAACATAGATATAGAGATGATAACATAAACGGTTCAGATCTGAAATCATGGCACTCGGGCCCTAGTGACAAGCATTAGGCATAGCAAAGTCATAGCAACATCAATCTCAGAACATAATGGATACTAGGGATCAAGCCCTAACAAAACTAACTCGATTACATGATGAATCTCATCCAACTCCTCACCGACCAGCAAGCCTACGAAGGAATTACTCACTCCCGGTGGGGAGCATCATGGAATTGGCGATGGAGAAAGGTTTGTGATGACGAAGACCGAAGATTCCCCTCTCCGGAGCCCCAAACGGGCTCCAGATCTGGCCTCCCGATGAAGAACCGGAGGTGGCGGCGGCTCCGTATCCTGAAACGCGATAATTCTTTCTCTCTGATTTTTTTCTCCGAAATTAGGAATTTATAGTGGCGGAGTTAGGGAAAGTGGGGCCACGAGGTGGGCACAACCCACCAGGGCGCGCCTAGGGGGCCTGGCGCTCCCTGGTGGGTGATGCTAACCCTGGCCCCCCTCTTCGGTGTATTTTGGCTCCAATAATTCTCATTTATTCTGAAATAAATCTCCAAAAAGTTTCGTTCCATTCCGAGAACTTTTATTTCTGCACAAAAACAACACCATGGTAATTCTGCTGAAAACAGCGCCAGTCCGGGTTAGTTCCATTCAAATCGTGCAAATTAGAGTCCAAAACAAGGGCAAAAGAGTGAGGAAAAGTAGATACGTTGGAGACGTATCACTGAACTAACCATATGATTGGTGATCGAAGCCTACTCATGGACTCAACCCTATGTCCTCCTACTCAAAATCATATCATATTTGCTGACAAAGGGAAAAACAAGGTATGGGGTCTAGGTAGGGTTGCTATCTCAAAGGATGGACACATGGATAAAGTGATGCTTGTAGAATCTCTTGGATACAACCTAATGCCCGTCTCAATGCTTTGTGATCTTGATATGATTGTCATCTTTGGAAAATTCCGCTACATTATGCTAATGGTCTCTGATAAATCCAAAGTCTTGGTAGGTTTTCTAAGAGGTGACTTATAGGTAGATTTCTCTGCATGACCACAACTTGCCAAATGTATTCTAGCAAAGGCTCCAGAATGCTTGCAATGGCATCAACGGCTAGGACATGCTGGCATGAGGAACTTGCACACCCTTGTGAAGAAGAAGCAGATTATTGGCATCGAGGGCATCAAGTTCAAGAAGGATCATATGTGTGGAGCCTCCGAAGTTGGGAAGATGACTAGGGCCAAACATCCCTCGAAGACAATCATGACGACCTGATACTCGTGATCTGCATTGGGTTTTCCGTGAAGAGGAACCCGTTATCGCAGCACAAAGTGGGTAAGTATTTCCCTCAATTATGAAACCAAGGTTTATCGAACCAATAGGAATATCAATCCTCAACCGTCTCCAGTGGCTGCACACAAATGAACAAACAACTTGCACCCAACGCGGGCAAGAGGATTGTCAATCCCCTTGATCTCATTATTTGCAAGCAAATGAGTTGTGTAGATAATTTTAAATTGCAAAATAAAATAAAAATTAAATAAAGGCAGCAAGGTAATAGTAGCATTTGTAAATATATAAGTGAATACACCTGGGGGCCATAGTTTTCCCTAGCGGCATCTCTCATGTAGGCAGCATACGATGGGTAACAAATTACTATTGAGCAATTGATAGAAAAGCGGATAATTATGCGATTTTCACAGCAATGATCATGTATATATAAGCATCACGTCCATAAACAAATAGGCCGACCCCTGCCTGCACCTATTTGTAGGAGATATGCCCTAGAGGCAGTAATATCAGTTACTTTTGTATCTCAGAGTTTGTAATGAATGTTTATGATCCATGCTGTAACTGCAATGATTCTCGAGTCTACAATAACCACGAGGCTTGGAGGGAAACTCATGTGCACGTGTGGTATAATAAACGGTAAATTGTATTCCTAGTCTTGCCTCTAAGACTGGCTCAAGTATTGCATGATGATCTGTTTTCCTGATCATGGGCATGGCTATGCCGGCAATTTTGAGGGCACGATGTTGGTAGAACACTTGTGTTGAATCGACCCAAATTGATGTTATACTATGAGATATATTCATCACAAGTTAATGGTTAAATAACACAGAGATAGTTAATGTTTGCATGATTCCTTAGACCATGAGAGTATCGAGTTTCTTCATGCTTGCTTCATGAACTTTGGGGTTTGTTAAACGTCATCCGTAAATGGGTGGCTATTACGGCGGCTTACGGGTTCATGGAAAAGTATGTCAAGTAACTTGATAGATCAAGATTGGGATTTGCTCCTCCGACGTTGGAGAGATATCTCTGGGCCCTCTCGGTGTTACGGTATCCATCATCGTCTGGCCAGACACTTTGTGATTTGATCACGGGGATGCCGGAACACGGGAACGAGAAAAGAGAACAATACCGGCAACGAGGTAACTGGCATTGTGAACAAGTTGTTGATCCACGAGGATGCCTACATGTCTCACCTCGGGAAATTGTAACATATCGCGAAGCAACAGGAATAGCACACGGCAACTGGAGGTTCACTCGAATATTCATTCGTGTGGGTATAGGGGTCAATATGGGTGTCCACGGCTCCGATGTTGATCATTGATCGGAAGGGGTTCCGGGTCATGTCTATGCTTCACCGAATCTATAGGGTCACACGCTTAAGGGTCATCTATCTGCTGAATACTAGACAGGGAGTCTGAGAGAAAATCACCGAAAAAGTTTCGGACGCCGGAAAAGTTTCGGACAGCGGAAAAGTTCCGCAGAGAGAACACCGGAACAGTTTCGGTAAAACTGAAAAGTTGTTTCAGGGGATACCATTAAGTCAAATTGGTTTCGGCACATGCCTGATAATTCTTGGAGGATGCCAGAATCATTCTGGAAACTTTCTGGAATTTTCCGGGATGAAAACCGGAAATGTTCCGGAGCTGCCGAAACCGCTTCAGATGCTTTTCGCTGATGAAAATCACTAAACCGGAATTGTTCCGGATCGCATTGAAAATTATTTTAGTGGGGTACTGGAATTGTTCTAAGCCACATAAATATTTTCAGTTCGACCGGACGCTGAAAAATGTCGTCATGAATAGTGAAAGTGCTTTTTGGATATTTTTGGAAAAACACCTTTTTGGATATTTCCAAAAAGGCTTCTAGAAGGGATTGGGGAGCAAGCAAGATCCTCATGGGGGGGGGGGGGGTGCAAGGGGTGGCCGGCCAAGGGTGGAGCTCCTCCATGGAGCTCCACATGGCACCCTTTTTCCTTCTTATGTTTTTTATGTGTGACATAAAGTGGGGGTAGTTTGGTATTTTCTAGTGCCAACCCTACCCCTTGGTTTTCCTATAAATAGAGGAGATGTGGGCTGCCATCTCTTCATCCTTAGCTCTCATACACATGCTTTGCTTTGCAAGCTCTCTCTCTCCCTCCCACGAAAAGAGTTTTTCGTAGAGCCGAAAGGCTGTCTGGGTTCCGGCAGGAACTAGTTCTGGACGACGAAGCCCTGCCGGATAGATGACACCGTATGTGTGCAACCACGTAGAGAGGTCGTAGTTTCGATCTTTTGCCCGAGGGGCTGTTCGTGTGTCCTCCCGAAGGGCTGTCCGAGTCTCCGTTCGAGTTTCGAGGGTCCTCCCGAAGGGCTGTCCGCGACATCGTCCGGGGGACTGTCCGACCGCCTCCCGAAGGGCTGTCCGACGAGGGAGTTCATCCTCGCGGTTGGGAGGTTGTAAAATCCTAGCTACGGGGATCTGCACCAACGATCTCCACCGACTCTTCTTCCGCTGCGCTTCGAGTCGGTACGGATCAAATCAAACCTTGTATACAGTCTCCATAGTGGTCCTGGGCGTGCTCGCTATACCGGAAATTTTTATTTTCTGTCGCGTTCCCCTACAGTGGTATCAGAGCCAGGTTATGAGTAGATGCATGTTATGATCTAGAATACATGAGATGTATGGGTATTGCATAGTATAATTTTGTAGTAGATGAGATCTCTTGCTGAAAATTATTTGTGCGGGTAGCAGATGAAATCTGTTACCCGATGTTCCTGTTGCTTCCCTTGAATTTGCGTAGTCCTGATCTTGACGGCATGGTGGAATCTCACAAAGTTCTGGCAATCCGCGATCCTTTCATGCTGCTCCTGAGTATGCTGATTGACAGATCAACGAAGTGCTAACAGTTCTTTGGGTTCCACCATAGTTAAAGAAAGATGGATGTTTCGCAGACGAGAGGGCAATGCAGATATGATCTGCACGGGGGTCACGCGTATGACGAAGTTTAGTATGGGGCTCGAGATTTTATTATCTCGTGTTTCATACACCCTGGAAAGTTAATCTAGCAACTTGAATTATCATACTTGATGATGGACGTTGGTAGCTGCGGTTTGAGTAAAAACCTTAGAAGCCACGTAAAAAAATAAAATTTTGCATAAACCGATTAGAAGCGTCTAACTTGGTTTTGCAGGATGGTTAGCATGTGATGTGGTATAGCAGGTCTCATATTAATTTGATTATGTATGATATGACTATATGATGTAATTAACATGACCTGCGTGTCATGATTCGGCATGATGGCTGGAGCCATATGATTGCACTTTAATGACCTGCGTGTCAACCTTATATAATGCACTTATTTTATTAGCTATAGAGATAGCAATATTATCTGGTGCATCGACAAGGTGGTGGCAATCTTCGCGAAGGTGAACACCGACGCGAATGTCGAAGACAAAGAGATACTTGACTTCTCCGTCAGAAAGGGCTATACCATATCATGCTGATTATGAATTGCCTGAGATGTTTATCCCTTATGTTGCACCCTTCTTGATTGCGCGGTAGTCGCTTTTTATTAGGGTGATCTCTCACTAAAAATATCAAGTAGTTAGTGTTCTCCCAAGTGTAGCACCGTCACAGCATCCTTCCTTTCGGGGTGCACCATGATCTATATGGGTACGAACGATTGTACGGGTGTAAGGCGGGTGAGGTCAGACCTCGCAGCAAGATCACTTGGTTGTCTTGACGTTCATGGCAGGATCGTCCTGAGCTCGGAACACACGCATCGAAAGATGAACAAGAGTCACATGGAGATGTGATCGGCAAGTTTGCCTACCAATTGGAGTTCGTGACATCGGTGTTCATCTCGAACAATGGCATTGAATTACAATTTGGATCTTGAATCACTCACAATCAATTATGAGAGATATTGATTTGAGTGGGAGCGCTTTTTAGAATAAAATTTTTTATTCACTAGTGCATAAATCATTATGAACAAAGTCTAAGTGAACTTGTGTTTTCCGTTGTAGATCAAATGGCTCGCAATAGCGCGTTCAACTTAGGCCCGATGTTAGAGAAAGAGAAGTTAGCTGCGAATGGAAACAACTATGCGGACTGGGTCCGTGCCCTGAGGATTGTCCTCAGGAGCGCTAAGAAAGTGTACGTGCTTGACGGACCTCTTCCACCTAAGCCGGCGGAAACAGCCGCGGCAGACATACAAAATGTCTGGGCCACTAAGGATGATGATTTCAACTTAGTGCAGTGCCTCATGCTGTCTTGCATGAGTTCAGAGCTTCAAAAACGTTTTGAATTCCATAACTCCTTTGATATGATCAAGGATCTGGATGCTCTGTACAAGTTTAATGCACGGTCTGAACGTTTTGATATCATGAAAATGATGGCGGAGGCCAAGATGGCTGAGGGCAGTTCAGTTGGCGAGCACGTAGTCAATATGATTGGCTACGCTGAAAGGCTTAAAACCCTGGAATTTCCACTTCCGAAAGAGCATGTTATGGACTTGTTGCTAGGTTCACTCCCCCCGTCTTATGGCGGTTTTATCATGAACTACAACATGAATGGGTTGGACAAAACAGCAAATGAGGTGCTTGCCATGCTGAAAACTGCTGAAGGAGGACTGCAGAAAAATCGCAAGCAAGTGTTGCTTGTGAATAAAACTGCCAGTTTCAAAAAGAAAGGCAAGCCAAAGAAGGGCAAGGGCGCCGGTAAGACCGGCTTCCAACGCAAATCTAAGGGCGGAGCCAAGAATGAAACTGAGTGCTTCTACTGCAAGGGCACAGGTCACTGGAAGAGAAACTGCAAGAAGTATCTGGAAGATAAGAAGTCCGGAAAAACCGGAAAAGGTATAATTGTTATACAAGTTAATGTCATTGACGTTTTGCTTGCTAGCGAAAATTCTAAGTCTTGGGTATTTGATACCGGATCGGTTGCTCACATTTGCAACTCGATACAGGGGCTTCAGAAGGTGCGCAAGCTGGAAAAGAATGAAGTCGTGATGCGTGTCGGGAACGGCGCTGGGATCGCCGCTCAATCCGTTGGCATTATGCCTCTACGTCTCCCTTCAGGATTTATTTTGGAACTAAGTAACTATTATTTTGTTCCAGCATTGTGTAGAAACATTATCTCTGGATCATGTTTGGTACACGATGGGTACTCCTACAAGTCTAAGAACAATGGTTGTTCACTTTATTGTAAGGACATATTTTATGGATTTGCAACCATTGTTGGGGGCCTTTTCATACTAAATCTTGAATGTGAAAATGATGTCTTTAACGTGAATGCTAAACGCCTTAAGAAAGCTGATACCACCACCACTTTCATGTGGCACTGTCGCCTTGGCCACATCGGAAAGAAACGCATGCAAAGACTCCATAAAGATGGAGTTTTGCCGTCCCTTGATTTTGAATCATTTGACACATGTGAAGCTTGCTTGATGGGAAAAATGACCAAGACGCCGTTCACGGGTCATCCTGAACGGGCGAGTGAATTATTGGAAATAATACATAGTGATGTATGTGGTCCAATGAGCACAATCGCACGGGGTGGGTATTTCTACTTCGTAACTTTTACTGATGATTTAAGTAGGTATGGTTATATCTACTTAATGAAGCATAAGTCGGAAACCTTTGAAAAGTTCAAAGATTTTCAGAATGAGGTAGAAAATCATCGTAACAAAAAGATTAAGTTTCTGCGGTCTGATCGCGGAGGCGAATATCTTAGTCACGAGTTTGGCCAACATCTGAGTGACCGTGGAATCGTTTCACAGCTTACGCCTCCCGGAACTCCACAGCGAAACGGAGTGTCGGAACGATGTAACCGAACCCTGTTAGACATGGTAAGGTCGATGATGTCTCTTACAGATCTTCCAATATCTTTTTCGGGTCACGCACTACTCACTGCCGCTTATACATTAAACAGAGCACCGTCTAAATCTGTTGAGAAGACGCCATTTGAATTATGGTATGGGAAGAAACCCATTGTGTCGCATCTCAAAATTTGGGGTTGTGAGGCATACGTAAAACGTTTACAGCCTAGCAAACTCGATCCCAAAGCAGATAAATGCTACTTTGTAGGTTATCCAATTGAGACCATTGGGTATTCCTTCTATCTTCCCTCCGAGCACAAAGTGTTTGTCGCTAGAAACGGAGTCTTTCTCGAGAAAGAGTTTCTCGCTAAAGAAGTAAGTAGGAGGACAGTACAACTTAATGAGATTAGTGAATCTTCGGCAACCGTTGATATGGCTAAGGAACAGGAAGAAATTCCGCTAATTATCCCTACAACTGAGCCGGAAGTTGTCGCATATGATGCGGAAACTTCAGACAATGTTGTAACTGAACCGCGCAGATCAGGTAGGGCTATCCAGCCACCTGAGTGGTTTCATAACGAAATCTTCATTCTTGAAGACGATGAACCTGCGCACTACAAGGAAGCGATGGCGGGGCCTAGCTCAAGGGAATGGCACAAGGCCATGAAATCCGAAATGGAATCCATGTACGAAAACCAAGTTTGGAACTTGGAAGAACGTCCAGATGGCGTAAAACCCATTGGTTGTAAATGGATTTTCAAAAGAAAGACGGACGCGGATGGTAACATTACTGTCCACAAATCTAGACTTGTCGCGAAAGGGTTCACGCAAGTTCCAGGAGTGGACTACGACGAGACTTTCTCGCCCGTAGCTATGCTTAGGTCTATTCGGATATTACTAGCAATTGCTGCTTATTTCGATTATGAAATATGGCAGATGGATGTCAAAACGGCTTTCCTAAATGGAAACCTTGAAAGGGATGTATACATGATACAGCCAGAAGGTTTTGTCGATCCTAAGAATGCTGGAAAGGTATGTAAGCTTCAGAAAGCCATTTATGGTCTGAAGCAAGCATCAAGGAGCTGGAACATTCGTTTTGATGAAGTGGTCAAAGAGTTTGGCTTCATCAGGAACGATGAAGAATCTTGTGTGTACAAGAAGTTTAGTGGGAGCGCAAAAGCATTTCTAATCTTGTATGTGGATGACATATTGTTGATTGGAAATGACGTGAATTTTCTTAGCGAAATAAAAGACTCATTGAAGAAAAGTTTTTCAATGAAAGACTTAGGCGAAGCGGCATATGTATTGGGCATCAGGATCTATAGAGATAGATCAAGACGCCTGATAGCGCTTAGCCAAAGCACGTACATTGACAAGGTGTTGAAAAGGTTCAACATGGAGAACTCCAAGAAAGGCCTACTCCCCATGTCACCTGGCACAGTGCTTTGCAAGAATCAGTGTCCTCGGACCCTCGATGAGCGAGTACAAATGAATGATATTCCATATGCTTCGGCAGTTGGTTCTATTATGTATGCCATGCTATGTACAAGACCGGATGTTTCCTATGCGCTAAGTGTTAGCAGCCGGTACCAAGGTGATCCAGGATTGGAACACTGGGCCGCAGTCAAGGGTATTCTTAAGTACCTCAGAAGGACCAAGGATTTACTCCTTGTGTACGGAGGTGATGAAGAGCTCATTGTAAGTTGTTACACTGATGCAGGCTTCATGACTGACCCAGACGACTTCAAATCTCAATCTGGCTATGTTTTCATATTGAACGGCGGTGCAGTTGATTGGAAAAGTTCCAAACAAAAGACTGTAGCGGATTCTACAACGGAGGCGGAATATGTTGCTGCTTCAGAAGCCTCCAAGCAGGCTGTCGGAATCAAGCAATTCCTTGAAGATCTTGGTGTGGTTCCAAGTGCTCTGGACCCGGTGGAGATCTATTGTGATAATAGTGGCGCCGTGGCTCAGGCAAGGGAGCCATGTTCGCACCATAAGACAATGCATATTCAACGCAAATTTAAACTCATTCGACATCATGTCGAAGAAGGTTTAGTGAAAGTACGCAAAGTTCACACGGATCTGAATGTGTCAGACCCGATGACGAAGCCTCTACCACGAGCAAAGCATGAGCAACACCGGATTGCCATTGGTGTTAGGGAAGCCATGTAACTAGATTATGACTCTAGTGCAAGTGGGAGACTGTAGGAGATATGCCCTAGAGGCAGTAATATCAGTTACTTTTGTATCTCAGAGTTTGTAATGAATGTTTATGATCCATGCTATAACTGCAATGATTCTCGAGTCTACAATAACCACGAGGCTTGGAGGGAAACTCATGTGCACGTGTGGTATAATAAACGGTAAATTGTATTCCTAGTCTTGCCTCTAAGACTGGCTCAAGTATTGCATGATGATCCTGTTTTCCGGATCATGGGCATGGCTATGCCGGCAATTTTGAGGGCACGATGTTGGTAGAACACTTGTGTTGAATCGACCCAAATTGATGTTATACTATGAGATATATTCGTCACAAGTTAATGGTTAAATAACACAAAGATAGTTAGCGTTTGCATGATTCCTTAGACCATGAGAGTATCGAGTTTCTTCATGCTTGCTTCATGAACTTTGGGGTTTGTTAAACGTCATCCGTAAATGGGTGGCTATTACGGCGGCTTACGGGTTCATGGAAAAGTATGTCAAGTAACTTGATAGCTCAAGATTGGGATTTGCTCCTCCGACGTTGGAGAGATATCTCTGGGCCCTCTCGGTGTTACGGTATCCATCATCATCTGGCCAGACACTTTGTGATTTGATCACGGGGATGCCGGAACACGGGAACGAGAAAAGAGAACAATACCGGCAACGAGGTAACTGGCATTGTGGACAAGTTGTTGATCCACGAGGATGCCTACATGTCTCACCTCGGGAAATTGTAACATATCACGAAGCAACGGGAATAGCACACGGCAACTGGAGGTTCACTCGAATATTCATTCGTGTGGGTATAGGGGTCAATATGGGTGTCCACGGCTCCGATGTTGATCATTGATCGGAAGGGGTTCCGGGTCATGTCTATGCTTCACCGAACCTATAGGGTCACACGCTTAAGGGTCATCTATCTGCTGAATACTAGACAGGGAGTCTGAGAGAAAATCACCGAAAAAGTTTCGGACGCCGGAAAAGTTTCGGACAGCGGAAAAGTTCCGCAGAGAGAACATCGGAACAGTTTCGGTAAAATTGAAAAGTAGTTTCAGGGGATACCATTAAGTCAAATTGGTTTCGGCACATGCCTGATAATTCTTGGAGCATGCCAGAATCATTCTAGAAACTTTCTGGAATTTTCCGGGATGAAAACCGGAAATGTTCCGGAGCTGCCGAAACCGCTTCAGATGCTTTTCGCAGATAAAAAGCACTAAACCGGAATTGTTCCGGATCGCATTGAAAATTATTTTAGTGGGGTACTGGAATTGTTCTAAGTCCACATAAATATTTTCAGTTCGACCGGACGCTGAAAAATGTCGTCGTGAATAGTGAAAGTGCTTTTTGGATATTTTTGGAAAAACACCTTTTTGGATATTTCCAAAAAGGCTTTTAGAAGGGATTGGGGAGCAAGCAAGTTCCTCATGGGGGGGGGGGGGGGCCCAAGGGGTGGCCGGCCAAGGGTGGAGCTCCTCCATGGAGCTCCACATGGCACCCTTTTTCCTTCTTATGTTTTTATGTGTGACATAAAGTGGGGGTAGTTTGGTATTTTCTAGTGCCAACCCTACCCCTTGGTTTTCCTATAAATAGAGGCGATGTGGGCTGCCATCTCTTCATCCTTAGCTCTCATACACATGCTTTGCTTTGCAATCTCTCTCTCTCCCTCCCACGAAAAGAGTTTTTCGTAGAGCCGAAAGGCTGTCTGGGTTCCGGCAGGAACTAGTTCTGGACGGCGAAGCCCTGCCGGATAGATGACACCGTATGTGTGCAACCCCGTAGAGAGGTTGTAGTTTCGATCTTTTGCCCGAGGGGCTGTTCGTGTGTCCTCCCGAAGGGCTGTCCGAGTCTCCGTTCGAGTTTCGAGGGTCCTCCCGAAGGGCTGTCCACGACATCGTCCGGGGGACTGTCCGACCGCCTCCCGAAGGGCTGTCCGACGAGGGAGTACATCCTAGCGGTTGGGAGGTTGTAAAATCCTAGCTGCGGGGATCTGCACCAACGATCTCCACCGACTCTTCTTCCGCTGCGCTTCGAGTCGGTACGGATCAGATCAAACCTTGTATGCAGTCTCCATAGTGGTCCTGGGCGTGCTCGCTATACCGGAAATTTTTATTTTCTGTCGCGTTCCCCTACACTATTACTATTACTCCACTCATTGACCGCTATCCAACATGCATCTAGAGTATTAAGTAAAACAGAGTAATGCATGGAGAACGATGACATGATGTAGACAAAGTAAACTCAAGCAATATGAATGAGCCCCGTTGTGTTATCCTTAGTAGCAACAACTCAAAGACGCATCTTGTCCCCTACTTTGTCACTGGGATATAGAAACTCGCCAGGTTGAACCTACCACAACACACCACTCCCACTGAAGATAGATCAATCTACTTGGCCAAAGCACATCAATAAATCGGAGAGCATTACAAAGCTATAATGATCATGCAAATAAGAATCTTAATATTCAGAGGTGACTCAAATAATTTTCATGAATAATCTGAACATAAACCGACAATTCATCGGATCCCAACAAACACACCACACAATAGGATTACATCAGATAGATCAAAGCGAAGATGCGATGATCATTGTATTGAAGATCAAGAGATAGAGAGATTGCCATCTAGGTACTAGCTATGGACCCGTAGGTCTGTGGTGAACTACTCACACATCATCATGAGGGTAGCAAGGTTGATGTAGAGGCCCTCCGTGATCAATCCCCCCTCCGGCAGTGTGCCGGAACGGAGCTCTAGATGGCATCGCGACGAAATAGAAGCTTGCGGCGGCGGAAAAAGGGTTTCGGGACTGCATCTGGTGTTTTTAGGGTAGATGAGAATTTATAAGCCAGAGAGGAGGGGCATCGGGAGACGCCCGAGGGAGGCACAAGCCATCAGGGGGGGCGCTCCCTGTTGGCTTGTGCGGCCCTCGTGCGGCCCCCGACCTCCTTTCGAAGCTTCCAGGTCTTCTTTTGGTCCAGAAAAAAATCATCAAAAAGTTTCGTGGCAATTGGACTTTGTTTGGTACTGTAAAACCTGAAAAGTGAAAAACACGTAGAAAACAACAACTGGCACTGGGCACTGGGTCAATAGGTTAGTGCTCAAAAATATTATAAATTGGTAAATAAAGACCCAAAAAGTATCCTAGAATGATCATATATCAGCAGGGAACAATAAAAAATTATAGATACGTTGGAGACGTATCAACCATCCCCAAGCTTAATTCCTGCTCGTCCTCGAGTAGGTAAATGATAAAAACAGAATTTTTTATGTGACATGCTATCCATTATGTAATCTTATGCATGTATGCTCATTGAGAAAAGATGAATCAACAAATATTAACATAGCAATATTCAAAGTGTAAGAAACAAAGTTATCAATCTTTTAAAGTATACGATCCTCAAGGAATGTTTACCCCCCATTCATCTTATTATATTAGCAATGCATCGCTCCATCTTCACCACATTAATACAAATGTTACGCACCACGGTGTCCAAGTCAGGCAATTGGATCGTACTTTTTCAATATGCATCAACTTTTTATTCTTCACGCAATACATGAGCGTGAGCCATTGGACATAGCATTTAGGTGGAATAGAATATGGTTGTAGATATCAAAGGGGCAAAAAGTGGAGAAGATAGTCTCACATCAACTAGGCATACCAACGGGCTATGGAGATGCCCATCGATAGATGTCAATGCAAGGAGTAGGGATTGCCATGCAAATGATGCACTAGAGCTATAAGTGTATGAAAGCTCTAATGAAGCTAAGTGGGGTGCGCATCTAACTTGCTTACTCATGAAGACCTCGAGCATTTGAGGAAGCCCGTCATAGGAATATACAAGCCAAGTTTGTAATAATGAATAGGTGATTCCCACTAGCATATGAAAATGACATATCATGAGACTCTCTACATGAGGAGCATAGTGCCACTTTGAGGCACAAGTGTGGTAAAGATAGTAGCAAAGTCCCTTCTCTCATTTTCTCCCATTTGTTTTGAATGGTGGGCTCATTTGGCCTCCCCCATCTTTATTTTTCGTTCGGAGTCTCATCCCGACTTGTGGGGGAATCATAGTCTCCATCATCCTTTCCACACTGGGACAATGCTCTAATAACACTACTAGGAAATAGCTTATAGGTAGACGCTTACTAGTAGCGCGTTATATTGACCCTCACTACTACTATTTATTAGTAGCGTGCTCGATTAACCCACACTACTAGTAAATATTATTTATAGCGCGTGGCTAAAAAAACACGCTACTAGTACATATCCTTAACCATGTCCCACGGACATGCCATAGTAGTAGCGCGGGTTGTATAACCTACGCTACTAGTAAATGGATAACTGTAACGCAGGTGAGACAACCGCGCTACCACTAAACTTGTCACTCCAATTCCGCAACACCCAACACCCACGCCCCCAATCCATCCCCACCCACACCAACCGTCTCACTCCAGATCACCCAGATCTAGATCTAGATCCCCTCCAAACGCCGGCCTCCCTTCCACCTCCTCTCCTCTCCTCTGCCATCCACCTCCCTTCCACCTCCTCTCCTCTCCGATCAGGATGGCCCGCGGCCGACGAGCTCGTCCTCGCCGTCCCAACGCGTCCCCGCCCTCACCCTGCCCTTGCCCAGGAAGAAGCGCTTGCTATCAGGCGAGGCGGTAGCCGCACGGACTTTGATTGGCATGGCCGCGGAGGCCAGCACGGCCCGTGTGGGTGGAACGATTGGTGCCGGCGAGGTGCGCGCCGCCGTGGAGGCGGTGTTGGGGGCGTCGGAGGGGGTGAAGCGGGACCTGGGGAGGCTGTCCCATCCACGCCTTCATCGCACAGCGAGGCTCGCCGACGGCCCCGTCGTCCTCCGCCTCCAGTGCGTCCTGCCACCCCTATTTCTCCGTCCCCAGGTCATCTCACCCAGCACCTCCAACCACCAGAGTCGACCCTTCAGGTAGCTTCCTCCCCCCCACTTCTAGCGCCTCTATTTTGGATCCCCAGTGTGTATATCTTTAGTACTACTTGAACCATTGAGGTTAATCTGAGAAATCAATGCCTCTATGTCTCAAATCCGCACTGCTCTTGGATTTGGACCATCGCTTCAAATTAGATTGGTGCTTGAGTTTGAATGTTATTCATTTCGGATGAGTTAATGACTGACTACTCATAGTATTACACGGTTGCCATTTCAGTGTTTTTTGTTTGCTAATGAATTGATTGATGGAATTCTAGTTCATACGATGCCTGTATGTGTCATCGCGGCGATTGTTGTTTGTTTGTTTGTTCTGGAAATAGCTAGCTCATTGATAACCCACAAGTATAGGGGATCGCAATAGTTTTCAAGGGTAGAGTATTCAACCCAAATTTATAGATTCGACACAAGGGGAGCCAAAGAATATTTGAGAGTATTAGCAGCTGAGTTGTCAATTCAACCACACCTGGAGATTAAATATCTGCAGCAGAGTGATAAGTAGCACAATAGTATGATAGTTTTGAAAGCAGTAGTAGCAGTAACACTAACGGTAACAGTGATAGCAATAGTTTTGTAGCAAGCGTAACAGTAGCAGTAGCAATAGTAACTTAGCAAGAACAGTATGTGGAGAACTCGTAGGCACTGGATCGGTGAACTCGTTGGATGATATTCATCATATAACAATCATAACCTAGGGCGACACAGAACTAGCTCCAGTTCATAAATGTAATGTAGGCATGTATTCCATAAATAATCATACGTGCTTATGGAAAAGAACTTGCATGACATGTTTTGTCCTACCCTCCCGTGGCAGCGGGGTCCATAAGGAAACTAAGGGATATTAAGGCCTCCCTTTAATAGAGAACCGGAACAAAGCATTAACACACGGTGAATGCATGAACTCCTCAAACTACGGTCATCACCGGAAAATAACCCGACTATTATCACTCCGGGGTTTACGGATCAGAACACGTAATAGGTGCGTATGACTAGCAAGATCGGATCAAGAACATAGATATAATGGTGATAACATAAACTGTTCAGATCTGAAATCATGGCACTCGGGCCCTAGTGACAAGCATTAAGCATGGCAAAGTCATAGCAACATCAATTTCAGAACATAGTGGATACTAGGGATCAAGCCCTAACAAAACTAACTCGATTACATGATGAATCTCATCCAACTCCTCACCGACCAGCAAGCCTACGAAGGAATTACTCACTCCCGGTGGGGAGCATCATGGAATTGACGATGGAGAAGGGTTGATGATGATGAAGACCGAAGATTCCCCTCTCCGGAGCCCCAAACGGGCTCCAGATCTGGCCTCCCGATGAAGAACAGGAGGTGGCGGCGACTTCATATCGTAAAACGCGATGAAACTTTCTCATTGATTTTTTTCTCCAAAAATAGGATTTTATAGCGTCAGAATTAGGGTCAGTGGGGCCACGAGGTGGGCACAACCCACCAGGGTGTGCCGGGGGGGGGGGGGGGGGGTTGGCGCGCCCTGGTGTCTTGTGCCCAGCCAGGGCCCCCCTCCGGTGGTTCTTGGCTATAGTATTTTTTATTTATTGTAAAATAAATCTCCAAAAAGTTTCGTCCAGTTCCAAGAACTTTTATTTCTGCACAAAAACAACACCATGGTAGTTCTGCCGAAAACAGCGTCAGTCCGGGTTAGTTTCATGCAAATCCTGCAAATTAGAGTCCAAAACAAGGGCAAAAGTGTGAGGAAAGGTAGATACGACGGAGACGTATCAACTCCCCCAAGCTTAACCCATTGCTTGTCCTCAAGCAATTTAGTTGACAAACTGAAAGTGATAAAGAAAAACTTTTACGAACTCTTTTGTTCTTGTTTACATATATATTCTTAAGTAGCACCCAGGTTTTCAGCAAAGATTATGGCTAACCATGCCAGCAATAACTATTAGAAATTATATTAACTCATATAAATGGCATAAACAACTAGCGAGCAATAATAAAATATCTCAAGCGCCAACACTTTGTCAAAACAATCATGATATAATATGACAACAGTGGTATCTCGCCTTCCCTTTCTGAGACCGCAAAACATAAATGCAGAGCACCTCCAAAGTTCAAGCAACGACTAAACATTGTAATTCATGGTGGAAAAGATCCAGTCATGCTGCACCCAACATTAACTATACACAATGCATGAGGATGACAATATTGCTCTCAGATCCGGCGCTTATTTGACAAGGTGATGACTCAACATAAAAGTAAATAGATAGTCCCTTCGCAGAGGGAAGCATGGATTTGCAGAGGTGCCAGAGCTCAAAGCTTAAAACAGCGATAGATATAATTTTGGGAAGTACACCATTCCTGTCAACGTTACGACCAAGAGTTATCAATATCTTCCATGCTAAACACATTAGCGGCGGTTCCCAAGTGGTAAAAGTAAAGGTTTACTCCCCCTCCACCAACAATCACACTCCACGGCTAGCCGAATCCACGGGTACCGTCCATACCAACAACATTCCCGGGGGATTTTTGTTTAATTATTTGTAATTTTTGATTTCGGGACTGGGAATCCCTATTACCACCCTCTCGTGCAAGGACGAGTGAATAAACACACATCATGGGAATAACCCGCTTAACATGGAAGATACTGACCGCCCCCTGTCGCTCCATGAGCAGTCCAGGCACACAAAAGAGATGTTCATTTGAATTTTTAGAGGTGGCACATGCAAATTTACTTGGAACGGCAGGGTAATACCGCATATAGGTAGATATAGTGGACTCATCTAGAATAACTTTGGTTTAAGGATTTTGATGCACAAGCAGTATTCCTGCTTAGTACAGGTGAAGGCTAGCAAATAGATTGAGAAGTGGCCAGCTAGAGAGCGAAAACTGTCATGAACATGCATTACGCATAATAAACATTGACTACTAGCATGAGTAGGATATGGACACCATGAACATAAATATCATGAAGGCTATGTTGGTTTTGATTCAACTACATGCGTGAACATGTGCCAAGCCAAGCCACTTGAAACATCCAGAGGAGGATACCATATCATCATACCACATCACAATCATTTTAATGCATGTTGACATCCAAGATAAATCATAATCCACTCCTAACTACTTAAGCATGGCATGAGAAACTATAATCTCTAATTGTCATTGCAAACATGTTTGATCATAATATGCTAAATCAAGGATACTAGGTTAAACATATTTACAAAAACAAAAACAAGTTGAGTTCATACCCGCTTTTCTCTGCCACAGCCACTTAATCAAATATCGTCATTATTTCCTTTCACTTGCACGACCAAATGATATGAAAATAATAATAGTGCAAGAGTGCCATGGACTAAACTGGAATCTGCAAACATTTTATTTAAGAGGAGAAGACAAGGTAACATGGGTTCTTCGTTAGATAACAATAGTGCATATGAGAGCCACTCAACATTTTCATCGTGGTCTTCTCCTTGGTACGACTCAAATAAAAGGAAAAGAATTTCAGAGAAACATGCTAAAATATTTTTGGAGTTTTTGGTTTTTCTGAAGAAAGCAAATTAAAGAGGGAAAAACAAAAACGAGAAAAACTATTTACACGGGAAAGCTCCCAACAAGTAAAAGTAGAAACGAGAAATATTTTTGGGTTTTCTTTTGGTACTACAACTAAATTAAGCTAGAAAGAAAAGCTGAAAAGAAGTAGGAAATATTTTTGGATTTTCTCAAAGTTTTTCAAACACACAAGAAGAAAATGAGAAAATAAATCTAGCATGGATAATAAAATGAAAAAGTATGAACACCGACAACTGGAATGAGGTGTGAGAACATGAATGTAATATCGGTGGAAATACGTACTCCCCAAAGCTTAGGCTTTTGGCCTAGCTTGGTAATCACCATCCGCAGCCTGGATAATAATCTGAGTGATAGCCCACCGAGATCCTTGGTGCAGCCTCCTCAGCCCTCCTGGCAGCTTCAACCTCCGCATTGTACGCACGGGCCTCGCTCTCAAGAACATAGTATCTTCCCCTACTGTGAAAATCAAAGAAAGCAGGAGCAAGCAAAGTGACAGGCACATTGTTTTTTTTATTAAACCTCAAATTATAGGTGTAGTTAGTGACTGTGCCCTTAAGGAACTTATGACGCTTCATGGCCTCAAAGTCTAAGTACTGAGTAGGTAAAATGGGGTCATTAGGCCAAGGTGATACATTTAGCTTCTCTGCTACACGGGAGGCATAAATTCCTCCATAAAAATTACCAGTAGCAGCGTTGTGCTGCAGTCTCCATGCAACAATTGCTCCAAGATTATAACATTTATTTCCAGTTATGGCAGTGTGTATGAGACTCAAATCAGGGGCGCACAATGTGCTACAATCTTGTTTGCCTACAATACATTTGCCATTAAAGAGTGTGAAGTAGTGTATTGATAGGAAATGGATGCTTTTAATTCTTCCTTGTGTCACTCCCCTATCTTCACCATAGCAAAGGTTAATCAAAAATGACTCATACTCATATTTTGGTGGTTCATCAAGGGAACCCCAATATGGAATTTTGCATGCTTCACTGAACAATTCTAAAGGCATGGTGAATGGACGGGCATAGAGGTTGAATGAAACTCTAGACTCACCCCTTGATACCTGCACCTTCCATGAATTCGTCACACGGCCACAAACATGATTTGGTAGCGGTATCTCGCATCGAGCTTTCGCTTGGCTCAACATAAGATTGTCAGACCGAGCCTCCACTTGATGAGGCCTCCGAGGACCTCCTCCTCAAAGAACTCCTAAAGAATTGCATTTTTATTTGCGAACAAATTTCTGAAATATTTTTGAGACACAAAATTTTGTTAACAAAACTTCGTGAAATTGATAGCAACTACTCCTAAGGATGCATAGAGGCCATATCAAGCATTCAAACTACTTAGAACTCTAAGAATTCAACATGCAAGCTCATCTACAGCAGTACCAAGAGTAGCTAATTACTCTAAAAATAACCCACTAAATCAAAAACTAATTGGAACAATGGAGGAGTCACATACCAAGTAGCAATTCCTCCAAACAGTTTCGGAAACGGAGCTTCGAGCAAAGAGATCGAAATCCGCAGGTTTGAGAGCAAGAACACGGGAATGGAGGCTATGGTGATTTTTTTCTGGAGGTAAGGGATGACATTGGCTAAAGGAATAAATGAGGGGGCCCACATGGGGGCCACAACCCACCAGGGCGCGCCTGGGGTTGCTGGCGTGCCCTGGTGTCTTGTGGGCACCAGGTGCACCCCCC
Organism: Elymus sibiricus; assembly: GCA_039707655.1. Lineage (NCBI taxonomy): Eukaryota > Viridiplantae > Streptophyta > Magnoliopsida > Poales > Poaceae > Elymus > Elymus sibiricus. The sequence goes on from CM077671.1 coordinate 305,422,118, forward strand.
TCTGATATTATTTGCACCAGAAATTCAGAAAAAAAATCGTATCAAATTTTCAGAACATTCTGAGAACTTTTATTTTTGGGTCATTTTTTTATTGCACGGAGAAAACAGAAAACAGGATAAACATGGCATTTTATTTTATTTGACTAACTAAAACAGAAAATAAAAGGTGGGAGCAGAGAGTTGTGCTTACTAGATTCATCGACTTCATACGTCTCAAAAATGATCCATCAATAAGGTTGATCAAGTCTTATTAACAACCACTTCCAATTAGCATGAAACCGAAGAACTTTCGTAAAACACTAAGTTACCTCAATGGGATGTGCATATCCCCAACAATAAGTATATCATATTTCTTTTTGGCAGTAGGTAGAGGTAATTGAAAACTTCCAATAGTGATTGTCGGAGATTCTTCAATAACATTAATACCATTCACTTGGAATTGTTTCTTCTGAAAGTGCACCGTATGCTCATTACCATTGATATGAAAAGTGACCTTGCTTTTATTGCAATCAATAACAGCCCCTGCAGTATTCAAAAAGGTTCTACCAAGGATAATCGACATGTTGTCATCCTCGGGCATCTCAAGAATAACAAAGTCTGTTAAGATAGTAATGTTTGCAACAACAACGGGCACATCCTCACAAATACCGATAGGTATGGCAGTTGATTTGTCAGCCATTTGCAATGATATTTCAGTAGGTTTGACATTATTCAAATCAAGTATTTTATATAAGGAGAAAGGCATAACACTAACACCAGCTCCCAAATCACACAAAGCAGTTTTGACATAATTTCTTTTAATGGAGCAAGGTATATTTGGTATTCCAGGGTCTCAAAGTTTTTTAGGTACTCCATCCTTAAAAGAATAATTAGCAAGCATGGTGGAGATTTCAGCTTCAGGTATCTTTCTTTTATTAGTGATGATGTCTTTCATGTTGTCGGTGTCAAAACCGGCGGATCTCGGGTAGGGAGTCCTGAGCTGTGAGTCTAGGATCGATGGTAACAAGGGGACGAAGGAGACGATGTTTACCCAGGTTCGGGCCCTCCTATGGAGGTAAAACCCTACGTCCTGCTTGATTATATTGATGGTATGAAGGTTACAGAGTTGATCAACCTCGAGATCGACTAGCTAAAACCCTAGATGAGTTTCTGTGTGCCGCATTCTAAAACCCTCCCGGTTTATATAGACACCGGGGGGTACCTAGGGTTTACATATGACAGGTCTCCTGCCGAGGATAGGAATGTCCATTCCCTCATCTTGTCTTGGAATACACGACGCGCCTTCGGGACTTCCTTCTAGAACACAGGGTCTCGATGTATCCGGCCCCTCCTGCCAGAGTCAGAATGCGTCCCACCAAGCCGGCCTATTGGGACACAGGCCAACGGCCCAAGGACCCCTTAGTCCAGGACTCCCTCAGTAGCCCCCAAACTAGCCCCCAACGCCAAGGGTCACAGCACTGACAGCTTCACGTGATCGAAGTCTTCGGCTTGAGGGGTGAGTTCTTTCCCTTTAGTGATCGGCGGGAACTAGTCCGGCTTCCGATGACGCGTAGCTCTTCCGATCATACGATTGTCCGAGCACCGTGTGTTGCCTTGCCCTGAAGGCCAAATGCCCAGGTGTGAACAGTGTCTTCTGACACCCCCTTCTGACGAAGGGTCATGGCCTGCCACGACCGCTGAACCAGTTATGGAAACTCGATTCGCGGTTCAAGGCCGTTTCTACATTAGCACGACTCATCAATGTGTAGATCGCGCTCCGTTTCACACGGGATACGATAAGCATCTCGAGTTCCTTCTCGCGCGTGCATAACGGCACGCACGCCTTGGGAAGCGGAGAGACTCGCGGCGCGGTAGAGGGAGGTTAATCGGCGTGACGCTCCATAAAAAGGGGAAAAAACCCCAAGGCTTGCTCACGCTTCCCATTGGCATCCTCTGCTTTCCCAATCTTCCCAAGCTCCGAGAGCCCAGATCCAGTTCTTCCTCAATTTCTCCTCCGAGCTCAGCCATGGTGGGCTCGGGCTCCATGGGTAAGTGGGAGGCCTCCACGGTCACCGACCAGGATATCCGGGAGCTGAAGCTCGCCGGTTACCTCCCCGCCAATGTCTTCCACCGCGCTCCAGAGGCGAAACAAGTCGTCCCCACCCCTAAGCCAGGCGAAAGGGTGGTTTTTGTCCCCCATTTCATCCGGGTACTGAGCTTCCCACTCCACCCCTTCGCCAGGGGCCTTATGTTCTTCTACGGGTTGGACTTCCAAGATCTTCCCCCGAATTCTTTTATGCACATCTCGGCCTTCATCATCCTCTGCGAAGCCTTCCTGCGGGTCGAGCCGCACTTCGGCCTGTGGCTCAAGGTCTTCAACGTCAAGCCGAAGACTGTTGCGGGCGAGCACGCGGACTGCGGAGGGGCGGTAATCAGCAAGCTCCCCCGCGTCGAGTGGCCAACTGGCACCTTCATCGACACAATCAAGATCTGGCAAAAAGAGTGGTTCTACATTACTGAACCAAGGGATGAGAGCTGGGCGGCGCCTGCCGAATTCAGATCCGAACCCCCTACGAGATTGACCTCGTGGCTCAGGAAGGGCCTCGACTAGGGGTCAGATGCTGAGGTAAAGCTGCTGCAGAAGCGCATTTCCTCGGTGATCGAGGCCAAGGTGGAGCTGGTCAACGTGGTCCAGGTTATGCTCCATCGCCGTATTCTTCCCTGCCAGCGCCGGGCTTCCCCAATGTGGGCTTACCAGCCCGAGGACGAGCCTACCGTGCGCCAGCTCTTCCGCACCACCCCAGAGAAGCTGTGGAAGGCTCTATTCAAGCCTCGGAAAAGCTGGCTGGCCAAGGAAGAGGATTCGGGCCTAAGCGCCGATAACCCACCGACCAAGGTATGGTATAATTTCGATCCACGGACTCTATTTCTTCGGCAAAAAGACTGAACGCCTTCTCCCTTACTTTCGCAGAAATGGCTGAGCAAAGCCGCGAGGGTTAACTGCCCGGCTCCACAACCCGAAGACCCCAGGTCGAAGTTGTTGGCGGTGATGCTCGTTGTGGCGCCGTACTCAGCGCCCGAGAAGAAAGAGAAGAAGAAGAAGGCCAGAGAGGGTCTCCGCATAAGGGACCAGCCGGACGCCGCGTCCGAGGAAACCCATGCCTCCTCGAGTCATGAGGAAGAGCATGAAGATGGGGGGGAAGGCGTTTCCCCCCTCCCAAGAAAGAGGGCGGCATCACCAGACGCCGCGGAGGATGCAGCTCCTCCCGCCCTGAAGAGGGCACGCCGGGCAAGGTTGATCCTGCCCGATGACAGCTCAGACTCTGCCGCAGAATCCGAGGACTTTGAGAGGGTTCCCCGAAGGAACTTGAGGGTCAAGCCCCCCGCTCAAAGGTATGCATCTGAGGACTCCCTGAGTTATTTATGCAAAGTCTGTAATGTTTTTTAAACGCATGGACGCCTTTCAATGCTGCAGCCCACCGCGCGTTCTTCCCACCGATCAGATATCGGACGGGGAATCCCCACCCGCCGAGCTGGCGGAGAGCGGGACCGCATCACATCCAACACCTCCCGGGACCGTGAAGGATGCCGCGGAGGTGTCATCCCGCCCGGCTCCTTTGGAGCTGAACTCGGGCGGTGGGGGTGACCATGCCATGGCCGCGGCTGATGCCACGGCCGCCGAAGGCCAAGGAGAGGAAACCCCCCAGGCTGCTAAGGACCAGGGGAATAATATTCCCCCGGCCGCCGAAGAGGAAGGGCGAAGGGATGCCCAGTCCCCTCCTAGGACGTCTTCGGAGCACGCTGTGCCTCCGGAGCTACCGACTCAGTCTCCGATCAGAGATCGGACCGTCCGGTCACCACCGGTGCCACCGACGACTGGGTGGCTGGTCATGGAGGAGGCGCTAGCAAGCGCCCCCATCTCCGATGATCACCGCACTCTTATGGGTGCGGTTTTACAAGGACTTCAGTCCGTTGAAGACGGACTGAAAGAGGCCTTCAATGGTCTCTTGGCGGGCTTCAAGGTGAGTTACGTAATACCCTTTTCCCGAACAAATTTAATTTTAAGTTTGTGCTATCTTTATATATGTAGTAGCCCCCGAGCCCCGGATGGGTTTACAAAAACGCACCCAGGGGTCAAATGCTTAGGAGTGAACAACGACGCACAACGCATCGTGTAGTCCCGCGATGTTCTGAAAGCCCTTCAGATGACCGAACATAGAGTCTTATCTTTAACAGTTCGGGGGTTGGAACTCACATAACTGGATGTATTTTTTGTAGGCCTCGTCATCGGCGGCGGCCGTGAATGCCGCTGAGCTAACCGAGCTGAATCGGAAGCTCAAGATCTCCGAAGAGGAGCTTGATAGCCTGAACAAGAGGTTCGACGAGGCACAGGGTAAGCCGAATTGTAACATCCGAGCTATACATTTTTAATGATCCGCACTGGTAACCCAGCGTGACTGTTTATTTATTGTTTCCGCAGCTTCTGCTGCGGAGGTCGAAAAACTTAAGGCCGACCTCCAGAAAATGAAGCAAGAGGCCGCGGAGGAGAAGGCAGCCGCCGATCAAGCAGCGACCACGCTTTCCGCTTTGAAGGCTGTGAGTGCCAAGCATGAGGCCCGAGTGGAGGAGGTGCAGCAAGAGCTCAAGGATGCCGACACTAAGTGCGAGGCCCTTGAGCAGAAAGGCAAAGAGCAGGCCACCGAGCTGGCCGCGTTAAAATCCGAGCTCCAAAAGGAGCGGGTGGAGAGGCGGTCCTTTGAAGAGGAACTTCGCCAAGTCAAGGCTGTCATCGATGGTAAGCCGTATTCACTACAATGCGCCTTTGGTGGTAGCAAGTTTGCTTTGCTCACCCAGGTGTGGCGTTCCTTAGGCGTCTGTGCGGATCTCCAGAAGAGTGCAGCGGACGCGAACAAGCTCTATGCTTCGCGGGCGGAGGATGATGAGGTCTGGCTATTCTGGTCGCAGTTTGAGTCTCCCGAGCGCTCTCCTCTCCCCATCGAGCAAATGAAGCAACTGATGGAGATGCACAGAGTGGCGGAGCCGGCCATGAAGGACCTCTGCATCCGGCTGTGGCCCGATGAGCCGTTGCCGAGCAGCTACTTCGGCTTGGTGCAGAAACTATGTGATGCTGCGCCTCGGGTCAATGTGCTGAAGCGTTCTACCTACATCGAGGGCGCTCGGATGGCCTTTGCGAAGACAATGGTGCATTGGCCGAAGCTCAAGCCAACAGAGATGGCTACCGCACCTCCGCCTCCTGGAAAGGAGTATAGGCGCCCCGAGCGATACATCCCCGCGGTGATGGAGGGTGCCCGGGCAATAGAGGCCCAATGCTCCAAAGACGTTTTGTATGAATGAGCGCTGTAGTATGTCCGAAGACCATAACGCTTTATAACTAGTGTTGCATGGTTTATCATGTCTTATAAGTATTTAGTATTTATTTTGACTCCCATGTGGCCGTTTTATCTGAAAGTTGCGAGTCGTCGGCTTCAGCCCCCACGTAGATACTACGCGAGGTGTCTTTGTCTCCGCACTGTAACCCTTAGCCGAGGTATCGGAGCCCGAAGGTGGTAGTGCGCGGAGGACGAGGCAATCGGACTATGATGCTTTATCGCTTTCACTTAGATGTAGGAGCGTAAAAAATGCGGGGGCTGATGACCAGCCCCCAGTGTGATGTTCGGGGCCGAAGCCAGCATCACGTGGTTTGTACAAGAACGAAACCCATCGTATAACATGGAATAACCGCTATCGGTTTTTTAGTATGACACTTATGCTCGGATTTGCAGACCAGTTCTCGCTTACTATGACGGTCAGTTTTCGGCTTTCTCCGCTGAGGTGCTTGACCAGACGAGCTGGAAACACAATCGCAGTGGTTCTCCCTTTGCCCTTTTAGCCAAATGAGCAGAACGTAAAAGGGCAAACACAGGAGCCGGGCAACCCAACTATAGACCCAAGACATAGTTCGGATCCGATGCATATAGAGCAAAATCCAAGACGCCGAACACACGACCAGCTGTGCTTGGGGTGATGTTCAAGGCGATTTTTTTTAAATTCAAGCCCCCGGTCTATAAACCGGTTGCATCATAATATATACCGAACAGTTTTCGCAAGAAGCGTTACCAAGGGAAGAACAGAGTATGTATAAAATACAACGAGGTGGCCAAAGATAATGCTCTTGTACTGGCTCAATAATTCTTATAGCTTGGATTGTCGAAGCATCTGTTTACAGGTATTTGAAGATGGAATATAAAAGTTACAAAGGAGAGGTTGTACCAGGGGTCTTCGATTAGTGGCTTGATGTCCTCGATGTGCCCTGTCGCCAATCTGCTCCTGTGCCTCCTAGGGAGTTGTGTTCCTTTAAGGGTGATACTTTCGGCGAGCGGACCTTGGGAAGAAAGTCTTGAAAAGTCGCCGAGGGGTGGGTGAGCTTTACGCTTTAACGGGTCCTTGACGGTACCTGTGATATGTCCGAGGATGTGCATTGGTAGTGGTTCGGTTCATCCGAACACTTACCATTTTACAGTTGTTCCCCATTGCTGCCCATGGAATCTTTAGTGCAAAGTTGTGCCTTCTCGGCACGTGTTTGACAGGCGTCAGGGCTGTGCAATGGGGAGCGTGTCCGAGGAGGAGAATAATCTTGGAGTTCGGATTGAAACCGAGCTCGTTTGTCAACCTTTCGTGCCTTTATGGCCGATTTTGGTGTTCGCCGATCGTCCTCGTAGTGGAATTCGGCCGCCAGGGCCAATGCATGTTCCTCAGTTCGGAGGGAACGCTCTATGTTGCCATTGACGGTGATGACCCCGTTGGGCCCGGGCATCTTGAGCTTGAGGTATGCGTAATGTGGGACGGCATTAAAGCGAGCGAACGCTGTACGGCCCAGCAGGGCGTGGTAACCGCTGCGGAAGGGGACGATGTCGAAGATCAAGTCCTCGCTGCGGAAGTTGTCGGGCAAACCGAACACTACTTCCAGGCTAACAGAGCCTGTGCACCGGGCTTCTACACCTGGAATCACTCCTTTGAAGGTAGTGTTGCTAGGCTTTATCCTTGACGGATCTATGCCCATCTTTTTCACCGTATCTGAGTAGATCAGATTGAGGCTACTTCCTCCGTCCATTAGGACTTTAGTGAGGTGATACCCATCGATAATGGGGTCTAAGACGAGGGCCGCCGAACCTCCATGACGGATACTGGTCGGGTGATCTCATCGATCAAAGGTGATCGGGTAGGCCGACCATGGGTTAAACTTCGGGGCTACAGGCTCTATGGCGAAGACCTCTCGAAGGACGCGCTTCCTCTCCTTTTTAGGTATGTGAGTGGCGTATATCATATTCACAGTCTTTACCTCTGGAGGGAATTGCTTCTGGCCTCCATTGCTCGGACCGCGGGGCTCCTCGTCGTCTTCGCTGCGTGGGCCCTTGCCTTGCTCTTCGGCTGCGAGTTTGCCGGCCTGTTTGAACACCCAACAGTTACGGTTGGTGTGGTTGGCGGGCTTATCTTGAGTGCCATGGATCTGGCAGGGCCTCTCCATGATTTTGTCCAGCGGGGTGGGTCCATCGCGATTGCCTTTAGGAGGCTTCTTCCGCTGCCCGGATCTTGGGTTGCGGAAACCGGCGTTAACGGCCGTGTCGTCGACGTCGCTAGTGCTATGCCGACGTTTGTTTTTATTGCGTTGCGGTTTCCTGCTTCCATCCCGGACTTCGGAGGTGCCGGGGTCTTCGGGGTTGTGGCTTCATCTCGCTAGCCAGTTATCCTCGCCTGCGCAAAAGCGGGTCATGAGTGATGTGAGGGCGGACATGGTCCTAGGTTTATCCTGACCGAGCTGGCGAGCCAGCCACTCGTCCCGGATATTGTGCCTGAAAGAGGCTATAGCCTCGGCATCTGGGCAATCGACGATCTGGTTTTTCTTGGTCAAGAACCGATTCCAGAATAGTCGAGCGGACTCTCCTGCCTTTTGGATGACATTGCTTAGGCCGGAGGAGTCCGGGGGGCGTACATAGGTGCCCTGGAAGTTAGATCAGAATGAATCCTCAAGATCCTCCCAGCTCCCGATCGAGTTTTCGGGGAGACTGTTTAACCAGTGCCGAGCTTTCCCCTTAAGTTTAAGAGGTAGGTACTTGATGGCGTGGAGGTCGTCTCCTCGTGCCATGTGAATGTGGACGAGGAAATCCTCGATCCACACTGCTGGGTCAGTTGTTCCGTCGTATTGCTCGATGTTCACGGGTTTAAACCCTTCCGGGAACTGATGCTGCATCACCTCGTCAGTGAAGCATAGTGGGTGGGAAGCGCCTCTGACCCGGGCTATATCACGCCGGTAGTCGGCATCTGTTCTGGCCCGGTTTTGGTCCCGAACTCTATTGGTTCGGTCGAGCCAGGGCCGGTACTCGTCCCGTCTACCGGGGGAGTACCCTCTAGATCTGTAGATGGATCTCGTGCGGCCTGTTCTATATTCCAGGTCGCGTTGCAGGTCATACCTATCCTCAGGCTCCATTGGATCTTTTCCCCTTCTGCGGGGTATCGCCGGCCTATAACCGGCACTGCCAGCCGGCCTATCTCGTCCTCGGGGAGGGCGGTCCGGCTGGTCGTATGGGGTGTGCTTGGGGGACGGCGTATTGGGGAGCTCGTCATCGAATTGTGGCAACAGCCGCCTGCGTGGGTAGCTCTTGGGTTGGTCCCATAGACCGGCGCCGTGTTCTTCCTCGGCTGATAGGACCCTTGTCCATCTATTGTTGAGGGTGTCTTGTTCGGCCTTGAGCTGCCTTGCTTTTTCCTTTAGGCTTCGGGCAGTGGCTAAAGGCTGTTGCCTGAACCGTTCCTGATCCTCAATGTTTTCGGGGACGATGAAGTCTTCGTCTTCCGGGCTATCCTCCTCCTCTACAGGGGGGAGGTAGTTGTCATCCTCAGAGTCATTGGGATTTTCGGGGTCGCGCTGGTCGTCCGGCCTTTCCTGGTCCTCTAACGGATATTCGGGGATATCGGGATCGCCGAGGTCTTCCGGGGTATCGTTTTCCCCGGTGCCAACAATAGCTTCCCTTCCCTTTTTTGTCTTTGACCGTTTACGTGGTTTCCAGCGCCTTGACGGCGCCTCACCTGGGTCATCGCCATTGTTTGCTGGCGTGTGCTCGCCGTTACCAGCTGGGGTATCCACCATGTAGACGTCGTAGGTGGAGGTGGCAGTCCATCGCCCAGTGTTTACGGTCGTGGGAGCGCGATCCTCTTCATCCATGTCTTCTGCCTCCTCCGAGGCGTAGTCCAACATATCGGTTAAGTCTTCGATAGTGGCTACGAAGTGGGTGGTGGGTGGGCTGAAAAATTCTTCTCGACCCGCCTTAAGACCGATCTGACCGTGGATCGAGGTTGGGTCGTCAATGGTTTTCATCGATAAGATCCGATCTAGAGCTTCGTTGAGAGTCGAGAGCTCGATCGGGTTAATCTGCCCAGCGCTTTCGGAGTTATCCTCCGATGCGTCCACACAGGAAGTGTGTTCGGCAAGAGATGGTGTCCGGCAATCTGGCGCTATGGCCGGATCCGGATTAAAAGCCAGATCGTCGCCGGAGTTGGTCCCGTGAGCGGGATTAAGAACGACATCCAAGGTTAAAGCCTCGGAATCCTCGGGCGCGTCGGATGAGACCGCGAGCCCGGTGAGCAAGAGATCGCCCCGAGAGTCTACGGAGAAATCTAAGTTCCCGAATCTGACTTCTTGACCAGGGGCGAGACTCCCGACCCGGCCAAGGCGGCCGGTCGGGTCAGCGTGTAGCACGATGCTGCTGAAAGCGAATATCTGTCCAGGGACGAAGGAGTCCATGTTACGGACCTCTTCGTTGATGACAACGCGAGCCATCGATTCCTTCGGTGATCACAGCGGAACTCTCAATGAAAGCACCAATGTCGGTGTCAAAACCGACGGATCTCGGGTAGGGGGTCCCGAGCTGTGAGTCTAGGATCGATGGTAACAAGGGGACGAAGGAGACGATGTTTACCCAGGTTCGGGCCCTCCTATGGAGGTAAAACCCTACGTCCTGCTCGATTATATTGATGGTATGAAGGTTACAGAGTTGATCTACCTCGAGATCGACTAGCTAATACCCTAGATGAGTTTCTGTGTGCCGCATTCTTAAACCCTCCCGGTTTATATAGACACCGGGGGGGGGGTACCTAGGGTTACATATGACAGGTCTCCTGCCGAGGATAGGAATGTTATTTCCCTCATCTTGTCTTGGAATACACGACGCGCCTTCGGGACTTCCTTCTAGAACACAGGGTCTCGATGTATCCGGCCCCCCCTGCCAGAGTCAGAATGCGACCCACCAAGCCGGCCTATTAAGACACAGGCCAACAGCCCAAGGACCCCTTAGTCCAGGACTCCCTCACATGTATTTTGCATAAGGGGCCATCTTTAAGATATCAGTTAAGCGGGTACACAAAAAGACTGGCCTAATCATTTCAGCAAAGCGTTCAAATTCTTCGTCTTCCTTTTTCTTAGATGGTTTAGGTGGAAAGGGCATGGTTTTCTGAACCCATGGCTCTCTTTCTTTACCATGTTTTCTAGCCACAAAGTCTTTTTTATCATATCATTTATTTTTAGCTTGTGCGTTATCAAGATCAACAGCAGGCTTTATTTCAACATCATTATCTGGTTCTTTATCATTGTTCGGTTGAGTATCCTCATGAACATCATCATTATCATTTTCATTATCACTAAGTGGATGTTCATTACCAGATTGAGTTTCAACATCGGAAATAGAGACATCATTATCTTCAGGAGGTTTTTGTATCTCAGGTTCACTAGAGGTATGCAGAGTCCTATCATTTTTATTTTTATTTTTATTTTTAGAAGGACTAGGTGCATCAGTATTATTTCTTTGAGAGTCTTGTTCAATTCTTTTAGGATGACCTTCAGGATAAAGTGGTTCTTGGGTCATTCTACCTCCTCTAGTTACTACTCTAGCACCAAAATCATTCATATGATTATTCATTTCATCAAGCAATTCTTTTTGAGATTTAGCAACTTGTTCTAACTGAGTTTGAACCATAGAGGCTTGCTTTCCTACACCTCTAACATCATTACTGATTCTAAATAGCAAGTCACTCAAGCAAGCAATCATATCAGAATTATATTTCAATTGTTTCAGAACATGTGCGTTGAAGTGATCTTGCTTCATAATGTAGTTATCAAACTCATATAAGCATTGACTAGGATGTTTATTGTAAGGGATATCACTTTCATTAAACTTTAATAAAGAACTTACCTCTACCACCTGTGGAGGTGGTGGTGTGTCAAGGCCATGTATTTCTTTAATAGGTGGTAAATTCTTAACATCCTCAGCTTTAATACCTTTTTCCTTCATAGACTTCTTTGCCTCTTGCATATCTTCAAGACTGAGAAATAAGATACCCCTCTTCTTCGGAGTGGGTTTAGGCGGTGGTTCAAGGAGAGTCCAATCATCATAATTCTTCATTATATTATTCAATAATTCCTCAGCTTGTTCAACAGTTCGTTCCCTAAAAACACAACCAGCACAACTATCTAGGAAGTCCCTAGAAGCATCAGTTAGTCCATTATAGAAGATATCAAGTATTTCATTTTTCTTAAGAGGATGACCAGGCAAAGCATTAAGCAATTGGAGAAGCCTCCCCCAAGCTTGTGGGAGACTCTCTTCTTCAATTTGCACAAAGTTAAATATTTCCTGTAAGGCAGCTTGTTTCTTATGAGCAGGAAAATATTTTTCATAGAAGTAGTAAATCATATCCTGGGGACTACGCACACAACCAGGAGCAAGAGTATTGTACCATATCTTAGCATCACCCTTTAATGAGAACGGAAATAACTTAAGAATATAGTAGTAGCAAATCTTCTCATCATGAGCAAAGAGGGTGGCTATATCATTCAGCTTAGTAAGATGTGCCACTACAGTTTCAGTTTCATAGCCATGGAAAGGATCCGATTCAACCAAAGTAATTAACTCTGGGTCGACAGAGAATTCATAATCCTTATTGGTAACAAAGATAGGTGAAGTAGCAAATTTAGGATCACATTTCATTCTAGCATTCAAAGTCTTTTCCTTATACTTGCGTAGTAATTTCTTAAGATCGTCTCTATCCTTACAAGAAAGGATTTCTCTGGCTATCTCTCCATCCAAAACATAACCCTCAGGTATCTTAGGCATTTCAAATCTAGGAGAGCCAGGTCTAATAGGTGTTTCATAGTCATTAGTTTCAAATACTTCATCGGTTTCAACTATCTCATCAGTTTCAGTAATTTCATTCCCTTTAGCTCTAGCAATTTGTTCATCAAGAAATTCACCTAGTGGCACATTATCATCAAGCATGGTACTAGCATCATCATAAGCATCATTCATAGCAGATGTAGCATCATCAATAACTTGCGACATATCAGGATTACTAGCATGTGGTGATGTTGCAAACTTACTCATAACAGAAGGTGAGTCAAGTGTAGAGCTAGATGGCAGTTCCTTACCTCCCCTCGTCTTAGAGGGAAAAATCTTGGTCTTTGGATCCTTCAGATTCTTCATAGTGATCAACTGATATAAATCCCAAGTGACTCAACAAATATAGCTATGCTCCCCGGCAACGGCGCCAGAAAAAGGTGTTGATAACCCACAAGTTAGGGGATCGCAACAGTTTTCGAGGGTAGAGTATTCAACCCAAGTTTATAGATTCGACACAAGGCGAGCCAAAGAATATTTGAGAGTATTAGCAGCTGAGTTGTCAATTCAACCACACCTGGAGATTAAATATCTACAGCAGAGTGATCAGTAGCACAGTAGTATGATAGTTTTGAAAGCAGTAGTAGCAGTAACAGTAACGGTAACAGTGATAGCAATAGTTTTGTAGCAAGCGTAACAGTAGCAGTAGCAATAGTAACTTAGCAAGAACAGTATGTGGAAAACTCGTAGGCACTGGATCAATGAACTCGTTGGATGATATTCACCATATAACAGTCATAACCTAGGGCGACACAGAACTAGCTCCAGTTCATAAATGTAATGTAGGCATGTATTCCGTAAATAGTCATACGTGCTTATGGAAAAGAACTTGCATGACATCTTTTGTCCTACCCTCCCGTGGCAGCGGGTTCCATAAGGAAACTAAGGGATATTAAGGCCTCCTTTTAATTGAGAACCGGAACAAAGCATTAACACACGGTGAATACATGAACTCCTCAAACTACGGTCATCACCGGAAAGTATCCCGACTATTGTCACTTCAGGGTTTACGGATCAGAACACATAATAGGTGCGTATGACTAGCAAGATCGGATTAAGACCATAGATATAATGGTGATAGCATAAACGGTTCAGATATGAAATCATGGCACTCGGGCCCTAGTGACAAGCATTAAGCATGGCAAAGTCATAGCAACATCAATCTCAGAACATAGTGGATACTAGGGATCAAGCCCTAACAAAACTAACTCGATTACATGATGAATCTCATCCAACTCCTCACCGACCAGCAAGCCTACGAAGGAATTACTCACTCCCTGTGGGGAGCATCATGGAATTGGCAATGGAGAAGGGTTGATGATGACGAGGACCGAAGATTCCCCTCTCCGGAGCCCCAAACGGGCTCCAGATCTGGCCTGCCGATGAAGAACAGGAGGTGGCGGCGGCTCCGTATCGTAAAACGCGATGAAACTTTCTCTCTGATTTTTTTCTCCAAAAATAGGATTTTATAGCGTCGGAATTAGGGTCAGTGGGGCCACGAGGTGGGCACAACCCACCAGGGCGCGCCGGGGGGGGGGGGGGCTGGCGTGCCCTGGTGTCTTGTCCCCAGGCAGGCCCCCCCTCTGGTGGTTCTTGGCTCCAGTATTTTTTATTTATTGTAAAATAAATCTCCAAAAAGTTTCGTCCAGTTCTGAGAACTTTTATTTCTGCACAAAATCAACACCATGGTAGTTCTGCTGAAAACAGCGTCAGTCCGGGTTAGTTTCATTCAAATCATGCAAATTAGAGTCCAAAACAAGGGCAAAAGTGTGAGGAAAAGTAGATGCGGCGGAGACGTATCACTCATGGGATGCTTCCATGTAAGGTTCAATGTATATTTTTTGTACGTTCTGCATAGTGTGAAGTTTCTCATATCTTTAAAATCATGCGTGGCAAATTTCTATCTCTTTCTAGCTCAAAGTAAGTAGTTGTCTAACCACATCTACAACAACAACAAACAACAAACAAAGCCTTTAGTCCCAAACAAGTTGGGGTAGGCTAGAGGTGAAACCCATAAGATCTCGCGACCAACTCATGGTTCTGGCACATGGATAGCAAGCTTCCACGCACGCCTGTCCATGGCTAGTTCTTTGGTGATGCTCCAATCCTTCAGGTCTCTCTTTACGAACTCTTCCCATGTCAAGTTCGGTCTACCCCGGCCTCTTTTGACAATATCAGCACGCTTTAGCCGTCCGCTATGTACTGGGGCTTCTGGAGGCCTGCGTTGAATATGTCCAAACCATCTCAGACGATGTTGGACAAGCTTCTCTTCAATTGGCGCTACCCCAACTCTATCTCGTATATCATCATTCCGGATTCGGTCCTTCCTTGTGTGGCCACACATCCATCTCAACATGCGCATCTCCGCCACACCTAATTGTTGCACATGTCGCCTTTTAGTCGGCCAACACTCAGCGCCATACAACATTACGGGTCGAACCGCCGTCCTATAGAACTTGCCTTTTAGCTTTTGTGGCACCCTCTTGTCACAGAGAATGCTAGAAGCTTGGCGCCACTTCATCCATCCGGCTTTAATTCGATGGTTCACATCTTCATCAATATCCCCATCCTTCTGCAACATTGACCCCAAATATTGAAAGGTGTCCTTCTGCGGCACCACCTGCCCATCAAGGCTAACATCCTCCTCCTCCTCGTGCCTAGTAGTACCGAAAGCGCACCTCATGTACTCGGTTTTAGTCCTACTAAGTCTAAAACCTTTCGATTCCAAAGTTTGCCTCCATAACTCCAACTTCCTGTTGACCCCCGTCCGACTCTCATCGACTAGAACCACATCGTCCGCAAAGAGCATACACCATGGGATATCTCCTTGTATATCCCTTGTGACCTCATCCATCACCAAGGCAAAAAGATAAGGGCTCAAAGCTGACCCTTGATGCAGTCCTATCTTAATCGGGAAGTCATCAGTGTCGCCATCACTTGTTCGAACACTTGTCACAACATTATCGTTCTTGTCTAACCACATATATTCCCAATAATTTACACCCATATCTTTCTTCTTCCATCTGAGAATGGTGGCAAGATTGTTTGCCACGTGGGCCTCATCATCTGCGGCGAGCTCATCGATTGCAGGTACCCGCTGCTGTCGTGCCCAGGCATCGCCGCTAGATTCACCATCCGCCCCATGTTCATGAAACAAGCCTGCAGGTCATCCATACTCAGGTCGGTCAACCAGTCGCTGTCCTCCTTCACCGTCAACATGCTATCCTGTAACATCCCAAACTTTGTAATGTTATATTATTTAACTAAATGATTGTTTGATTGATTGAGTGATTGAATTTGAGTGAAAAATTGAATGTTTTAAAAAACTTTTGAATGAGAGGGAATAAAATGACTTTCCCTTGTTTTTGAATTCAAATTTCATCCAATACAAATCAATGAGGGAAGATAACATGACTTCTTCAAATGATGGATATGAAATTTTGTATTTGCAAAAAACTATTGAAATATCTTCTAGTTGGAATCCATTTCATATCTCGCTCCATTTTAAGGTTTGAATGAATTCGAATTCACTTGCCCAAATTCAAAAAAATTGAGAGGAGGAACATGACCCTCCAAACCAGGGGTATTTTTGTGAAATTTTGAACCATAAAACCCAGGGGGTTATTTGAAAATTATTTGCAAAAGAAATAAAATCAATTTAGGCATTTCCTGAAATATTTTTTTTTCAAGTATTTATTTTGGCCGTGGAAAAATGTTCATCTTATTGAATTTATTTTTCTGATAATTTTGGTATATAAAACTTCTATATTTCGGTTTGATTTGATTTTCCAAATCATGTTTTACTTTCCTGTTTTTAATAAAAAGGAAAAGTTTTCTTTATTAGGAAAACGTCGTGGCCCACTAGGGAAAGTATCAGGCCCAGGATCGCCCGGCCAGATCCGAATCTTCTCCGAATTGGCCACCGATCCCACTCGCCCCCTTCTCTCTCTGCCACCCCGGCCCCACGCCCGACCGAACCACCGTCGCGGTCACCCCCTTCCTTTCTTCTTCCTCCTCCTTCCATCGCCAGAGACCGATCGGATCCGCGACGGATCTCACGATTCCCTGCCGTTCTGGAGCACCCGACCATGCCTATAAATAGCGGAGGCTCCCCGCTGCTATTTTTTGCCCAAACCCCAAGCTCCCCCTCGCCAGAACGCCGCCACGACCCTCGCCGGAGTACCACTCCACCACCGGAGCTCTTTGAGCTCACCCCGCTCCACCTCGCCCTCCCCGAGCCCCTCTGAGGCCACCTACGTCATCGCCGCCGTCTCCTGCATCCTCTGGTGCACTTCGCCGACGCCAGTAGCCACCGGAGACTCCCCTCCATCCACACCCGACACCGCCGTTCGCCATTGCCGACGTGGTGCTCCAACCGGTCGTCCCCGAGCCACGCCAAGATCACCAACGTCGTCGCCGCGCTCGTCTGCATCGTCTGGTGCCGACGCCATTACCGGAGGACCACCGGAGATGTCTCCCCGTTGACCTCGCCGCCTCTGCCCCACCGGAGCCTCGCCGGAGTTCATCTCCACCCTCTGTAAGTCGACGGAGACCCCACCACCGTTCGATCCAGGATCAACACCTAGGATTAGAACGTTTATTTTATTTAAATGACCGAATCGATTTCTCCTATTTAGTGACCGTTCGCCCAATTATCAACCGCCGTGCACACCCTCAGCCACTCAGAGAGCGCCACGTAGCACCCCTGTTCATTAGTTTAGTTTTTATTTTACTGTTTTTGTTTCAAATAACAGAATAAGTTCTGTTTTTGTTTTCTTAATATCTCTTAGGATTTTTAGTTTTTTTGAGTGATTCTTTTTGCATTGTGTCACAAATTTATTCTAGTTTCTGTAGATATAAAGTTTGACCATGTTTGAAAATTTTAAATTTGAATTCATTGAAATTTGCTCAAATCACTAGAATTTGAATAACTTGAGTTTAAAAACATATTTTTGGGTGATTCTTTTTGCTACTGGTTGGTATTAGTTAGTTTTATCACCCTGTTAAATTTGAGATTTTTTTTAGATTATTTTAAATTAGGGTTTCAAGGAAAACAGATTCTGTTATAGTCTTTTTTAGGTTTATTTCTATTTCTTTTGTTTTAATTGTTTTTAATTTATTTATTTTTATATTAGTTGACAAGTTTTACTTTGCTTTCTATTAGTTAATAGTAGTATTTCAACAAGGTTTTATATTTATTTTTATTCATTATAATTTGCTTGCAAGAAATCAATTCTAGTTAAATCATAACTTGCAAATTGATTTCAATGCTAGTTTAATTTCCTTTTTTGAAAATATTTTCTATAAGTTGTTTTGTAGTTTTATTATTCTATTAACCTTAGTTTAGACCAGAAACAATTTGTATTATAGTTGAAATTGTATGTGGTTTAACTCTAGGTAATTTTTTTTAGGTCATAAGAGGTGTTTAATAAAAGCTTGACAATTAGTTCTTTTTGTTAAATAAAAATTTATGAGAAAATACTTTCTGTTATTTCTTTGTTTTATATTTCTGTTTCCTGTTATTTTAGTATTTTATTGTTTTTATTGTTGCTAAGTTTATTAGACAAACACTTATGTTGTTAGTGTGTTGTTTTCATAGTTCTTAGTTGTTCTTCAAAAGTAATTCTTCTTGCTAGTAAAATATTTGCTAAAATACTTTTGTTAGATTTTACCTTGTTGATGTCTTGTTGCTATTGAAAATAGGTTGTTTGTAGGGAAAACTACCCTTGGTTGTTTTGATGAAGTTTTTTTTTGTCTTAAGTATTTCCTTCATCACAACACTTTTGTGTTTGGTTTTTGTGTTGCTTTTTGATTGATAGTATTGATTGTTAGAAGTGTTTGCTTATGAGTGTAATGTTTGGTTATATAGATTTCATCGGAGAGTGACGAATAGTTCTATCAAGTTATTTTCTGAGAGCGATATTATCTTCATCTACCTAACTAGGCAAGTTCACTTTGACCATCTATTTCATACCTATGTTTTATTTCATGTAGTGACATCATTCAACAATCCCTCCAGTAGTGTTATTGAATTCTTGTAGTTGAGTAGAATGCATGAGGTAGGAACCCACCACTTGTTACTAAAGCCTCGGGAACGCTATTTATTTTAATGCTATGCTAAAGTAGACGGGGTCTGGTATGAGTGTTCGTGAGTGGTGTGAGAAGGAGGACTCCACGTCTGTATATATGGGAGGGGAGAGAGGGCAGACGCACCCTAAGCCACGGTGCAGCCCTCTCTCCCCCCATTAGATCGTGCCCTCCTCTAGATTGATTCGGCGGTACTTGGCGAAGCCCTGCCGGATCAGCTCCACAACCGCCGTCACCACGCCGTCGTGCTGCCGGAGTACTCATCTACCTCTCCGCCCCCTCTTGCTGGATCAAGAAGGCGGAGATCGTCATCGAGCTGTACGTGTGCTGAACGCGGAGGTGCCGTCCGTTCGGCGCTAGATCGGGACGGATTGTGATTGGATCGCGGGATGGCTTGCGATTTGGATCGCGAAGACGTTCGACTACATCAACCGCATTTCTTAACGCTTCCCGCTTAGCGATCTACAAGGGTATGTAGATCCACTCTCCCTCTCGTAGATGCTCATCACCATGGATAGATCTTGCGTGTGCGTAGGAAAAGTTTTTGTTTCCCATGCAACGTTCCCCAACAGTGGCATCATGAGCTAGGTCTATGCGTAGATGAGATCTCGAGTAGAACACAAAGGAGTTTGTGGGCGTTGATATTCAGATTGCTTCCCTCCTTAGTCTTTTCTTGATTCAGCGGTATTGTGGGATGAAGCGGCTCGGACCAACCTTACTCGTCCACGTACGAGAGACCGGTACCATCGACTGACATGTAACTTTGTTGCATAAGATGGCTGGCGGGTGTCTATCTCTCCCACTTTAGTTGAATCGGATTCGACAGAGGCGGTCCTTGTAGAAGGTGAAATAGCAACTTGTATATCACCGTTGTGGTTTTCCGTAGGTAAGAATCGTTCTTGCAAGATACCCATAGCAGCCACGTAAAACATGCAACAACAAATTAGAGGATGTCTAACTTGTTTTTGCAGGGTATGATGTGAGATGATATGGCCAGAAACATGATGAGATATATGTGATGTATGAGATGATCATGTTTTGTATAGATTATCACGACTTGCATGTCGATGAGTGATACGTCCATTTTGCATCATGATTTCACTGTTATTTACTTTGTTTTATTGAATAATAATGCTTTGGGGAGTGATTCTAATGCCTTTTCTCTCATAATATGCAAGGTTTACACAAAGAGGGAGAATACCGGCAGCTGGAATTCTGGACCCAAGAAAAGCACGTCAGAGATACCTATTCTGCACAACTCCAATGAAGTTGAAACTTTACGGAGATTATTTTTGGAATTAATAAAAAATACTGGAGAAAAAATCTACCGGAGGGGGCCACCTGGTGAGGAGCACCCACCAGGGCGCGGCCCCTGGCGCGCCCTGGTGGGTGGTGCTCACCCTGGCCCACCTCCAGAGCCCATCTTCTGGTATATATTTCCAAAAAACCTAAAAAAATTAGGGGGAGGACCTTCGGGACGAAGCGCCGCCGCCTCGAGGCGGAACTTGGGCAGGAGCACTTTTGCCCTCCAGCGGAGCGATTTCGCCGGGGGAACTTCCCTCCCGGAGGGGGAAATCGAAGCTATCGTCATCACCAACACCCCTCTCATCTTTGGGAGGCCAATCTTCATCAACATCTTCAACAGCACCATCTCCTCTCAAACCCTAGTTCATCTCTTGTGTTCAATCTTTGTACCAGAACCTCAGATTGGTACCTGTGGGTGACTAGTAGTGTTGATTACCTTGCGTAGTTGATTACTATATGGTTTATTTGGTGGAAGATCATATGTTCAGATCCATTATGCTATTCATTACCCCTATGATCTTGAGCATGTTTATTATTTGTGAGTAGTTACCTTTGTTCTTGAGGTCATGGGAGAAGTCATGTTGCGAGTAATCATGTGAATTTGATATGTGTTCGATATTTTGATGATATGTATGTTGTGATTCCCTTAGTGGTGTCATGTGAACGTCGACTACATGACACTTCACCATTCATGGGCCTAAGGGAATGCATTTTGGAGTAGTTATTAGATGATGGGTTGCTAGAGTGACAGAAGCTTAAACCCTAGTTTATGCGCTACTTCGTAAGGGGCTGATTTGGATCCACATGTTTAATGTATGGTTAGACTTTGTCTTAATACTTTTCTCGTAGCTGCGAATGCTTGCGAGGGGGTTAATAATAAGTAGGTTGTTAGTTCAGGTAAGAATAGCACCTTAGCACCGGTCCACCCACATATCAAATTATCAAAGTAGCGAACACGAATCAAACCAACATGATAAAAGTGACTAGACGAAATTCCCGTGTACCCTCAAGAACACTTTGCCTATTACTAGTGATTGTTCTGGCCTGTCCTTTGCCTCAAAAGGATTGGGCTACCTTGCTGCACCTTGTTTACCGTTATCGTTACTTGCCCGTTACAAATTACCTTGCTATCACACTATCTATTACCTACAATTTCAGTGCTTGCAGAAATTACCTTGTTGAAAACCGCTTGTCATTTCCTTCTGCTCCTCGTTGGGTTTGACACTCTTACTTATCGAAAGGACTACGATTGATCCCCTATACTTGTGGGTCATCAAGACTCTTTTCTGGCGCCGTTGCCGGGGAGTAAAGCGGTCTTGGTAAGTGGAAATCGGTAAGGAAAAACTTATACTACGTGCTTAAATTTATTGCTACTTGCTACTATGGAGAACAATCCTTTGAGGGGTTTGTTCGGGGTATCTTCACCTCGACCGGAACCACAATTTATTACCCCTCAACCTACAGCACCTACTGAAAATGTTTCTTATGAAATTCCTTCGGGTATGGTAGAACACTTGCTTGCTAAACCTTATGCAGGAGATGGAACTGAACATCCTGATATGCATCTCTTATATGTGAACGAAATATGTGGACTATTTAAGCTTGCAGGTTTACCCGGAGATGAAGTTAAGAAGAAGGTTTTCCCTTTATCTTTGGAGGGAAAAGCATTGACATGATATAGGCTATGTGATGATCTTGGATCGTGGAACTGGAATCGTTTGCAATTGGAATTCCATCAAAAGTTTTATCCTATGCATCTAGTTCATCGTGATCGGAATTATATATATAATTTTTGGCCTCGTGAATGAGAAAGTATCGCTCTAGATTGGGGGAGGCTTAAGTCAATGTTATATTCATGCCCCAATCATGAAATTTCGAGGGAAGTTATCATTCAGAATTTTTATGCTTGGCTTTCTCATAATGATCAATCCATGCTCGATACTTCTTGTGCTGGTTCTTATATGAAGAAGACTATTGATTTCAAGTGGGATCTCTTAGAAAGAATTAAACGCAACTCTGAAGATTGGGAACTCGACGAAAGTAATGAGTCAGGTATAAAGCTTGAATTTGATTGTGTTAAATCTTTTATGAATACCGATACTTTTCATAAGTTTAGCACTAAATATGGACTTGACTCTGAGATAGTAGCCTCTTTCTGTGAAGCATTTGCTACTCATGTTGACCTCCCTAAGGAGAAGTGGTTTAAATATCATCCCCCTATTAAATAAGAAATTAAAGAACCGATCATAGCTAAAGAAGAAACCATCTTTTACGATGTTGATCCAGTTGTGCCTACTGCTTATATTGAAAAGCCACCTTTCCCTGTTAGGATAAAGGAACATGCTAAGGTATCAACAGTGGTTCGTAAGAGTAATATAAGAGCACCTAAACCCCCTGAGCAAATTAAAGTAGAACCTAGTGTTGCTATGGTTAAAGATCTCTTGGAAGAAAATATTGACGGGCATGTCATTTACCTTCGTGATGAAGTTGCTAGAATTGCTAAACCTGATAAGAAAGATAAACATAGACCTATAGAAGGCTTGCTCGTTGTCTCAGTTAAAATAGGAGATCATTGCTACCATGGTTTATGTGATTTAGGTGCTAGTGTGAGTGCTATCCCTTTTACCTTATACCAAGAAATTATGAATGAAATAGCACCTGCTGAAATGGAAGATATTGATGTTACTATTAAACTTGCTAATAGAGATACTATCACACCACTTGGGATTGTTAGAGATGTTGAAGTCTTGTGTGGGAAAGTAAAATACCCTACTGATTTTCTAGTTCTTGGTTCCCCACAAGATGACTTTTGTCCCATTATCTTTGGTAGACCTTTCTTGAGCACCGTCAATGCTAAGATAGATTATGAAAAACAAACTATCGGTGTCAGTTTTGGTAATGTGTCTCATGAGTTTAATTTTTCCAAGTTTAGTAGACAACCTCGTGATAAAGCATTACCTAGTGAAGATGAGATAATTGGCCTTGCTTCTATTGTTGTGCCTCCTACTGATCCTTTAGAACAATATTTGCTCGACCATGAAAATGATATGCACATGCATGAAAGAAATGAAATAGATCAAAATTTCTTCGAACAATAACCTCTCCTAAAACACAATTTGCCTATTGAAACTCTTGGAGGTCCTCCTCCACCTAAAGGTGATCCCGTGTTTGAAATGAAACAATTGCCTGACACTTTGAAGTATGCTTATCTTGATGAGAAAAAGATATATCCTGTTATTATTAGTGCTAACCTTTCAGAACATGAAGAAGAAAGATTATTGAAAGTTCTAAGGAAGCACCGGGCTGCTATTGGATATACTCTTGATGATCTTAAGGGCATTATTCCCACTCTATGTCAGCACAAGATCAATATGGAACCTGATGCTAAACCCGTTGTTGATCACCAACGGCGGTTGAATCCTAAGATGAAAGAAGTCGTAAGAACTGAAATATTAAAGCTTCTGCAAGCAGGTATAATCTATCCCATAGCTGATAGTAGATGGGTAAGTCCCATTCATTGTGTCCCTAAGAAAGGAGGTATTACTGTTGTCCCTAATGATAAGAATGAACTCATTCCACAAAGAGTTATCGCTGGCTATAGAATGGTAATTGATTTTAGAAAATTAAATAAAGCTACTAGAAAAGATCATTACCCTTTGCCTTTCATTGATCAAATGCTAGAGAGACTATGTAAGCACACACACACACACTTTTGTTTCCTAGATGGATATTCTGGTTTCTCTCAAATACCTGTGTCACAATCCGATCAAGAGAAAACCACCTTTACTTGCCCTTTTGGAACTTATGCTTATAGACGTATGCCTTTTGGTTTATGCAATGCACCTGCTACCTTTCAAAGATGTATGACTGCTATATTCTATGATTTTTGTGAAAAGATTGTGGAGGTTTTCATGGATGATTTTTCCGTTTATGGAACTTCTTTTGATGATTGCTTAAGCAACCTTGATCGAGTTTTGCAGAGATGTGAACAAACTAATCTTGTCTTGAATTGGGAGAAGTGCCACTTTATGGTTAATGAAGGTATTGTCTTGGGGCATAAAATATCTGAACGAGGTATCAAGGTGGATAAAGCTAAAGTTGATGCAATTGAGAAAATGCCATGTCCTAAAGATATTAAAGGTATTCGAAGTTTCCTTGGTTATGCTGGTTTTTATAGGAGGTTCATTAAAAGACTTCTCTAAAATTTATAGGCCTCTTACTAATCTTTTGCAAAAGGATATTCCTTTTGTTTTTGATGATGATTGTGTGGAAGCCTTTGAAACACTCAAGAAAGCCTTAACCTCTGCACCTATCGTTCAACCACCTGATTGGAACTTGCCTTTTGAAATTATGTGTGATGCTAGTGATTATGCTGTTGGTGATGTCCTAGGACAAAGAGTTGATAAGAAATTGAATGTTATCCATTATGCTAGTAAAACTCTAGATAGTGCCCAACGAAATTATGCCACTACTGAAAAAGAATTTTTAGCAGTTGTGTTTGCTTGTGATAATTTTAGATCTTATATTGTTGACTCCAAAGTTATTGTTCACACCGATCATGCTGCTATAAAATATCTTATGGAAAAGAAAGATGCTAAACCTAGACCCATTAGGTGGGTTCTCTTGCTTCAAGAATTTGACTTACATATCGTTGATAGGAAAGGAGTTGAGAACCCTGTAGCTGATAACTTGTCTAGGTTAGAAAATATCCTTGATGACCCACTACCTATTGATGATAGTTTCCCTGACGAACAGCTAGCTGCAATAAGTGTCTCACGTAACACACCTTGGTATGCTAATTATGCTAATGTGGCACCCCGGCTCAGAGAACCGGATTACCAGTGTTTCCAGCCCAGAGATCATGTCCTCTGGAAACACACAACAACTTGGAACAGAACTGAACTGACTTTATTGATAGATTTCGGGTACAAGCCCATATTTACAATGCTAGTGAGGCCAAAGGCACACTTGGTGCTATGACAGTATCTACATTATTTATGGCACATAACGGGGCCTCGGAACTACTAAGTACTTCTACGGCGTAGCGGATCATAGTGGCAACTCCATCCACAGGGACACTGCTGTGGACACATCCTAGTTAGCGTAGCACGAACCATCAGGACCTCCGTCCTCGGCTTCTCCTGCATCTGGCATGATACGCCAGGTGAGTACTTTGAATGTACTCGCAAGCTCACGACAACCAAACAATGCAGCAAACAATAGCATGGCAATTATCATATTAAATGCATAAGTAGTTCACTTACTGTACCATCTACCAACTTACTCTCATCCGGGTTGTCCCACAACCCTCGGAATACTCATCGAGTACTTCCGATCATACGAAGAGTTCTTCCATCATTACTAACATGGTTACGGTTGACCACCCACTACTAGGAAAAGGCTTATTAGTGGCGCACCTGTTTTGGCCATTAATGGCGCACTACAGGTGCGCCACTATCATCACGCCACTAGTAACATATACTAATGGCGCACCCCTGGTGCGCCATTAGTATACCAGACTATAGTGGCGCACCAGGCAGTGCGCCATTAGTAAGTCACACGGTGCGCCATTAGTATTCCTCCCAGGGGGCCATATTTACCTTGTGCTCTGGGTTACTAATGGCGCACTAACAGATAATGCGCCATTAGTATTTTTATAGCAGTGCGCCACTAATGTGCTGTATGGTGCGCCACTAGTATGAATATTAGGAATTTTTTTTTCCTTTTCTGATATTTGCGTAGGTTCATATATATTAGTGCACAGAATATAGACAGCACAGAATATAAACAGCAGATTCATCGAATACAATAGAAGATTAGTCTCCGAATACAATTCATCATATTAGCTAGTCTCCGAATTCAAAAGACCGAACAAAGTTAGAACATTTACAAGTCTCGAGCTAGACCGCGAGTAGCGAGTTTGTCCACATTACAAGTCGATATCGATCATCTAAACTACCATCACATAGAAGAGAGCTGCGGTCATCACGATGAGCATCATCGCGATGAAACTGGTCTTCATCCGGTTCCTCCTCCGCTCCCTCCTCTCTCCCACTAGATAGTGCGCGTATCTAGCTTCCGCCTCCGCCCTAGTGGTGTACCCTTTGTAACTGTTACCGCTGAAACGGTAAACCTGTTTCCGACACTCCTCCCAGTCGTCGTAGACTCCGGGAACCTTACCCTTGTACACGACATACGACGGCATCTCTATGCACTAGAGAAACAAAACGTTAGTAGCAATTCACAGACAATACATAAGCAATATATAAGTATGCAACAAAAGGATCGGAAGAGAAAAGCAACACAATAATAGCACGATTCGTGGTCCTACTAATAAATAGCATCGATTACATATAAGTTGAACGAATGTCCAAACTAGAGAGCTAATCGATATTTCAGAACTACATACCATCACTACTTTCGACTCGACTCAGGGACCGGAGCGTGGATGAAGCCGCCGTCTATCGTGATGGTCATGAAATCGCGGTCGTTGTCAGCCTGCATTTGTAGCGTTGTTTCTATGTCACTGTTGGACGGTTGATATCTAAGGTAGAACTGCCCCGAGGTACGAAGGACATCTTGATGGATGATTTCCGCAAACTCCGACTGGATGCGAAAGAATTCTTGTCTGATGTCCGTGTCCTGGATTGCCGACAAGCTTGCGGCCCAATCTTTGAGATTATTTGGTAGCAGAAGGTGATCATGGTCCCGCACGATCGCCCGCATGTGATGGAGGGCGTAGTAGGCATCCTTCTGACCGCCAGGCGGCTGCTTGACGCAGGGGAACGTCATAGTGTGGGCGAACACGTGCTTGCCGTACCTACGAATTGGCCTGTTAAAGGTGCCTCCAGATCTGGCGTAGCCGGGGAGAACATCATCAAGAACTTTCTTGATATTTGTGTAGTCTTTCTTCGACTGACGGTCCGAGTCAAAATACGTGGCCATGGAATATTTCGGTCTTAAGAGGATGAGTGTGCAATGTGTGTCACTGCACAAAACACGGAATGTTAGAAAAAAAAAGAACGATCGAAATCTAAGAAATCATATGTTACGGGGCGATGAGGGGATGACTTACTCGGGAAAGTAAGTCACGAGGAAGTTATCCTTATCTGGGTTCGCCAGAATGACGCCTTCGAGGTATGAACTCGCGACTTGCCGGTCCCCAGCACTGCCCAAGATCTTGGCACGCATGTAGAAGGGGTCGACTATCACGATGTCCGGGGTCTTGTCTCTAATGATCCGCATCTCCATACTCAGCGAAAATAGCCGAACGAAGGTGTAGTGCAGCGGATGAAGGTTAAACATAGCGAAGATGTCATCAAACCGCAGGACGATCATACCCCCGATGGCGCTATCCACAAAGCCCTTGCCCTCTGGCACCTTGGCCACGAAAACCGGGTATGCCACATCATTCTCTCGGAGACGCCGCTTCTCCAAAGAAAGAACACTGTCATGCAGACTCCGCATAGCACCGGTTGCAGCATTGAGCAGATTAGTCGGTAGCATCGGCCTACCCGCCACATGCACCCTCCTCGAGATATCCTTAGGTGAAGGTGGCCCGTCCTGAGCACGGATCGTACTCGGTGCCGGCTGGCTCGCACCCTTAATCTTTCTTTTCCGTCCCTTCTTCTTCTGCTGTAATGGGATCGAGTTCTGCTGAGAGACCGCCTTCTTGAGTGTGTTGGGGCTGATAATATTTCGCACCTCGGCTATCTGAGGCTCGGTGAAGGCGGCAGCTAGAGGCGTCTCCTGAGAACTGAACGCCAGACGACGCCTGTTGCAATTGGGTTTCTCCGCGGTACCAGCTAGATCGCGATCGTCTTTTGCAGGGTTGGGTTCTTGAGAAGGAGGCCCCAAGAATTCATCATCGTACCCATGTTCGTTGAAGTACTTATCGACTTTGGTAAATGTACCGTCGTCGTCGTCGTCGTCGTCCGGATCCTGTGCCATATGCATGCCCGGATCCTGTGCCATATGCATGTCCGGCATGTCCGGTAGCGTTGCGGCGGTCTTGCCATGGCTTGGCGCCGGCACGACTGGCGGTGTTGTCTGTGGGGTGGTGTCCCCCGCCCCCAAACGAATCTGGCTCTTCGGCCAAAGCAGGGGCTAGCTTAAGCAGGCGCTGAGGGTCATCACATCGTCTTCGTCGGCCCCAGCGGGTCAAAATGGAGGTAACAAGTCGTCGCAGCCCCGCAGCACCCGAACCAGTTGAACCCTATACACGGTGGGTGGCATCGGATTACCGTGGAACACGCGGCTGCCCGGTTGAACGATTCTGGCCTTGGCGACATCGATCAGCTCGCCGTCCACGAAGTGCAGAAGAGTGCATGGAACGTCGGCGACGCCCTGCGAAAACATGTAGGGCGTCAGGGATGCCCAGTCAAAGGCAAGGAGATGAAGTCATCGGCCGAGAGGCTTAATTAGTTACCGTGATGGCGTCGAGCTCGGCTAATGTCGAGGCACCGCCAACGGCGGGCGTGCAATTGACGGAGGGGCCGCTTGCTGCCGAGGTGCCGGCCGGCGTATTCTTCCCACACCCGGGTGCATTAAGCTGCAATGCCGGCGCCGCCGCGGGAGACACCAATGCCGCCTCCGCCGGAGACACCAATGGCGCCGCCGCGGGAGACACCAATGGCGCCGCCGCGGGAGACACCAATGGCGCCGCCGCGGGAGACACCAATGCCGCCTCCGCCTGAGACACCAATGGCGCCGCCGGCGTGTTGCGCGAGTTGCTGCCCGTGAAGCTGGGAATCGGGGGCGGCCCCTGTTGGCCGCCCGCCACCCACGCCTGCAGCCCAGAAACCAAGGTAGGTATAATGGCGGTGATCGTCGCTCCCAGTTGGTCTCGCACTTGCTCTTCGACCATCTTCGGAATCCGCGCCACTTGTGCCTTGAGTTGTTGAACCTCGCGCTGCTGGCTTTCCGAGCTGGTCTTTCTCTCCTTTCGCCCAACGGTATAGTATTCCGACCATTTCGTGGACAAGCCTTTGCCGGCCACACGACCAGCTGACGACGGCTTACTGAGCTTATCCTTGTTTTTCATTATGTTCAACGCCCTATTTAAAGGGGTGTCAAAAGGGGAGCTCTGAGACGACCCCGCGCTACTGCTTTCAGTGTCCTGCGGAAGGAACGTGAACCATTTAGAAATTTGGCTTCATTAATTAGAATGCAACCATATGGACCTAATTACGCGGGGGTGTATTCCTTACCAGAACACGCTCAAGCGCCTTGGTCTTCGGATCCGTGGTAAGCTCCTTGGTTACCGGGTCAATCTTGTACCGGGCCCTGACATAGTTCCTGGTGTGCTTGTCACGGTATTTCTCGAAGCGGGGCGGTAGGCCTTGCTCGGCACGCTCCGCGTCCTCCTTGTCCCTTATAGGTTCCGCCACTCTGTAACCGCCGGGACCGAGTTTGTGGACCCCTAAGTTCAAGTCCCGCATATCTTTCCCCCACTGACTTGATTCCCCGGATGCGTTGCTCTCGCACTTGATCTTGAACTCCCGGTAGTCATCTTCGCTGATCGAAGGATTTTTCTCCTTGATCTTCTCATAACTATCACCTTTTTCAATCATGCTCTTCACCGCGCCTCTCCAAGTAGCCAGGGCCTTGCTCATCTTCGTGAGGGCGGCACTGTTCACTTTATTCCCTGAGAGGCGTGTGTTTGCGAAGTCACCGGGGAACTTGTATCGTTCGTGCAGCTTCGTGAAGAGGAGGTTGCGCAAATTCCCTCGGTCACGATGCCTTAGGTTCTCGGTGTTGATCGAGACGGTGCTCCGGAGAATGCACCCGAGCTGTCCCGCGTACCCCTTGACTATTTCTTTGGGCGCCGTTGGATGCCCCTCGGAGGACACTTCAGTAAATTCCTCCTTGACGGTGCCGAGCACGTTCGGGCGCCGGTCCTTCCGTTGCCTCTTCGGTTGGCTGCCATCTGTGCGTGCGCCGCCATCATCAGTGGTGGCATCCTCGGCGGCACCATCAGTGGTGTCATCCCCGACGCCACTAGGGGTTCTGTAGTCGGGATCGGTGTCTTCCGCGGCGTCCTCATAGTGGTGAGGGTCTCCCTCCATCTCCTGGGACAGCTCCCAGAATGGCTTGCCGCCCGAACCGCCGACCTCATCGTTGTGGGCCATGTTCGCTCTAAATAGGAAAAAAGTTTGGACCTGTTAGTGTGTTGTTGCTAAGGTCCAAGTCCCTTCCTAACCCCCTTCTTCTTGTCTCCTCTCACTATCTCTCTCACACACATGTAGTTTATCGAGTGATGGACAAAAAACAGTTGATCCTACTTAATTAAGTACTAAGATACCCCGGCCCATGCATTAGTCGCAAGTACCCCATATGTCCTATTTTTAGCAAAGTCATGCTAAAATTCACGGAAAATTTCAGCATGACCTTTGCTGAAAATAGGACATATGGAGTACCCGAATTTGCCGGAACGGAAGTTAATCGACATTCCGGCAAACTCAAGGGCCTCTCGGGGTACCTGCAAAATCATTATCCCACCCCTGAAGTGCCGTCAGTAGCCACAAAAGATTCCACCCAAGCGGAGCTCGTCTCAATAACGAGAATTTGTATTGACTATTAATGCCGCATCGAGGCGATACAACCTTAAGAGTTCACACCCAGCCTCTATAAATCGTGTTGGTATGAATGAATTAAAATGATAAATATAAATTAGCCATGAGAAAAATGCGGACTTTGACAAAATAGTCTGCAATTAGGACAGCGCCACGCCGTCCATACTTGCTTTCGATGAGAACACTTCAGTTTTACAGAAAAATAGTAAGAGTTTCACTTGCTTTGGCAAATAACATGAACTGCAGCCATATAACATCAAACTGCTTTGGCAAATAACATGAAATTGTAGACATGTGGGAGGGGGGAGGGGGGAGTATTATTCTCACAACATTTGTTGCTCTCAAATAAATATCTCTTCATGTTTTGTAGTAATATAATGCCGAAGGTGTTTTCAGAAGCTGAGGAAATGGCAAATAGGTACCGGGAGCAGCTTCCAGTTGTCTCTCGGAACACTAAATTAGATTATGACCTTCCAGGGGGAACTATTCCGTTTGATAATGAAGCAACACTTTATGCAAACTGGAAATGGTTCAAATTTCTGAGGCATGCCAAATCTGGTGACAAAAATGATAGAACATAGTTGCTGCTGATGTTTATTTCATGCACTGGATATTGTAAGGAGAATTTGGCCCCTGTCGAAAAAGAGAATGCATGCAAGCAAGCCAGTTGCAAACATATCAAGTGGGACCTTCATTTGACGACCTAAATTGAAACACTATTAACGGTTCTTACTGAGTGCACCGCGTGCAGTACAGCACCTGCCATAATCAAGCAAGAACAAGTTTTCTGAGCAGGAACAGGCGGCTTCAGTGGATGAAGATCACAACAAGCATTTGTTTGCTGACATGTGTGGGAGGGGGGAGTGGTGGCTACCTGCCTATGGAGTGGTCGCCGGCGTTGCTCCTGGGATGGGGGTCCTGGACCGGCGGTGGAGACGGGCTGATCTGCTGCAGAGGAGGGGGCGCACAGTGAGAGAGAGAGAGAGAGGGAGGGAGAGAGAGAGGGAGGGAGGGAGCGGGAGGCTTACCGGAGCGGGAGGCTTACCGGAGCGGAGGGGGTCGTCGGAGACGAGCAGGTAGGGGGCGGCGCGGCGGGCGGTCGCGGGAGAGGCGCTCGATCTGCTGCAGAGGAGGGGCGTGCACGATGAGAGAGAGAGAGAGAGAGGGAGGGAGGGAGAGAGAGAGGAAGGGAGGGAGAGGGAGGCCACCGGAGCGGAGGGGGTCACCGGAGACGAGCAGGTAGGGGACGGCGCGGCGGGGCGGCGGTGGAGCGGGCGCGGGGGTCGAGGGGGATCTGGCGAGGGAGAGGGACAGCGCGAGATGGACAGAACGCACCTACACACATAGGGGGGAAGGTTAGCAATGGCGCACCATCTAGGGGTGCGCCATAAAAACATGAATAGCAATGGCGCACCTTCCCCTGGTGCGCCATAAAAACAGTGATAGCAATGGCGCACTTTTAAGGGGTGCGCCATTACTATTAGTACTAATAGGTTAAAACAATTGCGTGTGTGGCTATGGATAGAACCACTTACATGGCCTAGTGGTTGGTCCCTTGATACATTAAGCAAGTCACCCGGCCGGCCAGGTTCGAATCTTGGCAACCCCATTTTTTGCACCTTTTTTAAAATTTTATTTTAACCTTATGATAAACATCCAAACACTTTAAAATAAACACATGGCAATTTTAATACTCCCTCCATTCCTAAATATAGGGCGTATAATTTTTTTACAATGCATCTCCTTTACTCAATCACAATATAGAATCATTTACAATGCTATGGCATGGTTGAAATCAAGTGAGATGAAATAACAGTCATCAAAGATTGACATGAAATAACAGTCATCAAATTAAGATTGAGTTTGCATGTAAAGTAATATAATATATGTTTAAAAGATCTTTAATAATATTTCTAATTAGACCACGTACTTAAACCATTGTGATAATTTAAGATTTGAGATAAAATAAAAGGAAAATGCAAATGGAGTGATAAAACCATTGTGCAAAGATTTAGAATTAGATGACATGGTTGAAATCAAGTGATGCATGTAATAATTTAGTTGCATGTAATAATTGAGCTTGCCACTGACACACACACACGTGGCCGACACGTCGTGATTCGATCTTAGCTATCTTTTCACAATCTTCTTGCCCTTCTTTCTCGCGGTTGAATAATTTAGCCCCGGAACCCCTTGAATTGATCTTCTCTTGAACGGACATCCTTTAGGTAGGGTGGTCCTGCTTCTTCTTGTGGTGTATGGTACTTCATCGTCGTCGTCATCTTCCATCTTCGGGTCGCCGTACTTGTCGAAGTCTTGCTCATTGGCGACTCCATCCATTCCGATGATGTTCCTTTTGCCTCTCCTCACGACAACA
The DNA here is from genome assembly GCA_039707655.1 of Elymus sibiricus. Lineage (NCBI taxonomy): Eukaryota > Viridiplantae > Streptophyta > Magnoliopsida > Poales > Poaceae > Elymus > Elymus sibiricus. Next base: position 305,454,661 of record CM077671.1, read on the forward strand.
CGACTAGGCTTTGGCGGGTCGGTAATGAAGAAGCATTGGTCCACTTGGGAAGCCAGTACCCATGGCTCATTTTTCGCGGTGACGTTTGCGCCCGCGGTCTTGGATTTGGCTTCGGGTATAACCATGGTGGTGAAATACCGGTCTTCTTTTAGGACGCTCTTGGCCCATCTGACACGGAACATCGGGACCTTCTCTCCAGCGTAGCTCAGCTCCCAGATCTCCTCGATCCTTCCGTAGTATCTGTCCTTGTCGTTACCGGTGTAGGATTCCATCGTTACCCCGGAGTTCTGATAATCGCTCTTCATGTCCTTTCCCTCGGTGTAGAATGTGTAGCCGTTGATATCGTACGCCTCATACGTCATCAGGTTGTGCTCGGCGCCCTGTGACAAGGCGAATATGAGTTTTTCTTCCGCGGAAGAATCCTCATGTAAAGGGTACGACAGAAGCTTCTCCTTGAACCAATGCGTGAACCATGAGTTGTGCTCTTTGATTATATCTCCGTCCGTCCTCTGTTGGCCTCGGTCATTGTACGTCTTCTCAATAAAGGTTTTGTGCTCTACCACCCAAGGATCGACCACGTCTATGTGTTGTAGCGCGACTTGGTTTGCTCTTTCAAAGTCGGCGAGTCGACCCTCGAAGTCGACATGCATTTCGTGGCGACCCTCGCGGTGACCCCATCCAGCGAGCCTGCCGAGGTGCCTGTTGACGGGGTTCTCGATGCCTAGATAATTCGTGCAGTAGGAGATGCACTCTTCGGTCAAAAAGCCCCTGGCTTTGCTTCCCTCTGGACGTGACATGTTGCGAACGTATCCTTTGATGACACCATTCATCCTTTCGAACGGCATCATGCTGTGCAGGAACGTCGGCCCGAGTTGGATGATATCCTCCACGATATGGACCAGCAGATGCACCATAACGTCGAAGAATGCGGGCGGGAAGTACATCTCAAGCTCGCATAGTATCACCACGATCTCTTCCTGTAGCCTTCTGAGTTGCCTCACGCCAACCGACTTTCGAGAGATGACGTCGAAAAAGTTGCATAGGCCAAATAGCGTTTCACGGACGTGCGCGTCCATGATCCCACGGATTGCAACTGGAAGTATCTGCGTCATCAGCACGTGACAGTCGTGAGACTTCATCCCGCTGAACTTCTGCTTCGCTGAGTCTAGGTATCTGCTTATCTTCCCCGCGTAACCGTAAGGAAGTTTTACTCCTACGAGGCAGGTGAAAAACTGCTCGATCTCCTCCTGACTTAGAGTGAAGCACGCGGGAGGGAAGTCATTTCCGATCTTCTTGGCCTTTTTGCCTTTGCGACGACTTTCCGTGTCCATCGCCTCATCATCATCATCATCATCATCATCATCATTAGCGTGAAGCTCCTCCCTGATGCCCATTGATTTCAAGTCTGCCCTTGCTTTCGGCCCATCTTTGGTCCTCTCTGGCATGTTGAGCAGGGTACCAAGCAGACTCTCGCACACGTTCTTCGTGATATGCATGACATCAAGGCTGTGAGGCACATGGAGGATCTTCCAGTACGGCAAGTCCCAGAAAACATACCTCGTTTTCCATACCTTCAGCAGCGGCTCTGGCGCCTTTCGCTTCTTTCCCGACGGTGGCGCCTTTCCCGGCTCTGGCGCCTTTCCCGGCGGTGGGCACTCTTTCCAATTTTTCAACAGCTCGTCTATTTCCTCGCCGCTCCTCGTACGCGGGCGTCTTCGGGGTTCGGTTTCACCATCGAACAGATCCTTGCGTTTTCTCCATGAGTCATCGTCGCGAAGCCACCTTCGATGTCCCATGAACACGGTTTTCGAAGACCCGGGATCTCTATCTAGCTGGCGATACGTTGTGTCATCCATGCACCTGACGCATCCAGAAAATCCGTGGACCACCTGCCCCGCGACATATCCGTAACCGAGATAGTCGTGCACCGTCGTGAGCAGTGCGGCTCTCATAGGGAAATATTCTTTCTCTGCGGCGTCCCACGTATTGGCTGGCGTTTTCCACAGCGTGTCTAGCTCCTCTTTCAGCAGCCCCAGATACAGATTGATGTCGTTCCTTGGTTGTTTCGGCCCTTCAATTAGCATACTCATGTGAATGTACTTCCTCTTCATGCACAACCAGGGGGGAAGGTTGTACATCCACACAAACACAGGCCAGGTGCTATGTGTGCTTCTCTGGCTGCCAAACGGATTGACTCCATCGGTGCTCGTGCCCAGCACGATGTTCCTTGGATCGTCCCCAAATTCTGGGTGTTCGAAGTTCAACGCTTGCCACTGGCTTGCATCCTTAGGGTGACTCAACATCTTGTCTTTTTTATTTATCTCCGGATCATTTCCGTCATCTTCTCGCTTCTTCTCCTCCCTATCCGCGTGCCAACGCAGGAGCTTTGCTGCCTTAGGGTCCGCGAAATACCGCTGCAGACGAGGAGTGATCGGAAAGTACCACACCACTTTTCGAGGAGCTTTCTTCCTCTTCTTGTATCGAGTGAAGCCGCACACCGGACATATGGTAGACTTCGCGTGCTCGTCCCGATAAATGATGCAATTGTTCATGCACACATGGTATTTCACGTGCGGTAAATCCAGAGGACACACGATTTTTTTCGCCTCCTCGAAACTGGTCGGGCACTTGTTCCCCTTGGGAAGACGTTCGTGCCAGAATGACATGTTCTCGTCGAAGCATGCGTCGGTCATTTTGTGTTTTACCTTCATCTCCAGAGCCATGAGCGTTACTTTCAGGCGGGTATCCTCGGGCCTGCATCCTTCATACAATGGAGTAACCGCGTCTATCTCCAGTTGATCCAGCTTGGCTTTCTCTCGGGCGGCAGCTCTTGCGTTATCCGTCTGCTTGAGAAGCAGCTCTTGAATATGAGGGTCCTGCACCCAGCCCATCGATGGTCCATCGTCGTCTGCTCCGGCATCTTCATCTTCATGATCATGCCCTTCGTCTTGATCTTCCTCATCATCATGTCCGGCATCTTCTACATGATGACTGTGTACTGCATCACCGTCGTGATCATGTCCTGGAGATTCTTCGTCTTCTCGCCCGCCCTCGCCGCGGTGGTTGTCTTGCTGCCCTTCCTCATTTCTTGCCCGGCCCCCATGGACGACTTCATAGTCATCTTCATCACCTTGCCACCGATAGCCATCCATGAAACCACGCAAGAGCAGGTGGTCCCACACCTGCCCGGAATCCGGGTCCGCAATAAGGCTCTTCAGCTTGCATCTTCGACACGGACATCTTATCTCCGTCTTGTTCTTTTGAAGCATCTCGGCCTTCGCGGAGCTCAAAATCCTATTCACGATGCCTTCGGTCATCGTGCGGACCATGGTCGCCTGCGGGGTAGAGCAAAACGATATTTTAGAACCAAGAAAAAATTTGGCATGACTTTGCCTAAAAATAGGACCAAAAAGAATGCATAGTGCCAAATTCTCGCCGAAACGGAAATGAATCAACATTCCGGCAAAATATTGGCAACTATCGCATTTCAAATACCGGTACCTGCAAACACAAACATATATGCAACACCACAAACATATGCAACACCACAAACATACGTAGATCTAGCTAGGCCATAAAAAGTGCATGTGCACGTTGTTGGAGGGAGAAAAAAGTAGATCTACAACATAAAGAAAGCTTTCCCCTTACTTACCTATCAAAAAAAGGTAATTTAACCACTTAATTTGGGTGAATCTATGGTGCAAATGAGGTGAGGAGGAGGCAGCCGAGACAAGCTTGGAGGAGGAGGTGGAGAGAATGAAGTGGGGAAAGTGAGTGTGGTAGGTGGCTGTCCAAAATATCTAGCTGGTCTCAGGTTACTAATGGCGCACCGCCTAAAAATGCGCCATTAGTAACCCTGGTTACTAATGGCGCACCAGTTAGGGGTGCGCCATTACTAGTTTTGCAAAAAAAAAAATGTTAGTAGTGGCGCACGGAGCGTGTGGTGCGCCATTACTAGTTTGAACTAGTAATGGCGCACTTCACAAAGGTGCGCCATTACAAGTTTTGAAAAAAAAAGTAAAAAAAAATTGTTAGTAATGGCGCACGGAGCGTGTGGTGCGCCATTACTAGTTAAAACTAGTAATGGCGCACTGTGCCCTGGTGCGCCATTAATAGTTTTGGAAAAAAAATTGCTAGTAATGGCGCACCGTGTGTCTGGTGCGCCATTAGTAATGAGGACACTAATGGCGCACCTGTATCTGGTGCGCCACTGCTATATAGCAGTGGCGCACCACATACATGGTGCGCCATTAATGTCCATCGAAACCTGCCTGACCCGTGACTCTTCCATCGTACCACCGGCATTCATCCTCCCTCGGAGTCCTGCCCTGGGTGGCCCTGTGTCCTCATGACACCTGCCACCGTCGTGGCCAAACTAAACAGTCCCAAACGGGGACGCCGGCACAATACTCAACTGGCTCACAGGGTTATCACCGCCTACCTAATCAAGGTAGCGCGCGTGCATAACCCTCCCTCTTTGGAGGTACCGGTGAAAGAGCACGCAATCAGACCAAGTCAAGGCCGTCCCATACCGGCAAATGTGGTTGCACGGTTAAGCCCGGACAGGTGACTCCAGATCAACCACTAGGTTTATTTCCAATGTAGTGGTTCATCATAATAAGCAACTAAGCTTTTAAATTATTTTTTATAAATTAACCTATAGCAAATAAGCAAGCATAATGCATGAAAATATGCAATGCTATGTAAATGCTACATAAAATGGGTATCCTGGCTTGCCTTGCTCTGTTGGGTTGTTCAAACACTCTTGGTCTTCAAATGCACCACAATCTCCTTCTGAAAATATTTTTAAAGTGCAAAGGAAAATGTCACATAATGCTTTTCTGTTCACCAACAATTCTGTGAGTATTGGAAAAATACCAAAATTTGTCAGAAAATAAAAGGGTTCAGTACCAACACAATGCAACAAGAATCAACTGAATTGAGTTTTTAGATTAAAAGTTATTTAGGGTCAAAGTTTGGTCAAAATCTGGAATTAAATAAATAAAAACAGAAAAACCAGAAAACCTCCAGCGGACCGCGTCGAAGGCGTAAAGTGGAGGGGCGCCTCCACTTACCGCTTCGGGCGCGTGCCTGAGCCGTTGGCAGGTGGGGCCTGCTCTGTTTAAACAGAGAGGGAGAGGAGGGAGCAGAGCACCGCGGCGCTCCGGCGATGGTCGCCGGCGATAGAGGCGGCGGTGGGGTCGGGCGACTACAGGAATGGAACGGGTGCTCGGCGGCGAGCATGTACGTACCCGTAGATTGACTAGAGATGGTCGGACGATGTCGTCCCCTTCGTCTCCGGCGGCGGCGACGCTCGGGTGGGATCGGAGACGGCGGTTCCGGTGATGGATGGCTTGGGCAGGAGGTCGGGGAGCACCAGGGGGATGCCCTGAGCTCGAGGGTGAGGTCAATTGGGGCTCAGGGTGGAGGGAAGATGCTGGAGGCGAGGCGGCTACAAGCGGCGGAGCTCCGGTGAGATTTTGAGGCCAGAGGGCCTCTCGGCCGTGGCTCGCTTCTCAGGAGGCCAATTGGAGGTGGAGGGGAAGAGGTGAGGAGCTCGGAGAGGCTGGGCGCAACCTTAAATAGGCGGGAAGCGCGGGCGGCGACCTCTCTGGAACGGCGGCGACGTGGCTGCGCCACTGGAGCAAGGACGGCAAGCTGGCCGTCACGGAGCGGGGCGAAGAGACGGGAGAAGGCAGAGGCATTGAATGGCAAAGCGACGGCTCGCGAGGAAGACGACGACCCGCTCACCCACTGTGGCCGCACGGGCGCCACAGTTCCCGAGTGTCGTGGCGGCCGCCGAGGGCGATTCCGGCGAGGGAGAAGGGTCTGGAGGGTCCAGGTGGAGGGCAACAACGATGTCGGCACGCTTGAACAAGGTACGGCCATGCGGTCGTCAACCTCCGACGAGACCCGAGCCTGCCGGCGCCCAGAGCACGGTTTTGGCAGGCTGGCTACGCGGTCACCATGTGCACGGGCACACGCGGCGCGAGCTGGCCTGCCGGGCCGTGTCTGGAGTGCTGTCCTTGCACTCTGGAACCTCCTCGTGGCACTGGCTTGCCCAGTAAGCCACTGAGATGAGAGGTAGCTTCACCAACAGTTCCTGACTGCCAACTTGGGGAGGTTCTGGAGAGAAAATGGGATGGAGATGAGAACCATGGAGATTTCTAGGGCTCTCTAGACTGGAAGGACTACAGACTGGCAAAGTTTGGAGAGGTTTGAAAAAGATTTGAACATAGTTCCTTTGGAAACCACCATTCTGGTCCAGAATCTAAATGAGCTTGTGGCACTCACATGGATGCTCTGCTAATGATGAAACTTGGTGGAGGGAAGTTATTTAGTAGTGCACTCATGCCATAAAAGTTGTAGATCAATTGTGCACCCCTAGCTTGTACTTCCTTCACAAAGGTTCAAAATAAGTAGAAACTTGACAGGGTCCTGCTGCTGAAAAATTGTACAGGACCAGATGATGTTTTTGGATATTTTGGCTAGATAGGATCCCTAGGAGCTTGGGGAATTAATTGAGAATTTTTTGAGATAGGAAAGATGGGGTTGCTTCACAATGCACAAATTCTGACCAGGAATGAAATAATTATTCTGGCCCAAACTTTGCATTGGAGAATGGAATATTTTTGGAGATTATAGAATCATATGATGATGAGAAGATGTGGGAAACGTTTGGGAATTTATTGAGCATCCATACTATAGGTTGCTTCACAACCCATAGTGATGACATAGATTCCCAAATTAAGAAAAGGATTTTAGGGAAAAGATTAAATATTGGAAAAAATGTCCAAGAGAGATATGGAAGGGTTCTAGCAAAAGGATGAAGGTTTTGGGTTGCTTGGGAAAAGATTCAAAAACTCACAGATCCAAATCAATTGAAAAGATTGAAAATCAACCAGGTTTGCAAATAAAACCCATAAGAATTTGAAAAGCAAAAGTTGTCAAAAATCAGGGTGTCACAGCTAATTACATTGTTGCTAAATATATACCACCTAGTTTCACATACCAACAAAAGAAAAAATTCTTCTATGACTTGAGACATTACTTTTTGGATGACCCACATCTTTATAAAGAAGGAGTAGATGGTATTATTAGGCGTTGTGTACCTGAGCATGAACAGAAACAGATCCTACGGAAATGTCATTCCGAAGCTTATGGAGGACATCATGCGGGAGATATAACTCCTCATAAGGTATTGCAATCTGGTTTTTATTGGCCTACTCTCTTCAAAGATGCTCGTAAGTTTGTCTTGTCTTGTGATGAATGTCAAAGAATTGGTAATATCGGTAAGCGTCAAGAAATGCCTATGAATTATTCACTTGTTTTTGAACCATTTGACGTGTGGGGTTTTGATTACATGGGGCCTTTTCCTTCCTCTAACGGGTACACTCATATTTTAGTTGCGATTGATTATGTCACTAAGTGGGTAGAAGCTATTCCAACTAGTAGTGCTGATCACCACACCTCCATTAAAATGCTTGAAGAGGTTATCTTCCCGAGGTTTGGAGTCCCTAGATATTTAATGACCGATGGTGGTTCACACTTTATTCATGGTGCTTTCCGTAAGATGCTTGCTAAATATGATGTTAACCATAGAATTGCATCACCTTATCATCCTCAATCTAGTGGTCAAGTGGAACTTAGCAATAGAGAAATAAAATTAATATTACAAAAAACTATCAATAGGTCTCGTAAGAATTGGTCTAAGAAATTAGATGATGCACTTTGGGCCTATAGAACAGCTTATAAAAATCCTATGGGTATGTCTCCATATAAAATGGTATACGAAAAGGCTTGTCATTTGCCTCTAGAACTAGAACACAAAGCATTTTGGGCAATTAAAGAACTCAATTATGATTTCAAACTTGCCGGTGAGAAGAGGCTATTTGATATTAGCTCACTAGATGAATGGAGAACCCAAGCGTATGAAAATGCCAAGCTATTCAAAGAAAAAGTAAAAAGATGGCATGACAAGAGAATCCAAAAGCGGGAATTCAAAATAGGTGATTATGTTGTTTTATTCAACTCTCGTTTAAGAATCTTTGCAGGAAAGCTTCTCTCCAAATGGGAAGGACCATATATTATCGAAGAGGTTTATCGTTCTGGAGCTATCAAGATTAATAATGCCGAAGGTACTAACCCAAAGGTGGTCAATGGCCAAAGAATCAAACATTATATCTCAGGTATGCCTATTAACATTGAAAGTAATGTTATCCAAACCATGACACCAGAGGAACACATAAAAGAAACCTTCCAGAACACTCCAGAATACTTAAAAATTGGAGGTACGTGATACGGTAAGTAAACGGACTCCGAAAAATCCGCAAAAATATTTTCTGTCAGTTTTGGAATATTTTAGAATTTTAGGAATAAAAAAATAAACCGGAAGGTGATCGAGGTGAGCACGATACACCAGGGCGCGCCAGGCACCCCTGGGCGCGCCCTGGTGGGTGCTGCCCACCTCGGATGCCTTCCCTGCTCCGTTTTCCTTCCAAATACTTGTTTCCCAAGAATAAAAGTTCTCTATATATACCCCTGACTGTTTTGACGATCGCATCGCAGAAAAATCCCCTGTTCTTGTTTCGTGATGTTTTCCTGACAGATCTGAAGATATGTCGTCTCAAGATTCGGAGGGGGAGAGCCATGTTGATCCCTATGTTCCAGACCCGAAGATCTTTAGGGAAATTTACCCCTATCTATGGACCTCGGAGGAGTAATAAGATTCTACCATGCAGGAAACAAAAGATGGCAGCTCTGAGGAAGAGGATGATCCATTGCCTCAACCCGGAGACATGCATGTGGAATTCAAGAAGTCAAGCCTCCCTAGAAGATACAAACCTAAGGTCCAATTTATCCCGTCTCGTTTTCTGCAGGAAAGCAAGGAGGCCTTATGCCAAAGGATATTAAATCTTGAATTGGAGAATGATGATCTAAGGGAGGAAAACTTTATGCTTAAATATAAGTTGAAGAAGAAGGCTTCATCAACACCTCCACCCTTTTCATCACCACCACCAAAGGAGACTTGAGTACATGGGTATGGGCACTCCCCTTGGCTTGAGTCAATCTTGGGGGAGGTGCCCCGGTATCGTATCACCACCACTTTTATTCGCCTTTACCTATTTTAGTTTGATCTTTAGTTTCCCTTTGCTTTAGTTGAATAAAAGTTTAGCATGATCTATTTTCGTGTGTTAGTCTCGTGGTCTACCTATCTATGTAATCGAGTGAAAGTTATATGATAAAGTTTAGTTTGAGTTTTGCTTCTTTACTTTCTGGTTGCAATCAAATAAAGGAAAAGAAATAAATGAAAAGAATCATATGCTAATCTTATGGTGAGTAATGACATCACATAAGGAAAAGTATAAGTAGTAAAATTTATTAGAGATTGACAAACATAGCATTGGTCAATGATGCAATTCATGAAAGAATTAATTAGGGAAGAGAAGATTCACATGCAAATACACTATCTTGGACATCTTTTATGATTGTGAGCCACCATCAAATATTATATGTCAAATTGTTGACGTTGGACAAGGAAGACAACGTAATGATTTATGTTTGTTCATATCCACATAGAAGTTATATTGTCATAGATCCTTCAACATGTGGTGCTTGCTCAATATATTTGCTAGCCAAAATTCCGCACTAAGTAGAGGTACTACTTGTGCATCCAAAAACCCAAACCCAAACTCTTTCCTTGAGTGTCCACCATACCTACCTATGGATCGAGAAAGATCCCTCAAGTAAGTTGTCATCGGTGCAATAAGGCAATAAAAATTGCTTCTAAAAGTGTTTTGATCAATTAGTGTAAGAGAAAATTGAGCGTTATACGAACTTATGATGGCAAAGTAATAAAAGCGACGGACTGCATAATAAAGGTTGCTGTCATAGGGGGCAATATAGCGTGACGTTCTTTTACATTAAGGGATTGGGCATACAAACCAATAAGCGCATGACAACCTCTGGTTCCCTCTGCGAAGGGCCTATCTTTTACTTTTATGCACTTACTTTTATGCAAGAGTCAAAGTATTCCTCTTTATTCCTTTTTACTTTTTTCCTTTGCAAGCATCATGTGGTGAGGAAAGATCTAGGCACATATATCCAGTTGGATATGGGTGGCCATGAGTTATTATTGTTGACATCACCCTTGAGGTGAATACGTTGGGAGGCAAAACTATAAGCCCCTATCCTCCTATGTGTTCGGTTGAAACTTTTTGTTCATGGGTATGCCGTGAGCGTTAGCAATCATAGAAGACTAAATGATGGTTGAGTATGTGGACTTGCCAAAAGGCTCTGACATGAGACCCTTCCTGAAAATATGATGAATTGTAGTTGCAAAGTTGACTAAGAACACAGTTTGTTGGTTTCCAATAAGGTTTATGCTTCATACTTCTATGTTGTGATGAATTGTTACTTGTTCATGAGAAGCTTTATGATAAAAATATATTGAAATAAGTTCTTATGTTAGAGTTTGTTGCTCTTATGTCAATAAGCATGATGCTTCTATGTCCGTATTTTGTTTTTATCGACACCTCTCTCTCAAACCATGTGGACATGCTTTTCAATATCGGCTTTCACTTGAGGACAAGCGAGGTCTAAGCGTGGGGGAGTTGATACGTCCATTTTGCATCATGATTTCCTACTGTGATTTACTTTGTTTTGTTGAATAATAATGCTTTGGGGAGTGATTCTAATGCCTTTTCTCTCATAATATGCAAGGTTTACACAAAGAGGGAGAATACCGGCAGCTGGAATTCTGGACCCAAGAAAAGCACGTCAGAGATACCTATTCTGCACAACTCCAATGAAGCTGAAACTTTACGGAGATTATTTTTGGAATTAATAAAAAATACTGGAGCAAAAATCTACCGGAGGGGGGCCACCTGGTGAGGAGCACCCACCAGGGCGCGCCAGGCACCCCCTGGCGCGGCCTGGTGGGTGGTGCTCACCCTGGCCCACCTCCGGAGCCCATCTTCTGGTATATATTTTCAAAAAACCAAAAAAAATCGGGGGAGGACTTTCAGGACAAAGCGCCACCGCCTCGAGGCGGAACTTGGGCAGGAGCACTTTTGCCCTCCGGCGGAGCGATTCCGCCGGGGGAACTTCCCTCCCGGAGGGGGAAATCAAAGCTATCGTCATCACCAACACCCCTCTCATCTTTGGGAGGCCAATCTTCATAAACATCTTCAACAGCACCATCTCCTCTCAAACCCTAGTTCATCTCTTGTGTTCAATCTTTGTACCGGAACCTCAGATTGGTACCTGTGGGTGACTAGTAGTGTTGATTACCTTGCGTAGTTGATTACTATATGGTTTATTTGGTGGAATATCATATGTTCAGATCCATTATGCTATTCATTACCCCTCTGATCTTGAGCATGTTTATTATTTGTGAGTAGTTACCTTTGTTCTTGAGGTCACGGGAGAAGTCATGTTGCGAGTAATCATGTGAATTTGATATGTGTTCGATATTTTGATGATATGTATGTTGTGATTCCCTTAGTGGTGTCATGTGAACGTAGACTACATGACACTTCACCATTCATGGGCCTAAGGGAATGCATTGTGGAGTAGTTATTAGATGATGGGTTGCTAGAGTGACAGAAGCTTAAACCCTAGTTTATGCGCTACTTCGTAAGGGGCTGATTTGGATCCACATGTTTAATGCTATGGTTAGACTTTGTCTTAATACTTTTCTCGTAGTTGCGGATGCTTGCGAGGGGGTTAATCATAAGTAGGTTGTTAGTTAAAGTAAGAACAGCACCTTAGCACCGGTCCACCCACATATCAAATTATCAAAGTAGCGAACACGAATCAAACCAACATGATAAAAGTGACTAGACGAAATTCCCGTGTATCCTCAAGAACACTTTGCCTATTACTAGTGATTGTTCTGGCCCGTCCTTTGCCTCAAAAGGATTGGGCTACCTTGCTGCACCATGTTTACCATTATCGTTACTTGCCCGTTACAAATTACCTTGCTATCAAACTATCTATTACCTACAATTTCAATGCTTGCAGAAATTACCTTGCTGAAAACCGCTTGTCATTTCCTTCTGCTCCTCGTTGGGTTCGACACTCTTACTTATCGAAAGGACTACGATTGATCCCCTATACTTGTGGGTCATCAATGAGTACGGCAACCGGCAGGAGCCATAGGGTTGTCTTTAATTTATTTTCGCCCTTTTTGCTTTACTTTATCGCTATGAGTTAGCAATAGTTGTAGAAGCAATAGTTCGCGCAACAACCTCATGGCGACACGTTGATGGAGATCAAGATGATGGAGATCATGGTGTCATGCCGGTGACGATGGAGATCATGCCGGTGCTTTGGAGATGGAGATCAAAATCACAAGATCATGGCCATATCATGTCACTTATGATTTGCATGTGATGTTAATCCTTTTATGCATCTTATTTTGCTTAGGACGACGGTAGCATTATAAAGTGATCCCTCACTAAAATTTCAAGATAAAATTGTGTTCTCCCCGAGTGTGCACCGTTGCGAAAGTTCGTCGTTTCGAGACACCACGTGATGATCAGGTGTGATAGACTCTACGTTCACATACAACGGGTGCAAGCCAGTGTTGCACATGCGGAACACTCGGGTGAAACTTGACGAGCCTAGCATGTACAGACATGGCCTCAGAACACAAAAGACCGAAAGGTCGAACATGAGTCATATAGTAGATATGATCAACATGGAGATGTTCACCATTGAAACCACCTCATCTCACGTGATGATCAGACTTGGGTTGGTGAATTTGGATCATGTAGCACTCGGATGACCGGAGGGATGTCAATTTGAGTGGGAGGTTTTTAGAGTAATATGATTAACTAAACTCATTATCCTGAACAATAGTCTAAGTTGTCTTTGCAAATTTTATGTTGTAGATCAATGGCTCGCGCAGTAGTTCCCCTGAATTTCAATGCGCTCCTAGAGAAAGCTAAGCTGAAAGATGATGGAAGTAACTTTGTAGACCGGGCCCGTAATCTGAGGATTATCCTCATGGCTTCCTAGAAGGCTTATGTCCTTGATGCACCGCTTGGTGAGCCACCCGCTCCAGTGTCGTCTCCAGATGTTGCGAACACCTGGCAGTCGCGTTCGGATGATTACTCAATAGTTCAGTGTGCCATGCTGTATGCCTTAGAGCCGGGACTTCAAAGGTGTTTTGAACGTCATGGAGCATATGAGATGTTCCAGGAGTTGAAGTTTATCTTTGAGAAGAATGCTCGGATCGAGAGGTATGAGACCTCTGATAAATTCTATGCTTGCAAGATGGAGGTGAACGGGTCTGTTAGTGAGCACATACTCAGAATGTCTGGGTATTCCAACCGTCTGGCGGAGTTGGGAATTTCCCTTCCGCCGGAGGCGATCACTGACAGAGTTCTTCAATCACTGCCACCTAGCTACAAGAGCTTTGTGTTGAACTATAACATGCAAGGGATGAACAAGTCAGTCGCCGAGCTGTTTGCGATGCTGAAAGTCGCTGAGTCTGAAATCCAGAAGGAGCATCAAGTGTTGATGGTCAATAAAACCACTAGTTTCAAGAAAAATGGCAAGGGCAAGAAGGGTAACTCCAAGAAGAGTGGCAAAGCAGTTGCCCCTCCCGTGAAGAAGCCCAAGGCTGGACCCAAGCCAGAAACTGAGTGCTTTCATTGCAAGGGTACTGGCCACTGGAAGCGGAACTGCCCCAAGTATTTGGCCGACAAGAAGGCGGCCAACACCAAACAAGGTATATATGATATACATGTTATTGATGTGTACCTTACCAACTCTCGTTGTAGTGCCTGGGTATTTGATACCGGTTCGGTTGCTCACATTTGCAACTCAAAACAGGAACTGCGGAATAGACGGAGGCTAGCAAAGGACGAAGTGACGATGCGCGTGGGAAATGGTTCCAAGGTTGATGTGATCGCCGTCGGCACGCTCGCTCTTCGACTACCATCGGGATTAGTGATGAACCTGAATAATTGTTATTTAGTGCCTGCGTTAAGCATGAACATTATATCTGGATCTTATTTATTGCGAGATGGTTACAAATTTAAATCAGAGAATAATGGTTGTTCTATTTATATGAGTAATATATTTTATGGTCATGCACCCATTGTGAGGGGTTTATTCTTATTGAATCTCGATAGTGATGATACACATGTTCATAACATTGATGCCAAAAGATGTAGAGTTGATAATGATAGCACCACTTTCTTGTGGCACTGCCGCTTAGGTCATATAGGTGTCAAACGCATGAAGAAACTCCATGCTGATGGACTTTTGGAGTCACTTGATTTTGAATCACTTGACACATGTGAACCATGCCTCATGGGCAAGATGACTAAGACCCCGTTCTCTGGAACAATGGAACGGGCAAGTGACTTGTTGGAAACCATACATACTGATGTGTGCGGTCCGATGAGCATTGAGGCACGTGGTGGATATCGTTATTTTCTCACCTTCACCGATGACTTGAGTAGATATGGGTATATTTACTTAATGAAACATAAGCCTGAAACGTTTGAAAAGTTCAAGCAATTTCAGAGTGAAGTTGAGAATCATCGTAACAAGAAAATTAAATTCCTACGATCTAATCGAGGAGAAGAATATCTGAGTTATGATTGTGGCAATCACTTAAGACAATGTGGAATTGTTTCACAGTTGACGACACCTGGAACACCACAACATAATGATGTGTCCGAACATCGTAATCGAACCTTATTGGATATGGTGCGGTCTATGATGTCTCTTGCCGAATTGCCACTATCGTTTTGGGGTTATGCATTAGAGACAGCTGCATTCACTTTAAATAGGGCACCATCTAAATCCGTTGAGACGACGCCATACGACCTATGGTTTGGCAAGAAGCCGAAGTTGTCGTTTCTTAAAGTTTGGGGATGGGATGCTTATGCCAAAAAGCTTCAGCCTGAAAAGCTGGAACCCAAAGCGGAGAAATGCGTCTTCATAGGATACCCAAAGGAGACAGTTGGGTATACCTTCTATCTCAGATCCGAAGGCAAAAGTGTTTGTCGCTAAGAACGGGTCATTTCTCGAGAAAGAGTTTCTCTCGAAAGAATTGAGTGGGAGGAAGATAGAACTTGATGAGGTTGTTGAATCTTCAGTTCAACCAGAGAGTAGTGCAGCACAGAAAGATGTTTCTGTGGAGCCTACGTCAGTTGAAGAGGAAGCTAATGATAGTGATCATGAGGCTTCGGATCAAGTTGCTATCGAACCTCGTAGGTCGACAAGGGCACGTACTACTCCTGAGTGGTACGGTAACCCTGTCTTGGAGGTCATGTTGTTGGACAACGATGAACCTACGAGCTATGGAGAAGCGATGGTGGGCCCGGATTCCAACAAATGGTTAGAGGCCATGAAATCCGAGATAGGATCCATGTATGAAAACAAAGTGTGGACTTTGGAAGTATTACCTGAAGGGCGAAAGGCCATTCAGAACAAATGGATCTTTAAGAAGAAGACGGACGCGGACGGTAATGTCACCGTCTATAAAGCTCGACTTGTGGCAAAGGGTTTTTCACAAGTTCAAGGAGTTGACTACGATGAGACTTTCTCTCCCGTAGCGATGCTTAAGTCCATCAGAATCATGTTATGAAATTTGGCAGATGGATGTCAAAACAGCGTTCCATAACGGTTTCCTTAAGGAAGAGTTGTATATGATGCAACCAGAAGGTTTTGTCGATCCAGAGAATGCTGACAAAGTTTGCAAGCTCCAGCGATCCATTTATGGACTGGTGCAGGCATCTCGGAGTTGGAATAAGCGCTTTGATGAGGTGATCAAAGCGTTTAGGTCTATACAAGTTTATGGAGAAGCTTGTATTTACAAGAAAGTGAGTGGGAGCTCTATAGCGTTTCTAATATTATACGTGGATGACATATTGCTGATTGGAAACAATATAGAATTTTTGGAAAGCGTGAAGGAATATCTGAACAAGAGTTTTTCAATGAAGGACCTAGGAGAAGCTGCTTTCATATTAGGCATCAAGATCTATAGAGATAGATCAAGACGCTTAATAGGACTTTCACAGAGCACATACCTTGATAAAGTTTTGAAGAAGTTCAAAATGGATCAGTCCAAGAAAGGGTTCTTGCCTGTGTTACAAGGTGTAAAGTTGAGTAAGACTCAATGCCTAGTGACTGTGAGGATAGAGAAAAGATGAGTGTCATCCCCTATGCTTCTGCGATAGGCTCTATCATGTATGCAATGCTGTGCACAAGACCAGATGTCAGCCTTTCCATAAGTATGGCCGGAAGGTTTCAAAGTAATCCAGGAGTGGATCACTGGACAACGGTCAAGAATATCCTAAAGTACCTGAAAAGGACTAAGGAGATGTTTCTCGTTTATGGAGGTGATCAAGAGCTCATCGTAAAGGGTTACGTCGATGCAAGCTTTGACACTGATCCGGATGACTCTAAGTCTCAAACCGGATACGTATACATTCTTAATGGGGGAGCGGTAAGCTGGTGCAGTTCCAAGCAAAGCGTGGTAGCTGATTCTACATGTGAAGCGGAGTACATAGCTGCCTCGGAGGCAGCGAAGGAAGGTGTCTGGATGAAGCAGTTCATGACGAATCTTGGAGTTGTGCCCAGTGCACTGGACCCAATGACTCTGTTCTGTGACAACACTGGTGCCATTGCTCTGGCCAAGGAACCAAGGTTTCACAAGAGGACCAGACACATAAAGCGACGCTTCAACTCCATCCGCGATTACATCGAGGGAGGGGACATAAATATTTCCAAAGTGCACACGGATCTGAATGTCGCAGACCCGTTGACTAAACCTCTTCCACGGGCTAAACATGATCAACACCAGAACTGTATGGGTGTTAGATTCATTACAATGTAAATCACATAGTGATGTGAGCTAGATTATTGACTCTAGTGCAAGTGGGAGACTGTTGGAAATATGCCCAAGAGGCAATAATAAACTGGTTATTATTATATTTCCTTGTTCATGATAAATGTTTATTATCCATGCTATAATTGTATTGACTGGAAACGCAAATACATATGTGGGTACATAGACAACACAGTGTCCCTAGTGTGCCTCTAATAGACTAGCTCGTTGATCAAAGATGGTCAAGGTTTCCTAGCCATAGACATGAGATGTTATTTGATAATGGGATCACATCATTAGGAGAATGATGTGATGGACAAGACCCAAACTATGAACATAGCATATGATCGTGTCAGTTTATTGCTATAGTTTTCTGCATGTCAAGTATCTGTTCCTATGACCATGAGATCATGCAACTTACTGACACCGGAGGAGTACCTTGTGTGTATCAAACATCGCAACGTAACTAGGTGACTATAAAGGTGATCTACAGGTATCTCCGAGGGTGTCTGTTGAGTTGGCATGGATCAAGACTGGGATTTGTTACTCCGTGTGACGGAGAGGTATCTCAGGGCCCACTCGGTAATACAACATCACAATGAGCCTTGCAAGCAAAGTGACTAAAGAGTTAGCCACATGATCTTGTATTACGGAACGAGTAAAGAGACTTGCCGGTAACGAGATTGAACTAGGTATAGAGATACCGACGATCGAATCTCGGGCAAGTAACATACCGAAGAACAAAGGGAACAACATACGGGATTAACTGAATCCTTGACATAGAGGTTCAACCGATAAAGATCTTCGTAGAATATGTAGGAACCAACATGGGCATCCAGGTCCCGCTATTGGTTATTGACCGTAGAGGTGTCTCGGTCATGTCTACATAGTTCTCGAACCCGCAGGGTCTGCACACTTAACGTTCGGTGATGTTTCGGTAGTATTGAGTCATGTATGTTGGTGACCGAAGGTTGTTCGGAGTCCCGGATGAGATCCCAGACGTCACGAGGAGTTCCGGAATGGTCCGGAGACAAAGATTGATATATAGGAAAGTGGTGTTTGGACTCCGGAAAGGTTTCGGGCATTTTCGGCAGTGTACCGGGAGTGACGAATGGGTTCCAGGGGACCACCAAGTGGGGCCCACACCCCCCAAGGGGCCACATGGGCCTTAGTGGTGGCGCACCAGCCCCTGGTGGGCTGGTGCGGCCAGCCCTATGGGCCTATGCGCAGGAGAAAGAGGAGAGGGGGAGGAATCCTAATCGGAGGAGGATTCCTCCCACGCCTACCTCCTAGTTGGAGGTGGACTCCTCCACCTCCTGGTTCGGCCGACCCTAGGGGGGAAAACCCTAGGGTGCCAGCCCCCTCCCCTCCCTCCTGTATATATTGGAGGGGAGAGAGGGCAGCCGCACCCTAAGCCACGGTGCATCCCTCTCTCCCCCCGCTAGATCGTGCCCTCCTCTAGATTGATTCGGCGGTACTTGGCGAAGCCCTGCCGGATCAGCTCCACAACCACCGTCACCATGCCGTCGTGCTGCCGAAGTACTCATCTACCTCTCTGCTCCCTCTTGCTGGATCAAGAAGGCGGAGATCGTCATCGAGCTGTACGTGTGCTGAATGTGGAGGTGCCGTTCGTTCGACGCTAGATCGGGACGGATCGTGATTGGATCGCGGGACGTCTTGCGATTTGGATCGCGAAGACATTCGACTACATCAACCGCGTTTCTTAACGCTTCCCGCTTAGCGATCTACAAGGGTATGTAGATCCACTCTCCCTCTCATAGATGCTCATCACCATGGATAGATCTTGCGTGTGCGTAGGAATTTTTTTTGTTTCCCATGCAACGTTCCCCAACAGATCTTTGTTATGACTCTGGCTGGATCAGTGCTACGAGATGTACTCGACGTTAGGATTGGATGGGCACTGGCAGTAGTCAGGGAAACTCTCTGAAAGACCATGTTTCGTTCTTCCTATTCTCAAACACCTGGCAGTGCGAGGACTTACAAGGAGGGAACGATTCTTGTGGGTAAAGTACACAACACTCTGCAGAGTTAAAACCTAATCGATTAGTCCTGTCCCCGGTTACGGACAATCTGAGCCTCTGGACTTGGATCTATCTCTGAACTCTCAATACCGGACTGATAAATAATTGTGGGCAACTTATGATGATTTTGGGTTATGAGACATCGGTTGGTGGAACCATGTCATAGTAGATAACTCTATAGTGAAAACTCTTGACATTCCTTTGTTGTAGGAAAAAGAAAATAAAATCAGCTTTTCTGCAAAAACTCCGACACAGAGCCATAAAGCCTTATTGCATATAGAATAGTCTTTATCTTCTGTTCTTCTTATGGTGATCTTGCCGGTACATTCAATTGTACTGACCTACACGGCTGCAACGTCTTATGTTGCAGATACTTTTCTATGACGAGTAAGAGTACGATACAGGGTTACGGTCTACACTCAACCTGCCGTTGGTGTTTATTGGGACTCCACTCCCGTTGACTGTTTTCGCTGAGAATTTATGGTATATATCAATTTTACGTTATTTACATGTGATTGAACTTTGATATATACATTGATGTACTGTGTGTGCCAGCATACTGATCCAGGGATGGCACAGAACACACAGAGGCTTGACCGTTTCAGGTCGGGTCGCTACAGAAATGGTATCAGAGCACATGTCGACTGTAGGACGTGACCCTAGGAAATGGCTTAGAAATAGGAAGACCTTGATAGGAACAAATTTTATTCTCCACTACTCTCGTAATCTTCTTAATTCTTTTACTGAACCTTCCTTATTTCAAACTATAGATGGAGAGTTACATCCTTAACAAAAGAGAGGACTACGAGGATGTTCTCGGAGGTCCATTTCTCATGGAGCTGGTACAGATGATGAAGCTACCGATAC
Source organism: Elymus sibiricus (assembly GCA_039707655.1). Lineage (NCBI taxonomy): Eukaryota > Viridiplantae > Streptophyta > Magnoliopsida > Poales > Poaceae > Elymus > Elymus sibiricus. The sequence goes on from CM077671.1 coordinate 305,474,422, forward strand.
CTGAGATCAAGGTGAATAAGAGGAAGTCTGGATTTTGGGGCGTCAGAACTAAAGTTTTTGGACGTAAAGAAGACCCCAAGACTGAAGACATCAACTATGGCACATTGAACCATGACTATGATATGGGCATGAACACTGCCGTCCATGATGCTATCGCACGCTTGATCTATCGTCATCTTGTTGAGTTAGGTACCCACTACTTTGGAAGGCTTGGATGGCAGAAGCCTGATGGAGCACACATTATCCTGACAGACGAACAGAAGAGGAAGTGTTGACATGTACTGGTGTATAATCAAGAACTAGAGCACTACATCAAGAACCTTCAAATGGACCTTCTCTCAGAATTATTTGAGAACGAAGCACTTCGTGAGAACCTCAAGGCCGAGAAGCTGAAGGTAGCCAATCTGAAGAAACACGATCCCGAGATTCAGAAGCTTCGTCAGGACTTGAAGAACAGTCAGGCCATGGCACATGCTGGTGATGTTGAAATCCAGAAGCTCAAGAACCAACTCCTGGAACTACAGGGACGACATCGGAAACTCCGCGTCAACAGGGATAATCTGGCAGAAGAACTTGAGAAGATCAAGCATGACCAGAAGAAGCCCACTGGCGATGAACACATGATATAAGCTAGCTTAGTAGTAGCCCCACCATGAGAGAAATAAAGATGAACGTTTTTGCGAATTTTGTGATCGACCATACCAACCTTATGTGGGTGGCGATACTATAGTGTTGATTGAACTTTATGAATGTGTGGACTTGAGTTTTGATGTTTTGTGTCTTTGAGTTGTTTGTATCCTTTCTCTCTCTCTCTTAGCCATCTCCTCCCCAAAACCTTGGACCCAATAGATGGCGTATGAGGCTGGACTTGTGTTTTCTGGATCGATGACCCACATGGAGACGGAACAATGGATTCAGAACATGGAGGATCACCTAAGGAATAACTTTGTCGCAAGGAAAGAGATGGTCCAATATGCTCTCCAGTACTTTGCAGAAGGTGCTGCAACTTGGTGGAAGATGCATGAAGCTATCCATGGAAGGTAATCGTCAATCACTTGGGAAGAATTCAAGATGACTCTGCAAAAATCTCATGTTGTCACCAACACCCAGAAGCCCCGTTGCAAAGATGTGAAGAAGATTTGTGCATGCAAGATATGTGGAGAGATAGGACACACCCAGGAAGAACACAAGGAAGGATGCCCTCATTGTGAAGGAAATCACCCAGCCGAGGAATGCCCAACTGGGCAGGCGACATGTTTCTTGTGTGAAGGAACCACTCATTTTCCGGCACAATGTCAACTCTACACCAAGGTACAAGAAGTCATGAAGCAGCAGAAAGAAGCAATGATAGAAGCCCTCGGGAAAAATTTAGAAGAACCCATGATGATGGAAGATACACCAGACCCAATCATAGACACCAAGTCATGTTATTCATGTGGAGAAGAAGGACATATCTCCCAGGATTGTCCGAACGAGTATCTGGGAGACTTCCCGACAGAATAAGTGCAATATGATCCTCATGAGATAGAAGGAATGATCAACCTGGACAAGAAGAAAAGCCAAGTAAGTGGAGGCATCAGATGTTTGCATTGTAGCCTGGAGAGGCCCCACTGTTTCTGCAAGAGGTATAAGCCAAGCATCAGGAAAGGAACCCAACCCAAGAAGAAGAAAAAGACTCCGTGGTTTTCTACACGGAAGGTCTGAGTCACATCACTTGTCATCGGTGCAACAAGACAGGACACTACTCCTATACCTGCCCGGAGAAGAAGGCTAAACATGAGTAGTTGGAGTTTTGGATTTTGGAAGTAATGAATGTAATAGGAAGCACTCTTACTTTTCTTGAGGTTATGAAGTTGGATTATGTAATGGAAATCTCAGACATTGTAGTACCTTCATGAATCAATAGAATTTATTGTCATGACTCTCTATATCGAACTGTATGAATTGTTACTCTATAAATAAAGATATCCGACCATTTTCGAGGATATGAGAAAATATGGTCTATGCAGGCATGATTATCATTCACTTTAAGTGTGGTAGTAATCGGTAAGACCACAAGAACCAAGGAAAAAGAATGTACACCTCATGCGAAGGAGTTTGGATAAATGAATAAAGAAGAAGGAAATGCTGGACCATATCAAACTATGCGGATGACTGCATTTGTAATAAAGTACTTTTGAAGTTGGGTTTTGGGAATAGAACAAGGATGAAATGAAGGAATGATTATGATGAACCAATTCTTTATTGGTAAACAGACCAATGGAAAGGAAAATGAATTCCACAGAGTGGAGTCTGGACAAGAATAACTCTATGATTTAGTTTGTTTACCCCAAGGGTATGATGGAATGAATTGAAGGTAATGTTGGAATATGAAACGCTAGTAACCCCAAGGATGAGTTAAAGCTGTGCAAGTATTGAAGTGAGCCACAACCTCAGGATTGATAAGGAGCAAGCCCTACCTTATTGAAGGAAGGAACTTGGAACAAGCTATGACAGATCAACAGACATTTTTCTTAGGAGCACATAAACCTGAGAGTTGTGAAGGAACGATAGAATTTTTGTTCAGCTTGCAGAATCAATGGATTTATTCAAACTTCGTTCATGGACAAGAGAAATTTCTGCAATGCTTGTGAGGAAGCCCAAGTGTTAGCTTACGAGATTCGCTAAACCTTATACAGAGTAATGATTTGGGTGCGGAATGGATTGATCACCATGACGACTTACTCTTATCATTCTCTTGCTATTTGGAATGGTAAATCTGAGTGACTTACTGCTACCTCTTGAGCTTGCGTTGGTTTTCCCTTGAAGAGGAAAGGGTGATGCAGCGAAGTAGATAAGTATTTACCTCAGTTTGTTGAGAACCAAGGTATCAATCTAGTAGGAGGAACAAGCAAGGCACCAATATTTGCACCTACACAAACAATCAAACACTTGCACCCAACGCTATAAAGGGGTTGTCAATCCCTTCACGGTTACTTGCAAGGATGAGATCTGATAGAGATAGATATAGATGATTGCCAAAAGTAAAACTAAAAGAAAAGTAAATAAAATTGCAGCAAGGTATTTTTGGTATTTTTGGTTTATAGATCTGAAAGTATAATATGGAAAATAGACCCCGGGGCCATAGGTTTCACTAGAGGCTTCTCTCATGAAGGAAAATAATACGGTGGGTGAACAAATTACTGTCGAGCAATTGATAGAAAAGCGAATAATTATGAAGATATCCAAGGCAATGATTATGCATATAGGCATCACATCCGTGTCAAGTAGACCGAAACGATTCTGCATCTACTACTATTACTCCACACATCGACCGACTCCTGCCTGCATCTAGAGTATTAAGTTCATGAAGAACAGAGTAACGCATTAGGTAAGATGACATGATGTAGAGGGATAAACTCAAGCAATATGATGAAAACCCCATCTTTTTATCCTCGATGGCAACAATACAATACCTGCCTCGCTACCCCTACTTTGTCACTGGGTGAGGACACCGCAAGATTGAACCCAAAACTAAGCACTTCTCCCATTGCAAGAATTACCAATCTAGTTGGCCAAACCAAATCAATAACTCGAAGAGACTTGCAAAGATATGAAATCATGCATATAAGAATTCAAAAAAGATTCAAATAATGTTCATAGATAAGCTGAACATAAACCCACAATTCATCGGATCTCGACAAACACACCGCAAAAGAGTATTACATCGGATATATCTCCATGAAGATCATGAAGAACATGGTATTGAAGAACAAAGAGAGAGAAGAAGCCATCTAGCTACTAGCTATGGACCCGAAGGTCTGTGGTAAACTACTCACGCATCATCGGAGGGGCAATGGAGTTGATGTAGATGCCCTCCGTGATCGAATCCCCCTCCGGCAGATTACCGGAAAAGGCTCCAAGATTGGATCTCACGGGAACAGAGGCTTCCGGCGGTGGAAAAGTATTTTCGTGGCTCTCTTTGGTATTCAGGGAATATTTGGGAATTTATAGGCCGAAGAATAGGGTTAGGAGGGCTGCCGTGGGGCCACAAGCCAGGGGGGCGCCCCCCCTAGGGCGCGCCCCTGTGGCTTGTCGCCACACGGCGGCTCTCCTGCCTTCATCTCCAAGTCAGGTACGTTTCTTCTGGTCCAAGAAAAATCTTTTCGAATATTTTATTCCGTTTGGACTCCGTTTAATATTCCTTATCTGCAATACTCAAAAACAAGGAAAAAACAGAAACTGGCACTAGGCTCTAGATTAATAGGTTAGTCCCAAAAATAATATAAAATAGCATATTAATGCATATAAAACATCCAAAACAGATAATATAATAGCATGGAACAATCAAAAATTATAGATATGTTGGAGACGTATCACTTACCCATAGTAAAGAGACGACGTTCTTTGAAGCTTTTGTTTAAGCCTTAGAATGGTATGATGAAGACCCCTTGTACTTGGTAGCTGTTGCAAAACGTAGGAATATTTTACGGTGAGGATGAAGCCAAGACCCATTTCACTGCAGGATAACCACTAATGGTAGACCACCATGAGATCATCGATAAGTTATTTAGAATGATCACGAGACTAGTCAGTTAAGAAGACTCAGTAACGAAAGAACCTTGTTTTGACCAAGGAAACATGGGAATTTGGAGGAAACGTTATGAAGAACATAAACAAAGGAGTTACTGTGGAGAATGTGAAGAGACACATATTCCCAAGGACCCCAGAGGATTGTCATGATATTGAGGGACCAGTAACTCTCATTTTAAGTGTGGTAGCCCCACACCTTCAGGTCTATGGATTTGTTAGAAGACCCCCAAACCCTAACCTTTTCTTTCTAGCCTCTTCGAATCTCGAGGACGAGATTCATTTTAAGTGTGGTAGGTTTGTAACATCCCAAACTTTGGAATGTTATATTATTTAACTAAATGATTGTTTGATTGATTGAGTGATTGAATTTGAGTGAAAATTTGAAACTTTTAAAAAACTTTTGAATGAGAGGGAATAAAATGACTTTCCCTTGTTTTTGAATTCAAATTTCATCCAATACAAATAAATGAGAGAAGATAACATGACTTCTTCTAATGATGGATATGAAATTTTGTATTTGCAAAAAACTATTGAAATATCTTCTAGTTGGAATCCATTTCATATCTGGCTCCATTTTAAGGTTTGAATGAATTCAAATTCACTTGCCCAAATTCAAAACTTTTGAGAGGAGGAACATGACCCTCCAAACTAGGGGTATTTTTGTGAAATTTTGAACCGTAAAACCCAGGGGGTTATTTGAAAATTATTTGCAAAAGAAATAAAATCAATTTAGGCATTTTCTGAAAAATATATTTTTAAAGTATTTATGTTGGTCATGGAAAAATGTTCATCTTATTGAATTTATTTTTCTGATAATTTTTGTATATAAAACTTCTATATTTTGGTTTGATTTGATTTTCCAAATCATGTTTTCCTTTCCTATTTTTAATAAAAAGGAAAAGTTTTCTTTATTAGGAAAACGTCGTGGCCCACTAAGGAAAGTATCAGGCCTAGGATCGCCCGGCCAGATCCGAATCTTCTCCGAATCGGCCACCGATCCCACTCGCCCCCCTTTCTCTCTCTGCCACCCCGGCCCCACGCTCGACCGAACCACCGTCGCGGTCACCCCCTTCCTTTCTTCTTCCTCCTCCTTCCATAGGCGGAGACCGATCGGATCCGCGACGGATCCCACGATCCCTTGCCGTTCTGGAGCACCCTACCACGCCTATAAATAGCGGAGGCTCCCCGCTGCTCTTTTTTGCCCAAACCCCAAGCTCCCCCTCGCCAGAACGCCGCCACCACCCTCGCCGGAGTACCACTCCACCACCAGTGCTCTGTGAGCTCGCCCCGCTCCACCTCGCCCTCCTCGAGCCCCTCTGAGGGGACCTACGTCATTGCCGCCGTCTCCCGCATCCTCTGGTGCACTTCGCCGATGCCAGTAGCCACCGGAGACTCCCCTCCGTCCACACCCGACGCCGCCGTCCGCCATTGCCGACGTGGTGCTCCAACCTGTCGTCCCCGAGCCGCGCCAAGGTCACCAATGTCGTCGCCGTGCTCGTCTGCATCGTCTGGTGCCGACGCCATCGCCGGAGGACCACCGGAGACATCTCCCCGTCGACCTCGCCGCCTCTGCCCCGCCGGAGCCTCGCCGGAGTTCATCTCCACCCTCTGTAAGTCACCGCAGACCCCACCACCGTTTGATCCAGGATCAACAGCTAAGATTAGAACGTTTATTTTATTTAAACAACCGAATCGTTTTCTTCTATTTAGTGACCGTTCGCCCGTTTAGCAACCGCCGTCCACACCCTCAGCCACTCAGAGAGCGCCACGTAGCACCCCTGTTCGTTAGTTTATTTTTTATTTTTCTGTTTTTGTTTCAAATAACAGAATAGTTTCTGTTTTTGTTTTCTTAATATCTCTTAGGCTTTTTAGTGTTTTTGAGTGATTCTTTTTGCATTGGGTCACAAATTTATTCTAGTTTCTGTACATATAAAGTTTGACCATGTTTAAAAATTTGAAATTTGAATTCATTGAAATTCGCTAAAATCACTAGAATTTGAATAACTTGAGTTTAAAAACATATTTTTGGGTGATTATTTTTGCTACTGGTTTTTATTAGTTAGTTTTATCACCCTGTTCAATTTGAGATTTTTTGAAGAATATTCTAAATTAGGGTTTCAAGCAAAACAGATTCTGTTATAGTCTTTTTTAGGTTTATTTCTATTTCTTTTTTTAATTGTTTTTAATTTATTTATTTTATATTAGATGATCAGTTTTACTTTACTTTCTGTTAGTTAATAGTAGTATTTCAACAAGGTTTTATTTTTATTTTTATTTATTTTTATTTGCTTGCAAGAAATCAATTCTAGTTAAATCATAACTTGCAAATTGATTTCAATGCTAGTTTAATTTCCTTTTTTGAAAATATTTTCTATAAGTTCATTTATAGTTTTATTATTCTGTTAACCCTAGTTTAGACCAGAAACAATTTGTATTATAGTTGAAATTATTTGTGGTTTAACTCTAGGTAAATTTTTGTTTAGGTCATAAGAGGTGTTTAATAAAAGCTTGACAATTAGTTCTTTTTGTTAAATAAAAAATTATGAGAAAATACTTTCTGTTATTTCTTTGTTTTATATTTCTGTTTCCTGTTATTTTAGTATTTTATTGTTGTTATGTTTATTAGACAAACACTTATGTTGTTAGTGTGTTGTTTTCATAGTTCTTAGTTGTTCTTCAAAAGTTATTCTTTTTGCTAGTAAAATATTTGCTAAAATACTTTTGTTAGATTTTACCTTGTTGATGTCTTGTTGGTATTGAAAATAGGTTGTTTGTAGGGAAAACTACCCTTGGTTGTTTTGATGAAGTTTTTTTTTATCTTAAGTATTTCCTTCATCACAACACTTTTGTGTTTGGTTTTTGTGTTGCTTTTTGATTGATAGTATTGATTGTTAGAAGTGTTTGCTTATGAGTGTAATGTTTGGTTATTTAGATTTCATCGGAGAGTGACGAATAGTTCTATCAAGTTATTTTCTAAGAGCGATATTATCTTCATCAACCTTACCAGGCAAGTTCACTTTGACCATCTATTTCATACCTATGTTTTATTGCATGTAGTGACATCATTCAACAATCCCTCCACTAGTGTTATTGAATTCTTGTAGTTGAGTAGAATGCATGAGGTAGGAACCCACCACTTGTTATTAAAGCCCCGGGAACGCTATTTATTTTAATGCTATGCTAAAGTAGATGGGGTCTGGTATGAGTGTTCGTGAGTGGTGTGAGAAGGAGGACACCACGTCAAAAACGGCAACTTCATGATGGCATCTTCAAAGCCTGCATCTTCAAGACCTCAAGACTTCGAGACTCGAGAACAAGTTTTCAATACACACTACTGGGTGAAGGATGGATTTGATGGGCACCCTGGAGTAACCAGTGGATGGCTGGGATGCATGGATAAGCGCCATGACATCTTGCGGAAAGCTTCACCTAGACTCAAAGAGACGGAAGAATACTTCATGCCCGGAAGCATACCTGTGTAACCACAAGTCATTATGGGCTCTGGCTTGGTTGATCTTTGTTGTGACTCTGGCTGGATCAGTGCTACGAGATGTAGTCGACGTTAGGATTGGATGGGCACTGGCAGTAGTCAGGCAAACTCTCTGAAAGACCATGTTTCGTTCGTCCTGTTCTCAAACACCTGGCAGTGCGAGGACTTACAAGGAGGGAACAATTCTTGTGGGTAAAGTACACAACACTCTGCAGAGTTAAAACCTAATCGATTAGCCGTGTCCCCGGTTACGGACAATTTGAGCCTCTGGACTTGGATCTATCTCTGAACTCTCAACACCGGACTGATAAATAATTGTGGGCAACTTATGATGATTTTGGGTTATGAGACATCGGTTGGTGGAACCATGTCATAGTACATAACTCTATAGTGAAAACTCTTGACATTCCTTTGTTGTAGGAAAAAGAAAATAAAATCAGCTTTTTTGCAAAAACTCAGACACAAAGCCATAAATCCTTATTGCATATAGAATAGTCTTTATCTTCTGTTCTTCTTATGGTGATCTTGCCGGTACATTCAATTGTACTGACCTACACGACTGCAACGTCTTATGTTGCAGATACTTTTCTACGATGAGTAAGAGTACGATACAGGGTTACGGTCTACACTCAACCTGCCGTTGGTGTTTATTGGGACTCCACTCCCGTTGACTGTTTCCGCTGAGATTTTATGGTATATATCAATTTTATGTTATTTACATGTGATTGAACTTTGATATATACATTGATGTACTGTGTGTGCCAGCATACTGATCTAGGGATGGCATAGAGCACACAGAGGCTTGACCGTTTTAGGTCGGGTCGCTACATGTCCCTGGCCTGCCGCTGCGCCATGTCCATGAAGCTATGCTGCTACAGGCCAGAGGCGTTGTCGACCTCCGAGGAGTCGTGCGTCCGGAAGCTGTCGGACATGGCGTCGGTGGCCAACGCGTCCATGACCTCCCCGTTCTGTCCCTGCACCACAGCCATGTCTTGCTCCACCTTCATTACCGTTATACTTTACTAATGCTCCAGGGGCATCAAACTTATTTTTCACTAAGTCTAAACTCAATCCTACTTCATTACTGTTATATTGTACTAATGCTCCAGGGGCGGCTGCTGTGGCGACGATGACGACGGCATCGACACGGGGTTGCTCCGGCGACGATGACCACGGCATCATCACGGTGTTGCTGCGGCGACGATGACGACGGCATCGTCATGGTGCTGCGGCGGCGACGACGACGACGGCATTGTCACGGTGCCACGGCGGCGATGATGACGACACGGTGCCGTGGTGGCGACGATGACATCGTCATGGTGCTGCTGCTGCGGCGATGATGATGACGACATCAACACGGGCTTGTGGAGGCACGTACGCCAACAACCTATACACCTGGCGTATATTGTATTCATTATCTATATTAGATATGTGTGATTGACTGTATGCATAACCTGTACGTATTATGAAATGCATGTTTGTGAGTACTATGAAATGTATGTCTAAACTGGAATAGGTAGATTTTATTTTTTTAAATCCTAATTAGTTACTAGTAGCGTGGGGGTACTATAGACGCATTACTACTATTCCAATAGTAGCAGCGCCGGTTGAAATAGTAGTAGCGCGTGTCACCAGCGCTACTAGTAAAAAATAGTTGTAGCGCCCTACCAGTAGCGCGAGTACCCGCGCTACTGGTATGCAAAAAACCCACGCTACTGGTAGTGTATTTCCTAGTAGTGTAATGATGGTCATCACACTTTTATTTACTTACAGCTCGATATGGAGAACTAATATGAAGATATGACTCTGTATGAATGCCTCTGGCAGTGTACCAGAATGTGCAATGATCTATCATGACACGTATCAAAAATATGATGAACGGTGGCTTGGCCACAAATACTGTGTCAACTCTATATGATCATGCAAAGCAATATGATGATGAACGAACTAGTCATGTGAAGTGACGATGGAATTTGCATGGCAATATATCTCGGAATGGCTATGGAAATGCCATGATAGGTAAGTATGGTGGATGTTTTGAGGAATATATAATGAGGCTTATGTGCAAGAGAGCATATCATGTCACGGGGTTTGGATGCACCGGCGAAAGTTGCACCGATCCTCGAGGTGAGAATGGGCAATGCACGGTACCGAAGAGGCTAGCAAATATGAGAAGGTGAGATTGCGTATGTCCATGGTTTCACATCAGTCATAAAGAACTCATAAACTTATTGCAAAGTTTTATTAGTTTTATCATAAATCAAAGTACTACTCGCATGCCCCGAGGGAAGAGGTTGGTAGGAGTAAACCATCGCGCGCTTCTGACCCGAAACAACACTAGGATTTCAACGAGGAATAGAAATGCTCACACATCATCACCATGCCTCTTTAATTTTTAGATGAACAAAAAGTTAACCTTTCTTAATATCGACACTTCTACGGATCAACAATTATGAACTCACACCTTTTTCATATTACCACATCAATATCATTAACCCACAATTTCTCTATATGTTCTACTTTGATGGTTTTGATTATCACTCATTGAATACCTAATATTTTTCGCTTGTGCGCCCCCGGCCTCCTTCCGAAGCTTCCAGGTATTCTTTTGGTCCAGAAAAAATCATCAAAAAGTTTCGTGGCAATTGGACTTCGTTTGGTACTGTAAACCTGAAAAGTGAAAAACACGCAGAAAACAGCAACTGGCACTGGGCACTGGGTCAATAGGTTAGTGCTCAAAAATATTGTAAATTGTTAAATAAAGACCCAAAAAGTATCCTAGAATGATAATATATCAGCATGGAACAATAAAAAATTATAGATACATTGGAGATGTATCACGACCACTCGTCCCTTTTAACTACCTCACATGGACTTATTCAGCCCTACTCATACTATTTCATATTTACTACCACTGCAAATTTATATGGCCTCATAATATCTGATGATTTCTCTCGATATACATGTATGCATATAATCTTGTACAAGAATGAAATGTAGGATGTCTTCAGGCGATTCGTCAACAGGGCCACGAACAAATATGGCATCAAGATCAAGCATATTAGGAGTGACAATGGTGTTGAATTCAAGAACACTAGGCTTGACACCTATCTTGATGTGCTGGGGATCACTCATGAGCTATCCGCTCCATATACCCCACAACAAAATGGCATCATGGAGCGCAAGAATATGACCCTTATTAAGATGGCACGTACTATGCTTGATGAAAACAAGAAACCACGAAAGTGGTGGCCTGAAGCTATTGATACTGCCTGTCGCGGATTGTCTTTGCTCCGCCGCCGCCGTAGCCATTTGCCACCACCAAGTTAGATTGTGGCAGATTGAAGTGCTCAGCTTGTTTTCTTCTTTGAGTTGTTCGTCCCATATCATCCACACGGTTATTAAAAATGGCTTTTTACCGTTCGTTTGATCCGTTTGATTTTACCAATGTCTTCAAGTGTTATTTTTCCACTTCCAATCCCTCAACACTTAACTATTGCAGAGTTTTTCAGTTATGTTGCATCAAATGTATGATTCCTCACTTGTGCAAATTTCTGAATCTGCACAAACTTGGAACTAACATATCACACACTAAGTAAATGTCTTCGCGGTATGAAATCATTGTCTTCAAACCGAGTTTTTCCACAAACAATCTGAGAATGCATATGACCTCCCCTACTTCCCTCGCATCTCAAATTATTTCACAAGTACATGTCCGTGACAGAGCCGCTCGATTCTCATAGTCTGAAATCATTTGCAGACTTCTTATTATTACAATTTGAATCACCTGAAGCCACTTCGCGCCAGACCAGTTCTATAAATCCAATAACCAGTAAGAAGAGAATGGCCGATGATAATGCTCCTGCACCACAGAAGGGTGGAAGACAAAAGGGCCCGAACACTACTCAAGATCTTCCTCTTGATATGTATGGAAAGTACAAGTGTAATCCCGATGAAACCTATCAACAATGCAAACCACGCGTTCAATGGATTCACAGACACTGGGCAGAGGAATGGTTCTTTCCATCGATTCGTTACTCCTGAATATGAACCGAGAATGTTGTGAAGCCTCCATGGTCTAACTATGTCTTAAAGAAGCTGATTCCAAAGACAAAGGTTGAATCCATTGCATTGGAGTTCTATCCTTGCATGGTTCGGCCTCCACCACCAGAGAATCCTCACCCATCAAGCCAACGTTGGTGCAGAGATCCTGAGTTCTTTGCTGATAACTACAAGTTTTCTAAGAACTTAGCTGAAGCCAATCTCAAGGAGTTTGGCGTAAGCTTTGACTATGGCCCTCCTACCCCAAGACCAGATGGCACTCGTGAAGCTAATCCTAGTGTCACCAAGAAGTGGGACCGTTATGAAGCCTATCTATCTCAGCCTGCCACAACTCAAGCCGTAGTTGGGGAGGAAGAACAAGCTGAATCACTTCATGCTTCCCCGAAGCCAAAGAGGAAGTCCAAGGCTTCAAAGCCAAAGGATTCAAAGGCTTCAAAGCCTGTTGTTGCTGCTCCAAGAGTTGTCAAGTCCAAGCCCATGAGAATTGCACCTCCTGAAACCAGTGTTCACTTACAGCTCTACTGCATTTGTTGCATGGCAATCCCTACTCTTGACATAGACATCGATCGTAAGGCCTCTCCATTGCCTAACTACCAGCCACGTCGATGCGAGAATTTATCAAATTTTATCTTCCCTTATAAACCCCAATCACCATTCTCTTTGCCATACAAAGTGCTAATTCCACAGGTCACGGTCATTTATTGAGTGAAGTTGAAAAAGCTGAAGCGAGAAGAAGTATGATACAGTTGCTTGGTTTGGCACCGGGGTGTTCATGATTTATGGTTTATGTTAGGAAGACCGAGCTATGCCATGCTTACATGATTACATGTTTAGGAATATTGTTCTTTAGCATCCTTTATGTTGAAAGACAATGATTACTTTCTAGAACTCTTGCATATTATCATTTTGATATAAAATCAATGACATCGTGCTTTAATTCACCCGCCTCCCAATATTCATATCACAAAGGATTACATGATTAAGGCATGTTTGGTAGCATTTGACATCAAAAATTCCGTTTCTATCATTTACCTACTCGAGGACGAGTAGGAATTAAGCTTGGGATGTTGATACGTCTCCAACGTATCTATAATTTTTGATTGTTTCATGCTATTATATTATCATTCTTGTATGCTTTATATGTCATTTTATATTATTTTTGTGGACTAACCTATTAACTTAGTGCCAAGTGTGAGTTCCTGGTTTTTGCCTATTTTTTTGTTTCGCGGAAAAACCATACCAAAAGAAGTCCAAACATGATGGAACTTCATGTTGATTTTTCTAGGACTGCGAGAGACCCTGGAAACTTCGGGGAGAGACGAGAAGATGTACAAGGGAGCGACAAGCTCACACGGCAAGCCCCAGGGGGAGGGCACGCCTTCAGCACTTGTGGAGCACACATGGCTCCGTTTGACCTAATTCCTAGCCTATAAATTCCCAAATATTCTAGAACCTCTAAAGTGATACCCTAAACAACTTTATCACCGCCGCAAGCCTCTGTTCTTCCGTGATACCATCCGGAGGCCTTTCGGTACTTTGTCGGAGGGGGAAACCATTGGGGAAGCAATCTTCAGGACCTACAGGTTCATAGCAGTAGATGGATGGCTTTCTCTCTCTCTTTTTGATCTTCAATACAATGATCTCCTCTAAGATCTATTCTATGTAATTCTCGCGGTGTGTTTGTTGGGATCCGATGAATTATGAGTTTATGATCAGATTATTCATTGAACGTATTTGAGTCTTTTGAGATCTATTTATGTGTGATTTTATAGCTATGTATGCTTTCCAATCTATGAGTCTTCTTTAGCTAATTACATGAGTAGATCTTCAGACGGAATGGTGGATAGTAGTGGTTTCAATCTTGTGATGTCCTTACTCTGTGACGGGACGAGTTGCAAGGCATGCATTGTATTGTTGCTACTAAGGATAAAATGACATGTTCGAACATATTTCTTGGTCTTACTTTGTCTACACTATGTCATCTTGCTTAAAACGTTACTTTGTTTGTCATGAACTTAATACTTTGAGATGCATGCTGGATAGCGGTCTTGGTGTGGAGTAATAGTAGTAGATACAGTTGGATTAATGGTCTACTTGTCACGGGCGTAATGCCTATATATGAATCATGCCATGAAGATTCATAATCATAACAATGCACTATTCTGTCAATTGCCCAACAATAATTTGTTTAGCCACCGATGCTATGCTTATAAGAGAGATGCCTCTAGTGAACCTATGGTCCCCAGGTCCATTCTCCATTATTACTAAAAACCTACAATTGTTTGTTGTTCTTATTTTATTTTATTTTATTTTATTTTATTTTATTTGCATACCTATAACTATGAGATTTAATCCTTGCGATTGGCGAGAACAAGGGGATTGACAACCCTCTTGCCTTCGTTGGGTGCAAGCATTTGCTTTGTGTGTTTGTGCATGTACTGTTCACGTTGTTTGCGTGTCGTCTCCTTCTGGTTCAATAATCCTTGGTTCTTAACTAAGGGAAATACTATCTGCTACTATACTACTTCACTCTTCCTTTTCAGGGAAGCCCAATAATTTTACAGAGAGTATAATCCTCCACAACAGAAGAGGCAGAAGACAAAGCCTGCAAACTCTTCTCGCCCGGCCTAAGTGCCTCCTACTTTCTCCACTGCTACAATGTCTGCTGGAGAGGAGACCATCTTTGTGACACCTATTTCAGTTGCTCCTCCTTCCTCCACCAACACTGAAAGATGTGTGATTTTACATGAGCCTTCTCCCATGGAGGCTCAATAGAAAGAAGCAAGTGAAGGGATCCCAACTATTAACTCCATCGCGGCTGAAGACAATGCTCCTGATGCTGACAATAACTTCCAGCCCGAGCCTGAGGTCATACCTCAGACTGATTTTGCACTAGTATCATTGCCTCCTCGTGAGGTCAGTGAACAAGTAAGCACTAGTGAACCTAGAACACCAATTATTCAAGATGACTACCAGGAAGAGGAGCACCCCAACTCTTCTCTTCTTGAAGTGATTCCTCATTCACCTCCTTCTCAGGCTGCTACACCTGTGCTCGAGTCTCCAGAATCACCGTTGGAAACCAGGGAGGCTGAACCAACCGAGAAGCTGTCGCCTTTCAATAGGCTTTAGAAAGGTCCTAAGCCCTCCTCCTCCTCCATGACTAGTATTCCAGAAAGGGAAGTTCATGCTGATGTGACCGCATCGGTCGTTGAAAATGTTCACGCCGAAGACACTGCCCAACAACATGAAGAGCTTGACTCCAAGCAGGTTGAAGATATCCCGGTTGCATCAACCGAAGAAGATCAAGAAGTGAACACTAACGCTAATGCTATTGAGCGTTAAGCCTCTGCTCCTGCCAGATCGCCAGATGGTCCTCCAATGAGTGTATCACTCTCTATAGAAGTAAATGAGGATGATACTATTTTGTCCCATGACCGACGAGGTGCCCAAGTCCGTTTCAAATGGCCTCGGCTTCGCACGCTAGAGAGGGTTGGGCCTCGGTATGAATTCAATATCCACAATAGACCTCTTGTTCTCAAACCGCGACTGCGCTTGCCTCGTCTTCGTGACTCAGCAGTGGTTGATCATCTGCAGTTAAGTGTGCTTGGCTTCCGGAACAACAACACTTTCTTTGATTCTCACAAGAATCCCTATGATAAGCCTCACATCACATCTGACCGCTGATACGTCTCCAACGTATCGAGAATTTATTAAGTATTCATGCCATGATTTCCTATGTTTACAATACTTTTATATGGTTTTGATGCACTTTATATGATTTATTTATAACTAACCAGGCCTGACGATATTTTCAGCAGAATTATCGTGGTGTTATTTTTGTGCAGAAAATGAAAGTTCTCGGAATTGCCCGAAACTTTTTGGTGATTTTTTCTGGAGGAAATAAGCCATATTGGAGAGAAGAACCATTGGAGGGGAGCCACCTGTGGGCCACAAGCCATCAGGGGAGCCCCCCTAGGACGCGCCCTGATATGTGGTGGGGCCCACGTGGCTCCGTTGCGCGTGATTCCAACGCTGAAAATCCTATAAATCCCAAAAAAACCAGAAATAAACAAAGACTCTCCGTTCCGCCGCCGCAACTCTCTGTATCGATGAAAAACCAATTTGGAGCCGTTCCAGTACTCTGCCGGAGAGGGGAAACCATCACCGGTGGCCATCTTCATCATCCCGGCGGAGGCCATGACGAGGAGGGAGTAGTTCACCATCGGGGCTGAGGGTATGTACCAGTAGCTATGTGTTCAATCTCTCTCTCTCGTGTTCTTGAGATGTCACGATCTTGATGTATCACGGGCTTTGTTAATATAGTCAGATCATATGATGTTATTCCCTTGCTATCAAGTTGTGATGAATTGAATCTTTACCTATGAGATCTCATTATGATGGATTGAATATTTTGGTTGAGAACACTTGATGTACGTCTTGTGTGGGATACCCGTAGTGACATTGGGCCATTCCATTGATTCACTTGATATATGTTGAGGCATCAACTTGCGGATTCCGGTGACCTTGGGGATCTATGCATAGGGGTTGATTGCACGTTTTCATACCACGTTCTCTGATATAAATCTTGGGGTGATCCTTGAAGTTCTTTGTGTTGGATTGAATATGATAGATCTGAAATTGTTTGATGCATGTCGCATAATTTACCCACGGATACTTGAGGTGACATTGGAGTATCTAGGTGACATTAGGGTTGATTGATATGTATCATTGGTGTTGTTCTAATACGAACTCTAGGGCTGTTTGTGACACTTATAGGAATAGCCCAAAAGATTGATCGGAAAGAGTAACTTTGAGGTGGTTCTACTACCTACACCAATTCATCTTATTGTTCTCCGCTAGATAGGAACTTTGGAGTGATTCTTTGTTGCATGTTGAGGGATGATCATATGATTCAACTATGTTAGCATTGCTGGGAGATTGCACTAGTGAATGCATGAACCCTAGGCCTTGTTTCCAAGCATTAATATACCGTTTTGCTCATTGTTTACTATTTATTACCTTGCTGTTTTTATATTTTCAGATTACAAAAACCTATATCTACCATCCATATTGCACTTGTATCACCATCTCTTCGCCGAACTAGTGCACCTATACAATTTACCATTGTATTGGGTGTGTTGGGGACACAAGAGATTTCTTGTATTTGATTGCAGGGTTGTTTGAGAGAGACCATCTTCATCCTACACCTCCCGCGGATTGATAAACCTTAGGTCATCCACTTCAGGGAAAATTGCTAATGTCCTACAAAACTCTGTGCTTGGAGGCCCAACAGAGTCTATAAGCATAAAGTTGCGTAGTAGACATCAAGCCATTTTTTGGCACTGTTGCCGGGGAGGTGAGTGCTTGAAGGTATATCTTTAGATCTTGCAATTAAATCTTGTAGTTTCTTGTTTATCATTAGTTTGGTTTAGAAAACAAAATTACAAAAAAATGGAGTTTAGGTTGCCTCAATTGTTTTGTCTTTTTAAGGTCTTTCGTGAAAATGATGGTTTGAAAAATTGTGCTCAATTGGTAGAGGAAGAGTTTATAAAAATACTTAATGAGAATTCCTTGAATTATGAGCATGATTGCAATGTTGCTATGTTTGATGAAGATGTTATTTTTATTCCCCCAAGTTTTGATGAGCAAATTTATTATGATGATGACATGCCTCCTATCTATGATGATTATGATGATGACATGTATGCTATAAAGAGTGATAGTAACCATGAAACTTGTCATCATGATTTTAATATTGAATGTGGTTATGTCAATCAAGTGTATCATGATAGTTATTTTGTTGAGTTTGCTCCCACTACCATGGATGAAAAGGATTTTTCTTGTGGGGAGAGTAATAAATTTTCTATGCTTGTGGATCATGAAAAGAATGCTTTATGTGATAATTATATTGTGAAATTCCTTCATGATGCTACTGAAAATTATTATGAGGGAGGAACATATGCTTGTAGGAATTGCAATAATATCAAGTTTCCTCTCTATATGTTGAAAATCTTGAAGATATGCTTGTTTTGCCTTCCTATGCTAGTTGATTCTTCCATATGAAGGAAGTACTTCAATGAATGGGTAGGTTGCCAACCCAACATTATAGGCGGGAAGTTCTCCTTTCTCCAAGTATGCTCATTAGACCGATAGGTGGGTAGCTAGTATAGTAGTAGTAGCCAATACTAAAAACCGATAGTAGAAGGGTCGGTGGATGGCCCTTGCGAAAGTGGCCACGCCGCATCCCTTCAGTAGCCAATCTTTTTTCTCAACGATGCAGTTCGCTTGGAACATGGCACAAGGTGTGATGTTCCGAGCGGTGGAGGACAACCTGTTTCTTGTTCCAGTTTTCTACCTGCTCCCCTAAATTGTTTGCTCACAAAATCCCTATGCATAGGAAGTGGGTTAGACTTAAATGTGTTTGCCATGTGATCCATGATGCTCTTTTGCATGTTTCAAATACTATTCCTATGTGAGCATCATTGAAATCATCATGCCTAGCTAAAAGGCTTTAAAGAAAAACGCTTGTTGGGAGACAACCCGGCACTTTTACTTTCTGTTTTTGAGTGTTCACATGATTAAGCTACTGTAGTAATCATGTTTTGTGTCTTTTATTTCAATAATGTGCCAAGTAAAGCCTTTGGGATAGTATGGATACTTGTTGATTTGATGCTGTGCAAAAACAGAAACTTTTCCCTCCAGTAAAGAATTTCTCTGATTTTACTGGAGCGTCAAAAAATAATGAAATTTTTACACCGTATTTATAAGCAAATTCTTTAAGTTTTCCTAATTTTTCAGAATTATTAGGAACAGGGAAGTATGGATACACTACAGATCTTCACAGCCTGTTCTGTTTTTGACAGATTCTATTTTGCATGCATAGTTTGCTTGTTTTAGTGTTCCCATAGCTTATATTCAGTGATATAAACTATGTGAATGGTATAATACAGTAGGTATTATGTGAGAACAATTATGAATCTTGTCTTGACAGTACCTAAGTGAATGATCTTTATTTATTATACTAACCCATCTCACGAAGTTCCGTTAAGTTTTGTGTGATTGAAGTTTTCAAGTTTTGGGTGAGATACCAATATGAGGAGAATAAGGAGTGATAAGAACCTAAGCTTGGGGATTCCCAATGCACCCCCAAGGTAATATACAAGGAAGACTCAAGCGCCTAAGCTTGGGGATACCCCGGAAGGCATCCCCTCTTTCGTCTTCAACACTATCGGTATATCTTACTTAGAGCTATATTTTTATTCATCACATAATATGTGTTTTTCTTGGAGCATCATTTTATTTTGTTAGTATTAGATTGCTGTTATTTATAATCTTGTTTTCAATTAAAAAAATCCAAGAATTGCCTTTAGAATGCTTGAATTGCATGTTTGGTGTGTGCTGTGTAAAAACATAAACTTTTGTTGTAGTGTTTGAATTTTCATATTTTACTGGAACATGGAAAGTTTCTGAAACTTTTACACAGTATTTTGATATAAATTCTTTATTTTTTCCTCAATTTTGAGAATTGTTTTAGTTAAATAAGTACATTGGTTTAATATATTGCTACAGACTGTTCTGTTTGGACAGATTGCTGTCATAGTTTTGTTATCTACTTATCCTATGGTTTTCATAACTTATATTGGTAGATATAAATTGTGTAAATGATAGTATACAGTAGATAATGTTTGAAAATTATTATGCAACTTGTCTTGGCAGTACATGAAGAGTTGATTTATTCTTATGTGCACTAACCTTTCTCACGAGTTGTTTTCAAGTTTTGTGTGGATGAAGTTTTTGAGACTTAGGTGAAACCGGGATATGAGAGGATTAACCAAGATACAAAAGCTCAATCTTGGGGATGCCCAAGGCACCCCAAGTAAATATTTCAAGAATTCTCAAGCATCTAAGCTTGGGGATGCTACGCATCCCACCGCTCTTCGTCAACTATCGGTTAGCCTATGTTGAACCTAAATTTTTATTTGTCCACATGATATGTGCTACTCTTGGAATGAATTTTTATTTATTTGCTGTTTGAATAAAATACTCAGATCTGAAAATCTTTATTGAGAGAGAGTCCTCACATAGCTACTTAATTGTCTGACTACTCATTGATCTTCACTAATATCTTTTGGGAGTAGTTTGATGTTTACTGTTGTGCTTCACTTATATCCTAAAAGTAAATTGTGAATGAATGAAATATCATAAATCTGAAATTATCAATGTGCTATATTCTTAGTAGCAAGTTCAAATTTGGTTTAGAAAGTAAAATATATTGAAGTTTAACAATCACTGTATTGGTCATATGAGCAATTCATGAATGATTAGTATAAGAAAGAGAACTTTCACATACAAATATATTATCTTGGACATCTTTTATGATTGTGAATAGCCATTAATTATTTTCAAACTTGATCAAATAGTTGAAGTTGGACAAGGAAGACAACATAATGGTTATGTTTGGGTATTTTTGCATAGAAGTTATATTGTTATGGATCATCCAACATGTGGTGCTTGTTTAGAACCTTTTGCTAGCCAAAACTTCGTACTAAGTAGAGACACTACTTGTGCATACAAATCCTTGAGCCAAGTTTCTTCCATGAGAGTCCACCATACCTACCTATATATGGTATTTCACTGTCATTCCAAGTAAATTTACAGGTGCCACCTCTAAAACCTTCAAATAAACATCCATTTTGTGTGCTCGTACCGCTCATGGAGCGACGGGGCGGTCATTATCTTCCATGCTAAGCGGGTTATTCTCAAGATAAGTGTTTATTCACTTATCATTGTACGAGAGAGGCCGGTAAAAAGGATGCTCAATCCTGCATAATACAAAAATAAATAAACAAAAAATCCCCCTAGAAAGTTGATTGTTTGGAGGGCAACCGTGGATTCGGCCAGCCATAGAATGTGTTTGAATGGTGGAGGGGGAGTAAAATTTCAATTCTGTTTGGGAACCGCCAATAATGTGATTAGCATGGAAGATATTGAAAACTCTGTTGTGAAGTTGATAGGAAAAGCACACCACTCAAAATTACATATTCATCTCAGTTTTAAACAATGAGCTCTGGCACCTATGCAAATCCCTGCTTCCCTCTGCGAAGGGACAATCTATTTACTTTCATGCTATTTCCATTCATGTTGAGTCAACTTCTTATTCCAACCTCAGTCTATTAGTTGGCAAGCATATTGTGGTAGGGAAAGATCCAAACATATATATCCAGTCAAATATATTTGATCATGATTCATTATTGTTGACAATTATCTTCATGATAAGTATGTTGGGAGGCAAAACATTAAGCCCCTATCTTTCTATGTGTTCGATGGATGTTGTTTGTTCTAAAAATATGCCTTGAGTATTAGCAATCATAAAATACTATATGATAATTGAGTATGTGGAGCTCTTACTAGACTTGATGATGCATTGAAATTGTTTGGTGACCAAGAACATAGATTGTTCAGTTTCAAGTGAATGAATTGTTTGAACCATGACATGTGAATTGATTGCTACTCTATCATGATGATTTTTATGAGAAAAAGTTGCTGGTTATGATGCTAGAAAAGTGACTAAAATTATAAATGATCAAACTTATATATTATGCCAGCATTCACACTTCATAAATTATTTCTTTTATCATTTACCTACTCGAGGACGAGCAGGAATTAAGCTTGGTGATGCTGATACGTCTCCAACGTATCGATAATTTATGAAGTATTCATGCCATGATTGCCTATGTTTACAATACTTTTATATGGTTTTGATGCACTTTATATGATTTATATAGAACTAACCACGACTGACGTTGTTTTCAGCAGAATTACCGTGGTGTTGTCTTTGTGCAGAAAATGAAAGTTCTCGGAATTGCCCGAAACTTTTTGGTGATTTTTTCTAGAGGAAATAAGCCATATTGGAGCGACGAACCATCGGAGGGGAGCCACCTGTGGGCCACAAGCCATCAGGGCGCCCCCCTAGGCCGCGCCCTGATATGTGGTGGGGCCCACGTGGCTCCGTTGCGCGTGATTCCAATGCTGAAAAATCCTATAAATCCTAGAAACCCCAGAAATAAACAAAGACTCTCCGTTCCGCCGCCGCAACTCTTTGTATCGACGAAAAACCAATCTGGAGTCGTTCCAGTACCCTACAGGAGAGGGGAAATCATCACCGGTGGCCATATTCATCATCCCGGCGGAGGCCATGACGAGGAGGGAGTAGTTCACCCTCGGGGGTGAGGGTATGTACCAGTAGCTATGTGTTCAATCTCTCTCTCTCTCTCTCTCTCTCTCTCTCTCTCGTGTTCTTGAGATGTCACGATCTTGATGTATCACGGGCTTTGTTAATATAGTCGGATCATATGATGTTATTCCCTTGCTATCATGTTGTTATGAATTGAATCTTTACCTATGAGATCTCGTTATGATGGATTGAATATTTTGGTTGAGAACACTTGATGTACGTCTTGCGTGGGATACCCGTAGTGACATTAGGGTATTCCATCGATTCACTTGATATATGTTGAGGCATCAACTTGCGGATTCCGGTGACCTTGGGGATCTATGCATAGGGGTTGATTGCACGTTTTCATACCACGTTCTCCGATAGAAATCTTGGGGTGCTCCTTAAAGTTCTTTGTGTTGGATTGAATATGATAGATCCGAAATTGTTCGATGCATGCCGCATAATTTACCCACGGATACTTGAGGTGACATTGGAGTATCTAGGTGACATTAGGGTTGATTGATATGTATCATTGGTGTTGTTCTAGTACGGACTCTATGGCTATTTGTGACACTTATAGGAATAGCCCAAAAGATTGATCGGAAAGAATAACTTTGAGGTGGTTCTACTACCTACACTAATTTCATCTTATTGTTCTCCACTAGATAGGAACTTTGGAGTGATTCTTTGTTGCACGTTGAGGGATGATCATATGATTCAACTATGTTAGCATTGTTGGGAGGTTGCACTAGTGGAAGTATGAACCCTAGGCCTTGTTTCCAAGCATTAATATACCGTTTTGCTCGTTGTTTACTATTTGTTACCTTGTTGTTTTTATATTTTTCAGATTACAAAAACCTATATCGACCATCCATATTGCACTTGTATCACCATCTCTTTGCCAAACTAGTGCACCTATACAATTTGCCATTGTATTGGGTGTGTTCGGGGCACAAGAGATTTCTTGTATTTGATTGCAGGGTTGTTTGAGAGAGACCATCTTCATCCTACACCTCCCTGTAGGAGATATGCCCTAGAGGCAATAATACATGTTATTATTTATCCCCATGTTCCTAATTAAGTTTATATTCCATGCTATAACTGCTATGATTCTCGAGTCTACAATAACCACGAGGCTCGGAGGAAGACTCATATGCACGTGTGGAATAATAAATGGTAAAATGTATTCCTAGTCTGGCCTCTAATACTAGCTCAAGTGTTGCATGATGGTTCTGTTTTCCTGATCATAGGCATGGCTATGCCGGCAACTTTGAGGGCACAATATTAGAAGAATATTTGTGTTGAATTGACCCGAATTGATGTTATGCTATGAGATACATTCGTCACAATTTAATGGTTAATAACACAGAGAAAGTTAACGTTTGCATAATTTCTTAGA
The DNA here is from genome assembly GCA_039707655.1 of Elymus sibiricus. Classification (NCBI taxonomy): domain Eukaryota; kingdom Viridiplantae; phylum Streptophyta; class Magnoliopsida; order Poales; family Poaceae; genus Elymus; species Elymus sibiricus. Next base: position 305,498,161 of record CM077671.1, read on the forward strand.
CCATGAGAGTATCGAGTGCCTTCGTATTTGCTTCGTGAACTTTGGGGTTTGTTAAACGTCATCTGTAACAGGGTGGCTATTACGGCGGCTTACGGGTTCACCGAAAAGTATGACAAGTAACTTGGTAGCTCAAGATTGGGATTTGCTCCTCCGACGATGGAGAGATATTCTTGGGCCCTCTCGGTGTTACGGTATCCATCATCGTCTGTCCAGACACAGTGATTTGATCACGGGGATGCCGAAACGCGGAAACGAGAAAAGAGAACAAAACCGGCAATGAGATAACTGGCATTGTGGACAAGTGTTGATCCACGGGGATGCCAATAAATCTCACCTCGGGTTTTGTAACATATCGCGAAGTAAAAGGAATAGCACACAGCAACTGGAGGTTCACTCGAATATTCATTCGTGTGGGTATAGGGGTCAATATGGGTGTCCACGGCTCCGATGTTGATCATTGCTCGGAAGGTGTTCCGGGTCATGTCTATACTTCACCGAACCTATAGGGTCACATGCTTAAGGGTCATCTATCTGTTGAATACTAGTCAGGGAGTCTGAGAGAAAATCACCGGAAAAGTTTCGGGGACAACGGAAGAGTTCCGGAGAGAGAACACCGGAAGAGTTTCGGTAAAACCGAAAAGTTATTTCGGAGTGTACCATTAAGTCAAATTGGTTTCGGCACATGCCTGGAAATTATTGGAGGGTACCAGAATTGTTCCGGTAACTTCTGAGATTTTTCAGAGACAAAAACCGGAAATGTTCCGGACTGCCGGAACCGCTTTGGTTGCTTTTCACAGATGAAAATCACTGATCTGAAAATGTTTCAGAACGTGTCCAGAATTGTTTTAGTGGGTACTGGAATTATTCTAGGACCCATAGAAATATTTTCGGATTTATCAGTCACGAAAAATTGGTTTCTTCAATAGTGAAAATGCATTTATGGTTATGGTTGGATGGTGAAAATATCTTTGGCGGATGACATGGAAGGATAAGGGCACCCATTTGGGGAGCCCTAGGAGGGGTGGCCAGCCAAGGTGGGATCCACCAAGGAGCCTCACTTGCCCCACGTGCTTTCCCTTTATGCCCTTGTGAAGGACACCTTTCATGGGTTTTTTGGGTATTTCAAGTCCCACCCTACCCCTTGAGTTTTCCTATAAATAGAGGTGGAGATGCACTCTCCACTCTCACTCTTTCTCAACATACAAATGCCATGCATGATCTGGCCTTCTCTTTCCCTCCCCGCGAAATAGTTTTGTAGAGCCGAAAGGTTGTCTGGGTTCCGGCAGGAACTAGTTCTGGACGGCGAAGCCCTGCCGGATAGCTGACACCGTATGTGTGCAACCCTGTAGAGAGGTCGTAGTTTCGATCTTTTGCCCGAGGGGCTGTTCGAGGGTCCTCCCGGAGGGCTGTCCGAGTTTCCGTTCGAGCTTCGAGGGTCTTCCCGAAGGGCTGTCCGTGACATCGTCCGAGGGACTGTCCGACCGCCTCCCGAAGGGCTATCCGACGAGGGAGAACATCCTCGCGGTTGGGAGGTTGTAAATCCTAGCTGCGGGGATCTGCACCCCCGATCTTCATGGACTCTACTTCCGCTGCGCTACGAGTCGGTAATGATCAGATCAAACCTTGTATGCATCTCCTTAGTGATCCTGGGCGTGCTCGCAGTACCGATTTTTTTAGTTTTCTGTCGCGTTCCCCAGGAGTGGCATCATGAGCCAGGCTATGCGTAGATGCAGGTTACGATCTAGAATACATGAGATATATGGGTATTGCATAGTATAATTTTGTAGTAGATGAGATCTATTGCTGAAAATTATTTGTGCGGGTAGTAGATGAAATCTATTACTCGATATTCTTGTTGCTTCCCTTGAATTTGTGTAGTCCTGATCTTGACGGCATGGTGGAATCTGACAAAGTTCTGGCAATCCACGATCCTTTCATGCTGCTCCTGAGTATGCTGATTGACAGATCAACGAAGTGCTTCAGTGTCTTTGGGTTCCGCCATAGTTGAGAAAGATGGATGTTTCGTAGACGAAAGGGCAATGCAGATATGATCTGCACGGGGGTCATGCGTATGACGAAATTTAGTATGGGGCTCGAGATTTTATTATCTCGTGTTTCATACGCCCCGCAAAGTTAATCTAGCAACTTGAATGATCATGCTTGATGATAAACGTTGGTAGCTGCGGTTTGGTTGAAACCTTAGAAGACACGTAAAATAAAATTTTGCATAAACCGATTAGAGGCGTCTAACTTGGTTTTGCAGGATGACATGAGGTATCCATGTGATGTGGTATAGTAGTTCTCATTTTTAATTTGATTATGTATGAGATGACTATACAATGTAAATTAACATGACCTGCGTGTCATGATTCGGCATGATGGCTGGAGCCATATGATTGTCACTTTAATGACCTGCGTGTCAACCTTATGTAATGCACTTATTTTATTAGCTATAGAGATAGCAATATTATCTGGTGCATCGACAAGGTGGTGGCAAACTTCGCGAAGGTGAACACCGACGCGAATGCCGAAGATGAAGAAATTAATGACTTCTCCGTCAGAAAGGGCTATACCATATCATGCTATTATGAATTGCCTGAGATGTTTATCCCTCTTGATGCACCCTTCTTGATTGCACGGTAGTCGCTTTTATTAGGGTGATCTCTCACAAAAATATCAAGTAGTTAGTGTTCTCCCAAGTGTAGCACCGTCACAGCATCATTCCTTTCGAGGTGCGCCATGATCTACATGGGTACGAACGATTGTACGGGTGTAAGGCGGGTGAGGTCAGACCTCGCAGCAAGATCACTTGGTTATCTTGACGTTCATGGCAGGATCGTCCTGAGCTCGGAACACACGCATCGAAAGATGAACAAGAGTCACATGGATATGTGATTGGCAAGTTTGCCTACCAATTGAAGTTCGCGCATGGAAATGTGGGTCTTGAATCACTCACAATCAATTATGAGAGATATTGATTTGAGTGGGAGCGCACTGTAGAATTAACTTGTTGAATTCTCGGTGCAATTAATTTTGGACATCGTCTAAGTGAACTTTGCATAATAGTTGTAGAATAATGGCTCGCGTTTCCACGTTCCCTATTGAAATTGAATAAGTTGTTATTTATCTGGTTAAAACTTTACGATTGGTAACGTAATGTGAGGATTGTCCTCGAGAGTGCCGAGAATGACTTTGTCCTATCGCATGCTTTTGGTATTCTCCCGCTGATGCTATGGATGATGTGACTCTCGTCCTTCGGTCCAAAAGCTAGAATTCTGTTACGGTCAAGTGCAATACGTTTGCTTCCATAAAACCCGAACTTCAAAAGTTTGGGATAGTTATGTGATACTCATGGAAGTGAAAATTATTTTCAGATACAAACAAAGGCTAAAAGATATGAGATATCCAAAGCAATGTTTGTTTGCAAGGTATTAGTAAAGTGTTTACTGGTCATTTGACTGATAAGAGAGGAATCCAGGAGAACGCCTGTCATGTAAATGAAGGTGAATAAAACAAACAACTTAAAGAGAAAGGAAATATCCAAAGGGTGTTAGTGTGACTTACGCACCTAGGAAGTCCGGGGCTAACGCCACTCTTAAGTTGGGTGCTTCTTCTGAGAGTAGGAGAAAGACTGAAAGTAAAACTGTTAGAATTATAAAGGCAAAAGGAAAGAAGTCTGGAATGTCCAGCTCATGTATGAAAGTCATACAAGTTATTGATGTTTGGAAGGCTGGTCAAAAAGAAATAATTCTTGGGAATTGTGATTAAACTGTTAGTCACTGATTCTTGGGTATTGTGATTGACTTTTGATCACAGGAATACCCGTTCGATTGCATTCTCTTGCAACTTGATACAAGAACTACTACGGCCTAAAAGACTTGCCAGTAATGAGGTTTAGATACGCGCTGGGAACATAGTAAAAGTTACTATACCTTCCATCTGTGTATTACCGTCTGTATTTATTTTCATAATTCATTTTAGAGTTTTACACACTCTAGCCCATTGCATAAAGTATATTGCAAGAAGGTTATTCATAAGAGAACTTTTGATGTTCGTGTTATGAATAAAGGCCATACTTTCATTATGAATGAGATGTATATTATGAATATTGATAATAATACATTACCTCTGTATTTACTTTCATAATTCATTTTAGAGTTTTACACACTCTAGCCCATTTGCATAATGTTTGTTGCAAGAGTGTAATTCATAAAAGAACAATTGTTGTTCAGTATCATGAATAACATAAGGGCCATGCTTCCATCAAGGATGGGATGTATGTTATGAATATTGATGGTAATATGATACATCCGTAACACTGACACTAAATGTCGCAAGACTAAAAGAATACCACATATGTGTGGCACTACATTTGGTCACATTGGAGAAACCCGCATGGAGAAATTCCATAATGATGGATTTTGAAGTCATTTGATTATGAATCTTCTAACACTTGCAACTTTCGTCCAAAAAGTGAAATGACTGAAATACCATTCACAGGCCATAAGGAACGAGCAACAAACTTATTGGTGATCATACATATTGATGTATGTAGTCAGATAAATGTTGTGGCTAGTAGTGGATTTATCTATCTTCAGAAATGACTCAAGAAGATATATGGATATTTACTTGATGAGACGTAAGTCTGGATCTTTTGAAATCATGCAAAAGGTTTTCAAAAAGGAAGTAGAAGTTATTGTAACAAGAAAATTATGTTTCTACGACTAGATTGCGGAAAGGAATATTTGAGTTACAAGTTTAGCGAATGTCTGATGAGTTGTGAAAAGAGTTTCATAACTTACACCTCCCGGAACACCACAGTAAGTGGAATGTCCGTGAAGATGTAATCAAACCATTTATGACATGGTGAGATCAAAGATGACATAAATCAATTTGCCTTTATCCCTTTTAAGAGTAATGCTTTAGAGACTGCGGCTTTTACACTGAAAAGAGCTCCATCGGGTCTGTTGAAATGACGCCATGGTATGGTACGCCCAACCATGTTATATCTTTTCTTAACATTTGGAATATGGGGCTTGTGTAAAAGGTTACATACCTATTCCAAATCAGACAAGTGCTACTTTGTAGGTTATCCCATAATGTTGGGTATTCCCCCACCACTATACCGACGCAAAGGATTTTGCCACAAAACGGTATGCTTTTAAAGAGAATAGTTCTTGCAAAAAGGTGAGTGGGAGGATAGTGCAACTCGACGAGATAATAAGTATCTTCGTCATCAGATCAAAGGAAAGGAACCTTGGAAGTGATTCCAGAGTTTCCTACTGCGACTGATACGGAAGCCTCTACATGAGATGTATGGACTTCGGTCGAACTTGCAGCTGAACAACGTAGGCAAAGCTCGTGTAAACCTCTCAAGTGCGCAAACGAGATATTGTTGTTAGACAATCGTATACCTACGATACACAAGGAAGCGTTGATGGGCCCTGAATCCGGAATTGGCTAAATGCCAATACAATCCGAGATAGTTTCCATATAAGTGATTCAAGATTAAAACCTTGATGCACCTTTCGGAAGACTTAGAGTCTAACGATTTTTTATGAAACTATAAACTGATGTGGATAAAATGTTTTATCCATAAAGCTCGACTTGTTGCAATAACAAGTTCAAGGAGTTGACTACGATGAGGTTGTCTCACCGTAGCGATGCTAATAGTCGGTTCGGGTTAAACTAGCGATTAATACATATTTCAATCATGAGATATGAAACATGGATGGCGAAAGAATTTCCATGAAATGGGAATACAAATTAGGATTTGTATGAGATACAGTCCAAAGTATTTTGTCGATCCAAAGGATGCTAGTAAGTATGGAAACTTCAGAGTTCCAGCGATGGACAGAAGAGAGCAAAATGGAGTTGGTATCTTCGTTTTTGATGAAATGGTCAAAAGTGTTTGTTTTGATCAATGGATAACGAAGATGCTCGTGGTTACAAGAAAGTAAGTGGGAGCATAATAATATTTCTAAAAACCTTGTGTGCTTGACACATTGTTAATTGGAAATAATATAAATTTCTTGACACGAATTAAGACTTCATTTGAAAATAGTTTTTCAATGAAGTGCTTGGGCTAAGTAGCCTTGACATTAGGCATGTTTATCTGCGAGATAGAATTGCCTAATAGGGCTAAGCCAAAATACATATTGACAAGATGCTAAAACAGTTTAGCATTAAAACGCCAAGGAGTGATTCTTGCTGAAGTCACATGGAAAGAGTTTTGTAAGACTCGGTGTCCCAAAACACCGATGAGCAAAATACATGATGGAGATTCCACACACTCTTGTGTTTGGATTAATCATGTATTCCATGGTATGTAAAACAACCAGATATGTCCGATACTCCCAAACTATTGCGAGTATAGATACCAAAGTGATCAAAGTACTGATCATAGGACAACAGTGAAAAATGTCATTGAGTACTAAAGTAGCACTGATGACATGTTTTCTCGCAAGCAGAGATTATGAAGTGCTCGTTGTAAGTAATTACATCGATACAGTCTTCATCAATGCTCCATGCGATTTTTGATTTAAGTTAAGGTTTTGTGTAATACACAATACGGTGGCACGGTAAGTTGGAATTGTTCTAAACGGGTTACTGTGGCGAATTCTATAACAAAGGCTAAGTATGTTGATGTTTTGGAAGCAACAAAGAAGATGTTGAATCATATAGTTCATTCATGAACTTAGTATGGTTCCAAGATGGCTTTGGTCAATGGGACACTATTGCAGATAGTTGCTCCATAGCTCAGTCTGAGGAATCAAGGTTTGACCTGTGATTCACATATATACAAAGCCAAGTCCACACAAAATATGAATTTTGTGAAAGCGTGAAAACGCGAGGATATGCAAAGATACACACGGAGCTGAAGTTGTCAGATCCGTTGGACATCAGGCTATACCACAAGCGAAGCATATTTTACACCAGTATGCCATAGGTGTAAAGTGCATTAGCATTGACTAGATTATTGACTCTAGTGCAAGTGGGAGTCTGTAGGAGATATGCCCTAGAGGCAATAATACATGTTATTATTTATCCCCATGTTCCTAATTAAGTTTATATTCCATGCTATAACTGCTATGGTTCTCGAGTCTACAATAACCACGAGGCTCGGAGGAAGACTCATATGCACGTGTGGAATAATAAACGGTAAAATGTATTCCTAGTCTGGCCTCTAAGACTAGCTCAAGTGTTGCATGATGGTTCTGTTTTCCTGATCATAGGCATGGCTATGCCGGCAACTTTGAGGGCACAATATTAGAAGAATATTTGTGTTGAATTGACCCGAATTGATGTTATGCTATGAGATACATTCGTCACAATTTAATGGTTAATAACATAGAGAAAGTTAACGTTTGCATAATTCCTTAGACCATGAGAGTATCGAGTTCCTTCGTATTTGCTTCATGAACTTTGGGGTTTGTTAAACGTCATCTGTAACAGGGTGGCTATTACGGCGGCTTACGGGTTCACGGAAAAGTATGACAAGTAACTTGGTAGCTCAAGATTGGGATTTCCTCCTCCGACGATGGAGAGATATTCTCGGGCCCTCTCGGTGTTACGGTATCCATCATCGTCTGGCCAGACACAGTGTGATTTGATGACGGGGATGCCGGAACGCGGAAATGAGAAAAGAGAGCAAAACCGGCAACGAGGTAACTGGCATTGTGGACAAGTGTTGATCCACGGGGATGCCGATAAATCTCACCTCGGGTTTTGTAACATATCGCGAAGTAAAAGGAATAGCACACAGCAACTGGAGGTTCACTCGAATATTCATTCGTGTGGGTATAGGGGTCAATATGGGTGTCCACGGCTCCGATGTTGATCATTGATCGGAAGGTGTTCCGGGTCATGTCTATACTTCACCGAACCTATAGGGTCACATGCTTAAGGGTCATCTATCTGTTGAATACTACACAGGGAGTCTGAGAGAAAATCACCGGAAAAGTTTCGGGGACAACGGAAGAGTTTCGGAGAAAGAACACCGGAAGAGTTTCGGTAAAACCGAAAAGTTGTTTCGGAGTGTACCATTAAGTCAAATTGGTTTCGGCATATGCCTGGAAATTATTGGAGGGTACCAGAATTGTTTCGGTAACTTCTGAGATTTTTCAGAGACAAAAACCGGAAATGTTCCGGACTGCCGGAACCGCTTTGGTTTCTTTTCACAGATGAAAATCACTGATCTGAAAATATTTCAGAACGTATCCAGAATTGTTTTAGTGGGTACTGGAATTATTCTAGGACCCATAGAAATATTTTCGGATTTATCGGTCACGAAAAATTGGTTTCGTGAATAGTGAAAAGGCATTTATGGTTATGGTTGGATGGTGAAAATATCTTTGGGGGATGACATGGAAGGATAAGGGCACCCATTTGGGGAGCCCTAGGAGGGGTGGCCAGCCAAGGTGGGCTCCACCATGGAGCCTCACTTGCCCCACTTGCTTTCCCTTTATGCCCTTGTGAAGGACACCTTTCATGGGGTTTTTGGGTATTTCAAGTCCCACCCTACCCCTTGAGTTTTCCTATAAATAGATGTGGAGATGCACTCTCCACTCTCACTCTTTCTCAACATACAAATGCCATGCATGATCTGGCCTTCTCTCTCCCTCCCCGCGAAATAGTTTCGTAGAGCCGAAAGGCTGTCTGGGTTCCGGCAGGAACTAGTTCTGGATGGCGAAGCCCTGCCGGATAGCTGACACCGTATGTGTGCAACCCTGTAGAGAGGTCGTAGTTTCGATCTTTTGCCCGAGGGGCTGTTTGAGGGTCCTCCCGGAGGGCTGTCCGAGTTTCCGTTCGAGCTTCGAGGGTCTTCCCGAAGGGCTGTCCGTGACATCGTCCGAGGGACTGTCCGACCGCCTCCCGAAGGGCTGTCCGACGAGGGAGAACATCCTCGCGGTTGGGAGGTTGTAAATCCTAGCTGCGGGGATCTGCACCCCCGATCTTCATGGACTCTACTTCCGCTGCGCTACGAGTCGGTAATGATCAGATCAAACCTTGTATGCATCTCCTTAGTGATCCTGGGCGTGCTCGCAGTACCGAAATTTTTTGTTTTCTGTCGCGTTCCCCAACACTCCCACGGATTGATAAACCTTAGGTCATCCACTTGAGGGAAAATTGCTACTATCCTACAAAACTCTGCGCTTGGAGGCCCAACAGAGTCTACAAGAATAAAGTTGCGTAGTAGACATCAACCGCTTCTGGAGCCAATAGTAGAAGACTTATTACATGTGTGTGTGTGTGTTGTATGGCCAAGATATGATTCATCCTCACCAAGCGCCTCAGTTATGAAGCCATGGTTGGGCTTCCTTGCCGTGATCAAGCCCTGGAGTGCTTCAAGGATGTTGGGTTGTTGCCCTTTGTCATCGACAAGGAATACTAGAATGAAGAACTTATTCTTCAGTTTTATGCAACACTACACATCTCTGTCTTCAGCAGAAACCCGAATACATGGGTCTTGGAATGGATGACTGGTGACAATCACCTGAAGGCGCATTCACGAGAACTACTTGATATCAAAAAGTTACCTGCACCAGAAGAAGACTTCCATCCCTCATCTGAATATGCTGAAGCCACCAAGAGCATCTTCCATATGCCTGAACCCAACATGACTAAATGCTCACAATGATGAAGCCACTGCCTCCAGTTGATGATTGCCCCAAGGTTCTTCGTGGACGAACTCGAGTACCTGCCGAAGACTATCTATCATATTCTTCATCACACTCTGTGGCCTATCAAAGGGCAGTCTCCATTGCACAAGCTCGAGGGAGCTCAGAAGAAAATGGTTTACAACATTGTCAATGGCATCAATGGAACCTGCATGATTTCTTTCTGTGTCAGTTGGCTGCATCTTCTATGGATCTATTTGAGCCCAAAGTATATGCTCCAAGGATCATGCGCTTTATTAAGCATTGCTCCAATATCAGCTTCCAACCCTCCTATAGAAACAATGTTGTATATTTGCCTGATGTGGTAGTCATTCATGAAAACATTTATCCACCAACAGGTAAAACCAGGGTTAGATTTATCATATCACGTCGGGTTGCCCCCAGGCTATAAATAGCAACCCCTCCACCATAAATTGGTGGCTGCTCCGAGTTATTACACGACTTCTGTCGTTTTAGAGCAAACCACCTCCGAAGCCTTTGAGAGATATTTCCTGCGAGGAAAAACCCAAACACCCAAAGCCCAAAGTGATTGAGTCACCGAAGACATTCTGTTTTGAGTGAACTGAATACTTATTACACTTGAATACTATGATCTTCCAAATGGTTAGGCGTCATGTTCTGAGTATCCAAGACTCGCTGTGGATTGCCGATGAACAAGTTTGTGAAGGTTTCTACCTTGAAGACTTACCAGAGTGATTGAGCGAGGTCTAAGTGACGTTAGCTCAAGGGGAATAAGATGAAGACTTGGTCTTCTGAGTTAAATCTCAGTCTCCCTAACCAGACATCTAGTTGTCACAGCAACTCGAACTCGTCAAAAAAAAATCCTTTGTCTTCATCGAGCAACTGGTTCTATCCCCTCACTACTTTACTATCAGTTTTCTATCATGAAGCTTTTGCTTGCCCATCTCTTTGTGAAGGCATTGTTCGAAGACATTCTCACTAATCCCATCTTTCTCTTCATGTTTGCTGTTTGTTTCACTCTATGCTGCCTAGTTTTCCTATTGTCTTTGATCCTCATGTTAATTAGTTTATCATTGGTTGCATGCCTAATGTAATTTTTTTCTCTTGTGCCTTGTTCAGTTCCTGTTAAGCTTCCGCATCTTCGAGGACATTGCGTGTTTCTAAGACTTTTGTAAAAATCACCTATTCACCCCTCTAGTTGATAACTGGCACTTTCAAATACACGATGAACATTTTCATGTACATGGTGAATATTGTTTAGTACATGATGAACATTTTTATGATACATGCTCAACATTTTTAAAATATGCGATGAACATTCTTTTCCATACATAATTTATATATTCTTATACATGAAGGACATTTTTAGAATACAAGATGAGCTTGTTTAATACATGTTGAACTATTTTAAAAACATGCTGAATATTTTTAATACACTATGGATTATTTTCTCGTACACGGTGAATTTGTCTTTCAAACAATATGAGTATTTCAAAAGTAAACGACATTTTTTAATAAATGTTGATTTTCTAAAATACTATTTACGCAATCCCAAATCCACTAACCAGCATTTTCGACCCAAATGCGACAAGCAGACCCAACCGAGGAGCGCCTGATAGGAGGAGACACCCCACCCTTATAAATCATGTTCTATCGCCTCCTACAATTGATGTGGGAATAAACACAACAATCTTCCCCTCACACATCGCTCACCATGGGCCTGCTAACACCAGCATTTTCACCCACCAACCATGACGAACTACATGTGAGTCCCCCGAGATTTATTCCAGACACATGGGCTCTGGTATCAATTATTACGCAATCTTGGGTACGCTAACCAACATTTCCAACTCACACGTGTCAACCAAGCCTAATTGGATATCAACACCGACTTATGAGAGCCCTTGCGCCCCCTCCCAAAAAAGACTAGCCTGATAGGAGGGGACACCCCACCCTTATAAATCATGTTCTGTCTCCATCCACAATCGACATGGGCTTAAACCCAACAAATAAATGGTGAATATTCTATAATATAAAGTGTGAATATTTTTAAAATACACAAGGAACATTTTTTAATACATAATGAACTATTTTATAGATGAACAATGAACTTGTTTTGATACACGCAAAACATTTTTCAAATATAGGCTGGACATTTTCTATGCAGTATAATTTTTTTAGTTCAGCATGAATATTTTATAATACACAATTAATATTTATAAAATACATCATGAAATATTTTTTAACTACAAGTTGAACATTTTTAAAATACATGTTCCGGGTGTCTTATGGTTCTTTTTTCCTATTTTTCTATTTTTAAAATACATGAACCTTTTTCAAATGCTCGAGTACTTTTTCAAAATATCCACACATTTATTAAAACAATACAAGAGGAATATAAAATACAATGTGAAGGTTCTTTAAAACACATGAAGAATATTGTCTTAATACATGAGTAATATTTTTAAATAATACGAGGAACATTTTTGAAGAAAATAAGAATATTTTGAAATTACTTGATGAACAAAAATATAGGAACCAAAAGAAAGAAAAGAAAAATGAACCAAAAATGGAAAATGGAATAAGAAAAATAATAAACAGGAACAAAGGCTGGAACCAAAATTAAAACAAAAAGAGGTTAATTAAAAAGAAAGAAAAAACATAATATACCACACCCCCTCCTGCAGAAAACAAAGAAAGAATCAGGACATAAAACTGAAAAAAGCATGCACGTTGTGAATAGAAAATAAAACTAGCAAGGGCTTGCAGCGTTAGGCCTTGCCCATGTGGCGTGCGATGCGGTCGATATCAATGTAGATCTCGCCATGGGCGACACATAGGTGCTCCTGCCTGGAGCGCACTTTGCACGGAGGAGGAGCACCCTAGGGCCAAGACATCATGCATAAGGCTCATTGGTGTCATGGGGCGAACCCAATGACCAGCCGGCCTTGTTCGCTGTCTCAAAAAAAAAAAAAAACCGGCCTTGTTCGCAGCTGCTGATTTCTCCCACGAGTTGGTTTCCTTTTCCCCTCTTCTGTGTTTTATTTGATTTTTTCTTCAAAAAACTGGCCGTTGGGTTTGTTTATCCAAATGATAAGTGTCACACATGTGGCAAGAAGAAACACCGCTCTGACGTTTTTATAAGTAAAATTGTCATCCAAAAAAACGAAAAACAAAAAAAACTGAAACTTACCATCAAAACAGAAAGTTGCCATGCTTCACAACTAAAGTTGTCATCTCAGGGTAACTAAAGTTGCCATACAAAACTTCAGGGCGTAAATGCTTTTGTGCCACACATGTGGCACTTATCAGGGTCCTTTCTTTATGTATCTACAAATATATAAAAATCTATTAAAATAATATACATCTTTTAAAGAAAATGTTTAGAGTGTATTTTATTTTTATCATATATTAAATAAAAGTTCACTGTATATATAAATATGTTCACAATATATGTACAAAATTTACCAAACAATGAAAAAAGTTCTTTGTATATAAAAATGTCATCTTATATATAAAATATGTTCACCATATATTTTCAAAAATCATCATACATTGGAAAAAAGTTCACTGTATATAAGAAACTAGATGATGCCCGCACGCTACTGCGGGAACCTTGCTAAAAATTGCAAAAAATAGTTGCTACAGAAACATCTAAAACTAATTGGAAATCAAATGTAAGCTTAAAGGAATATTAATCGTATTAAAAATGAAAAATAAATTATAGTTAAAACAATGCCATTTCTAGTATAATGTGAAGGATGAACTCTAATATAAAATAACTTATGAATAGCATGCATGAATTGATTATGTGGCAGCATTCCATGCATAGAGTAATGCAAATAAAATATAATTTATTATTTGCATGCATTAGTTGCTTATGTTGCAGGGTTTCATAACTAGAAAAAATAGGTAGTGAGTTGTAGTTTTTTAGAAATAGAATATTCTTCACTGTTTACAAGAAAAAATGTTCACCATACATTGATTTTTATATATATTTAGAAAATTTTCACCATATATAAAAAACTATTCACATTATATAAAAAATATAAATAAAAAATAGGAGAGTAAAAACGAAAATAAAAACCATATATAAAAAAGAATTAAAAATAACCAAAATAGAATTAAAACAGCAAAACATTTGTTTTAAAAACAGAATAAAAACCAAAGAAAAAACCGCATTCAAAGTAAAATAAGAATGGAAAAAATAACCAAAATACAAAACCGAAAAAACAGCAAAGCACAGGAAAAAGAAAAATACTGCAGCTGCAATGGACGAAACAGTAGCCAGCAGGCCGACACACGAAAAAACCCAACCCACCCCCAACCTGGCCGGCCCAACTCGTCTCTTCCTTGCGTCCATGCGTGGTCGGCTAGGCGGCGGCGGTGACCACGCCGTGGACCATTTGTCCTCCAATCTCAGCTCCGTTGTCATGGCGTATACTCCAGCGCCACGGCGAGGTTTGGGAGGTTTGTTTAGGAGTGGGTCGACATGCGCTGTTTCTTCGGTTTGTGGCGTCAGCGGCCTTTGTCGAGGAACGGTTGAACCGGATCTGGGTTTGAGGATGACGGCCGGCGGCCTTGCATTTCTTGTCCGACTACTTCGGTTCATGACGAAGGTGCTGGGGTCCGAGGGGCATGGAGAAGATCTCCGGCTGACGAGCCACAAGGTACTCGATCTCGCCGCTCGCGGCGGGTTGCTTAATCGGCTCACAAAGCACTTGCTGCGATGGTGTTGCCTCGACCTTGGTGCGATGGATTCATCCCTCTGTTCTCTCCGGCGACGCTCCGGCGGCGGTAGTTTACAGAAGAGAACGATGGTGTTGCGGTTTGCAGGGATCTTCGGAGACTAATTTGTATTATTTCTTTTTTGAGGGTCCTTTGTGCAATATTTCCGAGAAAACCGTCCGGTTTGTTCTCGTGTGGTGTTACCTGCATTTCTGTAACTGTTTTCCTATATAATGGATGCGTGATTACTGTAAAAAAAAACTCATCTCTTCCGTGAGCGTCGCTTCACCTATTTGCCGCCTTTGAGTGGCGAATAGGATCTACCACTAGGGCCACCATGGCAACTTCTTTCGTCTAATGGGCTCTAAATTGGTCTCTTCACAGGTCCACGATGAACGGGGCTGTTATCTAATATCCAACACCCCTAAAAAATGAATTTAATATCCAGCTTATCGTTCAGTGAATAAAAAGGAACGGCTTCAATGCTTTTTTGCGGATCTGAATGGGATCAATCCTTTCAAAGAAAAAAAAAACAGCTTCAAGTAGTGAACTGATGATTCAAAAAAGACAAAAATGCTGAACTGGCAGATAAAGATCACAACTTCACAAGAAACACCGAGTTCATTCAATCAATAAAAGGAAGCAACTAAACAAGAAGCACGCATCCGGAAGCGTTTACTCTCCCGTGAAAAGGCATGCCTCAAAAACAAGAGAGAAAGAAACAAAATGGTACTAAAGCTGTGATAAGTACTATGCATCGGAAGGAGTAGTAGATTGTTTTGCAGTTCGCTAGGAATGTGCATTTGATTGAAAGGATGGTAGTACGAAGGATCACATTAGAGCAGCACGGTTTCCAGCTAATTAAGGTTTGCACCTATTGATAAGTTAAGTAGCCAACAAGTAATGACTGTAACTAAACTGGCGAGTGACGACCAGAGGATGGGGCTCTTTTTATCTCGCTACATTTTTTTTTTGAGAAACTTTTATCTCGCTACTAGGTGGCCAAACCAACCTACCTACAGATTCCATATCGTTTGACATTACGATGAGGCACTCACATGGCCTGTTTGTGTGTTTGGGGCCACCCCTTTCAGGAAAGGCCTTTGCTGCACACAGTAGCTACCCTACTCTCGGGTTGCACGGTCCAGGCAGGGGGTGAATGGAGTAGCTAGCCAACCCGGTTGGAAGGATCCAACTAACCTCCTGAATGATCATGTATGGCCTATATATCTTTCATGCGAAGAAACATGCATTAGCCCACCATCACAAAAGCTAACTGAACTACTGTCGAGTATTGTGCATGTACATGTGCATGCATGTATACTTTTAGATGCTTGAAATCCTTCTCTTCTTTCTTTTCGATATACCAAAACTATGCTAAAATTACCATATGGTAGAAATAGTACGATGTACCGTAAAAAATATCTAGAAATAGAGATGTCACCAGACATTCTGACACAACAGTAAAACATCCGGCTATTGACTTAGTGGACCATTTTATATCTCATGTATGACATTTGTTAGGTCCTTGAAAACAACAAATTACGGCTGTGGATCACAACTCTTAGATTTTTATAACTGTATCCAAACATATCATGGCCATTGAGTTTTCATAATTGTATCTAAACGATTACGACCCTTAGTTCATCGTCGTATCGGCACCGAAACGAATCACGACCCTTCAATCTTTATATTGTACTTAAACATGTCATAGTCTTTATATTCACATAACTGTACATAAAACGCATCACAGTCGCTAGATTTGTTATAATCCTGTATAAACAAAAAAAATGTTGGATCTTCAGATAGGTGTTATTAAGCGCACACAGTCTCCTAGCTAGAAATCATGCGCACCATGCCAAAAAATATAAAGGAAACACAAACACTTAAAAACCAGAAACAAATATTTACCAAGAAGAGCAAACATGTGTATAGTTAAAGCAACGTGCATACATATGTTAACTCATTTTTTAATTACCTATGAGGCTTATTTCAAGAATTTGCTTTTGTTTTTGTATTTAAAATCACAAACAACTGCGATTACCTTACCACGTGGATCCCATTGTGGATAGAAGTATGCATATGAAAAACAATGTGTAATTGTTAATGATAATCCAAGAAAATGGTTCTTCAAAATTGAAAAATTAAGATAATCGCATACACATGAGTTGTTTTTATATGCTTCCCAGTACATCATCATTAATTCCAAGTAATACACACATGTATATAGTGAGTGAATTAGCAATAGGATAAAACTATGCATTGCGTAATTGTTCTTTGCCATGGTAAATTGCTTACTTTGAAAAATAGATTATAAATACGTAAGTTTGTCTTGAACAATAAATTTGACACGATTTATTTGGTATGGTCAAGGTTTACTAGAATTTTCATTAAAAAGGACGACGAGGCCAAAGGAAGCAAAATTACAAGGAGAGAAACATAGCTGGGTCGGGGGTGGGGTAACGCGGCACCGACCATGGTCGCAATAAAATAAAAGGCCTTATCATTGCATCATGAGTTTATTATTTGTCCCTGGATGAAATAATGAAGTGAATCACACTGTTGTTCATGCACACAAATGCCAAACATATATGGCACTCACGTGGTAGCTGGTCTGAGACTTGAAGCTAGCAGTTTAGCCATATATATGGCCCATAATTAGTCCGAACCGAAAATTTCCTGTTTTGAAGAAAAGATGGCAACAAGCAAGTGACTTATCATTGAAGCAAACAAAAGGATAAAAAAGTTGGCTTGCTTTCTCTCTGTGCCAGTAGAGGAGCACCATTTGTCCTGTGTCCCTAGTGAGACAACCTAGCTAGCCTTTCTTTTCGCGCTTTCTGTTTTTTTGCATTGCGAGGACCTTGGTAGGGCAGTTTTGGCCCTGAGATTGAGATGCCACTTCTCTTTCCTGTCCTCCCCCGTCTCCATCTTTTTCCTGCGCGCTCTCTTTTTGTTTCATTAATCTGTCGATCTCTGACATGTTGAGGTGATCCACCACTACAGTGTGAGGGCGATGGGGGCACATGGTGTGGTGGCTCGGCTAAAAAGGGACTCAACAACCGAAAGGATGGAGCAAGTAGCAACTGATGGGTGATAGCAAGGGGAAATGAGGCCTAGCGAAGGGCATCTTGGGTGAAGTAGGAGCACGTACTCAGTTGAAGCTTACTCTTGTTACCATTTACCAAGGGTCAAGGGACATTGTTTGGGAACCGCCTCTTCCCCGGCTTCTGAACTCACTATCCATAAGATGAGAACATCAAAACAGCATCAACTCTCTTCAGCATGGGCTCCATATGATGATAAAAAAAAAATACACGCCTGGCAGTCATTTCCTTGAGCTGCGTGAGTGTGCCCGTGCCATCCATCCGGTCCTATCAGAGAGAGGCTCTCGAGTCTCGACGAGAAGTTTGGCGATCGGGTACAGTGCGTAGCAGAGTAGCGGCTAGCAGCACAGTAAGGCACCAGCAAATGTCCCGCCCTAACCTACTTGGTCTCCTCGTCGTGTTATGCCCAAGAAGAATATCACCCGAGCTGGCAAGCCGATTGGCGGGGCCACATGCAGAGGGTATCGGTGGACAGTGGGCAAGGTAGAGCCATCGCTGGGCACGTCCACTATCCACCACCACTAGCTAGCCCGGTCCATGCATGCAATACCCGCATCGATGCATTGCATGCATGGGGTATCTAGTCGCTAGTCTAGAAGTAAACGCTCCTCCTCGGAGATGACAGGTGGGGCCCCGCGGCTAGGAGGGCCCGTAGGTGGTACGCGCGCCACGTGTATCCCATATCGTTTTGTCTCGTTGTAACCCAGACGGAACAAACCCGGTCCAGGCCGGTCCGGTCCAAGGCTGCATGCAAAGTGCAAACGCAATGAGGTAATGCACGAGTGATCATGGCAGGATATGTAGTAGCAGTGGGTGTACGACGTACCGTCTTGTTGCCGTTGGCCGTTCTTGGCTTTGCGATATACGACGTGTACCACATGTGTCTTTTGAGTCAAGGGCCAAATCATTGTATCGGCACTATGCCTCACTAGCTAGTAGTATTTGGAACCTCGAATCACAGAAGCAACTAACTGGATAATGATCCGCAATAATACAAGCGTTTCATCATGTCATATCTTCCCATGGACCATGCATGCTGCATTGTCCATCGATCATGCATGGATATTGGAACGAGAGGAAGAAAGAAAAGAGGCAAGATTTTTCCAGATAGATACAAGGCCCAGTGCAGGTTTTGTGTTGTCTTTCTGCCACTCTCGATCGATCTGTTTCCTACGACGCGCATAGCAGGCCGGCCGCGGCCGGCCACCGGTCTGTCCAGTGGTGGGCGCGATGCCAAGAGCAACATTGCTCAATTATGGACCGCCTCTTACCGTCAGGCTGTGTGGAGGGCCGGCCGTTTGTTGATCACTGTGGTACCTGTCTGTGTTGGCATCGTGGCTCCCCTCCCCATGGCGAGTGATCCCTGCCGACCACGAGCCCACGACCACCATGGAGTTGTGTGCGGTTCAGGCTGGAAACCAAACTGGCAAACGCAGTTCTCTCAAGCTAGCAAAGCTTGACCTCCTGGAACGAGCGGTGTAATTTCATGGGGAATCAAATCTCGCGAGCGCATCCTGCAAACGGCCGGAAATCGGAGCTGCTCAAATCCAGAGCTATCCTCGTGATGCATGTACTAGCTATCTAGTCATCTCACCGGCTGGCCGAGAATCTTTAAGCAGTAGCCGCCTACTTTTCCTTTTGAGTTTATCACTATCGAACAGAAAAACTCTGTGCTAAGCCGCTAAACCCACGCGACAACCGGCCGGTTGCATCAACCCGTCGCGGTCAGGTAAGGTAAAATCTGCAGTCTGTGGTCGTGCATTGCTTCCTCTGCCTGCCTAAATCCCACGGTTCGATCGCTTTGGCTGCCGGAATCCAATCCCATGGTGACTCGCACATGCAATGCATCAAAGCCGTCCCCGTCGCTTCAAATTTCTGCGTGCGCCTGCATGTATGGCATGCATGTGTCATGTGTGTGAGCCGTATCCGTATCCGAAGGAGGGAGAAACTACATACGTACTCCTCGTCGAATCTCCGATGGTCGTCGCGACGGACAGACGGACTGACGGAGACATAGATATCACATACGTGTCGCACCGGCCCCTCCCTGCACTCTCTCCAGCCAGTGCGACACGTGTGTACGTAGCTCTGTCGCGCCGTCACGTACGTGATCTAGTACGTAGTACGTACAAGCGCGCGGGCGGTGAATGCTACGCGTAGGATCTATTCGTAGGTGTAGGATTATCGCGACGAGCAGAGCCTGAGCCTCGCTTTCACCACATGATATCATGCGGTAGTTTATTTTCAGAGATGGATGGGTGGGGAGGGAGGAGGAGGTAGGGGTCGTCCGGGGGGCAAAAGTTAAAGCGAACAAAAAGACGATACGCTTTACACGGCTGCCTGTCTCTTTCTTTCTCTGAGGACGAGTGAGGACAAATGGCTCAGCAGGGCGGGGCAGTCAAGAGCCACTCCTGCTGCTGCTAGCTTAGCTAAGGGTGAAAGCACCCCGGTCAGTCACCTACCATGCTGCCAAAGCTTCACCAATGGGCAACGCCATTAATGCATGGCCGAGGCCGTGAAAGATGCTTTGCTTACTTTAGCCCTGCACACGGTCAAACCGAGCGCCTCCGCATTGCATTTGAACGAGAATAACAATCCAGGTCAAGAAGATAAAAGATGAACTGCGTACAACAGTCTCGTGTAGCACTAGCCATCCACACTGCATGCCGCAGGCGACCGTTTTGCGACGGCACGGCACAGCGCCTGCAGCGTCCCTGCGCGCGATCGAGGACAGAAAACGGGGTTGAAGACGCACTGAACCAAAGCTACAGCGAAGCCAGGCAGCGCAGCCGGCGGCACACGCGGCGGAGCAGCACGCAGGCAGGGGCAGGGGCAGGGGTCGGCGTGGTGCGTGTCAGCGCGCGGCACCGATCGACGGATCCGCCCCCGCCCGCCTGCGTCGCCGTACGTGCATCTCGATCGGTTCGCGCGCGCGCGGCAGCGAGGGGAGCAGCGGTACGTCCGCCGGGCCGTCCCGTGCGGTGCGTGCCTAGGGGTGGCAAGAAACGCGTTGGGAATTGGAGCGGCCAGCGTGCCGGGCGTCGCTAGCCCTGCCCGAATGTCTCGCCTCGCTGCGCCGATCAATCCCATGTTGGTTCGCGCTCGCTGCGGCTGCCAGGTCGCGCGCGGGGGCAGCTCCCGTACGCGCTCTGCCTCGGCCCGGCCTCGAGACTGTGCGGCTGACAGCATGCCGCACAGAAGCGAGACTAAGCCGTGCTTATACGGTTCTTCTTCCAGGATGACCTCACCATCGTCACGCAGTTTTCACGTTCAAACAGTGGAATCGTGGCTAGCAGTCAATGACACATTTTTTAGGCCGCTCTCAGTGTTACACCGTGCCGCCGTCTCATAGTTTGCCGCGTCAGATTTTTGTCTATGTGATCAGTTACGGAGCCAAATAGGCTCTTCCCAGTGCTCCATGACGTACATGTGTTAAGAGCGCCACATAGACAGAAAAGTGATGTGACAAAGCAATTAAAGAGGAGAGAGAGCACTATGATGATCATAAAAAGAAACGATGCTAAGCACGTAGACCTATGCAAGGTTAAGGGGGCCAGTTCTTTTGGTGGCTCGTAGAATAAGCTGGAATAAGCTGCCTCCTACCCAGCTTATTCTAGAAGCCCAACCAAATTTATTGTTTTAGAAGCTTAGCGGTTAAGACTTGACTAGTAGGCTTCTAAAAAAAAATTGGTTAAGCTTCTAGAATAAGTTAGGTATGGGGCAGCTTATTCTGAAAACTCAAAAAAGCCAGCAAAAGAACTGGCCCTAACCAACCAATGCATGAGTATGTTTGGGTGTTAAAATATTAAATAAGGAAGGCTTAGCTACACACCAATGCATTGGACAGAATAGTTGCTAAGCTTATTATCTTAGCATCGGTGCATTGGAAAAGGCCTTAAAGAAGGTTAGGAAGGCTAAACCATGAAAAATTACGCCTTTGGCAACTAATAACTGCAAATTCCCTAATTTTCCAAGGAAAAACTTGAAGGAAACTGGGCCTAGGCCCCCGCTAAGCACCACAGCCTTCGCCGTGCATACTTGTAGTGGGGAGTATCATACATTTAGTATCATGAATATGATACTACTACTACCTCCGTCCGGGTTTATTATTCACCATCGCATTTTGGGTCAAAGTTTGATCATATATTTGACCATCAAAATATTAATGCATGTTATAAAAAATTTATATTGCTGGATTCGTATTGGAAGTCTCCAATGATATTATTTTTACGATGTATAGCTTATATTTTATTACTAATTAAAATCATGGTCAAAATATGACCCAAATACGAGGGGCTAGTAAATCACGATGGAGGTAATATATGAGAGCAGTCTAAGTGCATCGGATCTTAACTATATTTAATGGGCATTAAATAGACATTTAGATATTGCAGTTCAAGTGCATTATTTCTAAAACAAACCCCATTTAATGCCTTTTGTGAGAGCAAAGTTATAAGATGTCTTGGTTTTGATGCTAAGATCTACTACCTCCGTCTTGATTTACTAGCCCCATCATATTTTAGCTCATATGTTGATCATAATTTTAACTAACAAATATAAGCCACGACACTTATTATTGATCAGAGGGATTACATCATTGGTGCCAAGGGTGAGATCCCTGTAAACTTTGACGTTTCTGGAATACCAGATCTTCCACATGATTGTGAATATAATGAATGGTTTAAGCAAGGATGGGAGTGAAGGGGTCAAAAGTGCCGCTTAGAGGTTGTTGATGGGTTGGAAGGCGGGTGTGATATTGACCTTTAGCCATATGCGGTGTGCATAGGGGCATTCGAAGAAGAGACGACATCTGGACTCTTGTGTGTTGTTTTAGAGGGGGCGATGGGTCATGATCAAGAATAGTTTTCCTTTTTAGGGTCCGACGAGTGTTGAGACGATCCATGCGTAGTACACCCGTAGATTTAAATGCGAGTAGGGACGTCGGATTCCCAAATGTGAGAACGCTCGATTTCCACCATCTGATCGGCCAGAGCTGCGTAGGATCATTTAGTGGTGAAGATGCCACCTCCAAGGATAGTGCGTACATCTCATGTTCCCTAGAGACTAACCCGCATCAAGAGAACATGCAAAGAACAGAGCCCCGTAGCCACGACAATGGTTAGTCGTCTACACAAGTATTAGCCAATCCCCTCATGGAATATTGTATCTACAAATGCATTAGGCTTGAGGTGGTGTCAAAAAATGGCAGTAAAGGTTGTTGCAAGTGGTTATGCAACATTGTTGACTAAGCAAATGGTTACATCTAACAATCTGATCTAGTCAAGACTCACGAGTGAGAGGGTGTGTAGTCCCGTTAGGGGTGCGTGGCCTCGGGTATGAGATGTCAATCCAGAGACGTGTCGGTGACCAATATGTCGGCACAAAGCGAGTTTCTTAGCTATTATTTCTCTTTGACCCCATTGTGCGGAAGAAATTTCCCTCGAACCTGATTGTATGGATGGATAACCTCAAAGAATATTTAGCCACACCATGATTGATAACACTTGCTTCATATGAAAGATGAGCTACAAATGAGCCATGGGGTATATCATATGACCTTTGGACTTGTACAATATCACTAACACCCTTGGGGGGAGTGAAAAGTAGGGGTCTCTTCTCTCTTGGTGTACCCTACAAAAGACCCAAGATATCCTACAAGGGAAATATAAAAGCAATGGTAGTTAGTCTATGCACTTGATCCATGAGATGGAGGGTCTTGCTCCATGGGCATAATGAGCCATGTGATGGACATGCTTCTTTCTTCGGCGTGGGCTTTGATTTATTCCGACTCTCTCTTTTATGCTAATATTATCTTTGGCTTTTGGCATTTTACTCCCGCCCTTCATGGGATCATGAGACCCTAATCAAGAGACAACTTCTCCCTATGACATGAGTATTCAATAGAACCATCCATGTCAGAACATGAACAATTCTTAGCGGGTGTACTATTTCTAGCAAATTATCCTTAGTGAGCATACTATTTTTTCTTCACTACTAGCCACATAAAATCTGGTGTTAATTCCCGAACATTCAAGCTTTCAAATATTCTTAAAAGGTGAATGCACTTGATATGTAGTAATACACGAGAGCTACACCGAAAGAATCAACATATAAATAACCACTTTTACATAACAACCAGCCACATTTCTCCTCATCTTTTGTGAGAGTCGTGGAGATACATCGGGGCTTTAGGTTCTCCCGCAAATCGACAGTGAAAATGATGATCAATTAGGCAGACGATGAACTGAAGTGTAGATTAGACTGTATGACGAAAGTAAGTGGAGGGGATTCAATCTTTCCATATTCGAGCGACCTTCTAATCACTTCCATACATGTATGAATGTGAACAACTTTGGCGGCCCTAGTTGGTCAATGAAATATGTCCATTACACTACACATTCCTTCGAAGATTGTTTATATTTTAGGGAATATTGTTCTCAAGTAAGTATGGCTTTATGTTTCCTAGCTATCCAAGAAGATTCACATCTTGAAGGATCATGCATAGATTAGGTGGAAGTCTTTATATTAGAAAAGGAGAGAACACTAAATCCTTTTAAAATTATATTCAATATTGTTGTACTCGCTACTTCTTATATACTAATTTACCATGATCAATCAACATCTCGGATAAAATTCCCCTAGCAAGTGGGACATATTAAAAATTATCACAAGTAAAAAGGTTGTCAAACCCTCGGTATAACCTTCGTCCTGGTTTACTAGCCCAGCTCGTATTTTGAATTTGATTTTGATCATGATTTCAACTAATAAATATCAGTTATACATAACAAAAATAATATGATTAAAAACTACATTTTAATGCAAGTCCAGCAATATAATTTTTGATAACATGCATTAGTATTTTTCTAATCAAATATGTCTTCAATTTTGTGACCCAAAATACAGCGGACACTAATAAAACCCAAGCGGGGTAGATGTAGGTACACTGTTCAGACTTACCCATGTGTGACATAACACAATTTTTTGGGAGTGTCAAAACAGAAATAACGGTCCTAGTGGGAGGGTAATCGTGACACTATTCATCACTAGTAAAACGCCCGTGCGTTGCCACGGGCCTTTTGTTGTATATAAAACTCGATGAAATTTTGTCCCTTTTCAATGATATCGTCTCAAGACCCTTGTTGGTGGATTCCTTTTGAATTTCAACATAATCCATCTCCAACTGTCTCATAATCTACAAAAATAAATGTATATATAAACACACCTTTTGTATTATCATGCGCAACAAACATATAAAGCACAATTATTTGCATGCATCTCTTCTGAATGTTAAAACTCAGTGATTTTTTGGTCAGATCCACCATACAAATGACTTGTTAGGGTATTTGATATTTTTCACTATATAAAAGCACGAGACATTCCTCTCATAGCGAACAACCGCTTTTCCTAAAAAATGTGTCGCTCTACTTCTTCTTATAATTAACTGCTCGTGTGTTGCAACAGGCTACACATATTATAATGATTTATCATCGACAACAAGGCATACTTCTTCGTCTTCTTTACCCACTATCTTCGCCTCTTTAATTCAAGCTCATCACATTTGTCAATAGCGCATACAGGTCTTAACCTGGCGTCAACTCCCTCCCTTCCTGCCTCAGATCAAATCGCCTGGCAGATCCAGTTTTAAAAAAGGGATATGGCAACACATCAGGCCTAAAACTACACACGAGACGAAAACACTTGCTAGAACAATACTGAATGGATTTAGCTATAGGACGGACAAGAAGCCATTGAATAATCAAAACATTATAGCCCTAATATAGCAAGGACTCAAGGCGGCATGCAAGACACATTGATCAAGGTAACGTTATTCACCCACATACGGCGCTTAAGCACCGATAACATGGCAAAATCACAGCATGCAATCATGACTCCTGGATTGTATGGTTGATATGCTCCTGCCCTACACCACCACTACCACCATCAATTACAATCCTCCCCTGCACCACCACTGCCACCATCAATTACATTGTTTGTTGCTACCGTGTTACGAGTATGGGGAATAAGTAGCTGCATCACCATTGTTGTTTATATTCCGTCCAACTGTGTTGCTCCTGATTGTCTTTGCATGAGCTTTGCGGCACTGAAAGCGCAAGTGGATAAATAAGTTAAAGGTGAATCACACCCTTTTGAGGTACCATCGTATAGTGTATTATTTATTTGTCAAAATCACAATCATAAAAGTTATTTTTCATTATGCAATAAATATACGGTTCAACCAACAACTACGTGGAGAAAGCACATAATGATAGATCGCAAATGTGACAGAAATACTGCTTATCCATGAACCTGGCCAATTAATCAACAATTAAATCTAGTTTAGAAATGTCAACAACCAGATATGGCAGAAATTAAACACATAGTACATTCAAGATTAAGGTGGGGAAGAAACTGGAAAGCAGACTAACACACATCACTTGCATCCAGTCAGTGTAAAGAACATCACAAATACCACATGATCACCTCTATCATGGACTTGTGGACCGGTTGGGGCAGAAACAGATAAAGGGTCTCTCGGTAACCAACCAGTTTACGGTATACTGTTTCATAAGCTCCTTCGGTCATAACATTTCCAAAATCACAAATTCAATTAGGCTATTGTTGTAATTTAGTATTTAATTTAGATTCAGACGGAGCCCATTTTATAGTGAAATCGAGATTTGGACACATCATGCAAATATAGTTCAGTATTCAGAATTTAAATCACTTGAACAGACCTGACATCATTTGGCAATTTAGATGGCCAAGACTAAAAGGACGATTAATGATTACAGATTTCAGAAACAACTAACCAAATATGAGAGGTGATTTTTCATGCAAGTGCATCATTTTAGAGAATGTCATGATGTAAAAATTCTAGAATTCTAGATTGGAAACAACATGAAACCTGAAAGATTGGAGAATAGTAAATTTTGGATCAGCAAAACATAATGACGCCGAAGATCAACTCTGAAGAACATTAAATTATGCACATGAGGTTCCTGATGAATTGAATACCTGAACAGTCACAAATAGCCGAACTGAGCGCAAAACCTAAAGTTCCAAACCTAACGTGAATAATAGCTGCGGGTGAGTTGACAACACATGTGTATTTGCAAATGACTGAATACATACACATGGTCCAATAAACAAACATCAGTAATCAAAATTCTAGATAACCATAAACTATTTGCTCTTATTGCGAATACTTATTGGCATATTACTATTGCAATATAAATAAGTAGAGAAGGCATACACAGATACACTACAGCAAAAAAAGGAGATTCCGCTTCTCTTTCCATGAGGGGTGCTAGGGATTTTACCTCTGCAAACCGTAACCATGGTTGTACTCAACAATATAGAATCTGCAGAAATAGAAAAATGCTAGATATGATAGGCGACGGAGTGGACAGTGCCAGCCTGGACTGATGGACTACGATGAAGGAAGGAGAGGCATGTAGGAGGCTAAAATGCAGCTGTCAGCGATCACCTAAATCAACTGAAGAAACAAGTACCGTAGAGGAAAATAGCTACCTTTTTGAAGCATTGTTGGTTGATTTACAAGCTTCATAAGAAATCATAATAAAAAGAATGAAAAAAACATTACTGACTTAGTTCACCGACCAAGAGCAGAAGCAATAAAAAAGACTTCTGAACAATTTTGAAATAATATCAATCTCGTACATAGTGGAGTTCGTCTTAACACCAACTTTAGCTTCACAAAAATTCTAGCTTGGCTAATTTGCGTAAACCATGAAATCTATAGGCAGTTAAATGTGGTAGGCTAAAAAAACACATCAGAAAAGAATGACAGGTTTTATGTTAATTAATACATTAAGAAAATGGAGTGCATTCAAATCAAAAAAAGAATCACATAAGAGACTATTAACTTCTTCGAGTAGTAGAGAAGCACTATCAATAATCTCAATAAAGCTACATACTATTCAGTTTCGAAAGGCTGAGGCGACGTTTGCAGCGTTTTTTACGGAGACTATGGCGGCTTACGCCGGCGTGAACCACTTCATAAAACTGAGAAATATACAGAGTCCAATGAGTACACGGGGATTAAGAGAAATAAAAGAAGGGAAAACAATTTAAAATCTCACATATAGGTGATACAGCAGAGTGCTCCAATTCGTAAGGTGTCATTTCTTAATTTCATGTGAATACCTGTTGGACCACAGCAGAAGATCATCATCAATCTTGTTAGGAGTAATGTGCAATTCCTCAAAAACATCCCGGGTGACCTTGGAGTTTCTACGCTTCCAAGAGATCTTTGACTGAATCAGCATTGAGTGGATGAAAACTCATATGAGCAGTAGTCTCTAATTCATTCGAGAGCAGACAATGCGCCTACTGGTGTATGAGCACTATACAATCCCGCCATCCCACTTTACCTATCAAATTAAGTAGCAATCCTACTATCAGCTGCACACTGTATATATATCAGGAGCAATCAACAGTATACATATATCAGTAGCAGCATATGAAGCAATCAGCCACACACCCCAGTTCTCTCCCTTATGTTCTCACCACAGCTGCCTCGGTAATATGATATACAAATCAGATCATAGTATACGCTTGTTCAGAAGAGCGGATAAAAATAATTTAACAATTTTCAATGACCTTAATTGAGATCATCTAGGTTCAGAACTATCTGATGTGAAATAAATCAAGATAAATTTCAGCGAGGAATAAAGTAAGCTGGTTGCAGCACAAACATTGTCAGTTGTACATATGTACTTCAACAATGATAAGCATTAAATTCCCTTATTTAATAGTTCATACAATTCTGATCGGAGGTTCAGAGTAGGTGGTGGTGCTGACTATGGGAGGAGGAACAGACGCCCTGCCGCAGCTGGTCCGGCCGCTGTGTCTCTCGATGATTCCGATAGCCGTGGTCTACACCCACACTACCTGCTCTTTGACACTTCAACAGTATAGTCTGCGCCAGTAGCTAGCCATGGTGGTGGAGATGCGAGAGAATATGCCCATCCTAGGGCACCAACAACCTGACCGCCTCCCTCCAATGTCGATGATAGAGGCGATGACCACGGTAGGGAAGAATCCCTTCTTGCCCCGTGTGCAGCGTCGAAGGTGAGGAAGAGATGTCCATCTCGACCGGTGCAGTGCCAGATGGGACGAGGGGAGGTTTATCCGGTGGCGATTGCGGACCTCGGCGGCGTCGATATTGTACCTCGGCGATGTGTCCCGACGGCGACCTGGAGGTCCGTAATGAAGACGGCGGCGGCTCCTCTCGGCAGCGGTATCCTAACGGCGATCTGGAGGTCTGCAACGAAGGCAGCGGCGCCTCCTCCAGGACCTCGACGCCGGCTCCTCGTCGATGGCGGCTAGGGCCTGGTTTCTGTCGACATAACGAATAGATCGGCGGCGGCGAAGAGATCCGCGATGGCGGCTGGGACGTGGTTCTAGTTCTAGTCGTCGTTGCAAGGGGTCCTCGATCCCAGGGTCATGTGAGGGGGCCTCGATCGTCCGATTCTTCTGGTTTTTTAGTCGTGAGAGGGGGCCTCGGTCGTAGTCCGATTTTTTTTCGTGCAATGGGTCTTCGGTCATCGTCCAATTTTTTTTCATGCGAGTGGACATCGCTACGTGGTCGTAGTCCGTTTTTTCGTTAATTGCGACCGATTAGTCAATGATTTTTTAATTCATTATTTGTTTCCATAAAATCCGTTATTTTGTTTCCTAAATTAAATGCATTGATGAAATAGATAGATTGGTTTGAATAAATTAGGAAAGGTACATATGTGATATTTTATACGTTAGGAAAGTATTGTTTATGATTTTGGAATTCTTAATTACCTATTATTAATGTGATTAAATCGAATCATCACCTGCCAAAGCAAGTACAAAACAAAATCTTCCGCTTTAACGGTGGATTTGGTTTTTTAATGAGAGGGAGAAAATAAACCAATGGGAGGGAACGGTACGAGGCGGGATGAAAAAACGGACGAAAATAAACCAGACGAAATAAACCCGGAACGGAAGCTACCAACTCCCCAATTAGGAGTAGAGATTTCTTTCCGTGCCCTGGCAATTCAACTTTGTACTATACCCTACAACTTTGTGGTCCTCCGTGTAGGAGTAGCATAAAAAAGAGGCCATAGGGGCTGGATCATTCTTGTCTGTCTCCGTTGCATTAAGTTGGCTCCCCCTCCTACGGTTTGTAGGCCCATCTTTGCTACGCAAAAGCCTGGTGTGCTACCACCGACCTAGCAGCCAAAAGCAAACCCAGCCCAACGTGCAGCCGCTACATGAACAAGATCATCATTACCCATGGACGATGCATGCAACAACAAATATGTCCATGTTCTCCATGGAAGCGTTGCCACTTCTAAAAGTAGGAATGGCTAGGGCGAGATAATGCATCATTTCTCTCTCTCTCTTTTGGAACCGAAGTGTTCAAACTCATACGTACATGACAGCCGGAACAAGGCAGGGGAAGACAGGGACAGAAGTGTACGAACCCGTGTGGATTTTAGTCGGATTCCAAGGCAATTAATTTGTTTGCAACATATATATCCAAGGCAAATGTGTCCATTAGGCAATGATGATATGCCATGCCATGTATATGGGACAATTTCTTCCCGTTGTTTTCTAGCTAGCTTGCACTAGAGAACACCCTAAGCTAAGTGCCGCACATGTATGTGTGTGAGTGTGTGTTGTAACAGTGAACCAGCTAGGACAAAGGCAACTAGAGATGATGGGCACACTAAACTGGGCAGGACCACAGGCTTACATGTGCCAAAGCGAGCAGCATGCATTGCATGCACTTTGTTGCTTCAATACCACACTACTACTACTACTAGTAGCTACCAGGCACTTGCTTCTCTGCATAGTTGTCAAGCATATTGCCATCATCATCCTTGACACGTCCATATATCCATTGTTAAGGGGGTAATGAGTAGTTGGGTACCAGCTAAGTGTACTGCAGGGGTGCTAAAGCTCGACGCCTCAATCTTTACGGGGAATATGGAACGAAATCTCTCCTAGGCCTAAGACAGGATCTCTCGGGAATAAAGGGATTTGGTTCGCGTGTGCGAGTCTCTGCGCCTTAAGCTTCGATCGGCTCGAATAATGATTAGGATTCTTGTGCGGGCGCATGAAGGAATCATGGCCGCCGTGATCGCCAAAATCATGGTCGCTAGCTGAGGCTCGCATGTGTGTACGTGATCTCGACCGATGCCTCGATCGTTCTCTCTCTCTCTCTCTCTCCCCCCCATCACCGCCCCATTCCCTGACCATTCCAATAAACAAAGCCGGCGGGCGCGCGTACGGACGCTCGCGCTGGCCGTGGCCGCCATGAGCCGTGCACATGCTGCGGCCAAAGCTTCTCGCTGAATCTAAACGCTTTCCGAGAGCAAGCAGAAGATTGGCGCCTGCTTTTTGTGTGTATATATTCTTTGCCGATCCACTTGATGGCCTTTTTGTGATCGAAAGGCCAACGACGACATGGGCACCAGGTACCTTCTCCTGAGCTAGAGATCGAAACCATGTAAGGTAGAGGTAGGTAGGGATTGAATTATATGGCGCCGAAGATATGCATGCATCGGGTGCAAAATCAAACCAGTGACTTATACTTGAATGCATGCATGCATGTGAGTGAGTACCAAGTACCAGGCTCGACAATGCAACAACTGTTCCATACGTTTTGCTCCCTGTCCGTGTGCATATAATATACGCGAGCCACCACGTACGTACATGTGGATAACTGACGCCGCTGTATGTACATACCGATCTTCCTTGCTAGTACTACGCATATGTTTGCGCCCATTCAGCGATAGATCCTGTACTTTCTGCTCAGCGTGTACACGGCTCGTCGTCGGAGATTTGGCACGATCGAAACGTTCCGATCGGCGGAGCAGTGTGATGCGCGGCTGCCCATCATGCGTTTGCACGATCGATCTACTGGTGGAGAATAGGTCAAGCAGGTCAGGACATGGTATTTTAAATCGGTCCAGACCGCAGTACACGACCTGCGTACGCAGCAATTCAGTTTTAGAGGGCTCAAATAGTGTAAGGTGGATTGTCCATGTCACGCCGGACGACGAGCGGGGACAGAGACGGGAATCTTACGCGATGTTCTCTAGCGACGCCCTCCCTAGCTAATTAAGGCAGCCCATGCATTCCTTGTGTTTCTCACCGAGGTTGGGTTGCATCAGCTACAGCTAGCTGGTCTCATCCTAGGGCTCATGCCAGGGCCATCTTAATTAGTATGACCTGCTGAGCGATCAATCTACGCATTTACCTCCGAGTAGGGATGTCGGTTAATACAGTAGAAGCTGCGTGTGCATGTTCGAGCCACAGCTTTGGGGCAGTTCATCATCGACTCGGTCGATATCGCCGTCGCTGTTGATCGTGTAGTCACACTTTCGTTGTCTCCATGTGTCCCTTGCGTCTCCTGGCCAGCTTGTTGAGGTGATGCATGTTCAGCCGTTTGGTTCTCCCTTTTGGCATGATTGATTATCCTTCTACCCTTCTTTTTTTAAAACAAAAGTTACAATTTATACTACTGGTTTTTGTGGTGAACAATACATGCACTGTTCAGGTTTTCGAAATCTCAGAATTGTCATTTTTGTGTAGCTCGCGTGTCAATATATCTTCTCATGAAATTCTGCACACATGAAGGCTCCGTTCGGGAGCTCTCTGGCTTTCTAAAATCACTTGCTCCCGCTCCTCGTCGAGCCAGCCAACTTCACGAAGGAGCAGAAGGCGTCCGGTTGGCTGCTGCGGCTCCTAATGCCTGTTTGGCCACGCAGTGGGTTGGTAGCCCAGGAAACCGAGCTAAGACCGCTTCACAGGCTACTGCGAGCGGCGATGGACGGAGACCCGCGGGACGAGGCGGAGATGCGACGGGCGGCGGCGCGGCCGTCGGCCCTCGATGGGGTGGCGGCTAGCTAGGGTTGCGAGAGCAGAGGAGCTGCGCATCGGGTCTGTTCGAGCTCAACGTCGTCGGGCCACCAGGCTGGCTTTGAGCAAGAAAATGTTTCGATCGAGTGGTGCATTCTAGCCGTAATTTCAAGGAACTCCAGCTTCTGGTTTTTGGAAGCTGGGCTGGCACTACTCCTCGTCTCGTACAAATTTGCACTGCAGAATCCTCGTCTCTGCGTCCATGAAATAAAAAATTAGACTTTATTTCCTGTGGTACACAAAATACATTTCCTCTGCTGGCTCGTTTGAACGAAATTATGTTCTCATGTCAATCATGGTAAAATGGCCTGTTTGATTTTTTAATTTGTAAAATGATAGGAGTAGCAAATCTATATATTTTTTGTTTGGATTGAGTTTCCTATACATTCCCTTCCTAAGTTCAGTTCAGTTCATTTTCTTTGCTAGGTATTTTGGACTGTATAGTGCATGTTTGCTTCATGGGAAAAGTAGATGAAAATCATACCCCTTTGCACATGTCAATCAGTGAAAGATGGCATGTCTATTTCGTGTGCTAGCTAGTTTCAATGCTCATATTACAAAACCCCTAGCAGTAGCATGGGTTAAAGGCGTAGCAGTAGTGCAAGCCGGGTTTAGGGTTTACGGTGCTACAACTAACTTTTAGCAGTAGCGCTGGTATACCGCACTACTGCTACCTACTTATAGCAGTAGCGCGTGTCCGCACCGCGCTACTGCTAAAAGCTGCAGCACGTCTATCTATCACGCGCTACTGATAAATCAACGCTGCTGCTACACTCATACCCCACGCTACTGTTATCATTTCTGTATTTTTTTTGCCTATTTACTCTGTATTCAACAGGTTTTATACAATATTCTCTATCATATCATTCACATAATAGTCTCATCTTTTCATACACATACAAATCTCATCATATCATGCAAACACATACAATAGTTTCTCATCATATCATGTCATCATCATCATCATCAGCCAACACAAATGATCGATGTCTCTCGCCATCATCTCGAAATATATAGTGGTACAAGTTATAACATGTCTCGAATACATGCAACTACATGGTCATCCCATACACATGTTTCATCATGCATCTAAAATATGATATAGAAGAGAAGAACCATCACTACGAGCAAGAGCGGAATTATGCAGTAGATGAAGCGCCGGTTCTGATTCCTCTCTCGCGCCAGCGTGAACCTCAAGTAACTAGCTTCCGCTTCCCCTCTGGTATCGAACCCTCTCTGGCTGCTGCCCAGGAACCGATACACCTGGGCCTGACACTCTGGCCACTCGTCGTACACTCCCGAAACCCTCCCTATGTACACGACATAGCACTTCTTCGCCATCAAAGACCTATGTACCTGTTAGAGATGCATCTACATCAAGTGAATTCAACAATAATATGCAACATAATATACTTGAGCAACACAAAGAGAAAGAGTTAGCGAAAAGATGCAACATATAGTAAACATATATAATCTACGGAGTTTCATTGTACGCAAACTAATTAACTAGTTAGCGTTACACAAGTTCGGCAGGACCGTTTACATCACAGAGTTTCATCGACACGGAAAGTACAAATTCAATCCACACATCATCATCGGCATCGTCAATCACTGCATGTTTCATCCATCCAGACCCGGGAGGACACAACCCTGCTTTGTGAACGGCGTCATATCCAGACGTTGCATGGCTATGCGAGTTCGGACATCAGCTCGTGATATAGGGCCATGGTGTAACATCCCGTTCTCTTCAACGACATCTTTCATGATGATCGCTGCAATGTCCCTCTGGATTGAAAGAACTCGTCTTTGAGTTTATAATCCGGTTCGTCTCCTAATGTTTCTGCCCATTCGCGGATATGGTCATCGTTTCTGCTTGTCATGCGAAGTTGTTGGCAATCCCTTCCGAACTCTATCATGAGGTAGATGACGTAGAATCCATAGTTCTTACTTTCTATTGGTTGATGGAGGCAGCAAAAGTTAGTTTTATGCCCAAAACCCGGCGCGCCCTTCCTTGTTTTCCTGATCTCGATGTGGCCACCCTTCAGGCTGAAGCCGTGGAGAGCACTATCTAGAATTACCATTATGTCAGTGTAGTCCTTCTTCTTGAAGTTTTTGGACGAGTCAAAATACGCAGCGTGGGAGACTCGCGTGAAAAGAACGATAAGGACGACGCTGTCGTCGCTGCGCAATATAAATACACCTCAAATTAGCCTTCGTATGAGCGAATGAATGATTGAAATGTACAAAAGGGCTATCAGGCAATGACTTACTTTGGATGATAAGGCAAGAGCATCATTTCATTGTCCTTATTCATTAGCATGAACTCTTCGATGTAATCCCTAGCAGTAGCGCGTTCAAAGTCGCCGAGACTCAAGAAGGACTCATGCATGTAGTACAGATCCTCCACAGAGATATGCGTGATTTGGTCTCTCCTGATGATGAAGTTCATATGTAGCGCAAAAAGGTGGACGATCGTAATATCGAGCCGCCTCGTGAGAAACATCTCAAAGATGTGATCAAACCGCAGGAAAAGCACATCCACGGGGGTCTGTCGACGTAGCCATTGGCCTGAGGCACACGAACCGCATAAAGCGGGTATCCTAGATCCTTTGATCCTTTGAGGCGAGAAGGCTTTTCTCTGTCGACGGCACATGGTCGCATAGTCTCCGGAGATCCCCTGATATGCCCTCTAGCTGTTTCGACGGTAGGATCGGCTTGCCCGCAACATGGATATACGCCACACCTTTGACCGGTACACGGTCTTCAAAATTGGTCGACGGAGCCGACATGCTGCTAGAAGCTTTGGGGCCAGCAGAGCCTTTGTTCGCCGGTCTCTTCCTATGCCTTTTCTTGGGTTGAGGTTGTGATCCTTCCAGACACTCCCTGACCACCGCACCCAGTGTTGTCGGGCTAAAAACTGCACGACCCTCGGGTAGTTGACCCTGGGTTGACGCGGCATCTGAAGGCGTGTCATGCGAGGATTGCATGAAGAGAGACTTCTTGCAATCAACCCTAGGACGTTCCTGCTCCGGCACATCAGTCATCTGCTCATCCGCATGCTTAAAGACCGACTGATATGGCTGATTCATGGATCCTCCGTTTTCATATCCGCCGGTATTGAGGAACCGGAGAGGGTCCTCATCCTCCATATTATCACCCGTTGCTTGTTCCACGGGGGCGACGTCATGATCCACTATTAGAACCCTTCATCACGTCGTCCTCCGCGCTCACCCAACACGAGAGGCACTGGTAATTGCGTAGGCGGGGTGGTGTCCATACCTTGCTGATGTGTTTTCGTTGGTGTCCTCCCGGCCGCCTCCACACGAAGAAGACTCTTCGGCCGCAGCAGCATCCAACCCTTGCATTCTCCAAGCCGCATCGGGGTCTCGTCCTCCTCTCCCCCGAGTCGTACCGGAGGAGCCAAATCCTCGTGGCCCGCTTGGACACTCGCCAAGGAAATCTTGAAGGTGCCAACGGGCATCGGCTGGCCGTGGAATGAGCATTCCAAGGACTTTTGTATCATTGCCTTTCCCACGTCCACCTTCAGGATGTTGATCATGTACAGTACGGTGCACGGGGTTTCGTTGGCCTGCGAAGACATCTCTGCGGCGTCAGACATTCGAAAGGCAACGGAAAAGGAAGATTATAGATATGTTGGTGCGACGCGTAATTACAGTGAGGGCGTCGAGCTCAGCCAAAGTCAAAGCCTCGCCTTGCGTGCCAGAGACGGAGGACGGGCTGCTATGAGCGACTGATGGAGCAGGCGCGTGGGCGGGAGCATGTCTGGTTGCGAGAGGAGGCGCTGGTGTGATGTTCACCGAGTTGCTCCCAACGAAGCTAACACGGCGAAAATCTGCTGCCGTTTTGCCTAGATTTTTGTTCGACCAGTCGATAACAGTAGGAATGAAGGTATTGACCGAAGCTACAAAATCACTTCTACAGGCAGCTAAAGCTGCACCGACTGCATCTAGACACTAACACATTCTCTTCTCTTTTGCAGATGCGATTAGGCCAAGCAGCGGATAATGTGACACAATATTATGGCATTCCCATTGAATGACTTGATCTCCATCTCTCCGAAATGACTTTGAACTTGTACCAAGGGACCTTACCGGAGATTGAATTCGCCAGGTTCTTTGTAGCAAAATAAGGTGTGCTAAAGGTAATGAGGTGGGCATAAACTTAGAGCACAAAAATGAATGGTTTGCTGATCAGCGCCGACGTCTAGAGCAAAATGGAAAAGGCTCTACAAAAGTTGAGGTGTATTTTCAAATTTCATATTTCAAAGTAATAGGAAGTCGGTATGTCAAGCCCCTGCATGACTTGTCACTGGCTGATCCCTTTGCAGAAATAATGTAGTTGCAAGACTAGTTGTAAATATCAGTTTGGACCTTTTGTATGTTCGTTTTCATTTCCAACATCAGTTTGAACCTTGTAAGCCTCGAATCTAGGCCTTGTCATTCTGCCATTTATGATACAATCAGTGAGCTAGTAGTGTATGAGACTTGTATTTTGGCAGTACTATTTTGACTTTAATATGCAACGGACGATTGATATCTAAACCATAACATGTAAACTACTTGATTTAATTACCATTCGGGCTTGTGTTTGCCCTGTCGATCTCAACGCAAACGATCTGTATGATGTAACCGACAACGATCATTCCCATTATCGCACACGACTGTCATTCATTACCCGTGTGTGAAACATTCACCTCATCACACACGCTGCTTAGTGTTGAACGTGTGCACTACTTTAAGTCATTGCACACACTTTGTTTTTGCCAACACGTCCATAATAATTGGAGCTTCAGGCTGGCCGACCCGTGGCCAAACGAGCCGGGCGGGGAAGCTTTGCGGTTGCATCGGAACCTGCGTGGTTGCACGGGAACGGGCTCACCAACGGTACGTTGGCGCCTCTTCGAGCCGGCGTGTGTCCAAATGAAACACGTGTGCGCGCGCTCATCAAGCTTGCACTGCAATCCTCCGCCTGGAACGCGGTGACAAGACGTGCCGATTACAGTCCGTTCAACCCTCATTTAATCCACCGCTCATTTAACCTCTTGTCTCTCTTCAACCTTTCCCCACAACATAAGAAGCACACCCACGACACCAAATATAGAGATGATATCCTCCTCGGCTGCAATGGCGGTACTCCAGCGGCTGCCGACGACAAGTGGCAGTTCACCATTCGTGCCTCCGGGGACACCCACGTAAGGTCCAAGGACCTCTCGGTGGTGTGCACAACGACCTGATCAGGGTGGAGAACTCCATCCACACCATCGAGCGGTTGCTTGCCGAGGACACATACAAAGTGGTCGGCTTTGACCTCGAGTACACCGGTGGTCGTGCCGGGTATGATCAGAAGGTTGCCATCGCCCAGTTGTGTGTCCGCCATCACGTCCTCGTCTACCACTACTGACTGGCCACAAGGCCTTGCAAGCATTTCGCCAGGTTTGTCAAAAGCCCCGACTACATATTCGGTACAGTGGACACCACCAACGATGAAAATATGCTCAAGACCATGGGCTTGGCCTGCCGGAATCTTACCGACATCCAAGGCTAGTATAGGGTCAAGCAGAAGGACTCCCTGGCTGACCTCACCATGGCCATCATCGACCCCTACTATGGAGACATGAAGGATGTCTACAAGAAGAACAAGAAGAAGGTTGCTTGGCACCACGCCTGGGTCCAAAGACTGGATGAAGAACACGTCAAGTATGCGGCCAAGGATGCGTACGTAAGCTATGAGCTGTGCAGGCGGATCGCTGACATGAGGAAGTGCCTCCATCCTACGCCAACCGGCACCCCTCATCACAAGAAGTATAGATGATTTGATGATCGTTACTACTATGGAGACATGAAGGATGTCTACAAGAAGAACAAGAAGAAGGTTGCTTGGCACCACGCCTGGGTCCAAAGACTGGATGAAGAACACGTCAAGTATGCGGCCAAGGATGCGTACGTAAGCTATGAGCTGTGCAGGCGGATCGCTGACATGAGGAAGTGCCTCCATCCTACGCCAACCGGCACCCCTCATCACAAGAAGTATAGATGATTTGATGATCGTTACTACTAGTTTAGTATGCATGTACTTGTTAATTGAGGTGTGCAAATGTTACTTGTAGTCAGTAATGTAATTGGATGTTTATTTTGGTTATGCAATCATGTTTTTATAAGTATATATGTTGTTGTTCTCTAGACAGAGCGTAGATATTGTGCACACAGAGCAAATCACATCGCTTATGATTAAACAAAGGAACACGTCAGTGATATTCAACAATCACAGACAATTGGGTGCGAGTAAGCGCTTGCCCATAGCACACACAGCTTATTATCAGGGATCGTCTGTATTTTTATCAATCTTCCCACACAATTCCGATTACTGACCTGTTTTCGGGTATCACACACATCTTGTTACGCCGAATATTTTGTGTGACTTCTGATCATTGCAAGCAGTTCGTCCGAGCGAACTGTTTGCCAGGTATCACACACATCTTCTGACGCCAAATCGTTTGTGTTACTTTTGATCATCGCAAACAGTTCGTCCGACCGACCTGTTTGCCGGGTATCACACACATCTTCCGACGTCGAATCATTTTTGTTTTGCTGGATCAGCGCAAACAATTTATCCGAGTGACCTGTATGCCGTACATCGTACACATCTGTTTTTGGTTAACCGTTTGTGTTATTTCTCCTCATCGCAAAAAGTTCGTTTGGATCAACTGTTTGCCACGTATCGCACACGAAAGTCTTTTCTAAATCGTGCTTGATGGATCCTCCATCGCACATAGTTTGCATTATTGGTGGCAGAGCTAGAACTATATCGTTTGTGATTCATGCATCCCACACAGTTTGGTCGAAGGGTCTCTGATTGATGTGTCATCTTTGGACCTTCCTGCAGTAGTGATAGATCTAGTGCATCCATTGCATGGCAATCCCTACTCCTCACATTAATATCAATTGATGGGCGTCACCATAGCCCGTTGATCCGCGTAGTTGATGCGAGACTTTTCCACCTTTTTGACTCCTTTGATCTCTACCACCATCTTCTATTCCACCCATATGCCATATCCATGGCTCACGCTCATGTATTGCATGAAGATGAAAATGCTGAAGCGCGTTTGCCATGTTTGACACCGGGGTGCGCATGATTTATACTTATGCGGTGAAGACTGAGTCATGCCATGCTTAATACGATAAAATGAGTAGGGATAACTTTCTTTAAAGATCGTATATTTCGAAACAGTAATGACCATGCTTCTCGTGTTCATGGATATTGTGATGTTGATACTAATTGATTCATCGTTTCTCAATATCTATACCTAAAAGAGATTACATATTGGGTAGCATGCCACATCAAAAATTATGTTTTTATCATTTACCTACTCGAGGACGAGCAGGGATTAAGCTTGGGGATGCTGATACATCTTCGATGTATCTATAATTTTTGATTGTTTCGTGCTATCATATTATCAATCTTGGATACTTTAAATGCAATTATATGCTATTTTATATCATTTTTCGGACTAACCTATTAACCCAGTGTCCAGTGCCAGTTCCTGTTTTTGGAATTTTCAGAAAATCAATATTAAACGGAGTCGAAATGGGATGAAAATTTACGGGAGTTATTTTTCGACCAAAAGAGACACATGAAACTTCGGGAGGAGGCCAGAAGACCCATGAGGTGGCCACGAGCCTGGAGGGCGCGCCCTCGAGCTCGTGGCACCTTCTGACCTAATTCCACTTCTACATATTCCCAATTACCCCAAAAACAATAGAGAGACACCCGAAATACTTTTTCCACCGCCGCAAGCCTTTGTTCTTCCATGATCCCATCTGGAGGCCTTTTTCGGTACTCTGTCGAATGGGGAATCGATCACGGAAGCCATCTACATCAACCTTGTTACATCCATGATGATGTGTGAGTAGTTCACCACAGACCTACGGGTCCATAGCTAGTAGTTAGATGGCTTCTTCTCTCTCTCTTTGATCTTCAATACCATGTTCTTCACGATTCTCACAATGATCTATCCGATGTAATCTTCTTTTGTGGTGTGTTTGTTGGGATCCGATGAATTGTGGGATTATGATCAGATTATTCATTGAAAGTAATTGATTCTTTTCTGAACTTTATTATGCATGATTATTATAGCTTTGTAATTCTCTCCAATCTATCCGTTTGGTTTGGTCAACTTGATTGATTTATCTTTAGTGGGAGGAGTGCATTGTAGTGGGTTCAATCTTGCGGTGCTCCATATCCCAGTGACATAAGGGGACAAGACATGTATTGTATTGTTGCTACTAGGTATAAAACGACGGGGTCTAAACATATTGCTTGTCTTACTTCGTCTACATCATGTCATCTTGCTTATGGCGTTACTCTGTTTGTTATGAACTTAATACCATAGATGCAACATCATTTCGGTCGATTGGTAGAGTAATATTAGTAGATGCAGAATTGTTTTTGCCTACTTATCACAGACATAATGCCTATATACATGATCATTGCCATGAATAACACCATAACTATGTGTTTTTTATCAATTGGCACTAGTGCAGCCGCGCGCTATACAAACGGTTTTTAACCCCTTTCCGTGACGTAGTTTGAAACCGTCGCCTTGCATGTGTGGGCGATGGGGGGGGGGGGGGCGGCGGCTATCCCACACGACAGACAAAACCCGTCGGCGATGCCTGCACCCGGTCACACACAATGGGCAAAAATATATCGTTTGCGATTCGAAGGGCCATCACAAACAGACATATTGGCGAAGACGTGTGAGATGAGCTTATCATCCCACACAGGGAATCCCAAGGTTACGTCTCTGTTCGTATTGCAGATCACACACAATTTTCTGCATAACATCGTTTGTGATAGGGCTGGTCACCACACACGATAATTATAATTCTGTCATTTGCGTTATTCAAAACATCACTCACGGTGCCTAGATGAAACTATTTGGCATTGGGCTGCCCATCACACACACATGCTTAAGAAAACGTTTGTGATTGGGTGTCCTAACGCACATAGTTGTCGAGCAGAATTCGTGTGTGATTCCTCACCGATCCAACACGCCAACTTTGTAGAAACCATGTGGGTTTGTTGTGGTCATCGCCCACGGTGTAGTCCTAGAAACCGTCTGGAATGGGAACCCCCATAATAAGCCTGATTGCTCTATTATTTATAATCCATTTAGTAATCAAATTAACATTTTATATCAAGCACAAAATATATTTCTTATTCATAGTACGGCAACCAGGATTTCATCATTGAATTACATCAGGGTACAACATCATATAGGCATATACTACCTAGCTATCCAATTGCACAACAGGACAATGTTTCAAATGCAACATCTAAAACCTTTGGAAATTAAGTATCATCATAGACGGTAAATAGACAGATGAGTCTCATCTAGAAAACTGTTAAAGCGGAAGGCAAATATTGAGCCTTCAATGATGTTGAAGGTCCTCGCAACTTTAGGCCAGTGCCTGTGGATGATTGCCCGCCCATCCTTCGTCCTCTTGAGGAAGACTTCAAGATTATACCATGGGTGCTGTATGAATACCTTCCTCGCCTCTTGATCATACATGTGGTTTGAGACGTAATCATCGATGAACTGCCTTGAGAAGGACTGAAAACAAACATACGCATAAATATTTTTTCTAAAATTTGAAATGGCGCAAAGGGAAAAGGACAACGTGAAAGAGATGGTACCATCCTATAGTTGACTGATGTCTTCTTCATTGTGCAGACAAACATCTTGTTGTTTTTCGTAGCTAGTTTCTTTATCTTAACAATCTTTCTGAGTTTTTTGATTTGACTGATATTCAAGGACACCTCATTTCCCCACATGCAAAAAGGGTCGAACAGTGGATCTAAAACTCTTACAGCAGGACCTACATGTGCAAGAACAAATTATTAAAAACATTAATATTACAATGGTTTCTGCAAATTGCACAATAATGTGCTATTAGCCAAACGACCATGGATGTGCAAACCTCGATGGTAAACTTCAGTGTCCCCCATTGTTTGCCCCTGCAACATATTTAAGACAAATATTGATCAGGTTACAAGTGATATTTGTCATACTATCAGTGAAATATGTTAATGGAAAATAAACACATTGCGGATCCAACAGATTAGTTCGAGCCACATGGAAAAGCCAGGTATCTAAACCAAGCGTGCTAAGAACTAGGAAATATTGCAATTCTATATGTTTCACATGTATTTTGTACATCTAAATTCGATTTATTCGTCACATGCATAACAATACAAAATTGTACCAACAACAATCATACATCACATTTCAGAATTGAATTAAATAGTTAAATGATCATCACAACAAATGAACAAAATAGTTAACTAACCACCACATTGCACAATAGAACATACTAGAAGGTAAGGTTGCAGTAGCATTACATTGGACATTTCACTAGAATTTATAAATGAAAGGCATTAGCGGCACACGCAACAGGTAAACGAAACATGCTTAAATGGCGTAGCTAGGTGAACATCGGTCCTTAGTGATAAAGCTAAGAAAAACAAGCTATTCCTCATCGTCAGAGATATCGATGATGATGGGCTCCTTCAGCTTGGAAGAGGACGAGGCCTCCACACCGTGGGTGCACCCCTCGTAGTGGTGAGTGGCCTGATCCTGCCCCGGCACCAACATGCCGGCTCTGGAATTGAGGTAAGCACGGGCACGCTGAGAAAACACATCGAAGTCTTTGTCGAACGCACCGGCGGTGCCCTCGAGAAAAGACCACGAGCTGTCGTTTATAGCAGCCAACCGTGTGGCGGCGTCAGCGCGCGAGGCGTCGACGGTGGCCTAGACGGCAAGGTGCTTCTCCAAGATCTGGGGGTCGGCATGCATGGAAGCCATAGCTGCCTCATCTGCGTGTGCAGACACGATTTGCTTCTCCGCAGCCAAATGCTCTTTGAGATGCTGGCTATATTGCGTGCACCATGGCTTTCGGCGGCGATTATTTTGAGGATGGGGCGGTGATTTGGGTGGACGGTGTCGCGTCGGTCGGGCCATGAGGGATGGAGGAGGAGGGGGTGAGGGGGTATTGGGGAGCTGTGGATTACCTGACTAGATGAAGGAGGCCGAGCAGCAGGAAGGAGCGTCGCCGGCAAGGAGGCGGCGCTGCAAGCAAGCAGTGAAGGTTTGAACTAGGAAAGGTAGATGAAAAGGGGGAAATGTGGCTTTTGATTGGTACCGGGGGCGAGGGAGGTAGATATTTCCGCGGCAGCCCAAATTTTTCATTTGGTGCAGAATAGTTCTCGATATCAACACATCACAAACGAAGCCTGTGCTATACCCCGTGTGTGATGCACTTGGACATGAAAATGTTTGTCTCCAAGCTTCCGACGTAATATTGGGTACTACATTGCACACGGTTCGTTCCAAAAAATTGTGTGTGATGAACTTGAATTTCATTTTCAATTGGAAGATGGAATGGGGATATGGCGGCAAATTTTTGGTCCGAATTTCCCTGGTTACAGTGGTCATCCATGTCGTCGCATAATTTAACATCAATTGCTAATTTGGGTACTGCACAACAGAGCCTACACCGCAGCCCACACTTACTTAATCGAGCAATTAAACAGAGCTGGTTGACCTAAACATTACTCTAACAAAAGACCAACGCTCTAAACAAAGACTAATGTTCCGCCTGACGCTCGGCGATCTCCGCCGCATCCTCCATGACCAGCTCGCGCTCGACGACCTCCAGGGGAAGGGGCTCGATGGCATCCATCGCCACATACTCTGCAAGCATCTCGCTGTCCGCGTCCGCCATCTCTTTGGAAAAAGCCGCCACGAGTTTGGTGTGGGCGGCCGCGGTCCGGGCATTGACGGCCTTCATCTTGGCAAGGGAGGCTGCCGACGAATGGACAGCTGCCCGAGCACTCTCGGCGATTGCCAACTCTTCGGACGTAGGTTGCCGACCGTTGTCAGAGAAGGCCGCTGCTATTTGTGCGGTGACCGACACGAGCTGGGCGTGGGCGGCATCGGCATAGGCGTGGGCAGCTGCCATCAAGGCTACGGCGGCCGCCGAGGAACGGACAGCTACTGTGCCGTTGTCGCCATTTGCTATCCCGGTCACGGATGTTGCTGCCGCCATCTCAGATGCAGCAGCTACCCTTTCGGCGGCCGCAGCTGCCCTGTCGGAGAGTGCAGCCACGCTCAAGGATGTTGTGAGCGCGTTCATGGCTGATGCAGCCG
Source organism: Elymus sibiricus (assembly GCA_039707655.1). Classification (NCBI taxonomy): domain Eukaryota; kingdom Viridiplantae; phylum Streptophyta; class Magnoliopsida; order Poales; family Poaceae; genus Elymus; species Elymus sibiricus. The sequence continues at coordinate 305,542,788 of CM077671.1, forward strand.
CGCTCGGGCCGGAGTGGGTCGCCGAAGTTGCCCTCATGACACGGATCCACGTCCCCATCTTTCACCGGCGACGATTGAACAGTACAGTGGTCTTGGGGAACTAGTGTGACAGTGTGGTTGACGCGCCGGCGGTGGACTGAAGCTTCCGGCCTAAGCCATATATGAGGATTGGCCCAAGATATTTTTATACCACATCATACATGTTCCATGATCAAGAACTGTTTACGATGTTTTTGATTTTCATATTGCTTTGAAACAAAAAATGAAGTTACATTGGCAATTGAAGGTGTTTGGATGGCAATAACATTTATCTGCAGTGAACTTGCAACTATAGGACTGTGTGTTAAATATGGAATTATTCAGGTCTGTTTAGGCCCTTTTAAACATTTAAAGAGTTTTTTAGACATTTCATGTGCATAGTTCAAATTTGCACTGCAGTTAAGCACATACTAGAGTGCACCTGAATGGGTTGAAAATCATCTATTTTTCACTAGATACATGTTTTGGTCCCATGCAAGAAATGGAAATTAAACGAATTCCAAACCTCTCGGTATTTTGGCTCGGCCGTAGACTTTGAGAAGACGTGTTTTCAAATTCCTGTAAAGCCAAATATCGTGAGAAATTCATAAAACTTGGCATGGTGTCATGTCATGGCGCATGTGTGTTGTGGTAAAAACAATGCCTAGTTCGGGACAAGTTTTGGCACAAACCTCTTACGAACCGAAGATTCTCACAAGAAGTCATGTGGTTCCGGTATGGAAAGTTCACATTTTATGCGCGAAACAACATCCGATGTCTCTTCTCGCCTTGAATTTATTTCTAGAGTCTCCAAGAGTAACATGAATGTGTCGTGCGAAACAATGGAATCTTACAGAGTTCGTTTGGCCTTTTAAGTACATTAATTGAGTTTTCTAGGCATTCAATGTGCATAATTCATATTTGATCTACAATCACACGGTCCAGCTCATGAAAATATGTCGAAAAACCATATACGTTTCCCTGGCTGCATGTTTAGGTCCCACACAAGAAATGGGAATGAATTTCAAACATATCATCGTCTTGGCTCGACCGCAAACATCGGGAAACTTAGTTTTTAAATTCATGTAAATGCAAACCTCGATAGAAATTCATGAAATTTGGGGGTGCCATCAATTGCCCTGTTGTGTGTGTTGTGGTACAAAAATTGCCCAATTTTGGACAAGTTTTGGCACAAAGCCTCTTACAAATTAAACCGAAGGTTATCACAAAGATAGTCGTGTGTGCCGATAGGGAAAGTTCACATTTTATGTGCGAAACAACATCCGTTGTCTTTTCTCGCCTTGAATTTATTTCTGGAGTCACCATAGAGCAACACATGACAGTCATGATAAACTGTGTATTTTTTCCAGGGTTCGTGAGACCTATTTAACACATTAATTGAGTTTTCTAGCCGTTTAATGTGTATACAATTCAAATTTGAACTACAATCACAAGGTCCAACACATGAAAAATAGGTTGACAAAACATATGCCTTTCCCTGGATGCATGTTTAGGTCTCACGCAAGAAATGGGAATGGATTTCTAACATCTCATTGACTGTTGGCTCGGCCGCAACATTGAGATACTTGGTTTTCAAATTCCCGTAAATCCAAAACTCGTCAGAAATTCATGAAACTTGGCATGGTTTGGTGACAAGCTTAAGGGCACACATATGCCGTGCTAAAAAAATTGTCCAAATTGGACATGTTCTTGCACAATACCCTTACAAATCGGAGCTCCTCACAAGAAGCTTTGTGGTTTCGATAGGGAACATTATATATGCATGTCACATATGCGGGCGAAAAGACATCTGATGCCTCTTCTCTCCTTGATTTTCTTTATAGAAACAACACAGACATGTTGGTGCGAAGTGCAAAAATATGAATAAATTACGGGATCATCTGGCTTTTAAATACATTAATTAAGTTTTCGATGCATTATTTAATGTGCATAATTCAAATTTGATCTACAATCACAAGGTCCGGGGCAGCAAAATAGGTTGAAAAATCATATATATGTGTCCTTGGATGCATGTGTTAGGTCACATGCAAGAAATGCGAACGAATTCCAAACATCTAAGCATGTTGGCTTGACCACAAACATCGAGAAACTTGGTTTCCAAATTCTCGTAAATCCAAAACTCCGTCAAAAATTTATGAAACTTGGAATGGTGTCATGACAAGGCACACATATGACGTGGTAAAAAAAATACCAACTTGGACATGTTTTGTCACAAGCCTCTTACAAACCGGATGTTCTCACACAATAAGCTACGTCCAGTGGTTCCGTAATGTCACATATGCATGCCACATCTGCGGGTGAAACGACATCTGATGCCTCTTCTCTACTTCATTTTTTTCTAGAAACAACATAAAGCAATAGGTGTGTACTACAAAAATATGAAATTATTAAGGGTTCGTATTGCTTTTTATACATTAATTGAGTTTTATGTGCATTTAATGTACATAATTCAAATATGAATTACAGTCACAAGGTCTATGTTGGGCAGGGCCTCATCATATAAAGCACAAATATGTTGTGGTATTTTTAGTGTCCACTTTGAGAGAAAGAGCAAGCATTATTAATAGCCAACAAAGGCATTTTGGAACAAAAATCTATCACGTTACCATCGCAAACGGGCGTATTATTTATAATTCGTGGACGTTATACAGACCATTTACGTGCGGGCCACGTGTCGCTATCTTTATTGGCAAGGAGGTAGCGTGCGGACAGGTGTTTGAGTAGACGGGTGGCGTGCGAGCAGTGTCCTGCGCACGCTCATCGGGGTGACGTGTCCTTTGCCAGTCGTCAAAAACGTTTCAGACTGAATACCCGTATGCAAACCGAGGGCAATTGTTCCTTCCGTACTAAGCCAAGCGAAAATCTGGCGCGAAGGAATTTTTTTCATTCCGTCATCGCAAACGGTTGTGAATGATGACCCGTGTGCCCTTCTCGATGCTACACCTTGTACTGGTGCTAACTGGTGAGGTTGCCATGCATGAAAAAAATCTGATGTGGGAAGGTAATTAAGGAGAGATATGAGTTTGGTGACCACATGAAGAAACAATGCAAAGCGCGTGAACCTTGGCAAAAGACTTAAATTAAGAAAACTCACCAATGCATGCAGAGTTTAGTTGGTAAATCATTAAATGAAGGGACCTCAGCAACAATGCTTTGTGGACTTGAGTTGCTAAGACATTTAATACACTAAGCACCCCAAGTAAGCACCGATCGATGCATTGGCAGCAGGAGTCAGGTAAGATTTGAATCTGTCATATTGGGTAAATTTTCATTTGTCAAATTGGAAACACTGAGTTTTGTCCAATTTTGCAGGAACAAAATCACTATTACGGTGCAATTTTGCAACTGAAACTCAGTAAACATAGATTTCATTCATAGATCAAGCACTGGTCTTTGTACAAAATAGGTCAACTCGACAGTGAAAGCACAACATGCTCCCTTGGTGGTTTTGATAATTCATGACAACATACATTGTCTCTTGGACTAATATTTCTACCTAGTGTATTTCAGGTGAAAGTCCATAGAGAGAGATGGGTTGGCAAAAGCATTGTGGAGATACCCCAAGATGGAAGGAAATGGATTGGCAAAGCTTCAAGCAAGAGGACTCTACATTTTACTTTGTGAGAAATCACTTTGAGTCCATAGGAAAGCCAATACTATTAAAAGGGGGTAAGGTATTGTTGGTGAACAAAATGCTCATACGTGCACAAGTGATAGTCACCAAAAACACCCACAAGCTCTTCCACAAAAGTCTGTCCAAAGTCATATATCCAAAATCGGTGCAACCAACACTTTCCACTCGGTGCCACCGATTCCCAAACCCAGACAGACCCATGCCAAACCCTAGCACATCGGTGCAACCGATCCCACTTCGGTGCCACCGAGTTTGGGTTGCCAACTTTCTGTTACCTCGATTCTCAAAATCGGTACCACCGAGTTTGTTGGATCGGCGTCACCAAGATTGCGCAATCTGACCGTTGGTCACCTAATCGGTATCACCGGGATTTATATATCGGTCTCACCGAGATTCAAAAGTTGTCACCTTTTGGTCACTTCGGTACCACCGAGATTCACACATCGGTGTCACCGAGTTGGTCAGTTTAGGTGTAACGGTTGGATTTTTGGGGATGCCTATATATACCCCTTCACCACCACCCACTCGAAAGAGAAGCACTCAGAACTATTCCATACTTACCCCATCATATTTTCTGAGAGAGAGCCACCTACTCATGTGTTGAGATCATGCCATTCCATTCCAACCATATGAATCTTGATCTCTAGCCTCCCCAAATTGCTTTCCACCAAATCAATCTCTCCACCAAGCCAAATCTGTGAGAGAGTGATTGTGTGTTGAGGAGTCTATCATCTTGAAGCACAAGAGCAAGGAGTTCATCAACATTGCCGAGCCTATTACCTTTTGGAGGGTGGTGCCTCCTAGATTGGTTAGGTGTCGCTTGGGAGCCTCCTACTTCGTGTTGTGGAGTTGAACCAATAAGTTTGTAAGGGCAAGGAGATCGCCTACTTCGTGAAGATCTACCCATAGTGAGGCTAGTCCTTCGTGGACGGAAGCCGTTATGGAATAGTCAAGGTTGCTACTTCGTGGACCCTTATGGGTGGAGCCCTCCGTGGATTCTCGCGACCGTTACCCTCCGTGGGTTGAAGACTCCATAAACGTGGACGTACGATAGCACAACCTATCAGAACCACGGGAAAAATCTTCATGTCTACAAATTGCGTTTGATCTTCCTATCTCATCTCTCTACTTCATGTGCAATGTCTTTACTTTCCGCTGCCATACTTGTTGACATGCATGTGTAGGGTGTGCTAGACTTGTTATAATTGTTAAAATCTGCCAACCAATTAACTTGGGAAAATGTTAGGTTTTAAATTCCTGCTAGTAGTCTATTCACCCCCCCTCTAGACACTCTTCTAGTGATCCCTCAATGCCGAATCGAACAAACTTTTCCCCATTTGTTGCCAACCACATACTGAAATAGCTAGTTCAACTATATATACTAGCTAATTTAAAGTAGGTGGACAGTTCAATCATATCTATAGTTAGATGAACTGAACAAAATAGCCCCTAAATACTACTCCGGAGGGGCTTCGTGCTACTGCCAGCAGCCTTCTCCTGTGCCGAGTGCTTTCAGTAAGAGGTAGAGGAGGAGAAGCCTACCGACGAGCTGGAGGAGTCGAATTCGTCGTCTGCCGCTGCTGCCCTCCGCCGCTCCTAACGCGCCTCCTCGAAGCGGCGGGACTCAGCGTAGATCTCCTCATTCCGCGCCATAGCTACAGTGTCTGCTGTGGCCACGGCGGCGGTGAGCCTCTTTGCGTCCTCGACCTGGCGCTCCTCCTCCTCATGTAGGAAGTTGATGTAGCGCGCTAGGCCACTGACGCAAAAGCCGAGCGGCTGTGCTTTGGCGGCGGCCTCCTCCCGCCTTCGGGCCGCGGTGGCGGAGCGGGTGATGGCCCCGGCGGCTGACCATGGGGTGGCTGCCAAGGCGGACGCTGGTGTGGTGGTGGCCAAGGAGGCAGCTGGTGGGGTGGCTAAAACGGCGATAGGCGATGGGGTGGCGGCCACGGCTATCGCCGACAGCAACTTCCTTCGGGCAAATGTGGAGGAGCGTGTGGTGGGTGCCGTGTGCACAACCAACAAGGACGCCACATGCACTACACGCTTCCGGGTACTGCGCCGCCGACGTGATGCAGCCTCCCAGCTAGAGCTGCCCTCTGGCGGAGTGGCGGAGCGACGACGACGGACATGTGCCATTGGCGATTGGGGGAGAAGCAAACTTGGGAAGCTAAGGGCAAGGAGAGGATGAATGCGATGTGGAGGTGCCGGCCGTGAGGGTTTATAAAGAAGGAGGCCAAGGCGAGCCGGGCGGGAAGCTTGCACGCGTTCTTATGCGGTTGCACGGGAATGGGAAGCCCAAAAGAAACGCTGCGCGCTCCCGAAGCATTGGGTGATTGGGGGATTTGAGCGAGCCGGGCGGGAAGCTTGTGCGGGAACCTGCGCGCTCCTGAAGCGTGCACTGGAATCCTCGGGACGGAGGTGGGAGAAATGACAAGTACACAAACGGTTAATAAAAAACATTTGCGTTTTACTACAAAGCAAACGGTCGTTTTGTACGCACCGTCGCGAATTAATCTACGCATGAGGCGGTTGATGCGGCCGCGGCACGCTGTGCTCGCGTCTGTGATCGCTCGCTCTGCAGGCGTCCACGCGCGAACGGTCACGTATGTTCGACGCACCATATGCATGCGGACGCGGTTGTGCCGCTCCCAACGCCACCATGCAGTTAAGCGCTGCAAAAACTGCCATGCGGACGTTCCGAAATTCCAGGCCGTCCGGTGCAATTTATTCCCACGGCCATTTACCTTCGTCTCTTCCACCTTCTGATCGCGCCACACAACACAAGAAGCACACCCACGATCTCTTCATCGCTTCAACCTTCCCGTGCGGATCCACTGGCGGCTGCCGAAGCCGAGCGGCAGTTCGCCAAAATTGTCAAAGTGGACACCCACATCAGGAAGACGGACCTGTCGGTGGTGTACACCAACGACCCGGTCGTGGTGGTGAACTCCATCAACACGTTGGAGCAGCTGCTTGCTAAGGATGACAAGTACAAAGTGGTCGGCTTCGACCTCGAGTACACCGGCGGTCGTGCCGGGCATGATCAGAAGATTGTTGTCGCTCAGTTGTGTGTGCGCCATCACGTGCTCGTCTACCACTACTGCCTGGCCACAAGTCCTTGCGAGCATTTCGCCAGGTTTGTCAACAGCCCCGACTATAGGTTCATAACGGTGGACACCACGAACGATCTAAAGGTGCTCAAGACTACGGGCTTGTCCTGCCAGAAGCTTGTCAACATCCAAGGTCAGTACAGGGTCTGAGGCGGCGAGAAGAAGAGGCAGAAGGACTCCCTGGTTGACCTTGCCATGGTCATCATCGACCCCTACTACAAAGACATGAAGGCTGAGTGCCACAAGGACAAGTCTGCCTGGCACAAGGCCTGGGTGAATAAACTGGATGAAGAACACATCAAGTACGCGGCAAAGGACGCGTACACAAGCTACGAGATGTACAGGAGGATCATTGACATGAGAAAGTGCCTCCTTCCTGCAGAAGGCGAGGGATAGCCACAAGTAGAGCAGTGTCGGCAACCGTCGTCAGAAGAACAGTATGATTTGCTGATCGTCTACTTCTTGTAACTTTATATTTAGGAATGTACATGTGTTGTGTAGTCACTTATGTAACCGGATGTTCAAGTTGGTTATGCAACATTAATGTAGGTGTTCTATAGATAGAGCATATAGATGTGCAAACAGAGCAAATCACATCTCATACAATTATTAGCAGCAACCGTCTGCCCACAACACACACAGGTTGTCAGGATGAATCGTTTGGGTTATTTTTGGTCTTCCCACACAATTCTGATGAATGAACTGTTTGCCGGGTACCCACAACACACACGGTTGTCAGGATGAATCGTTTGGGTTATTATTTGTCTTCCCAAACAATTCTGATGAATGAACTGTTTGCCGGGTATCACACACGCCTTCTTAGGCTATCTCGATTGTGTTCTGCTTGATCAGCGCAAACAGTTTGCCCGAGTGAACTATATGCCACACTACACACACGTATGTAGTTCGTTAACCGTTTTTGTTATGTTCCACAATCACAAACAGTTCATAAGAACAAACTGTCTGCCGTAGATCGCACACGCAACTATTTTGTGAATCGTATTTGATGCATCCTCTATCGCGCACGGTTTTCGTAATTGGCGGCGGAGCTTGAACTATACCGTTTGCGATTGATGGATCGCACACAGTTTCGTCGAAGGGTCTGTGATTGATGTGCCGTCTTTGGACCATCCTGCAGTAGTGTGGCCAATAGTAATTTGTCTACACACCGTATGCTATGTGTTCGAGAGAGAAGCCTCTAGTGAAAACTATGGCCCCCGGGTCTATTTAAATTATATTGCTAAAACCTTGTGGCAATTTATTTACTTTCTTTTTATTTTACTTTTTATTTATTTATATATCACAATGAGAAGTAATCCTTGCAAGTAACGAGTTCAAAGGGCTTGATAACCCTCTTGCCCGCGTTGGGTGCAAGTGTTTGGTTTTGTGTGTGTAGGTATTGTCGACGTGAAGTTTTCATGATTCTCCTACTGGTTTGATAACATTGGTTCTCACTAAGGGAAATATTTATTGCTACTATATTGTTGCACCCTTCCTCTTCAGGGAAAAGCCCAACGCAGCTAACACGTAGCAATGTTGTGGTGCTGTTGGCACTCCATACGACCGCTCATACGAGCGCAGTCGTATGGAGGTCGTGTTTTGATCCGGTGCGCATGTTGGCTTGGCTCTCAACATGGAAGTTGCTCCATTTGACTTGATTTGCACTAATTCTCCTTGGTTTCCTTCCATATATTATCTTTCCCGCCAAACAATGAAAAAACATATTTTCTTCTCTTTTGGAGGACTTGCGTTAAAAATAATCGTGAAGTACTAAAGATCCAGTGAAAACCAAATGAGAATCACTAAAAAAAACATCACAAATTCTCGAGCCATCAACTCGCCCAAGGTTAAAACTTGCTCGTCCTCGAGAAAACGAGAAATCAAGGGAATGAAAGGGAGCTTGATTGAGTAGAAAGAAGTTATACCGACTCAAAAGAATATGACATATCCATCTTCACCTATCATGCAATTTCATTCAAGAAAGTATTCGCATTTGATAAGCTGCACCTAAGGTCGTTGCCTAACCACGTGTAGTTCCCTACCACTAGTTATAATTTATCAAACCAAATTCTCCTTCTTAACCAAGTGTTTAGGCAAGTGAATACATTTCTTTCTTTAAGATGGATAATTCTTCTAGGCTCTTCATAAAACAAATGCATTAGGGGGTTTCGGAGACGAAAAGAGCAAAGAAAAGCATTTCATTAACACCCACAAGTACCTCCTAGTCATGGTTCTCAAACACTTCTCGCAATCATTGTTATTTGGAACTTCAACTCTTACTGACGGAGTTATCCCAAAATTTACAATATGCAATGTGTTTCCGTCGTGACTTAATTTTGTTCACTATGGATCAAGAATGGCTGTCTTCTTCGAGCTCAGTGATCAGTGCTCTTATTACCACATACACACTTCTTTGGAGAAGGTCGATCAGTTACCACACAATTTTAAATTCCGTGACAGAGTTGCAGTTACAAGAATTATCTCAACATGTAGCAACGAGATGTAAAGCCAGCCATAAGGCGGAGCTAAACGGTTTTAGTATCACAAATAAATTTTGGCATCACCTCGATGACATTAAATCTTTATTCCTCAGAACAAATCTATCAATAGGTGCCATCGAGTCAATCAAATTTGTAACTATAAAGTTGAAATGTTTGAATGCTCGTTCTCTTCAAAAATATGAGTCCCTAAGTTTTTCTTAGAATTTATTCTGTGAATAAAGATCATGCTTCACAACAAGGTTTAACTAGCAAAATATGAAGCTGGGAGTTATGACTAAATGACATTCAACTAACGAGGGGAACTAACTCAAGTGTAGCCAGTCAAATGAAAATTCTTTCTAAAATAATATCGCGAGACAAGGGATTATGCATATTTTACTGTTGGAAAAATTCCCTAGAGGCAATAATAAAATGGTTATTATTATATTTCCTTGTTCATGATAAATGTTTATTATCCATGCTAGAATTGTATTGATTGGAAACTCAAATACATGTGTGGGTACATAGACAACAATGTGTCCCTAGTAAGCCTCTGATGGACTAGCTCGTTGATCAAAGATGGCTATGGTTTCCTAGTCATAGACATGAGTTGTCATTTGATAATGGGATCACATCATTAGGAGAATGATGTGATGGACAAGACCCAAACTATGAACATAGCATATGATCGTGTCAGTTTATTGCTATTGTTTTCTGCATGTCAAGTATGCGTTCCTATGACCATGATATCATGTAACTCACTGACACCGGAGGAGTACCTTGTGTGTATCAAACGTCACAACGTAACTGGGTGACTATAAAGATGCTCTACAGGTATCTCCGAGGGTGTCTGTTGAGTTGGCATGGATCAAGACTGTGATTTGTTACTCCGTGTGACGGAGAGGTATCTCACGGTCCACTCGGTAATACAACATCACAATGAGCCTTGCAAGAAAAGTGACTAAATTGTTTGCCACGGGATCTTGTATTACGAAACGAGTAAAGAGACTTGCCGGTAACGAGATTGAACTAGGTATGGAGATACCGACGATCGAATCTTGGGCAAGTAACATACCGATGAACAAAGGGAACAGCGTACAGGATTAACTGAATCCTTGACATAGAGGTTCAACCGATAAAGATCTTCGTAGAATATGTAGGAACCAATCTGGGCATCCAGGCCCCGCTATTGGTTATTGACCGTAGAGGTGTCTCGGTCATGTCTACATAGTTCTCGAACCCGCAGGGTCTGCACACTTAACGTTCGGTGACGTTCCGGTATTATTGAGTTATGTATGTTGGCGTATGAAGGTTGTTTGGAGTCCTGTATGAGATCCCAGAGGTCACGAGGAGCTCCGGAATGGTCCGGAGGTAAAGATTTATATATGGGAAGTCATATTTTGGCGACCGAAAAAGTTTCGGGTTTTTTCGGTATTGTACCGGGAAGCTTCTAGAAGGTTCCAGAAACTTCCGGAGGAGTTTGGAAGTCCACCAAGGGTTCCACCACGTCCCAAGGGTTTGCATGGGCTGAGGGGAGGCGCCCTGGACTTATTGGGCCATGCGCACAAGTCCCTCAAGGCCCATGTGGCTTGGGAGAGGTGGAAAGTCCACATGTTTATGGAAAGGGAGGGAATTGGACTAGGAATCGAACTCCTCCCCCTTGGCTGCGCCCTAGGGCTTGGAGGGGCTGATCTCCAAGCCCCTCCACCTATATATAGAGGGGAGGGGGCGCCCCAAGAGCACACACGAAGCCCTTGGCGCCCCTCTCTCTCCCTAGATCGTTTTCTCCTCCGTTCGCGGTTTCGGTAGCGCTAGGCGTAGCCCTGCCGGGATAGCACCACCACCACCGCCACCACGCCATCGTGTTTCCGGAGAACTCATCTACCTCTCCGCTCTCCCTTGCTGGATCAAAGAGGCGGAGATCGTCATCGAGCTATACGTGTGTTGAACGCGGAGGTGCCGTCCGTTCGGCGCTAGATCGTGATTGGATCACGGGACGGCTTGCGATTTGGATCGCGAAGACGTTCGTTCGACTACATCAACCGCGTTTCTTAACGCTTCTCGCGTAGCAATCTACAAGGGTATGTGGATCCGATCTCCCCTCTCGTAGATGCTCATCTCCATGGATAGATCTTGTGTGTGCGTAGGAAAAATTTTGTTTCCCATGCAACGTTCCCCAACAGTTACACCTTCTCGCACTGGCTCACTTCCTTCCTCAATCAATTCTCCTCTTCATTTCCTTTATTTCCATCTTGCTAGCGTGTAACAAATCTGTGGTCTTGAAGAGACAAACACAAACAAAGAGAATTCCAACAAATCAAGAGCAAAGCTTGCCTACAATTTATTATGCAAAATGAAAATAAATATGCTAAACAAAAAAAAGATGAAAAATAAATATGTATGCATGGATAACTAGGGGATGATCTCCCCCAAGCTTTGGCTTTTGGCCTACTCTCTAGTCCATGCCTCGTCATTGTCGCCCCTCTCAGCAGTATGAGGCCACATCATATGAGATGGGCCACTAGAGGACGCTCCTTCTGCACCTGGGTGTGGCATAGGAAGGAGAAGAGGGACTACATATTCCCACTTAGCAGGTTAATGTTGTTGTTGGTATCATGGATGTCCATACGGATCCCTCCTACCTGCTATTGCAGTTCCTAGAACTTTACCATGGGCACATAGTCACCATTATTCCCATAGTTAACCTGGGGAGCACACTGGGGTACAATACCCCATGCATCCCAACCGTGACCATGCCCCTCAGCAGAGACATCACACTCGGGCGCTGGTTCGGTCTGAACATTATTCTCGAACCCGCCCGCATGCCTAAACCCATTTGTCGGGGTACGACGATCTATGGGGCCGGCAAAGCCCCTTTCGTGGTTCGGCAAGGGAGGTCCCTTAGCGCAAAGAGCATCACCGGACACTGCACGCTCGAGGGTTTAGACAGGTTCGGGCTGCCGGAGCGTAATACCCTACGTCCTGTGTGGAGTGGTTTGATTCGAGTTCACAGTACATGAGCGTCGCATCTCGGCAAGGATGCTTCGGCAGCGTCGCTACGCGTGTAAATGAACAGAGTGTCGACCCTTCTAAAGGTAGCCATGGATCTCCTTTTATAATCCATGGGGTTACCACAATGGCTAAAATGGTCTTTGCACTTAGTAAACAATGTATATCTATCTGCCAAAACTGCTGGCAATTGCGGTAGTGGGAAATACCTAACTTTGACGGATTAGGACAGACGCATTAAATGCGTCGTGAGGTGGCACGCTGGCGATGTCTCCCGGCAATGATTGCCTCTCCTTATGTGTCGTTCGCCCAGCTACATCTTATTCCTTCGCCACGCCGCAGGACGGGTGTAGCTGTGCTGTAAACCTGGGAAGCGGCCATGCACCCCAACCAATCTCACCTACCCGCCTGCCCGCTCGACACCTAGCTGATGTAGACAATCAGCCTAGGGACATGGAGCGATGGCTTGATGGGCGGAGTCCTTGGCGGGTGCGCTATCGTCCGAGCCCCCCGGCAAGGAAGGCTTGCCGGCTCGCTCGAGCCCTTGTACGAAGAGCTTGGCATCCAGATCCAGCCCGGCAGGGTCCTGCCGGTCCAGAGGCCGTGGTCGTCTGGTGCACAAGTCAGGGTACTAAGGGCCCCCATACTTTATTAAACTGACATGAGCCCCGGTCCTGGACCACACTTGCATCCGTGACGTTGGTGGGCTAGGCCCAAAAACAGTGCACAGATACACGCGGCCGCAATTACCTGCGGTTACATTGATTATCCCTCCCGCCCCTTCCTGCAATATGCATTGAATGCAAACTTTTGGGGAAGCGGGGCGAGAAGGCATTGAAAGGATAAGCCTGAAAAACCACGTCATGTCGGCCCGAAGGGGCGCATCTTGCATCGTGTATTTTCATACAAGGCTCGTTATTGGGGGGAGAGGGGCGACCGCTAAGCAGTGCGCCTGGCATCGGTCGGTCAGCCTTCGAGTTGTCCCGCGTTGTTTGGGTGTCCTGCCCCTTCCGCTCTGTCTCCCCCTCTTAATTGTATCCCGCGCGACGCGTGTCACGCGCGATGGCCAGCATTAGCTGAGAGAGGCGGTCGCCTACACCGGCTGTGTGTCAGTGCGTGCTCGCCCTTGGATGCGAAGAGACATCCCCCTCCTCTTCTCTGGCCCTATAAAGAGGGGGAGTTGTGAGGAAGCATTGCTCATTCGCGCCCTCCTGCTCTAGCCTCCCGACCGACGTCTTCTCTTCTCTTCTTTCGCCATCACCTCCAGCACGCCATTTCCGTCATGGCGACTGGTCGCGATCGTGCTCGTGGGTCCGGCGCCACGGCGAGGTGCGCCCCCCAGAGCCCAATGCGGATTGTGGTTACGGTGGTGGGGGTTGGCTCCAGCTCCCGTGGAAGGACGGCGTCCACGGGCCGCGGAGGGGCGGCGTCCCGAGGCAATGGAGGGATGGCTCCGCCTATCCGCGTCGGCCGTAGCGGCGCACCTCTCCCGCAGCCCCATGCGGGGATCCATACGGAGGAGGAGGAGGTGCAAGAGTTCGTCATGGCGATCCCCCGGCGGCAGCGGAGCTGGCTCCGCCTCCCCGAGCTCTTCGCGCGGGCCATGGAGAGCAGCCGGTCTCGAGGCTTTTGGCTTCGGGCAGACGGCTGCTGCAACCGGCCTGCTTGGGTGGGTGTCGACCTCTCCGCCGGGAGCGCCATGTTCCTAACGCGGGGGTGGAAGTCGTTTGCCTACTCTCGCGGTCTGGGACCCGGGCACCTTCTCCACTTCAAGTTCGACGGCTCCGCCACCCTCTTCGTGAAGATCTTCGGGGTGTCCAGCGTCTGCTTGGAGTGCTCTGCGGAGAGCTCGAGCGGCAGCGACTACGACTCCTCCAGCGACAGCGATGACGACGGCAGCACCTTCGGCATCAAGCAGGAGGATTCCGACTAGGTGCGTATGGCATCGTAGCTAGGGTTTAGAGATGCGGGAACGAGGCTACATCCGCGAGACCTCGTTTCCGGATAAATCGCTACATCATAATGGCAGATCTCCTTTTGCTTTTAGATCGTACCCAACGTAACCCTGCGAGGAAATGAAGAAAATACTAGGTATCTTTAAAATATTAAAGCTTCGTCATGTGTCTACGAAAGTCCATTTCTCTTTACGCAACAAAACTGCGCTTGTGTGATTTCCTGACTCTTGACGCTTGTCGGCGTGTACAGTTTTACCGTGGGCGCTTCTAAGGACGAAATCCTGAGCACCCTTCTGGTAATGTAACTCTCGGCAAGGCCGTCCCGTCGTTCTCGCGTGGCTAATTAAGATGTTGGGCATGCTTCCAACACTCAAGAACGCAACGATTTCGACAAGGGCCCTTAGTGTGCAGGTTTTCTCACACAAGCGCCAACTTGCCGGAGGGAAATGTTCGAGAATTTCAAAAAAATTCCGCGACTTAGCTTCTTTTTGTTGCATTTCTTTGCCGCAAGGCGACCATTCTTAAACACATCTGCAGGTGTTCGTACTGCCTCTCTACCTCCGGGAAGACCTGCACGCGGGAGCCCCTCTTCTCCTTTTTGAGAAAAAGAAAGAAGAGAATATAAAAGAGGCTAGGAACCTAGGTGGTTCACTAGTTGCCTTATGCAATTGAAAAATGTTCACAACATCTCACCTAAGATACACAAGATAAATATGTACTTTGACAGAGAGTTGAAGAACACTTAGCTTTATTGACTACGCTCAGGGTCATCGCCTGGCTTTGTACAAAGGATTACACGCCTCGGGGGCAAACTTGTACAAAAGGGGCTGCCGGGCGGCCCGGCAACCGCGCCTCACGGGTAGAACTTGCAAAGATGCTCAATATTCCACGAGTTCTGCACCGGGGTGCCATCTTCAGTCTCCAGGCAGACTGCGCCAGGCCTGGTGACTCGTACTACCCGGTAAGGGCCTTCCCACTTTGGCGTCAACTTTTTTGATCCCTCGCGGACTGAATCCGTCGAAGAACAAGATCGCCTACCTCAATGCTCCTGGCGTGCACCCTGCAGCTATGATAGCGGCGTAGGAATTGCTAGTACCTTGCGGCATGCAGCGCGGCCTGGAGACGATATTCCTCGAGGAGCATAACGTCATCTTGCCGCATGTGCTCTTGCTGGTCCTCGTCAAAGGCCTGCATCTCGGTGACCCGTATGTGAGTTCTAGGGGAGAACTGCTTCTGCGCCATAAACTAGGGAGAAGGGTGTCTCGCCGGTGGCTCGATTTGGTGTCGCCCTGATTGACCAAAGAACCGCCGAGAGCTCATCAATCCAGCGCCTTCCGTGCTTGTGCAGCTTGTTCAAAGTTCTCATCTTGAGGCCCCGCAGCACTTTGGCATTTGCCCTTTCTACTTGCTCGTTGCTCCTTGGGTGAGCGACCGATGCGAAGCATATCTTGGTGCTGATGTCTTGGCAATATTGCATGAAGCTGCTTGATACGTCTCCAACGTATCTATAATTTTTGCTTGTTCCATGCTGTTATATTATCATTCTTGGATGTTTTACAATCACTTTATAGCAACTTTATATCATTTTTTGGGACTAACCTATTGACATAGTGCCAAAGTGCCAGTTGCTGTTTTTGCTTGTTTTTTACTTCGCAGAATATCAGTACCAAACGGAGTCCAATCGCGACGAAACTTTTTGGAGATTTTTTTGGACCAGAAGACACCCAGTGGGCCAAAGAAGTGCCAGAGAGGTGGGCCGTGGACACCACAACCCACCAGGGCGCGCAAGAGGCCCCCGGCGTGCCCTGATGGGTTGTGCCCTCCTCGGGGCCCCTCTCCACCGCCTCTGATGCCTATAAATTCCCAAATATTCCAGAAACCCTAGGGGAGTCGACAAAAACACATCCAGCCACCGCAAGTTCCAGAACCTCGAGATCCAATCTAACACCATCACGGAGGGGTTCATCATCGTCATGATTATTTGATCTTCTATCAATTGTCCAACAGTAATTTGTTCACCCACCGTGTGCTATACTCATGAGAGAAGCCACTAGTGAAACCTATGGCCCCCGGGTCTACTTTTCCAACATATTGCTTTCCGATCTATCTTTTTGCCTCTTTTGTTTTCAGATCTATTATTCCAAAAAACCCAAAAATATATTGCTGCACTTTTTATTTGCTCTTTTTATTTTGTGTTCTTGAGAGATCTATCTCTCCAATCTATCACTACCTAATCTATCTATTTGCCGTAGAGAGATTGACAACCTCTCTTTCGCGTCGGGTTGCAAGTATTTGTTCTTTGTGTGCAGGTGCTACTTATTAGGTGGTGGTGATCCTCCTACTGGTTCGATACCTTGGTTTCATAACTAAGAGAAATACTTATTATCGCTGTGCTGCATCATCCCTTCCTCTTTGGGGAAATACCAACGCAGTCTCAAGCCACGTCAAAGGAATTTCTGGCGCCGTTGCCGGGGAGGAAGTGGTCTCTTCTACGTGCCAATCTCTGGCGTCGAGGAGACACCATCATCATCTACCAGGTTCCTAATCACAAATCTCATCTCCTTGCAATTGCTTTATTTGCCATTTGCCTCTTGTTTTCCTCTCCCCCACTTCATCAATTTGCCGTTTTATTCGCCCTCTTTTCCGTTTGCCTTTTTCTCGTCAGATCTCTTGCTTGCTTGCAATATTGTTTGCGTAGTCACGATGACTCAAGAAAACACCAAGTTGTGTGATTTTTCCAATACTAATAATAATGATTTTATTAGTACTCCTATTGCTGCTCCCGCCACTAGTGCAGAGTCTTGTGATATTAATGCCGCTTTGTTGAATCTTGTCATGAAAGATCAATTTGCCGGTAATCCAAATGAGGATGTCGCGTCCCATCTAAACACGTTCGTAGAATTGTGTGATATGGAAAAGAAAAAAGATGTGGAAAATGATATAGTGAAGTTGAAATTATTTCCTTTCTCCTTGCGGGATCATGCAAAAATTTGGTTCTCTTCTTTGCCTCGCAATAGTATCGATTCTTGGAATAAGTGCAAGGATGCTTTTATTACTAAGTATTTTCCGCCCGCGAAAATTATTTCCCTTAGGACGCAAATCATGAATTTTCAGCAACTTGAGCATGAACATGTTGCACAATCTTGGGAAAGAATGAAATTGATGCTAAGAAATTGTCCTACTCATGGTTTAAATCTTTGGATGATCATACAATTTTTTTATGCGGGATTGAATTTTGTCTCTAGAAATCTTTTAGATTCCTCTACAGGTGGTACTTTTATGGAAATTACTTTGGGTGAAGCTACTAAATTGCTAGACAATATTATGGCAAATTATTCACAATGGCATACCGAAAGAGCACCTACTAGTAAAAAAGTCAATTCGGTTGAAGAAATTAGTACTTTCAGTGATAAGGTTGATGCTTTGATGAAGTTGGTTGCTAGTAAAAATGCTCCTATTGATCTTAATGAAGTGCCTTTGTCTACCTTGATTAAGCAAAATAGTGATTCGGTAGATGTGAACTTTGTCTCGCGAAACAATTTCAATAACAATGCTTATAGAGGTAATTTTAATCCTAGGCTGGAAATTCCTCTAATAATTATGGTAATTCCTATGGTAATTCTTCTTACAATAATAATAGGAACACCTCTGATCTTGAGAGTAATATTAAAGAATTTATTAATGCGCAAAAGGCTTTCAATACTACGATAGAAGAAAAGTTGAATAAGATTGATGATATGTCTAGAAGCATTGATAGAATTTATCATGGTGTGGAAAATCTCAAGTTGAAAGCTTTTGCACCTAAGATTGATGAATCAAGTAAAGCTTTATATGTCTCTATGGATGAAAGTAAGAAAAGAACCGCTATGCTTAGAGCTAGAAGAGAATTCTTAGAAAAATCGTTTTCTAGTGGTTGCTTTCAGAAAAATGATGAAGATCTTAAAGTGATTGGTGTTTCCTCTATTGATTCCTTGTTTAGTAATATTAATATTGATGATAAAGGGACTGAAGTAGAGTCAGCTTTATCTAGAAGGCATCCCAATAATTTGGAGGGTGAAAATCTTGATGAAAAGTTTGATAAAAGTGGGTTTGAAGAGGTCAAAACTTTAACTAGTGATGTGCCCACTATTTTGGATTGCAAAGACTTTAATTATGATAGTTGCTATTTGATTGAATGTATTTAGTTGCTGCAATCCATGTTGAATTCACCCCATGCCTATGAACAAAATAAAGCTTTTACTAAACATATAGTTGATGCCATGATGAAATCTTTTGAAGAAAAGTTGGAGTTGGAAATTTCTATTCCTAGAAAATTACATGATGAGTGGGAACCTACCATTAAGGTTAAGATTAAAAATTATGAGTGCTTTGCTTTATGTGATTTGGGTGCTAGTGTTTCCACGATTCCGAAATCTTTATGTGATGTGCTTGGTCTCACCAATATTGAAGAATGTTCTCTTAATTTGCACTTGGCGGATTCTACTATTAAAAGGCCTTTGGGAAGAATTAATGATGTTCTTATTCTTGCTAATAGGAACTATCTTGATATTTATTGCAATTCGTCTTGTCCCATTATACTTGGTAGACCGTTTTTACGAACTATAGGTGCCGTAATTGATATGAAAGAGGGCAATATTAGATTTAAGTTTCCATTAAGAAAGGGTGTGGAACACTTCCCTAGAACAAGAATTAAGCCACCATATGAATCAATCATGAGAGCATCCTATGGATCCAAAACCAAAGATGACAATACTTGAAACTATGCGTTATGCCTAGCTAGGGCCGTAAAACGATAGCGCTTGTTGGGAGGCAACCCAATGAATAAATTTATTTTTGTCTTTTCCTTTATGTTTTTGAGTTTTGACACTATTATGCCTCTGTTATGATTGTGTTTTTATGTTTTATTTAGTGTTTCTGCCAAGTAGAACCTTTAGGATGATTCATAAGATGAGTAGAAACAATGTTGAATCTGAAACATAAACTTTGCATCCAATGTTCGAATTTTCGTTTTTTAATGGAGAGTTATATTGAGCTGAAATTATAACACAGTATTTATATACAAATTATTTACGTTTTCCTAATTTTTCAGAATTTTTAGAGTTACATAAGTATCGTTAGAGTACAGATTACTACCGACTGTTGTTTTTAAGACAGATTCTGTTTTCGTTGCATTGTGTGCTTGTTTTGATGAATCTATGGGTTCTACTGAAGGGTATGAGCCATGGTAAAGTTAAAATACAGTAGGTATAATGCAATAATAAAATTTGAATGGGTTTGCAACATTACCTAAAGTATTGATTTGCTTTATTATACTAACGGATCTCACGAAGATTTTGTTGAGTTTTGTGTGATTGAAGTTTTCAAGTTTTGGGTGAGATCACAATGGATGAAGGAATAAGGAGTGAAAAGAGCCTAAGCTTGGGGATGCTACAGCACCCCCAAGATATATCCAAAGAGAAACAAGCAACTAAGCTTGGGGATGCCCTGAGTGGCATCCCCTCTTTCTTCTAACGACCATCGGTATTTTACATGGAGCTATATTTTTATTCGTCACATATCATGAGTTTTGCTTGGAGCGTCTTGTATCATTTGAGTCTTTGCTTGCTTTGCTTGTTAGTTTATCACTTGTATCCTTGCTAGACACACCTATTTGAGAGAGTCAAAATTATGCTATGAATTGTTAGAATTGCTCTATATGCTTCACTTAAACTTTTTGAGCTATAAAATTGCTCTAGTGCTTCACTTATATCTTTTTGAGCACGGTGTGCTTGGAAACTTTTGAAGAAATACTCTCATGCTTCACTTATATTATTTTGAGAGTTAGTAAATTTTGACGAAATCCTCTTATGCTTCACTTATACTATTTTGAGAGATGAAATCGCTATGCTCATGTGCTTCACTTAAATTTGTTTGAGCTTGTCAAAAAGCAATGGCAATATATGAAACTAGTCCCAAAGTGATAGATATCCAAGGAGGATATATTAAAGACTTTCATGAAGATCATTAGACAAATTAAACTTGGTTCGTTGTAATAGTTTTGAGACATGATGATAGTAATATGTGAGTCATATTAGTGAGTAATTGTGCTTTAGTAAGAATATTGGTGTTAAGGTTTGTGATTCCCTATGCATGCATGAAAGTCAATAGTTATGCAATGAAATTACATCCTACTTAGGGTGCATTATTCGGTGTTAGTTATGCTCAATGCTCGCATATGTGAATTTTCGTTTCTTGGTTGGTTGCTTCTCAATCTATTTGCTAGCCTACACTTGTACTAAGTAGAAATACTACTTGTGAATCCAAAATCCTTAAACCAAGTTTTGCCTTATGAGTCCACCATACCTACCTATATGTGGTATTTCCATGTCGTCCTAAGCAAATTTGTATGTGCCATCTCTACTTTTCAAAATAAATTTCTCTTTTGTGTGCTCGTACCTCTCATGAAACGGTAGGGGGTGTCCAATATTTTCCATGTTATGTGCCATCTCTACTTTTCAAAATAAATTTCTCTTTTGTGTGCTCGTACCGCTCATGAAACGGAAGGGGGTGTCCAATATTTTTCCAAGCTAGATGTGTTATTCTCAAGATGCGTGTTTATTCACTTGTCATTGCACGAGAGTACGGCGGTAATAGGGATGCCCATTCCCGAAATGAAAAAGAAAAAACATTTACTTTATGTTGTCAAATAATAAATTCCTTGGAAAGTGTTTGTATGGAAGGCAACCGTGGATACGGCCAGCCATGGAAAGTGAAAGAATGGTGGAAAAAGGAATAAACTTTATTTTATGTTTGGGAACCGCCTATGATATATCTAGCATGGAAAGTATTATGAACTACTTTGTCATTTTCGTTGACAGGAAAGGCATGTCACTCAAAATATTTTTCTCTCTCAATTTAAACTTTGAGCTCTGCCACCTCTACAAATCCCTACTTCCCTCTGCGAAGGGCCTATCTATTTACTTTATGCAATTTTTATTTTGAGTCTCCATCTTCTCTTATAAAGCACCAACTAGGGGGGCACTATGATCGTACTTGAGCATTGGGTGTAGCTAAAATTTGAGTGTGTTTCATGAATGGATCAATGATTGAGCATGATGGGCTAGGGATAACTTTCTTTAGTGTTGATATTTTGAAAGACATGGTTGCTTGTTGGCATGCTTGAGTATTGAAGTCATTATGTTAAAACTAGACTATTGCTTTGAACCATCTAAAAGTCCAAATGTCCATGCTACAAAAGGAAAGAATATGAGATGAACATGTTAGGCAGCATTCCACATCAAAACTTCTGTTTATATCATTTACCTACTCGAGGACGAGTAGGAATTAAGCTTGGGGATGCTGATACGTATCCAATGTATCTATAATTTTTGCTTGTTCCGTGTTGTTATATTATCATTCTTGGATGTTTTACAATCACTTTATAGCAACTTTATATCATTTTTTGGGGCTAACCTATTGACATAGTGCCAAAGTGCCAGTTGCTGTTTTTTCTTGTTTTTTACTTCGCAAAATATCAGTACCAAATGGAGTCCAATCGCGACGAAACTTTTTGGAGATTTTTTTGGACCAGAAGACACCCAGTGGGGCAAAGAAGTGCCAGAGAGGTGGGCCGTGGAGACCACAACCCACCAGGGCGCGCCAGAGGCCCCCGGCAAGCCCTGATGGGTTGTGCCCTTCTCGGGGCCCCTCTCCACCGCCTCTGATGCCTATAAATTCCCAAATATTCTAGAAACCCTAGGGGAGTCGACGAAAAACACATCCAACCGCCGCAAGTTCCAGAACCTCGATATCCAATCTAACACCATCACGGAGGGGTTCATCATCCTCATTGGTGCCTCTCCGATGATGCGTGAGTAGTCCACCATAGACCTATGGGTCCATACGCAGTAGCTAGATGGCTTCCTCGCCTTGGATATCATCATGATTATTTGATCTTCTATCAATTGCCCAACAGTAATTTGTTCACCCACCGTGTGCTATACTCATGAGAGAAGCCACTAGTGAAACCTACGGCCCCCGGGTGTACTTTTCCAACATATTGCTTTCCGATCTATCTTTTTGCCGCTTTTTGTTTTCAGATCTATTATTCCAAAAAACCCAAAAATATATTGCTGCACTTTTTATTTTCTCTTTTTATTTTGTGTTCTTGAGAGATCTATCTCTCCAATCTATCACTACCTAATCTATCTATTTGCCGTAGAGAGATTGACAACCTCTCTTTCGCGTCGGGTTGCAAGTATTTGTTCTTTGTGTGCAGGTGATGCTTATTAGGTGGTGGTGATCCTCCGATTGGTTCGATACCTTGGTTTCATAACTGAGGGAAATAATTACCTTCGCTGTGCTGCATCATCCCTTCCTCTTTGGGGAAATACCGACACTGTCTCAAGCCACGTCACGGCTACTGGTGAATTGCGTGCCGTTGTCGGTGATGATCCTGTTGGGAACACCAAAACGGAAAACAATCCCTCTGAGAAACGTGACTGCTTCCTGCGCCGTTACCTTTCTCACTGGTTCTACCTCAGTCCACTTCTTGAACTTGTCGATTGCAAGGAACAAGAACTCGAAGCCCCCGGTAGCATGGGGGAAGGGCCCGATAATGTCGAGCCCCCAGACCGAGAAGGGCCAAGAGAGCGGTATGGTTTGAAGGGCTTGTGCTGGTTGGTGTATTTGCTTGTTGTGATATTGGCATGCTTTGGACGTTGTCACCGCCGTCAAAGAGTCTTGAAGGGTTGTCGGCCAATAGAAGCTTTGGCGGAAAGCTTTACCGGCAAGGGCTCGTGATCCAATGTGGGAGCCGCAGACCCCTTCGTGTATCTTTGCCAACAGCTGGCATCCTTCTTCTCGGGGAATGCACTTCAATTTCACACCATTCGGCCTTCTCTTGTACAAGGTGCTTCCCACAAACTGGTACATGCTCGACCGTCGGGCTACTCTTTCAACTTCTTTTGGTTCTTCGGAAGATCTCCTGTTTGGAGGCATCGGACTATCTGTTGTGCCCATGTCGAGCCTGTGGCTCGACAACAAGAACCCAAGGCATTTCTTCCGCTATGGGGATGCTAGCTTCTATGGCAAGAACCCTCGGGTCTGGTGGAGCTCGAGGTCCACCGGCAAGCGGGTTGTCGCTCCCAGCGACCCTCTTGGCGGCCACTGATGGCTCTGTCGAAAGGTAGTTGCTCGAACTGACTTTCCTTTTTTTTGCTATGCTGATGGAGTGACTGAAGGTTCGGTTAATCGGAGAACAAAAGTGCTCGGTTCCACAGGCAGCTTCTGCGCGGCTCTCTTCGACAGGTCATCGGCAATGCCATTCTCGACACGGGGGACATGCTTGACGTGGATGGACTGCGTCGGTATTTCCCCAAAGAGGAAGGGATGATGCAGCACAGCGACGGTAAGTATTTCCCTCGGTTATGAAACCAAGGTTATCGAACCAGTAGGAGGATCACCAACACCCAATAAGCAGCACCTGCACACAAACAACAAATACTTGCAACCCGACGCGAAAGAGAGGTTGTCAATCTCTCTAGGGTAAAAAGATAGATTAGGTAATGATAGATCACTCAAGAACACAAATAAAAGAGTAAATATGCAGCAATATATTTTTGGGTTTTTTGGTTTTGTAGATCTGAAAACAAAGATTGCAAAAAACGTAGATTGGAAAGCAATATGATAGAAAAGTAGACCCGGGGGCCGTAGGGTTCACTAGTGGCTTCTCTCATGAGTATAGTGCACGGTGGGTGAACAAATTACTGTTGGGCAATTGATAGAAAATCGAATAGTCATGACGATATCCAAGGTGATGATCATTATATAGGCATCATGTCCAAGATAGATAGACCGACTCCTGCCTGCATCTACCTCTATTACTCCACACATCGACCGCTATCCATCATGCATCTAGTGTATTAAGTTCATGGAAAAACGGAGTAATGCAATAAGAACGATGACATGATGTAGACAAGATCTATTCATGTAGGAATAGACCCCATCTTGTTATCCTTAATAGCAACGATACATGCGTGTCTTGCTGCCCCTTCTGTCACTGGGAAAGAACACCGCAAGATCGAACCCATCACAAAGCACCTCTTCCCATGGCAAGAAAAATCGATCTAGTCGGCCTAACTAAACCAAAGATTCGAAGAAGAAATATGATGCTATAAGAAATCATGCATATAAGAGATCAAAGAAGACTCAAATAATATTCATGGATAGAAACTGATCATGAACTCAAAATTCATCAGATCCCTAACAAACACACCGCAAAAGTTTACATAAAATAGATCTCCAAGAGACCGTTGTATTCAGAATCATAAGAGAGAGAGAAGAAGCCATCTAGCTACTGCCTACGGACCCGTAGGTCTATGGTGGACTACTCACGTATCATCGGAGAGGCACCTATGAGGAAGATGAACCCCTCCGTGATGGTGTTTAGATTGGATCTCGCGGTTCTAGAACTTGCGGCGGCTGGAATTGTGTTTCGTCGACTCCTCTAGGGTTTTTGGATTTTCTGGGAATTTATAGGCACGATACTCGGTTGAGGGGTGCCAGGCTGCCCATCCTCCACCAGGCCGCGCCAGGGGGCCTCTGGCACACCATGGTGGGGGATGGCCACCCTGGGCCCCCTCTTCTGGTGTTCTTTGGACCATCTTCTTTCTTCTGGTCCAGAAAAATCCACAAAAATCCCCGCAACGTTTGGTCTCCGTTTGGTACTGATTTTCTGCGAAGTAAAAAACAAGCAAAAACAGCAACTGGCACTTTGGCACTATGTCAATAGGTTAGTCCCAAAAAATGATATAAAGTTGTAATAAAATGATTGTAAAACATCCAAGAATGATAATATAATAGCATGGAACAAGCAAAAATTATAGATACGTTGGAGACGTATCAGCATCCCCAAGCTTAATTCCTACTAGTCCTCGAGTAGGTAAATGATAAAAACAGAATTTTTAATGTGGAATGCTGCTTAACATGTTCATCATATTGTTTTCTTCTTTGTATAGCATGGACATTTGGACTTGTAAATGATTCAAAGAAATAGTCTAGTTTTAACATAATGACTTCAATACTCAAGCATGTCAACAAGCAACCATGTCTTTCAAAATATCAACACTTAAGAAAGTTATCCCTAGCCCATCATGCTCAATCATTGATCCATTCATGAAACACACTCAAATATTAGCTATGCCCAATGCTGAAGTACGATCATAGTGCCCCCTAGTTGGTGCTTATAAGAGAAGATGGAGACTCATAGCAAAAATAAAAATTGCATAAAGTAAATAGATAGGCCCTTCGCAGAGGGAAGTAGGGATTTGTAGAGGTGCCAGAGCTCATAGTTTTTAAATTGAGAGAGAAAAAATATTTTGGGTGGCATGCTTTTCCTGTCAACGAAATCGACAAAGTAGCTCACAATACTTTCCATGCTAGATATATCATAGGCGGTTCCCAAACAGAAAATAAAGTTTATTCCTTTTTCCACCAAACTTTCACTTTCCATGGCGGGCCGTATCCACGGTTGCCTTCCATACCAACACTTTCCAAGGAATTTATAATTTGACAACATAAAGTAAATATTTTTTTTCTTTTTCATTTCGGGAATGGGCATCCCTATTACCGCGCACTCTCGTGTAATTACAAGTGAATAAACACTCATCTTGAGAATAACACATCTAGCATGGAAAAATATTGGACACTCCCCACCGTTTCATGAGCGGTACGGGCACACAAAAGAGAAATTTTATTTTGAAAATTTAGAGATGGCACATAAAAATTTGCTTGGAACGGCATGGAAATACCGCATATAGGTAGGTATGATAGAATCATAAGGCAAAACTTGGTTTAAGGATTTTGGATGCACAAGTAATATTTCTACTTAGTACAAATGAAGGCTAGCAAATAGATTGGGAAGCAACCAAACCAAGAAACGAAAAATCACATAAGTGAGCATTGAACATAACTAACACCGAATAATGCACCACAAGTAGGATGTAACTTCATTGCATAACTATTGACTTTCGTGCATCCATAGGGAATCACAATCCTTAACACCAATATTCCTACTAAGCATAATTACTCACTAACATGACTCACATATTACAATCATCATGTTTAAAACTATTACAAGGAATCAAGTTTAATTTGTCCAATCATCTTCATGAATTTTTTTATTATATCCTCCTTGGATATCTATCACTTTGGGACTAGTTTCATATATTGCCATTGCTTTTTGGCAAGCTCAAACAAATTTAAGCACTACTAGAAAAACGGCTATAGCTAATATGGACATTAATGGCGCACCATGTATGTGGTGCGCCATTAATGGCCATATTACTAATGGCGCACCTGGTGTGTGGTGCGCCATTACTAGTTTTGTCCTGGCCCCACACCCATCCCCAGACTTAGCAATGGCGCACCAGGGGAAAGTGCGCCATTACTAGTTTTAACTAGTAATGGCGCACCACACCCACGGTGCGCCACTAATAAGTTTGACCAAGGTTTGACCTATCCCCTAGACATATCAATGGCGCACTACGTATAGATGCGCCATTGCTATTTCAGGTAACAATGGCGCACTACGTATAGATGCGCCATTGCTATTTCATGTAACAATGGCGCACCTACACGAAGTGCGCCATTGATATGCACTATTCATGTCACAGCCACCACCCCCCCACCCCCCCCCCCACACACACATCCCCCCCCCCAGCCCACCGCCGCCAGCCGCCGCGCCGACCCCCCGCGCCGGCTCTCCCCGCGCCCCTTCTCCTTCCTCTCCTCCTCTCACCTCCCTCTCTCTCCCCGTGCAGGAGCCCGCCATGGCCAAGGCTCGAGCTCGAGCTCGGCCGAGCCCCGCGCCGCCCCTGGAGCCCGCCAGCCGGCGGCCTCCCCGCGACCAGATCCGTGCGCCGCCGCCTGTCCCCGGCCTCCCCGACCTCTCCTCCGGCCTCCCTTGGTCCCACCGCGCGCCACTGCCGCTCGAGTCCGTCATTGAGGTCAGCGACATCGACGCCGTCCTCCAGCGAGCCGCCGAGGAGGAACTCCTCCACGGAGACGACGCGAAGGGCACCGCCGCTCTCTCCGCCGCGCTCGGCTCCAGCCTCATCGATCTGTAAGCGCCCGGTTCTGTTTTGGCTCCCCGCAGGTGTTTGACGAATTGCCTCTAACACGGGTGCTGCGGTTATTTTGCGTTGCAGGGATGGGACGGGGGACACGGAGGAGGAGAGACGGCTTCTGCGGGAGGAGCAGGAGGCCCTGCACGCCGACAGCCTCAGGGTGCCCCGCCGGTGAGTGCTCGGCACCGTCGTTTCTTTCTTCTTTGGTCGTCTGGAGTGGGATGAGCTGTGCATGGTTGAACGGAATCGGAATGTTTTCAGGCCCCCGTGGACTGCCCAGATGACGACCGAGGAGCTCGACACCAACGAGAAGCGGGCCTTCCTGGAGTGGCGGAGGAACCTCGCCAGGTTGGTGCACTTCTCTGCTGTGTTTCTAGCAGTGCCGTTGTTCAAAAGTTACATTGCTCCTTTGTACAGGAAACGGTTGTCGAGTGTATTTCAGGAAATATCGGGTTTATGCTCTTAGTTGCAGGAAATCTCCCGATTTTGTATTCATACCATTTCGGAAAACTCACCTACCTTGGCATGTTAACAATTTAAGTAACACTACTTGCTACAAAATACTTCAGCAGTAGTTGGTTAGGGTGTTGTTTGTTTATGAAACTATGTCGATATATCAATGTAAAACCCAGGTCATGTGTTGTAGCCATAAAACCCCAGGTTTTCTGCAACTATAACCTTAGACTTGGGTATCTTTGGAATCTTATGTTAGAAATCATACCTGGACTTGTTCTGAATATTCGTGCTAAATTCTGAAGCTGGTTCATTCTTTCTGGGCAATGAAAATGTAAAGTACTAATTTAAGTATTCAAATTGAACAGTATATAAACAAAGCACATAGAGCTATAGAAGCTTTTAATTGGTTTCTTCAGCTTGAATGGAAGCAATGTACATATTCCTGACTACTCTTTTCAATGTCTGAGCATGCAGTCCATCTAAGTTAATTTTAAATTTGCTACTATGTTGTTTGTTCTACAAAAGTCAATTATAAAAGAAATGTTCTGCAGATTGCAAGAGAATGAAGAACTTGTCCTTACGCCTTTTGAGAAGAATCTTGATATCTGGAGACAACTCTGGAGAGTACTTGAGCGCAGTGATTTGGATGATATCATCTATACATGTTCCTGGATAACTAAGCCTATGTAACTGAGAAATTGGATTATGAGAAATTGTTAATAGAATCTTCATACCATTCTGGAGATTATTTGGGGGAACATCAACAGTGTGACAACAAACAACACAGTATGCTTTTCTAAGTATCCTTGCAATGGGTCAATCATCTTATTGTTATTTTCCTGCCGATATGAAGCCCTGCTGATACTGTAGTGCATGTTTTTGTTTTAGCTTATTCAGCCTCTAATAGAGTTGTTGGCATACAAAAAATTGTTGCAGGAAAGATAGATAAACTTGTGTTGTAGCCTAGAACCAAAACATAATCCGTGACAATCAGTTTAATATATATTTTGACGAAAGTTGCAATTAGGATGTGGATTTAAACAAATTTATCTGAGTTGATACAGATTCCACCCTTTGTTCCATCGTATTTGTGTAGGTCCTGCAATGGGTCAATGGATGCCCTGATGTGGTGGACAGTGGCGGGCTCCTGAATTTTTCTTGTGTAGTTTGTTGCAATCTGACGGAAAAGGAACATGTGAAGGCAAGTGACATGCCAGCATATAGTTCTCCGAAGGTAATCCAGCCTGTTTCATGTCTAAAAATGATGAAATCTATCTTATGAACTAGGCAACTGAAACTGTTTCGTGTTGCTGCTTTTTTTTACTGATTTTTGTAGCTCCATGTTTTGCTTTTCCTGAACTAGATTGATAGACACATATTCTCCGTCTCTCCTACTCTTCAAATCACTGTTCTTTACATTAGCCATACAATTGCACAAATAGACCATATAAAATGGGATTCTGTCATATGTAAACCATATAAATAGAATTCAAGCTGATTTGATTATGTTTCATCTCCATAATTATTTTCTCTTGGTCCAGAGAACATAAGCTGGAACATATAAATTCATTTTCTGCTCATTTTGAGATGATATAAGGATTTCTGCTATTATACTGATAGTTAATGACAGCAGCCCCCCAAGAATATGATGTTCTCTAGCAAGAAATTTGTTATTTCCTTACACTACTTTATTTTTCCATGTTTGCTTTAATCACCTATTTATTTATTTGAACAAGCAGCAGTTAGCCTTTGTTTACTTAACATGAATGTTGTTGTAATCATGAATATGTCCTTAGAATTACTGTAAGAATGAAGCCATTGTCGGTAGAATGTCTGCAGATGTAGCTCTTTCACTCGTGTAAAAGTTAGTCCTAGAGGTCATTAAGATTATTGTAGTTTCATTTTTCTCTGACGAGGCATATTCAGTTTACTATATGTTCTTCTCACCTATCAACAGAAGTGTATGAATTCATTAAATGTTCCTCGCAAGGTGTTCTCTTGGGGTACGTCGAAACGCAGCACGTGGAGAGAAAAATCAGTTCAGTATCTTTCAATTAGGATGCGTGCAACATTGGGATTTATATACAGTACTTTTTCCTCTTTCCGTACTTATGTGGTTCACACAAATTTTGCACTCTTCACAAATATCGTTGATTTGCTATGCTTATGTGTTTTCAGGCTTGCCCATACTCCTTTTAGTGTTCCTGTATATCATCTTTCTCTGTTGAATTTTTTCTGCAGTTTGTTAGAATCTTGCGGAAGTAAAGGAACATGTGAATGCAAGCAACACGTCAGTATATGGTTCTCTGAAGGTAATCCAGTTCATGTCTAAAAAAGATTAAATCCATCATATTACCAGACAACTAAAACTGTGTTATGTTGCTACTCTTTTCCTTTGGATTTTTGTAGCTTCATATTCAATTAATGCCTCAAGTCCGAATGAGACTGCATGTTTTGTCTAATTGAAAAATTACAGAGAAAATGATGCTTATATTCAAGGAGCGGTTTTTAATCTGTGCTTGGTGATCAATTTATAAACAAGATACATTCATGACCATGCTCCATGATGTAGGAATAGGAACCAAGTTCAGTATAATCCCTAGGTAACAACTGTAAGTTGTGCACAACATGAAATGGTTTTTTTGGCATAATATTCGGGGTTGAGGGCATTTGTTAATCACATAGTTATAGCATTCAGTCCAGATAACATCTGCATGTGTTGTACTTTCGAATTTCTGTTTCCATATTCAGTCTCATCTCAAGAAAATTATACTTAATATTGTTTTTGCTATATGCAGGCGTATGCATCAAGTTCTACATTTTCAGGATCCTCTGCTAAGAAATATATTTTTGCAGTACTTGAAAAAATAGTTATATGTAGAGAATATGTAATTCTTGCTTTTGTGCTGTCAAAATTCTTGAGCAAAGATCTTTGGAGTGATTTCCGGTCATCTTTTTCAGGAAAGCGTAAGTGTTCTGAGAACCCTTTCTTCAGTGTTCTACCTTCTCCAATCGTTTGCAGGTCTATGGGAAAAATATATGGTTCTAATTCCAGGCATACTTAAAATCTTTCTTAAGATATGGATGTGGATTTCTTCAGTGTTTTCCCGTACAGATTTCCCTTTTTGATCTTTGTAGACATACTGCCACAATGATTTTATGATTTAGCAACTTTATTTTTATTTTCTTCTGCAAGAAATGTTCGAGGAATTGGACTGTAGCTGTTAATTCTTTTCTTGATATTTGTTTGGCAAGTTTGTTAGCATCAAACTCTCTTTAGAACTTGCTTCACAGTCCTGGCGGCAGTTTGACTCCCTCCTTCTGTAGGCTCACTTTGTTTCAGGTTATCAACTTCAGTGCCTCAAGTGCTTATAGTACTGTAAATAAGTTTTTTTTATTTTTTTTGCAAATGCTCATATGCTTATGGTACTGTAGATAAGATTTATTTGTTGGTTGTCTGACTTTTGTTACAGAACATGTGCCAATTGTAATTGTGTTTAATAGAATGATTTGTGCAAAACCTTATCCGAGTAAGAATGCAAACCATTATAGGTGCTGAGTAGAATCAAAATTGATACCAAGCTGGAGCCTTTTTCCAATTTAGTATTTTTGTATAAAAACTGTATTATCCAATGAATTAATTGGAGCAGGACATGTTCTCTATTTTAACTCAATCCTCTGATCTCTTTGAATTCTTGATCATCATCATTGTTCTATTATTAATTAGATGGAGATGGTGGCCGGTGCAAAAATTCCTCCATCGTTATGTCATTGTAAATGACAGTGAGATAAAGGTTGTATCATCAGGAGATTCTACAGTTTGTTTAGAATTTAAGAATGTTCTTCCAGGCATATGATTAGTCGGTTGTTCAAAGACATGCAAAATGTTCAGAGGCTTAAAGAATTTCTCTTAACAGTAGCACCACTAAGTCTTCCTGTAGGTGTAGATGTGGGTTGTAACAGTTCTAGTTCTGCATAAAAAATGACAGTATTGACACCATGTAATCTTACTCATACAATATTCACATCATGTAATTCTGGAAATATATGCTCATATCTAGTTCTGCATAAAAAATGACAGTATTGACATGTTATAAATAGTTTGTTTGTCTTTTTGTTTATTTTGTTACATTTTGCAGGGATAAAGTGAAGAAAAAGAAGAAAAGATTACTAGAAGATTAGTTTTAGGATTTTCTTTTATTTCCTTGCAATTTTCCTTTTATTGAATACTTGTAAAGACATTGTAATATTCTTACTATAATAAAAAATATGATTCTATTTCATTTTTTGTTTTTAAATTATTTTTCCTTATAAGTTGTTTTCTGTAAATTTGGATTTTTTTTTTGTTTTCCAAATACATTACTAGTGGCGCATTTCAGCCCTTATTAGTGGCGCACCTTCCTTTATTACTAGTGGCGCACCTATAAGGCTATTAGTGGCGCACCTGGACGGAATACCAGTGGAGCACCTAAAGGTTAGTAGTGGCGCACCTGTAGCAATAGTAGTGGCGCACCTGTAGCAATAGTAATGGCGCACCACATGGTGCGCCACTAGTATTTGGAATAGTAATGGCGCACCAGAGGTGCGCCATTACTATTTATTACTAGTGGCGTGTTAATAGTGGCGCACCTATAGTGCGCCATTAATAGCCAAAATAGGTGCGCCACTAATAGGGTTTTTTCTAGTAGTGAAGTGAAGCACATCAGCATAAAGATTTCATCTCTCAATAAGGTATAAGTGAAGCATGAGAGGATTTCTTCAAAATTTACCTACTCTCAAATTAATCTAAGTGAAGCATGAGAGTATTTCTACAAAACTTTCCAAGCACATCGTGCTCAAAAAGATATAAGTGAAGCACTAGAGCAATTCTATAGCTCAAAGAGTTTAAGTGAAGCCCATAGAGCAATTCTAACAAATAATAGCATGATTTTGGCTTTCTCAAATAGGTGTGTACAGCAAGGATACAAAGGAAAAACTAACAAACAAAGCAAGCAAAGATACAAGACGCTCCAAGCAAAACACATGATATGTGACAAATAAAAATATAGCTCCAAGTAAAATACCGATGGTCGTTAGAAGAAAGAGGGGATGCCACTCGGGGGCCATCCCCAAGCTTAGTTGCTTGTTACTCTTTGGATATATCTTGGGGATGCGGTAGCATCCCCAAGCTTAGGCTTTTGCTACTCCTTATTCCTTCATCCATCGTGATCTCACCCAAAACTTGAAAACTTCAATCACACAAAACTCAACAAAATCTTCGTGAGATCCGTTAGTATAAGAAAGCAAATCACTACTTTAGGTACTGTTGTAAACCCATTCAAATTTTATAATTGCATTATACCTAATGTATTTTAACTTTACCATGGCTTATACCCCCCAATACAAACCATAGATTCATCAAAACAAGCACACAATGCAACAAAAACAGAATCTATCTCAAACAGAACAGTCTGTAGTAATCTGTACTATACCCATACTTCTGTAAATCTAAAAATTCTGAAAAATTAGTACAACATAAGGAATTTTTATAGAAACACTGTGTTAAAATTTCAGCTCAAGATCGTGTTCCAGTAAAAAATGAAAATTTATATACTGTACGCAAAGTTTCTGTTTCAGATTCAGAATCACTTCTACTCATCCTATGAATCATCCTAACGGTTCTACTTGGCACAAACACTAAATAAACCATAAAAACACAATCATAAAAGAGGCATAATTGTGTCAACACTCAAAAACAGAAAGGAAAAAGCAAAAAAATTATTTATTCATTGGGTTGCCTCCCAACAAGCGCTATCGTTTTACGCCCTAGCCATGCATGATGATTTCAATGATGCTCACATAAAAAGTAGTAATTGAAATATGCAAAAGAGCATCATGAATCTCATGACAAACAAATTTAAGTCTAACCCACTTCCTATGCATAGGCATTTTGTGAGCAAACAATTTATGAGAACAAGAATCAACTAGCATAGGAAGGCAAAACAAGCATAACTTCAAAACTTTGAACGCTTAGAGAGGAAACTTGATATTATTGCAATTCCTACAAGCATATGTTCCTCCCTCATAATAAATTTCAGTAGCATCATGAAGGAATTCCACAATATAACTATCACATAAATCATTCTTTTCATGATGCACAAGCATAGAATTTTCATTACTCTCCACATAAGCAAATTCCTTATCATCCATGGTAGTGGGAGCAAACTCAACAAAATAACTATCATGAGACACTTGATTGACATAACCACATTGCAAATTAAAACCATGATGATAATTTTCATGGTTATCATTACTCATTATAGCATACGTGTCATCACCATCATCATGAATAGGAGGCATGCAATCATCATAATAAATTTGCTCATCAAAACTTGGGGGACTGAAAATATCGTCTTCATCAAACATAGCATCCCCAAGCTTCTGGCTTTGCATATCATTAGCATAATTGACATTAATAGAATTTATAGTAACATCATTGCAATCATGCTTTTCAATCAAGGAGCTATCACGAATCACCTTATAAATTTGTTCTTTCAACACTTCATCAAAATTTTCAGATGCATGATTTTCAAACAAAACTTCATAGAGATAATCAAGTGCACTCAACTCAATAGCAATTTGTTCATCATAATTTGGTCTTTTGAAAAGATTAGCAAGTGGATGAGGATCCCTATCAATAGATTCTTAGCAAGCGAAGATGCAAGCAAATAGAAGGCACATGGCCACACGAGCAAAGATAGCAAACAAGCAAACAAAAAGAGATCCGGCGAGAAAAAGGCAAACAAAAAAAAGAGGGCGAATAAAACGAAAAATTGGTGAAGTGGGGGAGAGGAAAACGAGAGGCAAATGGCAAATAATGTAATTGCAAGGAGATGAGATTTGTGATTAGGAACCTGGTAGATGATGTTGGAGTCCCCTCAGCGCCTACGATAGGCACGTAGAAGTGACTCCTTCCTCCCCGGCAACGGCGCCAGAAATTCCTTTGACGTGGCTTGGACTGCGTCGGTATTTCCCCAAAGAGGAAGGGATGATGTAGCACAGCGACGGTAAGTATTTCCCTCAGTTATGAAACCAAGGTTATCGAACCAGTAGGAGGATCACCAACACCCAATAAGCAGCACCTGCACACAAACAACAAATACTTGCAACCCGACGCGAAAGAGAGGTTGTCGATCTCTCTACGGTAAAAAGATAGATTAGGTAATGATAGATAGGAGAGATAGATCTCTCAAGAACACAAATAAAAGAGTAAATATGCAGCAATATATTTTTGGGTTTTTTGGTTTTGTAGATCTGAAAACAAAGATTGCAAAAAATGTAGATCGGAAAGCAATATGGTAGAAAAGTAGACCCGAGGGCCATAGGGTTCACTAGTGGCTTCTCTCATGAGTATAGCGCACGGTGGGTGATCAAATTACTGTTGGGAAATTGATAGAAAATCGAATAGCCATGACGATATCCAAGGCGATGATCATTATATAGGCATCACATCCAAGATAGATAGACCGACTCCTGCCTGCATCTACCTCTATTACTCCACACATCGACCGCTATCCAGCATGCATCTAGTGTATTAAGTTCATGGAAAAATAGAGTAATGCAATAAGAACGATGACATGATGTAGACAAGATCTATTCATGTAGGAATAGACCCCATCTTGTTATCCTTAATAGCAACGATACATGCGTGTCTTGCTGCCCCTTCTGTCACTGGGAAAGAACACCCCAAGATCGAACCCATCACAAAGCACCTCTTCCCATGGCAAGAAAAATCGATCTAGTCGGCCTAACTAAACCAAAGATTCGAAGAAGAAATACGATGCTATAAGCAATCATGCATATAAGAGATCAAAGAAGACTCAAATAATATTCATGGATAGAAACTGATTATGAACTCAAAATTCATCGGATCCCAACAAACACACCGCAAAAGTTTACATCAAATAGATCTCCAAGAGACCATTGTATTGAGAATCATAAGAGAGAGAGAAGAAGCCATCTAGCTACTGCCTACGGACCCGTAGGTCTATGGTGGACTACTCACGCATCATCGGAGAGGCACCTTTGAGGAAGATGAACCCCTCGGTGATGGTGTTTAGATTGGATCTCGCGGTTCTGGAACTTGCGGCGGCTGGAATTGTGTTTCGTCAACTCCTCTAGGGTTTTTGTATTTTCTGGGAATTTACAGGCACGATAGTCGGTTGAGGGGGTGCCCGGGCTGCCCATCCTCCACAGGTATTTCTTCAAGTCTTGCAACGCTACCTCTGCTTCCGGGGTCCATGTCATTGGGCCTGTTTTCTTCAAAATCTTGAAAAATGGCAGGGCACGCTCGGCGGATATGGAAATGAACTTGCTGATGGCGGCAATGCAACCTGCCAAGCGGCGCACGTCCTTGATGTGCTTGGGTGCCTCCATCTGTTCAATCGCCTCAATCTTGGCGTGGTTGGTTTCAATCATGTGTTGTGATATGAAGAACCCGAGGATCTTGCCATAGGGGACTCCGAATACGCACTTCTCGGGGTTGAGCTTTAAATTGATCTTGCGTATATTCGTGAAGGTTTCTTCCAGGTCTTGCACCAGCGTGTCCTTGTTCTTGGTCTTGACCACTATATCATCCATGTATGCTTCCACATTCCTGTGTAGCTGCGATCCCAGAACAATCTGAACTACCCTTGCGAACGTTGATCCGGCGCTCTTCAACTCGAACGACATGCGTCTGAAGCAGTACGCGCCGCAGGGGGTAATGAACGCCGTTTTCTCTTCGTCCTCCTTGGCCATGAAGATCTGGTGATAGCCATAATATGCATCAAGGAAGGATAGAAGATCGCAGCCAGCGGTCGAGTCTACAATCTGGTCAATGCGTGGCAAGGGGAATGGGTCCTTTGGGCAAGCCTTGTTGACATCGGTGAAGTCGATGCAAAGGCTCCATTTCCCATTCGCCCTGCGCACCACCATAGGATTTTCTAACCAAGTTGGGTAGATCACGCCTCTGATCAGACCTGCCGCTTCTAGCTTTTTGATTTCTTTGGCAATAAATTCTTGCCCGTTCCAGGGCTTGTTTTCGGACCTTCTTCTTGACGGGGTGCGCATGGGGACAAACGGCAAGGTGGTGCTCAATCACCTCCCTGGGAACACCGGGGATGTCAGACGGTTGCCAGGCAAACACATCGACATTCGTCCACAGGAAGGTGACGAGCGCGCTTTCCTATTTGTTGTCGAGGGTGGTACTTATGGTGAAAGTGCTGCCCTCGCCATTCTCCCGCGCAGGCACTTGCTTCGTATTGGGGATGGTCACCTTATCTCTCTTGCTCCTGGCAGCAGAGGTGTCTGGTAAGTCCTCGAATGGCGTGCTACACCTCTTGGCGTGCTTCCTGGAGTCCTTACGAAATTCGCCAGAGTTCTTGTTCTTGTTCTCCCCCCGGGAGCTTTGTCGACAGGAGTGAGTGCCTCGTCGGTAGACGCTGCCACTGCCTCCCGGAAGAGCTTGTTGACGCAGAGGACTGCATCTTTATGGTCAGCGCGGATGGTGATGACGCTCATCGGCCCTGACATCTTGAGAGTGTTGTAGGCGTGGTGTGTTGCCGCCATGAACTTCGCCAGCGCCGGTCGGCCCAGAATCCCATTGTACGGCAGCGACATCCTTGCGACGTCGAAGGTTACCCACTTTGTCCTCAAGTTGAGCTTGCTGCCGAACATGACTAGCAGAGTGATCTTCCCCTTGGGCTAAGATCTTCCCGGGTTGACCCCTTGTAAGGACCTCGTTGGCTTGAGATCTGTGTCAGGAATCTGCAGCCGCTTGATCATGTCGGGTGAGATCAAGTTTAACCCAGCCCCACTATTGACCAACATCTTCGTGACCTTGAGGTTGCTTCTTGTTGGCGAAACCAACAACGGCACGGACCCGACAGCAGTGATGCAGTCAGGGTGGTCCTCAGCGTCGAAGATGATGGGAGTGTTGGCCACTTGAGGGATTTCCTCGCCTCTGCCGCTGGTTCTGCCGCGTTGATCTCAGGGGCCCACTGCTTGAGCTACCGGTGAGAGGAGTGCAAAGACGTGCCTTCGTCAATGCACGTGGCATCGACAGCCTTCTGGAATTCCTGGCCTTCAGATTCTTCTTCATCTCCATCGTCATCATCGTCTTTTTCGTCCGATTTCTTATCTTGGCCTCCAGCAGGGTTCTCCTTGCGCTGCTTGGCCTTGCCGCGGCTGCCACCACGGCTACCACTGCTTCTCTTGCCTGACCACCTGCATCGTCTTGGCCCTTCTCCTTGTCACGCCTTTCGTACTCTTGCTTCTGCTTCTCGGCAAACTTCTACTTGGCGGCACTTGGTGATGACGTGTCTCTTGGTGAGGTGGATCTTGGAGTACGGCATGCCGGTCTTTTCTCCTGCCGCGGCCTCGTCATCCCCGAAGAACATGACAGTACTCTTGTCGGACCCCTCAGACTTGGCCTTCTTGCCGGAGTCGGAGTTGCCATTCCCTTCGACAGCCATCACTGCTTTTCCTTTGCGCTTCCAGTTGCGCTTTCGGCCTTTTTTCTTGGAGGCCGGCGCATCTTTGTCTTCATCTAAGTCGAACTCCGCGTCGGCGTCCTCTCCAGGGAGCCTCCTCCCCTCTTCAGCCCGTGCGCACTTGTCAGCCAAGACGTACAGCTCGGCGACATCCATCACCTTGTTGATGCTCATATCCTCACACATTCACCGGTTGCGCACGTTCGTGTGGAACACGGCAATCACGGTGGCTGGATGGATGTCAGGGATATTGTGCTGCACGCGGCTGAACCTCTGGATCTATTTGCGGAGGGATTCGCCTTCTCTCTGGGGGAGCACGTGTAAGTCACTGGGCTTCCCTCGAAGCTTGTGGCCTCCATGGTATGCGCCAACGAACTGGTTCCACAGGTCCGCCCAAGAGGAAATGGACCCCTCCGGCAAGTTCATCAACCAACTCCTCACGTTGGGCTTGAGTGCCAACGGAAAGTAGTTGGCTAAGATTCTCGTCGCGTCCCCGGCAGCCTATACGAATATGGTGTAGATTCTTAGTAACTCAGAAGGGCTGATCTTGCCATCATACTTGTCGGGCAGCTCAGGCTTGAAGGGCCTGCTGAAGGGCCAGTGGACTTGTCGTACCTCGTGGGTGAACGCCAGGCAGCCTCCTGATAACCCACAAGTGTAGGGGATCGTTTGTAGCCTTTTTCGATAAGTAAGAGTGTCGAACCCAACGAGGAGCTAAAGGTAGAACAAATATTCCCTCAAGTTTTATCGACCACCGATACAACTCTACACACGCTAATGCTTGCTTTACCTAGAACAAGTATGAAACTAACTTGTAGGTGATAGGACAGTTTGCACGAATAAAACTAGAAGTACTTTGCGGGAAATAAAACTACGAGTAGAAAGCAAGATAATAAAAGTTAGTTGTTTAGTAGAAAGCTTTTGTCAAACAAGAAGGTTATTTGTCCCTAGGCAATTGATAACTAGACCGGTAATCATTCTTGCAATTTTACATGAGGGAGAGGCATGAGCTAACATACTTTCTCTACTTGGATCATATGCACTTATGATTGGAACTCTAGCAAGCATCCGCAACTACTAAAGATCATTAAGGTAAAACCCAACCATAGCATTAAGTATCAAGTCCTCTTTACTCCCATATGCAACAACCCACCTACTAGGATTTATGCTTCTGTCACTCAAGCAACCCACCATACGCAAATCATGAACACATTGCAACACCCTACAGCGAGGATCCCTCATGTTTGCGCAAGACGGAGGGCACCGTAGGACAGCACCATAATAAAATATACAATCATACCAACCACGATCATCAATTAGCCCATAGGACAAAGCGGATCTACTCAAACATCATAGGATAGCCATATATCATTGGGAAATAGTATATGGAGTTGAGCACCATGTTTAAGTAGAGATTACAGTGGGGAGAAGGGGAGTTACACCGCTGCATAGAGGGGGAGAGAGTTGGTGTTGGCGGCGGCGAAGTTGTTGGAGTAGATCGCCGTCACGATGCTTGCCCCGGCGGCGTTCCGGCGCCACAGGGAGAGAGGGGGAGAGAGCCCCCCTCCTTCTTCTTCTTCCTTGGCCTCCCCCCTGGCCGCGCCCTGGTGTCTTGTGGGGGCTGTGGGCCTTTGGTTGCGTTGATTCCACTTCTCAAAATTCATAAATATTCTAAAAAAAATCTCCAAATTTTTTATCGCTTTTGGACTTCGTTTGATATGGATATTCTGCGAACAAAAAACATGCAACAAACAGAAACTGGCACTGGGCACTGGATCAATAGGTTAGTCCAATAAATCATATAAAATGTTGCCAAAAATATGTGAAAGTTGTATAATATTGGCATGAAACAATCAAAAATTATAGATACGACGGAGACGTATCAGCATCCCCAAGCTTAATTCCTGCTCGTCCTCGAGCAGGTAAATGATAAAAAAGATAATTTTTGATGTGGAATGCTACCTAGCATAATCTTGATGATATATCTAATCATGGCATGAATATTAAGACACAAATGATTCAAAGCAATAGTCTAGTTTTGACATGAAGACATTAATACTCAGGCATCCCAACAAACAATCATGTCTTTCAAAATATCAAGGCTAAAGAACGCTATCCCTACAAAATCATATAGCCTTGTCATGCTCTGTCTTCTTAACACAAAGTATAAATCATGTACTACCCCGGTGTCAGCCAAGCAATTGGTTCATACTTTTTAACGCGCTTCAGCATTTTCAACTCTCATGCAATACATGAGCGCAAGCCATGGATATAGCACTATGGGTGGAATATAATATGGTGGTAGGTTTCAAAGGGGTAAAAGTAGAGAAGAAAGTCTCGCATCAACTCAGCGTATCAACGGGCTATGGAGATGTCCATCAATAGATATCAATGCGAGGAGTAGGGATTGCCATGCAACGGATGCACTAAGAGCTATAAGTGTATGAAAGCTCAATATGAAAACTAAGTGGGTATGCATCTAACTATATGAAAAATTCCCACTAGTATATGAAAGTGACAACACAGGAGACTCTCTATATGAAAAACATGGTGCTACTTTGAAGCACAAGTGTGGAATTAGCATGCCCCTTCTACTTCTTTCATTTTTTTTTATTTTTTTATTTCTTTATTTCTTTTTTCTTTTTTTCTTTTTCTTTTTTTTTCTTTGTCTGGAGCCTCATCCCGACTTGTGGGGGAATCATACTTTCCATCATCCTTTCATCACTGGGGCATGCTCTAATAATGAATAATGATGATCATCACACTTCTATTTACATACAACTCAATATTACAATGCAAAGTTTGACTCTATATGAATGCAATGATCTAGCGTAGCAAAGATATCAAAAAACGGACAAGCCATGAAAACATCATGCTAGCTATCTTACGATCATGTAATGCAATATGACAATGAATGCTCAAGTCATCAAAACGGAGGCGGTGGAAGTTGCATGGCAATATATCTCGGAATGGCTATGGAAATTCCATAATAGGTAGGTATGGTGGCTGTTTTGAGGAAGATATAATAAGGCTTATGTGTGATATAGCGTATCATATCACGGGGTTTGGATGCACCGGCGAAGTTTGCACCAACTCTCGAGGTGAGAAAGGGCAATGCACGGTACCGTAGAGGCTAGCAAATTGCGGAAAGGTAAGAGTGCGTATAATCCATGGACTCACATTAGTCATAAAGAACTCACATACTTATTGCAAAAAAATTATTAGCTCTCTCGAAGCAAAGTATTACTACGCATGCTCCTAGGGGGGAGGTTGGTAGGAGTTAACCATCGCGCGCCCCCGACCTTCACACAAAGATAGGCAATCAAGGATATATTGTGCTCCAACTTCCTAGCATAACGGGAGACTATATGTGCATGCTTCGGGAATCACAAACCTTAACACCAATATCTTACTAAACATGATCATCCACTATTACCTCCCACATATTATTATCTCTATATCGCAAAACTATTGCAAGGAATCAAACATGTCATATTCAGTGATCCCTAAGTTTTATGTAGGATTTTATGACTAACCATGCAAATGACCAATTCCTGTTGACTCTCTAAATAGATATAAGTGAAGCAAGAGAGTTTAATTCTTTCTACAAAATACCATGCTCTAATAAATATAAGTGAAGCAAAAGAGCATTCTTCAAATAACGGTTTTCTATGTGAAGAGAAACAGGCAATCCAAACTTCAAATGATATAAATGAAGCACACGAAGCATTCTATAAAGCCATACTCAAAAGATATAAGTGAAGTGCAATGAGCATTCTATAAATCAACCATGGACTATCTCATACCAGCATGGTGCATAAAATAAAAGTGAAAACTAAACGCAAAAGACGCTCCAAGATTTGCACATATCACATGAATGAAACGAATCCGAAAACATACCGATACTTGTTGAAGAAAGATGGGATGCCTTCCGGGGCATCCCCAAGCTTAGACGCTTGAGTCTCCTTGGATATTTACTTGGGGTTCCTTGGGCATCCCCAAGCTTGAACTCTTGCCTCTCCTTCTTCTCCTCATATCGAGACCTCCTCGATCTTTGAACACTTCATCCACACAAAACTTAACAGAAGACTGGTAAGATCTGTTAGTATAATAAAGCAAAATACAACTCTAAGTACTGTTGAAAACCAATTCATATTTTATATTTGCATTATTACTGCTGTATTATAACTTTTCTATGGCATACACCACCGATAAAATCGATAGTTTCATCAAAACAAGCAAAACAATGCATCAAAAACAGAATCTTTCTTAAACAGGACAGTCTGTAGTAATATGAACTTTGACCATACTTCTGTAACTCCACAAATTCTGAAAAATTAGGAAAAATTAAACATTTTGTATAGAAATCCTGTGTAAAAAATTCAGAAACTTTTGAAGTTCCAGTAAAAAACGAAAATTCACGCACTACAGCCAAAGTTTCTGTTTTTACACCGCACATACCAACAAGCAATGTAATCATCCTAAAGGCAAATCTTTGCACATTATTTTTATAATACAATGGATTTGTACAAGGGGATAATTATTTTTGTTGGAAAAGTTTCCGTGATTCAAGATTCACAAAGTTTCCATGGGCACGAACAAAATTTCAAGGACGTCCCCCACTTCAACGATGCTCATCATCTCTCTCACTTTCACCTTTCCTTTTGTGAAGTTTTAGGTTCCCCCCTATATATTTTTGTTTTTAAACTTTATAAAAGCACACAACAGAAATAAATGACTCTCTAAAACTTCCGGGTTGTCTCCCTGGCAGCGCTTTCTTTAAAGCCATTAAGCTAGGCATAAAGTGCTCAAGTAATTGACCCACCCGGATCCCAAGGTATATCAAAGCCAATTTTAATTAGCAATGATTTGTAATTTAGTAGTGAGCACAAAGTGATATATATCATGCAATGACGAAGTCTAACTCTCTTCCTATGCATTGGCATGTCATACAAGAACAATTCATGCAGATTAAGTAAAGGCCAATGCATAGTATAAACATGGAGAGGTGAAGATGTAGTTCCTCTCTCATAATAATTGCAAGTAGGAGCAGCAAGCACATGCATATTATATTCATCAAAATCATCATGTGTAGTAGCTAAACGCAACCCATCTATATAATCCTTAATAAGAGCAAACTTCTCCGATATAGTGTAGTTGGGAGAATTCAAAAAGATAATAGGACTATCATGTGGGTGAAATAGCAACAATTTCATGCTTAACATAAGGAACTATAACAAGTTCATCTTTATAAGAATAATTCATATTGGCATCATGGCCACAAGCATAGCAAGCATCAAGTTCATCAAAAAGGGATATTTCAAATGAATCCATGGGATCATAGCAATCATCATAGCATTCATCATGGCATTCATCCTTCGGTAAGCATGAAGGGCAATTAAACAATGTATGAGTTGAAGAGTTACTCTCATTAGAAGGTGGGCACGGGTAGCTAATCCGCTCTTCCTCCGTTTGTTCTTCGCTCTCCTCCTCATCTTTTTCATCTAATGAGCTCACAGTTTCAGCAACTTCTTCTTCCATAGGTCCCTGCAAAATATTAGTCTCTTCCAAGGCAGCGGTCATTCCTTCAATAAATTCTTTAACATAAGCATTAGAAGCATAGTTTTCATAGCAATATTTAAGTATGGCAAAATTTTCGGATTTGTTAAGAGTAG
The DNA here is from genome assembly GCA_039707655.1 of Elymus sibiricus. NCBI lineage: Eukaryota > Viridiplantae > Streptophyta > Magnoliopsida > Poales > Poaceae > Elymus > Elymus sibiricus. The sequence continues at coordinate 305,586,763 of CM077671.1, forward strand.
CATCATACTTTTCAATCAAAGAAGCAATTTCATAAGCACCCTTAAAAGCAACAAATTCTTCAATTTGTTCAACATCAAAATAACAATAGGCTTCCTTGGCATAAGAAGATAGTATTTCATTATCATTAAACACACATTGGTAGGGAAGGTGTTTTTTAGTTTCTTCAGAACAACAAGTAAAATCATGTAATTCACATAGATTCCAAGCATAGCAACACAAAGTATTAATTTGATGCGACAAGAGTTTCCCTTTTTGAGATATGCGGTGTCGCTCATAATAAGCATCCTAATTTAATGATTTTCCCTCAACTAAGCTAGTTGGGTTTCAGCACGAGCACAAATGGATCAAAGATGATCCAAATAATATTCTTCGGTAGTACGGAACACTAGTGGTTCCTCAACTTTTGGAGCAGCAAGTACAACTAATTTTTTTGGTATTTTACGTTTCCTACCCATATCTAAAGATAGAAAACAAGAGCACAAAACAAAAACTACTTAGTGATAAAGCAAACAAGCACACACGAGAATATTCACCCCACGCTATTGCTCCCTGGCAACGGCGCCAGAAAAAGGTCTTGATAACCCACAAGTGTAGGGGATCATTTGTAGCCTTTTTCGATAAGTAAGAGTGTCGAACCAAACGAGGAGCTAAAGGTAGAACACATATTCCCTCAAGTTCTATCGACCACCGATACAACTCTATGCACGCTAATGCTTGCTTTACATAGAACAAGTATGAAACTACTTTGTAGGTGATAGGATAGTTTGCACGAATAAAACTAGAAGTACTTTGCGGGAAATAAAACTACGAGTAGAAAGCAAGATAATAAAAGTTAGTTGTTTAGTAGAAACTTTTGTCAAACAAGAAGGTTATTTGTCTCTAGGCAATTGATAACTAGACCGGTAATCATTCTTGCAATTTTACATGAGGGAGAGGCATGAGCTAACATACTTTCTCTACTTGGATCATATGCACTTATGATTGGAACTCTAGCAAGCATCCGCAACTACTAAAGATCATTAAGGTAAAACCCAACCATAGCATTAAGTATCAAGTCCTCTTTACTCCCATATGCAACAACCCACCTACTCGGATTTATGCTTCTGTCACTCAAGCAACCCACCATAGGCAAATCATGAACACATTGAAACACCCTACAGCGAGGATCCCTCATGTTTGAGCGAGACGGAGGGCACCGTAGGATAGCACCATAATAAAATATATAATCATACATACCACGATCATCAATTAGCCCATAGGACAAAGCGGATCTACTCAAACATCATAGGATAGCCATATATCATTGGGAAATAGTATATGGAGTTGAGCACCATGTTTAAGTAGAGATTATAGTGGGGAGAAGGGGAGTTACATCGCTGCATAGAGGGGGAGAGAGTTGGTGTTGACGGCAGCGAATTTGTTGGAGTAGATCGCCGTCACGATGCTTGCCCCGGCGGCGTTCCGGCGCCACCGGGAGAGAGGGGGAGAGAGCCCCCTCCTTCTTCTTCTTCCTTGGCCTCCCCCCTATATGGGAGGAGAGTTCCCCCTCTGGACCATGGCCGCCATGGCGGCGGAGGGGCAGAAGCCCCTCCTATATTGGATCTCCCTCTCTGTTCTCTTCTGTTTCACGTTCCTGTTTTCTGGCCGAAAACCGTTTCTTACATTCTCGGAGATCCGTAACTCCGATCGGGCTTAAATTTTGAGGGGATTTTTATCCAAAAATTAGCTTCCTTGCGGACAAAGGAGAGATCCAATGGACATACGAGGTGAGCACAACCCACCAGGGTGCGCCTGGGCCCCATGGCCGCGCCCTGGTGTCTTGTGTGGGATGTGGGTCTCTGGTTGTGTTGATTCCACTTCTCAAAATTCATAAATATTGCAAAAAAATCTTCGTAAATTTTTATCGCGTTTGGACTTCGTTTGATATGGATATTCTGCGAAACAAAAACATGGAACAAACAGGAACTGGCACTGGGCACTAGATCAATAGGTTAGTCGAATAAATCATATAAAATGTTGCCAGAAATATGTGAAAGTTGTATAATATTGGCATGAAACAATCAAAAATTATAGATACAACGGAGACGTATCACCTCCCTCGTAAGGCAGGCTGCCGGACACCCCCGGCGTGGGCATGTCGAAGGCTGGGTCCGTGTGCCCATCGGACTGCTAGCGCGTTTGACGCCGCTTCTCGATGGTGGTGCGGGCATCCTCCTTGCGCCTGTCCTTCAAGACCTGGAGTTGGTCTTTGTTCATCCGTGGGTCCGTCAAGGCGTACGACACCTCGTCTTGTACGTCAGTCCGGCGGGTATGTTGCTGCTGAGGGGGAGACTGCACCGTGTGTGCCCCGCCAGCGTCACGTCCGGTGGTGGGAGCCCCCGGAGCCGCTTGGCGGGAGACCGACAGGCCCGCTCCCACTGGCCTGTCGCGGTTTGCGAAGCTCAGCAGGCTCTGGATTGTAGCTCTCCAGTCTTCCATTTTCTTTGGTGTGGGCGGGAAGTTCAGTAACAACTAGGCCTACGCCAGAGCTTCTTCTGGAGTCTTGGGCATGGAGCGATGCAAAGCGTGGGTGGCGCTCTTACTCCTGGCCATGCCAGGAGGACAATCGCCCGCGCCGTCGCGCAATGCTCATGCTCTCTAGGAGGGTGCTGTCGAGCTCGGCCCTGCGTGTCCTGAGATGGACATGCAGGGGTCTTGTCTGCGCGCCGCCCAGGGTCGCCACCCTGGGGGCATTGTTTGCGGTGGTCTTGAGAAGGCTGCGGCAGAGGTCCTTTCGCCACCGCTGTTGTTGCTGCAGCCGCCGCCGTCGCTGCGTCTGCTGTGCCGGCCCCGGGCGCTGCGGGCGCATTTTGCATCTCCATGACGACGGGGTCTGGGTTGCGGCTCGCGGAGCTCCGTGCAGTGTTGTGGCTGCGTTCACCGTTGTAGCGATTGTGAATGCCGCCCCAATCCGCATCACCGGTCACCACTTGCGAGGGCAGATTGGACGTGGATGGGGCGGGCGTCGCCGGGCCCTTAGCCTTCTTAGGAGGCATGGGCGTCGAAGGAGCTGTCGGTGATGATGCGCTGGAGTCGGCAAAGGTTCACGCAAGGGAGTTCCCCCTACCTGGTGCGCCAAAGATGTCAGGGTACGACGGTCTATGGGGCCGGCAAAGCCCCTTTCGTGGTTCAGCAAGGGATGTCCTTTAGCGCAAAGAGCATCACCGGACACTGCACGCTTGAGGGTTTAGACAGGTTCAGGCCGCCGGAGCGTAATACCCTACGTCCTGTGTGGTGGGGTTTGATTTGAGTTCACAGTACAGGAGCGTCGCTGCCTGGCAAGGATGCTTCGGGAGCGTCTCTACGCGTGTAAATGAACAGCGTGTCGACCCTTCTAAAGGTAGCCATGGACCTCCTTTTATAATCCAAGGGGTTACCACAGTGGCCAAAATGGTCTTTGCACATAGTAAACAATGTATATCTATCTGCCAAAACTGCTTGCAATTGCGGTAGTGGGAAATACCTAACTCTGACGGATTAGGACAGACGCATTAAATGTGTTGTGAGGTGGCACGCTGGTGACTTCTCCCGGCAAGGATCGTGCAGAAATGGCTAGCCACAACTCTTCTTCGTGGCGCGCCATTTCGCACCAACGCCAGCACTACTTTTTTCAAATAGCTATGCTATTGGACAAATTCGAACGCCATAGCTATTTGCTTAGTGCTGGCGTTGCAAATTAGGGCCGGCGTTGCACACATTAGGCCGATTAGGCCCACACCAACACTAGTGGGTTTTAACAGCTCGGCGCAATAAAAAAACTTATCCTCACTCTCGACCCCAACTCCACCGGCACGTCCTCCTCTTGATCCCAGCCGCTGCCTGACGCGTCGCGTCTCCGCCCGACGCCGCCCTGCCGCCGCCACCTGACGCGTCGTGTCTCTGCCCGACGCTGCACCGCCGATGCCGCCCGTCTCCACCCGACGTCGCCCCGCAGACGCCGCCCGTCTCCGGCCGATGCCGCCCCGCCGACGCCGCCCGTTTGAGCCCGAACTCGCCCCGCCAACGCCGCCCGCCATGTCATATCCAAAGAGGTATGGAAAGAAGTTTCCCCAAACCCATTTTTCAATACTGCGTGCTATATTTAGTGTTAGTAGTATATGAGTTGCAATGTATGAAAAAATTAGGTTTTGTAGGCTGATCAGAAGTGGTATAATGTAAATTAGGTTTCATGAAGTGGTATAATAAGCAGTAGACCAAATTATATAGTAACAATAAGCAAATTGTGTGACAATACACTTGTGTGGAACATTTGGTCATTTGATCACATATACTCCCTCTGTCCCAAAATTACTGTCTCAACTTTGTACTAGCTCTAGTACAAAGTTCTACTAAGCTTGAGACAGTTATTTTGGGACGGAGGGAGTATATATCTTGGTGTTTGCTTTCTTTCACTATCCCACATATCTTGGTGTTTAGAAAATTATCACACAAAAGAACTAACAAAGTAGCAAAGGGTCATACTAAACATAACTAAAGACCTTACGCTAGAAATACGATAATGCATAAACTATGGAAACCCTTAATTAAAAAGAAGCATTACATATGGAAGGGTTGCCATGTAGAGGAGTAGTGTATTACCATGCACAAAATGTAGGAGTAGTGTGTAAACAAGTTGTGACACCTTAATTAGCTAAAATATTACATAGTTGATGGTAGAGCTTGACAACATTCAAATAAATAGTTTATGATACACTCTAGCTAATACATTACATAGTTGATGGCAGAGCTTTCAAGTGTTTCTATTTTAATTTGCCTATAACTTTTTTGATAATACACTCTAAAACATTACATCACAAGGTTGTCGGTTTGATGCTATAGCATGGCCGACTCTAGCATCTTTGTAGGCTCCTCTGGGCGCTGGTCGGACTTTGTCGAAGAGAAACGCAAAGTGAGCACGAACCAGGTAATTAGGCTGGTTACAAAAAACATGCATGAGAATTGCAAACATCAATATATCTAACCATTAATTAATTGTCGATGTTTTGAAACCCTTGCCAGGGATACGTACGAGCTCCGCCTTCTACAACACCTGAGGAGCAGAAGACATGTGACGTCGACGTGCTCAATCACGAGCTAATCACGTCACATGAGAGTATCGTCAAGGCCCTGGAGGAGGTTAATGCTTCCCTCAAGAAGGAGAGGGACAAGATTATCGATGACAATGCTATTGTCATTCATAAGATTTGTAGTCTTGAACGTCAGATCATGTGGCTGAAGCAGGACATAAGTAATTACAAGAAGGACATAGAAGCCCTGAAGTCCGAGAGGACTCAATTGAACACAGAGAAAGCCCATTTCATAAGGGAGGGGCGGGTGAATAGGAACTAGATTCGCGAGCTTAAGTTGGTCCTTCGAAAAAACTAGGTAGTGTCGAGACGTGAATCATTGTGAGAAGTTTGGTACTTTTCTTTTGTGAATATCGTCAAACATTTAGTTTGTGGAGCCAGTAACAACTTTTGTGAATTGCTGAAACGTTTAGCATCTTTTGTGAATTGCTGAAACGTTTAGCATCATTGGTCAATTGCTGAAACGTTTAGCATCTTTTGTTAATTGTAGAAACGTTTAGTTTGTGAAGCTGGTAGTATTTTTTTATTAGCGAAATATGACAATGCCGGCGTACAAATATGTCCAACGCCAGAGGTATTCAAAATACTGCTGGCGTTGTCTCCAACGCCAGCACTATTTTTTAATAGTGGCGCCATATTGGTGCCATCAGGTGTCCATGCCAGCAAGGCCAATTTTGCCACGCCATAGCTAGGTTTTTCTGCACTAGTGGATTGCCTTTCCTTCTGTGCCATTCGCCCAGCTACTTCTTATTCCTTCGCCACACCACGGGACATGTGTCATTAAAGCTCGGCTGTAAACCTGGGAAGCGGCCATGCGCCCCGACCAGTCTCACCTACCCGCCTGCCCGCTCGACACCTAGCTGATGTAGACAATCAGCCCAGGGACGTGGAGCGATGGCTTGACGGGCGGAGTCCTTGGCGGGTGCGCTATCTTCCGAGCCCCCCGTCAAGGAAGGCTTGCCGGCTCGCTCGAGACCTTATACGAAGAGCTTGGCGTCCGGACATAGCCCGGCAGGGTCCTGCAGGTCCGGAGGCCATGGTTGTCTGGTGCACAAGTCAGGGTACTAAGGGCCCCCGTACTTTAGTACACCAACACCATTGAGTTCATCAATAGATAGAACTCACATATCATGCATAGAAACAGTAAAAGCTTGCGGCAAGGGCAAGCGAACACCAGTCGTCTGAGTGTTTGGCAGGGGGAACTTGTAGCAATGCCCCCCTGCACAGGACCTAGGAAGTGGTAGTTGGTCATCACCCTACGGTTAAGTATTGTTGGCCCTGGAACGCACTCAACAGTATCCAAATTGAGGTCAAAGTGCTCAGCGAGGTGAGTCACTATGCCTCCCACAAGAATATCCCCCCTCGGTTTTTTGTGTTTCCTACCAAGGTGGAGCATAAGAGAAGCTCCCAAGTTAGGCTTAGCGTTACGTTGGGGTGGAGTGCTGCATGGAGCACACACATAACGTAGCTCAATATGCCCCCAATGTTCTCTCTCCCAAAGAGAGTGTTACCGATTAAAGTCATGAAATAGCGAATGGCAGGGTTTTGTATGCTCAATACCTTGTTGCTTGTAGGTACACATGTCTTCGGTACAGATCCATGCTTTGACCCTTTTTGTGTATGGGGCAATGATATATTCTTGAACCAACATCAAGTGAGGAAACTAATAAAGATTGTTAGGAAAAGAGACAAAAGATGGGAATTAATATATTTTTATGCTCTATCCAACACAACAACGAACTGTATGATGGTAACTAAGAACTCTTTAGTCTTCTATTTTACTACCCATAATGAGTTGTTGGACGACAACATTTGAATATATTTTTTTGAAGTGGTGCCCAAAATAGTTTACTCAAGATTACCCTACAAACTACAGGGTTGTTGGACATGCAATGAAGGTTAAAGTATTTCATCCAACCAACAATGTGTATCTAGAAGTCCTCATGAAGATAGTAACGGATGTGCGGGCGACCATCACAAAGGGTTGGGCTAGAATCCTACGTGCATTCGGCATGGAGGAGGCCACAATATGGGCATTCTGCGTCACCTTCTCCTACAAGCAGAATCTCATTTGGTTCTCTCTTGCCGTATTTAGTACAACTATGGTTCATCCTTCTTTATTTCTTGCTTCTGTAGTTCTTTATATGTACGTGTGAATCAAATTATGCATTTGTTCTTGAACCTATTTGTGTACATGATCGATATGAATTAAGCAATTGCCTACTTTTAAATTCAAATTCTATTTCAAATTAAAATTATGTTGAATTTTAAATCCAAGGATTAAATTATGGAGAAAATTATGCTCTATAGGCCTTTCAACTGCAAATTGTTTGCAAAAGCAAAATGTCTATGATCAAGCACAAGATCAGACACGTTTCTTAGATCACGATGTGTGCGATGAATATCTACTACATAGGCGATTAGCCAAGAAAAAACGTGTGTGATGAACAACAGCAAAACACGCAGTTCCTCCTTGCTAAATGTTAGTCATAGTCTCCTTATCACACACGCTTTGCAATCATGAATTGTAGATGAAGTCGTGCGCATCATAAACGCTGTGCACAAATGAACGTGTGTGATAGGTGAGGGAGTCCTGGATTAAAGGGTCCTCCGGAGGCCGACCTATTTCTTATGGGCCGAACTGTATGGGCCGTTCGTTGGACACTAGATGGATCGAAGACCCTGTCTCCAGGATGGAAGCCTTGAGGATCGTGGCTTATCCTCCAAGTTTAAAGTATTGAATAGGCATGTTTATCCCTTTGACATGTAACCGACCATGTGTAAACTCTAGGTACCCTCGGCGTCTATATAAGCCGGAGGGTTTTAGGTTGTAGACCAACAGAACTCATCTAGGCTTTTAGCTATACGATCTCGAGGTAGATCAACTCTGTAACCCTTATACCATCAATATAATCAAGTAGGACGTAGGGTATTACCTCCATAGGAGGGCCCGAACCTGGGTAAACATCGTCTCCCTCTTCTCCTGTTACCATCGATTCTAGTCTCACAGCTCGGGACCCCCTACCCGGGATCCGCCGGTTTTGACATCGACATTAGTGCTTTCATTGAGAGTTCCGCTGTGGTCGCCAAAGGAATCGATGGCTCGTCTTGTCATCAACGAAGAGGTCCGCAACCCGGGCACTTTCGTCCCCGGACAGATCTTCCCTTTCGGCAGCATTGTGCTGCACGCCGACCCGACCGGCCATCTAGACCGTGTAGGAAGTTTCGCCCCTGATCAAGAGGTCAGATTCGGGAACTTAGAGTTCTCCGTAGATTCTCGGGGTGATCTATCGCTAACCGGGCTCGCAGTCTTACCTGCCACGCCCGAAGACTCTGAGGCTTTAACCTCAGACCCATCCTTCGGTCCCGCCCACGGGATCTGCCCTGGCGAGGATCCAACTTTCAGTCCGGACCCGGTCGTAGTGCCAGACGTCCGGACACCTGTTCTTACCGAACACTCCCCCTGCGCAGACGCATCGGAGGTTAACTCCGGAAGCTCTGATCAGCCCGATCCGATCGAGCTCTCAATACTCAACGAGGCCCTAGATCGGATCTCGTCGATGAAGATTGCCGACGACCCAACCCCGATCTATGCTCGGATCGGGCCTAAGACGGGTCAGGACGATTTTTTTGTCCCACCCACCACCCACTTAATAACCACTGTCGAGGATTTAACCGACATGTTGGACTATGCCTCTGAGGAGGAAGTTTACATGGATGAGGAGGACCACGCCCTCACCCCCGTTAACAACGGGCGGTGGACTGCCACCTCCACATACGACGTCTACATGGTGGACACTCCGAAGAACGATGGCCACAAGTCGGATGAAGCGCCGTCAAGACGCCGAAAGCCGCATAAACGGTCAAAAGGGAAAAAGGGAAGAAGAGCTATCGATGGCACCGGGGATGGAGACACCCCGGAAGACCCCGGCAATCCCGAAGTCCCCGAACACCCGTTAGAGGGTCAGGAGAGGCCGGAAGACCGGCGCAATCCCGACGATCTAGATGATCCCGAGGACGATGACTACCTCCGCTCTGTCGAGGGGGAGGACAATGCGGAAGCCGATGACTTTGCCATCCCTGATAATCCCGAAGATCAGGAGCTGTTCAGGCAACAGCTTATAGCCACGGCCCGCAGCCTGAAAGCAAAAGAACGGCAGCTTAAAGCCGAACAAGACGACCTCAACAATCGATGGACGAGAGTCCTCTCAGCTGAGGAAGGATACGGTACCGGTCTATCGGACCAACCTAAGAGCTATCCGCGCAGAAGGCTGCTGCCACAATTCGATGACGAGCTCACTGATACGCCGTCTCCCGAACATACCCCATATGACAAGCCAGACCGCCCTCCTCGAGGACGAGATAGGACGGCTGACAACACTGTCTATAGGCCGACGATACCCCGTAGACGGGGAAAGGAGCCGCAAGAGCCCGATGACAGGTTCGACCTGCGACAAGACCTTGACCACACAGCTGGTCGTACGTGATCCATCTACGGATCCAGAGGATACTCACCCGATAGACGGGAAGGGTACCGGCCCTGGCTCGACCGCAACCATAACGGACGGGAACAAAACCGAGCTAGGACAGACGCCGATCACCGGCGCGTCATAGCTCGGGTTAGAGGCGCTGCCCAACCA